>CM026200.1:6805437-8256687 GCA_014839995.1 Xenentodon cancila
TTCACATTATCTCTATGAAATAGACTGTTTGATAAGACTGAAATCACAGCCTCAGTGGTATCAAATGTTGGGAACGCCCTGGTGTTTCTGTCTCATACTGTAGTTTCCTCTCTGATTATTGAAGTAGTCTGCACTTTATGAGACATTGTAAACCACAAACAAGGACTTAGTCTAAATCAGAATCTCTTTAGAAACCAACCAGCTCAAGAGGAAGAAAAATTAAACAATGGGTGACAGCTTCAAAGCTCGTTAAAAGTGTGATGACCAGAGTCGACTCTCCTAAAAGCACAAACGTTCGTCATTCATTGCATTTTGCCATAAGATTAGCCACATAGTGACAACATGAAGATGCCATTTCCTAGGAAAAGGTGAGTCATACAAGAACCAATTGATTTAAGAGGCACAGGTGGCTTCTACGACCAACCGAGGGATATTACTGCGTAAACACATCTGGCACACTGTGTCCATTTGCTGTTTATAGCTGGTGCACTTTGGACTTTTTATTCATGATGCACCCTTTATTCTTTCCTTCTTCCTTCATTTATACTTGAGCAATGTGTGTGTTGCTGTCTGCACATCAAGTACGTGATTTTTTTAGTTCTTTGCTTTATTTATTTTTTATTACTTTGCTTTGCAGTGTAGTGTAATGTCGTTATTGATGTTTGGCGGGTTTCTGCACGTTTGTGCAATCGGTAACTTCAACTACTGCTCATGCAAAATGTTTCAAATGAATGCATCACCTCTTTCTCAAGCAGTGCAGACGTTTTATGATGTTGCATAAAAGAGAATAGAGTCTGCAAAGTATGTTATCAGTGCTTCTGGTTTGTGACATATTACACGTAATCAGGATTACATAAATAGATTATAGAAAGTAACAATCAGACTAAATTGCTTTTTAAGAACAGTACAATTTAGATAAACACTAATTCCCTGTGTCATTAGATGTAAACTTTAACTTATGGAAAGTTGTAGCGTTGGCATTGTGCAGGGGATACATGAGGATAAACGCATTTTCATTTATTTATCAGGCATCATTGAGTATCACTTACCAGTTAAGTCCCTTCAAATTCAAGTAGTGCGCTGCAAGCTCATTATCTTGTTCAGTCATTTATTTCTGAGGGAGGCAGAGGCACAACTCTGGGTCTGACTGTTGCTCTGACTCATGGGGCCGGTTAGGTTTAGGTATGATCTTGGGCACTGATGATGTTCATGCTCTAAAGTCAAGCATCAGCGGTTAAGTTTCCTGACAAAGCTGCTCAGAAACATCCGGTCAGAAAGAGGAGCAGAGGAAGAACAAGACTTCTGATGGCATTCTTAGAAAAGTCCATTTCTTTTCTTAAATATGTACCAAAAAAAAGTGAGGATGAAGAAACTGAATTGGTGTTATTATATTTTTATATTTTTTTTAATTGTATGTTTCTATGAATATAAAATAAACAAATGGAAAAAAGGGAACAAACTCATACAGTCACGCCATTCTACTAGATGCGTGTTTCCTCATACACGTTGAACATCTGTTGTTTATGCAGTTGTGCTTTATAATTGTAACTTGAACCTCCAACTGAAAATGTTACATGTTTTAAATTAAAAAAAGAAAAAAAGAAAAGAAAAATACTGTGATTAAATGTTACGGAGGCGTATATTTTCAAATTCAAAGTAAACAGAGTTTCCAAGGAGAATTTAGAATAGACTTTTTTCTTGTAATTTCATAGATAAGTCTCTCCTGTCTAAAAACAGAAGCGTCATGCTTTTTGAACATTTGATCAGATGCGTTGTGAGCACGTGTTCCGGTAAAAACGGTAACCTTGGAGCTCTGAAGGATGCACTAATTCACGCTCTGCTGCTGCACTTTACATCCGCTGGGAAATTGGAAACTACGATGAAGTGAAAAAACATGCAGCTGTTGAAACAAATCGGTCAAGATATGAAGACGTCAAATCTTTGGAGCAAATCCCTCATCGGCGGCCCAATAAACCGAGGTGGAGGCACGTGAATGCACATGAATGGATTACCTTTTATCCAGACAAATAATCCACTCGGCAGATTCCGATGAACCCGAAGAAGTGTGCGCTGCAACCATCGTGTGATCCTGCTGCTGCTGCTGACGATGATGATGCTCCAGCTACTGATGTTGCTGCAGAGGAGGAAGAGGAGAAGAGGGCTGGACCAACGACAGACCTTCATCTGCCTTCACTCACTGTTCATGCTGCCTGCTCACCTCAAATGTACATTTATGGAAGGATTTTTTTGTTTGTTTTTTTAATCTGCATTGGCAGGTTATCTCAGTGCAACATAATGCACCACTTCTGCTGCTTACTCCTCAAGAGGCTGCAATTTGTAGAAAGTCTCAAACTATTTTAGAGGACCGTTATTTTATGCAGCAGCTGCTGAAACACGCTGTGTGAGATGTGTTTACAACATTATTTGTCAGATGGCAAAAAAAAAAAATGGTATTTTAAATATGACTAAAAAAACATTATTTTGGATCCATGTGATTCGTTTTAGGAAAGAATTTATAGTTTTTATATGTAAGAAAAACTGTTTTAAATAATTTATTTAAGAAAACTGCTTTGGTAAACATGTAAAAAATTTTATTGGGCATATAATCATATATAAAACCTTCATAATACCAACTTTTAACAAATCTATAAAGGAAAAAAATATATACACTTTGGATGCCACCTAAAAACAACTTATTTGCATAAATCAGTGCTACAAAAAGGAAATATAGTTTGATTTACTAAAAATTTCAAAAAGTTGACACATAGACACATCATATTCCTCTGCAGCAGTCCTATCTGTTACTTCAAGAGGATGACATCTGAAGCTAAATCAATCTGAGGATGGAGGGGGGGGAAATGGTGAAACAAGGATAAAATTATAGTGCTAAAAGTGGCCATGAGGCGACTGGAAGTCGCTTATACGAATGTGGAGTAGGTACATGGAGATTATATAAAGTGACCAGTCAGCATGACGAGTGACCTTCACTGCAGGACATCTTCTTTATAAAGGGGAGCTACAGGAGTTTATGACAGTTCATTGGCGATACGCAGCATATAGGGACTCAAACAAAATAACTGCCTGCATAAAAATATGGCTTAAGAAAAAGGCTGATTTAAGTGAAAACAGTTGTAGCACCACTGTTCCCCCTGATTCTAAGTGTGAACAGTGCTATAATGGCCCTGAGAAAATTATGCTTTGTAAGAAGAGGCCACATAATGAATAGGCCATTGGTTTCTCTTGGTTACCCTGGCAACAAACTGCCACAGACAGACCAAGATAGTACTGCCAATACTCTGCATGTGTGTGTGTTGTAATAACTGTGAATATTATTAATCCGCGATTATTTTATAATTGTTTGATGCTTGGTACATTATACTGATGCCTGATATTTTAGTATGATGATAAATATATAGTTATCTAATTTCTCATATTTGTCCACATCACAAAGCCAAACCCGTCCATGGTGCATTGTATTATCCAAATGTCTTACTGTTGAAATTGGCTAACGTATTAAGCTTAAGTAAAATCAGGCCCTTTAGTTCAAAGCTTGGCTGAAAAAGGCTGTTATTGATGCTTTTGGACTGAAGTTCACAATGTAGTTCTTTTGTCTGCCACAAGATGGAGACATTGCCGCTGTAAACGTTGAAATCAGAATATCTGGGAATGAAGTTATTCCAGGGCTCCAGTCCTCCTGCAGCCTCTGGAGCCGCTTTCCCCCTTCATTAAAGGAAAAAAAACAGAGAGGGACTAGTACTTTGGGTTAGACCATTCTTCTTAAGATCCCGCACTACCCTTGAATATAATTTAAATTAATAATTTTGCTTTGAAAGGCCATCTCATTTGTCCATTTGAGGAAGAGCCTAATATTGTTTCCATTATTGCCTAGCACTCGTTAAAGTAAACATTGAAGATGCGGGTCTTACTTCAGGCTAAGACATGCACAAATCAAAACACACATTCCTGTAACGCTACATGCCATCAGCTCAGTCAACACGTACTAATATAAAATAATGTTTGAAGATTTCAGCATGCAGTAAACCTTCATTATTACTTTCAGCCACCGGTGCATTTCGCATTTCTCTCAAAGATGCAGCTAGATTGTCTATAACTGAGTGTGTTGTTTGTTAAATACAGTCAGTAGTAGTTTTTTTTTTGTTTTGTTTTTTTAGTAAGCTGCAGTTAAAGAGTTGAACTCACTGAAAAGCATATCTCTTCGATAAAAAGAGATGCCAGGTTTAGAGAAGCTTTTGAGCTACGAGCTGTTCCTGGCTGGACAGAACGCGAGACATTGTCTCACATGTTCCACTGACGAGATCACCTGCCCCTTGTTCCTATTCTCCTTTCCGTTCATTCCACTTCGTTTGACATGTTTCTATAAGAACCGCTGGTGTATCTGTGGCGTTTCTTCACGCCCGCTGACTGCACGGCCCGCCCAGTCCACAGTTGCTAGGAGATGTTTCTGCAAGCCCCAAACGCTAAAAGATATGGACACATGCAACCCTTATGTGCACACGCAGCACAATTTCAGATGTTGTTGAGCATGTGTGGAGCATGCTGGTATGTAGAGCTGTCGAGGATATGTTCAGGGTCAACCTTCGTTAACGCTTAAAGTTCAAGTTACCAAGCCATGTTCAAAGGAAGATATGTTGAAGTCTGAGGGCTCCATAAATGACACTGTTCAAGTTAAGCATTCTGACCTTCTCGTGGTGGATAAACATCAGTAGATTTACATAAAACAAATAAGCACACAGCGCCTTAGAAATCCATACCAAACAAGAGCTTACGTAAACCAAGCTGTTATAAAAAGCTGTATAAAACCTCACATATCAGATAACAACATCTCACATGGAATGTGAGGTAAGATAACTCCAGAGGAAATGCCTGAGGACTGGGACTTTTCTTGAAACGTCTCTTTGAAAGCTTTGAAACATCAGTTAACAACAATGGGCTCAGACCACCTTAAATACAGCAGCAGAGCCTCTGCAAGTAACCCTCTGAATGAAAAACTCAGCACTGATGAGTCAATATTTCATGTTCTTCCCAATTAAACTTGTAAACGGGATTACTCCTTAGGCTTTTTGAGAAGATGACGATGCTCAGAAAAAGCACACGATAATTAGATCACCATCTGTTCAAGCCTCTTGCTGCAGTCTGGTTCCTGTTTATCAATAATTACTACCCTCTTTTTGTTACATAAAGTTCCACAAATATGCATATTTTAAAGGGATTGTCGAAGACTTTCAAAATTCACATTTTCAGTTTATATCCATTTAAATGAATATGAAAATGCATCTCCTCCTCCTCCTCGATGCCTTGTCTGTTTCCTGGGTCAGTTTGACTGGATGGTATTTTTGCAATGTAGGTTCTTTGCCACTGAGGAAATCAAACGCTTCTGTCACTCGGTTTCTTTGGGTTGGAGCTCAAAAAGTAAAAGGTCTTTTATTTCCTGAATCAAACCTCTCATACAGTAGATTTCAAATACACCGGATAAGCATTAACATATATAAAAATATCACTTTCAGTGGAAAGGACACAATTTTAAACGAGCGAGAAACTTTACTTTAAACAGATAATTTCAGGCTTAATGAGTTAGAAATTTAAAAATATTCAAAATCACTAATAACAGAGAGAGCCAGTTCATAAATGATGTTGTATCTCTATTGATGACCTACATTTATTGAGGTCAAATGCACTTTTAGTGGATAAATCTGACTTACCTGATGTAATCCATACTGAAAATCACTACAAAGGTACTGAAAATAACTCATTTCAGAGATGACACGACTGGACTGACTTTACTGAGTTGGTGTCAACTTCCCAAACATCACAGAGGTGGAACTAATGTGTTACATCTGCACTTTTTACTGTATCTGCATTTCATAATCCTTTAATTTGTGTTTCGGTCCTCATTTCCTGTTTCAAGTTTTGATATATTAAAAAAAAAGGTACTTATCCCTTTGTCTATCTGTTATAAACCTCCCTTCGGTAATTGGTTGCACGTTTTTTGCAGCTGTGATTCTTTCATTTGCTCGGAGCAGAAGGCCCTTTTTTCCCCACATCTTGAATTGTAATGTATGTAAAAGAAAATGTGTGTGTGTGTGTGTGTGAAATGGAACATTATGAACTGCAGTATTTATAGGGCCAACTCAGCCATGACAGTGTAACAGTCAGCCAGCTTGTGCAAAAGTCTGCGCCAGAAAATTAAAAAAAAAAAAAAAAAAATTTTTAAAAATCCAGCCAGCACTGGTGTTTTTAATTACAGCGCAGCTCTGCTTTTCTTATTAGCTTTTGGTTCAAGTGTCCATCAATACAAGACCAGCACTAACTCTTAAGGGTCTGGGGCTCTATTGAATCTTCTTCCCATAGATAGTGTTGCTGTTACATCATCTCGAAACTGCTCAAGATACCTCAGAAATATAGTGCATTGTCCATCCATCTATTATCTATACCCGCTTATTCCTATGCAGAGTCAAGAGGATCTGCTGGAGCCTTTCCCAGCTGTCATCAGGCAGAAAGCCTCCCCTGGGTACTCTGGTTTCCTCCCACAGTCTAAAAACATGCATGTCAGGTTAATTGGTTGTCTGAGCATGAGCATGCATGGTTGTTTGTCTATACGTGGATGGATCACCCAAAACTAGCTGGGATAGGCTCCAGCAGATCCCTGTGAGCCTTGATAGGAATAAGCAGATCAATAAAGGATGGATGGATGGAAAAAACAGGATAATCAATATAGAATATGCAAGGGCCAAGCTACTAAAACAACCGATCTTGCCTTCTTCATGTTGCTCCTCTAACTTGTTGTGTATTTTTGAAAGATGCCCTTTCCCTCTTACATGCTTCCACACTTCCACGCTTGGTTTTATTTTAAGCTTTAAGTAAAAGCCAAACACTTGGCCAGATAAGACATCAAATATTTTTTCTCCTTTTTTTGCAGCCCGTGTGGCAGGTTACATTGATTGAGACTAGAAAATTGAACTTAATGTGTAACATATTATGGAAGCAAATTACTCAGTGAGACCTCTGACAAGAGGGTAGGTTTTCACCTTTTACGGAATTGGCTGCTGGACAGTCAGACAGTGTAAATAATCTCTTGTGAGTTGTTTGTGTATACTACTTGGTGTGGACTTTTGTAATTCCGAAGGTCTAGGTGAGCTCCAATTCCCACACGTTCCCCTACTATTCGTCGTGTGCTGTGGAGAAACAGGAGTGTGTGTGTGTGTGTGTGTGTGTGTGTGTGTGTATGTGTGTGTGTGTGTGTGTGTGTGTGTGTGGAGGGGTAGTCGTAGTAGGTTACAGTCCTGGAATGTGCGCGCGCTCCCGACCCACTCCGTCGGTTACGGCGCGCGGCGCGGACTCATTCGGGAGCGCGCGCAAGCCCTCAGCAGGTCTGGAAGTGCAAAGAGGAGTCAGGGAAACGCTGCTGGAGCGGGGAATGATGGCGGTGAGCGAGAAGGAGGAACAAGTTTGAGACTGGAAAAAAGGCGAGCTTAAGCGAGGCTTCGGCGCCCAACACGATGAATCGACTGGGTGAGAGACCGAGAAAGTTGTTTACCTATTGTGCACTGTTGTGTGATGGACCGGCGTGAACATTTTCAGCCGTTCCTACTTGAAATGCCACAATGAATTGTTGAGACTGAGAAACCAACGGTCGGACTTCTTGAACGTCGACCCGCGGAGTCAAACTTTGTTTCGCTTTTTCAATCAGTGGTTAGCCTCACTAGCAACGTTTATAATGATTGGATTAACCGTACCAGACGCTAATAGTGTATTTAGTTTCGAGTTTAGTACGTTTGTTTCGACGTTAAGAGTAAAAACAAAAATGCAGACAAACGGCTGAGCACGCGAACTAACGTTAACCTTCAAAAGTAGTGTGTTACGTCAACGTTACGTTTTACCTGGACGTGTTTTGATTTGATCATGGTAGTATCATTAACGCACGCACACACACATACACACACATATATATATATATATATATATATGAGAGAAATAGACATTGGTGCCTCGTATCTGTATAAAGATATGCTTTTCCCCCTTTTCTGTCTTTAGATGACTTCGCTTGAGTTGAGGTAGCAGTGCTCCAAAAAATCCTCCGCCTGACCCATGCCACCTGTTGCGTAAAGTAGTATTTCTCTATTAATCTGTCTCCAAGCGTTCCAAAAAGCCGGCTTTTTCCGAATTGTGCTGCAGCTATAACCCAGGAAAATGATCAAAGCAGAGAGTAAAGCAGGGGAGCGGACCTTAAGAAGCGCGTCCCCACACAGAAATGCTTACAAGTCTGACTTCCATGCCATTAAGTGCTCCTTTGATGGGCCAAAGTCCGAGGGTGCCTCCAAAACATTCACAAATGGATCCAGTGAGACCCGGGAGGACTCTAGAGGGAGGCCTTTTGGAACCAGAGTAAATAAGATAAAGAATATTTTCCTGCAAATGGATGGTCAACAACAGGAGAGCCAAGAAGGAAAGCCGACTATAAAGTCTGATGTTCCCCAGATTTCCCCACCAAAGGTGCAGTTTCCAGTCAACACTCACAGAGGCAGCTTCAACAGTGCCACAAGCCCAGAATCACACAATTTAGATAAACCACCCAAAGGAGATGATGTGGAGATTGACAAAGTGGCTTTGGCAGAGAAATTTTCGGTGACTAGGAAACTCTTTGAAAGGGGCATCAAAGAGCAGCCTACAGCTGAAAAGCTGTCTCCAAGCAGAGTGGTAACTCGCCTGTCCCTTGGAAGTGCCTCTGATGACGGGAAAAGTACAAGGAGAGTATCAGGATGCTCAGAAACCACTACTAAATCTGACCAAACCAATATATCAACAGTTAAAAGTCGTTCAGATGAGACGGCTGATGGCGAGAAAAGGCATATGTCTAGAGTGTCACTTAATGCAGGACCTATATCCAAGAGGCTGGAAAATTACATGGTTGAGACAGACCCAGTAGACAACAACATGTCTGCTGGAAAAGATGGAACGGTGACTGCTAAACAACATAATACCACTGAGCACATACAGCCTACCTCTCCAGTAAGAGACAGCTTACACAAACCTGCTT
Source organism: Xenentodon cancila (assembly GCA_014839995.1). Lineage (NCBI taxonomy): Eukaryota > Metazoa > Chordata > Actinopteri > Beloniformes > Belonidae > Xenentodon > Xenentodon cancila. The sequence continues at coordinate 6,814,493 of CM026200.1, forward strand.
CTCCTGTCAAAGAAGCCTCCGACTCTTCAGCTGTAACTAATGTCATACACAAAAACAAAGACGCCACACCTGCATCTTTGGGGTCAAGTGTTGGGCTTAAACCAACATTTCAAGTCACAAGCCAATCATCCAAATCTGTTTCTTTGACAACTGATGCCACTCACAAAGTGCCCTCATCGGAGGAAAATATTCCCATTAGTTATGCCAACAAGTTCTCCTCATCTGATGATGGATTTAGTCGGACATCTGTTGTTGGAGAAGGAGGCAAACCACGTAGTCCGCCCTCAAGGGATGTGAAACAACCATTTCTGTCATCTGAAAGCTTTCAGAATGCTAACAAGGCCAAATACCCAGAAAAAAACAGGAGTAATGACAACGTAATACTTAGCCCTACTGGGGGCAAACAAGCCAGTCAGACTTCATCATTGGAATCGAAAGGGGTGGGCATGGTACGGGCTGAACTGGTAGTGGTTCAGAATGAGTCCTCAGAAAGTGAGGAGAATGAGGATGAGAAAAGTGGAGATAAAGTCCCTGAAGAGCCTCACAATGACCTGAAAAAAAACCTTCTCCTTCAAAAACAGAGCTATAACTCAGCTCATCAAGGCTTATCACAAGAGCACACAAAAGAAGCACAACAGACAGCGGACACGGTGGATGACGGGAGAGTCTTGGACAGTAACAAGGAATATGGGCTGAAAGAAGAGAGAAAGGAGGATAATGTAGCTGTGTGTCAGGATGTTGAATATGATGAGGTAGCAGAAGAAGAGAGTACACTGGAGGAGCAGGTGGACCAGAGTATTCGGAGTAGAACTTCTCCAGCAGTGTACGGTATTGAGAATGCAGCATTTGTGGATGACAGAGATGTAGACCAGGTCCTTAGGGAAGAAGAGGAGGAGGAGGAAGAAGAAGAAGAGGAGGAGGAGGAGGAAGAATATGAAGAGGATCAAATGTATAGGGAATATGATGACTGTTATGAGGCCCCCGGTCTGTCAGATGAAGATGAACCTTCACCAAAGAGGAAAATCAGGTTTTCCACAGATCCGATTTTGGTGAGTATGTTGTTTTGTTTACATATGAATAGTGCTGCTCATCTCAAGCATCTAAAACATATTGCACAGCACCTTCATTATAGGCCACTGTCTCGCAGACTCAGCAGTGGTGTCTGATCTGGGTGTTCCCTGCAGACACTCAACAAATTAGTGTAGGCTGAGAATGAATGCTTTTGTCTGGTATGTTCACGTCAGAGCTGCTGCACTGTATCATCAGACAAGCTTTGCCTCAGTTCTGAAAAAAAAAACTGAAGTATGATTTATTTAATCTTGTTGAAAAAGCGGGCAGTTACTCTGACGGTATATTTCCTTAATCTTATGAGAGATGAGGGAGAAGTTTGGATGTTAGAGGTAGTATCATTGTTGTATTTTTGGAAGTAATGTTGATTCTGCAAAGAGTTAGAGTGGAACTACGACTGAACAAGGGCTGCAGAAAGACGCATTTGAAACTCTAGACTGTGTAACACAAAATCAGAGCCACTTCTGAGTCAGTGCATTGTGTGGATGTTTCAGTTCTTTGAAGTTGTTTCCAGGCAAGCAATTCTGGTCTGACATTTTGTAGACGTTTTCTTGGATGCCTTTGCAGCCAGCTCCGCAGAAATATCTTTTGAAAATTCCAATACTATCACTTGTGCAAATAGATCAGATAAATAGTCTGAAAAAATGAAAGAAACCGATGTACAGGCTGATACTGCTTGTTCTTTTCCACCTGCCTGTATGTTGCTTTCCACTTGTTTGTTATTACTGCAGTAATAACGATTTACATACCTGTAGTACAGTTGATAAAGATAAATGGCATGCCTGCTCACTGTGTTGCAGACAAAACATTGTAATTTCCACTTCACAGTTTTTGTATTTTATCTTGCCTGCTGTGGGCAGAAAACAGGCCCTCCTCCAGATTATTTGTAGCTATGAGGACATCAGTGGATCACCTATTTTATGCTTGTGTACTGTTGGGTATCATCTTGTACATTTTTTTTGTGATACTTTTACCCTGTAACTCTGCACAAAAGCCATTATTTTTTGAGTATGTCTAAACTAATGTTACATTACTAACCTAAGGAAAGGCTGCCATCATCACTTGCCTTGTTAGTATTTACTTTTGGTAAAAGATGTTAATTTGGTCTCAGAAGTTGTCTCTGCATTTCTGTGACTGGGAATTTTTTTGCAGTGCTTGTGCTGGGTATGGGGTTGTGCGTGGAGTATTCTGTATGTTGTCAAAGGCGTTGTCATATTTGATATTTTCTCACTGACAGATTGCATTTGTTGCATGTGATGGTGTTGTGATCTTTACTTGAAAGATGCAGCCATTTAAAGCACTTTAACTAGTTGCAAACAGCTAATAGCCACCAGTTTACTTTGCAAGTTGTGCCTCTGGTTGATGGTTGCTTTTCTCTGTCATCAACTTTGAGTCATCAGAAAATAAGCATTTCAACAGCTTAGGTTGTGGCATTTAAGTGGCACTGAAATATATGGCCCTCTTTATTCAGATAGATAGATATATATTGTTTAGAAACTGTTAAGCTACTATCATGTAACCTTACTGTTACTGGGCAGCTGTGGTCAAAGTCTCCACCTAATTCTCCGCACATTTCCTGGCTTTTACTTGTGGAAACAGTTTTAGAAAGTTCCCTCTCTGAACAAAGATACTTCGTTGCACTTTTGACTGCTATCCAACATGGAATTGAGGAAATCTGGGATTTTTTTCTCCAGTATCTTCCAAACCATGGTCAGATAATGTGATTGAAGTTGGAGAATTGTGCTTTTATATTACTCGTTAACTTGTAAGCCTCCTAAATAAAAACCAGGAAGGTACAATGTTATGTTGTCTCAATACCTTTGAGTATGTTGTCATGACAAATTGTTACCTATTAAAAAATAAAATTGCATTAAAATAATTGCCGAGCTAGTAACAATGTCATGATAAAATATGACTGTTTTTGACTGTTGTAGCGTTGCATGGTGTAATTGTGAAGAGATAACAAAAGATAACTTCCAGTAACACCATGTATCATTCTAGAAAAGAATAGTCTTTTTACTGTTTTAATCAATGATGTTTTTTAAAAATATTGTTATGTTACAGAACAAGTGGTTTCATAAAATTGTTCTCTGATTTGTATTGTTGCATCACAGAGGATTGTGTGTGTATATGCATGTGTGCTCGCAGCGATCTACTCCCAATCCCTGCAGGCACAGTGGGTGTGCTTTTCTCCCATCTGCTCACTGCTGCTGTCACTACAACGAGACATGGCTGAAAATCCAAGGCGGTTTTCAAAGTCACTGTGGACTGTACATACAGCCCAGTATGCAGTATGTACTATATACTGGTATGGTGTTCATGTGCTGGTATCCAGTACTGCATACCTCAGATGGCAGTATCTGCTGTAGTAGCCCATTGCATTATAGGATATGGTATACAAAGTTGTCAAGTCAGTTGCATTCTGGAAATTTTCCAGAACACAGGATCTGGGTATTTTTTGCATACTGCAGATTGTGCAGTTGTATGCATAATACTGCATTGTGTACACTGGATTTTGGGAAGTGCGCCCTAGTAGTGTTGTTGGCAGTTTTAAGTACGGCACAAGTGTTCTTGCAGGCCATATACAACTTAGACTTTTAATTTAAAAAAAAAAAAAAAGAGGAAACTTCAATTAGAAATCAGATAATATATGGACATCTAATGAAAGGTAACATGATATATAATCATGTTACCTTTTATTAGATGTATGTATATGTAGATCAACTGATTTCCAATTGAAGTCTCCTTAATATTGCCCCCATAATTACTGTAAACATTTTTCATGGGTGAACTTAGATGCAATACTTTTCAGTACTAAACTACCACCATTGCCATATATAATCAATATTTTGCTAATACAGACAGAACAAATAATTTCTTTGCTTTCCACACAGCCTGTGACCATCTCAGTGTTTATCCAGGCTTTATAATGTGTTGTTATCTCAGGGTGTGGACCCCCTCCCCATTCCTGTCCCAGTCATCAGGGGGTCCTGGGAGAGGGGACCAAAACCTGACCTTTAGTGAAGGGGACAATAACAGATTGCCTAATTTGCCCAAAAATATGAACGTCACCATCTCATATCTGAATAATATGCTAAACTGTCTCCTCTCTGTATCATTTCATAAGCATCCAAGGGAGAATGGCTTCCTAAAAGAAAAATAGCTGATACAGAGCTGTAATTGTTATGAGTTTACAATTTAAAACCCCCAGGGTTGGTTCCGAAACAAAATTTCCTTGCTATTCAGTGCTACAATATCAGTTAAGTATGTGGAAAGTATATAGATCATACACAAATGTTGAAGATGATCCCTAAATACTACTAACTAATGTATGTTTGTCTGTTTGTCTGTTACGTTTAATCAGAAATCTAGAAAATTGTGCAAGTTTTGAAGGGCAGTCTAATACCCAATGACTTAATCTGACCAACAGAGCAAAACCAAAATATTATTTTAATATCGTAAAACATAGGAAAAATTCAATCATATTGCCAGTTTTTGAGAGGCATATACTCAACAAATGGTCCATTTACACTTTTGAGTTTTGAGTGTCACAATAGTTTATTTTATTTTATACGGACTGAATTATCACTATATTTATCAACCAGCTCAGAAAAACTTTGCTGAGGGATTTCTTAGTTAGTTAGTTAGTTAGTTAGTAGAACAAATCCAAAATCAGTTTGTATGCTGAGCCGAATAAAAATGAAGACAATATGGGTATTGTTTCCATCCCTCTGCCACTTGTTTGCTTTAAGAATACTAAGAAGAATAGTGGGTATATGCAAAATGAAAATAAAAAAAGAAGACTAAATGGTATTGATAATCAAAATGTTATCACTTATTTCTTTTTATTTTAAAGAATGCATGAGAGAATGCAGGGTACAGACTGGAAAGAACACAGAACTTTGTCAAAACCATGATGCAAGTCAGGATTAAGACCACAGGGCCTGATTTGGTGGTAAGGGTGATAGTTAATTTAGCTTCACAGATGCCTCTAAGCCAACCTGTCTGCCTGAGGCTTGAATAACCAAAGCCTGCAGTCAACAGCACATTATTCTACACTCTGTCTGTCCGTCACAGGCTCACAACAGGATTGGGTCCCTAAGTAACCCAAGTCTTCTTGAGTGAGTGTGGAAGAAAAGACCTCTTTGTGAAGGAAAGCAGACATCCACTTTCAACATGTTTCATCCTTATCAGCGTTGGAAAGGGGAAATCTGGATGGGGAGGGCTTCCAAGGCAGTCATGGCTAATATTTAGTGTTTACAGCTGGCAAATACATTTAATGTTCCTTAAACTCAAAATATGCATTAAAACAAATAAGAAAAATATAATATGAAAAGCCTTTACAAAAGCTAAATAGGATATTTATTTGCTGAATTGGTACAGTTACAGTGTCAAAATATAAGTATGCATCACCTTCTATAAATATTGCACCAGTTCTTTAAATTGTATCAGATGATGTCATTTTGTTTTTCTATATTTAAGAATTAAATCTGAAGCTGTAATGTTAAGACCATTTCTCAAAGCACTTTCAAGATGTGACATTTTCACACATATTCCAACTCATTGCTTTAAGTCTGACATCCCGAAGTGGAACAGGACATTTTCATTCCGCTACTGTAACACCTTGGTGGGCAGTTATTGATTTCTGTGTGTAAGAGCAAGATGAATCCACAATACCAGCTTGCTGTGTGAAAGCACACGGTAATACAGATATGAGGTGCCTCTGTTTAGTCTATACATTTCCTAATTTCCTAAACAGAAGAGCGTTGGCTTTACAAGGACAGTTTTTTTGTTTTTGTGCAGTGATGAGCACTCCCTATTGTAGGTGTTCTGTGGGATTTTGGGGAAAGTCCAGAGTCATTTTCAGAGCTGTTATCTTGTAGATCTGTAGATCTTATGAAAATTTCATGGGATTTGTCTTGTGTTAAGAGCATTTGAATCCGTTGTTAGGGCTACTTGATTATGTGCAACAACAAAAAAAAAATCACCACAATTGTTTTGGTCAACACTTAAATCATTATTATTTTAAATGATTATCCATTTACTTTTTGAAGCACATTTGTTTTATTGACCTTAACATTAATATGTTATTCCCACTCTAAACTGATATTGTGGACTAAATAAATTTTCAGATTAAGTACAAATAATTTAGGCCAACAGAGTACATGCTAATAGATCTGCTCCAAAAAATCCCTTAAATATTTCTGCCTAAAGGTCTCAATATTACTTGGAAATGAAGTGGCATCTTTTTAGAGCTTGTGTCATTCAAAACCCAAGATAGAAAACAGTGTGCGGCAAAGTAATGTTTTTTTTTTGTTTGTTTGTTTGTTTGATTACTTTGCATTAAAAACATTTTGTGATTGTTAGGGGCTTAAATTCCAATGCGATGGGCTGGCGACCTGTCCAAGGTATACCACTGCCTTTTGCCTGTAGTTTGTTGGGATATGTTCCCACATACCTCCACAACCCTTCACTGGATTAAGTAGGTATAGAGAATGGATGGATGGTTGCCAGAATTGAAATCATGATTAAAATAATTTAATAAATTGCACAGCCCTAATTTTATTAGCTGGTCTGTTGATTGTAGAGCAACACCTGTTTGGTTGGGCAGATTGGGCAGATTCAACAAGTTTTTTTTTAAGTTAGGGCTTGTCAGTATCTGATATGTAGACTTGGATTCAATTTAAACCAGACATCCTATTATTCTTTGTATCTGTACGTTACGACTGGTAAATGTAAAAATTGCACATTGCAAGTACGGTTGCTTCCCTCTGCAACTAAATTATTCCTACAGTGTTACTGGTCCTCATGGCCTTGCTTAGTAATGTGTCTGACTTTGTTCCACCCTCATCAAACCAGACTTGCTTTCAGCCACCTGGGCTAGTGGGTGACGAGACATGGCAGAATACTAATGCAGTCGGCTCAATGCTGTTCATTAAACTGCTCAGGATGGGAAAAGGCTGCCTGTATTTGGCTTGAATAGTTTGATTTAATTATTATTATGTTAATGAACGCTACATATTTACAAAACAAAAAAAAATGAATTGTGTTCAGGACATTTTAGCAGCTCCTACAAGAACAAAAATAAGTCTTGTTGGCCTTTTATAAGCAAACCTGTAGAACCTGTTCATGCTCTGCACTCTATGGAAATTTGATTCTCTTAGACTCCACCTTTTCCTGCTTTAGGTCTTTTCATTGCTACTTTTATGTTTAAAGAAGCCAGACTTTGTTATAGTAGCTGACAATTAGGTTTTTAATGGCTGATGACTTTTTTTTCAATGGAAGGTGGAAAATTTATAACGTTGTTGTCTTTTTGCATTAAATATAAAACGTATTAATGACACCAATAAGTGAAACTTGGAAGAAAAAGTCTATTAGCATTCTGTCCATTATTAACAGCTATTTGGTTCTTTTTCACTATGTAGTCTCATAATATAACTATATACCTGATAAACCTTTCTGATGTCAGACAACACCGTGATTATTCTAAATAGTGACTGTACTGTGGCGTGTTAGGTCTATGAGCGAACCCCCAGCTGCTGAATTTAAAAATGTGACTTTTGATAGAATGACACTGACAAAAAGTCAGTGCTTTGATTCTAGCTTCTTTCACATGTAAAAAGACTCTGAGAAAATTCACAACCCACAGCTGTGCTTGTGTTCAAGTTGCAGCTGCTCTGCAGTGCAGATTAAGGTGAAAGGAAAAAAAGTCCTTGAACTGTCTGGGATTTTCATCCTATATTTTTCAATGGAAAGTAGACACTATTTGTCCAGTATTTTGCCAGAGGTGGGGGGTGGGGAGAGATGAACTGAGTAAGAGAAGTAATAGTTTGACTTGGCTTTACATATTAAACTGGTTTGTTAAAACACACAATACTGTACTGTGATGTAGATGGAATTATCAGCATTTATATCTCTTTTGAAGCACTTAACACTGCTACGCCTTCACTGACTATAAAAAACAGGGAACAAAACATAGTATTGGAAGTATAATGGTACAAAATGCTATAACCCCCCTCCCAAAAAAATAAGGAAAAAGGATAAAGAAGGTTTTAAGTTTCAGTGATGAAATTGTAGTACATGATGTTTATAAATTATGCAACCAATTAGAGTTGTTCTTTGAATGCATTAAACTGTTTAAAATGCTGCCTAATTTTATGTATTGTCAAAAAAAACCCAGTACATATTTAAAAAGTCAATCTACCACCAAGCACACTACTTTGTCATTTGCAGTTGATGTAAATTGTGGGGTCAATTATTTCAGGAGCATACATACAGGAAGTACTACAGATATGCTGTCATTTCTGGTGTGTTTGCTTAAGATTAAAAAAAAACTCAATCCCACCCCTTTTTCCTCAGTCCACTGTGATGTGTGCTGGCTGCTACCCCTGCCCTAGCTCACTCTCACAGCATGTTTTGATTTGTGTTTTTGTAGGCCCGTTTACATTACAAGCTCCACTTTCCAGTGATCAGCCCTTGTTTTTTGCGCTGGCAAAGGATTTCTCGGGTTTGCTTTTTCTTGCAGCTGCTGACTCATTTCCCACACTGGTGTTCTGTTGTATGTAGGAGAATAAGGGAAAGATGGCAGAAGTTCCATTTTTGGGTGTGGGTATGTGTGCATGTCAGCTCAAATAGAGAACAAATCATTACAGTTGTAGAAGATCAAATCAAATCAAATCAAACTTTATTTACGTAGCACTTTTTGTATGAATAAATGCAGCACAAAGTGCTGATGGAGGATAAGCCCACACATCGCGCTGAAGGCCGGTTTGTGGCCGAAGAAAAAAGATGACAGTTTTAATGCTGTCTCTTAGTCTACTGCTCCACATCAAAGTCTCACTGATCAATGACAGCACTGATTTAAGGGAGGAAAAAACTACCATGTTTAGGATAAACATAACAAAACACAAACACACAAAAAAACATGGTTAAAAGCAAGCAAGTAAACAAAGTCCAACTTAACTGTAAAGGAATACCAAAAGGTATATATGTATATATAGTGGCCCTATTAATCTGCTGTACTTCAGGTATCCTGGTAGTTATGAAAACGTTTTGGGAACTGCCTTTTGTTTTCCTTTACAGTTAAGTCGGACTTTAACTAGTTGGTGGAACAACTCTATAAGACTTACCCAAATATAGACTTTTGGTGATCTGGGAAAGTGGTTATCATTGATATTGAGCCCTGTTAAGTTAGGTCCCCAGAAATAAGCCAATTCCAGTTTAAAAAGAAGAATCTGAAACAGACTTGGGTTGACGAAAGGTTGAGGTCTCATGAATAGCATTCCTGCCTGAACTAGATCTCAGGCTGTCAGCCACAGTGGAAATGTTTATTGGATTACATCATGTAACTTTGTGGTACATGTCTTGGTTGTCTTCTTTTATATTGTTTTTTTCCATAAACATATCTATTTTGTGGGAAACATGGAGCATTTGTCAAAGCCTTTTTTTTTCTTTTTTTTTTAATAAAAACAGTATTGCGTATTAGAATTAAAGATGTTGACTGCCTTATTATTTAACAGTCAAATAGGGTAGCTCTAAGACAATATACAGTTGTATTATTTGTAACTGTTGACGGTGTGTGTTATATTGGGATGCAATACGTTTTTTTCCATGCTGCCATCTTTATATTATTTATATTGTTAACTGCTTTTGATATAAAAGCTGTAAGCTCAGAGATGATGATAATAATTATAATAATAAAATAAAAATGCTTTTATAAGTTTTTAATTTTTGTTTTAATTTTATTGTTTTTTGTTTGATGGTTTGTGAGTTTACAGTTAGTTTAGGATCATCATTTAACTGCAAAATATAACATCCTATAACATGCAATTCATTTTCATATGTTAGTCAAGTTGTTGCTAAAAGACAGCTCTGTCTTAACCCTCGCAGAAAAAAAATACAAATAAGAAAAGATATCTCCCTATATGTCATAGTTTAGTTCCTGACCCCATCTCTTTTTCTGACTTTGGTTGGTAGGACAAACCCTCAATAAATGCCTGTCTGTGGGCTGAATGCAGCCGGGTCCCCACACCCCACCACAACTTCTTTTCAGTAACTTCTGATCAGTCAAATTTCAGTAAAATACTACATTGTATTCCCTTTGTATTCTGTCTGCAGTGTACAAAGGGATGCATTCTTCCTGAACTTCATTTGCATAATATCAAACAGTAAGATGTGTTTTTATGTTAGTAAGTCTGCTGTTCATGAAATACTACTCCTCTCTCATATGCAAAGTAGAGCCAGATATTATAAACGCGCTTCAGCTGATTCAGTCTACAGATGTAGGATACACTTTTTGATTTTCATGTCTGAATCATCAAGACTTCACTACCAGATAAGGGCTAATAATAGCTAATCAGGGGATTTGTGTTGACGACCCTCTGTTGGGTTCATCCCTATAATCGGGTATTAGCGTCTGATGAAGTCTGCTAAACTGTAATCTGCTTTCCTATCAACATTTCCAGTCTCGATCCAGAATTTGATTTACTCCAGTCTTGTTTTCAGCAGAAATAATTTATAGGGTTCAGAACCAATAATATAAATGCAATTTTATACATTTGGTCATAACATTGTTGAATTTGAATGTGGATCTATTAAAATTGTCAATAGGTATGCTTAGAACAAATGACCATTGATTTCATAATCCCTTTTTTTATTTTTGGCCTTTTTTTCTTTTTTACTAGAAAATAATTGGCAGAATAATTAGTATTCTAAATGACGTCTTTGTAACAGACCTTTCTTTACATCGGTTTTGTCAAGACTTTTTTCTTCATGACTGATCTTGTGTTTTATTACCTTATGCACATATTAACCGTAGCAAAAAGCAAGCAGAAATTGACATACAAGACAGCAGAAGGAAGTAAAGTTTTAGAAGCAAGCAAACTTGTTCAATCTACACTTGCAGTAAAGGCTCCAGAACATTGACTGCATTCACATCTCAGTCAGTCATCTTTTAGAGATTTCACAAGGTAATTTACTGCAGTCCAAAGTAAGTTCTGAAAACCTTTAAGTGTGCCACGCCTTTGAAACACTTCTGGAAATGTTCAGAACTGCTGTACATGTGTGGAAATTGCTCAATTTACCAGCAATTCCTGAGTCTTGTGAAGTCCTAAAAGCATTCTTACCACTCTGGAAATATCTAAAGTAAAGACATTGTTGGCATCATGGCTCATCATAAGAATCATGGCTGCATAACTTAGTTTTCCATTGATGTGATTCTCAAACTAAAGAAAATCTGCTTTGACTAAATGCATTTTTTTTTCAGCTGGAGATTGCAATGGCTAAATGAAAAAATCATGGAATCATTCCAAAAGGACCATAAGCACACTGATTACAGGGAGTGAGCCTACCAATTGAACATTAAATCACCAATTCTTAAAATATATAAAGTATGTCAAGTTAACACTTGATGACTGAGGCCTTGCCGAAACAAACAAAAGATGATTTTGAGATGGCACATAGTGGCCATCGGTGGTACTGCCACCATGTGACTATCCATCTTATCATAAAGTCTATGATTGTTTAAACTCAGCAAACAATAGCTGATGTGGGAAAGAACGTAATAGTGGGTCTCTTAATATTGCTGCATAATAATGATCTTGTACTATACCCTTTTACATGAAGGTTTTGAAGCCAAGGCATGAATTTAAACATATATGTCTTCTGAAAACAGCTTGTAATCTTACTTGTGTGATAAGAATATCCTCCAGGGTACTTTTGCATTCAGTCAAAAGTACACAGTAATTTTTGCCTGAGGGCCTTTTTTTCAAGGAACTAAGCAATTGCCTCAGATGGTGGTTGTTTGTATTTCCACTGTGGTCTAAAGTACTGGGAAGATTAGGCTATTAATTCTGCTCTCTCCACTGGCTGTTTGTCTGAGTTGCAGTACATGGACAATACAACTGAGCTAAAGTAGAACGGAGGCAGTGTGCTTCACCTGCACTGTCACAGCTCAGCACCTTCTTACAGGGATCTGCTGAAGTGTTTATCTTTGCATTATTGTGCAAGTCCTGTGGGAAAAGAAAATCAGTGTACAAAAGAGGTACTACAACAGGACTGGCAATGGCATGTTCAACCCTTTTCCACAGCACAGTTCAGCCCTTCCACTCTGATCAAATCACTAGATTGTCAGTTTGACTTTTGAGACTGTGGAGCTAGGGATAGTTGGGTTTCTAATCATTGGATTTCAAAGTGAAGTGTTTTATGTAATATTACATAGGCCTGAATCTAAATGTTGGACTTTGCTATATACTTATATCATGTACCTGTGATTGCTTTCCTCTTTTTGTTTTTTTTTTTTTTTTTCTGTGAGGAAAAAATTCTCTTCGACTCCAAACATTGAGCTTTCCTTAATTCACTGCTTCGCTCTCCCCAGCTGTGTCCTACTTTCCACACAGCTCATGCTCTTCCCGACAGCATATGTTCCTTTTTAATTTCAACCAGAAAACTCTTTGAGATGCGTCCAATCCTTTGAGAGTGCTTGCAGAACTCACAACTTCATAAACTGTTGTGGAGTACATTTAGGGAATCTATCAAAAAAGTGAACATGTACTCTATGTATGGATAATTCATATTATAAGATTTGTTTGTTTTGTATATGTTTCTATAATTTCTATGTACTTATAAGTGAATAGCAGTGAATTTCATTGTTGATTTTCCAAAGTATTATCTGACCATCAGCAGCTGCTAAACACCTTATTCCTTGTTTTTCTAAGGAAAAGTTGAAGGGAGAGTAATATTCTCGCTCTCCATTTAGTGTCGGTCAGAATTGAGGGTGATCCCTTGTTTAGCTTTAATGGATAAAAAAATTCAAAAGCAAAAATACTTTGTGAACTTTTTATTGATCCCAATTAATTTTTGTTTGCTATATGATGAACAACCTAGTAAAGACAGAAACTATATTAAAGCCATACCTTTTGATATTTTGATTAAACGCAGGTCTTCAGTACCTTCTCCAATGAAGAATATGATCGGCGCAATGACGATGTTGATCCAGTCGCGGCATCTGCCGAGTATGAGCTGGAGAAGAGAGTGGAGAAGATGGATGTGTTTCCTGTGGAGATTGAGAAAGGTGAGACTTCAGCAGCCGGGGGTCAATCAAAAGTGGGAAAACTCTTAATTCTGTATGTTCATACCTGGTATTTAGAATGTGTCCCCAAATCTGCTAAATGCCTAAATACTCAATCTACAAACCGGATTCCAAAAAAGTTGGGACACTATACAAATCGTGAATAAAAACTGAATGCAATGATGTGTAGGTGCCAACTTCTAATATTTTATTCAGAATAGAACATAACTCACGGAACAAAAGTTTAAACTGAGAAAATGTACCATTTTAAGGGAAAAATATATTGATTCAGAATTTCATGGTGTCAACAAATCCCAAAAAAGTTGGGACAAGTAGCAATAAGAGGCTGGAAAAAGTAAATTTAAGCATAATAAGGAGCTGGAAGACCAATTAACACTAATTAGGTCAATTGGCAACATGATTGGGTATAAAAACAGCTTCTCAGAGTGGCAGTGTCTCTCAGAAGCCAAGATGGGTAGAGGATCACCAATTCCCACAATGTTGCGCAGAAAGATAGTGGAGCAATATCAGAAAGGTGTTACCCAGTGAAAAATTGCAAAGACTTTGCATCTATCATCATCAACTGTGCATAACATCATCCAAAGATTCAGAGAATCTGGAACAATCTCTGTGAGAAAGGGTCAAGGCCGTAAAACCATACTGGATGCCCGTGATCTCCGGGCCCTTAAACGACACTGCACCACAAACAGGAATGCTACTGTAAAGGAAATCACAGAATGGACTCAGGAATACTTCCAGAAACCATTGTCAGTGAACACAATCCACCGTGCCATCCGCCGTTGCCAGCTGAAACTCTACAGTGCAAAGAAGAAGCCATTTCTAAGCAAGATCCACAAGCTCAGGTGTTTACACTGGGCCAGGGATCATTTAAAATGGAGTGTGGCGAAATGGAAGACTGTTCTGTGGTCAGACGAGTCACGATTCGAAGTTCTTTTTGGAAATCTGGGACGCCATGTCATCCGGACCAAAGAGGACAAGGACAACCCAAGTTGTTATCGACGCTCGGTTCAGAAGCCTGCATCTCTGATGGGATGGGGTTGCATGAGTGCGTGTGGCATGGGCAGCTTGCATGTCTGGAAAGGCACCATCAATGCAGAAAAATATATTCAGGTTCTAGAACAACATATGCTCCCATCCAGACATCATCTTTTTCACGGAAGACCCTGCATTTTTCAACAAGATAATGCCAGACCACATTCTGCATCAATCACAGCATCATGGCTGCGCAGGAGAAGGATCCGGGTACTTCAATGGCCAGTCTGCAGTCCAGATCTTTCACCTATAGAGAACATTTGGCGCATCATAAAGAGGAAGGTGCGACAAAGAAGGCCCAAGACGATTGAACAGTTAGAGGCCTGTATTAGACAAGAATAGGAGAGCATTCCTATTTCTAAACTTTACAAACTGGTCTCCTCTGTCCCCAGACGTCTGTTGAGTGTTGTAAAAAGAAGGGGAGATGCCACACAGTGGTGAAAATGTCCTTGTCCCAACTTTTTTGGGATTTGTTGACACCATGAAATTCTGACTCAACATATTTTTCCCTGAAAATGGTACATTTTCTCAGTTTAAACTTTTGTTCCGTGAGTTATGTTCTATTCTGAATAAAATATTAGAAGTTGGCACCTACACATCATTGCATTCAGTTTTTATTCACGATTTGTATAGTGTCCCAACTTTTTTGGAATCCGGTTTGTATATTACATTGAATAAAGTTAATAACAACTTTACTCAATGTAATATACCAGTTTGTCTGCCTTGTAAAGTGTAATGATGTACTTCTCTCCCCAAGGCTGCACGTCAACTTTTTTTATTACTTTAAAACTCCAGTTTAAGCACCAAAATGTAATTGGATTGGAATATATCAGGTCTAAGTATGCTTAAATTGGCTCAGGGCTGCTTTGTTCTGTTTTGCTCTACAAAATAGCCCAAAAATAAGCAAAATATCTAACTTTGATGTCTAGGATAGCATCAGATAAGCAATCAGCAAAATGATGGCTCTTTACAGATATTTTTTTTTCTGTTGATGTAATCCACAATGCCAAACATGAACTGCTCTGGAGCAGGTCATGTACTCAGCATGTGCCACCTTTGTGATCTCACCAGTTTACAACCCTTGGTTGTGACTTAAAAATGTCTGGTTTAGTATTAAACATCTGAGGCAAGACCCATTAAAAAGTGACTTCATGAACTGGCAGGAGAAATCTGGAGCTTTGGCCCTGTTTTCTTCAACTGTTTTCTTCACTGTCACTCTGGAATATGGAAGAGTGACAAAAATATCCTTGTTGAAAGTCTGCTGCTTGCATGGAGTCAAATTTAAGGAAATAGGTGTTTCTTTGATGTGGAACAGGATACGGTTTTATAGTTACAGCAGCACAGTAAATGTAAATGTCCTGAGACCTGGAGTGATATTTTCTGTTAATCAGAAACATGGCTCCCCTCTTAAAGGGGAGCTTTTGTTGCCACTGTTTGGTTCAAGGTTTTTCTCCCACTAGGGGACTTTTTACCTGCTGTTTGTGTAATAATTGCTTGGAGGTCATGGTCTGGGTCTCTAGAGAGATCCTAGAGACAACTTATGTTGTAATAGACGCTTTTTAAATAAATTTGAAACATTGCTTGCTTTTAAAGGGTAGTGTTAATCAAATGTGGGCTTGTTTTCAATCCTCAATCCACTGTTCCCCTCGGCCCTGCCCCTAGAACCCCCCACAAAGAACCTATTTTAAAGGGGGCACATGACATTTTCAGGCAGGGAGCCGCGGTTTATGAAGTTCTATTTAATATACACTATCAGCAATATAAAGGTGTGAAATGTTCCTATTTCGTATGTTGTTTTTCCTACCTGGTCTTTATAATGTGCATAATCTTTCTGCCACTAGGAGACAATGGTCTTGGTATCAGTATCATAGGAATGGGAGTGGGAGCTGACCAGGGTCTGGAAAAGCTTGGCATTTTTGTGAAAACCATAACGGAGAATGGAGCAGCTGAGAAAGATGGACGGTGAGTTATGCCTTACATCGCGTGTTTGCATGCTTGTTTGCATCAATTTTCTACCTCAAAAGAGCCCCTCATCATAGTTTTAAAGAATCCCTAAAGAATCAAACAATTGGTCTACATCCAAGGGTTCACAATTTGTTTTGCTGTTACGCTAGGAATGATATAACCTTATGGAAATTCTGTTTCCATAATCTCACAACAAAGCCGTTTTTGACAGCTGCATTGAGGCTGTTGTAGTTTTACTGCTGTGCTGACAGCTAATTGTTCAGGTGAATAACTTTACAGAATGAATCCTTTGAAATCATGCCAACACGCCTGCAATCTTTCCTGTTTCCAGAATACAGGTGAATGACCAGATAGTGGAGGTGGATGGTATCAGTCTGGTGGGAGTGACCCAACTGTTTGCTGCAACAGTCCTAAAGAACACCAAAGGCACTGTGAGGTCAGTGCAATCCCTCCTCATGCCCTCAAAATAACCTAAATGACAATATTTGCTGGCAACAGGGGTGTGCAGCTGTGAGTTAACAGTAATGAAATAAAACAGGCAGGTGAGTTGGTCTTATTCCTGAGAGTTCTGAGATAAGGCTAGAAGGTTTTCTTTCTTTTAAGTTAAAAGGCTACTTCACAAAATATTAAGCTAATGGTTTATCATAGGGAAATCAAGCATGCTCATGTTAATAGGTAAGTTCTACATACATCTCAAAGTTTATATATTGTAGTAAGACATAAAAGATAATGCAGTGTGGTACTGTGGATGATATTACATTAGGACCTGCACTAACCAATTAAAAAAAAATAAAACAGGTTTCTCATTGGACGGGAAAAGCCAGGAACTCAGAGCGAGGTTGCCCGTCTGATAAGTGAGACACTAGAGCAGGAGAAGAACCAGCAGCAGCGTCAACATCTGGATGATCCGTATGAACACTCGACAGAGGAGGTGAGTCATCTGATAATGGACACCTTAGAATGGTCAGTCTTTGCTCAAACTAACAATCTATTCTCATCTTTTTGTTCTCATCAATTGATTTGCAAGCATTGCTACAGTCAAATCATATATATATATATATATATATATATATATATATATATATATATATATATATATATATATATATATATATATATATATATATATATATATATATATATATATATATATATATATATATATTATAAAAATAATGTGTGTGTGTGAGATGCTGTAGCCTCCAGGGCAAAAAAAAAAAAAGTCTGAAACCTGTGATTACGATAATGGCATAAACACAGCATTAGCCCGTTTGCCACTCCCAGTCCAATCCCACCGCTCAACCAGGAAATTAGCAGCTGGCCATGACTAAGCCATGTGTCACCATTCTGTTGGAAAATGTTCATCCAGCTGCTATCAGTCTGCCAGGGTTGTGAAATGTTTGCTTTCTGAAGTTTAAGCCACCACAAGCTTCTGCTTTTGCAAAGAGATATTACAAATAATAAATAGGATTTACTGAAGCAGACAGATTAAACAGAAACAATTATATAAGTGACGAGGTAGTAGTCCAGTGGCTCTTATTCCCTTTAAAGTTATAAACATGTGCTTCTAAGCTCCTGCATTGTCTCCTGTGGACCAGCGTACTCATGTTTGAATAAGATTTATTGATTACGGTATTCCCTCCAGGCTATGGTGTGGTGGGAGCGTTGTTGATACAATGTTGAGCATGTTCCTGGGCATGAAGGGTGTGTTGGTATTCACAATATGTAATGCCTTGTGTTATGACTTATTTCAGGAGGATCGGTATGAGGAGGAAGACGGATTAGAAGAAAGGATTCTGGGATCAAATTTCTCTCCAGGGCGGAATGTGGAGGTGTTCGAGCTGCCTGATTCAGAGGCCTTGTTCATGCCAACCAACATGGACAGCTCTCAGATGGCTTTCAAGTTCAAAGAGGTACAATCCATCATTATTTGGTTGCCTACCACTCATGTTTCACTATTTTCTTTAACAAACTCAATAAATATCAAAATATTTATTTCCTTTTGTTCTATAGCTGCAGCTTAAGCACAGCATTGCCATAGCTGAAATAAATCAACTAAAGGAAAAGGTATGAAAATAGTCTTGTAAGCTCACATCATTCAATACATGTTGCATGGCATAATATGTAATAAAAAGATTCTGAAAATACTTCTTAATCAGTAATTACATTTGCTTCTTGACCTTTTTTCACTGTAAATTGTGAGTCTTGTCCATCCTGTAATATAGAATTATTCTAAATACATTCTTTACATATTGGTTTCAGGAGCTCTGGCAGCCTGTATATTTAAATTAAAAAATGATCACTTTTGATTCATTTTCTTTCTTGTTTTGATGCACATTGATTTCTTTTTTTTTTTTTTTTTTTACAAAATAACACTTAACACTTGGACACAATGTGTGACCTACCTATTTAAAATATTGAATAAAAATGTAACAGATTATCTGACATTCAGCAGTCCATCTGTTAAAGAGATTAATTTTATCAAACCAAAGTCACATGTCTCTTTACAGCTCAGTGAATCTGAGGAGGAAAAGTCAATGTGGGAAGCCAGGGAATCTGCACTGGAGCAAAAGATTGACGATGGCAACGACAAAATTCTGAAGCTGGAGAATTACTGGCTGGAAGCACAAGCTGTGTGTAAGAGTGTGAACGAACAACTAGCTGAGACTCAGGCTCAGTACGAGGCGCTGGATAAGAAGTACAACAAGGCCAAGAAACTGCTCAAGGACTACCAGCAAAAGTGAGTTTATCTTATGTTGCCCAAGATTTATCTAAATTCAGTTGTTTAACCAAGTAAAGTTGCACAAAGAGCACATTTGAAAGCAAGTGCCCCCTTCCCCCGGGATGTTGAAAAGAACAAAGTAATCTTGAAATAGAATCAGTCATTGTATTTTTTGGTGCATTTGATCTGCAGTCCAGTGGCTCCAGAGTTCGTATCTATGCAGACCAAAGCCAACCCTGTCGTCATTGTTCTTAAAATGATTAGGACCCTCTCTCCCCCTATTTCATGACAGTGGTTTTTGTGCAAACTTTGAGTATAAATAGTGAGTTAACAAACTTGAGATAGTGAACTCAAAACCAGAGATATCTTATACTCTGAGTCACTTTACTTATTGTGTGAACTTAACCTGGTTGGGAGCGGGTTTGTTCTGCACACTCCCAGTTCCTCTCCGTCTCCTCCCTACATTAAGATGAAACAGGTTTTATTTCATTTTTTAATTGATTATGTTTGTGTAATGTGCATTTTGGAGACATCTATAAATAACATGTGCTTTATGATGAAGTGTACCCATTTAACCCCGGGTCATTATACTGAAGAGTTGACTAACTAAACCCTGGATTTAAAACTCTAAACTCAGGGTTTCTTGCCTCTGAGCTAGTACAGAGTTGGTCGAACCTCCTTTCTGAGATGGGCTTCTGGACTTCAAGAGTAAAAACCCACGACGTCTTGGTGCAACATTTGGTGCAAACCACCTCTCACAGAAGAGCATTCACACTTTTTATAATGATCGGGACTTGAATGCTAAATAAGCTGAGTCCAATTTTAGTAGTTACTGTATAAATTATACATCATATTATCAATTCTCACCTAACATATAGAATTGTTTACATGGAAAATGTACTGTATGTTAAAGAAATGGTGTTAGTGTTAATTACAATACAACATTGGCATTTATAAATTAAAATTCTGATGAAACTACATTTTCAGAGAAATAGACTTTGTGAAGAAAGAAGAGGAACTTAAAAAAACTCTTGATGAAAAAGACAAGTGTTACAAGGAGCAGCTGGAGAGCTTGCAGAACAGGGTAAGAGTCCAGGTCAGAAAATAAATGATTACACAACTGCAGACTTGCTAGAGGCAGCAGAATGAGCCTGACGGTGACTTTTTGTCCACAGATAGCTGCCCTGGAGTCCAGAGGTGTTTCAGCCGTGGAATGTCAGAGTGGTCAGGATTCTGCTGCAGATGAGAAACTAAGCAGCCAAGACTCGATCGCCAACACACAATCTGTCGACTCGCTGCAGGGTACAGCACACCGCTAAAATTCCAGTTTTAGTGTGTGAAATTTTTCTTTCTTTCTTTCTCTAATGCAACAAGATGCCTTGAAACAAGTGGTCACCACCAACACGGCTGAGTTTTTAGCTGGGTTACAAATAAAGTTTTGAGGAAGGTGCATATATTTTTTTCTATTTCACAAGATTTTTACAGGGTATGGGAGAGTATGGACATGGAGCAATCTTTGTTTCCAGCCAATTATTTATTCTCTGCCACAAGTGACCACAAGCTCACAGGCGCTCTGCCTTCCCATCTGGCCGCATAGTTGACATTATTGGCTGTAGCTCAGGTGTAGAGTAGTTCGCCCACTAATTGCTGGTTCAGTTACCGGCTCCTCCACTTATGAAAGTGTCTGTAGGAAAGAGGCAAAAACTCTATTTGCTCTTGTGCTAGTGTGTGTGAATTTGTCCGTTTACAATGTCAACAAACGCATTGTAAATAGCTCTGTGAACCTAGCAACGTTGAAAAGGCACCACATGAATAGAGCTTTTACTTTACAGTGGCGACTCGTCAATCCCCTGGTAGTGTTGCCTTAAAGCATATCCTTCTTTGTAGTCTATTCTTCTCTAGATGCTGGGGCTGCTGCTCTGCAAAAGTACTGTCCTTTAATAAAGACTTGACGTGAGCTTATTTTAGCATTTTCAGCTCATGCATGGACTCCATTCTTTCTTCTACCACAGGAAGCAGGAGTTCAGAAGGAGATATTTTATCCCCAAAAATTGGCCCTAGTAGAGAGGTTGTACTTTTGAAATGAGCAAGAATTTTCAGGCACATATAGGAACTTATAGCAGTAAAAAATTCTAATTATCTCAGGTACCTCAAGTTTAATATCCAGAATAATTCACAAGAATTTGTCATCTTACACTTGAGCCATAGGAATTTTTTTTTCTTTTTTTCATGATCATTCTTGTCAGTGTGGACATCGTGCACATGCTGTATGTACGATACACACCAAAATTGGACCTCTGCTTTTAACCCATCAACTAGTTTCACTAGTTTCACTTGTTCTTGTAAACAAATCTTTCCAGTCAAATATTAATGTGCTCACTTTGATCATCTGTGAAGACACAGACACACCGAGAGCTGCAGTGGGAAGAGAGAAAGCAATAACGGCCAGTGTCTGCAGTTGTAATAAACAGAGATTAGATTTTAGAGGTATAATCAATGCCTGGAGAAATATGTTAAATTAAAAAATTGGAGTACAGATGTCATTATCTTTATTGTATGTTCCAAAAAATGTTTTTCAAGCATGTGTAACAAACTCCAGTGAACCCTGCAAGTGTTGCAATAGAAGTTTTGCAAGCTTATTCATTATACTACTTTTTTTCTTTTTTACATGTAATATAATCATTATAATTGTTGTTATTTTCTTTTTCTTTTTCTTCTTCTCTTCTACTGTCAAACAAGACTGGAGTGAGTTGGTTCCTGAAACCACGCGTTTGGACACCAGTGCACATCGAGCGAAAGGCCTGCTGGCTCAGATGGCCAAACGTCAGCCTCCATCCCGGAACAAACTGAAGGAGAACCTCTCTGTTGCTTCATGTTACTCTCAGGTCTGCCGGTTGATGTGGTTTAAGTCCCTCATATGCAGTATCATAAGAAACGCTTTTTCCAGAGAGCATGTTTGCAGATGTAATTTATTGTTGTTTTTCTTTGAAGATTTTCTTCCTTTTATACTCCTAGTGGGACTAATTATAATACAGAAAAAAACTGAAATGGTGCCTTCTGTTACGTAAATAGATTTTATTCCCTCTTCCTTGCATTGTCCTTGTAAATAAGCTGCTTGATTCCTGTAGGAAACTGAAGAAGAGGATGAACAGGAGGAAGAAGACTCTCCTGAGAGGCGGAGGTCCATCCAGGAGAGTCTGTCCCTCCCTGTCAATATCTGCTACCCTGGGAATGGACAGAAAGAAGATCCAGGTGAGACAAGGGAGGCTTCCAACAGTAAGGCAGAACTTTCCAGCAGTCCTTCTTTGTCACCATCACAAGGAGACAGTGTTGAAAGCAGTGGAAGTCCTCCTTTGTCCCCTCCAAAACACAGTTCCTCACCACAGTCTCCCTCTGGCTTTATGCGCAATGTCAAGAAGAGGGAGTCCAAAGGCAAGGGAAAAGAGCTCAGAGGTATGAAAGAGCTCAGTGGTATCCACGCAAGACCTACACGTGAAGCTGGCCTCTCTTGTTCCAGAGACTCATGATCACTGTTTCTTTACAGAGGAGCTTAGTGAGCCTTCCTCAGCAGGAAAACCAAAACGGCGATTTCCAGACTTTGGGCAAGTAACCGAGCTAGTCTCTCATTAACTATCAAAGTTCTCACTTTTTAAAACTAATCGAGTGTTTGATAATCAAAACAGAGGCCTCCGGAAGTCAGGCGGCAAAGGAAAAAAACTTGACAAGGAGGCCATGAGAGCATCTTTGGACAGCAGGTATTTTGTTTTGTATCGTAGCTTTAATGTACATATGAAGGTACTTTGAATTTCAGACTTGACTCGTTGGCCTTGCTCAAGTTTATTTTTGTTTAAATATAGAGTACTATGAATGCTTTAAATATGTTGCATTGTGGAGTGTTACAATATATTTGTAGATATGTTGCTACAAAGTAACAAGTCTATCTACAAGTGTGTATCTCCCTGTCGCTCCTAATGTCCAGGGGGTCTGCTGAGTTACTAGAGGAATCTGGAGGGAACTTGTCTCCTGCAGAGTCGATGACCTCCATCCCTACCTGTATGCCATTCTCCTGGTTTGGAGACAAAGAGAGGGACAGAGACAGGGAGCCCTCATCCTCCAGCAGCAGCCTGCCGTACACTGCGAATGAGAACAGCAGTGAGCAAAGCCAGGATCGCAAAAATAAGGTACGTTTTCTGTACATTTCTTAAAGTAAATAAATATAGCATGTTAAGCATCCCCATAGAGCTCAGCTTAAATAATATGTTCCTGTAGTATTTTACATTAGGAAAATAAGATTGAGAAGCAACATTAGTCCATCTCAGTCTTGATGACTTAAGCTGTTAATTATCCATCTATCGAGCTCTTTACATGCCAGGATAGTGTTCTGTTGAGAGCTCATTACTGCTGCTATAATATTTAGATCCACCACAAAGATGAGCCAGGACAGAATTCCTAGTAATACTTTCATCAGCTGGAATTACACAAAGTTCTGTTGGGTCCAGGTTTAGGTGGATGATGATCCCGGTAGCCTTAAAAACTCAACATTTTCATGCCACCTTCTTAACAGTCACTTAAGTGTGTGTGTGGAGCAGTTGCCGGTGTCGTGTCCATGGTAAAACTGCAACCAAGAGCAGATGACAGCATAGAAACAATCACAGCAAAAACTAGAGGAATACTTTTGTTAACGCTGATCTACTGCAGGGATCTACTACGCATGTATGCGATCTCCAAGTCTGCTAGAGAGTAGTGTAACAAGAGCTACTGAGGGTTGGGAGCTCTGTCTCCATGTGGCAGTATTATGGTCTGTCATGCAGGCTTTGGTGGGCTGTTTTTCCCACAAACCTTTTTGAGTTCAAGATGGGGCCTAAACTAAATTCCCAAATCGGAAAAAGTTGGAAAAGTATGAAAAATGCAGTGTGTTTAAAAAAAGGGCAGCTTCACCGCCTGCTTCCGTAAAGCTTTTACCACTTTGCAGTGTTGTTGTTTCTTCTCCAAAAAACATGTAAAAATGTTGATATTTAGGAGAATATGCAATGAAGTGTTTCAGATGATGCGTAAAACCCCCTACCATTACAGAACCGGTCTTTCAGTCATTATTTTTGCACTCATTTCTTTTGAAAAAATCTGCAATGCTAATTAATTCAGCACCAATAAACGTTTCCACCCTGCGGTGGTCCTTCCAGATGCCTTCGAGCTCAGAGAAGTCGGTGCTGCTGTGCTGCCTCCAAATAAGGTTAAGGTTTTTTTTCCTGGGAATTGAAAATATACTTTGATTATCATTTGCATATCATATGAATCATTTGCCTGGATTTATACAAGTTATGAATAAATGTGTTGTCTGAGACATCAAATCTAAACAATTACGGGTACCAGGTTCAGAATTAGTTTCACTTGTCGACAAACTGGACGTCTTGTGTCTGTCTTTGCTCTTCAGGGTTCAGACGTTCATAAAATGGTTTTGATTACGATCACGTGTTATTGCAAATTTGACATAATTTTGTTTCTGCAAACCTCATCATTCTTCAACTGGCCCCATCCTGTATCTAAAGATAAGCATTAAGCAAACAAAATGGTAAAAAAGTCTTGAGTTCAAAAATCTATTTCAAATGTAGAAATAGTTGTTTTTTTTTTGTTTGTTTTGTTTTTTCTTTATTTGTTTTCCCCCTCAGATTTGAATTTTCCAAAGAGTTCCAGCTGTTTCTGATTTAGAGTTGGAGAGCAGTGGATTAATCAGAATCTTGACACGAGTTCTGTTGCTTTGTGATGATATTTTGTTTTTTTGGGGGGGTTTTTTCATCACTTTGCCTCCTGATGCGACTCTCTGAACCATGTTTCCTTCAAACAGACAAGTCTCTCCTGGTCGTCTTTATTCAGTCGCTCATTAGATTTGGTACAGTATACAGTTTTTGTTTTACCTTTCATTTTTAGATAAAAGTAGAGCAAAACTAACAAACCTAATTCTGGATTTGTTATTTCTCACTTTCTCCCCACCCTGTGAATAATTCGGTGTTCCTTTTGTTGTGGGTATGTGGTAGTGTTTTTAGAGACTAGTTGAGTCTAATATTAATTTTGTTAATGTTGAGAGGTCTTTTAGCCCTGTTTTTAAAAAAAGATAAAGCTGATCAGGATGATTGGAAATTAGATCAGAGATTTGCGTGCCAATTGAACATTATTGTGTTTTTATAAACCCAGTATGTGCTACCATTTTGATTGATTCATTCCAGAGATGTTAAAACCATTGTATAAAGCATAACAAAGTTAACACTGCTATGAATCTGTGTATAAATAAATATATATATACACACGTGTATAAATAACTAAATAAATATATATACACACGTGCACAAATGGACATAACACATATATTCTGTTTAATGTGTCTGACAAGGGGCAGGAAGATGTAAAACTTACTTACTTATTAACTTGGCATTGCATCTGCTCAAGTGAAAACATTACCCCATACCTGAGTAGTGTGTGCTTTTGTGTTCTCATTACAATCAGCACTGTTAGTAGTAGTTTAGAAAGAGATGTTGTAGTTGTGGTGGTGAATCAATCTTGGTTTTTGTCAGCTTGAACAATGTGCCACACAGAAGACCACAATCAATCACTGCTCATAATCAATAACTTGAACTGCTGCCACTCTAATTTAAATCATCTGCCAGCACTTTTCAACCCTCATGGAGACATCTCTCTTCTTAACCCTCATTCTTGTCTCATGTTTGTTTGTCTCTCGTAGTAAATAGAAACAAAGCCCTGCTGTTTGGTGATGTGTTACTTTAGTAAATGCGTTCCTTGTTTCCACTTGTTCCAGAGTTTTTCAGTCATAGATGATTCTAACGCTGCCAGTCCCAGTTCAGACATCTCTGGGTTAGTTGCTGAACCCAATCTGTCTGGGCGCTCACACACTTTAATCTTCTCCTCCAGCGAGGTGAGTGCTCTCCTTGTTGCCCAGTCACAAAAGCTGTGTGGGACGCCTTGATGCGACTGAAAGGGGACCTTCTCAAGCATGCTCTTTGAGCCTCCCCTTTCATAGTGCAGATTAAACCATGAAAGGAGAGGGAACAGAAGAGCTGCATGTGTGTGTGTGTGTGTTAAAGCCATTTGTTTTGTTACAAGTCTTGTGGCTTAACTTTTCTGTTAGTCAGCTGGGATGATACTTGTTTTCTTCTGCAGTGTGT
Organism: Xenentodon cancila; assembly: GCA_014839995.1. NCBI lineage: Eukaryota > Metazoa > Chordata > Actinopteri > Beloniformes > Belonidae > Xenentodon > Xenentodon cancila. The sequence continues at coordinate 6,840,543 of CM026200.1, forward strand.
TTTTTTGCAGACGGCTTTGCTCGCTGTGCAGTCACAGTATGTTTCAACTGCTGTCAGTCTTCCTTTCGTGCATCACATAATTTCATTGGTATTTTGCTGTTGTTGCACGCTTGTTTTCTCTGTTCTAGCTTGGGGAATGTGCATCAGCAGAACGTGTCTTGTATGTGTTGGGGTTAAACTTTTTAAATAGATCAGATAGCACTTATTACTGATCGTCAGAGCTGATATACAGTCATAGCATCACTACCTGTGGCTTCTTAATATTGTTTAATCATTTACTTTATCTTTGGATTGTGTTTTTAAATTGCATTCCTCTTGACACTAAAGTCATTTTCTTTAGAAATAAAGAAAAACAAAACACTGACACTAGGTGCACAAGTCGTTTAAATACTAAAACCGAGTCTATATGTGTGGTTAATTTCTGCTGGAATGTCTGTCTTCTGTGTAGACGTTAGATGATGAACCAGTTACGTCAGGAAAAGAGTATCAGTGGCAGAACCGGCCAGTTTCTGAGTGGACCAATCAGCAGGTCTGTCACTGGTTGATGGGCATGAACTTGGACCAGTACACACCGGAATTCACCGCTAAGGGAGTGGACGGCCAGCAGCTCCTGCACCTGGACAGTGACAAGTTGAAGGTAAAAGAAATCCACTTGGAAATATGTTTGTTGGAATGATGGTGAAATCCAAGATGACTCACTACAGAGAAGCCTGTGGGACCCTGTGAGCCTGTTACTGCCACCTTGTGGCCAGAGCTGTTTTTCCCTCCACCAGTGTTTAGTTTTCATCTCATTTCTAATTTTTCAGCTCAACATGTGAAATGAAGGTGTTACTGAAATAAAACCCTGCATGGCACGATCAATCACGAGCTTGTATATTTTCCTGATTTTGTGTATTTCTGTGATTTGGCAAATCATTGCCTTTTTTTTAGGCTCTTGGAGTGTTGAGTCAAAGCGACCGTTCAACTATCAAGAAGAAGCTGAAAGACATGCGGAAGGCCCAGGAGAAGCTGGAGAAACAGCGAGAGAAGAAGAAAGAAGGTAGACGCAGCGGGAGACTGCCGGTCACTACTGACTCCACCTGCTGAGGTGTCAGTTTTGTACCCTGAATAAAGACGTCCCACAACGTTCGTTACCATCCAGAACTCTGAGAAACATTTTTATTTTTTTTTTTGGCAACCCAGTTTCATGATGTTCATGTCAGGAGGTTGCAGTGATGAACACTGTCACCTCAAAACTGTTGGTCTGCTGGGATGTTTGTCTGTGCAGCTTCTGTTCACGTGGCCAGACTTCCTCCCACATTGGACTGGTCATCGTGTGAATTTAAACATGAATGACTGCCTGTCTGTCGCTGGACTGGCAACCTGCCCAGTTGAATCTGGGACCGACTCCAGCCCCTGGTGCCCCTCAACACGATGAAATGGGCCGAGCTGATGTCACGTTGCTCTTTGTCAACCGCCACAGAACATGTTTGTGCCAGGAATGTCCTTGTGCTGACGTGTTCATTGTAATGTAGGTTCTCAAAGTAACTATTCCCTTTTCTCCAAAAAGCATTGGCTTCCGCTCAAACTGTTTTAACTGAAAGATTAAGAAGGACGACTTGAATATGTGACCAAAATTATGGTTGTAACATTTCTGCCACTAAAATGCTTAAAGCTACAATTATAAAAGTCTTTACTCAAATATACTGTAGTTATTGCTGATCATGCACACATTTACCTTTGGAAGTCAAATGTATACTGCTTTTCTTTATTTTAATTTTTTTTAAGCGTTTTATATTTTTGCTGAAATGATCTGCCTGGTTCCTTGTTCAGCGCTTTGTAGGATGTTATTGTACAGTTCAGACAAAAGCACTATGTTTGTCTTTTAATCTTAAGAGGGTGACAAGGTTTTAAATGTATAAATAAGTTTTATACATGTGCCTGTTAACTGCATTTTTTTTGTTTGTTTTTTTTACTTATAAACCATCTTTCGTTTTATACTATCTTAATTTTCTACTGAGTAGAATAGCTCGAACGTTGATTTTTATTTTTATTTTTCCTTCTGAGAATCATCAAGTTAGGGACCAGACGAATGCTGCTGCGCCATGTCTGACTCGGGCTCCGTGTTTCTGAGACGGTACCAGGATGCTCCGTGTTGACACGCTCGCCGTCTCCTGGGACGGACGCTGAGCCTATGACCGGACCAACGTCATGTATGAATGAGGTTCAACAATGACATTTTACAACCAGATAAAAGTGCTTCCTTTCTTTCTCAAGTGACTCTGTTCTGTTCAAATGTTGAACTAAACTGAAAACCTTTTTTTTCTGAATCATCGAAGTCAGAAGAGATTCTTAGTACATCCAGGATCAATAAACCAATTTTCACTTTGTGACTTCTGCCTCCACATCTTCATTCAGATGTGTGTAAAGAACACCAGTCTTTTATGAATGACCACAATAATTTATTCTCACATTTGCAACAACTGGGCATCTTTTCGGATAAACCCGGCAACACTTTAGCTTTTAATGCCCTCTGATGACAGTTTAGCCAAAAGCAACATTGAAGTCTGCTCCCCAACACAATCGCATACCGCCACAAAGTCTCCAGCATCATTATTGTTCCCGTCTCTTCCACTTGCATAGAGCTTTTTAACAAAAGTATCCCTAAAATACAGGTTTCCAAACATGATCCACTCAAGAAATGCGTATTGTGCAACACAAACATCATCAACTAAAGATAATTTACCTGCTTATAATACAAACACAGAACCCCGCACACTGTTACGTTTAGTCACACACAAGATTCTCTGGAGAAATAATCGAAGGTGCTGAGTCTTATTTGCAAACAAAAACTAAAAGAAAGTTACTGAAATGTCAGCCTGCTATTTTCTATCAGCTGTAATGAATTGTAGTTATCCACTTGCCTTGTGTAACGTGCGTAGAAGATAAGTGCAAAGCTGCCTTTTACAAACAGCAAATCCAAACGTCTTTGATCACAGTTCTTACAACAATCATCCATAAACTAAATCAAACATTTTAACCAAAGACTGAAATGCCTAAAAGCTTTAGATGTAAAAGCAGATAAGTTACATTTTTCTTTTTTTCCCCTAAAGAAAAAAAAAAATTTTCTCTCTTAGGAGAAAACTGCACACTATGTTTATGAAAAGCAAAAATAAAGTATCTGCAAACCAAAAGCTCTGAACTAGTTGACACCTGAAAATCAGGTCATACATCCAAATTTACAAAAGAACATGATCTGTAGTGCAAAAGTTATCAAACTACGAGAGCTGAGCTGAATATTGTTTCTTGTTCTGAACGCCTTGAAGAATTATTGTTAAACTTATCACTGTATATTCATCTGTTACTCTTATTATGTTTTGGGGGGGGCTCTTTCAAAAAGAACTGTCAGTAAAACTTTAAGGTGGTATTTTTGGAAAAACAAATCTGTTTAAATATTACTACAATGTCAACGCTACAAGAACATTTGTCATTTGGTTTTAGAAACTACGAAACGTTGTCATGTCCTTTGGCTCTTTGCTGGGGACGCACCAGTCGTCGGCCTCGTGGATGGTCTTGTAATGTTTCCACACAGATTTGTTGTAAACAGGAAGCCTCTCGATGGACTCTGTGGACAGCGCCTGAAATCACAGGAGACAAAGAACTGAAGCATCATTCCGGCTCCTGGAGAAAAACGCCAACAGTGCTGCAGTGAAGCTCGAGTTTACCCGGATGTAGATGACTGCATCGGTTCCGAAACCCTCCAGAGAGTAGAGTTTCAGGTCCCCCTGGAAGTACCGAGCGTAAAGTCGAGAGATGGGCAGACCGTACCCGTAACCAGCCTGGGAAAATATATACATGTATACATATGAGACCACAAGTCCAGCCTCCAGTAGCAGCAAGAGCTGCAGTTCCTCTACTGACCACTAGAGGCTCCAAAACTAGTCCATCTCCACTGACCTCTATGTTAAAATGTTTGACGTTATGGCAGAAAAACATATTTACAACCAGTTTCAAATATAATTTCACATCCACGACACGCCAGATCAGTCTGCAGATCTCTGGCAGAGGAAATCCTGCCGTGACGTGGATCGAGTCGGTGATCACTGGAGCGAACTAACGATGCGGGTATCGGCTCCAACTACTTTGGAAAGCTGGTGAGGTCAAACCCTGTTTTGACACGGTTCTGTTATCTGATAAGACCATTATTTCAGTTATTACCTTTCAAAGTATTCCCTCTGTAAGTTAAACGTTCTGAATTATAAGTTTTGTTTTTTGTTGTTTTGATTAATTGTTGATGTAAATGTCGTTTCCACCCTGACTGAACGAACGAGGTAGAGAAACAAAAAAGAGCAGAGTTTGAAGGAAGTTCAAGCTTTGCACTCTTTGTTTTCATGCAGGTCACTGACCAGAGGCGCAGCGCGAGCGCCGTCGATGCTGGGACGAGGGGCCGTGGAGTACGTGTACGTGAACAGCCTGTCGATCTTGCGCAGCGGCACACCACCTCCACGATCACTGACCTGACAAAAAACATATAAACACAATCTTATCCCTGTCAACGATAAAGACTCCGTCTGAGACGCAGCGCAGCATTTAACCTTGACTGTGAGGTCCTCGGTCCCCAGGGCCACTTGTGCGCAGATGGGAGGATACTCCATCGCGTCTCCGTACAACTCCATGGTAGCGCGCATGGCGTTCTGCAACATTTGGTACAAAATGTTAAACCGAAGGACGGCGCGATGCAGGAACGGTGAGATAAGACAAAAACCTCCCACCTTAAAAAGTTCAAACACCATGTGGTACAAATGAGATGGAACGTAGACCACAGTGACGGGGTTCTCCGGTTCTTTGGCTTGTCGGGATGAAAAACAAAAATCAATCATAGTTTGGATTTGATTTAGAAATGTATTCGAATTCTCTTAGATTATGACGCATCTCAAATATCTTCAAAAATTCAAAATCATTCAAAAATACATTCCTCTTGCAATCTTTCTTTAAGACATTTCTGTGATTTTCAGAGACGTCTTTGGTCCTCACACCAAATCACCTCTTCGTAATATCTTATGTAGTAATGTTTTGTTTTTTTTTGCAAATGCATACACAAACAACATGTATATATTAACTGGTGAAATTAAGATGACGACAAGAATGATGAAATACTGCGTTTGTGTCCCTGCACGCTTGTTTTGCTTTGAATAAAATCAAAATAAAATTACCGTTAAATTCCTCCAGAACCAGCGCAGGAGAGTTCATGTAGTAGCGGTCACAAAGGTTTCTCGCATTTTCGTAGGCATCTGCAATCAAATGGTTTTCTTTTATTACATTACATTTCACTGCATAACATCAGAATACATTAAATATAATATTCCTACCTTTGATGACATCGCTGACGTGACAGTGTGGATCAATACTGCCGATCTGTTTTGGGTGTGCAGGATTGACTTTGACCTTCCCACCAAACAGCAGAGCTGGAAGACGAGTGTGAAAGGAAACAAACTATTACGTCTCATTGATGCCGCAGAGAAGAAAGTAATCAGCTGAGGTCTGGAGTTAAACCTCCGAGACGCCAGCACCAACCTGACGGCTCCTTCACACAGAAACAGTAACAGAAGTTACACCACGTGCATGATAATCAACGATAAATTTGTAACAGACCTTAAAACAAATGAGTAAATGTATATTTGCAGGAACAAAAAATGAAAAATTGACTCAGTTTATGCACAAGTCTAATTAACCATCAACCAAAGATCTTCTCAGTTTGAGACACGTTCACAAGCAGCCTTTCAACATGTTATATACGCAGTTAATAACTAATTCCCTGCTCAGGAGGTTTGCACTCTGGCACCATTTATGTGGGCCCAAAGGAACCCTGGGTAGAGTGCCGCTCACTCGGGTCGGTGCCAACGCGGCAGCCGCACTGCAGTGCGCACCAAAGACATCTGGACCGCCTCACAGCTGTCACTCAGTTCTGATTCGGTCCTCGACTGGACCCAACTACAGGACCTGTTCCACATGTCTGAGCTTAGTCAGCTGAAGGAGCACATAAACAAACACGGCAAAATAACGTAACAGTTGCAGACAAACAACTTCCAGCCGCTGCTGTGCTTCATTTACAAACTTCACACAGGATCTAGATGAGGTCTGTTTTTTCCCAAAAAACAAAAAGTTCTACAAGTTTGTAATGTAAACTACTGCAAGTAGACAACGGTATTTCCGTGTTGTCCTACATCTCACACACTCGCTCCCACGAGGGCTTTAGAGTCGGCCTCTGAACGCGTCACTGCTTGTGGGTGTGGCCTGGTAATTCTTGCTCTAAAGTACCATATATGTTGGAAGGCAGTGAACTTCTGGTAAAAAAAAAACCTTCACTGATAAAACCCAAGAAAATAAAAACTGGAAGAAAATGTGCTCACTGTGCTGGTTGAGCAGCATCCTGATGGATATTCTGCTCATGTAGAAGCGATCCAGAAAATACTGAACGTTCTGGCTGACGACCGGGTCCGTGCCGTACGTCTCCTTGTACTCCACCACGCCCTGAGCCATGGTGGGAATCACATCGTTGTGGCGATTTCTGATTTTTATCACGGCATCTGTGAAGCTGATCAAAGTCAAACCGATGAGAGAAAGACGTAGAAACAGAGAAATGCCAACAATTAAAACATTAACTGGACTTACTCGTAAGTTACTTTTTCATCGTCTGTGTTTTTCTCTTTAAACTCCAGAATCTCCTCAAAACTCTGCATGTACCTGCACGAGGGGGGTAAAGTAATATGAACCACTTTCAATTTCAAGCTCTGGCAGGTAGTTTAAGAGAAAAGAGAGGAAAGGCAGCCGCTGCTTACCAGCTCTGGACCAGACGGACCGACGGAGTTCTCAGTAAGTTATCTGGCAGCAAGTTGATCTCCTTCATGATGTTTGCCAACCTCACAGGCAACTCCTGTCTGAGGAAGGTGAAGGATGTTTTCTCACATGCATTTTCTGAACCTGTAAGATAAAATATACTCTTTCACATGCATACAACATTTATAACAATTGGATTTTGAAACTGGTTCACAGTATCTAAGAAAAAAAAAAAACACAAACACAAATGTTTGCAGCGAAGACTGCACAGAGGTGAGCCAGCTCCTCAGATCTAAACTCCTCCTGCATCTAAAAGATGAGGAACACTCCCCTGAGGGCTTTATGTGCCCAATAAAGAAATCAGTTTTTTGAGAGATGTTAATGAAACCAGAAAAGGTCAGAAAGAGTCTCTTCTGGTCAGTTAAACCAAGGAGACCTTGTGAAAAAGAGATTAAACTGCTTTAGAAATCCAAACCGAATCTTCTCTAGTCATTCAATGTCACCTCAGGATTATCATGATCTTCATAGTTCTGAAGATACTTAGTTGGTTATCCATTACATACACATATCCTCAATCTCCAGCAACCACCAAGGCTAGATTATATTGTAACAAAATCAAAAGCTCATCTGACTCTATATCTCTAGGTTCATTGCAAATATATGTGATAATAAAATTAAAAAAATGACAATATATATAACAAAGACTCTTCATCAAAGACCCAACACACCAGGGATGCTCTCTGTTTGAGATGTTGCCGTCAGGCAGGACATACATGACGACTCCAACAAGAACAAACCAACTAAAAAACTGTTTTTATTCCTGGGTGACGACTGCCACCAATGCCAATGAACACATGCGTTTAGCATTAAATTCCTTGCAATATGAGGAGGGCAATACATGGAAAGCCAGGAATGTCTGGGATATTTTTTCCTTTATCAGTAACTATGTCATTTTTATTGTTTTAATGATTTATTTTAGATCTTTTAGGCACAAACAGAGGATGTAATTTTTTTGTATTTATTTTTCCATTTAAATGACAATAAAATATCAATGTATCTGTTTATCTAAAGGCAGTAATCTGCTTTCTTTCTCTTAAAAGAAATATAAAATGAAACATATATTGACTTTCTGTGCTTGAGAGAAACAAAATCCGGTGTCTGATGTTAAAAATCCGAAAATCAGAACCCCCTGTTACCACAACTTGGTCACCTTATTTTGTTCTGACTAGATCTGGAAAAATATCATTCCCATTTTTGTAGATCCACAGGCTCTGTGACTTCACAAAACCAGATCAGATGCGATTCATCCATCTTCCTCATCTTTCATTCGACGTATCTTTGAAGAGTGCTGCAAAGTTGTAACACAAATTGGTAAAAAGGTACGTTGAATGTTAGAGGGGGTGGGGCTGACTGAGGGGCTGACTCCGCCTCCCTAAATCCAGCTACAAGGACATGGTTGAAAAGGCTGCTTTAGATTGCATCTTTGTAATATTTTAAACAACTCATGGAGACCTCAAGGCACTGCGTCAACAAAAACAGACATGTCTCCTTTAAATGTAGAAATTTAATTTAGAAATTCCACATTTAAAAAAAGACTAGCAGATAAAGAAGCTTTGACCATCAACGTCAAATACAAGGAAAAAACAAATCTTTATATATCGCAGACATTTGGATGATGTGCAGCAATGTACGTGATGCGTGTGGGTTTGTAAACGCAACACCTCTTACCAAAATCCAGAAACTGCTTCATTGAAAGAGGCGAAGGAGAAAATTTTGAATAATAGTCAATGTCCTTTCCAATCGCCAGACTGCTCCTCAAAACCCTTAAAAGCCTCATGTCGACAGGTCCACTTCTGGTTCGTGTTAGTTCGCGTGATAATGAAGCAGGTGTCGTCCAGGACGGAGCGTCAGTCACCGCAGACCTTTGTTGACGCTGGGTTGGGCTAAACCAGGCAGCTAACAAGTGAACCGGGCGGGTTATCACGGCGATGTCATCTCCAAAGGTGACCGGATTTCAGGAACTGCCATCAAAACTACGTTACGAGGTAAACGCATCGTCGGTTTCTTCTTTTTTGCTCTCTCCCGGGCCTTGGAGGCAAGAGGTCGATCAGCATGCTAATCCAAAGGGTCCTTTCGACGTCAAGAGAAATACCGGTCACTTCCACAGACGTTACGGAAGCCTTTCATATAAACTATGGAACAACATGTGTTTACATCATTTTCTTTGAGTGACACTTCTGTTGAAGTCTACATTGGGGGAACAATCAAAAAGGTGTTATGGAAAAAGAATATACGGAATAAAATTGTAATATTTGTTAGAATGGTTGTTGTAAAAAAATACAAATGAAAAACAATGTATAGTGAGCAAATATTTTTAACTTAAGAAAGCAATATGGTTTAATACCTTTTTTTTATTTTATAGTTTATTTTATACGTCAGGACAACCTGACCTTTTTCGCGCGTGGATGAAACATCCTGTTTTACCTTTTACCTGCAATGTTGACGGGAGCGGTTAGTTTTCTGGTAAGACTGTTATCATCTTGTTTCTCATTTACTCTTTGGAAGTATTAAAACAGTTACTCCAGAGGTTTGTATGTCAAAGCAGCCAGCCGAGCCAATCACATTTGTGATTTCGTTCTAATTGCAACTTTTATTGGATGAAATATCTGTCCATTTACGACATAAAAGGTGGGGTTTTGTTTCGGGCAGTTGGGTTGATAACCGGATGTTATGGTCCGATGTCGTCAGTTCCTTCTAAACCGAAGAGCAACAGGAAATGTCGGCGGACTGGGCCACGTTTTTGTGAAGGATGTGCTCTAAGTTTTTGTCGTGTTGTATGCGCCGAAAGTAATGCCGAGAAGCCAGTGATTAGTTACAACATTCGCTATCGAATTTGGACGCCAGTCTGTCTTGGACGTGGCTTCCTTGGTAACGTCTGTTGAACGAGCTCGTGCGCGTCGCCCGCCAAAAGCCACAAAGATTGCGCGAGGAAGTCGATTTTGAACGTTAGCTCGGTCCGGGCCGTTACGGTTCTGCCCCGATCAGGAAAATGAGTGGTGGGTTCAACTTCGGGCAGCCTGCGGGCTTCTCCTTCGGGACCCAGAAGGCCGCCGCCCCCGCCGCGGCGGCTCCAGCTCCGGGGTTCAGTATCACTAACTCCACACCGGCAGCTGCGGGATCGGGCTTCTCCTTCGGCGCGCCCACGCAGCCCCCCGCCAACCCAACCGGTGGTTTCAGCTTTGGCACCCCGGCGAAGAGCGCCGCGGCCGGCACGGGATTCTCGTTTGGGACACCAACCACCAGTGCCTTTGGCCTGGGTTCGACCCCTCAACCCACGGCATCAACAGGTCTGGCCCTGGGCTCCACGGCAGCTCCGGCTCCAGGGACCGGGTTCGCCCTGGGCGGCGGGCTGTCTGCACAGACCGCCACTGCCGCCCCTACAGGAGGCGGCTTCAGTTTTGGGGTCCCCCCTCAAGCGCAGGCTGCTCCAGCAGCTCCATCCACAGCAACAGTTGCACCTACAACCGCAGCCGCAGCACCACCAACCGGTTTGTCATTTGGAGGTTTCAGTTTTGGGGCTGCGAAAGTCCAGGTGACCTCAGCCGCGGTCTCCCTGGCTCCCACGGGTGGAGGCTTCAGCTTGGGCACTACTGCTCCTTCCAACCTCGCCCAACCCCAGGCAGCCTCCACTGCTGCAGTCACAACAACCCAGGGTGGAGGCTTTAGCTTTGGGATAAAACCTTCATCAACTCCAGCTCCACCTGCAGCGACCCAGGGAATGCCATCTTCAGGCACAGCTCTCTTTGCTCTACCCATCACATCTGCTGCAACTTCTGCTGCACCAGCTACAGGCTTTACTTTGGGTGCCACTCCAGCTTCTTCAGCAGGCGGTGCCACAACCACAGCCGCTACTGGGGCTGCTTTGTCTTTTATGCTCAAACCTCTGGGGTCAGGTCCCACCACCGCTGCTCCTGCCTCAACCGTTGTACCCACTATGACGACGACTGCTGCTGCTGCTGCTGCTGCGGGCTTTTCTCTGGGATTCAAACCAGCGGCTAGCACGAGTATCACAACATCAACAGCAGCACCAACGGCTACAACAATCGCTACCACCGCAGCTCCCCCAGTGATGACCTATGCCCAGCTTGAGGGTCTCATCAACAAGTGGAGTCTTGAGCTTGAGGATCAGGAGAGAAATTTCTTACAGCAGGCGACTCAGGTGAATGCCTGGGACCGCATGCTGGTGGAGAATGGTGAGAAAATCACATCTCTGCATAAGGAGATGGAGAAGGTGAAGTTGGACCAGAGGAGGCTAAACCAGGAGCTGGATTTCATCCTGTCGCAACAGAAGGAGCTGGAGGACTTGCTTTGCCCGCTTGAGGAGTCTGTGAAGGAGCAGAGCGGAACCATCTACATGCAGAATGCTGACGAGGAACGTGAAAGAACATACAAGCTGGCTGAGAACGTGGACGCGCAGCTGAAGAGGATGTCACAGGACCTGAAGGAGATCATAGAGCACCTGAACACATCCAGTGGTCCAGCAGACACCAGTGACCCAGTAAGATCACACCTCAGTGTTTGTTTAATTCTCAACCTGACAAATTTCAACTCATGTTTGTTTTTGTTTTTTTTTCCTTAGCTTCAGCAGATCTGTAAAATTCTCAACGCTCACATGGATTCACTGCAGTGGATCGATCAGAACTCGGTTCTCCTGCAGAGAAGAGTGGAGGAGGTGTCCAAGCTCTGTGACACCCAGCGCAAGGAGCAAGAGAAAACCTTTCGTCTAACATTTGACTGATCTGCAGTACACCGGGTCTCCTGTGGAGGCGTAATTTCCTTCTGCTTTGTTTGCCTCCACATTCCACAGTTTTCCCTTCAGTGGTTTTTGCTTGGCATGAATTATATAAAGATAATTTTCATGCCTTTTCTATAAAGTTAGTTTATTTTTATTTTTTTTCCTTTTTTTTTTTTTTTTTTTTTTTTTTTTGTGTAAATTGAATTGTTCTGAATAATTAATTAAAAAAAACTCTTTAGAAAATTTTTTTTCTGGTCTATATAAATTTAAATGGACACTTTTGTCAGTAGCAAACAATTCATATTCTGTACCTCTTGTTTACTGGGTGAATATAAATGGAATTAAGTTAAACTCAACTCCTTTTTTTTTTTTTTTTTTAAACTTTGATTTGATTGTGTAGATCGGATATTGTAAATTGAGTATCTCGGAGTTGGTTACAAAATCGAGATTGATCCAGACTTGTTTCCACTGAGCAAAACAGATAAAGTCTGAACTTCAAATAAACAAAACTCCAAAAAAGGTCACGTCAGCAAAGGCGCTCATCCCAGTTCACCGTAGGCTTCGTTTTTTTGCCGGCTCTATGAGATGCGGCGTTCTGACGTGTGGATTTTCAGCTCCTACCAGCTTCTTGTCTTTACTGACCCTTCCTGTGTCCAATAGTAACCCACATGTCTCCATCATAAATCATCTCATTTGTACTTTTAGTTAGTCTTCAACGTTTAGGTTCATTTAAGACTGACCACTGAGGGCACGACCTCTTACTACAAAAATACCTAATGAATCCAGTTCAGACAAGTTTATCTGGTTTAGAGCCATAAAATGCACAGAAATGGTGTAAAAGAATTTTTAGTTTTGCTTTATAATCATGCACACAGGTGCACATTTGGTAAAGAATTCAAGAGTAGAACTTTTTAAACAAAAAACTTTATTACAAAATATTGCATAACAATTCCACAGTTTAGACTTGCATCTATAAAGCAGTTTTTATTTCTCATGTTCCCTTTGGAATCATCACATGGAACAAATAAAACAAAAATAAAATGTGTAGGTGATGATCAGAAGTACAGTGATGCTACCTAAACGTCACAGCAATGAGACAATCATAAACTTTGCATTTATTTGTTCTTTTGACACAGTGATGTACCTGCATATCATTTCAGAGCATTTTTATTTGGAAAGTACTAAAAAGTGACCCAAAAAAAAAACTTTCAATTTGTGTTCCAGTGAACTAGATGTACCTTCCTTTGCAGCATTTCAAAAAATAGACATAGCTCCAAAAACAACAGTAAACTTGTTTCATACTAAAAAAAATAAATACAAAGTCTGCAGAACTATTTAAATATATACATTATAAAAAGAAAAAGAAAATCACCTGTACAACACAAACATTCAAGCTCCTGATGCCAACTTGCTCCTGCAAAGACTTATCTAGATTTTCTTTAAAAGCTGTGCACCATGGTAACAATCTTATCAGCATGTTTGTGGTAAAAATCAAGAGAAGCAGGTCATGTTCATCAGGCAGCTCGGTCAAACAAAACACTCAGGAGTAACTTTCATTATCCATCCAAGTCGTCATCCACTGCTTCTTTCCAAAAGGATCAAGTTTGATGTTTCCGTCTTTGTATGCCAGAGTTTCTTTTCTTATCCGCACTGCGTGGTAACGGCGGACACTGTCGTCTTGTTTGGACCGCCTAAAGAATCCACACTGGGTGGCAGGAGAAAATAAAAATGAATCATTCAAACTGAGCAGTGTTCACGCACGTCAGAGCTGCGTAGGAACGTTAGGCATGCTTTGCAGCTTTCGCCAAGCCAAACAGACGCAGTGATGTCAGGAAAAGCATCCGCAGAGCACGGAGATGTTACAAAAACGGAAGATTGCAGAGCAAAGTGCATCAATTTCTTGGCAAAATTCAGAGACACATATTGCACAAAGGTAATTACTGAGTACGCGTTTGCATCACATGCAAAGTTGCTGATGCCGATTCAGGTGGAAAATTCTTCCACGTAAATTTCTCCAATCATCAGTACAATCAGATCAGCACAATATGTGTCTGGTTGAATTTTCTTGCATTGAGTCAGCAGATTTGGCTGAAGAGAGAGTTCATTTGAAGCTGCAGAAATAATAACACTTCATGTTGACTTTACCCCTGTTCAGAAAAAAAATAAAATAAAATCAGGCATCATCAGAGAGTTTCTCATTGTCGGCAGGCTGAACATGGATCTTTGCCTTGTGATACGCAGCTTCGTATTGGTCTTTAGACGGTCTCTTGAAGAAACCACACTGAGGAGGAGCAAGGCAATGGTTAAGAGTGCTGGGACAGGGAATTGTGCCAGATGATTTCCATCAGTTATGACATATTTTACTGAGGAAATACTGCACATGTAGGTCCTGATGCTGATGTTCTTCTTCTTTGCAGCTCATTGATTGAATATTTCATAATTACCTTTGGGCTTATTCACGTACCTCAAACGGTCTTTTCTTATCTTATTGGTTTGTTTTGTAATGAACCTTAAAACTACCTTAAATAATGGTTACAGCTAAAACTACTGAACATTTTCTAGTTTTATTGTCATTTTTACACTTTTACAACTGGCAGGATTAAGATACAGTTTGAAAATTATGTCTGATTGCATAAAAATGTGTCTTCTGACGCAGTTTGTTAAAGAATGAAAAGTTACTTACTGCAAAGTCAGGGTTAAATAATTTAGCTGTACTTTTTAAATTATTTCCTTAGTTAAATCCTAAAACCTAAAAAAATGTTGTTTTTTTGGTCAGAGTTATACGTATAAATATATAATATATAATGATGTAGTCACAACCAGGTAAAAGCTTCCTGTAACCAATAGTGAAAACGGGAAGACGAACTAGTGAGTATTTTTCTATTATTTCTCTACGGAAAAATAAACCTCTGTGACGATACAATCGCAGATAAACTTTCATACACTGTTTATCCTGTTTCACCACACTCAGATTACTTGATTTTTGGTGAAAAGTGAGTAAACTCACCTTCCAAAGCATAAAAATCATCAAAGCCAAAATGAGGATTCCCGCCAGAATGGCCAGCAGTATAATCCACCAGGGAACGCCGTACTGAGCTACTGAACTGTCCGGAGATATGGACACTGTCACCTGCAACAAAACGGGAAGTTCCGGAGAACCAAGAGACCATGTGAGATATCAAAGCTGTTAGTGATAAATCATTTCATTTAGTTGATGAACTACATACAGGTGCTTCAGGATTTTTCAGGGTCATTTTATGAGCTTGAGACTGAAGTACGAGTGAGGCCTTCACGACAAGACTCAGGGTTTGAACAGAGGCATATTCCTGTGGAAAAACAAAAGGTTGCGTTTTTGTACTATTAGATTACTACTAGATTCGACACGTAAAACACTGTAAATGGACATTGAAAAGATGTTTTAAATAAAACCTCAATAAATGTCGAGTTCCACAGACGGGAGCGTAGTTCAACTGCTGTACCGTCAAGTCCCTTCAGGGGGCAGTGCAGCACCACACAGTTTATTTCTTTACTACAGGACTGCAACAGGAAGCATAAAATCTCTTAAATAAAGTAACTGCGTATTTAAAAAAAAAATACAACACTAAAACTCACCAGAACTTTATGTTTGCTTGAGAAGAAATGTATTTTGCCCTCAGTTGTTCTTTCTTTCCCCACAGTTTCTCGTTTTGTTCGAGACACAGAAGACCCCTGAAACGCATTTATTCACATAAATCCAACAGAGGAGTAAAGTTTAAACGTCTTTTGCAATGTATGTCCTAGGACCAATACTCATTTTGCATCAAAGTATGGCTTAAAAGGCTTAAAAGTACTACTTGAGTCAAATTTAGAGAGTTGATCTCAGACGCCGGGGAGCAGAAGACGTCCTCTGGTCCTTTAGAGGTGACCTTCACCAGGTAAAGAAGCCATTTCCCATCTTTGTTCGATTTAGGCCATTCAATCTGTAGAAAAGGTTTGAAGGACGAAACCGAAGTCTTCCACAAGTTGTTTATCTGAGGACGAAAGTCATATGGTACGTGTTTGCAATTTAAAGCCTGACTATGGGACAACAATGACTTGAATTAATATGAAAAAAATGTTGTGAGACAAAACTCACCCTGAAAGTATAGTTAATCAAACTTCCAACCTCTTCTTCTGTCTTCATCGCGCTTTCGCCTTTCACGACACCCCCAAAGGAAACCTGACTGGGACTGGCTTCACTGGAGGAAACAAGAGGAAAACTTTGGATGCTGGAGACAAAGTAAACAGCACTTCAGCTGCACGCAAAGTCAAACAGAAGATCCACAGCCACAAACGTACCCAGTGACGGATAATGGCAATTCAATAATCACTTTACTCTTGATTTTCAAAGGCGTAATATTTTCTTGAGCGCTGGTCCTAATAGAGAGAACGAAAACAAATTGGATTAAAGTTGAGTTGGACTTGGAAACCGACGCGCACAAGTACAACGTGTTAATATATATTAAAAGAGTTATATTTGATCATTGTTATGTCCTATTATGTTTTTTTACCATGAATAAGGGTTGGAGGGGGTATAACATTATAATGAAAACTCAGTTTCATGAACAGAATGAATTTAATTCAATTTTATGGGTTAGAAATGTATATTTATAACCAAGTTGTTTTTTTTTCTTTCCTCGTAATTTTCTGTTTTCTGTGTTTTTTATAATTTTTTATTATTTCACAGCAGATGACATCCTATGAATCTTTACAAGCACAAAGATTATAATTTCCACACATTTAAGATTCAGTATTTCCATCGTTCCTTAAAAAAAGTAGGCAATCATATCATTGTGGGTGTCAGCTATTGTTTCCTTTGTGCAAATCACAGTGAAATATCTTGCAAATCAGTGTCTCAAATCTAGTAGTCAGAGGAAAAAAGATTCATTCTTTAAATAGTTCTGAACATCTTCTAACTGGAGACTTCATTTGGTTATATAATACTTTAGCTGACTATTTCCCCACCGACAGCACATGTTGAGACGATACCAGAGCTGAGCTGGTTCTCTGCAGAAGGACTCACGTTTGGAGCTGGAGATCGATCACAATCTCAGTGGTGTCGAGACTCATGGCCGAAGTGCTCAGGATGATGAAAAAGATAATCTTGTATTTAAAAAAAGAAAAAAAACATCACTTACATTTGAATCTCGGCTGAGTGTCTGAACAAGCAGGTGTGCATGTGACCAGTTTGTACCTTTGATTCTCTCTTAAACGGATTTCCCAGTTCACAGTCCACGTGAGAGCCATTCTGATTGGCAATACAAATGATCGGCTTGTCGTTCTGAAAAACACGGCGTATAAATCTGAAGAGCTGGATAGTAATTAAACAACAGATCTGACCGTGGTTGAAACTACTCAACAGAAAGCTGCGGATTCAACTAAACTCACTGCACCGCCCTGCGAGCGGACTCCGGAGTACGACAGGGAAGCTGGGAAATCGGCCACGACCTTCGCCTCGTAAGCATCGTCCCCGTTCATGTTGGTCACGGCCACTTCCAGAGCCAGGTCCTTCTTCTCGTAACTCAGAAGAAACTCGTAGACGTTGTCCTTACTTCAGATTCACAGTCGTAAAAACAAACAGCGGAATCAGCTCAGAGCTATAACAGTCAAAGCTTTTGTTGTTGTTTGTTTGGCAGCACAGGTGATTCCTCTGCCTCTTACAGTTTTAGTAACTTTTACTTTACGTTCAAAACGTAGTTTCACCTGTTTAACGGGGAAACCTCTTCCTGGTTGTTTTGTTTGTAGCATAGTCTACAATCCATCTTCAGGTTGCTCCGGCAAACACCATCTTTCCTGCATCCCTCCTTTACAAAGTTAACCTGCAGCAAAAACAAAGAGCAAGAAAGACGTTTACAGTATAATAACAGGAGATCATTACTGAAATGCGTTTTTTAATTTTACTTATAGACGTTGTACCTCGGTGAAGTCCTTGTTTGGCTGAGAGGCGTCTAGGATGGGCGTTATCTGAGGAAGGCCGTTCTTTGTTTTCTGTCGCTTTGTATGAACTATTTCTGCAGACAACTCGATGGGAATGCTGTGCATCTTGTCCTTAATGTTGTCCTGAACAGCCAGGAAGCGGGAGCTCAGTGAAACAATCTTTACCTGCATCCCTGATCAACCATATTTAAAAGCTACTACTATAACCATCCAGTAATGATTTACCTTAACTCTGGCTGTTAGATTGATGCATTTTTCCTGATTTTGCCCGTGAAGGTCGAAGGTGCCGTTGGCCTGATGGTCCAACTCCGCGTGGGATTTGTTCAGGAATGCGGCCCTGGAGGTCAGGCCTTGTTTCCTCCGAGTCCCGTCCGCCTCAACTAAATAACCGATAGCTGTGCCAAGCGATAAAAAGATGTGAGCCAGAACATCCAAACATTTGAGTATATTTACGATTAAACTTTTATTACATACTTAGCTGAGGGTTGTAAGATGAAGGGTTCGCTTTGTAGGCGAAGCACGCCTTGACACTGAAGCTGTGAACAGAAAAAAAAGTCATTCTTAAGCCTGCGTTTGCACAATAAGGTGTGTTTAGATATGAGAATAACAGAACACGTACCAAATGCCATTACCACAGGTTTTATTCCTGAGGTCGATTTTCCACGGATACACCGTGACCTTCCTCCTGATGCTAATGACTGGCCTTGCCCTGAAAGAAAGTATGTTAAATTAAACGTCAGTGGGGTTTGAATTCACTGCACCTGTAATGTGTAAGAACACAGTTACCTGTAAATGAAAGCAGTGTCGGACAGCGAGCCCACGGCCAGGTCCGGATACGAGTTACCGTCCACATCCATGTTCCCCGCCAGAGAATATCCAAATAACTGAATGTTGTGCTCTTTTCCTGAAATGATCTGTAATAAAACAAAACGGGAAAAATATCTTCAGGTTTAACTGTATAATAAAAACACATAATATCACAGAAAACCCCTGGCTTGAACATTTAAACTCCAAATAACTACAATAAGAGCTGTTTTATTTCACTTCCATGAGCCCCATCAGAATTCAACATTAGTCGAGA
Organism: Xenentodon cancila; assembly: GCA_014839995.1. Lineage (NCBI taxonomy): Eukaryota > Metazoa > Chordata > Actinopteri > Beloniformes > Belonidae > Xenentodon > Xenentodon cancila. The sequence goes on from CM026200.1 coordinate 6,859,190, forward strand.
TAAATCGAGGGTTACAGAAGAAGATACTTTCTCAGCACAGCTGCTCCGAACTCGGATGTTGTTACTGAGCTTTATCATCATTAAGGTTTTTCATTTTCTGGGTCTCCCTGAGAAACTTTAAGTCTAACATTTATTCTCTTTTTTTAGGTCTGTTTTTGGGGTTTACACTTCAACAGCTGTCTGGCAGCTTTTTAAAGCTCCTTTTTCTGACTAAAGAAACTGGCCAAAAAAAAAAACCAAACAAAGCAAATAGGAGCTGAGTGTTATAAAATAAAACAACAAACTGGAGGATGCCCTGAAGTCTCACGTCTACACTCATGCGTATGACCAACTCTTTGTCTCAGCAAAAATGTAAATGTAGTGTAATTGTTGCTTTCAAAACCAACTTGTGCAGGAATTGTTTTGATTCCTCGTGCAGATCCATGATAAATGTAGATTTTTCCCGATCCGCCATCGTCATGTGGAGCTCCAACTGCAATATCTGCATAAAATACAAACAAGCAGCTAATGTGACTGCAAATGATAAAAGAACGCACAAATGATGTGAACAAAGACAAATCTGTTACCTTCATATGAGTCTTGATTGATGTCCCCCGTGTTCTGCACCGCCAGTCCAAACATGGAGTGTTTGGTCCCATTTAGGCGGACAGGAGTGACCTTTTCCCACTTTCCTGCCTTGTTGATGTAAATATAAACAGCTCCTCCGATGTCCCTGTCCTTCATGTAGAACTGGGGGGCTCCCACCACTATGTCCTGCCATCTACATAATAAATGAGGGGTTACATACAGTACACACACACACACACACACACACACACACACGCACATACATTTAGTGACATACCCATCATTATTCAGGTCAACTACAGTCACATCGTATCCGAAGGAGGACGCCAGTCCTGGCCCATGCAGAGTGTGCTCCATTATGAGTCTGTCAGAGGTCTCTTTCTTCAGCAGGATGACGGCTCCACTGTGATTGGCTCTCGGGGCTCCAGCCACCACCGTCAGGCCGCGATGCTTCATGATGCTGTGTCCCGAATCGAGGGAAAACCCTGAACACAAACAAGAGACGTTTGTTTAAGACTGATGAATAAACGTGAACTCGACCTGGTAAAATAGTCCGACGATATGAATTCCGGGCGTGTTGTTCCTTCACTTCCTTTTTTGTAACCCTGACTTTTCCTTCACGCTTTTTTTTAAAACTCTGATTTGAACAAGGAGACCACAGGAAAAGGTCAGTACCGTCCAACTCCTGAACACAGAGAAGACATGTGAACAACTGTTTATATGCTGCAGCCATCGTTTACATGCATTACAGAGAAAATTTACCACAAGCTGACATCCAAAGCAAAAGAAAAAAAGGCTTGTTAGCATGGTGTTTATATAATGAGTATAGATATCATTTATATCAGGGACTATCTGTTGCTTTTACACCATTTGTTCTGTTTTCTACCGGCATTGCACGCATTCTCTTGCGGGATCACGTTGCTGTTCAGAAGTCATCTGTCTGTATTAATGTTACTGATTGTAATTTGCCTGAGGAGGATCAATAGTTTATTACTGTCACCTGGGTGGTCATTTGCAACTCTAGCAAAGTAACAGATAGATATAATAATACATAAATGGGATATATTTTGAAACACGAATTGATCATTTTGCATGGGACAAGTTGAACAATAAAACACTGGAATTGTGAGAAGTTATTCACTCTCTGAAACTCTGTCATGGTTTTGATTTTGATTTGGATGATTTCTTGTTTTATTTTGAAAGTCTGTGTGTTTAGTTTAAGTTTGACATCCCTGGTTACCATCTGTCCTGATTGTTTGCACCTGTGTCTCCTCAGACCCAGCGACAAGTCAGTGCTTGTGAGTACGAGTCGGAGAGAACGTACTTTGGAGGACAAAATTATAACTTATATTTACTCCTCTTGCATCCTATACTACTTTCCCTTTTTGGCACGAAATGCATTCTGCGATATTTGAAGTACTTCTCAAGTCTACACAAGCCTCCAATAAATGCATCCTTGATCAAATGGGCGGAGCAAGAACACATCCAGGTATTTCTTTTGTACTTGCGTTCTTGAGATTGTAACAGTTCTCTGGCTGCTGGTGGAGAATTTTCACAAGAACACATACTGAGAAACAGCTATTGTCTTGGCGTTCCCTTCCTCCCTGATGGTTGTTTCCCTGTCTGTGTTCGTTTTCCTGGCTCTTTCGGGGGTTCCCCCCGTGTTTCTGGGTATTTGTTCTTTGATATGATCTCCTGTTATCGCAGAGTTTTTTGTTATATAAAATATTTTTGTTTTGAAACTCTTCAAAACTCTTCCACCCGTCTCCTGTGTTTGGGTCCTGTTCAACTTCACACGAGACAAACTCAACTATTCAAATTTTAATCAGCAACATTCTGCAAAGTGGCTATTGTGCAAATTGTGGACATTTAATTGTGACACTCTTTATTTTATTTCATCTTTAGTTTACTGCACTATATACTGCTTGTCTTAGTAGATGATTGTACACGTCACAAGAGAAGACATCTTGCACCTTGCATGTACCATCCTTCCCAAGGACTGCCTGTGCAGATAAGCAGACGCAACCCCACATCCCTTGGCACTGCTTATCTTCACGTGGTTACGGACCTCCTTATTTTCAATAAATAGAAAGGAGGACGACAGACACGCAGTTCGGGCAGAGACGCAGAGCGGAAATGTAACTGTGTTTCTCTGTCCGTTCTCCTTGCAAGATAAATGAGAATACTGACTTTGTCTTCCTTATTGTGTGTTTAATAAATGTTCTAGGTCGTTGAAACCTGACACTTGTCAAACCACCTTCAATATGCACAAATTAAAAAGAAATCTGAATCTAGTGTGTTTAGCAAACTTACTCTTAACTGCCTCCTGACACGTTTTTATGCCAGTTTGTGCAAGAGTCCTAACCAAACAGAAGGTTCATGAACTTCATGTTGTGTTTACTAAAATGTTGTTGTTGGTTTTTTTTCATGACCCTTCTCTTCGGAAGACATTAAACAAATGCTTCTTTGGTTTATAAAACTATAAGCAATCCAAAGCTGTCAGTTTTTACACACAAAATACAAGACACAGTGTCTCATCTGCAAACTAAGTGCAAGACCAGCCACTTCACATTTTGCATTTTGTTTTCTTGTTTGTTCGCTTGATCTTGTTGCCACTTTTATATGATGCATGTAACTGCATAAAGAGTCATTATGCACGGATATTTCTGCAGCGCGCATTTAGACTTGTTACAGCAGAGATGAAGAGGAATGGCTGTAAGTGTGAAAAGCAACACACTAAAAACAACTGTTTTGTGGGTAGATAACTTACCGAGGTAGCTATTGGCTGGTAGATTGGTCTTCAAGAGATCCTCCTCCGGAATCTCATATGGACCATCGTCAAACACTCCCATCTCCAGAAACGTGTTGTTCTTTTGCTCCACTCTTACAATCCCTGGAGAGGATTTGAGCAAACAAGTCAGGAGATGTTGATGCAAATGACAAAAGCAGTTAGGCTACATTTCATGTACAAATTTTACATGTACAAACTCGATTTCACACGTAAACTCTGTAAATACGGAGAAGACAATGACCTCTCCAGTTGTAACCTCCTGGTGCTCCAAACACCACATAATGGTAGTCCTTGGTGAAGGTAGCTGCCAGGCCCTGCTGGCAGACTCCAAACCTCTCATGGCCTCTGGTTCTCCCCTCACAGAGTTTCCAGTTCCCGCCGTCCTCGTCTGAAGACGAGTCGATGGTCAAGTTCTGACTGAGGACGTAGCAGCGCCCGATGATGTCATGAGACTCCTGGGGGGTGTTCACAAACATGCGCATCTGATAGCGATGAGCACATGTCTGAAATGATAGTACAGCTGAGTTGAAGCTCACACAAGCTTACACCAAAAGAAAAGAGATATGAAGAGACGAAGAGCAACGGTGCAAAGATGTATTCAGCCTCACCAGAATCTTTCCCCCCGGTCCCTGACTCTGCACAGTTACACCCAGCCACTGGTTCTCTTTATACTCCACCTTTGGGTTCTCTTTCAAAATGAAGCAACACGAGACAGTGAAATAAGACGTACACAAAGTCACGCAGGTCTGCCGATAGATAGTTTTCTCACCGTCATTATCAAATTCAACGCGCTCGCAGTCATTAGCCTGGTTGATTTCACATTTATAAAGGCCTCCTGTGATAGTGGACATTTGATTTCCTAAAGCTCTGGCTCTGGGAGCCCCGGTCAGCAGCCTGAGGAAAAACACAAAACAAAAAACTGTTTTTTCAGGATTTTGAGAATAAATGAAAAGTCAGAGCAACTGTGTTTCCCTGCATTGTTAGAATACCTTTCAACAAGCTCCAGAACAGCAGCTTGTTGAAATTTGACCACATGTGTTGAAACATCAGGACTAACTGACAGCGATGACGAGCAAAAACCCCGGGGTGGAAAATGTCATATGAAATACTACAGATGTTCTAAATGTTAAGTGGCTTCTCATCTTTCCCACACCCCATTGTTAAAAAAAAAAAAAAAAAAAAAAAAAAAAAGAACTGAGCAAAAATCCTGCAAAAGCTAAAAACAATAGAGGCATCCTGGCGGCCAAGCGTGTAATAAACACACCGCTGAACATCCCTGGTTCATTTCCGGTCAGGGGCCTTTGTTGCATGACATACCTCAATGCCCCTTAAACTGTTGCCTTCCAGGTTTGTAGATATAACGCCAGTTTGCTCACAGAGCAAAGAAAAGAAAAGAAAACTAAGATAAACACAGTTCTTTACAACATAACCACAAAAAAGAGAGAAAAAGATCAAATCATTACACAAACAGTAGTGAACAAGTCAAAATGAAAATACAAGCCAGCATGTGACCAGGTACATTTTACGTCCCCTTCCTGTCCTCTATGTTCTTCAGGCAAACTACTCCTACCATCTTCTCCTCACGTTATTAATCTTTTGTTACGAATGCTTACATTTAGCACTCAGTCTATCCAGCCTCAGAAGCACCTAATTTTTCCTTCCTACAGTTCCTCTATGATGTAGTTTGCATATCGCCATTATCTAAGTAACTGTAATGTAATTTAAGTATCATTTAAATATGTGGAAATCCAGTGGATACAGTATGGATGACAGAGAAAAGATAAAAGTCCCCACTTTCGTACAAAATATTAACTAGGAAAAAAAACCAGATACAATTCAATCCATAAAAGGAGGAAATCTTGAAACTCATTCAAATAAATGGGTCATTAACGGACCATAATGACAGCTGCCGGTGATCCATTCATACCATTCAGGTGTGTTGGAGCAGGGAAACATAAAAATACATGCAGGCCAGAACCGAGGAGCTCTGCTGTAGCTGCTCAGATATTCAAAGTCTCAGAGAAAATTGTTGAACCCAGTCCAGATAAGACTGATGATTGAAGACTGGTGGTTGTTTGCGAAGGCTCTGGGTGCCATTGTCAGCCTCTCGTCTGTTTTTCTTTTTGCCCTCAGACAAACGGTCAGACTGAGACTAAATCAGGAACTCAATCCAGTCATTTGTTGTGTGACAGGAACTAACGGGACCACTTGAGGTGAGCACCTCGCCTGGATGCTGTACGCTGACAACTTCCTCATCGGTTCTGCTGCAGGAACGTCTCCTTTGAGCGCTCTCTTGGTTATCAACACCTTTTGTTCCCGACACAAGCGCCCTGCTCCTTCGGTGCAGACTCACCTCAGCCGTTGCAGAAAGGTATGTTCTTTATGAGGTATGAGGATACATGACAACACAATCGAACCACCCACTGTCAATAAAACCACCTGTCCTCGGTTCTTCGTAGGTATCACATGCACCTAACATTCAAATATATTTTTTACACAATCTAAGCATGATTTGGGGAAGTAGAAAATAAACAAGTGACAGAATCATATAAAGAAAGAAAAGGACAAGTTCACTAGCAATTGTTGATTTTTTTTCTTTGTGTTATCGCTTTGTTAAAATACTATAAATTGCGGGTGACATACATTTCTGCAGCCATGCGTAACAACCACGTGTAAAGTTTGCAGCTCTGGTGGTGCCGGGAGCCATCAGCAGGCCTACATGTGTGTCTGCCTCCTCATTACCTTCATGAACGACTGCATGACCCAAAGTTTACGGTCTCAGGTTTTAAAGAATGAGCCAGAAATATAAAGCTGTCTCTGGTTTGTTGTGTATTACACCGCCTTTAAGATGGATTTTGTATGTTAATTAGTATCACAGAGACCAGTTACATTTTGTTATAACAACAACAACAACAACAAAAAAACAAATAGCAAAAGCCTGAATATAACTTTGCAAAGAAATAATTTGTTCAATAATGTGGTTGTTTTTGCTCAACTCTACCCTGCTGACCATGTTCCACCTTAAGACACGATCTCATGGTAGAAGATGAAAGATAATTGGCCACACTTGTACTCTGCTCAGAGGTCCTCGTCACCTATTGTCACTTATCAGCATCATAAATCACAACACATGCTTAGCTGTCAGCTGGCACCCTGGTGGTATGGTGGTTAACACTTGCCAAACTTCCCTCTGGGTAAAACATGCATGTTAGGTTGAATGGTTGTTCTAAATTGCCCGTACGTGTGAGCGTGCATGGTTGTTTGTCTCTATGCTGTGGGCCTGTGATAGACTGGCGACCTGTCCAGGTGGACCCCTGCCTCTCGCCTGTAATGAGCCGGGATAGGCTCCTGCAGACCCCCGTGACCCGGAAACGGATACAGCGGGTATAGATAATGGATGGATGGAGGCTCCTGCAGACCCCAGTGACCCTGCAAAGGATAAAACAGGTGGAAAATGGATGGATGGATGCTGTCAGCTCTATAGAGTAGACAAATCTTGGTGGTGAAGTTGCTTTATTAACCAACTTTGTGTTCATATTTTTTAACTCATAGTTGCATCTTTCAGTTCAAGTTTTCCCTGCAGCTGTTACTGCTGTCACTACCGTTAAACTGTCTGCACAGCTTAAAACCTGCACACAGACACAGTTTTTACAAAGCTGCACATCAATGACACCAGAGTTCTGACATCTAAGTACATTTGTCAGTTATCCAGTTTCAGTTTCACCTATATAAAACCACAGTGAGTCATTTCCAGGACTAAGAGTCACGCACTTAAGCCACGTTTAAGAGCTGCAGTTCAACAAGTGAATACGTGTGTGTACAGAGATGAGCCAACACAATACTTTATATTAATCGATGTGGTAAATAAGCTACATATTAATAAAACTGTTTCCAAAACGTCAGGCTTTTATATAAATTACACCAAACTTTACAATGAGACAGATAAAACAAGCCAAGCAATTGTTAACAAATCAGAATGCAATAACACGGTTACAGAACAGTAAAGAAATATATACCTGGACATCTCTGAGTGTAAAGACTAACTCTCTTCTCAAGAGCGTCATAATCCATGAGGTCACATTCAATGAAACAGCATTTTTGGAGCCTCTCACATCTTACAAGGGTTCAGAAAATACCCAAACCCTTAAAGCAGCGCTAGAAAACATGATGGATTCAGCGAGTACCTGAGGACTAACATTGCCAGTTACGCGCAAGTCAACAAGTCAAACACTTTTGGTAGATTTTCAGCTTGAAAATAGGCTTTATTTGCAAATTTCCTAAGGCAGAAATAGGTCAAATTTTGCAGAATGTGACCTTTTAAGGTAAGATCCATTGCACTGAAATCCCTACACCAAAGTGTCCTGACACGCGAGAAGACAAACAGCAGATTTCTATCACGTGTGTGTTGTCGGTGTGAAACCGCAGCTCACCGTGATGCACGTCTCTCACTGCAGCGTAAACGGAAATGCAGCGTTCCCGGTGTGGTTGCACAGTAATCCCACCGATCTCTGTTAACAGATGTGCTTCAGAAGGGCCACAGCTGTGCGTTCACAGCCAGAACAAACAACGCAGCTGTTCCAACTGCTTCGGTTTGCACATCACACACGGACTTGTGACAACCTCTGATTGGCTGGTGACACATTACTGAACAGTCCATCAATATTCAGCGCAGCATCAAGTAAAGAATGATGCTCACAACAAGTCTGTATAACCATCTGTTAACTGCATTTATTAAGTCACCCTTTAAGTAGACGGACCCCAGAGTGAATCTTGAATGGAATGTTTCGGTTGATGATGCAGTTAATCTATCGGGTTACACTCGCACAGATGGCTGTGCATGTTCAGTCAGATGGCATGTGTCCAAGACCCGATGTTAAATCCAGATCATTAACCCGTCACGTTATTCATCAGCGAGGTATCGGACTGTTGTTTTGAAACGAGGATCTCCGTCTCCTTGCGCTCAGCAGAGGAATTTCATCCCACTAGAGTGTGTAAAGGAGCCCGTAAAGATCTGCGCTCCTCTCCTCACGTATGATTTACAGTAGTAACGTCAGAAATGAAGGCCAGGAGACTTTTGCAGCTGCCAGAGATCATCATCGAACACACGTCCATTAAAGAACAGACACAGATGCAGAATGACACATCGTTGACTTGTGGTTTCATGAGATCAGTCCCAGTTTTAAGCCATGAATGTTCATTATCGTTGAACTGAGCTCTGCTGCGTTTCACCCAACTCATAAGGCTAATTATCATAGGGTCACATTTAGATTTGGAGCTCAAATCATGACTGAATAGAGGACGCTTTTCAGCAGCCAGGGCAGTGTTTACTCCCACTGAGTGATACACAACGTAAGACAGCTTTTGCTACGAACCCAAAGTATTTTTACGTTCATTTGACAAAGTACAGCCGTTAAGTTTTTGTAATGTTGCCATTTCTTTTCAAACTGTTTACAGTAAAATGTGTTCTGACATTGAGGATAAGAGCGATGAAACATTTTTTTATCGTCCCATTCTTCTACATTTTCAAGGTCTTTGTCCTTGAAAAGCCTTGATTGTCTTTAAGGCAGATTTTAAGTTAAAAATCCATATTTGATAGTAGTTTCTTCAGCTCTGGATTTGTTGATTTTGTTTATCTTTAACAAGTGTGGACCACAACAGTTCACTTCGAAATAGAAAGACAAACTTGTAAAAGCCTGAAGTCTAAAGTGACTCCTTATTTATTCCTGTTTTTCTTTCTTTAGGAGCAACTAAAAACGTTCAGGTTACTGTCAGGTGTCCTCAGTCACTGTTTTTCAGAGAAGTGTGTGTCGTTTGTTTTCTAAAACTGGGGCAGCTTCACACAGAGGAGCATGAAAGGAGCCAAAACTGAACTCGCTTTAAGTGGCTGAAAACAAACTGTCAGGTCGGTGTTACTTTTCAAGCCTCTATTTACCAGACAAATATGAGAGCCGCTTCACAACCGTTGGCCTTCCTAACACTATCGAGTCTGGCAGATGTAAAAGCGCCGCTTTGTCTTTGTTCTTTGGAAATCCTATAAGGAATATTTTAACTATTTATTAAAATAACAAGGGCTTTACGTTTGCATGACCGGAACATCCCCTTCCCAAGGATCTGCTTTTTGGACAACGGCCTTACCAGCAGTAAGATAAAATTCCAGCAGGGAAGTCTAATCTCAGTCATCATCTTGTTATCAGGGCATCTCATCCCTGTTCTTGTTCCCCTGCATGCTGCTGCAGGACTCTGCTGTACCTGACTGTACCTGCTGCTGTACCCGACGACACGGCACATCCCACATGTAGACTGCTGCCCCCCTCCTCAGGGTCTGCCTGGTACACATGGCATTGTAACCGACAGGTGACTGGCTCATGCAGCAGAGCTTTCTCAGAGCAGATGATTTGCTGTATGTATGACACGACTGCCAAGCCTTCTTGACCCGCTGCATCGACGAAACATTTTGACATTTGGCGCCTGCTACTCACTTTAGGACTTCTTCATTCTCCTGAACATTACCAACCGAGCAGGCCCCAGAAGACACCTTCTAACACCTTGAGGTTTAAGGAGTTTAAATGCTGACAAAAATGTGAATATTAGTTTGGAAAAGTTGATAGTGGAGAACTGGCGTTTTCCCATCATAATAGTGAAACTGTGTGGTGCAAAAAAAAACCTGCGAAATCATTCAGAAAAGAAACACAGCAAACACAAAGAGATACTTAACTGGTCCTTTTAAATCAATAAAAACGAATTGCAGTGTTTATTTTGTATAACTTATATTAAAGCGTGATTAGACTTTTAGTGATAACTGTATTCCTGCCAACAACAGACTTGGGAGTTGTTCTTGTTTTGTCTAATCAACAGTCTAATGTGTAAATACAAGTAAAAAAAACAGAACCAGATCCGCTGACAGCCCTCGGTATTTGATGGGCTTGCAGGAAAACCCTTCCATTAACCCTCTTCTCCCAGTGCCCTCTGCAGCCACATTTGCATGACATTTCCAGCCATTGTTTCTACACTTGTTGTTCTTGGGCTGTTTCTCATTTCACATTCAAAGAATCACTGGGGGACAGTGGAAATCTATTGAAGCTCGAAACAAAACAATTAAAAAAAAATAACTACGCTGTGGGCTTTGGGAGACAGTTGCAGGGGTTTGGATGAATGCATTTCTAGTTTCTGCTGATGTCAGAGCACAACATGTGGATGGAGGTCAGTTCAGCGGTCCTACAAAGGCAGAGTCCACCAATCGACTAGAAGTTTGCAGTTTAGGATAAGACGTGTTTAACCTCACGCAGAAAAAAAAAAAAAGATTAGACGGAGAAGGTTAAAAAGTTCTCATTGTCTCTGACAGACGCGCATTTTTATGAAATATATTCAAATAAAAAAGGAAAAAAGAAAAGAAAGGGGGGAAATGCATGGCAAGTGAGCCTGCCCTCTCAGGTGTCCTCATCTCATAACTTTTTAATCTTTAACTAACTCCCTTTAAATAACTTAACGCATAAAGAGCAGCAGAAAGAGGTTCAGTCAGCACTTACATGACTTTATCCGGCTTCACTTGTCGGTGAAGTGCGAGAGAAAACCCAAACAGACTCCCCGGCTCCCCGCTTTTCCTGATGACATGACTGGTGTCGAGGTTGAAGGTGAACACCACAGTTGGCCCCAGAAGGTGAATCAAAAGTAAAAACGCCGCAGATCGACCTCCCCGCAGCGGCATCGCAGCGTGGTTCAGATGAAGTCAGCAGTCCTGAAGCGAAGAGCCGCGGGGTCCTCTCCTCTTCTCCCCTCGGTCACTTGATGACTGAAGATTGAATGACTGTTTAACCAGCGAGGTCTGCGCGGCTGCTCAAAAGCGCCCCCTTTGGTCATCCGCCTGAACTGCGAAAGGATGAAAACGATTTGTTTTTTTGCGGCACATTTAGTGCGACTTCTGTCGGAATCAAATACAAATGTGTTTTTGCTCGTCTAGAAGACTATCTAGCAGTTACTATCCAGCAAATGAGCAATGAACAAACTACTAATGACAATTAACCTGTAATCATTCTCAGTGGATTGATTTAGGAGGCTGGACAGCAACTGAGATATCTTCCTGTGTAAATTCATTATAGTCCTTCTTTGAGAAGTGGACCGAGTTGGATGACCTCAAACCCGGCAGTCCTGGTTTAAAAAACTTTTTTTTTTTTTAAATTGTTGCACCGATGCATTATAAGCTCTGTTCTAATAATACACTATTTAAAAAAAATACAAAGCTGCATAAAAAAATTCAAGTACTCGGGTGAAATAGTATCTGGACAACAAAGAAATGTGAACGTGAGATGAGATTAGATGGCAAGAATAAAAATAAAAATTCCTTTATTTGTCTCAGCACAGGGACATTCATGTTATGCAGTGGTAATAGTGACGACATTTGGAAAAATAGAATAGAAAAAAGAAAAATATAAATCATAATAATGAGATCATATAAAGCCTGTCTTTCTGTAATTAGAATAAAAGAGTAATAACAAAAGGACAAAGGTTCAATGTATTGCGAGAGCTTTGAATTGCCACTTTTGTGGTACATACAGATTCATGTTTTAAGCAAGAAAGCACCATAATTTGTATTTTATAAATCAACAACTACTTATGTGTTCTGGGAGACAAGTGGAATAAGTGAGAACATTAGAGGGTGTTTGGCTTTTCCAGCTGGGTGGAACCTCACAAACTGCAACTGTTTACGTCAGTTTGGCCAATAAACCTCTGAACTTCAGCCAGATAGGGAGACAAGTGGTTGCAGGCCAGGAGAGGGTTGTCCTGTCCTAAAACACAAAGAATAGCAGCATATAGAGTAAAAACGCCAGTTTAATCAAAGGAACTATCCTCTGTCACTCAAATAATATAATAAATGTAATGAAATATTTATTTGTGCCGTCATTTAGAACACCAGCTGAGGCCCATAAATTAATAATTACCGAAGCAACGATTATGTGCTTCTATCACTCAGCTCAAAACCTCCAAAGTCTGGTTTCATGTCAGTCCTTTGGTGAGAAATGAAGAAATGGCATTCGAGAGGTTTGACCTTTCCACCCACAATCTAGACTGATATCAGACATAGTCATCTTCTAAAACCTGCCAAGAACATTGTGATCATTGTGTTGCCTGCTCACTTGTCTCAGTGCATCTGCTGGCACTGGATGCTGGTGTGAAGTTTGAAACAGACTGGGTCATGATTGCACTGCAGAACACATCACAATGTGGCCATTGTTCAAATTAGAAAGACCAATCAGTGTGTGTGTGTGTGTGTGTGTGTGTGTGTGTGTGTGTGTGTGTGTGTGTGTGTGTGTGTGTGTGTGTGTGTGTGTCTGTAAATGGGTGGAGGGGTGCAGCAGGGCCTTAACCACATTCCTAATTGAAGCAAAAGTTTTGGGGCGGTTCTAGTGTAAAATATGTGAAAGGCATCTCTGTCGCTGGGGCGTCTTAGTAACAAATGGATCATATGTGCCAACACATTTCAAGACTCCCAGTCACGCCAACCGTTTCAGTCACTTTCTCCTTTAGTCACCATCTGGATATAAAGATCTTTTTTTATTAACTCCAAATGACACTGTCAAAAGAACAGACACACCTCCACACAGGCGAGTTATTGTGTTAGAAACCTTCTCAGATCTAGTTCCTGTTTTACTCTCTCAGTTTTGTAACTAAAGAAATGACTTGCTGTGGAGACAAAGAATGAGTTTTTCAGTAATACGTATATTTAGGATCAGGTGCAAAACACTGTCAGAATTAACCAACCAGGATGAATAATGATTGTTAAAATGGACCTGATAAAAGGCTTGAGAGTACTTGGTCACAATTCAATAGTTCACAGTTATCAGGGATTAATTAATGACAATTACTTCAAGGACTCTCAGGCATGTGATCACACAGGTTATGAATATACGACAGAAGCAATGTATTGTTTATTTTTATTGAAACAGATAAGACATGAAGAACAGTAGTATAAATGTAAGTACTGATAGACATAATGATTGTTGAATGAAGGGAGAGCAGGGTGGTGGTTTAGTGGTTTTTTACTCCCTGGAGGAAATGCTCTACTTGCTGAGCGGAAATGGTGGTGAAGAGTGGAGTGGGGGGGTGGGGGGGGGGGGGGGGGGTAGACCCCACCCCCACCCCCACCCCCACACCACCTCCTTTTTTCTTTTTTTTTTTTTTTTAAGTATAAATAGGAAGTAGTCCCCAAACACGTTCGAAGAGCCCATGCTAAATGTTGAAGGGGAAAAAATAGTCTGGAAATTTCAAGTGATTCCTCAGTCCAAGTTCGTGGTCTCCAGGCTGTAACTACGGTCAGAACCTGTTATTAAAGACTAGTCACTTTCTGCTAAATCTTGTGTCCCCGCACAGAAGGTGGAGCTCACTTCTGAAATCACTGTATATTGTTGCTTTTTTGACTAATAGTCAAATCAGTGTGATTTGTGATTATTTCCAGATTAGTATCTGTGGTTTAATTAAAGATGTGTGTTTTTAAACCTATAATATTCATAATATCTCTCAGGCATAATCTTTCGTTTAATTTACCCTGAGCAGTTAGGTTGGATGCACATTGATATTATTAAGTTCCTGCACGTTTTACAGTTTTATGTATAAAACTGGAAATCCAAGAAAAAGAAATAGTCATAAACACCTCATATATTAAAATAACAACTAAGTAAATGGAATAATGTGCTGCATATGAAAAATCAAATCTGATTTATTTGCTTGAGGATAGTTAAGTGTCGGTTGTTCCAACACAAAGTTTCTGAGAAAAGACTTCCTGTTATTTATTTACTGCACCAAAAGTCAAAATAAATAAGAAAATTCCCAGTACACGTTATTGTCCCATACAACAGTGAAATCAACGTTCCTGCTTCTGTATAAAGGTGTGTGACTGCCTTCACCTGAACTCATCCCACCTTAAGAAGGAACACTTTCATGTGCACCGTTGCCCGGGGCGATCGTGTAACTCGAGCTGTGAGAGGAGGTCAAGCTGCTCCGCCTTGTTTTGTCTCAAGTCGGAGGACAGCGAGAAACCAGAGAAGTGGTGCAGGTCCAACAGGTGGACCCCTGCAGGTGACAAGATCTTTCCTCAGAGATTAGTTGTGACTTTGTATTTTGCTAAATGAACACTCACTTGAAGAGGCGCTCCCCCAAACTGCAAACACTGGAGCGGATTATTGGGTTTCTCCAGTCGGTGGAGCCGGAGCCTCTATCTGATGCTGATGCAGAGATGTTCCACGGATTCACTGCCTAAGTTGGAAATATTCTGAATATTTTCCTTGTTTTTACACGACACAGCGCTTAAGTAAAGAACAAAAACACGGAGAAGTCAGATCAGTTAGTTTTACGCCTCTAGTCGATGCTGACCCTGGTTTGATTCAATGCTTCACAAACTCTGAAGAGAAACGCTTTCTTTAATCTGATTATCTTGCCAAAATCTGCTCTGAGAGTGATAAGCTTTTGCTCCCAGGAAAGCAAAGCAGGTGAAAATGTAGTTTAACATAAACAGTTTCTGCAGCACTGAACATGTTAATTTATGTGTTACACTGAAAGTCTGTTACTATGAATAATGAGGAAGTAAAATTAAAGGATGCAGATGGATTGCACCAGTTTTAAAAGCTCTAAAATTGAAAACTGTGACAGAACAGACGGGCTGACTCCTCAAGTTTCACTGCCCTAAAGTCAACATTATCAGAGAGCGATAGAAGAAACCAAACCCAGACGTTATGCTCAAAATGGGCAGCTGGTGTAAACGATTCACTGGTGTGACTTGTACATTTATATTTGTATGAGTCTTATATGAGTCAGATCACTGATTTTGTCTTCTACCTCCACGTTGAGACCACTGGGGTGCCGAAGCTCCAAAATCAACCCTCATGGTGACGCAGAAGGACCAGCTTCTCGCGTTTCAAAGCTGGGCCTACACAACGAGGACTTGCAGAGGAAACCAGGCCCTCATGATACCAGCGAGGCAGCAGCACGCCAGGCCTACAGCTGTCATAAACAATTTGCCAGATGGTGAGACAAAAAAATGCTGAAAACATCAGTAACGGAGGAACTGATTACACATTTCGTTTCTTTTTTTTTTTTTTTTTTTTTTTAATACTTATGTGATGCTACACAAAAATCTGCAAATACACTATCAAAAATGGGTCAAACATTCAGGCAAAAGCAATGCATTTTCAAGACAAAGAAGAAATGCTTTACATATAAGACCTATGTAACAGCTGAATTTATAAACTATAATTAACTTTCTGATTTGCAAAGACTGGACAAAAATGTAAGAAGGAACTACAGAAAGGTTCAAAAATGAAAAACAGGCCTCAAAGTTTCTCATACCAAATAAAAAAATAAGTGTTGTGACGTTGAAGAAGCTACATTTGGAGCTGGCCTTGAATTTTTCTGGGAGTTTCTTTCAGATATGTGTTATAATCCAAACAACCGACTCCGTCCCTGAGAAAAAAATGCTGAGACTTGGAGAAGTGCGCAAAAGCCCAGAGTTGTGAGTCCGTCGGCAGATAGAGAGGACAGGTCTCTCCCTGTTTTCCAGCAGATGTGCCTGGACACCAAGTGATAACAGAAGTTGTGTCTGCATCACTGGCCGTGTAAAGGAGGGCATCAAAACCACGCTGTGTGAAAGTTGGAGAAGCTGATCCTGGTCCTGTTGTGACAGTGCTGCTGTCTTTTGTGAGGACACCATCCCCAGTAAATCTGCTCCCCTCCCCTCACACAAAGGGCCGCTTCCATTTATGGCTGCTGGGTGGAGTGGGGGGGGTGGGGGTGGGGGTGCCGGTGAATCAACAATGAAGGGAGCGGACCGGCAGATTTTCTTTTTTTTTTCCCTTCTGTGAGAGGGCAGAGTGGATGACACCGGGAATTCTGTGGATTCCTTTGTTAGCACTTTAAAATGAGAAATCATGTTGGCTTTACCGGGAATACCTGCCCTCTGGGATGTATGAGCATTGTCAAGTGTGTAACACAACTGGACCAGCACTTTCTTCATCTTTTTTACTTTCTTAACCTGGTTCCCATAACTGATGAAGAACTGAGAGATGCAGCAAGCTGGTGCAGGAATTTGTTATCGATTTAGGGTTAAATTATCTTTTTGTAACGCCGAGAATATTTTTTAAGAACCCTAAAATAATGACTTTAAAGAGAACTTTTTAAAGTGCCTTTAGTATCGCCTCTAACAACATAATGTGTGGACAGCAACACAATCATCTTTGACGCAGATCTTCCCTGAGTGAAGCATTATACATGAACTTTGGCATGTGTTTGAAGCTCTGGACGCTTCCTTCCATTTGTTATTGTCTCAGTGTTCTGTCATTAAAGCCTTTTTTGGGTTAAAAATAGCTTATCTTAAGGCAAAAAGCCACCGAGACTAATTGCAAGGAAACACATGCTCAGTCATGAACACCCTGGTGAAGGTTTCCAAGCTCAACTCCGCTCGTTCCTGGAGCCAAACACTCTCAACCTTTGAAACAAAGAGGTCAAGAAACACTTGGTAGATCATTTCCATGTTTGCAAGAAGCACATCAGATGAACACATTTAGAGGTTCTTCTTTGCTGACTCTGTAATGTTAGCTTTAAACACTTTTGGAAACAATGGGAGAAAGAATAAGCCCCCTGCTGGCACTTTGGTTTGTGTGAACGCTTTTCTTAAGCCAAGGCTCAAAACCTGCAGTAATGTGATTTGAGTTGATCTGTGAGTTGCCTAGGTGATGAAGGCTTTTCCAATAACCCTGCAGGAAATGTGGTGATTACCAAATCACCCAGCTGAGGTAGGAATCTGATGAAATCAACAACAACAAAAAAAAATTCAACAAGAGCAGCACAGTGGCTTGGTGGTTAGCACTGTTGCCTCACAGCAAGAAGGTTCCTGGTTCCTGGTGTCTATTCTTTCTAAAATGCAAATGCAGAGGACTAATTAAGGTTTCCATCCATTCTGCTTGTCTGGGGTCAGTTCACAGGGGCAGTAGCCGAAGCAGGGCAGCCCAGACTTCCATCTACTTGGCCACCTCGTCCGGCTCATCTAGGGCCTGATTTTCAATGTTAAAACATGCACAATTTACATTAAAAACACGCATTTAAACTACATTTTTTAAATGACTTCCTTTTTAATAGGCATGTTAGTTAAACATGCTAAATTCAAATTAAATTACAATGGAAATATTTGATCAAACTGCATTAAATTGAGTTATTCAAACAGACTTTAAAATAGAAATTAAACATGACCTTGTAATAAATGTACAACTTGAGGTCCACTACGCTGTAACATCAGTCTTATTGATCTTTGCGCTTAGTTGAATTAAACACCAATAACATGATTTTAAAAAGGTTTCAAAGAAAACTGAAAAACATGCAGCACATTCATGTGGTAGCTTCACTTGTGTAGTTATGATGTAGTTTTTCTAAGGAACATTTATCAAAACTCAATTTTATTGAAAATAGCACTCTTAAAGATTCTACCTTTGCCATTTTTTTTTTTTTTTTTACAAAACTGGACAAAATAAAAGGTGCACCAGCATAATTTGGTTCATCTGTTCCCAACAAACACCATCCTGTAAGAACTTCTAGTCAAAGAGTGGACCTTTTCATGATACCAGACCCTGCAGATGTTCTGTCCACACGGGACAAGAACGAACAAGATGCTCAGGAGTTGCAGAACGATCTCTGTGTACGATCTGTGTGGGAGGCGGGAACCTTAGCGTGCTCGCCGTCAGCCTCTGGTAGCTTCAGTTGGCTCATCCTGCAAAGATCTTCCAAACACCATCCTTCCAAGACGTCAGTCCACTCCGTAATGATGGATTATGACTATAGTGAACATCACTTCTTTCATATCTGGAATTTTAGCTTCCCACTTTGTTCTGACATTTGAGGCAGTCAATATCTAAATAAACTGTTTAATCAGTGCACCAGCCACTTTCCTCTTATTAATGTCCTCCAAATGTTCATGTTTACATCTTTGTTCATGTACACAGGAGTAAACAATGTGTGGTCATCTTGATTTGTACTTCTCTTCTTTTGAGCACTGACTTCTTTAAATACTTGTTGAACCTCTACTTAGTAAGTGTAAATGGTCAGCCGTCCAGACGATTTGAGCCTTTGTTTGCCATTTGAGCCTCTGCAACACTCAAAACAAGATAAGACAACCAGGATCAATACCTCCTCAATTTGTCAGTCTTGTTATCGTTCAAAGTGACTTCCTGTTTTGTGCACTTTGATTCCTCAAGACAAGACGTCAATATCAGCCAGTGTTGCCATTTGTTGTTCGAGAATAACAGTCTGTGGCCTGAAACGGTGCAGATTGTAATTCTGGGTTTGCTGACAGAGATAATTATAAGGACTCCATATAACAAAATCTTCTTTGGTATAAGGAGTGTAATAGACTTGTTGGCAAACTTTTCAATAAGCAAGTTTGCAAAAGATGGTGTGTTAGCACTGATGTTTACCATGTAGAGGGATTCAACTTCTCGTGAACCGGCTTCCTCCTCCTCCCACAGTTCAAAGTAATGCAGGTTAATAGGTGAGGTCGATTGTTGATTCTAAGCAGACCAGCGATGTGAACTGTCCCGTGGGCCCACGAGGCCCGACACAAACACCTCACATACCCCGTGACCCTAAATAGAGCTGAGGTGGAAATGAGGAAATGAATGAATGCTTGCATGATATTTACACCTGCTGAGATCTAGGATTAATTGCCGTAAAATGACACACAATTTCATGGTTTGTGTCATTAAAAAAGCTGACAAACAAAACAAAGGATAGCCTTGTGTCCAACCAGAAGCAGCAAACACGCAGCGCCTGGCCTTTATCGTGTCATTGGTGCGTCTAACGCGCATATACAGTCAGGACAGACTTAAATATGAGTGAATAAAAATCTCAAGTTACAAGTTTATACTGCTTTAACAAAATCCGGATTAAAAATGTTGACTACCTGACAAGTTCCTTTTGCTTTCAAGACAGGTGTTTCACTATGTTGTATGTTTTTATGTGATTATTTATTTTAATAATAAAATATTCGAGGTCGGATACTAAGCTTTAAATGTCTATAAATTATGGATAATCATTACAGGAGGCACTGGACTAAATTATTGATCAACAAGCAGCACACCAAAAAGTGTTTCTATTATGTATATTTTGTTCCTTTTTTCAAAGATTCAAGTAATCATGTGACTATTGTTGAATAGAAGTAAAGCTGTCTGACTGGTGAAGGCAATTCAAGAGGAGCTCTAATGTAAATGAAGAATTTGAAATGTGTGACGAAAGCTGCTTACATCTGCGACCAGTCGTTCGGGATCATTTCCATGTCACCGAACAGTTGGAAGGTCCACTGTAGCAGCTGTTCTGCAACGGAGGCAAAATATAACATTTATAACCTACTTACTATGTGAATGTCAAGAAAAACACCAATGTCTCAGTTTCTAGAACAAATGATATCCCTATATTATGTATAACATTGATTTTTTTAAAACTTTCTTTTGAATCCATGCTGACCTAAACATCTGTATTAATGCAGGTTCTCTAGAGAGGCTTTTTTTTGTTGCAGTGACTTTAAAGATGCCTTTATCTTCCTCTACATGGCAGGAATTACACACAGTAATTGCAAAAAGTCAAACAATCCTTGGTGTGTTATCAGATAAGCATTTACTTTTAACACATAGGCTTTAAAATTGAAAAATAAATGCTCCCTTGACCTCTCTCAATAACAATGAGAAGAATTAGTCAAAGAAATGTTTTATTTTTCAGCTTCTACGTGACTTTGCCTGGAGGATTTTTGCTGCTGAATGTGAACACGTTGCTCCACTAATGAGCAGCGACACGCCGCTACACGGGCTCATTCTGGGAGAGGACGGCTTGCATTTCAGGAAACATCATAATATCCTAGATGGATGTGAGATAAAGGAAGGAAATACTCATGAAAAAACAGAAACATGAATGAAACAACCACATCTTAAACTCTACAATGCCGGATATATCATGTGTTACATCAATTTCTGAGCTCAATGTACCACCCCAACATTCATAATAATAGAAATAATACTAATACTAAAACTAATAGTACTATGACTATTATTAATACTAATAATAATAATTATAATACACAGTCTTATACTATGAAATTGAAAAAAGAAATAACAAATAGACAAAGAAAAACACAAAATAACCACATGTAATCACAATGATATAAAAAAATTATTTAGAAAATACTAAAGACTAAATTCTGAGTGTTTTTTATTTCAATATATTATCAACACTTTAAATACAGAAAATAGGATTTTCTGTATATTTCATTCAGTATAACAGCCAATAAAGTGTTAAAAGAACACAAACCAAACGAAATGAGATGTTAATAAATCATAGTAGTCATAATAGACATCAAAAATATAGTGGTACTTTACTAATTTTATACCAGATTTTATACAATGATCACTCATGGGGAGTCCACCACAGGCTTTTCTTTTCTTTTTTTAATAAGATTTATAGCAAGACACATGCTGCAAATTGATCGTATAAATTATATATAAATTAATTAAATTATTATATTGATCATAAAGATTTGCATGCAACCAAGAACAAATACAAGCTTCAGAATTTTGTCTTGCATTTCTGGGATTTTTCTTCTCCTGTGCACTTAAGTTTGGGATATTTCTGGCATTTCTTTTTATAGTTTTCTCGCTTTTTTCATAAGTATGAAATAATAATAACTTGCTCCTCTACAACTATGTTGTGAAATCTTTTAAAACTAAAAAAAGAGCTAACAAGACTTCAATCTCCCTGCTAAAAGGCAGCACTGAGGCAACACTAGTCATTGATATTGTCAGGTAACTCAGGCAAACGCAGAAGGAATCAACTTCACACATTTCATGTTCTCTTTATCAGCATAGTCACTGGATTTTCATATATATATATATATATATATATATATATATATATATATATATATATATATATATATATATATATATATATATATATATATATATATATATATATATATAAAGACAGTCACATCTACAGGTTATCTACTAAATAAAAGGCACGATGCTGCCATCTCGTGGTAATGAACGCAACCGCACTTTAAACAGCCCCTGGAGACATTTTTCTCACGAACGCCACTATGTGATGATCCGCCAAAGACTGAAGTCTCCAACGTGGATCTGTTCCCACAGTCATGAAGTCACTTAAGCCAGAAGGAGGCTCGTTTTGGTTTCTTAAACTTTTCCAGAGCATTCAGGGAAGTATTTACAATTTTAATAGGTTAACAGACAATAGTACATGATTTTTTCTTTTTCTTGTACTTATTTTTAGGATTTTTAATTTTATGTTCATAAAGTTACCGAATATGATTATTTTTGGGCCAAATGCGCATGTTGCATGATAAATACCCAATTTCCCGACACCTGGGGGCGCTGCAGCTACGCTTTGTGGTCCTCAAAGCTGCGCCTTCAGCTTCATGAAAAGGGTTTGATTTTGTATCAGCGCCTTCAGATAAACATTTGGCCAATACCATCTTCCTAACCTTAACCCCGCATATCTTCCTATTTGAATTTCTGACCAAATATACAGTATTACAGTTATCTAATTTGAAGTATTCTATTTTTAACACCCCAAAATGTCAAAAAGCACAACAAAGAACAACATTTAAGTTACTACACATTGCCATAAAATCCAGATCTGAAAAGCCACAAATAGGCCCAATTTGTTGCAACAATTTGCCTCCTTCCATTTGCGGATGTCTTGCACGTGTTAAAAATATGTTACACATGGGAAGGATGCAAAACCTTTTTTTATGAGTGTCAGGCTTGGCACCTTTCTTTATCTGAGTCTTATTTAAGTGCTTTGATGGACAGAGAGCTGGAGCAGGCAGACCAGAACAAATAATGGAGGGTGGACGCGGTGGGGAGTAGACAGTCGTGCAGTCCTTACTCATTGGTTGCCTCAACCAGAGCAGCTCTCCCTCTCACTCTCACATAAATGCGCTCCCACCTCCGAACCGTGGTAGATAATCACAGACCACTGAGAGAGGGGCACACGTTCCGCTGATTTTTGCCGCAGTTTACGCGGAGATGCGGTTTTATTTCACTGAAAGGTTCAAGATCTGAATCGTCTTTTCATTTTGCAATTTTTCGGGGGGGTTTTTTTGGGCCGCAGAGGAACAGAGACTTTTCTTGTGCTACTCCAAGATGACTGGGGTTTTCGAGAACTTAAATACTGATATGCATTCGAACCAGATTACCTCAAACAGCTACCACAGCTTGCACAAATCGCAGGAGTCCCCGACTCTGCCCGTGTCTACGGCCACAGACAGCAGCTATTACAATAGCCAGCAGTCTGGACACTGCGCCGGGTCTCCTTTCGGCCAGCTCGGCTCCTACCAGTACCACGGCAGCACAACGAACTCAGTGCCATATAACACGAAGTCGTACGACCTTGGTTTCAACTCAACGTATGGTGCATATTCGTACGGCTCCACCTCTTCTCCTACGCCCGCCGACACTGGTAAGCAAACTCTTGCGTTGATTTTTGGACGACTTTTTTTTTTTTTAATCACTCACCTGCATAATTTATTTGGCAATCATTTGGTCACTAATTAGGTCTATTACACACATGTATTCTGCGTAATAGAGTATGTGTAGTTGACTGAGGCCCACAACTATTAAATATTGTTAGTGCTGAATTGTTGGGCCTAGTAGAGTCTTACTAAAATCTAATAATTCAAGTTAAACTTTAAACTAAGGTATGCACAATCAATCATGATAGTGGTGCAAATGTGCGTCAAAGTTCTACAACAATGAAAACTGCTTAATCATTTACGCATAATGTCAATTGCCTTTAAATGTTCCTTCAGAGAAAGAGGAGAGCGAGCCAGAAATCCGGATGGTGAATGGAAAACCAAAGAAGGTCAGGAAACCTCGAACCATTTATTCCAGCTTCCAACTGGCTGCACTTCAGCGGAGGTTTCAAAAGACGCAGTATTTGGCTCTACCGGAACGGGCCGAGCTGGCAGCCTCGCTGGGCCTTACGCAAACACAGGTGGGTCATCTAAGACATGCATTCACACGCTTTAAGAAAAAAAATAACTTCATATCTCTGATGAAAGCAACAATTTTGCTGCCATAATGTATTTTAATCGGGAGAAGAGGCTATATGTTAATTAGTTTCATATATGTGTCTGGTTCAGGTCAAAATCTGGTTCCAAAACCGCCGCTCCAAGTTCAAGAAACAGTGGAAAAGTGGAGAAATCCCCCCAGATCAACACGTTGCTTCCAGTGAATCTCCGCCGTGCGCGTCTCCGCCAACTACTGCCTGGGACTTTCCACAGACTCAAAGAATGAACAGTGTCAGCTCTAGTTTACCTCAGAGCAACAGTCCCACAAACACGACTGCGCCTTCATCGTTTTTGGCAAACTACTCCTGGTACTCGACGACGAACTCTACGACGCATCTGCAGCCCTCTCTGGTGCAGCATCACCACAACTCCGCCATCAGCGCTGGGACAATATTCTGAAATTAAAAAAATAAAGAAAAATAAAGAAAAGAAGGACAAAAAAAACATTGGGTTCACAGCGGAAAATACTGGTGAAAAAGGTCAAATGCCAGTACTTCCATTTTAAAGACCTTTAAACTCAAAATGTAAGAAGAATTGATGGAGAAAGACAGGTTCTTGGATTTTGCCAGATGTCGCGCTGGCAAATGATAGTCACAGATTTCTACAGTTATTTTTGTATTTATTTATTTTGTTTGCTGTTTTAACCACTATTACCCAAAGCAACCACAGCCTGGGCGAAAGCCTACCTTTATGCGGACGTCACTTTTTTTTTTTTTTTTTTTTTTTTTGTCAATTTTGCAAATTAAACATTGACAGTTGAGACAACCTGTCACAAATGTAGCACAAATTAACTGTATCGTGCCTTTTTCAATATGACCTCATTTTGTCATGCGAAAAAAAAGCCCTGCTTACCTTTATTCATTCTTTATGTTAGTTGATTTAAATACATTTGGGGGTAGGCTAAGTGTCTGGGTCCACGTTGTAAATATTTTACTACAGCTTTTTGGTAGCCAATGTCGCTTTCAATTTTTTTTTAAATATTTTTTTTTTTTTTTTTTTTTATTTTCGTATTTTATTTTTTAGGCTATTGGTGCAAATCCATTAACCACCGTAAGCTACTGATTGTTCTACCCTCTGAGTTACTTGTATTACATTTTTTAAATTGTATTTTTGTCTTATTTATTTTAGCAGTGTTCCAGACAAGCTGTGGCCAGACGTTATTTAAATAAAATGTTTTCTGTGAATTTGCATCTGACTTATTATTTGGTCAAGAGCCGCTTGTGAGGGCCCTGGGAGGCTGAGTGGGTTGAGTGGGTTTACAGAGGCTGTCTCCCGGTGCAGTCGGTGCAGGTTCCGGTCTAACGCTCCCTGCTGCGTGTCCTCCCCACTCTCGACCCGTCTGCTGTCCCAATAAAAGCCGCTAGTCCCACAAAGATTATTGGAGGAAAAAAAAGAACAAATTTTGGGAGAAATTTTTTGCTGGTTATTTAGTTTTCCACTAGGAAGACAACAAACATATTTATATATTTTAATGACGACTCGTTTAATCGTTAGTTTATTTTCTCTTACAAATTCACTTTTATTTAAAAATGAATATATATATATATATATATATATATATATATATATATATATATATATATATATATATATATATATATATATATATATATATATATATATATATATATATATATATATATATATATATATATATATATAAATTATTTCGTGGCTAATAAAATAGCTACTTGTCAGGGTAACACTCAGATATCTTAAATTAAATTTTAAATACAACAGGTGTGTTTACCTATACATACATATATATATATATAATTAACTGCATTTTCCCCATTATGTTTTATCTAGGATGGTTTACCACTATTGAAGCACTACATCCGTTTCGAGGACTTTTCTACATTTATGATTGGCCTACATATATTACATGTTCTAGCGAAAACCTGGGTGGATGTTACAGAACGGTTTATGAACAGCCTCGGTTTCCATGTAGGCTGTTTCACTCGCCTTCAGTAGTTGGCCGGTCGCCGAAGCGAGCCGTGCCGAGCTGAGCCGAGCCGAGCACAGCAACAGGCCTCAGCATGCCAGAGGGGAAGATGAGGGTGGGTATGAATGAGCCCAAGCTCCTCAGACTCTGTGGAGTCAGAGAGCCGCTTTCCAGACGTTTTATGAACTCAGCCTAACAAGAGAAAAAGAGACAGGAACTGGGTCCAAGACAGCCTGGAGCGACTCTGATCATCATGGAAACATTTCTCACGTCTCACAAGTGAACTCTCTGATCTTTGAAGACGAGCAGGTTGACCTACATTATTCATGTGGCTCATGTAAGGCCTCCGGGCTACATGAGAAACACACGCCCAGAAGCTGCATTTATTTCCATTTGTTTTAAAACAGTCTGTACATGATGGAACCCTTTCCTACTGTATTTTAAGGACTTTTTTTTTTTAATTTATTTTTACCTATTTTGCAATTTATTAAGCGACTGAGACTGCACGTAGGCTGAGGCTCATTGTTTAGTTGTATCACTTTGTGTGAGTTCTCATTCATCCCACACGCTTCCCTTCAAACGACCACAGGCCATAAAGTGGGATCGTTTCCTTGTACATAATTAGGCCTGTAGCTTGTCAGCGGTTGCTATATCTGCATTATGGAGCCTCCCCTCTGGGGCTGACAGTATCAGACAGCCCCCCTCCTCACCAGGAATGCAGCCTGAGCTGTGTGCTAAAACATGTATCCGCACGTGGATATTATTCCATCTTTAATCTATTCCATTAATTGTGAACACATATGTGTATAACATAAATACATGCATGGTAATACGCCTTCGTGTTATAGTGCCCCATTGACTGAATTAATATCAAGCAAATTAATAGGCATAAAATGATTTGTTTGCACACGATTTCTGGATATTTTCCATTCTTAATGTGATTTCATTCAAGCTACCGTGGCTTTAGTTTTGCATTTCTCTAGGCAGCTTGTAAATGCCATACCCCCTATCCTCATTTAAACCCTGATCTGTAATTTCATCCGCATTTGCTCTGGTTGGAGCATTCCGGCTTTCAAATCTGAAAACCTGCAATTACTATATAATTCTTTGCAATTTTAGATGTCCTAATATGGGGTGTAATTTTTACACAAGACAATTTCCCGCTATTTCAAGCATCAACATTGTCAAAGTTGTATGTGTATAATAAATGGGAATATCAATGCATAGTTTTTAGCCCAACATCTTGACTCAACGATAATTATATCCGTGTGGAGCCTACGCGGAATTAGTCTGAATTGCATGGTAACTGCTGCTTTAAATTTTAAAAAATTACTCATAATTTCCCCCAAAGATTACCAAGATCTCGAGTGCACAATGTCATCAGCGTAATGAGGAGTAAACATTTATGCTAATAATCTACAATTTTTTTTTTCATGGGCTATAAAGAGGGGAAATAAAGCAGACATTTTCAGTCATATTCTGAACTCTGCTGCTATAGCTTGGACTGACACATGGGACACATTTTATGGGATTTACGCGTTGATCTGGTCTCTGTGCTGCAGGATGCTTTTACTCATCTGCCTTCAAGTTGTTTTCTGCAAATGTGGAGAAGGAGCTTCCCGTCCAGCTAGAAGGTGCGTTCAAAGTTTCTTATATTTGATCAAAATGATTGAATGTATTAAAATGAGATTTTTAAATAAAGGAAAACCGCTCAGTTGATCAGTTTCCTTCATCTCTGATTTGTGCCTGCTGCTGCTGATTAGCAAATATTTTTCTATCCTCATGAGAATATTTTAGTCTAGCATCTAACTACACTTCTAGAAATGTCTATAGTGTATAAAGTGCGCAGCCAAGGATCTTTTTTTTTGTGCAAAACTGCTATGAGCTGTTCACATTAAAGAGATATGTAAAGAAGAGGAGACAGAAGTGAAATCGTTACTCCGGAACTGTGCCTTTTAATTTTCAAGCCTCTTCGCTTTGACAACTCGCTGAGGTACACCTGCAAGCAATCTGTCAGCCTTATACATAGTCTACGTCTAAGGGAGCTGACGACATGGCAGCTCACCTATTTCTCTCTCCTTTTTCCCCCCTATTGCAGTAGAACATTTCTTTCATCGCGCTATCTCTTTTGTTAAGGCAGAAAGATCCTCGGTGCGAAAAAAAATTGCTCATAATTACCGCAGAGATAGGAAACTGCATTAGAATAAATAAGGGCGAAATTACTGTAATTATGTTGGGTTTGATGGGCTCAGCTCGTATAATCAAGGGGAGAATACAGCGAAATAACACTGACCCTCTTGGATGTGCAGCTGCGCCTTTCTGGGACGAGGTGTAGGCAGATTTATGCTCACGGCTGTAGCACGGCTTTCTTGGTGCTAAATATACATAGACATGTTGTAGATGTGAGGTTGTTCACAAAGGATTGTATTGTTCCAAATGTTGCAATCAAGCAACAGAGGAGACAGGGTTGAAGCAGAGGATTGGCAAAGAAAGTGACAGGCAAGAGCTTATTTTTAGTCTTCTGCATCTTCTTTAGAACATAAACAGTGACCATTATTATTATTATTATTATTATTATTATTAATTATTATTATTATTATTATTATTATTATTATTATTATTATTATTATTATTATTATTGCTAAAAGTAGCCACACGTTCATTTAAATTTAATCTTATTTGATTATATAATTGCAAAACATTTATATAAACAGGTTGCATATATTGTAAGCACTTCCAATATAAAAACATGTTTAATTTAATGTATATTATTAGTATTGCTGTTGTTGTTGTTATTATTATTAGCTATTTTTTTCTTTTCTTTCTTCTTTTTAATTCGCCCTATAGGTCTAAGTCTGTTTTTGGGTTTTTTTTTTGTTGTTTTTTTTTTGTTTTATTTGTTTCTTTGTTTGTTGGTTTTTTCAACACAACCATTTCAATGTTCTGAATATAGGACAAGAAAAAAGAAGAAAAATCCTGCTCTATGTCATGTTGGGCCTGTATCGGAACTAGACCGCAAAGCCAGGCACAATTATAAAAAGAGTTTTACTTATTTAAGGTTTTTCATGCATTTTTTTTTTTTTTTTTTTTTTTTTTTGCGAAATGTTTCACGTCTATAAAGAATTTTTCAGAGCCGAGTGTCATTTTCTTACTTCTAAATGATGCAGACTTCATTTAGAAATGTGCCTGCAGGGCCGATGGTAATCACAAAGTACACTTTTAAAAGGTTTAGTTGGGTGCATTTTAACATTTCTTTTTTGGGTATTTCAAAGTCACCAAAAACCTGCACCAGCTTGAGTGCTCATCGCGCTGACTTTGCAGCACCTGCCGTTTGACACACAGATAATCTCAATCACGTTTTAAAAAGGAAGCGATCCCAAACGGATCCAAACGAGATTGTTTTTAAGAAGCTGATACACCCTCCATAAATGACGTTATACTTCTCCGAAATTAAAAAAATCACGCAGCTGCATCCAAGATATCTTTGACTTCAGCTTTCAGTTTTCCTGCATCTTTATTTTTGCTGAGGACACTTTCATGGTAACAAGCTTTGGTTCCTGACTTGTGGATCACTCCAGAGATTTGACAACATCTGTAACCATTGAGCAGCAGCAGCAGAACAAACCTAGGACTGGATCTAAACATGACCTTAAATGTAGACGAGGAGCCTTTTGCAGCTCACGCAAACGCGCTCACGTGGTGTCTGCTGCAGCAGCCAACATGATACAGCTTTGTGTCAGCTGCTATTAAAGCTGCACGACGCTGAAGCCTTTGTTTTCACAGGCGAGGTGGGTGGAGAGGGGCTTAAATCAGACACCGTGCTTGACATAATTCAAATCATATTTTACTCCTTTTGAAACTTTGCACTTTATGTACATAAACTCCAGAAACAGATAAATAAATTAAAGTGATCAATACAAAACTATATATTTTCTATGATGGCTAAACACATTTAGACTAGTACACAAAGCCTAAACCCTGTTTCACAGCGTATCCAGTACAGCACAAAACCAAAAAAATAAAAAATAAAACAAAATAAAAAATACAGTGACAAATGGGCTGCTCACTCTGAGAATATATTTTTTTTTTCTGAAGCAGCAAATCGTCTGGCCTTTTACATTTTTTCACATAACATCGGGGCACGGCATAGAAAAGCTTTGCTTGCGTCAGTGCAGCATTAACAACAGTGTTGTTATTTCAAACACCCTTGCAAAAGGAACACAGACCAACCTTGACAGAAAAGCTACTCGGAATAATTTAACTTAAATAACAAACACATATAAACATCGTAGTTGCGACTTGAGGGTTCGCACAGTGTATTCACTGTGGCTGAACATGCTGTAAGCATAATGGCCTTACCGGTGAAATTTATAAGTGATTATTTGGTTAAAGAACCACTGCTGAGGCATAATTGGCCTTTAATTGTAAATGAATGCAAATTGATTTTAGGTCATCATCACCTTGGGCCCGACATCTTGCGTAAACAAACACGTGATTTCTCATAAACATGTAGCCTACAGCTCAACAACAGAGTTGTTCACACAAATAAACAAGATGAAGAGAACTGAAAGAAACATAAAAGTAATTAACGGCAGGAAAAAAAGAGGATCCTTTAGTCTATTTGAATTTATTTCCGCTTTCAGAGACGTGTTGCCCTGGGCGCGTGGTGTGCCATTTCAGCTCCCTCCTCCTGCTCCTTCTCCTTCATCAACCATCCGTTGTGAGGAGGCCTCCGTGTCCGCGCGCTGGATGCGGCAGCAATCTCCGGGATTATTGTTGAGCATCATTAGACCTGAGCCGCGCTCGGTGGCTGCAGGGCCTTTCTCCGTCCCGTGTATTGAAGTGTCCGTTTCACATGAGCTGTGACTGTTGCATAGACTCTTGGTGTGCGGTTGGATACCATGAGGTGTAGCTGGGTATGTAAGACCCGGTCGTTCCCACTGACGTCTTCACGGTGGACGGCGAGGTCCAGACAGGTGCCACAGAGGGAGAACCGCTGGAAAGTCCGCGGCCAGTGGCCAAAACGTTAGTGTCAATTGTACTACCGCCTTGTTTCATCAGCTTCTTGAATTTGGATCGCTTATTCTGAAACCAGATTTTTACCTGTAGAGGCAAAGGATGAAATTTAATTAGAGCACAGAACATATTTTACGCGCGTTTTACGCACGCAACGTTATCGTTAAAATGAAAGCATGTATAATAACAGCAGTGATAATAATAACTTTTAAAATGAGTAAAATATGAATTAAAAAAAGAAGGCTCGCGCTTTGCAATGTGAGGCTATTGAGCTTCATGAACTTGCCTGCGTCTGAGTGAGTCCCAGCGAGGCTGCGAGCTCAGCTCTCTCCGGTAACGCCAAATACTGAGTCTGTTGAAATCTCCTGTTCAGGGCTTGAAGCTGTAAACTCGAATATATTGTCCTTGGTTTTCTAATCTTTTTCCCTTTCCCGTTGAATCGCACCTCTCCGCCTTCGACCACGGTGTTTTTCTCGGTTTCTGGCGCTGATGGAGACGGAGGAGAAGAAATAAAGTGAGCAAAGAGGACAAAACAAGGAGGCAGCTGTAACCAACAGCGCTGCGCAGCAACGAATACTCCAGCACAAGTTTTACAGGCTGCACTTTAGGTATAATTACCCTTAATTGTATACATTGTTTATAGTGTTACGCAATAAATAATTGGCAAGGCTAATTTTGCATCTGGATCGTTTTTTCTACAAGCAGTGACTCGTGAAAATCCGCGCAAACACAGAAAGCGAATATTTAAGAAGCAAAAGTGCTGTTGCACACTTACCTGCGTCCTCTAATCGTGTTTGTGCGAGTGCCGAGCTGTTTTGGTAAGTCTGTACTGTACTGAGATATGGACTGGTGGAATGGCTGCCGACGGTGTTTACGTATGGATAACCCAAAGATCGGGTGAAGGACGACGCTGGACTATAGCTGTCGTGCTGTGTGTGACCTGCAGAATGTAAACAGTGCATGGGATAGTGTCCGTGAGACATGGAGGAAGGCGACATTTGTTGACTCGGGGGTCCAAACTCCATGAAAACGGCTTTTCCTGAAGCAGGGCTATTAAGACTTTCTGGAATCGTAGTCATTGTCATCTCTTCTGTCGGTGCCTCTTGTCTTGCTTTTGTTGTTCTCCTTCTATGATCTCAGTGAAGGATGGGTCCCAATTTAAGCCGAACTGATTTTTTCTCTTTCCATTCATAAGAAAATGTAGTTTGCGCCTGTGAAAAGTCCTGGGAAGGATGCTGTGGACCAAGACAAACTCGCTCAAAGGTTTGAATCTCGGACTCATGAATATTCATCAAAGACTCTCGCTGATTGGTCCACTCTCTCCAAGAGGGAAGCCGATTGGTGACGCTGTGGCTGGGTCCGAAGAACCTGGTAAAGCCAAGGAAACCCACAAAACCTCACATCTCCTTTTGACATGTCAAGATTCATCGTATTATGATTTTTATATCAGTACGAGGCCTATTTGTAGGAGTATCACTAGCATTAAAACTGGCATATGGCTTCTGTCTATAAAGTTAAACAACATCTTTTTCTTTCCTTCTTTCTTTTTTTAATACTAGTTACAGCAGCTTTGTCTCCCTGGCCAGTTTGATTAAGGCGTTTTTGATTAAAGCCCCTAATGTGCCATCAGGAAGAAGGCGTATATTAGCATAACAGGAGCGTTTAATTTTCATAAGTAGGTCTGTAATTAGTCATGTATTTAACACGTAGAGCGAGCGGAGCTCTCACTTACACCTGGGAGCAGTAAGACGCAGAGCAGCCTGCCCTCACAAGATTCACAAGCTCTGGAATAGGCCAAGAGATGATTTATAGCGCATAAAACATAAGAAAACTGAAAACAGTATTGTAAATAGGCTACCGTGAGGCCTTATTTTAATCGGCTGCACTGCTATTTTGCCAAATTAAAGCAATAAAGTGGTTAACGCAGGAATTCCTAACGGGTTCGTGTCTTTCAGCTTCTGCTCCATAACACAGCTGCACGCAAAGACATATTTTCTTATCACAATTAAATGCCAGCAGAACTATTTATACGTCATATTTTGCAGTGGTCACAGCCACATTAAGCATCTCCACCTTTGATATGTTTGATCTAAAGCCTGTCAAAACTGAAGATGCCCTTTTCTTAAGCTGCAGATTGAAAGCTGGGATGTTAATGACTTTGCAAGCTTAATTTCAACCCCAAACAATAATAATAATAATCTACTTACTTAAAAAAAAAAAACTCACGTGATGGAGAAGAAGAAGCAGGCAAATCCGCGTAACACAAGGTCAGAGATGTTCAAGAGCATGCCTCTGGTGAAAGCAAAAGAAAGTATCCAGAAGATCTTCATTTTATTAGGATTCATTTGCAGACCGCAGCTTTTCTGATGTCTGTGCAGAGCAGAGAGCCAGTCTGGCTGTTTCATCCGCAATCCTTCCATCTCCACCTGAATAACAAATTAAAGGCAGTTAAATTCCCTCACTGTGATTATCAGTGTAATTGCATAATTGAAGTGAAAACAGAACTAGCAAGTTGCAAAATGTGTTATCAGAATGCGCGTGGTAACATCACGGCGCCTGTGCCACAATGGGCCAGGCGGCTGCGGATGCCTGGATTTAAAGATTTCTGTGAAATATTAGGCTATAACGAAAGCTGGTCCCTTGTCCCCTCAAATGGGCCAATTTGAGATGATTTCTGTGGAATTACTTTCGAAAAATGCTTCAAGATTTCCTCCATCAACAACGACAATGATAATGGTAGTACAACCAATAATTATCATCTTCCAGAACAGAGGACAGATTTTTATGGGTACTTGGTGGGTGCGACTGATAACTGTCATTATTTTCCCACGATTATAGTATCTACAGTCGGCTGTGAGCAAAACCATTAACAGAATAGAGGCGGAATTTGAGGAAACATGTAAAATAATAGCATGAGTGTGCCACAAATAATAACAAAAACATGAAAGATGTTTGTGTTGAAGGAATGTGGAGCTGAAGAGACCTAACGAAAAACATCCTGCATAAATGATACTCACTTGAGTGATAGCGTCTTTCTTTTTGTCTTTTCTTTGCAAGAATGTTGCATGCAAGGATTAACTGTTAGAGGGGTTTTGGTGTCATTAGGATGAGGCAGACGCATGATAATATTACCACTGTCATTAATAATTTGACTCTCCGGCAGGAGGGCAGCGCAGGCCACAGCAGCGCTTCCTGAAGCAGGAGTCTTAACTAGCCACACTAAAAATAAAGTCCTCCATGCACGGATGGAGCGCGGAGGCTGGACTCATTAGGAGTGAGTAGCTCTGTAGCTGAGGGTGTTTTAACACCTGCTGCTCTTCACCTGAGGGTTAGTGCAGAGGTGGACAGACAGGCATGCAGGCGGGGGGGTGTTAAACGGGCCAGTGTCACCGACTTCATTTCTGTCTGGCTACTGGGAGCCCTCCTGTACCACCACACCAAACCCACATTTTAGCAACCACCAAATATTATCCCGACCGCGGTGCAGCGGTGAAGTGTGCCTCCATGCTGAGCGAAGGCGCAGCTCGCTGTGCGTCCTGCAGACTCCACATGTGAGCGATGATTAATTACTGTCACCGGAGGTGAAGGGAAATATGAAGTGCCTTTTTATTTCATCTGCTTACCTCATAAAGGACACAAAATCATGTTTTTTTCCAGTCTGAACCCTTGATGTGTTATTGTAGACTTATATGATGTAGGAAAATGTTACGTTTTTAATGCCTCTACATTAATTTATTTCTGTTTTTTTTTTATTGCAGAATCTGACAGATATGTTTTTTTATTTCCAGTCATATTATCATCATTAATTTGCCATATGTGTCCATGCTGGAAATACTATAAGTTATAATGTATGCATGTGTCATATAGGATTTTTTTTTTTTTTTTAGATAAACCATTTTTTTTTTTTTTTTTTAGTACAGCAGTTCATCCTTTCTGAAACTGCCCATTTGGACATTATTACGGCACCACCTCAGCCACATACCTAAGTGTAATTTGGTGAATGACTACCAGCGGAAACGTCAAACTATATGAAGGTTGTTTTTCAGGTTTTAAAAGCAGTGGATCAAACAAGTGAAATTGCCTTTTGTTCTGATACTTCTCTGTCTTTGCTTCTCCTGCCATCCTGTAATTTTCAGCGTCAATGAACACAAACTAGATGCATCGCAATTAACTCGATTCAGTGTCTATTTTCATGTTCAATGTGGCATCAAAATGTGAATTGATTTTGTTTGCCGAGTTACGTGTAAACAAAAAAGTGAATCACAGTATCTGAGAAACTACATTGTTATATTGGTTAAACTCTTACACTCATGAGGATCGGGAGGGTAAATTCATTTGTGTTAAGTTTTATGTAATTTTTTTTCTTCAAATATAAAATACGAAAAAATATATTATCTCACACTCATATTTATGTTAGTTTCTTGTTGTCTTAAAGTTAAAATAATCTGTGACAATTTCTTGAGTTGAATAAACAAATGTCATCCTTTATTGTTGATTCCTGAGACATGTTTTTTGTTGTCATCATGAATTAAATTTTATAATTTAATTTAACATATAATTTAGATACATTCCTGTGTTATAACTATATTATAGATGAATGTTTATAACAACATAAAACACAAAAATAAAAGGTATTTGGTTTCAGAGATGCTTTGAAATTTTTGAAGTTGACAAAAATTGAAGTTGTGTTGAATTCAGACTTTTCCCGATGACAATAAAACACTAAAAGCAAAAAAATGGTGCTGAGTTTTGTTTGTTTGTTTTTGTTTTGAAGCACTAAAGACACCACAAGCTCATGCATCACATCATCTCATCATCTTTAAACTTCTGGGACTTTTTTAAGCTCCACATTAAAGCTTTTTACATGGAAAGATCATTAGTGTGTGTGGGGTCTTATATATATATATATATATATATATATATATATATATATATATATATATATATATATATATATATATATATATATATATATATATATATATATCTATATATATATATATATATATCTATATATATATATATATCTATATATCTATATATATATATATATCTAGTATCTAATGGCAAAAACTTCTCCTGAAGATGAAAATAGTGTATAATTAACCCACTTGTAATACTGGCAGACAGACTTTCCAGCTGCTCATAGTTGAGCTTGGAAGTCACATTTCAACTCCCTTTTCCATCTCTGGGTTCAGAGCTGCTTTCTCCTCAGAAATCAGGGGTCACGGTGAGGAAAAGCCCCCAGTGAACTGGTAGAAATGCTGTCCCCATTACAACAGCAGCAGGGGTCAGGCCATGGCATCCAGCATCCAAGCTGCCCAAAATTGGCTGCAAAATGACCAATTACCTGAGTGAAGGCTGGGGAGAAAGGGACTTAGAAAAATATGGCTTTTACTTAATTCAACTAAACTGTAAAAGAAACTAGTGTCACTCTGACGGCTCATACTTGCAGCATGTTGCAACATCTCACCTGCAAAGTGAAGATCTCTGCTTCAACTTGTTAACTAAGCAGAAAATTAATTTAAAGACAAGTCAAATATGAAAAAGCTCCTACTTTTGTGGAGTGATGTAAGGGATCCAGATATAATGAATGATATAAACTGGAGAATTATTTCACCAAAACAATGACTGATTAAACATCTTTACATGTAAGTCTTTATTGAATTAATTTCCCTGCAAATGGAAAACATGCAAATTTGCCAATTAAGTCATTTGCCCATGGAGAGCTGGGTTGCTTGACGTTCAGCTGCCACTGCGCCTTTAGTCTGAAAACCCTTTTTAGTTTTTGTTAAGAGTTAAGTCTCCAACAAAGACAGGAAGGAGGTCAGCACTCAGCCAACACCTGAATGCGCCTCTCGTTTTTGTGCTCCCCTTGATCCCCACAGTCTGTGCCTGTCATTAGTCTTAATGATGGAAAATTGTCATGTTGATACAAGTCTTGCTCTCCCCCTCTCGTCTTTGTATAAGTAGAAGGTGGAAGCTCCATTTGTAACAAAGTTCTTTGTGACTAAAAGCCGTGGACATTGCATTTGTGCCGGGGGAGAAAAAAGGCTGTAGATGCTCTTTCCATAGCTGGGATAATTATTCCTACTGTGACCTTAATGATTCGCTCTGTTCATCCTGCATCTCATCCACGCGCCAGGCCCTCAGCCCTGTGTCAGGGAATATGAAAAACCCATATAATGAAACCATTTTGGCTGATGGAAAAAAGGGGCTACTGGAGCCGCACTTGCTACAAAGACAGCTCAATTATATGAGTAATTGTGATAATTTTCCCTCCATTCACAGCTTTCTCTGAAAGGTAAAAAACACAGATGCTGAAAGGGAAATTACTTGGACAATATATAATCTGTGAAATGGTCACAACAGAAAAAAAGATGACTGTAAGAAAGTGAAGGACTATAAATAGGTATGTTAATGCAGGGCACATAAGTACACCCTCAGAAGCTTCACAGACATAAACAAACAGCCAGGCTCTGTGCAAGCCCACATGAATGGTGAAAAAAAAAAAAAAAAGCAACAAATGACCACTGAAAAAAAATATGATAAAAGTAG
This sequence comes from Xenentodon cancila, assembly GCA_014839995.1. Taxonomy (NCBI): domain Eukaryota; kingdom Metazoa; phylum Chordata; class Actinopteri; order Beloniformes; family Belonidae; genus Xenentodon; species Xenentodon cancila. The sequence goes on from CM026200.1 coordinate 6,896,177, forward strand.
ATGTGCAGCTGCCAGAAAATTAAACCTCCTTCTCCTTCCTATTGACAAATATCAGCTCCTGAAAATGCACCCCCATAGTTGGCTATCATTTGTTGTTCTCTGACAGGAAAAGGATAATTACCTCTCTCAGAGGCAGGAAGACTGAAATGCCCTTTAGACTTTGCCATGAATTCGGAGGTTTGATAGAAAGCTTGAGGAATAATTTTGTCCTTTATGTTCAAGAGCATGTTTAATTCCAAAGAAACTGGGTACAACAGTATTGCGGAGTGCATTAAACCATGAGACTTTCTGCCGTAGACATGACATCCTTGTTGTCTCCATTCGAGGGGAAAACCAAAGAAATGCATTAAAATTTCAATTTCAACTCAGTGCAAGACAGAAGAGATACTGAGATATGCATTACTTTTGCTTCTCACAGTGGGAGTTGGTTTTAAGTTTACTTTTTTGTTGGTGGATTTGCAGCCTTGCTTTTGTAAATCAAACATCCACAATGAAAGAAATTCATTGTATTTATTTATTTATTTATTTATTTCTATCAAAGCTTTGCTTTCATGTTTGGAGGAAATATCATCACTTGTGTACTCAGACCAAGAGTTTTTCATTGTTCATCTCATCCAACTGATCCCTACATCTTATTTCATTATCTCTACCCCCCCCCCCACCCCCACCCCCCTAAACCCCCAGTTCCCCCCCCCCCCCCCGAACAAGCCTCCCACATGTGCAGCCACTGACCCCTCAGGCCCTGCAATCTGGAATAAATCTTTCCAGACAAGCTGAGCAACATTACAACCTTGCAGCTCAAATACTTGTATCGCCTTCAAATGATGAGCCTTCAACACACACCATGTCATCAGTTTCACCCCGAATCCCCCCTCCTCGCCCGCCAATAACGTCCGTCCCATTGAACCGCCTAGTATGTCACGGTGCCAGGGCAGCCAAAGACCCCCCGGTCAGACCCGATTGTGCCCGTTGTAACGTGGAGAAGCAGCTTGGTCCCACCACCAGCCTCGACAGTACTCGACATCGCTTTTTCTGTGCAACACATAAAATACACACACTCACACCCACAAGCCACCAATCCGAAATCAGTGCACCCCACTGTGAACTTCCTGACAGCCTTCAAAAACGTTTTCAAGTTGTCAGATCCCTACAGTAATAGTCCCCGAGCAGAGAACACAGCAAAACAATAATCATAGGATCAGAAATCGAGGTTATGTAAAGACTGTAAGAAGGTGTTTGGGCTGCATCTTTCAGGCTCTTTTCACGTACACTTTTCAGTTAGTCTCACATGGAAATATCCACGCTGTGGTCTCGTCGCCACAGACACAAACAGGCTTGTAGTTCATCGTCTGCACAGGCAGCTGATGTGATATTCAAGCACTTTTTTTTTTTAATTAAAAAAAGCTTTATTTACCCTGACAGCATTAAGGGACGTGGAGAAGATTATCAGGAAGATCAAAAGAAAATTTATGGTGTTAAGTGTTTTTTCTTTTTGCTGAAGAAACGACATGGATGACTTTAAACTGGCCAAAAAAACTCATCTACACTGATGTTGCATTATCTGTATACATAACAATAAAGGTTTATTAATAGCCTATTATAAATAACATAAAGAAAAAGAGAGAGAAAAGTTATAATACAAAGTAAACCATGTTTCCCTCTAAGTTAATACAGATGCAGAATTTAGGGGCCACGTAAAGTTTATGGTCTGTTAACATACTAGGGATAAAATAGAAGTTCAGAAGGTCAAAATTTAGTGAAACCGGGGAGGTTTTTTTAAAGATGTAAGCGCCAGCTTTTTCAACTTTTCCAAACTGCCTTTGAACCGTCCTAAATGTGCAAACGTAGCAACAGCGGTGAAATAAATAAAGAAGTCGCCGTGAGTCTGTTTTGTCTCGCGTTGTATTTTATTTGTCTTTTACAGCTTCGTTTGTTAGGGCCTTGTAAGTGTCTCGCAAATGTTAAAGCCCAGTGAAGCAGAAGATTCTGTGTAAACAAGGTTGATTTCATTTTAACAGTTAGGAACATTTTCCCACTTTTCAGCAAAAACGAGACCCTTGGAAAGCTGCCAGTTACATCAAAAACCAAAAACAGTTCAACCACAAAAGGGCCATATTTTTGCTTTGCTTTGCTTTCTTTTCTTTCTTTTTTTTTTAAACTTAAGTCAAGTTTATTCCTATAGCACATTTAAAACAACCTCAGTGACTAAAGTGTTGTACAGGTTAAAGCAAAAAAAAATAAAAATAAACAAAATCAACAACAAAAAAGGCAAATATATCTAATAAATTAAAATTAAAACGGAGCAGGTAAAAATGTTTACGTAGGAGTAACAATTCTCAAATGAAAACAATAAAATGATACTTAAGTTGTAATAAAATGATGTGTGGGCCATTTTACATTAAAATATTTTTATTTAAGTCTGCTTCAGGTGAGTTTAGCTTCTGTAAACATCCAGTCACGAATAAAAAGCTCTACGCAGATTCATTTTCTTCATTTGTCCTTTTTGCTTTTATCTGATATAATCCGGGAAAATGAAATATTATTGGAAAGATATTAATGACCTCATGGAACCTCGATAACGCATCCTTTTAGCAAAGAGGAAAAAGAGAAAGATGATTCATAGATAAAATCATAAGTGTAGGGTCTGTGCTGTTGCCTCTGCAAGCGCAGACACCGACCCTCGGATAGAGGTGGTCTGAATTTCTACTTTCCAACCAGCAGTCTCATATAAACCAGTCTGACCTACAGCTGTACCTCACAGATATTACTAGCCAGGGTAAGAGAGACTCGTCTTCCAATTACACGGCTGCAACACGGCCTGAAGCTCAGCCATCTATGAAGAAGGCTAAGACAAGGCTGTCAGAGACTTTAATAAATGTAGGGAACGCCGCATGAGAAAAGTGTTGCTGTCTCAGTAGAGTGGCACAGACAGGCCAAGGCTGTCAATGGAGCCCCTAATGACAGAGTGAAATAATGACAGACCCCAGTTAGAATCAGCAGGAAGAGGAAGATCAATCTGCAGCCAGAGAAGGAGGGATGGAAGGAGGAGGATGAAACTGTGGGCTCTTTCTTTTCTATTTTCTCAGTTTTAGCTCATCTCATACATATCGTTCTGCTGCAGCTGGCTCACGTCGTGGCAGGGCAGCTCTGCATTAAGCGCACAGTGGATCAATAGCCATTACAACTCCCTCACAGCCTGACACATTGCAGGGCCACAGTTGACATTTCACTCAGGGCTGCATTGATCCCCAGTGCACAATATTCCAACCCCCAGTTAGCAGCCGAGCCTGGGGTCTGACTGGAATTGAAAAGCGAAGGAGGGGGGTGTAAAACGGCAGAGGGGTGGCTAACCAGCTATCCGTGCTACAAGTAAACAGCACACCCCTTGATGCATTCCTCATATTCAGTCTACTGGTTTTCCTCCCACTACTGGCAATCCGAAAGGCTGTATCACAGGATCAAAGCTTGACCTATGTGAATTATTTATACATGCACCAGATGGGTGAATGTGTGGGCAGAAATAGTCACACTGGCATCATTGTTGATAGCATCTACTGCTTTTAAAAACTGGTGGAAAGGCAGACAAAAATAAGCATCCAGTGTAATTAAAAAGTGGGAGTTTCCAAGAAGCATTGCTCAAAATAAACACAGAATCCAGCCAGCAACACAAACGTAGACATAATTTGACTTAATTTCTTTTTAATTGTCTTCAGAGACCAAGATGTTATCTCTGAGCTCAGTTTGACTTTGCAGCATAACCACTGAGAGCTAATGTTGACTTTCTGCTGTCAATGTGTGTATTTTCAGGTGTAAACTAAAAAAGAGGCAGAATTATAATTTCAGTTCCTGTGGAATCAGGTCAAGTTATTGGAATATAACATGGAAAACTAAAAAAAAAAGAAAGAAAGAAAAGAAAAGAAACAAGGATTCAAACTCCGAGATGGCACTAGCTGCGAAGTTTGCATCGTCTCTTCATTGCACAGAATCAAACATCAATCATCTTCTCATCATCAATCATCATCTTCTCAGCAGTTGTGGGAGCAGAGCTCTTCGTTTAACTCTTCTGCTAGGAAATGGTGCTGCTGGCTTCGGTTTCTAAAAGTTCACATCATAACTGTAAGAGAGCGGGATTGGAAATACCTGTCAGGTGTAGTCTGATCACACCTGGAAGGACACTTCTTCCCTCTCCTCGCGCATGAGGACTGCGATGCACTGCTCAGCAACACTCCACAAGTCTCACATATGATATTGAAATGTTTCCCAGGTGAAATCTTTGCATATTTTTTTTAAAATAAATTGTAGGGATTAAATGAGCATCTGAATGTCAATTTACATGTGACTTTATAAGAGAATGCAGGGGTGCTATCAGATTACAGCTCTAATTGAACTCTTCCTTTAGGCAGAAACATATTAACTGCTGCTGCAATGTTTAAAACAGCAGGTGACATGACTGCACACTTCTAAAAATGTTCTGTATTTACAAGCCATCACCCTCACCGCCTCTGGGCGTAGCAACGCCACACGGCGGAAAGCGACCTGCAGCTCTGAATCAGAGCCTCATTTTTAATTTCTGTGTCGGATGCAATGACTGTCGTCGCATAGTCTGGGGTTATGTGGAAGGAGAAGGGGGGATGAAGAAGAAGAAGAAGAAAAGAAACTGTTCATGAAGACATGAAGATGAGAGCAGGTCTACAGTCACAATGCTCTCATTTAATATGGTGGAGTTGGGGGGGGGGGGGGGGGGGGGGGGGGGGGGGTGCACGTCTTGCCGCCCTCTCTGTCCATTTGTGTGACCTGGGACAGACCAGCAGAGAGACACCGGAGCCCCGCGGGCTGACAGAGGACTCTCCCCGTCAACACTCCTATAATGCCGCTTTGGCACAGACTCACAAGTGAGACAAGGCCGTAGCCCGAGAGCCGCTGGCTCGAGTCCAAGCGGCTTATGGATGTATGCCGGGGCAGAAGATAGTCCTAATGTTTATAGAGCGCATATTGTTTGAATTGTTGCCTGTCATATAGAATTAAATCCAAATTCAACTCTGAATATTTCGCATGAGGACCGTAACCTGTGTTTTTAAAACTCCAAATCTGTCATTTAAAATGACTTTGGATTGGACAAGCCACTCTCAATAAAGCGAACTGCAATCTACATTTCAAACTCTGATTTTTATTAGAAAAAAACTGCTTTTATTTTGATTTCCTTCTTGTCTGAGATTCATCTCTTTATTCCTGCTCCAAAATCATTTATTTGACTGCTCAATTACTATGTTTTCCCCCCTCAGAGCAACGCAAAGTCAAACTCAAGTTTTCACAGCTCTGTCTCAAAACAATGTTTGTGCAAATTATTCAGCCCTTCTTATTGTGATATAATAATAATAATAACAACAACTAGAAATATCCTATTGCAGAAGTGGGAGCAATTCAGGAGGGACTCAAATGTATTTATCATCCTCAAGCTTCCTTTTTGCAAAATAAAGCATCCTTCAGCTCTCTTGTAAGTGCTTGTATTGTGAAAAAAAAAAAAAAAATAGTAAAAAAAGAAGCTCATGTTACTTTGATACACAGTAGCTGGTAAGACAGTGTTTTACATTGAGAGCTTAAGTGTTGAGTTTTAAATTGAAGACGACTGCTGGGAGTCACGTTCTGGGCAGTGAGGGCAGCTCTCTGCCCTGGCTTTTCTCAGAGGAAACACCTGCAAAGACCAGCACATGTTGGTCCACAGAGAAACGTCTGCTGTCTGCATTCACGCTGATGAACTACTTCCAAGACTCTGTGACCTTGTTCTTGCTCTGGATATTGTTGAAACTCACCACCGGGGTAAGGCTGACAGAAAGGCAGGCGGCAGCAGTTGCTGATGGCAGTTTATGCCGCGGTAAACAAGTTAAAGTTTTGGTGTGCAGCAGCCTGGCTTCTCTGTGCCGTGTGAGAAAGTTTTCTCCCTCCACGCAAGCCTGGATAAATTAGCCCAGAGCCAGAGTGTGGACAGCAGCTGGAGTGCAAGAGTCAGCTCTGGCAGTGGTGATAATCAACAGGGAGGATGTGGAGAGAGAAACCCTGAGGGGGAGGGGGTTGTGGCAGTGGTGGTGGAGGGGTGAGGGGTGTACGGGGGGTGACTGTGATCCTACGGGCCCAATCAGAACCCAAGTGAAGCTGAGGCCTCATGTAGTGTAACTGCACACCACTGCACTGCAGCGCTCTACATCCTGAACACAGAGCAGGTCTCCTCCCTAAGTGACTGCTTAACCCTTTCAGAGTGTGTAAATGTGTGTGTGTTTGTGAGCGAGCGAGAGAGAGAGAGAGAGAGGGGCTCCCCCGGCGCTGATTCGCTCATCACAGCACTAATCAGCCTCAGAGACAGCAGCTGCAGGGAGCCCCACTCCTAACTTGGACTGGAGAGGCTGTTGTAGTCAGCAAGAGGAGAGCAAATACAGAGCTCAGTGTTCTCAGCAGGGACCAGAGAGCATCGCCGAGTCCCACACTGGCCGGCTCGACTCTTGTGTCACATCCAGCCATCACGTAAACAACGCTGGCAGCCTGCGCCTCTTTATTCAGCCAGGCTGGGTCTTACACTTACAGCTGACATGCAAAAACACACTTCCACAGGCCGATGGGTTGCTCACCTCACTAAAAGAAGTACAGAAATATCAGCAGAAAATCAAGTCAAAAGTGTTTGCTTTACAGTTTTAGAATTGAACATCTGCATTATGCAAATAAAGAAAGTAACAAAGTCTTTTGCTCTATTGTGATTTATGCAGCACATTAGAGTGTATGTTATATTTTCAACACTGTGAACGCTTTAAAATCATTTCTTTCTTTGTGAAATGTACAAATGTTAAAATACGGCATTTTAAATAAGCTCCTAGTATCTTATGACTGTGCTAAAGTGCTCCTTCGTGATGTTCTTGTTGTCTGACCTTTTTACTGCACAGCTTGAGCAGCCACAGGTCCACAATAAATCAGCGTGAGTTTAAATTAAGCCCTGATGAATGCTACGGAAAAATAACGACACACTGTAGTCCCTGCAAGTCTCTACAGTGCTGGCACTTGTGGCTTATCCTCAACAAACAGACCTCGGGTCAAGCCAGCTCAGAGACTCGACCAGCGGTTCATCAGCGTCCATGTGACACTCAGCTATGATGGAGGGCTTGGAGGAATGTCCGGACAGGTGAGGTCAGACCCGAGTCTGATTACACAGCTGCTGATCCTCCGTTAAAAACTCGAACCAGCTTCAATGTGTGTGTTACTGTGTTAACGCTTCTGCACAAAGTATAGCCTTAAAAGAAAAAAAAAAATCAGTTTCTGCCCAACATCTGAGTGATATTGGCAGAGCTAATGCAATCTTTGATGCCCAGCCTGACATGACATGAAGCAACGATTTTACGTTGTCTGTCAAATATACAGGAAAAAAAAAAATAAATCAATGCAACTTGACAGCATTGCATAAAGAGCCTTTGTGTTTTGATATTTCTTTTCTGCCTGTGTACTTTTGTCTTGGGAGCAGCGAGTTGCTCTCGAGGCCCAGGGGGAGCAGCGCTGTGGAGAACAATGTGGGAATCCGAGGAGGAAAACTGCACATGTTGTCTTTTCTCTTCAGTTTCTGCTGCTGCTCCTCCACAGACCATTTCATACAGCAACACCATCCATCACTCCAGTTATAGTTTACCTTTAATACAAGTCCCCAGGCTGACCGCCTCCGAGATGAAGCCTGTGGATGTGAAAACCTTCAAAATACAGTATGAATGTGCATCAACATTATCTTTGGCTTTATTTAAATGTATTTTTTTATAATCTGACTCCATTATTTTCAATGTTTTCAAACACATTTTTGAGGGGTAATTTTTGTAAATCAACAGTCACATAAATTGAAAAGTAAGCGCACAAACGCATGAAGCACTCATTCAATATACTTGAGCTTACAGCATTCATCTGCACACGATTATGTGGAGCTGCAGCTCAAATTTAGTTTCACCGGGGAAACTGATCAAGCACCGAATTCAGAGCCAGGTGTTGTGGTAAGATTACCGTTAAATCCTTAGTGTGGCTCTCTGGGATTGGTGACAAAGCTGCTGGCACCACTGACTGTCCAGGTGCCTCCAGGCGGCCTGAGCTTGGCGAGTGTGTGTTGGGCCGGACACACTCCAGCCTTCAACCTGCAGAGCCTCAGCTACAGATTAAAGCAGCAACCTCCCACTCGCCGCCTCTTCCAGAAGAGGATGGCCCAGGCTCGGAGGTGAACAAGTGGGGCTTTGAGGAGCCCTCGGCCCGTCGGGCGGAGAGCTCCAGGCCTCCAGCCCACAGGGGTTAACCTCTCAAACTAGCAAGCAAAATACTGCAAGAGGTTTGCAATTACAGAGACAGTCAAAGGCCACACGCAATTTCCAGAGATATTTACGCAGTTAGAAGCCCTCCCCCCTTTCGCCCCCACCTCCCTCCAGACCTGCCAAGAATAGGCAAAATTAAGATGGCTGAGAGCGGGACGGCAGTCTTATAAATACCTTTTGGTCTCTTATGGCTTGGGTCCATTCACAAAGAAAATAATGGCAGTCTGAAGTACATGAGCTTTGCAGCATGTGCGGAGTACAGCGCAGATCTTCAAACACATTTATAAATTCAGAGTCACACTGAGGGACACCTGTTGGACTGAGCAGCAAACAATACGGAAGATTTGGGACGCGAACAATCCTCAGATGTTCATATTTAAGGGACATGTCTACTTCCAGTCTCTTTATTAAGATACCAGTAGAAATTATATACAGTTACATGAAAGGTGGACAGATTATTGGCATTGATTTTGTTTTGTTTCCTTTTTTTCCCTCCATCAAAACACCCATAATAAACAACGTCAAGATGATATGTAAACTGTACAGTCCCATGCAGTTGTTTCCAAATATATGACTTATGAAAACATTCTGTTTAAATTCAAATTTTCTGTGTGAATTTTAGAGACTGGAAAATAAATATAGATGTCATTTTAACTTAGACTTAGGGGTGCCTAAGACTTTTGCACAGCACTGCGTATCTTGATGTAGTAAGAAAGTCAGAAAATGAGTAGCAAAACACCGACGAACAGACTGGAAGGTTTTTGGGGGGTATTTTCAGAAAGTTGGTGCATAATGAATCAATTTAAAAAACATAAAATATATTTAACTACACTTTTGCTGCAGCAGATTTTAAGCATCACTCTGCTTTACTCAAAGATTTGTGTCTTCAACTTCAAATTTGCACTTTTTTTATATTTTCTGTATTATTACAACACACACCTTTATGGTCTATTTTTAAAATCACTGGTTTTGTGCTTTTTTTTGTTTCTTTATTTGGTTTTCACATAATTCTAACTTTTGCATCATTTTGATCATTTATGTCACATTCTCTGGCATCTTGGGTGTTTTAAGTCTTTTTGTCGTCAATTTAGGCTTTAATTTTGCCAACTTTGTTGTTTCTTCTATTCACATTGCTATTGTTTTGTTTTGTGTGTAGGATATTTTGTAGAATAAATATGAGGACATATTTGAATGATCACATATTCTGTGACATTTCTGTTACAGAATATGCTCTGTTTTCTTTCATAACATGAAAACTTTCAGACATCTAAAATTTCTAAAAGTTTGACAGGCAAAAAAAAAAAAACAATTAAAAAAAAACCCTCTGGTCCCTCATCAAAGGAGCTTTTAAAAAATTAAAGGGGACCGCCCAGAGACCTAGTAGAAATAAATACCAAGATAAAATTGTATATCTTTGATGGTTCACAAATTTCTAGTTTCCGAGCCCTAATCTGTTGATAATTTGTAAGGTCAAAGCCTGCCGTGTCATTAGTTGCATGTAGTAGATTATATTCTGGGCTTCCTGTTACCCCTTCAGACAGTGTACATGTAGTCATGGTGAGGCTGTGTAGCAAGTCCCCATAAAATTAATAATTATTATATTTAAAAAAAAAAAAACAACATTTCCCTCCCTGCAGGTCAGTCCAGGACCACCCCTCCTGCCCCACAATCCCAGAGGACCTGAGCAGCCTCCAACCCACACAGCTGTTCTCCAGGTCCGGAGCCTGTGCAGAGCTCCCCGGTCCCTCCAGCTTTAGGGAACCCCTGCCTGGGGGTGGAGGGGGGCACTGAGCTCTAATAATAACAACATCCAACATGCAGACCCGGGGTCAGACGTGAACCGTGACCCTCCACATCACAGCAGCAGAACCTGGACAGGAGCCAGGACACAGAGCCGCGCTGCTGCCTGGGAGAGCGACCGAGGAGAGGTTCAGGGTGGGTCTGTGGGTGGCTGGAGCTTCAGGTCTGCTTTCACCTCCTGTTTAATGCACCACCACCATTCTGCAAGTGGAGGGGAGGGGCACTTATTTGGATAGATTATAGTTGGAGGGAGTAAGGCTTGGAAACGTGGTAGCTTGATGTTTAAATTATGAAATTATAAATGTGCTGCCGAGAAATGGGGACTGGGAGAACCTACGTTTGCTGTAACTCACCCACACTGGCAGCACTTTACTGCACAAATGTAAAAACAGCTACAGCGTCAAGAGGCACCTTGAAGATCCTGAGCTCCACTCAGTTTTTGAGTAGCCTACTTGGACACCAAATTCATGAAGATCCATATCACTAGAAAACGAAAACTGGAATGTATTCTAGTAGAAGTAAAACTGAACCAACAAGTCCCTGTTTTGTGTAACAGTCCTGAGTTTGTTATATTCAAGCGCTCCGAGTCCAAACACGCAACTCCACCCCAGTCAGGTAGTAGGGCGCACTCACAGTTTCTCACACGCTCCATGCAGCGGGGAATACTTGGCCCTAATTAGTGCTGTGCATCTGGCAAATGTCAGTGTGTCTCTGTGTGCGCAGCATTCCTATTTACTTAGTAAGCTCGGTTTCAGCTGGAACAAACACAGGGAGAGCTTTGCAGGGCTTTAGACTGAGGTCCCAGGAGAGCTTTGGGATCGTTCCCCGAGTGACATACAGTGTGTGTAATGGTGCAACATCCACTGACTTTTGTGTACGGTAAGGGTTAAGTGAGCTTTCTTCATACTGCTGGAGGGTTCACACACCCTCACCAACATAATCGTCACTGTGCTAGTCTGGATTTTTGTAAGTCTTGTGACTTGTTGCATTTGTGCTTTCACAGCAAGGTTTCTTGTTTAGTTCTCAGCAGGGGTCTTTCTGTGTGGAGTTTGGATGTTCTGCCTGTACTTAGGTTCAACTGGTGCTTGTGTGACCCTGCGACGTATTGGTGACCAGTCCAGGATGTTCCCCTTGCCTTTTGCCCGGTTGGATAAGCTCCAACAGATCCTTGTGAGGGGGTATAGATAATGGATGAATGGAGTAATATCCATCTGATGCAACTATCTTATAAGCAGTCCCAATGCCTGTCTACTGCTTGACTAATTGGTGTTCGTGGGCCTCTAAAATTGGCTTTGGTGGCTTCACCCTCAATGAGCCGCTGAGAAAAAGTGCAACTTTTGAGCAGTTGCTGACCAATGTGATCTTGTAGTTTTCCAAAAGGCGTATTTAAATTAAAAAGGAAAAAAGCTGCAAAAAGCTGGAATGTGTGTGAGCAGTTAATATGAAAAGCATACTGGACAACAGCGGGACAAATGCCACTTTTAGTGCATACAGCAGAATGGTCACAGTGTTTGTAGGACAGCTACAGGTCAGTGAGTCCCACACTTGATTAAAACTGACTGGCAGTTGCACTGAAGCTTCAAAAGTAGTTTGCACAACTTTCAACGGCAAGTAACACTCCTGAAGCATAGCAACAAACCCACAATCAAACCCTTAAAAAAAACAACCCTCACCTGTTATGACTTACACATCATCTACACAGACGTTCAAGCTGGTACAACCTGCGCTTGTGTTTAACTGCTACTGGTGTCATTCTACAAAATTAACATTGTCTTTCCACCCATAAACTATCTGATCATCCCATCTACTGAATAATCAAATCCCTAACAGTGTTCTCTCTTTTTATAACGTTATAAAAAATGCAAACCCTGCGGTCAAATGGAGACTCGTCACACTGCGAAGCTACAGTAGAGCAGAAGACAAGCAGAGTTCAGTCCCGTCAGCCTGATCTCAGCCCAGATCTCCAAGCTGACGTGATTACACAGAGGCTTCCTGTCTCCTCCACCCCGATACCATCTCAGTCTGACTACTCATTCCCCTCCCATACAGCTCGGCCCCAACCTCAGATAGCGACAATTACAGCCTAATGGGACGGTATGAATTAGAAAACTACATCTAGGAAAGCACATGTTCATCCAACTCCACATCATGGCTCATTTAAGAGATTAATACTCAGGCTGGCCCTGCAGCACAAGACACGCCAGTTTTGGGAAACAGCAACTTAGTCAAGGAGACCATTCATGTGCAGATCACACCATAAATCCCACTGTTACAACAGATATTTTAATCCTCTGGGTTGTGCACAAGACGGACAGATAAATACTTCCCAATTCTCACAACTGATTTTTAGTTAAAACACTCATTTAAAATAAGTCCTCATCTAGCGTTGTACTTTTGGACTGCACATGGCGTCGATGAAAACCAACTGCCACAGCAGGTTTCAGTCAGTGTGATTATGTGAGCTCGAGGACTCAAAAACGCTCGGGATCATTTGCATTTGTTCAAGTTGATTAAAACTGATTTAACACAATGTGACACATCAAGCTTGGCCGTGTTAATAAAGCTGCAAAAGGAGGAAAAGATTATTCAAGTGCAAGGAATCACTTGCAAATGAAATAAGTCAGCGCACTGTGAATTACAGTAATGAAATCCAGTTCTTTGTGTGCAATATGCTGAATAAAACCACAGATAATATCACAACCACAAGGAAAACAGTCCCTGTGAATGTGGAGCAAACGTTTTATTTCTTCAAATTCATTACGAGCATCACTTTTGATGTTGGGGTAAAAGATTGGGGGTAGTATCCAACTCTTCTGCTTCCGATTGCTGACCAAAACAGGTGATTTACTGAAATGCTCTTTGAACCTGCACAGCTTGAAAAGGCTCGTCAGCTGACTGGACTCGAGGGAGTCCCGTTATCAAACTCTCCGCAGCACCACTTTCATCACATTCTTCAGAAGTCGCCATATCAGCAGCGCTGATCTGAAAGTAGCCCAGGAAACCACAATTCTGGGCTCTCTCTGGTGCGCAATTAAAAGATGTCAAACTTGGTTTCTTTTACACCGTTTTAGCGCTGGCTGTCAGCGCATCAAGCATTATCTTAAAGAGGACTCATTTAGCAAAGAAAAGGGACCAGCCGAGATCACTGACGGTGACGGGCAGGCTCAGCAGCCTGAGGGGGGAGTAACCGAGGAAGACAAAAGAAATTGATACACGATAAGAAAAGCAGTTATGGGGGTGGTAGTGGTGGGGGGAGGTCGGGGGGTACTCCAACTATCCAGCAGGGCTGTCTCCTGGGAACCTGCGAGCGAAGACGCAGGAGCTCCTCCACACAGGTATCATGTTCAGCAGGTCTTCCAGTGCAGCTGGGCTCGGGTCCAAACTCCCCGTCTACCTCAGCAGAGATGCGGAGGCGCCATCAAGTAACAGTAGCACAAATGCCAACAGGTGAAACCAAATATTCCAGTCAAGCTCAAAACGGTTGTTGGCATTAAACCTTTTCTGCCTGCTTTAATGTGAGTGACATGCAATTACCTGCATGATTAAACAGCCTCAAACACAGGCGGGAAACAGAAACAAATGCAGCAGCGATGCCTGCTCTGGCTCTTTTTAACGTGTGAATTATGAAAAATGGGGAAAAGGAGACTGAAAGCAGTGGATTTCTCCCTCCCCCCCCCACACACACACACACCTCTGCTCTGGCACAGGCGAGCTGCAGATCCAGTACAAAAGCCCAGCGGCTCCGAGCCCTCTCCTGGATCAATTTTAATCGCTTCCACTATGGCAAAGAGTGTACAGCCTTTTCTTCAGATTTTAGAGCGAAATAGGCATGTTGAATATCTCACTCTTCTTAGCTTGGACTTGGTTGTATTATCAAGAAAAACTATTGTATGATCCAAGTTATGAAACAGTTTTGTTGTCCGTTCCTTTTCATATGATGGATTAACATTAAGGGGATAAAAGAAGATGCAACTCAGCCTTTTATCAGTATCAAAAGTCCTTGATACAGTGATTTTAAAAAATTTTTTTTTAGTTTAAAAAGCATCAGAAAACATCCAATTACGTCTGACAGTTTTCCAGTCAACATGACAAAACGCTTTGTTTTGGCCAGATCCACTCCAGCACTCAAGATTTCCAATTTACTGTAAAAGTTGGGTCATTAAAAAAAAAAAAAAAAAAAAGATGCTGAAACAGAATATGAAATGTTGAAACTGTGTTTTGAACAAACATCTGCTTTTTTTTCATTATTATTTTTAGGAAGCGATATATTTGTGAAACGCCAGGTATTTATTTCTGCCAGGTGTAACCAGGAACACAGCTAGGTTTAAAAACAGCATCCCAGATGTATGATTGTTGTTTGAGACTTTTTGCTACACAGCTATTTTAGTCCTTTATTGACCTTTGGCCCGATCAGTGCAAAATGCAGAGAATATGAAGGAATCTCTGTATGCACAGGCACCACTATACAGAGGAGGCAGATAAGTGGTGGAAATCACTGCTCAGGCACCGACAGTGAACACAATTGGCCTTTCCATGCACAAATAAAAGTTAAAACTCTGCACTGCAATGACTAAAGTATACATACAGTATATAAACAAGAAAAATAAATCTTATCTTAGACCTTGCTCGTGCACTACAAACCTTGTCTGGTAATTGTTAGAAGACAAGATGATAGTTAACGTTTCATGAACAGCAGCTCATAAAATACAAAGGTTAATAGTAGGAAACAGCTGGGACTGTCCTGAATTACTTTTTGGCCCAACTTCTCAGCAAGAAACGTGGGAGAAAGCATATTTATCAAAAACATCAAACTTTTCTTTTGCCCAAAACATTGCGGACAGGTGCAATTGGATGAGAAAGCTCAGGATCGACGAGTGGTGTGAATGTGTTGTTGTTAATTAAACTTCTGTAAACTCCACTGTGAAGCGTAAAGGGGACTTCACAAGCTTCTCATGACATCATGGGGTCTGCATATTCTCCAAACAAGCCCCTCTCACAGTAGTTTGCCGTCCTTGTCTTACAAATATGTGAAAAATGCACTTGTTGCATCAACGCGCCGCTTCGAAAACACGACGACCGCTGCTGGTGGGATTATTGAGGCTGCTGTACCCACTAAGCTATAACGCCACTTTCTATTAGCAGGTTAGTCATCTGAGCTTGTGCAGTGCAACGCTGGATGTGCACTCAGCGCAGGGAAAGCAGACACAGCTACAGCGAGATGAGGCCCCTTGTGGCCATGAGTGGATTCAATCAGTCTGAATTGGCGATATGAGGGGTCCTGAGGTTTTGTCTTGTTTCAAGTGGCGAGGGGGGGATTGAAAATTGACCCGCAGCCTTCATTTAATGACAATGTGCTAAAGTATTATAAAGTATGATGGGTATTCATCGCAGCGATCTGCATGAGCGAGGGGCAACACAGCGGCACAAAGGGTTTTTCAATTGTAAGCTATAATAGTCATTAATTTCCGCACTCAACAACGGCACCAATCAGAAGTTGCATTAGCTGTAAGAGGGACAAAATGACACCCATAAAAAATTTTAAAAAAAAATCCCAACACATCCTCGGAAGTGAATTAATGAGGCCATTGTCATCTATGATAAGGATTTATACGAGTTCATTTGAAATTTTGTTTGGATATCCGCACTCTACGTACGAGTTTCATTCAATTTTAAAGCCCCAACAAAAACGAGATTTCAAATTATAACTCATCTTCAGAGTTTGATGATGGAGGATGTGAGAAAACCTAGAAATGCTGAAGAAAATGCACCTGATTGTTTTGTCTCCGAGCTGAAAATAACCAGCTTGGTAAAATTATACAAAGCAAAAAGCAAAAAAAAAAAAAAAAAAAAGATTAACGTCGTCTCTGAATATCTGTAATTTAAAACCGATCAGCACCACTACAATAAGTGGCAGCCGGCTCATAATTTGTGAAATTTTTCATATTGAACATTTTAAACCTCAAATTAGATGATGAAGCAATCTGATATTTAAGAGGAGTTTCAATTTTGAGTCACAGTGTTATTCTCAGAATCCAGCGGGCCTCTGAAGGATGAGAGGATGAGGAGGTTACAAAATAAACATTTAGTTTAATTTACATCTTAAACGTTAAGTTTAAAATACACATTCAGAATGGAAACTGATTAATTGAGGACACAATTACTGAAACAGTAAAAGGAATACCAATAAACATTCATCCCACACCTAACCTGAATCCTGAAGCCGGTGTGGAAAAACTGAATGGATAAATGATTTTCATCCATCCGGGGAAGCAGACCCTGACAGGCCAGCCCTCGACCAGGATTCCCACAATGCCTTGTGCCATCCAATTTCCCTCTTAAATAATATTTTTTTTAGGTAAATGGGCCGAGTTTGCTTTTCATCTACACATTTATTCTTCATTTTCACCTTTCTTCTCAAACCATCGGCCCGATTTGGGTCAAAACACCTTTGTATTTTTAAATATGATAACACTGACTGAATGTTTAAGTTTTGACTTTTCAGAAAACAGAAAGTCGTTTACTTTTGTTATATTTTTATTTTAAAAGAATCACCCCCATTTGAACAATTTACAAAACCACTTTCATTTCAGTATGAAGAACTTCAAAACACACTGGGAACTGTTAACAAAAGACCTTTAAAAGTGTGTATGAAGGAGAAGACGCGGGTTTCTCTGCAGGATCGTAGGTTTGTGATCGCTTGTAAAATATTACAGGTCGTTTAAAACCACACAGTGTGATCAAACACATGAGGCAGGAACAGGAAGTCGAGCTACTCACCTCCTCTACTCCCTCGCCATCAGCGGGGAAACGGGTCTTTTCTGTCACCAACATCTACAAATCTGTAACATTCTTCATTTCAAACTGGAATTTTCTTACATCAAGACAAAATCTTCTTGGCCGGAGCAAAAAGTCTGCAGCGAGCTTTTTGTACAGAGCGGCCCGAGCCCGCGCAGGTGGAGTGGGCGGGCTCTGAGCCGGCGGCATCTCTCACAGTCAGATCAGGCGTGCGTCGCCAGCCTCTCAATGATTCTCCTGTAGCCCTCCACGAGAACCTGGTAGCTCTTCTCCAGCTCCTCCTGCTGCGTCTGAGTGTCCATCTGGCCCATGTGGGACACCAGTTCCTCTGGCCGCAGGCATTTCCTCATTTTTGCCAGCTCTCTCTGGTTTTTCTGCTCAACATAATCAGAGAAGAAGAAAAAACAATTGTGATGTGTTCAGACAGGTTGGTGGTTGCTGATATCAAACTTGTCATAACAAATATACCTTCTTTGAATCATCAGGTTCTCTGAGTTTAGAGATGTGCTTGAATGCATTTAGAAACATCCCGTTAGTGTAAGCTTACACGAAAATTCACCAGAAATCATAATTAAGATGAAAAAAAAAAAAAAAAACACCCTCTAGGGGAACATGTTTCAGACACCAGCTGACACCGTAAAGACTTTTAAAAAGTTTTACAAGATACAATCGTTTATAAAGGATAACGTTTTGATTTTTTTTTTTTTTAAAATGAATATGTGATCAACGCGTTGACTTTCAACTTTGAATTAAGAGGTTTCACAAAAGTACGGCATTTATCAGTTATGATTTCGCCATTTTAAGCAACATTTAGGGGTTCAGACTGTGGACTGAGATCTTTGATGGAAACACTCGTAACTCTGGCTGGATTTTGTTTTCATCTCAGTTCTGTCAGCCGCTTTAGGTTAAAAAGAAAAGAATAAAGGGAAACTTAAACTTAATGAATAAAACATCTTAAAGCTGCATTAGTTGTCATGACAACAGTCTCAACTCCACCACTGGAATCGCTTCACTTAGTCTAACAAATCTCAAATTAAATTGCTCCACATTACTGGTCAAAGCTTTTGTGCAAAAAAAAATTATTTTGGAGGAAAAGAAAAACAACTACAAACCATGACTCTTAACCACCATATAAGACAACAGAGGTACTTGTTGTTGTCTTAACAGGTTTGTCTCGTATAACCAGATAATCCTGCTCAGCTGATAACTGATCAATGATCCCTAAATCTAAGGCTTTTCCCCCTGTGGTTACACCACGGCTGACTGTTTGTATTTGCTGTAACTGTTTCTTTTTCTTCCAAATACATGTCTGATGTAAATTAATGACGGCTCAAAAACAGGTCACGTTATCTCAACACAACAACCTTCCCACACCATCAAACTAACACCACAACCTCACAGACGAAATCTTTCATTTTGTGTCACTGATTTTGATTAAAGAGCAAAATAAACATAAAAGACCTGGAAAGAGACTGAAAGACCCGGTTAGATCACAGATGTGATATCTGAGACTTGTCACTAAAACTTTACAATTATTTTATTTACAGTTATTTTTTAAGCTTAAACCAAAGACTTAATTATTAACTCTTTACACATGAGTAACAAAACCTTTGTGATCTCAAGTTGAATTAAATTTCAAACATTTTTCTCTACTACCAGACAGACTAGTTTACCGCATGACACAAACAATCTCTTTTATCATCAGAACTTCTTTATAACAAGCATTAGAAAATGTTATTATTAGAAAGTGTTCTTCAATTAGAATAATCCACTAACAGAGGCTCCAGTCCAATGACCAGGGAAGTTTAGAAACACGCCATTCTGAGGTCATAAGAAGTCCTAAAAAGCAACCACAGCGGCGCGTCAGGCACAGTGAGGAGTCGGTTCAGTGGTGGAAACGACAACAGAAACGATACAGACACCAATATTTAAAATGCCCACAGATATCAGTGAGTATTCACATCAATGCACCACCAGATTCCCTGCATCAGATTACTCCAAGTTGGAAAATCCAACCAGGAAAACTGCAAGGCTGTGGTTTTCAGACTGAACCCAGAACAATGATGGGAAAAAGTTTAAAATGAATCATCCAAGATGAGCAGTCTCTGTTGGTCGTTGATAAATGTTGGATTTTACTGCAGAACTGTGGAACCGTGGAAGCTTCCCAGGTTGGAAAACCAACTCTAAGCCACTCTAAAAGTTATTCTTTACAGGATGTCATCTTTGGAACAGGCCAGGTATTGGAAAAGAAAAAAAAATGTTATTGGGAAATATGGAGCAGTGACAGACTAAAACATACAAACAAGTTGTGTCAACTGAACATGCATGTCTTGAAACATGGTGCAAACTTCAGAAACTGATGTGGATTTCTAATGTTCAGGCCAAAGTATATATCTATTTAGTTCAGTACACGCTGTGCTTTAAGAGAATAAAAATAAATAAATAAATAAGGATGAAGGTCACTGAGGAAAACTGGGTAAAAGCAGAAATGTATGAAGCCTCTCAAATTCAAAGAGCAGCGGTGTCACCTAACTACACGCTTAATCTCCTGAGGGAGGAAGGCAGAGAGGGAAAGGAGAAAAAAAGAAAAAGAGGGAAAGAGGGAAGAAAAAAAAAAAAGATCCCTGCATCTGGCCACCAGATCTTTAGCTGCCACTTTTCCAAGGAATTCCTCCGTCCCACTTTACCCCATAGGTCTTTTCCACGTGAGATTCGGCCTGTTTCAGACACATCTGGTCACTGCTGAATTCTCTAAAGGATAGTGTGCAAATAAAATGTCACGAGCAGGATGCAAGGAGCTATTCTAGTGATCTAGTTCAGCGTTTCCCACTGCCGAGTCTGAGACACAAACTCTGTTCTGTTCAACCGCGCTGTTTCCATAAACTCGGTGTAACTCACCCAGAGCACACGAGAAAAACAACAACATGCACGAGACAAAAGTGCGCAGCTTTTTCAAAAAAAGCACTTAATTCTCAACAGTTGCAGCTTTCTGACAAAGTGCTTTAAACACACGTTTGTGAAATGATTTCTCTAAAGAAATGCAAATCCCGACTAATGACATGTGTCTGAATGGAGAAAAAAAAAAAAAAAAGCTCCGGCGGCAGCAGCAATACCACAGGCGCCTGGTGCGCTCTATTGTGGCTCTAACAATGCGGCTCTGGGTAATCTATCAATTTTCACAGGACTGAAGATCAATTTTTTTGCCGTTTAAAAAAGGTAACATAATAGATAGTGACAATACAAGGCTGTAAGCCGATCAAGTGTACAGGTACCATTTGTGTTCCCCCCCATCAAACGAGTATAATGTTACTCTAAAAAGAGGTGGAGGACTCCACGCTGTACTCATGTTTGACAGCAGAGACAATCTGACATTCACATTTATTTGAATACATGTGTGAATCGCTCAGAATTCATTCTGAAAGCACTTTTTTCTGTTTTTGAGCGCTCGGCGCTGATGCGATCATAACCTCACCCTGTATGGTCCAAAGAGCCTCTTCTTCACCTCTAATCGGTACGCTCGTGCTTTGTCTTCATCGCTCATGTCTGTTGCTCTTAGACGTAAGATTTCGTACACTCGCCTTGCATGTTTCTGTAGAGAGAGACAGAGAGAGAGAGGGAGAGGAAAAAAACGTAAAGCTGTAAACTCTGTGGTTGTGGTCCTTGAGTCAAATGTCTATTTAAAAGACCAGTGTGGATGAGCGAACCGCTGATCCACGACGATCATCATTTACAAAGAAGAAACGAGACCGTTTGCAGATTTTTGCTGAACCCCATTACTGTCCAGCATATATTTGAAGTTGGAACTGTTAACCGGCAGATGCAGGCTTTACCTTGTTGATTTTCAGCTTCTCCTGCGCCTCTTGGACCATGTCGGCTGAGAAGCCGAGGTGCAGCTTGTCTGCAGCAAAGGACGGCAGGCTTTGGCAAAGCTTTGCCAACACGTAGTCTCTCAGCTTCACATAGTTCTCTGAGGGGTCTTCAGCTGCAAATAAGACATCATAATATCATTTACGTAAGTCGAAGGAGCTCAAATGACTTGATGCACCAGTCTGACATCACCAAGACAAATATTTGATGTTAAACGCCTCAAGATAAACAGCTGGTGTCATTAAAGCAACAGAAAGAATTCTGTGAGTTTCATACTTTAATTTGTGTAACTAGAAGTTATTTCAGTGGGTCTGCAAAGTCGGCGGATCACACAAATGCGCATATGTGAATCGGTTCGGATTTCCCAAGAAGTACTTGAAGGGTGAAAAACAAACCACGTCTAATTAGATCAAGAAAATGTGTAACACAGCCTCAACAGGCCTCTCCTTTAAAGTCGTAGTTTTAAACAAAGCTACTAGTGAAAATAGTTATGACTGGCGAGTCTTGGCGAGGCCTGACGAAAGGCTGCCGGAGAAAATAAAACTCGGAGTCTCGGGTTGGCCTGTTTATTGAGCCACAGACGCACATGATGCAGCTCAATACATGTTACTGGTATGGACATCGTATTGTGGAAAAAGATGAATAGATTATTGTGACTCGACACTGGTAAAAAGAACAATATCTTATCAGAGAAATCACAGTTGAGGCCCAGCTGACAGCTTTAGAAGTTACTATCAGTAAAAGGAAACAGCTGTGAGTCTCTTGGTATTTAATCTCCAACAACAAGTTTCAATGTCAGAAAATATGGAAAAACAAACCAGCGCCACAAAGTAACAGAGGAGTTCGGAAAAGGGGAAAGAAACAAGCTCACCTGTGATATCTTGCACTTTGGGAAGGCTGCAATAAAATCTGTGAACTGCCTCCAGAAGCTGAGCTCCGTGACCCTCTCCTTGGAACGGAGGCAGGATCAGCATTTGGCTGTTTAGTCAAAGGTCAGACATACATCTGGTAAGAAAAGTACTTTCATCCAAACTAATGTACACACCTCCTCCAAGTTGTTGTTCTCAGTTGACGCAGAAAATCTTTGATTGAAGGCAGGACATAATACTCTGTTACACTGATCCATCAATACAACAAATCAAATTACATCAAAAGCTTATCTATAAAGTTGTTTTCAGATACAAATCACTCTGCATTTGGTTCAGAAACAAAATGTGGCTGAATGGCTGGCTATATAAGCCAGTAATTTGGGCTTTTTGGGAAGAAGATAAAGAAATGTATAATTTTCCACTCCCTTTTCATACAAAAGAACGGGGAGGCACGTGCTGCCCCGGCAATTACCTTACACGTGGTCGGGTTTTGTCTGGATATACGTAGTAATTATAAACTGTCATGTAGCCAACGGTTGCGTAGAGAGTCTCCCCATCTTTATTGTATTTTTCAAATCTGCAGATAAAACACAAAGGCGAACGGGTCAATTACAGGCACACTCCCATGCAGTGTCCATTTTTAGCCTCCGTTTTCCTGGTCACCCCAACAACCCCCTTCCTCCTCCTCCTCCTCCTCCTCCTCAACTACATCAGCATGTTAGAGCAGCCAGGGCCCGATTGGTACACCTGCTACAACCTGAATACATTATGCACTTAATTGGAGTACTGCAACTAAGAGGAAGAGAAGGGCTTAGAAGAGGGTTTGAGCTCCTCAACATCACTTCAGTCTACTTTCCCCATTGTCACTGTTAATAGGTGCCAGCGTAAAGAAAACACTGGCAGAGGCTCTTTTTACTGTTAAGACATTGTTCAATGTTTCAAAAGACAACAGTATTCAATTCAGCTCTTGCTCCAGAAAAATCTGAAAAGGGGCTTTTGGCACAAAGGAAGCTCTTGCCTGATCAACAATTCTCCGACAGGGGGAAATATAATCAAACTGGCCTGGTAATTGGTCACAAGCGCCTCAAAGGGGAGCTTTGTTTTTCAATGACACAATAAAGGCTTCGGGGTAACGCTGGGGGTTGGTGTCAATTAAGGAGGGCACTCACACGAGAAAGAAGTCCCAACGATCGTCGTCTGTGTCGATGAAGCTGGCGGTCTCGATGAACCACATGAGGAAGGTCTGCAAGCGCTCGTGGTACTCTTGGAATCCGGGGCAGGTTATGTCACCCTGCCGTGAACTCGTGTTAGTCACAACGATGCAAGAGTAACCACCATAAACAGTTGAGACTAAAGTTACTCAAGCTTCAACCTTGTGAATCTGGTACGTGAGTTCTCCCGCTTCCTCGTTGTGGACCGTGTAGGAGTGAAGCAGGCTGCCGAACGGCTTGAAGTTGGCCTCCTTCTCCAGCAGCGAGATGAAGTCGTCGGTGTTGCTGGTGAAGCCGAGAGGAATTATTTCCCTGATTTTCCCTTCCACATCATCAGCCTGAACGACACAAATGAGGTCCAGTTTAGTCATCGAAAAAGCTGATCAGAAGGATTTAGAAAAAGTTGTTTGGATTCTTAAAAAAAAAAAAAAAAAAAAAAAAGTACCCTGGTAGCGTACATTTGAGTGACGATGAAAAGAAAACCATTAGGCAATTAAAAGTGTCAGCTGAGCAGAGACCCCAGCACCACGTCCTGCACCCTCCCCCTCCTCCTTATCCTCAGTGACGAGGCTACTTAAATCAGTACATTTACTACTCATGTTAAACCATGAATATGTGATGAAGTCCCCACAATAAATGCATCTCTGCTCCTCACTGGGAAATTAAATCTTATGAATTGATCTCGACTTAACAAACCTCCATTATAGGAGGCCTCTCCTCTAATCCTGCCAAGTGAACCCAATCAAATGAATTTGCCCGAGCATTTTCAAAGGGGCCCGGAGACAAAGGGGCCCTACCCTCAGACTTTTTACTCACTGCAACCGTGTGGTTAGTTCAGCTGTAATGTTTGCATTGTATCCATTTCCACAAGGATTGACATGAGAACACTTTGCTAAGCAGCCCTTTCACACCATTTACATGTGTGATGGGCATTATCGCGGCACAGAGACCCTTGCTGCTCAGCATTGAAAACTGGGAAATGAAGAAGGTCTGAGCAAAATGCACTACAAAAGGCTAATACAACATACTGCTAATTCCCCCCTTTCAGACATCAGCTAATATCTAACTGGAAGTAATGCACCTGCAGCTGAATGCCTCTTAACCATTGTAATTGTTCAGCTACATTTCTAGGGAACAAGGACCACACTTAAAAGGCCATGGACAAACAAGTCACTTTGTCCCGGGCACTCTCCTGCATTCTAGACACTAAATTGCACAGCCTTCAAGAATAGATGCCTCAGTTTGGCATGAATATGACTTAACAATGTTCCTTTAAAGCACTTCGTTAATGTTTTTGATTTATAACAATAAACACAAAGGGAGTATAAACTATCTAATTTGCTGTATTGACATTATTTCATCTCTTTTAACCCACTCAGGAGGACAAAATTGAATACTTGCAATAATTCTACTCCTCATTTAAACCTTTAAAGTGAACGATTTACATGTTCACATTGATTTGAAATGACATAAATAATATCGCGGCACTTATCCAATTTCTTCCCGTTTTCAGTTCACGCGAACAAAAAGACGCTGGCACTACATGGAGAGTGTTTTTCTGGGAGACTTCCAGCAGGACAGTTTTTTTGGCTGATTTAAAGGGGGAGAAGGTGAGTTCTGATCGCAGTCTTTTATCAGTGTGGCAGCTGCATCAATTCTATCTTTGCCTCCCCTCGTCTCTCGCCAGCTGCACCGCACCCCGACCGTCCACGCGCACTCAGAGACAAACACTCTTCAGATGCAGTCTGAACTCTGCTGCTCCCTCGCTCTCTGCCTCCACGCCAGCTGCACTCAAACCCTTAACAAGGTGAACCAAGACTCGGGGGTCGACCCTGAGCTCCGAGCAGCCGCGCACACCGTCGTCGTGTTTCAGTTTGAACATCGGCTCCCCTCCATGCTCCGTGTTGGTACTTTGCAAGTGCATAGTAATATATTAAATATTGTACTACGCAAACCCAAAAATACTAGTTTATTAACTATACCAGTACTCCCATTGCAACCAGTTGCACCCCAACACTGAACAGACAGGACAAATGTCCCAGATTTAAATCATTTGACCTCAGCAGGGGCTAATTGTGAATTCTGGTATCTGCATGTTTGTTGCATTGACGGCTGCAGCAATCATTCAAAGGGTGCCAGTGGCTTTTTGTGAAGTCTCAAAGAACAGAAAGCAGGACAAGCATTCCACTTTAGGGTCTGCTTTTCCCCAAATACTAGCTGTTGATATGTAAATATCTTACTCTGGTAATGGGGAGAAAAAAAAAAAAAAAAAAGGTATTAAGTTTCATACTCACAAAGAATATTGAAACTTCTTTCTAGTAATTTCTCCATCTCCCACCAGGTCACATTAGAGCTAATTAAGTGACAAAAACTTAAAAAATGTAAATACATAAAATAAATGGTAAACCTCACATAAAAAAATAAGATTCTTTTCAGAGAGAGAAGCAGGATTAGTGCATCGACACAGGGGGCCAAGCTGCGAGGTTTAATCCAACAAAACAGGAGATGTCTTGGTGGAATAATGAGGAAGACCTGGAGAAAGAGCCTTGGAGTCAATGAAGAAACAGGAAAAACAATCCTGAGATTATTAACTAGCCTCAAAGTGAAATGGGATTGTTCTGGAAGCAGCCACGCAGTAGAGCGACCGTATCAAAATATCAAATATCTAAATTAAAGTGTGTTCTGCAGCAGATCAGATTCATTTCAATTTCATTCATCGTGTGATACTATTTCTACTTTGTACTCCCTTCAGCTGCTTTAAAAACACCAAAACAGAGCATGTACATAAAATACAATAAACGTCGTTTACCTCAAATAACCAGCATGCACTGCAGTTGGTGCCGTTATGAAGCAGATTTTAAGAGCTTTAATACAAAAATTACAATTCTACTGACACTAATCAACAGCAAAACCCTGCATCTTAATTAAAACATTGTTGCATACTTGAACCGTATTGCAGAACTGTAAACTTCCATCATTTGATGAAGTCGATTGGTAATTTATGATCTTTTAAAGGGATTCATGTCCAGTTTCAGGCAGCACAGTGGGGTCGTGGGTCAGCACTGCTGCTTCACAGCAAGAAGGTTCCTGGTTGGACCCCATGTTAAAAAGTCCAACTTTAGTGCAGAAATAAAACATATTTACAAACCATTTCAGTTTCAATTGTTTGAATTTACACCCATGACAACTCTGAGGATGATGAATTTTCTTTGTACCACGCCAGGAGAATTCATATAAAGCATAACATTTATTTCTAACATGACAGAGTCAGCTCAACCAATGGATCAGCTGAAGGAGCTCGTGTCCAGAGCCAACTTTGATTGACATGCGGTGGACGTATTCCGGTCGGCTCAATACAAAGAGAGGCTTCAAAACTGCCCTTCAGAAACCAGTGGGTACGTGACTGCTCTTACTGCAAAACACCACGAACAACCTTACTTAAGCTTGTTAAAAAAAAAAAAAAAAAAAAAAAAAAAACAAGCTTATCAAGCCAACAGGAAAGATGAACAAACCACAGCACAGAAATGAGAGACATTACCCTAAAAAGCTTGACAAAACAACATAACTAAAAACACAAATGATATTGGATCAGTATAGACCAAAACCCAAAACCCAGGAATCAGAAATACAAAAAACAAATGGTGTCAGAACACCTCTAATTATAATTATTAGAGACATAAACATACCGTGTGTTTGTTTACCATTATGTATTAGGGCTGCTCAATAAAAGAACCAAAATAAATAAAATAAATCAGAATCATAATTATTTTGTCAGCATTAAAATCACTATTTAATATGACTATCCACCACCTTTTGAAGATGCTGCATTTATCAAACTTAAACATCAAACTCGCCATTCCAACACATCGCTGGCTCGTGTCTGCCCGTCCTGTCCTTTCATGTTTCACATCGTGATCTTAGTCCTTTTTGACAGAATCAGGGTTTGATCTCACATAAAATATGCTAGATCCGCCTGCCAAAGAGGGCTGTTTGAGGACACGTACTACCAACCCAAAAGAAAACATCTGCTTCAAGATTAAAACGAATCTTATAACCAAAATTAAAATGCATACACATAAATTGAACTTTAAACAATTTTGCTAATTAAGACATTAAATTGAGGATGAAACTAAAAGAACAAATGTTTTTTAGAGCTCCATAAAAAAATAAAACCATGTTGCTGGAATAGAAATAACGCGTTCCACTTTTTCTGCGCCACGGGAACGCTCTAGCAGCGAACCAGAAACACCAGCGCTATGCACTGAACTATTGGGTTTTATATGACAAGTCATATCGTCCTTGCAATTTTAAACTAAACATAAGCAATTGCATATTTTCCTGATCCCTGACAGTTCTACTTCTTTATATAAATATGTTTTTTTTAAGCAAAAAAAAAAAAAAAAGGAGTAATAAATCACTCGCAGTCACCAATGCCCAGTGGAGTTTCTGAGTGAAGTGGGTCGGCTATTCTATACTATAAAACTAATTATATAACTATAAAACATGAGAAGGAATGTGGTAGTACTGATACCAGGGATGCAACAAGTTCATAGGGAGTCAGCAAACTGTTGAGCAAAATACTCTAGTCTGTAAATGTCACTTACGCATGGTTTGGGTAATATATTCACACTTATTACCCACGCTGAAAATGAAGTGGGAAAAAAAAAACAAACAGCAAACAGTGATCCTGAACCAGCTTTAATGGTCGGGTTGATAAAGCTATAATATAGAAATGACAAAAATAAAAAAGTCAGAGGAATGCCGCTCTTACCTCCACACAATCGAAGGTCTCGGTGACTTTTGAGGAATATTTCACTTTGAAGAGAGTGCTGAGGTTCCCAGCAGCATAGAAGAGCTGGATCTGAAGACCTTTGTATCCAAAAGCAACTTCACTGCAGGGAGAAAACGATTAAGACTAAACAACTAAACCAGTGACTTGTAAACAAAATAAAATCCACTTCATCACGCAGTGAGACATAAAATGAGACGGGTAATTTTTCCTCCAACATTAAAATATATAAATATACACCTACAGCAGATTGGATGATAAAAGTTTACTCTGGTCACTCGTTTCAGCGAGTCGCATTGTCTCTTTGATCATTATATCACAAACACTGAGCTACTAAATAGATTCATTATTATGCAACCGTGTGATTAAGGTTTACTAGCAATTAACGCTTGCTGAAATAATTAATGCCTCAATTACACAGTTCCCTTTGAGCTGATTGCAGCAAGCAATAAAATGACCAATCCTACTTTTGTCTAATTTGAAAGTGCTATTTTGAGCATGAAAAAAAAAAAAAAAAACCTGCTCCTCTAAGTCGACACACGGAGACAGGTGTCACTGCCAGTAATGGAGCGTTGTTAATGTGCACTGCCTCTTTTCTGGATCTCATTACAGTAATAAAACAATTATTGAGTTTTTGTGAAGCCACACTATAAATCAAAACAAATTAACACTAAAGTTCACCCATTACGCTTTATAGTTTGTTTGTTTCTTAGCACTAGAAATGTCACCAATATCCTTCTTCAGAACAGAACTAAAATTTTTAATTGGCAATAGTCACAAAACACCCAAATATAAGCTCTGAAACACAGAGAATATCTTTTTTGCACAATATGTTCAACTGAAAAAAGAAATACCATATTTTTTTCTCTATACTCAAAACATTTTTTTTGTTTTTATTTTTTTACCGTTGTCAGCTGAGTTCTCTCTTGTTAGATTACTTTGTGGGTTACTTGGTTGTTAAGCCGTTTTAGAAATAAGTGGGAAAAAAAAAAAACAAAAAAAAAAAAAAACATACATCTGCAGCTGAGAAATTCATCAAAGTAGTTTGCTCAAAATCAGGCATTAAGTGTGAACATGAACCAAGGCTTGTGGATAACGTTTAACCTAAATGCTGTTGACAGCGTTCAGCCTCTCAGAAGTGGAAACAAATACCAGATTAATGAAAATCTGTGCTCGGTCAGTTCTCGGTCGCACCATCTTCAACACTTTCAGTTTATCCAAACAGCGAAGAGCAAGTTAGTAGCCAAGTGGGGCCTCAGAAAAGACAGATGATCCCTGAGCTAGTTTTTCAGAAGATTACAGAACTGTTAGATAACTGGCAGACCTCTACCAGTTCGCTTTCTTTGCAATAACGTTAGATAATTAGGATAGACCTGCAACTGATTCTAGAATGTAGCACATAAAGAAAATAATGTACATGTTACACATGACCGTAAAGTGATATTTTTTAGTTTAGTTGACAAAACAAAATTTCCTCCAACATATTAGTATCAATGGTTACGTGTGTGTGTGTACGTGTCAGCCCCGAACTCTGAGTTTGATAATCCTGAAATGAGAACACGAAAACTACGTTCACACTGCAAGAACACCTTTCTTAACCCTGAGGGGCAATTTGGTTTACAGCTAAAGGCTAGAAGAGGAAAGAAGAAAATATAAATCTTAATTCTCATTTCAAATGTTTTTCCAAGACCTTTTTTTTTCGTGACATAAAACCCAGTACATCAGATGAGCACATGCACCAGCAGGGAGCCTGTATGGTTTATTTTTGAAGTTTCTGTGCGGTGGAATCCAACAAATTCATAAACTAATTATAATGAAAAGAAACCTGAGGAAAACAAGACCAACATTTTGAACATTGGCTGCAATGGCTTCAATGTCTGTACAGAGATGTCTGTGTGGATGAGGGATCGGCGCCAGGAGTGGTGGACCGTGACGTGACCAGTTTCACTGAAGCAGATTTCATCCAAATAAACAAACAAAATCAAACCCCGCCAAAGCAGAGTTGTGACAATAATTGCATAACAGTGACGACAAAGGCGGATGAAATGCGACCTGACAGTTTACACTAAAGTCGAACTAGAAAACATCAAATACGTATCCGAATTAGGACCACATATGAAAGCAACCCATCTCTGATGTGAAAACAGTCAGATGTCGTGACATTTGAGCAGGGGGTAAAAAGAAATGCGATTAGGGTCACTTTTGCCTACAAGTGTTAATGTATCCTAAGAGTTTTCCACTTCAGATAACGAGATAACTCAACCCTGAGAAAGAGGGTTAACCATGTTTCAGAAAGTGAGTTCACTTGTGCTCAGACCATGTTACCACGGTCATCCTTGTTCTGTGGGCCCAACTTGGTTGAGAACTTCGTCTCCGTCTTATCCCCTTCAAAGCTGAAACAAATCTAACCTCATCGTGGGGCCGATCTTATAATGCACATTTTGGAAGCGTCTTTATGACCCGTCCTTTTGACAAAGAGGCTGCATGGGTTAAAAATGGTGTTGGGAAAAGTATTTTAGGGTTACGCAGAGATTGTATGTATAGTATATATTCCCTGGTGATTTTTATGAGTGTTACTGTTTTTCTCCACAGTTACATACATCTAAACATGAACTGATCCATAATATACGCAATCACAAATATCATGGCCATCCTTAGTTCGCATCAAATAATTTGGGTTGCTTCCTGTTTTATTTATTTATTTAACTTTTTTTTTTTTTTTAAACTAAATCGGGGATACCAAAAGCAGCCAACTAGAAAAGCAGCGATATGCAGAACTGAGAAGAAGTGACCCTGCCTCTACAGTGGTTAATGACACACTATCATTTATACCGATATAGTGTATACAGCATTAAAATTAATTATTGTTTAGCTGGAATTACAACTATCCTGCCCGTTTTCCACATCTTCATCCTACCCCATCTGCATCAACAATATAGTGACGTGCACAGACACCAGGCTACTGTTAAGCTACCAAAGAAGCAACAGTGGGTGAAACAAAGAAAAAGATGCCATTATTTGGTGATGGTACAGGTTCAAAAGGTCAGATGAGCAGCAGAAAAATGTAATATGTATAAAACAGTGAAACTGTGTGCAGCAAAACAAAAACCATTAAGCGCAAAGATCTGTGCTGTGAGTTGTGACTGACAACGTGAGAAGTGGAGGAGCACTAAAGCAGCTGCCGATAAAGATACTGAGTATAAGCAGCTGGGGTATCTTGAGCACCCAGCCTGCAGAAAGATGTTTTATGTGCAAATAGTCTTTATAGGTTTAAAGCTTATTTTTTACCCATACACCTGGTGCGTATCATTCTTAGTGTGATTAAAAACTGCTTTATTTGATCTCTGTGTTAACTACCTCCAGTGTCAGCACACGTTTTAGGAAGAGCGTTTTAAACACCCATAGAGGAGATGGATAAATAAATTATTAGTTATGATGTATTACTACAGAAAAAGAATGATGTTGGCAGTTTTAGTCAGGAATTTGGGACAGGAAGTCTGTTTTCAAGGGGAACATTTTTCACAGTAGTTCGGATGCCAAGCACGACCCATCCAAAACTTTCACAGTTGTAAATAAAAATACAGGTATGCAAGTTTACAACATAGTGATTTTGCATGTCTACATCAGTAGAGAGGGACATTATTTACCATCTGAAAGATTGATCAAGTGAGATAGAACGAATGAAACCAGACTTTCCTTTCAACGACATCGGTCATAACTGTGAAGTTTAGCCGACACAATGGAAAACGTTCCACTTAGAAACTTAATGTTAGATAGATTATTTAAAAAAAAAAATATTAATCAATATACCCTTGTCATGTATTATACTTAATTGAAGATAAACTTTACACAAAACTTAAAGATGCATTTTCAAGTAGAAGGAAATAGATTTATGTATGATTTATGATGGTCATTCTGGTGGGTTTGATGGATTCACAAAACCTTTAAATTAGAGCGAGAACAGGATGCAAGGATTTGTGAGCTGGGCCTTAAATTGAAACTTACATTTTACTCATGCTGAAATATCCACATCTAATCATAGGATTAAATGAGTTAACTAAATCTGCAGCGATAACTTGAATATTGATCAGCTGCCTTTTAACCTCGAGTCCAGATCACTTATCAGTCTGAACACAGAAACAAAGCAGCACTGGGTGCGAGCATGTGTGTTTATCTGAAAGAGAAAAACTCAGTAACTTCACTCTATAACATTAGGTTCCAGCACACAGCAATGAGAATCAAAAATTACTCACTCGTCTCCAAATATTTGGTGGCTGTACTCCGGGTGAAATGTGGTGCCATCATCATCAACATCCTCAGGAAAGCGCACTGAGGACGGAAAATTATTATTTTAGAGTGCAAAAGTAGGAAACGGTACAACAGAATCCAAACGCCTCCACAAATGTTCATTTCAACAACCTAACTTACATTAAAAAAAAACAAAAAAACAACATTAAACAAAAAGACACATACCCAGCTTCAGGCAAATTGCCTCATTGGTATCACACTTGTATTCAGCCAACTTCTTCTCCATGGCATTGACTCCTGCGTAAACCCATAAAAAACAAACCATGTTATCCAAGACTTGTTCAGGTGTCATTTTTACTTCTTGTCTTTACAGTAAAGCTTCAGGACTTGGCTCTATTTTATCCAAGTAGTATTAATCTTTAACAATAGGTTCTCACATTAGACTGCTACTGGTTCTCATATGTAGAAATGTGGTGCTTTTTATTTCATTTTGCCTGTTAATAAACATAGCAAGGCATATGAATGAGACACCTCCTAAGAAATAAACCATCTAAGGAAAATGTGTCATTCATTTTGAATTGTTTGTATTGTAACAAACATGTAAACTCAGATCAAACTGCAGAGTAAAGTCATAAATGTCTCCTCTTTATAAATCATTTACAGTAGATTCCACCCGGTCTAATATTTTATTTCTTAAGAGAATAAGGATCATGACACTGCCAACAGTATCTACTGTCACAAGAAGCTTGCAGGAGAAAACATGCAAGATGCGTTGTAGACTCTATAATTGTAGATACGTCACGTATGAGCTGCGTGACTTTGGATGAAATTGCAGACAGAGAATTGTGACAAATCAAACGCTCAGCAGAGGTTTCACGTCCGCGTCTAAAGCACCGAAAAAACACGCTCCACACTTCAGGGAAGTCGGGCTCCAGAAGGTGAGCCGTTAAGACGGCGCGAGCCACATCACGGGCACATTTACCTGGACGTTTGAGTGACATGAACACAGAAAAGCAGTAAACACGTGCGTGCGCCAGCTGTGAGAGCGCAGGCCCTCTGGTCCACTACCAATGCAACGTTAGCCAGCTTAAGATGCTGCTTTGGACACGTTACAAGCGCGTTTACGCCCTAACCAGACGTGGGGCAGAACAGACGTCCGCAACCGCGGGCGGCCGTGACTGCAAACGAAGACAGAGCAACGAAATAAGTCGAACATTTATATTCTTACCCGCCATTTCTGCACGGTTGTTGTTGTCCCAAAAGACCCGCGGAAAAAGGAGACCTTCCGGGATGACGTACTTCCGTGAAAACAGGATGTAGTTAAATCCTTCTTAAAATAAAATGCTTTACACTTTCACGCAAAGATTACTTCCTGGACTACAAAATAAAACAATATATTAAATATATTTGATTAAAAAATTGCAGTTATTACATTGAGAATTGTGCGTATTAAATTTGCTATACCCCCAAAAGAATCACACTTCTAAATTATGACTAAGACAAAGTTTTAATGTTGAAGATAATGATTGTTCATTTTGTGAAAACCATATAGACCATATATATATATATATATATATATATATATATATATATATATATATATATATATATATATATATATATATATATATATATATATATATATATATATTCTCATGTTAAACAGTACAGATATTCCGGTTGGATCTCCAGAAGTGTTTGAAAGATAATTCCCTATCATTTCTAACTTCTGATGTCAGAGATTACATAATATTGATTTCATCTTGAAAAATCACAAAATTATGAACTCTGTGTCTGCGTTGTTTGGCCAAGTTTTGCTTATACACCAAAACAGAATGCAAAATTGACGCCCCAAATTCGTTTTCCTTAGAAATTAATTAAAATTTTATTTAAAATCTGTAAAAAGGACATTTACATAAAAATAATTTATAATAATATATTTATAATAATTTTATATTTATAATAATTAATATTTTGTTTAATTAATATTTTGACATTTTATCATGGGGGCCTGTGGTGATTGAGTCACTTCTGGAGCCCCCAGTGGTCAGCTGAGGAACTGTAACCCTTCCTGTTAAAGGGTAGGCCTCGATCTGCAAGTTTAAATGTCGACACTTAGTTATTCATAGGAGTCTTTTTGGCTTAGCCAAGAGTTCAGAATCACTAGGGGGAAAAAATAAAAAAACATAACTCAACTGTACACCAAAGAGTGACAAATAAACTCAGAGCAGTTAAAAAGCCTTAATAAAAAATGAATGAATGCAAATATAAAACCTCGGTGTGAAGTCTTGTTGACTTGTGCTTTGGACAAGATTTTTTTGTATTTGGCTGTTTTGTGGAGATGCTTGTCGCCCGTTACATATAAAAATCCACAACATAAAGCATAAAAAAAGAAAAAGTTATCAGTTAAGTCTGTAGTAACATCCCAATAAAAGAAACTAAAACCTACAGGTTTTTAGTACAGTTCTGAACACCCCTCTGAGCACTGGTAATGCTGTGCTATCATCTCAGTCTGGGTTATTCTGTGCTCCAGGTGCACTAGTGAATGACCTGCCCAGTTTAAGACACTGACATTTTACCTCGACTACACTACCAGCACAAGATTATCCCTCTCTGGAACAGTACCATACCTTTTACCGTCCTCTGGCATCAAATTGTTGCTGCACAGAGGCAATATGGGCTATTTGATCCCTGAACTTTAAACTGCAGTTATTTCGTATTTTATCTATTTAGTCTTTCTTCAGAAAATTCAACAACAGATGGAAGAGATAGATTGTTTACTGTTAAACAGTTTTTGTACAGTCATTTGTCTTACAGTGAGTTTGTTTAAAAACCAACAGTTTTTTTTGAGTAGCTGTGACACATACCAAAGTAATATTTAGATTCTTATTCAACAATTTATCAATATATTAACTGTTCTCCATTACATTTTATTGTTAAGTGCAGACTAATATGTCTTTTTTTTCTGAGACTGACTCGCTCAGCTACGTTGAAAGCAGAATATATTTATCATGGACACAGGTTCTCTGGCCTCAATGTAATAAACTGAAATGCAAACAGGAAATGTTGGTGTAAAAAAACACAGATTCTAACACAAAAATGGACGCTATCATTAATATTATTTTAGAAATCTTTGTAATGTATCTTGAAGTAGACAATGCTGAAAGCTCCAGCACAAGTTTCACATTTTAATGTAATGCTTTGATTACAGCTAAATGATTTATCTTTTTTGGTTCTGTTTGTTTTTGGTGGCTGATCAGCAATTTTAGCGTTCAATCGATGCATTTTTTTAAAAACAGATACATCCAAGATGTGTATAACTTCAAACGATCCATGATGAAAAGCTGATTTTTTTCCTATTTGTTAAAAAAAAATCACGCTTGTGGGGCACGGGCTCAGCAGAGTCCGTGGGTGCCCCATGTGTATAAAAAAGATCATCTTCACATTTCCTTTGAAATTTTTAAAACGAGTTTATTAGAATACCAGAGAGCTGTTAAATCTGCTAAAACACACTTTTTATCTAACCTTATATCAAGCAATTCTGATAAGCCTCAGTTTCTTTTTAAAGTTCTTAATTCTCTTTTACATCCTGGGGACCCAGATGGTATTGTGCCATCACAGATACTGTGCAATAGATTTCTGGAGTATTTTATAAACAAGATCTCCTCTACTCGACCGCCTTTGCCTTTATCCTTGTCCTTGGCAGATCCTGTATCTGCAACCGTTTGCAATGTTGTTTTTGAGACTTTTGAGCCTGTGTCCCTATCTTCTTTGACTGAAATTGTCAAACACCTCAAGCCTTCCAACTGTCCTAAGGACAGTGTCCCGGCTCGGCTCTTTAAGAATGTTTTTAACAGCATAGGGCTGTGTGTTGTTGGTTTGATTAATTCATCTTTGAACTCCGGTTGTGTTCCAGCTGCTTTCAAACATGCTGTGGTGCAGCCGCTCCTTAAAAAGCCTAATCTAGACACTTCAGTTCTTGCGAATTACAGGCCAATTTCAAAGCTCCCGTTTTTATCTAAAATTTTAGAGAAAACTGTTTTTAACCAATTACAATCTCATCTTGATCTTAATGATACTTTAGAGAAATTCCAGTCTGGTTTTAAACGATTTCATAGCACCGAAACTGCTCTCCTTAGAGTTTTTAATGACCTGCTCCTGTCCGCGGACCACGGCAACCCGACTGTTCTGGTTCTACTGGATCTCACTGCTGCCTTTGATACAGTAGATCACCAAATCTTGCTATCACGGCTTGAGAACTACGTAGGCGTTAAAGGCACCGTTCTACATTGGTTCCGGTCTTATTTAGAAAGCAGGAGTTTCTCTGTTTGTTTGGGCCAGTTTTTCTCGTCTGCATCCCCTCTTAATTGTGGGGTGCCTCAAGGTTCCATATTGGGTCCAATTCTTTTTTCTTTGTATATGCTTCCCTTGGGCTCCATTTTTCGGAAACACAAAATTGCTTTCCACTGTTTTGCCGATGACCTACAAATTTACCTGCCCATAGAGTCTAAGTGCAAAAAGTCAATTGAACCTCTCCTCATCTGTCTCGAGGAAGTCCAGTCTTGGTTGCAGAGTAACTTTCTCAATCTAAACAAAAATAAAACAGAAATAATAGTCTTCGGTCAGCCAAACATTTTAGATGGGCATGACAGTGTGATTGGTCCCTTATCTGTGTACTGTAAACAATCTGTAAGGAATCTTGGTGTGATTTTTGATTCTGGTTTTAAGTTTGACAAACAGATCGGTTCAGTGGTCAAAGCTAGCTTTTTCCATCTACGGCTTTTAAGTAAGGTAAAACCATACCTTCCTTTGAAAGACCTGGAGAGAGCTATTCATTCTTTTATCACCTGCCGGCTAGATTACTGTAATTCCCTCTACTCTGGGATTGACCAGCTGTTGCTCCGCCGCCTGCAGACGGTTCAGAATGCAGCAGCTCGTCTGCTGACTAACAAGAAACGTCGTGATCATATCACTCCTGTCCTGGCCACCCTGCACTGGCTTCCAGTCCAGTACAGGATCCATTTTAAGATTTTATTACTGGTTTTTAAGAGTTTAAACGGTACGGCACCGTCTTATTTATCTGAGCTTTTAAACCTCCATGTTCCGGTCAGAGCTCTGAGGTCCACCAATCAGTTACTTTTAACTATTCCTCGATCTAAACTTAAAAGCAGAGGGGATCGATCCTTTTCCTTCACTGCCCCCAAATTATGGAACAGACTACCTTTTAATATCAGATCTGCTGAGACCACTGAACGTTTTAAAACCCTGTTAAAAACACACCTCTATGCGCTGGCGTTCCCACCATCCTGAGCATGACATCTTGGCTTCTTGTGTATGAGTACTTGTATGATTCTAGTTTATTACCTTTGTTTTAATTGTTTTTAATTATATGTATTACTTTTATTGTACTGTTTTATGTTTTATTTTAAATCTGCACTAGTATGGATATTTTTGTTTATTGGTCAGTCTGGAATTTTCCTGTTCTTATGCTGTACAGCACTTTGGCTAAACTGAGGTTTTTTTTTAAATAGTGCTTTATAAATAAACTTGAATTGAATTGAATTGAATGTGTTGAGTACATCCTTAAAATCGCAGCCACTGGTCCTTTGCTGCCTATTTCCCCCGTGAAGCAACACCTGGTCGTCCAGGTTGAGTTCAGGGAGGAAATTACAAAAGCTGCAGTTCAACAGTTGAACACTAGGGACCGGCTCCGAGAGCGAGTCCATCTCCATTGACTCCCATCTTTGCAGCAGGTTCAAATAACGGTAGTATTTAACGGTACTACATAGTAAGAGTTCACATCTACACCAACTGTACGTTTTGTTTTTACTTTATTTACATAGTTTCTTTTTGTAAGCACCTTAATTTCGTTGCACTTTTTTCTGAACAATGGCAGTAAAGGGTTTCTAATTTCTATGTTCTGTTAGGTCTTGATTCACAGCTCAGAAGTCAATATACTGCTAAGCACTAAGTGATGACAGCCAGCCATTGGCTGCCAATCAAAAGTCCATGCTTTACATAATTGCTTTATATAATTTTTCTTGACGTGGTGCAAAGAGATCCACTCCTTGCACAGTTGTCATGGATGTGAAATCTGGCTTTCGAGACCAAAACCGATGTTTGAATCAAGTCCTTTTCTAATGGGAGTCAGTTGAGGTGTAGTCACTTCTAGAGTTGATGAAATGTATATAAAATATTTTTGCATGGCGCTGCATACCCAGAATGAACATTTTTAAAGTATGTCAGTGCATCAGTAGTTAACATACTGTGTTATCTGTGTTTTGAGGTGCAGGTCACTTTGGAGCGTGTGAAGATCACGTGGTAATTCACAAAGACGCAGATAAGTTAAGGGTTAAAGCATTTCTGGCGTGATTCTGACTTGCAGTCACGTGACTGCGTTCATTCACTCACTCTCGTGTCCTGTTTGAACCGAGCAGCCAGGAAAGGCTGCAGCTACCGCACAAACCGGAACGAGGGGAGGACAATCCTCGGACGCGTCCGTCCGAGGGTCTCACACCTCGCGCCTCCTCCCGGTCCTGTCCTGCCCGCGCGCGCCGCTCTGCAGTCTGAAGCCCAGCGCGTGCGCTCGACCACTGCAGCTGACGTCACATCCAGCATGGCGGTCAAGGTGACTCCGTCAATATTTCTTATCAGATATTATGATTATAATTTTTTTTTCTTAAGGGCAGTAAAGTGGCCGCGAGCTTTGCGCTGTGGGATGCGGAGGACAGTTTGTCTCCACAGAGGCGTGGACTAAAAGCGTGTTTGATTTGATCCGCGCATCATGACACAGGCGCATCTCTCCCGGCCTCGCACCAACAGCTGTAATGTCTTTCCTCTGTGGATTGTTTTTTTTTCTGGATCTGTTATTATTGCATTAATCATTTACTCTAAACGTCTTTGATGTTGTTCGATTCTGCTGCGATCGATTCTACTGAACAGCCTCATTAAAAAAAAAAAAGAAAAATCAAAGCTGAACAGTGATAAGTTGAACTTCAGCTTTACTAACGACTGAGTTTCTTTGTGAAGCTCAAACTAAAGGCATCATCATGTTATCCTGACACTTGCAACTTTTTCTCATGGAGGATTTTAAACTGGTGTGTAACAGGTGCAAGCCACACAAAGAGCCGACCCCCACGACTTGAAGAGTATCTTTCTGAAGGTAAGGACGTGCTCACAAAACCAAGAACTGTTTACATTCAGTTTTATTGAAATCACACAAATACATACTAAAATGTCTGTAAATCTACTATCGTGTTGCAGTTACTAATGAGTAATTTATGTAGTATCTGCTGGGATAAATAGTTCAGCAAAGATCACGTGAGTTGGTTTGACTAATTTTAGATTTGACTTATTGACATTTGACATTGTGTGTGTGTTTTGACATAAAGTGAATTCATTTAGTTTCACCTCTGAGTCCTATTCTCTTCAGACACAAATGCCCTTCCCGAGAGTGCTGTGCTTACCCCCTATGTGTCTAGTTTGGAGTATAAACTTGTTCCTGAAAGTTGACACTGCTTGAAAGGCAAATAGACTTCTGGTCCTAAAAGTCTTGATTGATGATGATTTATGATGCATACTCAGGTGAAATGGTCAATTACTGGATGCTCATTCTGTCATAATTGGATTAAAAGGTACCTAAGACCTACTGCGAGGGTCAATTGTGATGAGAAAATACTGTTTTGGGAAGAATATCCTCACTTTAAACATTAATTCAGCATATTGGCATTGAACTGGGACCTTGAAATCACTTGGCGTGGGGGTTTTCCTCCCAGACTCTTGGCGCAGGCGCATGACTGTGGCCTTTCTGCAGGCAGTTCATGCAGTACTTGTACCTCCAGAGCTATCTCAGTTCCAACTTGAAACCCAATCCAGGCTCTATAAATGACCTTACATCTTAAAGCCTGACTGAGATCAGGTTTAGCTTCAGACATGTGGGGCCAAACGCGCTCACATCTCGAAGCTTAAAGGTCGGCGCTGTTTATTTGCACTGTACTCAAGCCGTCATATCAGTTCAAATCCAGTTTGGGCGATATGCAGTATTTAACACTACAGCAGCGATTCATAGCCGTTTATAGTGACATATTCTTTCAGATCAGTGAGTATGACTTTTATGATGTGGTATTAGTTTATTGACTTTTTCATTTTCATCAGTGTGATGAAGTTTCTCGATTTATTTTGTTGTTGTTTTTTTTTTTTCAAGCATGAGAAAACATTTTATTTTTATTTTTTCGTAGAATGATGTACACAGTATTCTGTTTGGTTTTTCTCGTCTTTTTTAAATGAACTGACCCAATGACTTAAAACTGTATCATTACAAGTTGCAACAAAGCACTGTTGAGGTTTAAATCACTCTATCGAGCCGGTGAACAGAGATTCCTGCGTGTTGCTATGAAAAGCTGAACACAAATACCTAATTTTCAAAAAGAAAAAAAATGGTCTTTATTGAAAGAGAAGAGAGAAAAGAGACTCTTTCTCCTCCTCATCTTTCTATGGGCACTGTGGAATAACCACCTGGCTGTTTTTTTTAATTTTTTTTTTTTTTAATCTAAATCCAGATGTTGATTGGGGCTTCACGTTGTTTACACCTCTGTCGTATCTCTGCTGCAGTATGCCAGCGTGGTGGAGGATGGAGAGCATTACATGACCCCCAAGGACTTTGTGCAGAGTTACTTGGGTCTGCACACACAGCCGCAGCACAACCCCAAAACTGTGGAGCTGGTCGCTGGAGTGGCTGACACCACGAAAGACGGGTGAGCGGCTGCAGTCGCACATCAGAGGCTTTTTGGTTTTTAGTGCGTTGTTGATAATTAGTAGCTAATTAGTCACTGCAACTGATGGTGCAGTTTTAGTCTAAATGATTTACTGTTTCATACAAAAGGGTTTACGCTCATGTCAGATTTTCTTTCTTCCTTCCTGCCAGTTTTTTTGCGTCAGCTTTTATCTGCTTGTTTCATCTTGTTTTTTTTGCACAGTGTCATCTACTTTCAGTTGTCAGTTCACCTGAGTTCGGGATCTCAGTCCATCTTCTGTATATCATCACTTAATCTCATTGACCTTGTCTTTTGTTGAGTTTTGAGGCTTGCTTTTTTCACTCCCCAAACCAAACCTTCCTTCTGTATCCTGCGTTTGGATCTTCTGAACTGAACCTGCAACATTGTTCTCAGCTGTTTTACTTTTGAATGTGTCACATGTGTTTGTTTATTACTAAAGTGGTCATCACGAAGGCAAATTCCTGCACATTTTTGTACCAAGTGCATTACACAGCTTAATTACTATCCGTCATGTGACACGACTTTTACATTTTTATCTTAAAGTGCAACCTTGAGTTTTTTATGAATATTAATAATAGCGACATAAATTTGGCTTCAAGGTCAGTTTAAGACTTAATTGTTAACTCAAGACTTTACAAATTCACCGAAGCGCCAAAAGCTTCGATGTCAGATGTCAAAGAGACGGTTAATAATTAATCCCAGCTATATTACCAGAGTAAATAACAGAAAATAAAGTTTATCAGTCAATTTTACACCAGCGGATGACTGATTTATTAAGATAGGCCCAAATCTCTGAAACTTGGTAGTTGCTGCACATGAGTTATATTTATTTTTAATTAACACTGTAAAATCAAAAATCTAAAGCTCTAGACCTGGAGACAAAGAGGTTTTATTCATGTCTCATCAGTCAAGTAAGTCACTAACATAGTATTGTTAGTGTTAAATTACTTAACCGCTGTTGGTCACCTCGTTTCTCTGGTCAGTCCAGCTGGCAGGATATTAGCCTTTTCTAATTTTATTAAAGCCACTTGTACCTCTTGTTCAGATGGCGCGTTTTCTTTCTTGTCCAAACAGATTGATCTCTTTCCAGGAGTTTATGGCCTTTGAATCAGTTCTGTGTGCCCCCGACGCCCTCTTCATAGTGGCCTTTCAGCTCTTCGACAAGACCGGCACCGGGAACATCTCATTTGGTGAGTAAATGTCCGCTCACGTCGACGCAGAGAGTATCTCAAATGGTACAATATCTGAGTAAAGAAGTTGGCTTCATGTTGGTTTTAAAGAGAATTTAGGGTGGTTTATGCTTTGTGGTTATTTTAATGGACAAGTGAGCTTTAAAAGCTACAGCAGAGGGGATGGGGACTATTGAAAGAGGTGTTCATGCTAAACCGCATGCAGTCAATAAATGTGGGACATACAGCATGCTCGAGAGCATATGGAGTGTTAGAGATATATGAAGTGGTAGATTTGTCCACTTGAGGCTGGGCTGCATGAGATAATTATGCTCGGTCACTGTATCGTTTCCTAAAGATCAGGTTAACAGACGAGTGACGGCGCCGAAGCTGCTCCAGTGTGCGTGTTCCCTCACGATAACTAGAATAAAAACAGTGGTTTCAGTTCAGTGAACTCTGTAGGTGCAGGTCTGCTTTTTCCTCCCTCTTTCTTGCTAACAAACGTTTAAAAACGATTTTTTTTGTCCATGTTGTCGACCGAAGGAGTTTACCCGCGTTACCTGCCAGCA
This sequence comes from Xenentodon cancila, assembly GCA_014839995.1. Taxonomy (NCBI): domain Eukaryota; kingdom Metazoa; phylum Chordata; class Actinopteri; order Beloniformes; family Belonidae; genus Xenentodon; species Xenentodon cancila. The sequence goes on from CM026200.1 coordinate 6,938,589, forward strand.
CTGCGTGTGATGTCATCACCCCGGTTGTTGCCAGGCGACAACACTCCAGTGCATTTAGGATGGAGATTTCAACCACGCCTACTTTCTGACATTTTCTCACCTCATGTTTATTTTAATTCAAGCTGCAACAATATAATTTCACTTTAGAGATAATAAAGAACTATTTCATTCAGTGCAATTACCGGATGCATGCATGACCATACGGGCGAGACCACAGTTTAACGACATGAGACGGTAGTTAGGGTTGCACCGGGGTGGAAAACGTCTGGAAAATCTCTCTAGTCTTCCTAGAAACATTTCATGGAAGTTAAACGGGAAAACTTTAGAAATATTCCAGTGTGAAATCAAATGGTGTGCATGACATTAATCTTAGAATATATACAGGGAAAGAAAGTTTCTTAAAACACTAATGCACACATAGTTCACATAGTACAGTTCATTAACCCTTTAATACCTGACATATGACATAACCACAAAATACTTTTTTTTAAAATGTGAAGTGATAATTTATATATTGAAAGCAAAAACACTTCTAATTTTATATTTAACAATTTCTAAAACTATTTTTTTAATCATTATGAATACATTAGGTAAGTCCACGTATTATTTTATGTAGTTGTTTCATTTGTTCATAATATTTTGGTTTGTATAAAACCTTTTTTTTCTTCCTTATTTTGAATATTGGGGGTGGTCCAAAGGTCTCAAAATCCACGTATCAAATACGATACAGCCGCCATTATAGGGTTAGACATTTGTGAGGGCCCGTTAAATCTGATGGCTTTAACCCGGATTATGACAGATGCTTTGTTTTTTTCAATCTGACCACATTTAAGTGTTCTGTTTTAGGCAGATTTCAAGTTTATTTCCTCTAATCCCCAAATATTTCCATGAAAAATGTCCAGCTTTGAAAATTCAAGGTTTGAAATGAATGTCCATCTTCAGAAAGTTGTCCTCAACTCACAACTCCCACTTAAAGTGTCAAACTGTCAACCTTTCAGGTTTGACGTCCAAACGGACTCTTTCGTCTAATTTAAGCAGATTCCTTAATCAAATGAGCATGCAAGGCGGACATCAGGACTGCATCGTTTTCTGCTGTTTGTCTTTTACCTTCTCTTGTGTCTCGCCTTTAGAGAACGTCTGTGACATCTTCAGCCAAACTACAGTTCATCACCACATTCCCTTCAACTGGGACTGTGAGTTCATCAGGCTACACTTCGGCCACGAAAGAAAAAAGAACCTTAGCTACACAGAATTCACTCAGTTTCTGCAGGTAAACTTTTTATCTCAAAGATGTAAGACTGAACGTTGAAAATGTCTACATGCATAATGGCCCTGAGGGGGCATCAGGTAATCAGGAGACCTCGGTGTCAGGAGTTTCTGCAGGCTGCACTGTTTCTTCACTTCACTTCAGGTTTCTATCACTTCATATGTGTTATAGCCCTGCAGTTGGTGCATTATTGTTTGGCTGGAACTTCAGCATGTGCAGACAAGACTTAAAAGTATAATATAGCTGATAAGTGATGAGTATGTATCATTATCCTTTTTCAACAATATAATCAGGAAAAAACCTTGACAATTGATCTTCAGCAACAATCCACTGATTAGGCTATCAGAAGCAGAGTGCGAGGATAAACAAACAGCTCAGTGTTGCGGTGACGCTGCTCCGCAGTCCTGTGGTTATAGGCGATGAGCTCTGACAGCAGCCACTGACCCCAGGTCAGCTTCCCCCTGCATCCCCTCCTGATTGCACGGTTGTCATATCAAATCATCACATTGCACACACACACCTGCCGGCCATCTCACCAGCCGCTCGGCTCGGGGATCAGACTTCTCAGGACATGGTTTCCATTAGTCTCCGGAGAGACGGCGATGATTACGAAAGCCCACGTCTGACACTGTCACATCTGATGACTTTCACATCTGTCCATTGCTGTATTTTGATTGTCCGAACTTCCTTTTTTTTTTTTGTAATGCAGTGCTCCTCGTTTGCAGGAACACACTCGTTTGTGAGGTAAAAGCTTGCCCTTTTGTGTGTGTGTGTGGCTGCAGGAGCTGCAGTTGGAGCATGCCCGCCAGGCGTTTGCACAGAAGGACAAGCACAAAAGTGGCGCCATCACTGCGCTGGACTTCAGCGACATCATGGCCACCATCAGGCATCACATGTTAACTCCTTTCGTGGAGGAGAACCTGGTTTCAGTGAGTTGTATAAGTGTCACAGAAGTCTTTGATAGTATGTTTAAACTTTAAAGAGACATTGACATTTGAATTTGGAGGATGCTCCACATGAATACAGCGTGATGCATCTGTGGTACTCCCGTCCAACGGGAATGACAGACTTTTTGATCTCTGCGCAGGCTGCAGGAGGCAGCACCTCCCACATGGTGAGCTTCTCCTACTTCAATGCCTTCAACGCCCTCCTCAACAACATGGAGCTGATCCGCAAGATTTACAGCACCCTGGCTGGCACGCACAAGGACACCCTCGTCACCAAAGGTACACCCGAGCATCCCCAGAAACGGTCACCAGAGCGCACATTTCACAGCTGCGTGTGAAATGTAGCTGTTCGATCATTTTTTAACTTTTTTGACAGAGTGGTGTGAGTGAACACACAGGGAACATTAACTGTAGCGCTAAATTACCCAGGTAAATGAACCTTTTTTTAACTGGTAATCTGATCACCACCCCTCCCACCACCCCACCCCCACCCCCACCCAACATGTACACCTTTGTTACCAACACTGTCAGTTCCAGCTGTTCCCGACTGTATTTTCCTCTGAGATAAATAAATTAGACTTTATCCCTCTCCATGAGTTCCCTTTTTTGTAGGAAAAAAGTTTGGGGCGAATAGTATTTGCAAAGAATTGCTGCCATTTGTCACCAAGTGCATCAAAGATGAACGCTTTTTTTTTTTTTTTTTTTAAGCAAACACTCTCCACCGGCTGGCTGTCACACTAAAAGGTGTCGATAATGTAAAAAGGAGGAACGCAACCCTGGAATTTGACAGAAAATTCTTTTCAGGGAAAGCGAGTTACTCTTTTTCCCTCCTCCATCAAGTATCATCAGGTGTCTTTTTAGCGTGACCACCTGATGGCCGTTTAGCTAAGAACTAAATGTGAAGCCAAATAAAAGAGTGATGCATGTTCAGACGATATTTCGTTGGGCGAAGGAGCTAAAGCACCTGGAAAAAAAAAAAAAATCCAGTTTAATACTGAACACCAAAACTACGCAGGGCTGGTATTTGCAAATACTATACATTTGAAGCCTACTGTAGAAAATACCAGATTTTTTTTTATTTTGTTTTTTTGTTTTACTTCTACGCTTCCTGTTCTCACCGCTCCATTTTTTTTTCTTCTTTGATGAATTGTAGAGGAGTTTATTCATGCTGCAAATAAGTTTGGCCAAATCACCCCAATGGAGGTCGACATCCTGTTCCAGCTGGTTGGTCTGCATTCGCACTCCGGGTAAGATCTCTGATCTCTGCAGCTCCTCGGGGTCTCCAGCAGTGTCTGCTCTCTGGTAGAGAAGACACCGGTTCATGGAACTGAGGGGTGTTGGTAGTCTTTAAATGGAAACATAGAAAAGTAAAACTGCAGATTTGAGTCTTTAGGTGCTAACATAATAACACAGACTTGTTCTATGATCATTTCAGTGATAATGATTGGAGATTTGTGCATTTATATAGTAAAATATTACCGTTATTATCGTTTTGGTTCATGTCAACTTCATAATTTGCTAAATTGTCATGGACAAAAAGAAGATAAAGATATGCTTAAAATGTCAATTAAAGACAAATATGTTCAACCGGGATTGTAGAATTGATACTCCTGAAGGGGACTCAAAACAACTTTATAAACCTTTTTGTTTTTCTTCCATCCTGAATGGAATAAATATGTTGCAGGTCTTTTTATTGCCTGTAAAGAAAAAGTTACAGCTCATTCGGTTTAGTAACAGTGGCTCCACTGGCTGTTTTACAAGACGAGCGTAAAACATGGATACAGACTTTATGATGCCAGCAGGGAGTTGCAGTTGTTTTTTTCTTAATTTCCTCAAAAATTCTCTAACAAACACTTTCATTTGCTCGCTGCGCCTCGGGCAGCCGTCCAGCTTTGTTTGTCTGTTGTTTATGTAGGCTTGAATTAAAGTCGCAGGAACTTCAGGTTATATAGCAGTAAAAGGTCTGTGGAAAATCTTACATCACTGATGCGGGGCTTTCTGCTTTTTCCTGGCCTAACTCCCTTCTCCTCCCACCGGCGTTGTTTACTAAGGCGGCTGAACCACGTAGACATCGACAGGGTCGCCCCGCACGAGGAAGGAGCCATGCCATACGTCCTAGCAGAGACCCAGAAACAGGTACTACATATCATATCCTCCTCCTGCCTTTCATCAAAGCCTTTCCCTCGTCTCCCTTACAGAGGAGTGAAAAAGGAAAAAAAAAAAAAAGGAAAATGTTCAGTCACTGAATTAGCAGAGAGCCCATGTTTTTCTTCCCTTGTGAAGTGCATTTCTTAAACTCCCAGATAAAAGTAGACCAATTATAGTCATAGAAGAGGGAGGGATTGTTGCATCGCAGCTCTTCATGAAAGGCTCTCTCTCTCTCTCTCTCTCTCTCTCTCTCTCTCTCTCTATTTTATGCAGTGTGGCTGCACATACGCATCAGCTGCAATCACACATCTGAGGTGCTAATAAGGGGCTTTTATCACTGTGGGGCTTGAGAAGTTTTAGGAGCCTTCTGCAAACTCTGCTAATGGCAGGAGGGGAGTGGGAGTCAAGGTGGATATGTGGGAGAACAAAATCGTTCCTGCCTGCACCAGATAACACGGCTCTGTGTCAGGCTGTGGTCAGAGCTCTCAGGCCGCTCATCCTCCTGGGACCCAAGCTCAGAGGTCTGGAATTTGATTCCTTTGGGCGGGTTGGGATGCTGCGATTCTCAGGCCTGCCCTTTTTGTGGAAGTAGGCTAATTGTTTAAAGCCTTTGATCAAGACCTCCATCTTGTTAGCATGTAACCCTCCGTGGAAGCATGTGGGAAGAGGAAAGGAGCGCCCTGCTTCGCCCCCTTCTCGCGTAGCCCGGCAGACGTTCCTCACACTCTCGGCCTGCGCACGCTCATGTTTGGACGAAGTCTCGTTCCGACTGTGTGATATTCATGTAGATCCTTGTCTGTACATGGACCGTCGGTCTAATCTGCTCCCTGCAGCAGGAACGACGGGGCTCCGCTTTCAACATCAAACACCGATCCGGAGATCAAGTTGATAAGACAGAAATTATACCTACTGGTAAAATTAAACAAGACCTTTAGTTTGTAGCCTCCCACATGCAGCATATGTGCAAAAACCAGCCTGCATACTCACACGGTAATTTACTGCATCCAGAAGCTAATATTTCTGTGACATTTAATACTGGCGGGTGATGAATAAGACATTATTACATGTCCACATTCTGCCGTTTAGTTCTCCAGAGCATTTTTCTTTTCCACATTGTATCTGACTCACTGTGGTTTAATAGTCGGGCCATTCATGGTCTTTCTCCAGATTTATCTGACCACCGGTGTCTTTTTCTCCCATACAGCACGCTCACGACGCGTCTCGGCCCGTCTGGCTCCAGGCTGCGGAGTCTGCCTACAGGTTTAGCTTGGGCTCAATCGCCGGAGGTGAGTGACATGTCTGTGGCAGAGCCCCCGGCCCGCCCGAGGGGTAACCTTAGCCGGCCCACTGGCGTGCTGAGGCCCCGGGGCCGGCCATTGTGCTGCAGGAGGAAGGGGCTGTGATGTGAAGCTCGGGCATTGTGCTGCCGTGCCACCGGTGGCTCCAGGCTGTCTTTGGAGACGGAGCTTTGGAATGACACAAATCTTCCGGAACCGCACTCTCTGGAATCTCCCTCTCTAATTACACTGGAGGGAACTGATACAAGGAACCTCTGAAATAACGGACCCTCAGACAGGAACACTCTGTGAGTGTGCGCGCGTGCTCCCCCTTCGTAGCGGTCGTCACTCAGCAGGGGCCAATTCAGATGGGGCCTGAGAGAGACGTGCACCATGAGACGTATGGAGGAACCGCTACGTCTTTGTTGCAGTAATGATTTGTTTCGCACCCCGCGTGCCGTTTGAATGTCAGATAAGAGCGATTACAGCGGGATAATCTGTGGGACGACATGTGGCGTGTATACCTGACTGAAGGATTTAATCCAACGGAGCTCAAAAATATGCAGTTTTCTCACCAGTCAACAAACTCTCCACACTGATAACTTCATGTTCAGTTAAAAACAGAATAATTATTCTCCATACAAGACGACTGTCCATTAGATCTGTTTTTAATACTTTTTAATTTAAATGGCAGATCACATGTCTTTTTCTGTTTTTTTGGAGTGAAGGAAAACTAATGATAATGTGCAGCATGTTGCACAGTTTCTAAGAAAATGAAGAGGTAAATCGATGACAAATGCGCGTCTTGTTTTTGCAGCCACCGGCGCCACAGCTGTGTACCCCATCGACCTGGTGAAGACCCGCATGCAGAACCAGCGCTCCACAGGCTCCTTTGTGGGAGAGCTCATGTACAAGAACAGCTTTGACTGCGCGAAGAAGGTGCTGCGTTACGAGGGCTTCTTCGGGTTTTACAGAGGTAATCCTCTACAGGTTTTTATAGCACGTAAAAAAAGCACTTGAAAATGTGCGTGCAGGGGCCCACATGTGTGTGGCGTGCAGAGCGGCCCATCTGATGGGAAAGGATCAGGGTCTGCCTGTTCGCCTAATATCAGGAGCATGGTTTGCTAATTGATACCAGAAACCTTTAACCTCCTTGTTTGGCGGTGAATAAAGCAGCACCCAGGGGTCACGTTTTCATTATCTCAGTACCTGGGAGAGTTCCCCGAAGAAAGTGACCAGCAGTGTTCACGTAGCCGGGCGATAATGGTGCTGAAGGCTTGTGATATACAACACTTCTGTCCCCAGGCTCCTCGTGTGCAGGAAGTCAAGACTGCCATCTACTGCTGCCTCCACTGCTGCAGCCCCTTATAGCTCTGATCTGCGTCCCTCCTCTCACCCCACCTCCCCGCCCGCCTTCCTCCCCTCTTGCACATGATAAGAAAGTGATTGACTCGGAGACAGACACGCTCGGCTGTTTTCTGGCCGCATACCAACAGCAGTCACTCAGCAGCTCCTTCAGAAGTTTATCTGGCTTGATGAAGGACAGACGGTGAAACAGTATGGCAGTTATCGCCGCTGTAGCACCCCACCCCCACCCACCACCACCCCCGCCCTCGCCCTCGCCCTCAATCTTGTCCGTGGCCACACAGCTCTCTCTGTTCCTCACCAAAACTGGGATCAAGCCCCAACAATGCTGATCCCATACACGGCAGCAGTGTCATATTTTTGGACTTTTTGTTCAATTTCAATGGGACTTTTGTGCCCTGGTATATCAGATGTATCAGCCGCCATCTGTAAATATTTATAGGTTTGTTTTAGGCACACAAGAACCCTGCAGCTTATATTGTTCTAGCTGTCAGGAGATGTTTTCATTCAGCAGAGATAAAAAAAAAAAAAAAAAAAGGATAAAAAAGAAAGTGCATTTATTTCAAGACAGACTGTCTCTGTATGTGTGTGTGTCAGGTATTCTAATGGTATCTATGAATAATATTTTCCAGGTCTGCTCCCACAGCTCATTGGCGTTGCTCCGGAGAAAGCTATCAAACTCACGGCAAGTCATTCCACTGTGCAGCTCCGTGTTCGAAAAGTTCCTCTGAATGATTCACTCTGAATGAAAAACATGCGTAGAGCAAGAAGAAAGACGCTTTTCGCAATCAGGATGTGACTGCAACCACAAGTTAACATTAATGCCTTGCTTTCAAGATTGCGTCTCATTTGCTCGTTTTTCTTTTTCTTGATACCCCCCCCCAGGTGAATGATTTCGTCAGAGACAAGTTCACCACACAAGATGACACTATCCCTCTGCCTGCTGAGATTCTTGCTGGTGGATGTGTAAGTGCTGTTTTTTTGTCATCCTGATTTCAGTCCATAGTTGAACTCAAAACCAGACAAAGACAGTTTACCTTAGCATTCTTTTTGTTGAGTTAAATTAATAAGTCCAAGACAGATTTAACTGTAAATAATTATGACACAACCCTTCGCTACTCTCTTAAAGTTACGTGAATCCCCGGCACGCTGCTTCAGCAGCTCTGACCTAAAGCTGCAAGGCACGGTGGTGGATGTAAACTCGTGACTCATTTCGCCCCTCAGGGCACTGATTCGAGACTTCTCCGGTTGTCCTGTGGTGTGCGGCTGTAGATCAAAGTTGTTGGTAGATGTTGTAAAGCTAAAGTAGTTTGGAGGTCGGGTCAGCACGCAGGACTGAGTTGTGTTTTAAACTACAAAAGAAGTTTTTTTTTTTTTTGGGGGGGGGGGGGGGGGGGGGGGGGGGGGGGGGGGTCGTGGTTCTAGCGTAGCAAGCAACATTTCCATCCAGGGTCTCTGTTGTGGCCGTAACACCCACGTGGACGCTGGGAGCTACAGAATGTGGTATTATAACAAAATGATCGGTATTTCTCACTAAACCTCTCAGTGTAAATACCAGTATCAGTGAAATACCTCATTATAAGTCAGCATCCTGCACTGCAAAGGCATTTTAAGTCAATTTGCTGAAGCGCTGTACTTGAGTTATTACATTTCAGAGTGAACCGTCACAGTTTGCTGCTACTTCTAAGATGAAAATTGTACACAACACATAAATAAATCAAATTTATCTAGTTTCCCTGTAGATAAAAGTCTATAATAAAGTGTCTATTAGATGCAGTAAAATGCAAGAATGTCATATATGATGATGTTTCAGGGATACTGACAAACTTGTGCTTTTGTTTTACTACTTTAACTGTATTTTCCTTCTGAAATGAACACACTTTTACATGAGGATGGTTTCAATGCAGGATTTTTACTTGTAATTTTAGAATGCATTTGTTTTTAAAGTGCTGGACCAATGTGATCGTAGATTTACCTCAACTTTACATACAGAAAACATAAAAATGAACTTTGCATGCTGCTGGTTTTCATCTAAAACACACAGCAGCCATCAAGCTCAGTGACCGTGACGAGTTAAAGTTTGAGAAAATAAAAACATTTCACTTGGATCTTTGTCAGTTGTTCAGTTTGGATTTTTAATGACAGGAAATGACTCATACTTTCATTAATCAATATGATTTATTAAGAACTTTACTTTTCGTCAGAGGTGTATGTTTTTAGTAATGAGTCATTAATGATAACTCTGAGTCGTTTAACATTATTCTTCAGCTTCTCGATGCTTGTGTTGACTTAAGATCGGGATTTCTCGGTGGGAAATGAGAAACGAGGCAGGTGTAAGTCTTACTTTCTTCATTTAGGATAATCTGCAAGCTGTTTTTGTGAGACGTTTTGGGGATTAAAGATGTAATTCCTTCACTCCGCCTCTCTGCTGGCTGTGCAGAATGGAAGAGGCGGACTGTGTAGGGGCTGCAGGTTGGACTCAGAGGAGCAGGGTCTTCGGGGTTATGACCCCTGTCAAGAATGTAATTGGAGGAAGAGGCCCTGGAGGGTCCTGGATGAAACGGGGTCTAGCTCAACGTGATTGAGTTTGACAACGGGGTACAAACCAGAGGCGTGGTCACCGTACAGCTCCCCACGCGGGACAAGGATGTTTCTGCTCAGCACTGTTGAATGCTAAGAATAAATCCCACCTATGGGCTTCCTTAATTGATGCTGAGGGATTTCTGTCATTTGTTTCACATCCTCATGCAGTTTCATCAAAGTTTGAATTCAGGTTAATCTGATAACATGCTGAATAATCGCTTCCACCAGAAGAGAGGACTGAAGAAGATGAAAGAGAGGAGACGAGTGCATCAATCTTCAGAGCGGCGGATATTCCCCCTCCACACTGAAAATGACTAAATGTGCCGGAGCTTTTTTTAGACCTTTGCTCGGATGTTTACAGATAAGACCCCTGCCCTGAATGTCAGCAGCAGCCATCCTGGGGCCTGATTAGATTTGGGGAGGGTGATAAATGTGCCCGAGTCAGAGGGTGTTGTGCCTTCAGGGCATTGCTTTCCTGGACCCCGAGCCGTCCTGGTGATTCAGCAATCTCCCCTGGGAATGGGGGGTGAATTGGGGAAGTGTGCAGGGTGAGGCCAGGCTGGCCCGCTCACCCAGCCACAGGAGGTGCCTCAGGGGAGGCGGCAGGGGCAGAGGGCTGGTGCCAGGGTCAGAGCCTCCCAACCATGGGCCGGGACTCCTCCTGCTCTACCGTGACCCCGGTTGTTCTTCTATCAATGCCTGCTTTTTCCTCCTCCTGTCAAGGCCACTCTGACAATATCAGATCCGAGTGAGAGGATAAAGCAACTTTTGTCCTAAAGTTTACTGAGGTAATTCAAAAATTCCTACAAAAAAAAAAAGAATTGCTTACACATCATCACCATTTTCACCCCAAGTTCACCCCTTGGACGACTAATCTCACTCGCTGCAGAAAATCCACTCGGAAACCCGAGTGTCTGCATGAAAAATGCTCATCAGCTGTTTTTCTTTTTTGCTTGCATAATTCTGCAGGCTGGAGCATCTCAGGTGATTTTCACCAATCCTCTGGAGATTGTTAAGATCCGACTGCAGGTGGCTGGAGAGATCACCACAGGCCCCAGGGTCAGTGCCCTGAATGTTGTGAGAGACCTGGGCTTCCTCGGCCTCTACAAGGTGGGTCAGCGCCTCTGCAGCACCGATGCACCTGCACGTCTACTTCTGCTGCAGACACACAGCAACAGAGAGAAGCGCTCTGATGGTGCTTGTACTTGAAGGTCCTCACGATACAGATCTACCATCACTAAATGTGTCTATTCTGTGAATCTGGTGGAGTGAAAATTGAAATTCTTCCCTCCTAAATTTTGTGTAATTAAAAAATAAAGAAGCATGAGATTTAAATATCAAGTTCTGCTTATTTTATTTCAATAATAATTCACAGGTTTGAACGAGCTTTCACATGAATGTGTGGACAGATGTTTGAACATCAAACATTGTTTAACGAGGTTCTGGAAAACTGCAAACAGCAGAGTTCAGTGGAACCAAGAATCAACAGCAAATTTAGTGAAGGAATTTACACTATACCACTGCTTGTGGTTATACTTATAGCTTCTTTTTTTTTGTTTAAGCTGACTTTCTGATAGACATGTATTACTCTGTGTGTGTGATGGATCTGTCTCCTGGGTCCCTCGCTGCATCTCTGCCTGGGGCTCTTTAACCCCACCATCAATACTAAAACACCCCCGTAGAGCTGAATAAATCAGCCCCCTCGACCACTTAATCCCTCCAAACAAAGCTTCTCTACCACTGTTTCTCCACATTTATCAGGCCTGTGAGGATATACATGTCTGGAAGTGATCCTTTTTTTTCTTTTTTTCTTTAAGGGAGCCAAAGCTTGCTTCCTGCGTGACATCCCCTTTTCTGCCATCTACTTCCCCGTTTACGCCCACACAAAGGTGATGCTGGCAGACGAGGACGGCAGGCTGGGGCCGCTGCAGCTGCTGACGGCTGGAGCCATCGCAGGTAACAAACATCTGGGACGATCAGGCAATCTTGGCCTTCAAATGGCACCATTTTATAGGAGGACTCGTCACATTGTTGGTTCCACAAAAGAAAAACAAAAACAAAAAGCGTTTTGGTTTCCTCCCTGTTGTTTCTCCATCAATAGCCTGACCTTATATGCAGCGCTTTTGTCGTATCACACCATGAGGGTGCTGCCATTTCAAGCCCTGTGTGAAGCTGCTGTGGAAGATATCAGATTGTGACACAACATCTCTGCATAGTGAAAGTGCCTCATTATGTGTTTTGTGACAAACAAGGCGTACCGGCGGCGTCTTTGGTGACCCCTGCTGATGTCATCAAGACCAGGCTCCAGGTGGCGGCCCGAGCAGGCCAGACGACATACAGCGGTGTCATCGACTGCTTCAGGAAGATTCTCAGAGAGGAAGGTTTCAGGGCGTTTTGGAAGGGAGCAGGAGGTAACACACACACACACACACACACACACACACTTGTTGTCCTGGAAATGAAACAAACGCGTCAAACCGATTAAAAGCTGACCAAAGGAAACCTTTACCCCTCATCAGCTCGAGTCTTCAGATCGTCTCCACAGTTTGGAGTAACCCTGGTGACCTATGAACTGCTCCAGAGATGGTTCTACGTGGACTTCGGAGGACAGTAAGTTTTTTTCGTATCATTTCTAAGAAACTCTTGATTTCTGTCGCGAGGAGCGACTAGTTCTAACCCGCCTACTTCCTCAGCCGTCCTTCCGGCTCCGAGCCCCTTCCCAAACCCAAGATGGAGGACTTCCCCTCCGTGACTTCAGACCATGTGGGTGGCTATCGTCTGGCTGCTGCAACCTTTGCAGGCGTGGAGAGGAAGTTTGGTTTGCACCTTCCAAAGTTCAAGCAGTCTGAAGAAGCAACAGTCAAACCAGGCCAAACAGAACCTCAGGCCGCGTAACAAGCTGAGACTGCGAGAGCTGCATGTTCCTCCAGTTGGCGTTTTGATTCAGAAGATTTGAACGGTTGTCTTATTTCAAATGCTGCATGAATATTGTTTTCTTTGCATAGCTTGCACAATTTTACTGTACACATTGTACTTCTCAAGAGAGGGACATTACGGCTTTATTAAGAGTTCTTAGATTGCACCTTTTTCTGGGGTGCAGCAGCTTTGGTGTGCATGTGCCAGTCACATTTAAGAGACATGGCTGTACAGATATTTTCAAAGTATTTATTTTGAAATCATGACCAGGGACATGGGGAAATAATTTAAATGTATTTATTGTATTTTATTGAAATAAATCATTTAAAGTGTTGGTTTGTACTGTGACGTGTGTTCCCAGTTCAGATCCCGTTAACAGACATGACAGATGTGGAAATCACTGCGCGGTTACAGCAGACATGATCGTCCCGGCATCTGAATTGTCCAACTCCAGCCGTGTGGATTAAGTGAAAACCACAGTAGTAAAAAATGACATTCAGGTAGAAAGACTAAAACTTTCACTATTATACATATACATCATCAAGTCCAAAGGTGCAGACTTCTCAGCTCGAGCTACAACTATGATTTTGGTACCATTCCTGTGCGTTTACAGGTGTGATTACTTCACTACAACTACTGTGGAAACGGGAAAACAGCTACAGCATGACTGATTTTTCATGAATTTGTGCAGTGGAGCACCCGTTTCGATTGAAAAATTCAAAATTAAGGCTTGTGTTTGCATGCTGTTAATGATGATGGCAATGATTTTACAATTGAGATTAAAACGAAACTTTAAGGCATCTGGCTGAAGACAGGACGAGCGATACGTGAATATGGCTTAATGTTAGTGTCCGAGGTTGACGGCCCTGTCACTTGTTTATTTGAGGAAGACAGGTGACAGTCCAGCAAACTGAGAAGGCAGCTGTCTAAATATTCTGTTGGAAATCAAAAGATGTCTGTACTTCTTTCTGATTTAAAAAAAAAAACAAGCAAAACAAAAACAAAAACACCATTTTTCCAGTCATGTTTTCCATCACATCGTTTCCTTCTTTCAAACACGAGCTGACGTTAACAAGAACACAACTGGTCCTTTCAGTGTGGCGTCCAGCGGCGATGAGCTCATGCAGCCAGGCGCTGAGCGGCCAGCTCCTCCGCATCGTCCCGGTTCTCGTTGATCTCCGTCAGTGTGCGAACGAAGCGGGTCCACTCGTCGTTTCGTGGAACCGCAATTTGCTGTGAGGGAGAGGCCTGATTTAGATCGCAGACACGGGCTTCTGCAGTATCACAACACTGGTAACGACAGAATTCTGTCGTTTCCAAGTTTACATGACCGTGATGTGCTAGAAACGGATAGACGTGAATGCTTAAAAATGTTCTCACGGTCATGCTCGCTCACCTCTCCAACCTCATACACAAGAACTCGGCCGTCCGAGTCGCCCACTGCGATTTCTCTGCCAGAATGAGCCCATCTGAGCCTGTTGAGGGCGGGGTTACCCTCCACTGTGACACTTGCAGTGGGCACCTACAACAACAACAGAATAACAAAATTGTGCACGTTGTGACCACGCATTACGTTTTGGAGGGCGGTGTAACTTCTGACAGTGTCTTTTAGCAGGAGTGTCTTACCTCTGTGTCATTGTTCAGGTTCCACAGATCAAGGTGACCAACTCCATCCACACAGGCGAACAGAGCAGGGTGAGTCGGAGACCACATGACATCATACACGTAATCAGAGTTATCTTCAAAGGAGTACAGTGGTTTATTGTTCTGGAGATTGAAAAAGAGAAGGTAAAGCTTAATCGCCACTTCTCACTGGAGTAGTTCTTTGAAGGGCGTCCAGTTTCTCCCTTAGAGATTAGGTGGGAAGCTCGGTCTCGGAATAAGACCGCAGGAGATCCTCGGAGTGCGATGCGATCCCGTAACTGAAAACCCTCCAATGGCAACCGAGTGGAGCCCACAGGAGGCGGGAAATCACAGAAATGGTTGAATTTGCGCCGTTTCGTTTAGGACAGAGTTAAAAGCATCTGACTAGACACTCAAGAGTTAGATTTCAGTGACGACACATGACATTTTGACAAGTGACAAAATCGGAAAATGACGTATCGATCTCGGTTTTAGGTTTCCATCCAACGGTAAACTTAACCGGGTCTGGAGTTTTCGTCGAAGCCCTAAAAGTTTTGCGCTTCCCGAGAGGTTTTGAGTTTGATGAAAGATAAAAAGTTTCTTATAGCGTAACGCGGCCACACGTGTCATCATCTCATTGTCGTTCTTCTGCTGATCTGGTCTTCATGCTTCATAAATCTCCGTGTGAATCCTAAAGTTGATTCATTTCTTTATTTTTATCAGCTAAAAATATCAGATCATTACTCTATATGGGGTGCATATAGGCTGAACATAATCTCACTATGGACCAAAATGACCCGGGGAATCGCAGACATGGCGCATTCGGACGGGATTAGAATCACAGACACCTCCAGGATTATTATAAATCATCGCAGGTCCCCAGATCATTTTTATCCCGTGCGAACGAGGCATCCTACTGTAACGTTTTAGGCGTTTCCTTTCTCAAGCACGCCTGGTTTGAGTTAAGGGGTCATTGGCAGACTTGTGCAGACCTTGATGCCAAGTGAAAGAGTTGATCCATTCATCTGAATCAGGTATGTTGGCACAGGAAAACACCTAAAACATGCAGGGCAGTGCCACTGGAGCCTGGAAACACTGATTTAAGGCACATCAAGAATGATGGGTGATTGTTATAGATCCATTTAGTATCTCTCTCTTTGTCTGTGTGGAGTATGGATGTTCTCTCCATCCTTCTGTGGGCTCCAGCAGACCCTTAACAGCAGTGAGAAGGAACAGGTAATGGGTGGATAGATTATAACTGAGCTTGTTACCATGCACTCATGCTGGTTAAATCAATACCTATTTAACAGAACTACGTAGAAGGGAAAGTCAGGAAAAGTCAGGAAAAGTAACGACTCTCCTGGATGACGTTATGAACGAAAAACTGGCACAAAACACACAAAGAAGAGAAACTTTTTCCTTCACATAAACACAAGTAAATGAATCCAGATGTAGCTCTGCCCCTTAAGACGCATACCTTGGTGCTCCACAGCTTGACCGTCCAGTCGAAAGAGGAGGTCACAAACAGGTGGGAGAAGTCCAGTGGTCCTGGTGCTGTGTGGCAGTGGATCCCTGTGATGGGGCCGTGGTGGCCCTCAAACATCTCGCTAATGCCCGCTTTACTGTGGAGCACACAGGATGAAGACAGGAATGACTAAAAGGAAGAGTTAAACTGAGCACGACAAATTTAATCTTTAAGAACACCATATATATATATATATATATATATATATATATATATATATATATATATATATATATATATATATATATATATATATATATATATATATATATATATATATATATATATATATAAAAAACTGTGCTGAAGAAACATCCAAACCGCACAACAAAAATCGTTTGTAACAATTGAACGAAAACTCGAGGGGCAGATGGACCTCTGCTGGACGTATTCACAATAATCATTGACTTATATCATGTAATTACAGCAGGGTAAAAGTGCTTGTGTCCCTTCAACCACATGTTGCAGAGCTGTTATCCAACTGAGCCACTGATAATTAATGTAGAGGGGTAAATACTCAGCATGAGTGATGCTTATGCATTATTAACTGCGATGAGAGTATCATACCATTGCAAATGAGGTGGAAAATTATTCGCCCAATTACAGAGGTGATTTTGTTGTGAAAATCCTAGCAGCTATCCTCTGTCTGCGGTCTCTGGGTAAAGTCCAGGACATTTAGTGCAGCTGACACGCTACCCAGTGGCAGCTCTGACTTGAGCCATATTTCTTTGCTGAGGACTGTCCACCAAGACGGAACCCTCCTCGTCTCTCAAATGAGAGCATTGTAGGATGAACTGCAGTTTTAATTCTCCCTGGGACAACTGACTGTAAACAAACTGTCTCACCCAGGGTAACATACTGAGAAAGAAAAAAAAAAAAAAAAAGGGGGAAAAATGATTTGTTTCCCCTGCATGTGTGCCCTGTTTATGTTGAACGACCTCTACAAACATAACTGACAAGCGGAAAAGAAAAACAGGATGACTGGCCAGGAGTGAAACCTCAAACAGCAGGAGATCAAGTGCTGCATTTGAGTTGAACTGGGAAGTGAGTGGGCTTTATTTAATTGACACTCGGTCCTGGGTGGGCCCAACAAGTCTCCTCAGTTTCCTGCTGGCGTTCGGGAGGGACGCTGGGGGCCGCGCTCGCCAACAGACGCACCTTCCATGACGACATGACATGTAGACAGAGCCGTCCTCACTGCCCACCACAAAATTGTTGACATCTCCGAGAGGGAAAGACATGGAGGTGACAGCTACAGCTTTGGACTGCTTGAACACCAGCTCCATGCTGTCCTGCAGAGCGGAAAGGAACATGGAACAACATCCGTAACAAGCTCCCTGTTCAGGCTTTATGTTGACACGCACCCTGCCAAGCTCAACCTATAAAAATCACTCGACAGTTTATTAATGCATAATCTAAGTTCAACTAGCACGTTATAAAAAACATAAAAATTCTGACATTTAGGTCCTGGCAGCAAAAATGTAATGAAATAACTGTCAAAAACTATTTCCCTCACACTGAAAAATGAGGTGTAGAAAAAAAACGCGTTGGAGGGAAATGCCAAAAGAGAAGGTGACCAGTCAAAACTTCTTGACATTCAGCTTGAATGTTAGAAAGTGTATGAAATGTGAAAGGACAGGAAAACGAAATCCAATAAACAAGCTTCCTGTCTCTTAAATATAAATGTAGCAATTCAATTTCATAGCTTGATATTAAACACTCAGAAATGCTGCTCTGAGGAAATGATACCTGAGGTTGAGACAGCATGTCCAGACTCCAGGAGCACATCTTGCCATCAGTGGAGATGCTGATCAGGTTGTGGGCGTTCTGGGTGCCGACTACATTTACACAATACACGGGGTGCTGCAAACATAATAAAGGTTTTGTTTGTGTTGAATATAAATGAGTTATTGGCGTTGCTGTGGCCAGATGTTTGGAGTACCGTGTGTGCTGCTGCTGACAGAGGTGTCCTCTGCACCGGAGTCCTTTTGTTGCTCCTGTTGTCCCAAAGTACAATCTGCCCGGAATACGTGCCCCCCACCACAACGTTCGGGTGGAACTTCGCAAATGCCGCCGACATGACAGCAGACTGAAAGATGGAACAGCGATAAGTCAAGATGGATATGTGGTCCATCACAAAAATAAAGACAAACTTATTTTAAGTCTAAAAGGTTAACCATTTTACTCTAAACTGAATCAAATCTCAATGAGGCTCCAGCTCTCAGTGACTCCATATGACCAGGATTTCCATGGTAACATTTAGAGAGACAGGCAGATCTGTGCTTCCATGGTTACAAACCAAGACATCTACTCACGGAAACAAAAGGGGCAAGCATGGCTCATTTCTGTAGCTGTGTAACAGTGTTGCAGAGCAACTAAAGAAATGTCAAAGAGCCTGCTGGGACACGGTTAGTCCTTTGATTCATCTAAATGAACATTTGAGAGTGTAACTGATGAACCAAGCTGACTTGATGACAGGCTATTTCAAAAGAGACTCTTGAATCCCCTCTACAACAAGCCAACGTGCACTGATTTTACACAAGTGTAAGTGTGTGTTGCTGGAAAGAATGTGAGTAAAATGTCATCTTAACCAATATATTCTTCCAAATTAAAATATTTTACTTGAAATGAGCTGGGTTATTGCTTGAGCAACTTGATATTATTCAGTATTAAATTTCACTTCATCCAGAACTTCATTACTCAACTAGTCAGAACCAGCAACCAGCTCACAAATACTTTGGTCTTTTAATGAAATGTGATTTCTGCAAAGTGTTTACACTGACTTTAAAAAAAAAAAAAAAATTGGAACAATGCAAGTAACAAGACCCCAGAGTATTGACCCAGTCTCTAGACTCCTGCATTACAAAAAAAAAAAAATAATAATAATAATTCAGTTGCACCAGAGCAAGTCAGACACATCACAGCTCCACCCCCGTCATCTCAAGCCAGGTGGTTTTAATGCTTTGGCTCTACTTTAATCTGTAGAATAAGAGCTTTTATTACATTTGCTAAATTTGATTAGTTGCAAGTCAAATCACTTTATGGACAAATTACTAAAAATACTATTGTTTTACAGCAGAAGCACCTGAAATCGCTGATGACCAGAAGAAGGAGAAACAAAAACCCACTTCAGTTGCAGTTCTCCGGGCTCATTTCAGAGCTGCAGACCTGTCCCTTCACAGCCCTTTTTCCCAGAACACAACCAAACACATCTTTCGTTACTTCAGCTTTGGTCCAACAGTGTGAGCAAGCAAACATGGAGGCTGGCAAGCAAGATTTGTATATATTGTTGGATTGTGACTACTTCACCTATCACCATAAACATTTTTTCTAAAGAACTTTGTTGATGAAAGTTGGACATTCATTGGACATTCATAAGGAAATTTGCTTTTCGAGCCAACTTGGAGGCGCAAACAAAACTGCATTCACTCTTCTGTTCAGTTTTATTCATCTGAGCAGCAAAAGTACCGCTACATCCGCTCCGACGGCAACGACATGTGGTTCTACTCAACTTGTCTTGGTGAAGGAGCCTCGGGGCAAGCATTATAATAAAGCTGAGCAGAGCGATGAAGCTCATTGGTCTCCCAGCTAGCTTGTCTGAACACAAGGCCCTTGTTTAGATGCACATGATAACCAGCCCTGCCCCACACACTTAATCCTGCCGCAGTGCTCGGATTCCATTCAGCTCATGCACCACAGGTCTTCTCCGGCGCCTCACGAACACGTGTTTGTAGACAGATGTGGTGGGGCGGGGGGGGATGCCAACATGGTGAACTCACAATGTGAATGAAGTCAAAAAGGGTGGTGGGGCAGACGAGACGGCAAGAGGGCGAGCATAGGGGATGTTTGGGAGCATTCTGGGCATGTTAAAAATGCTTGGTTGGGGGGATGGAGGGCAAAAAGAAAAAAAAGGAGGGGAGTTTAAGAGAAAAACAGATGTTGCTTTTGGTACCTGACAGTGGAAGACGTATTCTGGTGTAGATTTCTTGTACTTCATGTTCCACACTAATGCCACGCCGTCTGGTTCATGCGGAGCATCCTCATTGTTGTTGTATGAAGCAACCAGGAGCTCAGGATACTGGTTTTAAAGGAGAAAAAAAGAAAAAGGGCAGACACAATGACTATCATGTGGAGGTAGACACAACGCTCACACTTGGCTCTGTGTGGAAATGTCTCACCTGCCCTGTGTGGTGCTGCTAAACGCCTGCAAGAATGAGTAACCCTGTCCCTCTCAAGATTTATGGATCATCTAAGCCAGTCTACCCTTCAAAGATCCATAGATATCTATCTATCTATTAGACACACACACACACACACACACACACACACACACACACACACACACACACACACACACACACACACACACACACACACACACACACACACACACACACACACACACACACACACACACACACACACACACACACACACACACACACACTCACACTCTGACCATCCCAGTGTTTGCTTCCACCTGTCTGTATAAATGTCTCTGTTGGATACTGACTTCTGACAAACTGACATCCTGCGCTGCAGTCCCACACTGTAGATCACCATCTATCCATGTATCAGTCATATAGACATAAAACTCTTTAGCTCTGTTGCTGATGGATAGTTATAGTTATTACTTATGCATCTTGTCTTTTTTACCTCTGATGTGTGTCTGTGTCTCTCGTCTCTCTGTTCTTCATTCTCTCTTTCTGATCTCTTTTTTCCTGCTCTATGAGCCAGGTCCTGATCCAGGTTTCTTCCCTCTTACAGGGGAGTTTTTCCTGCAGTTGTTTATGTAATAATTGCTCTGGGGTCATGTTCTCTGGAAAGATCCTAGAGACAACTTGTGTTGTAATAGACTAATTATTATCGCACACACACGCACACACACACATGCATACGTTGATTCCGCACCAGGATTTTTTTGCACCCTGCACATAAATAATCCTAGATTACAAAGGTGTCAGTGTCGCTCTGAGGAGCAACAAATACAGTGAACAAAGAGTTGGTGTGTTCAATCACTGTCAAAAGTTGTTGCATAATCAGGAATTAAATGACCTTAGACACCAGAGGAAACAAATCATTATGGCCTACAACTAAGTGACAATTTGTGTGGGACAAAACTTACTTTTCCTGAGGGAGTTTTGGCTGAAACTAAATGCTGTCAAACTCAAGTAATGTAATCATAAAACATTATGACCATCTGAGCAGTTTCAGAGGCCAGTTAAAAGTCGCATATTGATTCTATTTTAACAAAACAGCTTGGGTGAAACATTTAACGTTAGAATTTAGAAAAGAATTTACAAAGAAGAATAACCTGTGGAGACCAGTCCAGGCAGGTGACAACACGATGTTTGGACCAGCGGTCATCCATGAAGTGCCTGTTAAGTGAGAGCTTAGCTCCAGCCTGAATTTCCCTGGGGGGGGGGACAACAACGAATCCATTTAAAAAAAGCATGTTTTAAAACAAACAATAACATGTTTTAAGAACACAAATGGGATTCATTTTTACCCCTCCTTCTCCTCCAGGTCACGGCCACTGTAGTCAAAGAAGAGGTCCACATGTTCGGACAGAGCTCGCTCAATGATGCGAGTGCTATGGTCGAAGAAATCTGCAAAATCTTCTGAATGCAAGATCTGGAGTTTCTCTTCCTCCGTCAGTTCATGGGGAGGTGCTTAAAAGAGAAACAAACAAACAAATAAATAAATAAAAATAAATATATACATACACACACTAAAATTAAAAGAACACGGAAATATCTCCACTGTTAAATCTATATCATCAAAACAATTTTTACTTTGTAAAAACTGTTAAACAAGTAACAAAAATATTCATAGCAGAACTTAAGCAGCTCATTTTTAGTAAAACATCTCAACTATCATCACTGGTAGAGAAGTACCTTCCTCCTCCTCCTTCTGGTCCTCTTTCTCAGATTGAATTTCGACTACTGGTTGAGCTGGAGTGATTTCTTCCTCTTCTTCTTCCTCTGTTGATTAAAAAATGAACTTTATTAAATTGTCAGGACATACGCTAAGCTATGTTGCATAAACTACATCTCTGCTTTTGCTTGTGATTGCACATTTTTATCTGAAATACAAATGATGAACAGTAACAAAATCTTTTACTCTTCTTTGCCGTTTCAATTTGTACCTTCTTTATTTTCTTCTTTCAATAAAAGCTCCACCCAGTGATTACTGGCAAAGTAATAGAACGATTTTGTATCTCTGCCTTGCATTTGTTTGGTTTGTCAGCACTACGTCGCCTTTCAAAAAGAACCTGCTCCTCTAAAGCGGGAAGTTTGTCATTTGTATTAAAGGGACACAGCGCAGCGGGTGTGTAGTTCTCATAGGGACCCCTCTCCTTCCTGACTGTTAATGAGACTCTAGCCACTGAATAGAGAGTCTAGCTGTCAGTGTAGCAGTCTCCTCTGTGTCCCAGCAGCAGCCTGCCCCCTTCTAGGCCACGGGGCAGAGGGTGTGGAGCAGCTGCCCGAGCCCATCCCATTGGACTGGCCAGATGACGGCATGGTGCAAAAGCAGATGGTGATGCTGGGATTGTCTTTTGCTCTTCAAAGGTGGCATGGGGATGGCACAGAGGTTTTCCGCCTGGCTGCTCCGAGACAAGCCTCCCCCTGAATGGCAAGCCTGTGCAATTATCATCCTAGCAGGAGGTCCTGCAGCTCCTATTCAACCTCAGAGAATGTACAACAAAATACAGGCCACACCAGCTGGCAAACTGCACACCAGTTTCACCTCAAAGAAAATGAACATGCACACACAAACACATCTTCTAGGGATGGTATTTAGCCTACGTGTTGAACGTAAAAAGGCACAAAACAGATTTATGTGGAAAGGGGAAGCACTCACTTGGTTATCATGGTATGAGCTTTAAAGCTCATCTAAGATTACGGCACCACATGCCAGAATTTCCTTCCTACTGGGATAATCTAAATGATAATGTCATCTGTTACTTTGTCCGTAAAGTGATTTATTCTCCTTCTCAGACAGAGGTTTAGGGGAGCAGGGTCCACTGACGAGTTTACAGAACTAGGTTGATGACACAAGCCATTTCAATGTACAACCATACTCTGCAACCATCAGGAGAAGGTTAAAATCTTTCCTTTCAAGGGCCTCAATCAGGCTTATAGGAAAACAGTAATCACTGTCTTTCAGCTAGTCCTGGTCGTGCTCGTCAGCCCTTTCCCTGGTGAGGCAGCCAGAGCAATCAACCTGCCAGGCATTAGGAGTGGACAGACAATCTGAAAATAAAGGGTATAATGCACCTGCCAGCTAAAATGGCCATTTGGAGAAAAGCTAGTGATCCTGGTGACCCCACTGGGGATGTGCAGGGGGGAAGTAGCAAGGGTGGGTGGGTTGCATTTAACTGAATTCACCCAGATCACCAATTTCCCATACACTGACACCTCCTCTGAAAAGCAGGCCCAATTATGGCTTTTGTACCACTTAAGAAATAAAAGCTTTTTTTTTTGGGGGGGGGGGCTCAACTCCAAGTCAAAAGACAATATATTAATGCAAACATGGCATGTGGCCAATAATGAACAAATATAAAAAAACGACCTTCCCTCACTGTTGCAGGTGTCTTCGACTTTGTATGTAACGAGAGAAACGGGGTTTTACTTTAGCATGTGCAAAGGGGTTTTGTCTGCAGCATGAAGGCCGGTAATGAACAGACTGAAAAACAAAACTCTGCTTATGCAAACATAAATGTGCACCATTGTTTGCAATCTCCTGAAAAAGAGAACCAAACTAAAACTTGCATGAGGTTGCATGCAGTAGTAGTTAGGGAAAAAAAAAAAAAAAAAAGAGTCAAGACTCAAAAATCTTTTTATATGAAGTTCCATGTATCAGATCAAGAGGCTGCAAATACTGAAATCCTACATTGAGTAAAATCTCTTAGGGAAAAAAAGAGAAAGGATATGGCAAATTTACTCCTTGAAATGATCAGCATCACTGCATGACTGATGATACAACAGTAATTGAATGGTACTGATCATCAAGTGCATAAAAGCTGACCACAGTCACAAGTAGCACTTGAAACAAGAAGGCCATTAAGGCCTTTTATGATTAAAAGTTTTGACCTGTTTCTGAATTTAGAGTGATTAAAACAATCACTTTCAATTAAATATTAGATCTACTAAACTGTTCGACATACTTATGTTCCTGATGAGCCGTTTTAAAAATGCTCTACTCGATCAACCAGTCCAGCCCCACCACCATCCGACCCAACCTTCAGCAATATCTTACTCATTAATTACAGCCTCTTATTGAAAAGTGCATACTGATGCAGTATATTACAACTAGTGCAGTTGTGGAATACTTTAACAGTAGTACATTCACCAATTTAGGGGCTTAAGACAGCATTAACTGCCAACAGATGGAGAGAGCAATCTCCAGTATGTTGTAAGGTTTAGCCACTGAAAATAAGGTGATAATTATTCAAAAATAATGTAGTGACCAGTTCTTTCCTTAATCAATGAAGTTTTAGATGTGGTTAAAGAAAAGAAAAAAAAACAGTCTAACGGAGAAGAATGTTTGTACGCCTCCTCTGCAAGACCCCACTTCTCCAAAATGCAGGTCATTAGTTCCACATATCTTGGAGGACTTGTCGATGTCCTTTGATTAAATGAAAATCTGTCATTCTTTTCACCTCTTAAGGAGTTGGTGATGAGATCAGAGCTCTGAGAGGGTTGCAAGCTCAGTTGTCACTGAAAATACTGTTATATATATATATATATATATATATATATATATATATATATATATATATATATATATATATATATATATATATATATATATATATATATATATATATATATATATATATATATATATATATATATAAAATAAATAACACTGAAAACATTCAGTACGGCTTGTAGTCCTCACTACCTAATAATTGTATATAACACGAATCATCCTCCTTGACTACTCAGTGGCCTTTTGTTGTTCAAATAGGGCATGTGATCTTAAATCTTCTACTCTTTTCCGAGATGTCTTGCTGCCACAGTGGGAACCTTCAACAGGCAGCAGCCATGGTAGCTGCTCCTTCTAACGCCACCGCCTGCTGACCTTGAGAGTCTGCCCCGTCATCTCCCTTTGACAGCACGATAAATTTCGCAATCAGAAAGCAGGTCCGACAGCACCCCACACATTACAAAATGCCGCCAGTAGAGCAAACTGGGAAAGGGAGTCTGTCTCACTGCAACCCAGAAGTGATGGTGTGAGAATGCACAACATCATCATGTGTTTTATGTACCCTTTAGGTGTGGGGTGAAGACAAGGACGCAAAACGAGTGGATGAAATGATAATATACTGGCAAAGAAGGAGGGAGGGGGGATCATGTTTAACAGCTGGCAAAAAGAATTTATCGTTTAACATCATTTTACTATGCCCAACACCAACCAGTTTACATTAAAAAAAACAAAAAAACAGAACAAGATCAAATAGGAGGCTGCTCTTCATCCTTCATGTTGTAGTTTTCCACAAAAATCACACAATTTAACCTTACTTACACTATAGCTCAACATTTTCATTAGGATACTATTTAAAACCCTAAGCATGTTTTCAAAGATACTTTAAAACATGTTAAATTATAAAGGAAAAAAAAAAACAGGGCAAAGAGGTAAAACACAAGGTGGAGGTTCAAAACAAAAATCCTAATCAAGATTTCAGTCAAGCGCATTATTCACCATCTGTCATTGCAAAAATCAACCAAAAACAATCAGCACAACCTGAAATAATGCATATTTTATGCAACATGTGCTCAACATGTGGATTTCAGTACAAACCTAAATATTCTCATCATCCAACCGCATGAAAACTTCACTCCAGCAATTACATACATATCGACACGCTTCAGAGGCAATAAGCAGTCAACTGCACTGCGCTTCATATCTTCCGTTCCAATCGCATTTCTCTTTCCTGTCACTGGTTTTCTCATCCTGCTTGTTAATTATATCAAAGCAGAGTTGGTTGTGAAGTTCAGGGAGCAGAGCTCGCCTGAATTTAATCTCAGCTCCGACTTCTTACGTTTCCTGGGCCTCACTTTTCTCTCTCTTTCATCTCAGCTTGTCATTTACTTCCGGTTCCTTCTGCTCTCAAAAGAGCCTGCGTTTACCCCCCTCCGTTATGAACACTTCCCAAGAAGTAAGTGAAGCGACAAATTAAAACCACTAATTTCACTTTGTAAAAACATTTTGTGGAAGTGCGTTACCTTTTTTCAACAGCGTCGGGGCAGGTGTCTGGGTCTCTTTTGAGTAGGACACCGTTTCTCGTGGTGCGAAGTCCACTTGAGTGACTTTGGCCATTCCCAATTTGGGAGTCACACGCCTAAAACCACACAACAACTCAAACTTTGCACCACAGCACTACCAGACAGGAATCACCTTAACAAACCAAAACATTTGTAACTATTCTAAGCTTCTTTTTTTCAAAACCATTATCACCTGCTGCAGAAGAGTTAAACTGATCAAAAGTATATAAATTAGTCTTTCATGAAATGGAGAAGATTTCTGATTAGTTTGATTAAGCCTATAAATTCATGACGTCTTGCGGAAAACAAGGTTAAAAAAAAGGTTAAAGCTGACCACTTTGGCATGCATAACTCCATTACTTTCCTGGACTGCATTATCTAAACAATGGCTCTGATAGACAAAGTAATCATGCCATAGATTGAGAGAAGGGAAAATGACCAGGAAAGGAGAGAAGAGAGTGTCCAGTACCCCAGCTCAGAATCAGAGTGTAGTTGAAGAGTGGACGGGTCAGAGTCCCAGTGCAGAGTCCTAATTAGTGTTACAGCAACGAGGCAGCATTAGTGACAAAGAGACAGCAAGCAAAAATAAGGAGAAGGAATACAGTTAGCATTACAGCACACAACATGCAGACTGGCTCTTAGGTATCACATCAGTTAAACGCAGACTGTTATCAGAACACACATTTAAAAGGAAAAAAAAAAAAAAAAAGTTATTTGTTTGTTTTGTTGGGTTTTTTTTTTTTTGTCATCATTTCACTGAAGCTTTAATCTGCCAACACAAACCGAGAGATGGAGGAATGTGTCTGCTTTAAATGCATAAACACACACAGACCCCCCGAGTGGGATGACACGGTTGTAGCGTGCAGCCTGCGAGGCTGCTGTGGCCTGAACTGCGTCACTCCAAAGGCTCCGAGTGTTGTGTTGCCAGAGAGGGAGAGGGAGGGGGGGGGGGGCCTCAGGGAGAAAACATGACCTCCATGTGTGTAGGAAATGGCCATGCTGGTGAGGGAAATGAGTCAACACGTAGGGGGAACAGCTCACTGGGCCTGATGGGATGCTGGGGGAGCTTGAATTTCAGCCTAGAGAAGGGGCTCTAATTAGGGGTTAAGAAGTCCCCCAGGCATCACAGCAGCCTGCTGTTTTATTGTTAATTTAGGATCATTTTAATTCAGTGGCACATAAATGAAATAAACATGCATGCAGTTGGCATAAATTTCATCATCACTCACTGCAACTCCATAAGACGTAAAATACTTCCACTCAGATGCAAGCTTTACAGGCATTCATAACCTTTGTTTAAAGGTTGAAAGCAATGAAAAGAACATGAAAACAAACAGACAAGCTTCTTGAGGCAATTCACTGTTTTGTTTTGGTTTTTTGCTGCACGATACAACTATGAGTTAGGATGTGGCAAAACAAAAAGAAAAAAAACAAGGAGACTGATTCTTTCTGGCAAATGTGTTAAACAAAGAAAAATAACTTTTTGAAAAACATACTGTAATAAATCAGTAAAGATAGATATAGATATAGATAGAGATATATATATATATATATATATATATCTTCAGGTAGGAACTGTCTTCCTGAGTTGACATACTTGGGACAGTACTGTGGCCCAAACGTTTCCCTGGGGGTTTGTACAAGTGTGCATACCTGGGTCCCACAGCTCCATCAGAGTCCTGGCTCCCTGCCTCACTTGGCGTCCCTGCCGATTTGGCAGTAGGAGACGTGGGAGGAGGGACTACACAGGAAGCAGACAATAATCATATGTTACCTTGTGAAAATGCTAAGCTGCTCACAATACTACAGAAACGCACCACAGTCTATTTACACATCACAGATTAAATATTAAGAGTGAATGCTGTAATATGTATAAAACCTTGACATTTGTAGCAAAGCAAGCAAAATGCACAAACTGGCATTTACTTGGAAAACATACACTGTTGTAACTGTACTGTGACGTAGACATTCAAAACACAATTACACTCATTTTGTCTCTATTAAATACTAAAATACTATTTAGATTTTTTTATACTATATAAAAAGAAAAAATACAAAAACTATTTTTAGAAACTAATTTTTGCCCAAGTTTCCTCTGCGTTACCAGATTCTTGTTATGGATCTCTTCTGCCACCTGCTGGTAGTGACGTGAGTGTGCTCCAAGAAGGTGATCTGCCTGCTCTCACTGACCACATCATTACAGAACATTATACACTTGTGTAATTAATTTACGTATTCATCTTTAAATCAATGCTTCCTCCTCAGTCCATAAAGACATACTGCCAAATATTTTTTAAATCAAAATTAAGATTCATATTTGTCAAGTGACTTTCACAAAACTTGAACATAATCAGTCTCATTATACTTGCTGTTCAACTTGGATTTCAAGGCTTTTTTTTATTGTAGAACTACCAAAGTAAAGAAATGCGGATGAAAATAGTGCCCATCATTGTCTTCTTTGTGTCATTTGCATCGATAAGCGATGAAAGGAAACTAATTTTTTTTTTTTTTTGCCATTTATATTGTATAGTATCTTACAGGAAAGTAATGAGCAGGAAAGGTACACACAAAATAGAAACAAAAAAGTTGCTTTATTACCTACGAAGATACAAAAATCTAACTTAATCAATTTTTAAGGAAAAATGGGAATAAATTAAAAATGCTAGAACTAATGAAAATATTTTTTTTAAATTTAGGATTATGTTGAACTGAGCTCTGAATTAAGATGGTTAAACTGCGTTTCATCCCTCCTGATCAGGAGGAATGCAAGACCTCAGAGAATCAGATCTATGATTAGAGGTTAAAGTTTTTTTTTGGGTTGGGTGACAATAAGTGCCAGGGGTCATCAATGAATGTGAACACACTGAGACCTGAGACACAAAGTCAAACAAGTAACTGCTCTAATTCAGTGACTGAAAAGTTACCAACCCCCAACAGTAATTCAGTAGTTCAAACCATTTTTATTGCTGAAAACAGAAAGAGCGGACCATCTTTTAGTCCTAAAATTTTACATTTCAGGACATAAATACAATCATCCATTTCTTACCAGGACATATTGTACCATGCCATTATTTATTCAACAAAAACTAATCCAAAATGGAAAAGCAGTTTGTGAAAGCTGAAGACGCTCCATGATTCAATAGCCTGTGTAACAACTTTAGCCATCAATAACTTGAAATAATTGTTTTCCGCAAGACGTCATCAGCCCCTCATATCATTGTGGAAGAATATTTGGCCCACGCTTCTTCACAATGCTGCTTCTTTTCACTGACGTTTGAAGGGATTTGTTCATCCACAGCTCTCTTTGGGTCCTGCCACAGCATTGACAGTTGGACAAATGATTGCTAATGCATACACGGTTACTGATATCTGCAGAGTATGAGAAGTAGCTCTTACTGTAGGTTGTTTTTCATTTTCTCTGATTATAGCTTGGTTTGACTTTGGGGTGAGCTTGCAGGGATCCCCACAATTGTGAAAACTGACATCTGTCTTGAACACTCACTTGTGAATATTTTTTCATTGTGCTGTGATTAATTCCATGTTTTTTGGAAATGGTTTTATAATTTACCCCAGATTGAGGGGCAGTAAGAAAAACCTTTCTACGATAATTAATGTCTTTTCTCTCTGGCACTGTGTTTACACACAGCTGGATGCTCCAGACCAGCAAAATGCCAGAACTTTTGCCTTAATGGAGATGGTCGCGCTTTTTTAAAGATGACCAACTAATAAAGTAGATTTAATAAGCAATAAATAAAGTACTACTATATCCTATATCATCTTAATTCATTTGAAAGCAGTAACTGTATACCTAGTTTTCAAATCACACCTTCTGCATTTTGGTTAAATAAATAATGAGCGTGTGTAATATGTAAAGCACTGACATACAGTAGGATTGTCCTCATGTTAGGACTTTGTAAGGAACAGATCCTTTTTTAAATGTCCTGATACATAAAAACCTGATAAATGATCAGGACGCACTCATGCACACATACGAGACAACTTTTGGACATGCATATTTTCTAGAGATGGTACAAAACATACCCGCTGAAACATCTGTGGTTATGCCCACACTCTGAAGAAGAGCCTCAGCTTCACGTCTTTTTTTCTCCAGGTCAGAGTCATCCTGCTGAAGTGCAGCTTCTTTCAGTTGTTGGTCCGCCTACAAAATACCAACGCATACCACATTAATGCAATCTGTAAGTATCCGCATTCAATTCAGAAGCTCTCGATAATATATGCAAAATTCTACTTTTATTACAAGTTTTCAGATACCTCGCCCAGAGACTTGTGTACGCTCTCAAATAAATTACCAACCAATTACATGACTAATTTGCACTGATTGGAGGAGCTTTGCAGGTGTCATCGAAAATGGAAAATGCAGCAAGACGAGAATGAAAATTAGTGATACTAGTTAGTATTACAGAAGACTAATTAATTCATTTAAAAAAAAAAGGAGGAAACCAAAACTTGATCTAATCCAATACTTCTAAACCAAAGAGCAACTTTTTATGTACACCAACATCATTTCCAGAAAAACTTTTCTGGATCCAGGTTCAATTCCTATCTTAAGGTCCTTTGCTGCATGTTTTATCCTATCTCTACTTTCAAGAATGTCCAAAAACTCTTAAAAAAAAAAAAAAAAAGCTTAATTTTGTTTTCTCCCACACTTTCCTAAATGTAACCAATAGTAAAAGGATAACTATCACTGATTTGTCACAGTATCTGGACAGTAATAAGTTACAGAAATTATGAGAAGGAAAGAGGAACTGGATGCAACACATAAAAGAAAGATCTTTACACTGTGCACTGGTAGGCTTATAATAACTTACATAAGTTAGTAAAAAAAAAAAAAGAAAAAAAGAAGTTGCACCCTTTATAATTAAATAGCCCAAAACATAAATGTACCTTCTTGCGCTCTTCCTCCTTTCTTCTTTTCTCCTCTCTTATTTGTGCCAAGCGTTGCTTCTTCCTTTCAAGCTCTGCCTTCAGCTCACTTTTGTCAGACATGATGCCACAGCTGTATTCAAACACATACCAGTTTGTCTTCACTTCAAATTATTTGCTAAATGTTTGAACTACAATTATAATATATCATAGTAGTGATAAGAGCATGTAAATGAGACATGCTGGTACAGCATCTTTTCATGACAGTGACCCTCATCAATGGGGCCAATTTAGAGAGAAACGTGCCCAATTTCACATCCACTACGCTGTTAAACTAATAAATCAAATTTACAAGACCAAAGAGATGTCTAAATGCTACCAAAAAACACAGATTCACACACTGTCACAGTTATTAGAAAAAAGATTAACCTGTTAATACTTAGATATTCCAGTTAAGGTCGCAGCTTTTGATATATAATAGCTGATATCAGAAACGTCAGGGCTCACGACCCACCTGGCTGAAATTAAACATCTTATTTTAGGTACAGAATCTAACAGGTCAGTCTTAGAGATAGGATTATTGTTATATAAACACGTTCAGAAAGTTCATGTAAATAAACAGTAAGAGAGGGGGGAAAAGGGATGTTTAACGGCAGGAAATCCCGCGCAGGTCACAGGATTTTGACGGGTCGCGGGATTTGTTGTTACACCGGCCGGCCGTCGGCTAACAGAGCCCCACCCTGCAGTCCGCAATTTATACGCTCCCAGTTAATTGTGCGGGTTCCACTTGCTTGTTTCTGGCCTGCTTTGGTGTTGTACATGTATAATCTCTAACTTGAAACGACATTAAGTTTATCTTACAAATCACACACCACAACAAACAGAAACCCAGCTCGCATCCAGCCGGCCTCTGTGACGTTAGCCTTCGTTATTGTTCACGTCTTAACACGGAGCTAAATTAGTCTTCCCTGTTGTATACGAAATAACATGCCTCCTTTTAGACGATGTGTAATCTAATGTGACGCCTTGGATGATGTTATGTTTGTCACATATTAGAAAAAGCACCTCACACAATTCAACCCCCTATCCCGACTTTTGACGTCAGTTAGCCACAACAGTTAACTTTTCCTTTCAACTGCGCTCTCCACAAGCAGGATAAAACCAAAAACATCTATAAATTAAGATAACGCGTCATATGTGCTGACGCTAGAGATATAATAGCATTAAAATACCAACGACAAACCTTGTAGCAGGTTCCCTGAAAACAACGCAAAACAATTAGCCCGAGCTACACAACTGCGGGTGCCGAGAGGAGCCAAAAATGTCCGTTCGACTTTGACGTGGCTGAGCGGTAAAGAACTCGCCTGACATTAAACCCCGATCCCGAGAGAATGCAGACAAGTACAATTCAGCACTGAGCCAAATGTGCTGTTAAAAAAATCCACTTTAGGTCATTTGTGTTGGATTTGGTGACCTGCACATGTTTACATGAAACATCATTTTACATCAGAAATACTTAGAAATGTTTAAAGAAAGAAAATGTGAAACTATTGATTGAAAAGTAGTAGTAAAGAGAGTGTAGGCATTGTGGTATTGCACAACGAAGTCTGGAGTGACCGAAAAAAGTATGTTGGAGTACAAGACATGTGTGGGGTCAGCATGACAGCGGTGAGATGAGTAGTAGGAGTAACATGAGTTTCAGGTGAAAGTGGGACTGCATCATGAAAATGCTCCACGTCCCTGCTTGTCTGCCCCAGTGATGTTTAGGTTGATGAGGTCAGACAGGAGTTCTTATGGACCACAATGTTTTGAGATGACACTGTGGTCTGTACTGGGAGAAGGAAACTAAGTGGAGGAAAGTTTGGAGAGGTGGAGATGCTGTATGTTAGATAGAAGCGGAATGATGGTCAGACACTAAGACAGAATACACGTGTAAATGACAGGGCAGCAGCCAAGGCGCAGAGGTTAAGAAGGTTTTGGAGCGTAAATAATTGGTTCCACTGTTTCCAAAGGGGGAGTGTGGAAAAGAGGAGAAGAAGAGTGTGCAGGCAGGGTTAAGTGGGTGAAGAAGAGTGTCTGGAGTTACCTGGGATAACAGAATAGCAGCAAGAGTAAAGACAAAGGTTTACAAGAAGGTACTGAGACCCTTCTCTACAGCTTAGGGACAGTGATGCTGACCAAGAGACAAGAAACTGGAGGTGGAAAAGCTGAAGATTTTAGGATTTTCTTTAAGACTTACTAGAATGGATGGGATTAAGAATGAGCACATCAGAGGAAAAGCCCAGGTACGACTTCTAGACAGCTAGGACACATTAAAGAAGGGATAGTGAGTATTTTGAGAAAAGATTAAAGAGAAAATTTCTTAATGTGATGAAAGAGGAGATGCAGTTGGTTGGTGTGACAGAGGACGATGCAGAACACAGGCTAAAATAGCAACAAAGAAAAATGTACTGTGGCGACCCTCAAAAGGGAAAAAGCAAAAAGAACAAGATTTTGTAATTATGACTAATATTTATTAAAGATACTGCGTACTTTGTGTACAGCACCTAACCACATATAAAAGAAACAACCCAACCCTGGTTGTTTAAAAGAAACAACGATGTAAGAAGCATGTTGCTTCCTACATCTATTTTGAATGTATACATTGTTTTCTCTTCAAATACAAGCATATATCATGTCAAACCAGTATACAATTTATTATAAGTGTTGTGTAAATAACCTAAAAATCACAACACAGATAGGGAATATAAAACCCATCATGATTATTTTCTACAGTGTATGTCAACAAAACCTGTTCTCACAGCAGTATTTTGAAAGTTTGACACAAAGCAAGTTTCTATTATTTACATGGACTGAAATTCATTCTAGCAAAGAAAAAAAAACAATGTGCAAGAGAGAAAGTTAGGAATGATCAATAATATACGACATATTCATTTAGACTTTCTCTATCCAGTGTAGACTGGATTACATTCATCAGAAAAGTCAGAACCAGCTGGAAGTCATAGCTACATACATTTTAATATAACTCCACAAAGTTAGTTGTCGGATTTATGACTCCTTTTTCTGATGTCTGCACTGGCCTCAGCATCAGGTCCATCAGCCAGCTCTGATAGGCCAGGACCAACTCTGGTCTTGTCTTCACCTCCCCCATTGGTATGCAGAGTATGCAAGACCTGGTCACTGGGGCGTTTCCAAGATGTTCGAGTAGCAATCCAAAGGATGAGAGACCCAAAAACCACCAGGAGGACTCCCAACACATTCACAAAAATTGCCTCTGGTGGAGAGTCCTTATACTTTGGGTTATTCCTTTGTTGAGCACAAAAATAAATAAAAAAAAAAGTTAATTTACATTACACAAGTCTATTTTTGTTTAAAGTACATATTTTCTTATCTTAATACTTACAGGCCAAAAATAAGTTTCTCTGTTATACCCATGAGGGCCACAGCAATGATACTGGTAAAGAGTAAAAGACCACTGTAGACATGGATGGGCATAAATGCTGCTCTCCAGGATACAGGTGTAACTGGTATCAAGTACATGCCAACTCCTAGAACAAGCTGCTCATTGAGAGAGAGAGAGGGGGGAGAGAAAGGGGGTTTGTGGTATCCTTCACTCATCAAGACTGCTATTCACTATGACTTAGTGTTTTATAACAGACAGGAAAAGAAATGCAAAAAAATTAAATATTACTTGTACTTCATGAAAATATTGCATGCCAAAACAAAAAGTCTTCTTTTATCAGCAGATATTTTAAATAAACACACAAAAAGTGCTTACCTGCAAACCATACAGTATAACCGCCATCAGGCCCAGCCAGCTGTGCAGACTGTACATGTTAGGTATTTTGGCAGCATTGTGGAAGTCAAAAACCGCCACCATGGCAACAACAGCGAAAATGAAGGCTGCCAGGTTTAAGCCAGCATGGATGAACTTCATCATTAGTTTGCTGCACCGCCAGGTCCAAGGGAGCCTGTACACAATTATGGCTGCAAGAGAAGATTAGTCACCCTCTGTAAACCTGAGGAAACATACTGTTTACATTTTGACCACATAATCCTTAAATTGTAGGCTTTTTACACCAAGTGTCTGATATGATTCTGTTGGAATAAATGTAAAAGGTGTAACCTTCTTCTTCCATTTTAAATACCTGCCTTCATTGACAGTTTGGATGGTGGCCTTCTTCTTGCGGACTTCCCAGCAGTGCCATCCCATCCCCTCCCCCAAAGATTATTTGAAAGCAAACTTTAGTCAACTCCCTCAACAATTTCCTCTTTTTTGCGTACATTCCTAAACACAACAGCGACATTCCCCTCGGACGCCGTGTTACTTTATTCAATGAAAAAAAAAAAAACTGGGTAAACTCACCTATTCCCTGCAGGAAAATGAAGCCTGTGACTATGAGCACCGGGTGCCAGTTGAACTCCGCCAGACCTCCGTCCCAGGCTAAACCCTCCTTGAAGTGAAGAACCCATCTTAGCACGAAGATTATGGCCACAAACCCGACGGCTCCGGCGGCAGACAGAGCAAACAGGAACTGCTTCAGATTCTCCATCTCCGAATGAGCGTGTGTGAAAGCAGCTGGGCTGCAGCAGCTGTTTTCATACAACTTCAAGTGTTAAACCGGGGACAGACTGCGGTCACGTGACCCGCCGCTACGCAACTGTTTATGTGGAGGAGCAGAGTTTTGTAACTTTGGTGGTTACAGAAGAGCTCGGGAGCAGGCTTAAAACAATCTTCCCAGCTTTGTGCTGCGTCATCCTGACTTCAGTTCAGCTTAGAAAAAAAAAATGTGTCTGCTTTCCTGTTATTAAACTCAGTCACATGTCAAACTTTAGGCGAGGTAAGGCAAGGCACATTTATTTGTATAGCACGATTCAACAAGGTGATCCAAAGTGCTTTACAGAGACATTAAAACATTACATAAATAAAAAAGCACGATTTAAAAAGAAAATAGATAGAAAATAGATCAAATCAGTGGTTAAAATGTAATCAAATTTTGAAACTTAACCTTAAAAGTAAAACAGTGTGGGTTTTTGTGTCTTTATTCAAATGCAGCTGAGAACAGGCGAGTCTTCAACCTGGATTTAAATAAACTGGGTGTTTCAGCGGATCTGAGGCTTTCTGGGAGTTTGTTCCAGACATGTGGAGCAGAATAGCTGAAGGAAGCTTCTCCATGTCTAGTTCTGACTCTGGGAACTGATTAAAAAAAACAGATCCAGATGACCCTTAGGGGTCTGGAAGGTTCATACTGGGTTTTTAGACCAGCATCAGAACTTTAAAGTCTATCCTGTGATGGACAGGCAGCCAGTGTAAAGACCTCAAAACTGGACTGA
The DNA here is from genome assembly GCA_014839995.1 of Xenentodon cancila. Taxonomy (NCBI): domain Eukaryota; kingdom Metazoa; phylum Chordata; class Actinopteri; order Beloniformes; family Belonidae; genus Xenentodon; species Xenentodon cancila. Next base: position 6,974,732 of record CM026200.1, read on the forward strand.
TGTGGTCCACCTTTTTGGTCTTAGTGAGGACTTGAGCAGCAGAGTTCTGAATGAGCTGTTGTCTAACTGATATTTCAGGTGGACCTGTAAAGATGCTGTTACAATAATCAAGCCTACTAAAGATGAATGCATGGACTAGTTTTTCCAGGTGCTGCTGAAATATCAGATCTTTTAAACTTGATATATTTTTGAGGTGACAGTCCCTTAATGTGTTTTTCCAAATTTAGGCTTGAGTCCATCACTACACCCAGATTTCTGGCCTGGTTGGTGGTTTTCAAGTGTATAGATTGATGCTCTGTGGTGACCTGATCATTTCTCTTTAGCTCCAAAGACAATTACCTCTGTTTTTTTTTTTTGTCTAGCTGGAGAAAATTGTGGCACATCCGGTCATTAATTTCCTTAATGCATTTATCAATAGCCTGTACAGGGCCTTGGTCTTCTGATGACATTGTAATATATATCTCCGCGTCATCTGCATAGTTGTGATAGTTTTGTTGTTCTTTATAATCTGTGCCAATGGGAGCATGTAGATGTTAAACATAAGCAGTCCCAGGATGAAACCTTGGGGAACTCCACATGTGATTCTTGTCTGCTCAGATATAAAGTTACCTATTGACACAAAGTACTTTCTGTTCTCAAAGTATGTTTTGAACCAGTTTATCATAGTTCCAGAGAGACTTTCCTATTTCTCCAGTCATTTGAGTAATATATGTATGTCATCTGTATCAAATGCAGCAATGAGATCCAGCAAACCTAAGAGTGACATTTTTCCACTGTCTGTATTCAGGCATATGTCATTAAACACTTTGGTCTGAGAAGTCTCAGTGCTGTGCTGCTGTCTAAAACCTGACTGGAAGGCATCATAGTAGTTATTTTGTGTTAAAAAGTCATTGGGCTGTTGAAAAACTACTTTTTTCAATTATCTTACTTAAAAATGGGAGATTTGAGATCGATCAGTAGTTGTCCATTTGTGTCTCGTCAAGATTGTCCTTTTTCAGCAGAGTTTTAAATACAGCTGATTTCTTTTAGTGGCTCTGAGGCCTGAGGCTTTCGGCTGTAAAGCCACATATTCAAAAGACTGAAAACTTCCAGGAGATAACTGCTTACATTAAAATGATTAATTAAACACGACTGCTACCCCTCCTCCTCTCCTGCTCACTCTGGCCTCACTGATAAAAGTGTAACTAAGATCCGGACCCTCCACACATCACACATCAGACTGTGGAGACAGATCATGATAATGGTATGAAGGGACAAAAAGGGGGTGGGGCTGGGTGCTGTAATTTTGGCTGCTCTGTTGGGGGTGGGGCTTGATGGCGAACCTTTGGCCACTATGGTGGGGTGTTTGTGGGGGACATAAAAGGATTGGTACCTGAGCCCAGCGTTGACACACTCCATTATCTCCTCAGGGAATTTCAGGTGAGGGGAGGAGGAAGAAAAGGGAGGAAGAGGAGGGCCATGACCTATCAGGGGTTTGGGGGGGTGGGGAAGGTCCTAGTCCCTGGTCCTGGACCAGGGTCCCTAATCCTGGACTTTATGCCTGCAGGCCAAAACCGGCACCGCCACCTATTTTTATCTGGCTCAAGGATAATTTTGTACTAAAAATGTTTCATTTTTTAGAGTCAGGTTCGTCTGTCAAAATATTTGTGTAGTATCTACAATAATAATGAATTTATATCTTTCAACACTTAGGTTCAAAGTGAATTATGTTCCGTTTTGCCCTCCCTTCTGACTGCCACTGGCAGTCCTCCAGGGACTCAAGAACCATACCTACCAACCTAACTTCCATTATATGGTTAAAAACATTTTAGAAGTCTTGGATTTGATATATATCAATAATTTTAATCTTCTGAAACAGACCATCTCCTGAGTAGTGGACATGTGTTCTGATATGGTTGTTTAAGAAATGAGGAAGCTACTCCTCAGGGCCCTGGAAGAAGAGCTTTAAGAGCTTTGTTTTACAATAGTTTCATGATGTGATGGGCATCTGTTAGTTTTCTCGTTCCATTCATATCAGTGAGGGTAAGATGAAGATTGAATTTACACAGAAAGGTGTTATCAATGTGTTTCTAAACTGGTTACAACAAATATTAAACATACTGTATTTTTGATGCACTTTGAAATGATTGTATTAAATATCAAATTGTTTCTGACCCCAAAAGTCTCCTTTAAAATGGACAGACTGACTTTTAAATGCAGATAAAAATATATTTACAAAGACACGACTTTATGATGGGGGTTTATTTGTAAAGAACCTCATTAAGCAGCATAGCATCGCCACCACGGCAAGTACAGAAATAAAAAAGACACGCTTATTAAAATTGCCTGAGCACAGGTAGTATTTGTGGCCTGGTTTCCAAGGTTTCATACACAGAAGACAAAATAAGAAGGCAAAGAGTGAAAAACACAAACTATCTCAGTGACAGAGGTGCTCAAATAATGACCTTCCATTCCTTTGTTGCTGTATTTCTTTTGAGCAATGAGACAGATGTGCTAATAAGAAAGGTTAAGACAAAAAAATGAATGATCACCAAGTACCATGGTTTACCACAAAGTACATATTTTTCACTAGAAATATAATTTCCTTTCATTTTAATTTAAAAACTTTTCAATCACATTACTATTTAAAGTTCATTTGTGAAGACCTCCAGTTAGTAGATCTGGAATTTTCAAGCAAAATCATCAATGAATCCATCACTGCATTTCATCTGCAGCTGGCAAATAACTTGTCACACCTCCTGCATCAGAAGTGTTTCAATCAGATCTGGTCCACAACATGAGCGAACAGCTGCACAGCTTTCTCAAATTCTGACTCAAATCTTTTAAAACCTTTTTAAAAACACACTTCAACTGAATGTGTTCTCGTTGAGAACACACTAACACACTTTTACACATGTCTGTGGACTGGTTAAGTCTAAATTTATATTTCTGTAAACATTAAATCTTGCTTCTTAAATAAATCAAACTGCTTTCAAACAAACTGCTTTAAAAATCTTCAAATCCAAGAGGGTTACACACTTTTGACACTCAGTGATGTGTAACATTGAACTTTTCTTCCTTCTTCCAGGAAGTGCTCTAAGTTGGACTGCACAGTTCTGAAAAAAAAAAAGAGAATAACGTTGTTTTTTTTTGTTTGTTTTTTTAATTAGAACTGAGATCAAAACTCTCTGGCACAATTTATTTTTTTACAAATTGAAGTGTTAATTGTAATGTCCCACTAATAATGTCTCAATTCCAACCATAATCCTTTATCTCGGCTATAGGCCAGTGCAGTGCCATAGGATGAATATTATATTCATTACATTTATTAGAATAAAATATTAATAATCTCCAATTCTAAATGAATTTCTGCTTGTATAGTGATGTCTATGTAACTCTTGATATAAAGGAACTTAATTGCATATTTATTTACTAATTTGTATTCATTTTTTGTTGTAATGTTGTTATTATATAAAACATCAATTAATAATTCAGTATTATTCTATAGTGCTGGCCAGTAAAAACAACACCAGTACAGATCAGCCAGCGGTAGCTTCACGCATGCGCATTTATTTTTCAGGACGGGAAGTTTGTTGAACATGTCCAGCTCTGGTTCTGACTGGAGCAGTGGGTTGAACGTCTCCAGCTCTGGTTCTGACTGGAGCAGTGGGTTGAACATGTCCAGCTCTGGTTCTGACTGGAGCAGTGGGTTGAACATGTCCAGCTCTGGCTCTGACTGGAGCAGTGGGTTGAACATGTCCAGCTCTGGTTCTGACTGGAGCAGTGGGTTGAACGTCTCCAGCTCTGGCTCTGACTGGAGCAGTGGGTTGAACATGTCCAGCTCTGGTTCTGACTGGAGCAGTGGGTTGAACATGTCCAGCTCTGGCTCTGACTGGAGCAGTGGGTTGAACGTCTCCAGCTCTGGCTCTGACTGGAGCAGTGGGTTGAACGTCTCCAGCTCTGGTTCTGACTGGAGCAGTGGGTTGAACATGTCCAGCTCTGGTTCTGACTGGAGCAGTGGGTTGAACGTCTCCAGCTCTGGCTCTGACTGGAGTAGGTCAGAGTGTCACTACTCATTTTACTGACTGAAGTTTATATGCCACTCACCAAAGTGTATCGTGTGTTTGAGTCATTTGAGTCACTGAGTCAGTCACGTAGAGCGTGCACATACAGGATCACCTGTTCCCAGTTTACCTCTCATTTATATGATTCATACAGTTAAAACCACTTATTTGATACAAAAAAAACAATTTCATTAAAATAAATAAAAAGGTAAAAAATTCTCTAAAACTCACACATGATAAAAATATAACTAATCATGGTAAATAAATACAAAGGCAACAGTACAAAATAACTTTGAATTAGGGTTAAACAGTCCAACAGTAATTAATGAATTTCCCTAATGGGATTAATAAAGTTGAATTATTTGAATGGAAGTGGCTGAGAAGTTCCTTCACAGCCAACATGTGGTTATTAAGGTGATTTCTCTCAAGCTGTTACAGGTAGAGTTGCATTGAAACTGCCCAAACTTTTTTTCATTAAGCCCATGATTGGTTTTTACAGATTTGGTATGTGGGAGGTGTCCACGGCAGCACTGCCTGATGAATCATGTGACCTAAACGCTCCTTCTCATAGGTTGAGAAAAAAGGCAACGACAATGCAGCCCTCTGGGTGAGACGAGGAGTTTGAGAAACTCGGAGGACACTTGGTGGGAAATGGGAGCGTTTCTTTGTGAGGTAGCTTGTGAAATAAAATGCAGAAAACCTGTTGTCAATTGGAAATGAGATTCAACATAGGCGTGCATCGACATCATTTTTAAAGGATTTATTGTGATTTTTGTTTTAATACATCAAATATGTAATATGAAGGCACATGACAAGAGAAAATAATGTGGAGGATCCTTAAATATGTAACAATTTTATTTTAAAGTGGTAAAAAATCAGGTGTGAAGTGTAGAAACCTAAAATGAATCATTAAAAAAAAAAAAAAAAGATCAAATGATGCACCGATTAATCTAATCTACTTTTACACCCACTTCATGTTGTTTAGATTTGCGATTGCCTCTAGTGCGTTCCAGGGATCATCAGGTCAGAGGTGAGTTGCGTCCTGGACAGGTTGGCAGTTTAATACAGGGCATATAAAAGTAACTCCTAAAATTTAAAAGGTGGTCTATAAATGCTTTGATTCGGTTTGGCACCAATCATCTTCAGGTGGTCCTGAGTTTGTAAACATGGCAGCAGAAGTTGCTGTTCTTTTGTTCAATGTGAACAATTGTGTCTTTGTCAAAAAACAACTCGTGTCGAAAAGTCTGCAAAAGAGGACAAAAGGACCCATCAATTCATATCCACACTGCCCATCCTGATGCTGCTCTCTTTATTCTGAGCTACTCACCTCATCCCAAGGCTCAACCAGATCGATCTTCCGCTGTATCTGCCCCGTTTGGTTGTCATGGAGTTGAATGTGAGCTCTGCCTTCTTCTTCCTCACCGTTAGTTACCACCACAGCCAGGAGGTCAAGCTCATCCTCATATTCCACCATTCGGAAAGTCTGCATATTCAAAAGGCAGCTGCTATGAATTTATATAATGACAGACTTTATGGTGAACAGATATGACTCCAGGTGCCCAAAGGTCGGGGAATAGTCTCCATTCAACACACAAAGAGACAGCGGAGATGGTTGAACCTTTGAAGTTTCTTAGTGTCTCCATCTCCAAATAGCTGACATGGTTTCCCAGCCAAAGACTGGAATCAATCTGGGCCAAGCGGATTAGAAAGAATGCTCAGAGTCTACATTGTCTACTCGGCCTGGACACGCTTTGTTCGAACCCCTGAGTTCGGGAAAGAGGTTCAAACCAAACACAGCTAAAACCAACAGATTTAACTGAGAGTCATCACATCCATTACCCCCCACCTCAAACACTTTGCACCTTTTATCTTTATTCCATTTTTATTATTACTGTGTGTTGTCCCCCTTTCAAAGAGAAACACACATTTTCATTGCACTGCTGATATAGTGACAATAAAAAGCTCCAAGATCAAAGTTGAAGGCTATTTTTAAACAACAGCTACTAATGCCTCCAGTACGACTAGTTAAAGAAAATTTTTTTTAATCTAGTTGTTGCAATATTGCAAATTACTCACTTAAAAAGAACAAAATCAAAACTAATATATGGTTTCTTGGTCTTTTTAGGGACTCAAATCTTTAAAAAGAAATAATCTTCTGGATGTTATTCAAATGAAAATAAATACAACAAGTTATAACGTGCAGAGGAGCATCTCTTATAAGTATTGAAAAAGAAATCTACATGTAGGTTTGACCAAATAAACTCTTGAAGGTTGAACACAAACACAAGAGAATGCATCTCGCCAGATTTATAGTTATCATTTTTGAACCATGCAACACAATTGAAAAAAAATAAAATAAAATAAAATATATATATATATATATATATATATATATATATATATATAGATATATATATATATATATATATATATATATATATATATATATATATATATATATATATATATATATATATATATATATATATATATATATATATATATATATATATATATATATATATATATATATAAATAAACAAACAAACACTTTGTGTGTTGTGTTGTACAAGCAGTATAGATACTGAAAGAGAGAGAGAGAAAAATAAATCAGAAAAAACCAACAACATCGGTACCGGTTGACATGGATCGTCATCCAGCTGATACAATCTTCTCTTCACTGTGCGTCCTGATGAGGTAACAGTGGTTTGTGAGGGCGGCTGCAGAAGACCGAAACAACAACATTTAATAATGTAAATATAAATGTACAGTGCATCTCTTTTTTTCACAACATGATCAACTGTGTCCCACTGAGTTATTGCCTCAGTTTCAAACTGGTGCACTAGTGAACATGTGAGTTGTGCATAAATCAAGGTGAACTGAATTTACTGTGGATAGTTAGTATGGTACTCATAAACATGTTAATTATTTCACTCACGTTGTTTCGATGGGTCATCATGGAGAAATCCTCAACTACCTTCGATGGTAACGGACTGTTCAGTTCACCAGAGATCTTTAGGACTCTTGAAAGTAAAATGCAACATTTCAATATAACCACACAGTTTACATCTGACACAGAAGGTCTTGGCGTTGCCTCACAGTCATTATGTCAATGTTTACTGGAGCACTCACTTTATGCTGTTCGGTCCAACATGGATGATTCTCCCTGAGTCGTCCGGATGGAAGAAGATCCCATCACTCTCCAGGGAGCAGCAGTTCATGTTTTGTATTCCATTTATAGCCTTATTTCACAAAGACAAAATAGTTATAAAGACATAGTACACCACTTCCCAAATAAATTCAGCAAATATGTCCAATGTGAATGGAAAAGAGGATCTGGGGCATTACACTTGTTTTCCCAGACAGTTTTGTGACAGCAGTGCCTTTTTAGGCCAACATCCATAACAGCATTTTAAATGCTGTTAAAATAAGATTAAATAAGAAGAAACAGTCAAAAGAGAACAACCTGACCCTCAAAGTGAAACCCCCAAAACTTTGTGCTTGATATCAAAATATCAAAATGTGCAAATCAGTCCACCACTCAGCAGTTTCACACGTTTCTGCAGATAATGTGAACTACAAATGACTCCAAAACTACTGGAACCCTGGAAACTGGAGGTTAACTCTTTTACAATATTAAGGATATTCATTTAGGAGTATACCATGGTGCCGTCCTGGAGAGAACAGATGTGGTGAGTCCCCCTGTGGCGTTTATGCGGTGGTGTGTAAATGTAGTGCCATGGATAGCCTCCAATTTGGACCCCATTGTTAGAGCACGACACCTCAAAAAGTACAGGAGGGCAATCTGTGTAACAGGAAGGAGGAAAACTGGTTTGATGGGCTAATAAAACCTTGAACACAACAATCCCACTCGCCTCTTCTTACTGACTCACCTGTGATCTGGATATTTACTGGAATTCCGAATGGAACATCTCCCACTGGTTTGTTTTCACTGAGAGGACTCTGTTTTCCAAGAAGTAACTTCTCTGTTAAGTACTGAAGACAAGTACAATATTTAAAACATGCATAACGATAGAAAAAACAATAGAGGTAAACAAAAGGGACTGCATGATAACAAACCTGTGAATGTTCATGACTATAATATTTTCAACAAACGCAATTGTAAAAAATGTTGACACAAAATATAATTGTTTATTACTCTGCAGGAAATTCTTTCATGATGAATATATACATACATTTTTTACAATGTGCTCAAAGCTGTAGAGCTTCACTGATTTGTTGCTGTAAGACACTGCGAGGACTCCTTGAGACAGCACGACATCCGTAATGCCATTTCCAAACACCTGGAAGTAAATTATTAACATTTCATTGGCATGACTCCCACAGGCACGTACTGAACAAATAAATAATGAGCAAACATCTGGACCTTTTTGTTGATCTCCACAATCCCCACGATTTGCAGTGGGAAAACATTTAAAATGGCCAAGTGCATCACTGTATTGTGAGAGATTCCTGCCTGCAGGATATAAAGCAAAGGATTCAAGTCATTAACCACCTGACTTCATCATGGGTTATTTTGTTATTTTATATAACTAATATTTAAATATAACTTTGGGCACAAAAAATGAGAAAAACAACATTTATACATTGAAAATAAATTATTATGGTTAACAGGGTGACCTTGCTCACAGGAGAATGCTGTAGCAACCATAAATGGTAGGCTGACATGCATTCACACTCTTAATGTTAATAATATGTTTAGATACTAAATTAAACGGAGAGTATTGCGAGAAATATTATCCTTTTTACAGTTTTAGTCTGTCATAAAGAAATATTGTGGAATTAAATCAACCCTAGGTCTAGTATTAGATGATAATGAGTGGAAACTGTCGTTAGGGATGAAAACAACAAGAACTGCTGCAGTTTTACGTTAGAACTGATCATTTATGTTTGCAACACAATGGCTTTATTTTTAGACCAGAGAGAAAATAGCAACGTCAGAACAAATTGCTGTTTCAGCCCTCACAAATGTCATTCCAGTAAAGTGAGAGTGTGAATCAGGTCCCTGTAGACGAATCAAGATGATCTTAACTTTATGAATGTACAAAAAGTGTATAAAGGGGACTGTTTATTCAGAAATGTCTGTTTGCGTAACCATGTACCAATCACTTATCAAATGTCGGTTATTCGACTCTTGATAGACACAAAATGAGGTCGCAACGTTAAACTGACCTTGGTTTGTCTGTGGAATCAAACCAAGTGGAATCACATTTCTGAATCTTGTCAGGGGCCTTAAATAGCTATTTATTTTGACATCCCTACTTACCTTAAATTCAATCCATTATGCAGCAAACATATAGTCCATTCTGACTTAAAACTGCATCGACTCAAAGTCAAAATTGGAGAACATTTAAAAAAAAAATATTCAGCAAACCTATAAATGTTATTATCCTTTATCAAAGAAAATCATCTTTCTTCACACATATCGTAGACATTTATTTTATTATACATTAAATAAACCATAATTACCTGTCTTGCTAAAGCTGTTTCTTTGTTTTGAACAGATTTAACATAAAACGTTTCTTGAGAAACATCCCAGCCAAGATATCTACAACACAACAACATGCTGTTGAAAACATTTATAATGAAATAATCAAGATTTAAAGACAAATATTAACTAACCACAGGTGACACAGAAGTGAGAGCTTGAGGGGTACCTGAACTTGTAGTTTGGAGATAGGTAAAGTTTCTGCAGCTCTTTTCCTGTTTCAGCTGAAATGCGATACAGCCAGTTGTTGGCTGTCAAAACTAAGAGGCTGGATTTATGATCAGAGGGAGAGGATAAAGTTTTGTCCTGAAAAGAAAAGAAAAGCTCAAGTTACAGTCAGTTAATTACAGTCTCATCAGTTAGAGAAGATTAGAAAAATGTACACTTATGAAAGAAAACGAGTAATTATAATAATTTAACTTACAAGTGGGCTCTGACACAGCAAGGCATCTTCAATTTTCTCCTCTTTAGACCTCTTAGGTAATTTGTACAATCTTTGAGGTTCAGCTTGAACACTGAAAATACAGATTTTATTAATTCTGTTGCAAGGCTTAGGCATGGTTTTATCCCAACAATGTGCAAATAATGATACTGAGAAAAAAGCACATGTAAACAGCATGTATTTAAATTATCAATAAAATATAGAGACAGTCGGACATTTTGAAAAAATAGGTTCAGTGTTAGGTGCCTGAAAGCTGGATTTTATCTAATAGAATATGTTATATTGAAATTTTATTAACCAACGGGTTTGCATAATGTTTGTACTTCTCAATCAGGCCCGTGACATGCCATTTCAGAAGGCAAAGATAGCCATGGTAAATCAACAGTTAACATGTGATAATGTCCGTTTTTAATATGAAGGTAACTTTTTTTAATCCACTCCACAGGTACAAAAATATTCGGGCTCCATAATGACCTGACTTCTTCAGGCCAGAGACAATAACTATGATTAAGTACTGTTCAGATTAAACCCAAAAATCAGCCTACACACAATGGTATAAGTCTGTGCTCTAAAACTGAAGTGTTTATCTTGCCAAAGTGTAGAAAACCTCATTATTACAATGATCCAAAATAATTAGTCCAAAGGTAAATGTTCCATGTCTCAGCCTGAAATGGTCCAAGTTTACAAACACACACACACAAACACACAAAGCGAGTAAAAACTTGACCCACCAAAAGAAAGCTGACGCTGACACAAAGTTTAATTAAGGTGGGATTACTAATTATTAACTTGTGTGCCTTGTGTATCAGTTTTTAAACTATACTGTGGTAGATATATAATATGGTGTTGTATTAAGGTGAAATATAAAGGTGAAAGATTTAAAATAATATAAGTTTATTAACCATACTCACCAACTGTAACAGATCTGGTAGTTTTCAAAGTAGACTTTACCATTATCATACATTATTGTGGACTTTGAGGTCTTGCTCCATACTTTAATGAAATTCCTCTTTTCCTACAATGTGGCAGTTATAATGGATTTAGTAAAATTATTGCTTGAAAATCGACGCTGTAAACAGTTTGGAGTGTTTCCCTTACCTGGAGCATGATACCTTTAAGGACCTTCAAACAGTGTCTGTATAAAGTCCCAGCATCCCTGACACCTCTGCTTCTGCGGCTCAGAAGCTCGGCTGCGTTCACGGAGCTCTTTTTCCGGTGTGGCGCCATCAGCAGGCGGCGATTTGTGTTACAAGCGGATGCTGTTTCGCAGCATGACAAAGGAGAGCATTCACCCAAATCACCACGCTGTATCCAGACAGGTGAGGACAGGGTGGGTTCTTCGAAAACGTTGCAGCTATTTGCCAAGTTTCATCTTTCCGTTACGCATGAACGTATCACACCGGCTCTTCCTCACGCGAAGTCAACGGCTATCTGACGTTAAGGCTGCATAATTAACTAATAACTTAGATATCGCGCTAATCTACTTCAAAGTTCTCATATATCTGGCGATAAGATATGGACGAACGGTATAAAAGTGAGAACAATTTTTTTTGTACAGCCTCCAATTGCTTGTTTAGTGGCCTTGGCGTTTTTCGATCGGTGTTTGGGAGTTTGTTAGCTGTTAGCGCTGGTGTTGTTGTCTCATCTTCTTCTGCAGTGATTTAGGAGCAGACTTTTTACGTGTTCAATACTGGAGCGCCCTCCTTCGAGGATATTAAGTTTTACCGCAAAACCCAATGAGAGCGGAAACCAACAAAGCATAGAAGAAAAAAATAATTAAGCATGAAATCTGCTCTCAACGTTATAGAGATCACAACTGACTGAAATGCTTCTCTTAAATTGTATATCGGTATTCTGTGTATTAACCTTCAACTAATTTGAAAATGCAATTTTTTTTACTGATAATTTGCACTGATGATAATTCCAGGTGCACTATCAAGAGTTATTTTATGTAATAAGCACCTCCCTTCACGTTTACAGGGTAAATGCATAGAAAGTGGAACTTCTCTGTAGCGAGACTGGCTCCAGCCTTCATCACATTGTCCTTGAGATTCAAGAACACCAAGGCAAGACCTTCAGTTCCACTGGGTTCCCGAATCCTCACCAGTCGTGATGACATTTTTAAACACAACATGTGGTTAGTGTTTTGTTACATTAATTAAAAAAATGTTTTAACACACAACTTTTAATGCATTGATGAAATTAACAAATAGTGACAACTCACAAGGAGTGTCACTGTCACTTTAGTTGAAAGTGTGTATTAACACATGACAGTTGTTTAAGTTGTGCTTTTTTTAAATTATTTAATTAAATTTTTTTAGGGATCATGTGCAGTGGACAGAACAAGATGAAGAAAATGCACGGCAGAAAGCAGAAGAAAATTCTAGTGTACAACTTCCTTTAACAGACCAAGGCATGGATGACGAAACAACAGTTTTATTTAAATTACATTAGGCTGGGATTATATGGACATATAATAGTAAAAGATATACTTGAATTTCCTTCACACAGGTAAATTTGACACAGATGCCTGCCAATATTGGGACAAGTTTTATGAGGTGCACCAGGATAAGTTCTTCAAAGATCGCAGGTGGTTGTTTTTAGAGTTTCCAGAGCTGCTTCCATCTTGGCTGAAAGACCAGGCCACAAACAGCAGCTCTGATCATCAGCATCCAGGAAAGCCACTTGGATCCAATATGGATGCAGAGATGGGACTCCATCAAGACAAGGATCCCACCCAGACTCACAGAAATATAGACCACTTTCATTTCCAGGAAGCACCACAAGAACAAAAGGAGGTGTCCATACAAACCTCCTCTTATCCTGGATGCCAGGCGTCCTTCAGGATCTTAGAGGTTTGAAGAGTTCACATTTTTTAATATTCATTTTCATCTTCTTAAATCAGTTTTTCCCTGGATTAGTGCAATTATGGTGCGCACAATGTTATATAACCTATTTCATAAAGCATAGCATTTCTTTTCCTCACAGGTTGGATGTGGAGTTGGTAACAGCGTATTTCCAATTGTTAATGACATCAAGTAAGCAAATACTTTTAAAGATTTTATTGCAATATATATTTATTTATAAAGATTAACATTAAATTGCTATTGTTAGGTCTACCATTTACTGAGAAGAGAGACTAAGACTTCTTTTATTAGATTTTTGTGATCAGCTCTACATGAGAATAAATTCAGGAGTCTTAGTTTATGGCAAAGTAACCCTTTAACTCTTTTTCATGACATATTCTCATTGGCATAACAATGGGCAATTTCCTTAAAATATGCATTGAACCACAGCTCTGGAAAAGTGTTGTTTTTTTTTTTTTTGTTTTAAACCGATAATTTCAGGGTAAAGGTGTGTGTTCTGCTCTGTTTGCAGGAAAACAAACTCGTTTTTATACTGTTGCGACTTTTCCCCTCGAGCCATTCAGCTGGTTAAGGTCAGTATAATTTGCATGAAAATATCAGTATATACCTGTTCTATAATGTTGGCCACATAAAATCCCTGTCAAACTGGCAGTGATGAATCTTTCTCGCTCCATGTGGTCATCACTGGGACTGATTGACTATCAGACCAGCCGAACCTGTGGTTCTCTCTGTGAGAGTGCTGTTCAGCTTCTCAGAATGAGGATCAAAACTAGGCTTTACAGCTGTAACCTTCTTCTGTTTTTGGCATTTCTCTTTGAGTCAGCACATCAGATCACTGTTTCATCTTTGCCTGTCTTCTGCATCTTCCTCTGTTCCACCAACTCACTTTAAATCCGCCTCTTTTTTCTTCCACTATTTCTTCTGCCTGGCAGCTTCATCTTCAGCATCCTGCTAGCAGTTTGTTCACTATCCCTCCTCTTCACGTATCCAAGTGTCGCCTCTCTTTCTTTATCTCAGAGACATCAAACCTAGGCTTTTTTCATTGATGCATACATTTTTTTAATCCTATCCATCCTACCACCTTAACTCTGCCATTTCCCACTCTGCTTCCTGTCTCTTGGGCAGCGCTGCTGCCTCCAAACCAAAGAGAAAGAGCCTGTCCTGTATTTTCATGTTTGTATACTGGATTTGGTTTAAGTTTTATGTCAAATGCCCTTCATGACACAGCTGTCCCCATTTATTGAGGTTTGTGACTATAAGAACTTTAGCTTTTGACCCCTTACTGGCTCCTCTGCCTAACAGCTTTGATCACTATTTATTAACAGGGAGATGTATAGCAGAAGGCCTCACAACTGTACCTGTATATGAACAAAGGATTCTGATTCTTAGTGGGATTAATGTCTGGACTGTGGTGACCAATCCTTCCATGAAAAGTATGTCTCATGTTCCCTGAAACCCTCTTTAACAACTTAAGTCTGGAACAGGATAAATCTGGACTCATCAGGCCACATGACCACATTTTTCTGTTCCTCCAGAGTCCACTCTTTATGCTCCTCGGCATCGTAAAGCTTTTTTATTCTTTCAATTGTCCTAACAGATGAGGGGTTTTCTTAAGATTACACAGATAGGAGGTCTCCGAACATGGTTGTTTGAGGAAGGAGAAGCTACTCACTCAGCTGGCGTTACAGGACTTACAGAAATATAGTGATCATTGCTGTATTTTTACAATTTGAGGCTCTTACCTATTCGCTAAGTTGAATCCAGGGGTCAACCTTTTTCTTATAAGTCTCCCTGTAGGTGCAGAGGTTAAGTTGCTTTTGTGACACCTTCCATGATTTACTATTGTTCAGTCTCTCACTTATTTGTTCTTCCATCATTACTTTCTTGAGTCTCTTAGTCACCTCTGTCATGATGTCTACTCCGGCAGCTGGTTTAATTGTTTTTGGTGTGTTGTATCGTTCCCTAACGTGATGCACAGTTGTCATGGAAAGACGGGGATTGGGTGGTTTCAATCCATTATTTATTCAAATTGAATTGAAACTGATATTTTAATACAAAAAAACCCTACTTTGCACTGCTATAAATTGATTGTGCAGTTATACAGTGTATGTATAACAGCAGCCAAAATTCCAGTATCAGAGTTCCAAACGGGATTCCCGATCTGTATAAATTCCAAAATAACAGAATTTCTTTAAAAATATAATATGAGAGTACAAGCACTGAACAATGACCCAGATCTGGATTGAAGCCCAAATAAATTGGCTAATTTTCTTTGTATGACAGTGACCTTTAAATGAGTTTGACCTAATTCATTTTCCCCTTATAGGCCCATCCAGATTACGATGACTCTGTCTGCCATGCCTTTGTCCATGACATTTGTAAGGAGGCGCCCTCCTTTCCCTTTCCTCCTCAGAGCCTGGATATAATTCTGGCTGTTTTTGTGCTCTCCTCCATCCACCCTGACCGGTAGGTGCATGCTGGAGTGCAGAGACGAGAAAGCCTGATGTCTTTTATCACGTGCCGGCCTCTTCCCCTTTCACAGGCTTCACGTTCCCCAAACTATGTTTAAGTATCTTTGCAAAACAAAGTCAGTCAAGTGCATTTTATTCAATCTATAGTCATATGTCTGACAGTATGTAATAAATAAAAAGCATCCACAATTTCTTTTTTAGGCTAAATTAATCAAATGCAGTTATTAATACTTTATAATTGTTCACTCAGTAATATTCAACTTCTACTGTATTAGCTTGTGTGTATGTGAATATTTCTTTTACACTCTATATTTTCTCTGCGCTGGTTTGGATTTTCTTTAAACCTTGACAACAACAATGCCGATTCATTGATTTTAACGTCATTGGCAGAATGCGAGGAGCTGTGAAGCGCCTATCTGCTCACCTGAAGCCTGGAGGGATATTTCTCTTCCGCGATTATGGCAGATACGACTTGTCACAGCTCAGGTTTAAGAAGGGTGAGGTCTCGCGCTGCCTTCAAAGCAACCTGATGTAATTTATGTGCATGTGTCAAGAGTCCTTTTTTTAATGATTAAACATGTTGAATCCTCTATCTTATATATTCTTGTAATTTCCCGCTTTTATTACCAGGACGATGCTTATCAGAGAATTTCTACATGCGTGGAGATGGAACTTGTGCTTATTTCTTCACAAAAGGTACTGAGCTCAAGCTTTGCACTTTATTTTCTACATAGAGTATAAACAGCTTTGTGAAAAAGTCTTATAAACCCTTAGGATTTACCATCCATTTTTATTTTTCTCTTTATTACGTTTCAAGAAAGATTAATCAGTTGGTTGATTATTGTTTTTTTTTTTTGTTTTTTTTTTTTTTTATTATTATTGGAATTGGCCATTGAAAAGTCCATAACTGTTGACTTCAAGATAATGAAGTGAACTTAAAAAAAAAGTACTTTAATGATCCCAAATGGAATTCACATTGTAATGTATTATAAAAATAAAATAACATAAAAATGAATAGAGACCGGGTAGATCATGCATGTTATCCTGAATGAGTCCCCTCTGGCACAGAGTAAATGTTAAAGGTTTTTGCAGTGTACAGGATTGATTGATGATCATTGCAGAAAAGCAATTTCATCAGTATTATTTGCAAAGGGTTTGCAGCATTGTCGGTCTTGTTTAAAAGGTTGTGCGTCATTTTTTTTTTCTAAAATTAACCCCAGGGGGGGTTCCCATCACACAGCATAAACATCACACAAAATTAAGTCCCTCCCCCTTCTATTCTTGAAGACGGATTCAGCACAGCTTTTCCATTCTAGTCTGTTGTCCAGGTGAACACCCAGGTAGCTGTAGGCCTTTACCTCCTTGTGGTTGGAAGTAGATGTTAGTGAAGGTGCTCTAAAATCTTCGGCCTAGGGTGATGCTGTAAAAGGAGAAACCAGAGAAAGTAAGGGAGGTAAAAGGAGAGGAGAATGCTGTGCCTCCTTCCAAACAGACTCTGCTGGAAATCACATTCAGGTCATTTTCTTTGTCCAGGTTTCCATCAGCCTGAATCCCCTCACTTACAACCCTTTCATCCCTGGCCACACATCCTACACCTTGTTATGAGCATGTTTCTTCTTTTATACCTCCCTGCTCTCTGTTAGCTTGACTTTCAGCTCTATCTGTACAATCCTCAATAACTGTCTTCCTCTGTTTGTACTCTGACATTATTACAGACTTTTCCCTTTGGAGGAAGGACAGAAGAACTGTATTAAGTACTACATTTTGCATTTAATAAAGTCAACACGTTGTTGTCTCTGGTAAAACACGATGTACTAATGATGAGTTGGAAGTGCAGCAAGCAAAGAGATGTTGAAATCTCCAGAGATTGTCATGAATTCATATGAATGTTTGTTTCTGTAACTTGGTACCAACTGAGCCGATGCCATCACAGTGTCAGCGGGAGACGATGGTTCATACTGCTACCAGAAGTAGCCTCTATGTGGATAACAAGAATTATTGGTTGATAATATAATTACATAGATAATTTAACCCACCGCAGTGGTAGCTTACTCTCTGCATTGTTGAATACGCAAAAGAAGTGAATTATGGTATTCCTCAGACGGTGCATTTTCCTTGACCACTTCAATGTCAGTGCATGAATTCATCACTGAATGAACATCCCCAGTATCCTATCGTGCTGGGATTAATATTATGAGTAAATGGTTAATAATAACTTTTAAAAAATGTTTTCACGTTTTTTAACAGAAGAGGTTCGTGACTTATTTTCCAACGCTGGACTAGAGGAAATTCAGAATCTGGAGGACAGACGACTACAAGTAAACCGAGGAAAAAAAGTTGTAATGCGCCGGGTCTGGATGCAAAGCAAGTTCAGGAAACCGCATCCAAGTTGACCTCTCAGCACTCAAATACTTCTGTATTTCTACGCTTCTTTTGTATATAATCTTGATACCCATACAATCGTGGGTAGGTTTTATTACCTGTATTGTGCGTGTGTGTATGTGAGTGAGTAATATACAACAAAATTCTGCAGCATGCAATAAAGTTAAATAACAACTTGCTAATTTAATGTTTTATAGTATTGATGCTCAGAGATGATGATGGTGGTTGTATTGTGAATGCTTGTCAGAGAATAAATGATGCTGACCATTAGACGTTTGCATGTAAAACTTTGACTGGGATTATAATTTAATTGAATTAAAAGTTGGAGATTTATTTATTACATAAATAGAAGCCAGTTTTTTTCCTGCTGGTATGAGAGGTTTCTAAATGCAATATTTAAAAAAATGCATAAATAAAAGCAGTAGGATAAAATACTAATGAAATGACAAAAGTGAGATTGGCTAAAATTGTAAACTTAAGGGCATAATCTTGTTTCAAGAATTTAACACCATAGTTACAGTTTTGGCTGCCTGCTGCATAAAAGTAAAAAAATAGCGTGTATGGTAGCTGCGAGGTGTCAAAACAATAAAGCGATGTAGGAAGCAACATTTGCAAATTTATAAATTTTACTTTAATTTTAAAAGATTATTTTAACTCGACATTCTTATTGTTTGATATTGATGTTTATATATATATATATATGTATATATAATTTAATTAAATGTAGTTATCGTAATGTTTTCATCAGTCTTCAAAACTGCCACGATCCATATGTGCTGTGAATAAAAATTTTGCAGCCAGTCCTGATTATGCCTCACACATCCATGTTGCTACAGACGTTTCGTTGGATGAAAAAATAAAATAAAATAAAATAAAATGAATCGCCCTCGCGATACGAATTGTGCACACGCCGCGTGACGTTTCACAGGCAACCACTTGAAGACCGAGAAGTGGCCCCGGAGCCCGGACGCTGTGGTGCAGCCGAGGCGTGAAGAGGTTCGTGCCCTAAAAAGATAAACGCCTAATATCACGTTTTCATTCACTGGCCGTCGGCGTGCCCTACGTTAAAACAGGAAAACCAAACAGTTGAATTCCCAGTTTTGCGTGAGCGGGTCGCCGCGTACGCGGAGGTACCGACGCACAAAAAGTAGCTTGATGAGTATCCAAAGTAGTGGAAGTTTGGAGGGGACGCCATCTTTGGTCCCAGCTCTCCACGTCCCCAACACGGACTCTTGTTTTCGGCAGCGTACCACGGCAGTGGTGAAGGCCTAGGAAGGTATCGTAAGACCTCTCAAACGCACACATATGTTGTTATTTATTTATTTATTTTTAACTCGGTGGCCTGGGCCGTTTCACGCAGAACGAGAAGATGTGAATTGGCGAGAAGCCCCTCGGTGGGGAGAGCGGCTGGCTCCTAACGTTACAGGAACGCGTCAGCTCCAAAGTCCGTCGAGCCTGTTCGGCCTGCGACTAGCACCGAAGACAGGACCGTCCTTCGGCGTCCAGGCCGGTGCACAGACCCGAACACAAGTGCTGCTCGGTGGCGATTACAAACAAAACAAAAAAATAAATGTTTTCCCAGAGCAAGACAAAAACGTTAGCGTTGCAGCTGGCGCATCCTTCGTTAAACGTGCTTCCGTTACGAGAGCAAACTCTTTAAACAATTTCTGGTGGGGGGGCGAGTTATTACATGCAAGTAGAACAAAGCAGTTTGTCTGTTAGTGCTTAAGGTTATGTCACAGGAGTCGTAGCAAGCGGCGTAAAAGTCTCCATCGCATGGTTTGCAATCCTTTGTGTGCTGATCGAGGTGTTTACATACCATCAGTGCGTGTGTAACTGAGGTTATACTATATCATCTTAACGGTGCAGATGTCGAGTCGTAACGCGAAATTATGCATTTGACGTGAAAAACTATTTCTAGTATTGCTGTGGGTGCTAACGTATACGCCTGTTGGCATCCTTGTTTGACCTTATCTTCCCAGTTTGTAAAACTAAGTGTATTGTATAGATTCCTCAAAAATCTGACGGGACGTCTATTAAACACGAGCTGGTAGGCAGAGCAGCATGCTAACCAGTACCTAAGCAAATGCAGTTACCACTTAATGTAAATAACGCTTTAATTGTGTGTGTGTTTTTTTTTTTTAAATTAAACTTCATGTCATTGATTGGAGGATTTAAATCATCTTTGGGCGCCGACGTGGCTTCTCCTCCTGCTTTGTAGTATCAGTGTAACATATATTGATTGACAAGTGATGCCGGCCTCCATCAGTATGCCACTTGTGATTATTGAAAACTGGGTGGGTTTTTTTTTTTTTATCGGTCCATTTTCCTTATAGGTACCAAGTTGTCTGTAAAGTAGCTCGATGTTAATAGCCCACCCTGTTTATACATGAGATTTTTTTTTTCTTTCCCCACTCCAAGTGTCTGCCATAAACAGGTGGCCACTCTGCTGAGCAGCATGGAGTTAAAATGACATCCACAGCAGGAGCTGTAAGGGTTCAACCTCTTGCTCATGCAGGGGCTGGAAAATGGATAACAGTTATCTGCTGAGGCCTTGGCTCATCTGCATTTGTTGTGAGAAGCTGGCATAACCATCCTGGGTAAAATGGGAGGTATAGCTAATAGTCCATACCAGGAAGCTCCAGGTTGCATTGCACTGGGAAGTAAGGGTAGGGAAAAGTTTTCGGACTATAGCTTCTCTTAAAGGTTGAATGTTTATATCAGCAGCTTTTTGTGAATGCTCTTGCCTTATTTTGATGTTTTCAAAATTAATACTCAATGTACATGTCATTTACTTGCTGCAGGAGCTATGCTGGCCAATCAAGTTGGTAGAGGTGAAGGGTGAAAGTGAGGCCTTTTATCTAAACAGGCTGCATTAAAAATGAGGAAAACAAAACAAAAAAGATGCATGCTGAAACTTTTCATTGCAGAATTGTTTGAGTTGGTGGCAGTGTTTTTCAAGTTGGCATCAGCAGTGTTTAGCAAATACTGACAGTATTCACGTGGTTATATTGTAGATAATTTCCAGAATAAAATGTAGTGCCCATCACAGGGAAATGCAAGTTTATTGGTGCTTATTTGTCAGAATTATAAAATAGAAATGTGAGCAAGATTTCCAGGTTCATAAATGCTTTGTAATCCACGAATACATAATTTATTTATTCAGTTATGCATCTGATAGTCAAACTTAATTTACATACATTTTGAAGGTGATGATTGTTGGTTTTGTTGTGGTAACAGGTTGTGTTTGATTTTATTATTTACACAAGTTTAATTGATGATGATAATTAATAACAGGCATGTTTATAATCTAATCATTTTTATAACTAGTGATTAAGGAAATTACTGAAATGCTTTTTTTTTTTTTTTTTTTTTTTGTTTCTAAAAAATTTAAAACTGCAAGCAAACTTGTACATTGCATGACGTCTAAATAGGCTATATCAGATTTATTTTCTTAAATAACTGGAGGCTGCTTTATAAAAGTGCAATTCTTTGAGTGGACACAGAATAAATGGCCTTTTACATGTAAGGCATTTTTGTTGCACTGTTTTCTTTGTACCTGTTACACACCTGAAATGCAAAGCTGTCTGTTTAAATGACAGTCTGCTGGAACTGCATTTATGTTGACAGCGTTTGATTGAGCGTATAGCGTACCCTGCTCATTGTGTGTGGCAAATTTCACGTTTTGTTCTTCTACTAACCAGTTGTGTTGAAGTTCTCTCAGACACATCACCAATGACAGCTGACAGTTTGGTTTGTCAAGGCTTTAAAAGGGAATTAAGTTTTTCTTTGCTACATGTTAATAATCTTCATTTAATTACATGCTTTATTTCTGGCTGGAGTTAATTTGAACACAAACTGTTTACATGAAAATCTTTTCCTACTGTACATTTAATGTAACGTATTAGGAGTCCATAGCCTTTTACAAATGTTTGTCTCATTAAAGCACTGGTTTATTGTGCATTTATTAGCATCTGAAGCAACAAAAAACCCCATAGTTTGTGCATCATTCCCATAGGATGACGGTATTTAGCATTGCTTAGTAAGTGAAGCATTTCTTCTGAACTCTCAGAAATGCATGAAAAAGAACAGGCTTAAATTTGCTCTTTGTGTATAATCTGGTATAGACTGCAGAGCCAGTCGGGGTTAAAGTCACATGACCCATCTCTTAAGCTCACTGCTACTGTGTCATCTGCTCTTGACAGAGCAACCAAAGGCTTTAATTAAGCTGATCCTTGAATAACCAAGACAAACTGTGAATTGTTTCTAATCTACGCAGGCACCATGGAGGAGCTGCACAGCCTGGACCCCCGGAGACAGGAGCTGCTGGAGGCACGTTTCATGGGTGGGGTCAGCGGCAGCACGGGTGGCAGCACTTGCAGCACAAGTGGGGGAACCAAAGTGAGTTAGTGTCTGCATATGTCAGCTGTCATAAGATTTGAATAATTATTGTTCAATCAAATTATTAATTTTAGTATCATTTGGATTGTTATGCAATAAGATTTGTCATCTCAGTATTGTCTTGTTTTACCTTCAGGGATTGACCAATAATGAATGTTCAAATCATAGTTTTGGAAGTCTGGGATCCTCAAGCGACAAGGAGTCAGAGGTGAGCATCTGCATCATTTTGTCTTGCTGTAAAACATGTTTACACTGATGACATTTGCATGGATCAGTTTAACATCCCCTGTCTGTTATAATTAACATTTTATTGGCTGTTTATTAATGTATTTGTTACTGCTGTGAAATGGTTTCAGTTAAAAAGTGGACATTCTTTTTTAGACCCTTTTTCGACTGAGTTGAAGACGCACTTATGAGGAAACTGGGTTTTTGTATATTTATACAAGGAGAGCATCCTGATAACAGTATTTGGAAACATTCAAAGTATGTGGTTGAACGTTTGTATTGTACAAACTCCAATAGAAATTTATTTTGAGTCACCTTTGATTGTTCAAAGTTTGTATATGTTGCAAATAAGGCTTCAAGGTGCGTTTGGTAACAACAGTGGCAAATCTTTTAATGTTTTTGATGTAGCAGAGTAAGAAGAGCATTTCCAAGAAATGAAAAAATGATTAATGTTAAATGAGAATTGTTCAGGTCTTAGAACTGGTTTATGACACTTAAACCTATTATTTATTTATTTATTTTTTTTGGTCTTTTATCTTAAAAACGAAAGCAACAAAGGGTGAAAAATTGTCTTACTCAGCAAGGCTTTGGAAAAAAATCTTGTGATATTATTGAGGATGAGCCATTTTTATGCTAATTGGACTAAAAAGAAATCAACTCTAAGTAATAATAAGACCAAAAAAGCAGACCACATCAGTCCAGCTCTGAGGTCTTTACACTGGCTGCCCGTCCGTCAGAGGATGGACTTCTGATGCTGGTCTATAAAGCTGTGAATGGTCCAGGACCAAAATACATCAGTGACCTCCTGACCCAGTGTGAACCTTCCAGGTTCAGGTCATTTGGATCTTATTTATTTATTTAAATCCATTCCCAGAGTCAGAACCAGACATGGAGAAGCTTCCGTCAGCTTCACTGATAACTGCTCCACATGTCTGGAACAAACTCCCAGAAAGCCTAAAATCAGCTGAAACATCCAGTTTATTTAAATCCAGGTTGAAGACATTTCAATAAAGCTCCAAATCCACACTTTTTACTTTTTAAGCTTAAGTTTCAAGACTTGATTACATTTTAACTACTGATTTTATCTATTTTTCTTTTTGTCTTTCTTTCATTTATTTAAATCATGCTTTTTATTTATGTTTTACTGTCTCTGTAAAGCAATTCGAATCACCTTGCTGTTGAATTGTGCTACAAATGCCTTGCCTAAGGTAGTAGTGGTGTTGTAATAAGATACTGATATGTGAGCATATTAGAAATGAATCTATTGGTATCTGCCAAATGTTTTGTTTGAAGCTATTTGTCTTAAACTTTTATTTTCTCTCTTGACAGGGGTCAGATGTGAAAAGAGGCAGTTCTCCAGCGTATTCGGTAGATATATGATTTAAATAACTAAACCTATAATGGCTTTTATTGTTTGACGTCTGGGGGATGTCTTAAAAATTATTCTTCTGATCGTAACTGCAGTTAAAGGAAATTGAGGTGAAATCACAAAATCTTTCTTGTAAATAAACGAGGGAATCAAGTAGTTCCCGCTATATAAACGATGCAGCAGCAGTAGCTCAGGTCTTGATGAGTCTTGTTGTGTAGTAATCATATTGTGACTCGCTCTTAACTATTTTTTTCAGACTCCAGAAAAGAAACAATCTGAAACGACCAGGGGCAGAAAAAGGAAACCTGAAGTCCAGTCAGAGAGCAGCCAAGGTGAATATTTGCTCTTAATCTGGTTGTGTTTGTGACTCTTGAGTGTTTCTTTAAAAGACTTTGATAATTCCCGATAATCTTTCTTCTCTTTCTATTACAGGAAAATCTGCAGTGCGAGGACCCAAAATAAGTGATTATTTTGATGTAAGTTTACAGTTTATCAAGTTTTATGCATTAAACAGGTTAGATGAGTAAATAAAGTGTTGGATGCACATCTGAGGTATAATTAAATCCCTGTTTGTCGGATAAATAAAGGGAGCCACTGGCAGGGCTGCTGTTGGCAGATGTTGCACACTGATGCCACTTGTTGTGTATTTGTCTTGTAGTTCCAGGGAGGAAATGGGTCCAGTCCTGTGAGAGGTCTCCTTCCAGTGCTTCGATCACCACAGAACTCACATTCCCACTCTGCTCAGGGCTCTGCTGTAAGTTATACTAAGATTTTGAATTAAATCACCCTTTTATTATTCTGTTTGATATTATTAAATCTCAAAGTGAATGACTTCTTGTGTTGCAGATCAGACAAAATAGCTCATCTCCTACAAGTCTGTCTTTTGGGGACCACATGATGCATTCAAAGCAGTTGGCAGTCAAATTTGTGCAGGTGAGGGTGGTATTGTTTACTGTTGTCTTTTTTTTTCATTTTGTCATTATTTAAGACTTGGAGAATTTAAGAGAACATTTTCAAGCATTTTTTTTGTTTTTTCACTCTAGACTGACCTTACAGTGTTGAAATTGGCTGATCTTGAAAGCACTAAGAATCAAGACCTTGAGAAGAAGGAGGGCAGGATAGATGACTTGCTACGGGTAAGAAGATTGTACTGTTTACTACAGATCTGTGATGTTACTTTACTGCATACTATTGTGGACGAAGCTCTCCTAAGGATTTTTTTAATTCCTTGAAGATCATGTGTACAGTGGTCGCTATTTTATTTTATTTATTTTTTTTGCCTTCTAGGCAAACTGTGATCTCAGGAGGCAGATAGATGAGCAACAAAAATTACTTGAAAAGTACAAGGAACGCTTGAACAAATGCATCACTATGAGCAAGAAACTGCTTATAGAAAAGGTAAATGCACCGCTTGTTATCTTTGTGATGAACACGTCAGCGTGCGTGAACCCTCATGCGTGACTGATATTGTCCCTCAGAGCACCCAGGAGAAGCAGGCCTGTCGGGAGAAGAGCATGCAGGATCGACTACGTTTAGGCCACTTTACCACAGTGAGACATGGAGCCTCATTCACAGAGCAGTGGACGGATGGCTACGCCTTCCAAAACCTTGTCAAGTGAGAATCTTTTATTTAGATTATATTACATACAACTCAAACTTTATTCTTTAAGCGAGACCTATTATTTAAGGTGTAAACTGTGAACACATTTACAACAACAAGTTTCTTTGTGAAAACAGATTCATTATGTCACCATTGAACCAACTGGGGGGCTATAACCTACACTGTAGACCCCTGTGCAAGTTTGTTAAGTAAAGTTGTGCAAAATTTATTATACTTTGATGAACTGCCTCACTGCAATCCAACCTGGAGTATTTCCAGCGTTAGAGAACTTTTAATTTGGCTAGAGCCCAGTGAAAACCTATCCAGCTTTTGATAGCTGTTGATGTTGTAAAGTAGTGTTTTGAGCCATGAAATCACAAACAGTTATAATGTTGAAATCGTATTTCCTTTGGCAGACAGCAAGAGTGGATAAACCAACAGAGAGAAGACATTGAGAGGCAAAGAAAACTTCTTGCCAAGAGAAAACCTCCATCCTCCAGCAACTCCCAAACACCGTCTATGAACTCGGAGCCAAAGCAGCGCAAAACCAAGGCGGTGAACGGAGCAGAAAGCGATCCCTTTCTGAAACCTAGTCTACCTCAACTGTGAGTGCAGGCCGGGACCAGACACTTCCTGGGCCAAAACACTGTAAAAATCAGGGTGTCTTTGTTCTCTTCTGTCTTCACAAGTTTTAACAGCCTGCGTCAACATGCACCATAAAAATAAGAGTCTTCTACTTTTTCCTGATGTTGCCCTGCTTTTCTCTCATCCTGGTAAGGCTTACGCTAGCGGAGTACCACGAACAGGAAGAGATATTCAAACTGCGACTCGGCCATCTGAAGAAGGTTTGTTTCACAGGTTCAATATGTAACAAAACCCTTTGTGTTTGTGCAGTACAGACGCACAGTTTTACTTGTGGTCCAGTTTATATGTTTATCATTTTTTTCCAAAACTTGGGGATATTAGTTCCCTTTACACTTCAGATGTCTGTTCGATTTGATTTCTACATTAAAATATGTGTCCTTTTTCCTTTTTGACGAACTCTGGTCCTAATGGTCAGTCCTGAATGTTTTTCTGTGCATTTGTATGTTCATGTTGTTGAATCATTTATAGGAAGAAGCTGAGATCCAGGCGGAGCTGGAGCGCCTGGAAAGAGTGCGCAACCTTCACATTCGGGAGCTGAAGAGAATAAATAATGAAGACAGTTCCCAGTGAGTTCAAATCAATTTCTCTGATTTGTGTGTGTGTGTGGTCAGTGTTTCTTCAGCCATCAAACTATTGTTAAAACAAGTATTAAGTATTTACAAAAATACAAAGTTCATAAATAATTCTTCGTTGTTGCATTAATCTAGATTTGTGAATCAAAATATTTTCTCTTCTCCTGCCTCCATCTAAAGATTTAAAGATCATCCCACGCTGAATGAACGATATCTGCTCCTTCATCTTCTTGGGAGAGGCGGCTTTAGTGAAGTTTATAAGGTAAGTCGGGTCACACTTTAACAGAACAAAAACAAAGTTTTGGGTGGCGTCGAGCTGTGTGAGCACAACTTTACTGTGTGTGTTGTACAGGCTTTTGACTTGATTGAACAACGATACGCTGCAGTGAAAATTCACCAACTTAACAAGAACTGGAGAGAAGAGAAAAAGGAAAATTATCACAAGTAAGCAGAAAAGTGCAACGTGGATCCACAGCACAGTTGTCTTGCTTCAGTGGGGGTTGACGGTAAAAATTCTGTCTTTCCCACAGACATGCGTGTCGAGAATACAGAATACATAAGGAGCTGGACCATCCCAGGATTGTGAAACTTTACGACTACTTCTCACTGGACACAGACACGTCAGTCACTTGACGTATTCTTGTTTTTCATTTTTTTAAATTTTTTATTTGAATAAATGTGGGCAGTGATTCTCAATATATTTATCTATTCATTAGGTTTTGCACCGTGATGGAGTTCTGTGAGGGCAATGACTTGGATTTCTACTTGAAGCAGCATAAGCTAATGTCTGAGAAGGAGGCTCGGTCCATCGTCATGCAGATTGTGAACGCACTTAAATACTTAAATGAGATCAAACCCCCTATCATCCATTATGACCTTAAACCAGGTAAACCCGTCCTTCTAGAAAACTGATCGCTGAGAACGCACGATTAAAGTTGCTTTACTGATTGTATCATATTTTGAAGGTAATATTTTGTTAGTGGACGGCACAGCCTGCGGGGAAATCAAAATCACCGACTTTGGTCTTTCCAAAATCATGGACGACGACAACTATGGCGTAGATGGGATGGACCTGACGTCACAGGGAGCAGGGACCTATTGGTGAGAAGAAATGCGCCTTCATCACACATGCAGTGTCTTCACAGTGAGAGTATTCAGATATGTTATAAAAGTAAAAGTCTTTACTTGCCACTCCTCAATGACTGTAAACGAGGTGCTGAACTTTCTCGTCTGATTACAGGTACTTGCCACCTGAATGTTTTGTGGTTGGTAAAGAACCCCCCAAAATCTCCAATAAGGTGGATGTGTGGTCAGTAGGTGTCATCTTTTTCCAGTGTCTCTATGGAAGGAAGGTAAAGAAGATTGGATATTGTTTTCAATTCTTACTTTTTTGTGTAGTTTATCCTTGGATTAAAAACATTTAAAAAAAAAAATCAATTTTTCAGCCTTTCGGGCACAACCAGTCACAGCAGGACATCCTGCAGGAGAACACCATACTCAAAGCAACGGAGGTCCAGTTCCCTGTCAAGCCTGTTGCCAGTAATGAAGCAAAAGTAAGAAGTTACACATGCACGTGTTGTTTTTAAATTGTTTTGCATATGTGTAAAAGTGTGTCCTCAAACTGAGCGTTTTATTTTAAATGTTTCTCTCGCTTCCGTAGGCCTTCATAAGGCGGTGTCTAGCATACAGGAAGGAGGACCGGATTGGCGTCCACCAGCTGGGAAGTGACCCTTACCTGCTCCCTCACATGCGAAGATCAAGCTCCTCTGGAAATCTGCAGATGAGTGCTGCTAGCTCTGGACCAGCCTCCTCCAGTATCATCTCAAACTGACACTTTTGAAATGTGACGGAAAGGAAAAACTGACGGCTAAAGTAGCACCTGCAGAGCTCCTCGGAGAGGCTCGGACTTGTGAGAGGAGGATCAGCAGGCAACTGAAGGACCAGGACGCGGGTGGGGAGATCTCGACAGGCCTCCTCTGACCTGTACCAGGTTTCTACTTGTTTACCAGGGCTTCATCATTGGACGGACAGTGCAGAGGGATGTTTTAAAGGACATTGGTATATGGTTTGTTTTGAGGGCCCGACAAAAGCACTGAAACTGACTTGTCACCCTTGAAGAAAATGTGACTGGATTCTTTGTTCACAGGTTGCATATGGATGAAGCCTCAAGAGGCTGAAGGGAGATTTGGCAGCCCATAATTTAGATTAATTAATATGGTCCTGCCAGGATGCAAATTATTCAGCTGCTAGAAGTTAATTTACTGTGATAAGACAGTTAAGTAGAACTACAGAGATTTCACTATTGATTTGGATAACTGTTCTGTTTTTCACAAATGTTAGGCTTTAATTTGAGTTATTTAGCCATGGGAATGTAATGTGTAGCATACAAGTGGCATCTAGTGTCGAGTAGGTTGGAGCAGCATACTAAATATGTTTCAATGCACAAAGTAACCAAATGTAGAAAATAATAAATGTATAAAATCCTATGCAGGAATATTAATTAACAGATAAATTGGAAATTGTATATGCTGTATAGGTAAATTTTGAACTGCAGCAGTAATATGTATGAAGAGTTTAAAAAGAATCCCTTCATAAAATTAGCTTCCTGGAGTGGTTTCATTTTTCCTGCTTTGTTGCTCTTACCTTTTCAAGAGCTGTATGTTTCACTTGGGGTACAAATTGTACAGTTCTCCGAAGAGTGAATAATAAATGCCAGGAAATATTTTTTCCCTCCCCTCCCAGTGAATGGCATTTTAGATCCTGATCAGATGTTCATTTAGTGAGTTTTAGAGCCCACATCTGCAGCCTCGCAACATACTGACACCTACTGGCTGTATGTGGTACTGCGTTGGACCAACGGCGCTCAATGTGAAGACAACAGAGCAGACAGGAAACTAGGTGTAATCAAGGTAACAATCTTACACTTTATTTAATCCCCCAGTAATGTTGGAGTAAGCAAACCTGACTTTTGTTTTTCTTAAGGAGAGTCATTAGATCTTCACCTTCCTCTTCAAACCATTGAGTAAATTGACCCTAAATTAAAAAAAAAAAAGTCACTTAACCCATCTTCCACACTGTACAATTCTGATGGTTAAAGTTTGCTTTTTTTAAAATGTGAGAATAGTTATCAAATAGAGCAATTTGTCAGCAGAGTGGTGCAAAAAAACAATACGGTTATATTGTGGAAGGAGTTGAGAGCAGGGGCTGTTTTGTGCTAAAAGGAGTCCAAAGACATTGTTATATTTATTGATCCAGAGGTAGACAATGAAGATGAGGTGGGGGTTTTGGTCAGTAAACCGTTCATTTGGATGGTAGAAGAGGGAGATGTGGTATCAGTTGTAGCAGCGGGCTTTGCGTTGGTTGGAAAAACGGAGTCAGATTGAGGCGGAGCCCCAATGGAGGCGGCACCCGGGAGCCTGAACGGAGAAAGAGGTGTGACACCTGCAGAGGACAACACAAAACAGTGGGTTACCTACGAAGTCATTTGGAAGCTTGAAATGCATCCTCAAGAAAACACTCGGATTTGGAAACATTTTTCTTTTCTTTTTGCAAGTCTATGATGTGTTTGAATGCACGTTTTGTTTTTGGCGGGG
This sequence comes from Xenentodon cancila, assembly GCA_014839995.1. Lineage (NCBI taxonomy): Eukaryota > Metazoa > Chordata > Actinopteri > Beloniformes > Belonidae > Xenentodon > Xenentodon cancila. Next base: position 7,004,851 of record CM026200.1, read on the forward strand.
AGTAGACTAGCAGTGTTTCTGCGCAGGCTTGGATGTCTAGTACTCGTGAAAGGCGCACAAAAAAATTAAGCTGCAAGTGAAAAGTCTGTATATTTTATACTTTGCTTTTGTCCCTGCACTGCAGCTTCAACGCACAACTGCACCAATTTAAGATTTTTAGAGGTAAAAACAGAGTGAGATTTACAAAATATGCTTAAAGGTCCACTTTAAGCAAATTGAGAACAGTCAATATGATCCTGTACAACCTTTCCCTGCATAAAAGATGTGGAATAACTTGATTCTGAAGGATGTTGATTCAGCTGTTTTGTTTTGTAGAGGAAAAAAAAATGGAACATTTTGGCTCTGTAAAATGTACCTAAACTTTTTTTTTACCATTTTTTTCTAACATTGTTGTAACTGAAGGCAATTATCTTTTTTTTAGATTATCTGAAGGGACAAATGTACAATCACAAACCACAAAGAGGGAAAAAAAACAACTAAAATCATCCTGTTTTTTTTTTTTTACTACTTCTTCTTGTGAGATGGACTCTGATTTAAACCCATTTGATAAATGTTTGTTTTTTAACTCTTATTTGTCAGGTATCAGATCAGTTGAAGGATGAAGCCTTGATGTGGAATAGTTTTCCCCTTTAACCATGTTCAGGCATTAATGGTGGTTTTTATTTGGTCTTTCTGCATATAAATCCCATTCTCTTTCTCAGTTTGGTTTAAAAAAACAAAACGAGCCACTCGTGCTTCTGTCCAGCTGCATATAATTTGATTCAGTGAGCTTACTTTGATATGCCTATTTTTGAGGCATATTGCGTTGTATTTTCTTTGAATTGCTGAAACCTGTATATTTTCCTTTTCTGATTTACTCAAAGTTTAGACACTGGTGACTGGAGCAAAAACATCATCTGCATATTCCTCTTCATATTCATCCTCTGGATCTTGCATATTTATATTCCATAATTCTTTTTCTGTACTTGAGCATAGGGGAAAAAGCCAGTAATTTCAACAATTTACATTTTTAAGCATTTTCTACAGGGCTAGAAAGTTCTACTGTTTTTTTTTTTGTTTTTTTTTTTTTTGTCTCCTACAAAATAAAACCTCTGAACATCCTCAAATGTGACCGTCCTTTTTTTTTTTTTTTTTTTTTTTTAATGGTTTTTAACAAGAAGCAGGTTCAGCATGTCCAAGGCATTTTTTGCTTATCTGGCTTAAATAAACATTTTAGATCTTGATAAGTGGTATCAGCTCAGGTGCTTTTACTGTTTCGGATTATAAACTGTTTTCTGATTGAATACATGTACACGTAGGTAGAAAAGGATGTTTTCATCTGATGACCCATCACAGATCCGTAGCTGGATATTTCTGACAAAATAAACAAATATTCGGCTACTATGCGAATTTAAGTGTTTCTAGAGGAGCTTCCGTAAATAAAGCTGGTAGAATCAACTAAAAAGCATAAATACTATCGCTGTTGCATCATTAAAGCACTGGTATAGCTTATGATTTATGATAATCTGTGTTGCAGGTCTAATTCTTGAAATGTAAAAGATAAAAATCAGTTCAGTTTTATTCTGCTGGATGCAACCCTAGTTACTTTAAAAGCTCCGTGCACAAATAAAACAAGGATAAGCATTACAATCAGTGGGTTTTCATCAAATGTCCATGTTCACTTTTGTCATCAAAGCAGTAAAATGGTAACTAAAATGTATTAGTTCTTCGGATAAAACATCAAACGTTATATGTATATATCTTTGAGGTCACAGCAACACATTTCAGGATCATCAGCTGTTACAGGATATATAAACGTTCCTCTCTGCAGTGAAATAACTAATCCTGAGGATTTAGGTTTTTGTTTCATGGGTTTTGTGTAAAATTTTAAAAAGTAAAAAGCAACTCTAGAATAATGATTGTCAACCTTAAGTTAAAATACAATCACAGAACAAAACAATACCTTGTATAGTAATATTAGGATGAAAATCCACCTTCGGCCAACGGACGTTTATAATTCTTGGGAAATCAGGAGAGGGTTGAAAACCTCCAGCAGTGAGAGGTGCCGTTCCTGACCGAAACAAACCAAAAGAAAAAGAACATTTCAGATCTAGTTTTGGTTGAATTACTTTTTAGACACAGACGAGTAGCAAGTTTAATATAACTTTGTAACCCTTGTAGTGTTATATCGGAGTTGAGATCCATTGTAGAGGTTTATTGCTGTGGGCAGGAAGGATCTCTCGTAGTCGTCTGTGTTGCAGCAGACCTGAACAAACCTCTGACTGAAGACACTGATGTTGAATCACTGTGTTGTGAAGAAGATGCTCAGGGTTCTCCGCGATCATCTTTATTTTATGAAGTATCCTCTGCACAATCAGCTCCAGAGGCTCCAGAACAGTCCTCAGAACACGGACAGACTTCTTTATCAGTTTGTTCAGTTTCTTTAAGTCACTGGCTCCGATGCTGCTCCACCAACCGATGACTGCAGATGAGATGGCACTCTCCAGGACCGACGTATAGAGGACATATAATATCTTACTTCAAACACTGGAGGACCTAAGCTTCCTCAAACTCCTGTGCTGACGACCACCTGGTCAGACACACAACCATTCAGTGGTCTGTTTTGTCAGGTTGAGGTAGAGGCATCCAGCTGGGTCTTCTGGAGTTTCATAGTAATACATGGTAATGCAGGCTTGGATGGTCGTAAATACACTGGAGAAATCAAAGAACATGATCTTCACAGTACTGCCGGCTTTGTCCAGATGGTTGTGGGATCGTTGAAGCAGGTGTATGATGGCATCTTCAACTCCAACCCCACAATGATAAGAAAACTGCAGTGGGTCCTAGAAAGTGCTTGTTTGCCTATTCAGGTGGGCAAATAAAAGTATCTCCAAGACTTTCTTGATGTGAGAAGTTAAGGCTATGGGTCTTTAGTCATTAGGAGAAGATGGATGAGATCTTTTTGGTACTGGAACAAGACAGGATGTCTTCCACAGCATTGGAACCTTCTCCTTGCTCCAGGTGAGGTTGAAGAGGTGCTGCAGAATCCCACATAGCTGATCCATACAGGCTTTCAGGACTCTGGAACTGGTGGCATCCGGACGTGCAGCCTGCTTCTGGTTCAATCTCTCCAGTTGACTCTTCACCTGACTGCTAGAAACAGATGGGAAGGAGATGGAGGAAGGCCAGCATCTCCTGATGTGGTAGGAGACAGAGATGGAACACCAGCATGATCCATGACTGAGGTGGAAGATGAGACAGCTGAGGTGTGACGGAGAAGCTGTGGGTCAGTGGAGGAAGTCATGTCAGTTTGACTGGGAGAGGAAGATAAGGGAAGCTGAGCTTTTTTCTGAACTAAACCTGTTGAAGATTGTGTTCAGTTCATTGGCTCTCTACAGACTTCCGACTATACGGTCCTCCTGCTTGAAGCCTGTGACCGTCTACATCCTCTTTCAGGGAATCCCCTCACCGTTCCGGTGAGGATGATGTTGTCCACACATCAGTTGATATAGTCAGTCACACACTCTCCATGTGGCTCACAGAGTGCATCCCAGTCTGTAGCCTCCACAGTATCCCATGACCACCTCCTCACAGTGTTTTTGGTCACAGGTTGCCTCTGGATGATGGGTTTGTGAGTGGAGGGGAGAAAAACCAGATTATGATCTGTCTTGCTGAGAGCTGGTGGTGCAGAGGAGCTGTATATATCTCTGACGTTTGCATAAAACAAATCCAGCGTTTTGAACACTTGACAAACGGTTGAAACGTTGGAAATGTGGCAGAGAGAGAAGTGTGGTTGAAATCAGCAGTGAAGGCTAGAAATGCACCAGGCTGTTGTGTCTGTAGCGTAGCAACAGCAGAGCTGATGACGTCACAGGCCGGAAACGCAGAGCTGAGAGCTCAATATGCAGAAACTGTGGTTCACACGTTTGACGTTTCAAATGCATAATATACATTAACACTGCAACAGCAGGGTTCACGGGCCAGAGTCAGAGATGGTAGTGTACCTGCTGGTAGAGTGCTCAGGACAGCGGCCGGGCTAGAGCTGACGGACAAGCTGTCAAGAGGTCGTTCTAGTCCAGTTGAAGTGGAAGACGTTGCGACAACTGGAACGGTTGGAATGACAGCAGAGAGATGGACCTGGTAATTAAAATGACTTTATCTCTGAGTGTGAACTAAGTCTGGAGCAAAAATGAAGTAAAATCAAAGGTCAATCAAGAGGTCCCTTCAATAAAACACCGAGTTACCTCTGTAAAGCCGTCTTTAGGTGCAGCAGCTGCGTTGTCAGGAGTCTCCGCGGGGAAGTGGATTTTCTTGCCCTCAGTAAATGGCAGCATAGGTATCCTGTGCAGGTAGCCGAAGCCAATTCCACATCCTAGACTGCAGAGAAAAGAAACCTTACAGTCACATGACAGCAAGAATCCAAAACCCATCCAATGGTTGTATCACAAAGAAAAAGAAAATCCTCAAATAACGTCTCTATAAAACGCTCTGAACCAGAAACGTGTTAAAAGCCATCGAAACGTAAATATGAAACCTCGTTTTGTCCCGCACAGCTTCTAATTTGTGCAGTTTGACTCTTGTTTCTTGTTTCCTTAAGTCAAACATAGAGACGTGCCATACCTGCCCTCTCCACCCCAGTCAGAGTTAGGCGTGATGACCACCTCGCGACAGTTGTCTGCGTCTGTGTTGTAAACATACAACTTCAGCTCCTTCCCTTCCTGTGTTTCAACGAGGGAGAACAGATCGTCGCTCTGTCCAAAACATAAAGAAAAACCACCAGGTCAGGAGGCTGATAACTTCCTTTAAACATTAATACCAGTCAACAAAACAGGCACCTCATCCATAGCAGTGTCTGCTCCTATAATGTAGTCAACGTAAGACCTCAAACCAGCCAGGGCTGCAGGAGAATTGGGTTCAACTTCCTGCACTCAAACAAAAAGAATATGTGAACATAAGAGGTCACTGGACTCAAAGGGATATGTTCAGTCAGACCTGCACACTCACCAACACATGCCAAACGTTTTCATTGGCTCCTTCAAAGCTGCAGAAGCGGATGCTGACACCCAGGAGCCCCTTGCCACCCCACATGGTGCTGGGTACGATGGTGGTCTCCCTCACAGCCAGCATCTTGCTACTGTACAGCAGCATCTTAACAGGCTTTTCCACGTTCATCTTCAGCAGCTCTTTCAGGGTGTCATTGTCCCTGTTCTGTTAGAAATCAGTGCATTCAAATCGATTTGCGATGACACTCCAGGCCACACACAACCTGAGGCAGGGTGAGGAAACTTACCAGTCTAGTGTCACAAACTGAAATGATGAAATCAAAGAATGGCTCCAGTCCTGCGCGGTGGCCGGGCGAGTTTTCCTGCACCTGCAATATTGAAGTGACATAGAGGTGGTCAGAGGGTTTTCAGGTGAAACCAAGGATGCGTTACCAGAAAACCAGACGGGTAAAGAAAAGAAATGAATTAACGTCACACGACATTACATCAAACACCAAGTTAATGTATTTGCCCTTAAATCAAAATAGAAAAAAAAAGTATCTGGTAAAGCACTGAAGGAGAGAAAGGTTTTTATCCGAGGAGGAAAAATTGTTTGGTGCCTTTAAAAAATATTAATCACTGATTCTTTCAGGTTCACCTTAAGATTTCAGCCAGTATAAAACCATTATTATCAATCCATAGAAAAATGACGATTAAGCACAAATATAGAAATAAATGATTGCATATAGATTTTAGATCATAAATTGGCAAAACACAGAATAGCAGTTTTGCATTTGTATGTGTGTGTGACTTTGGATTATTACCTCTTTTTGGCAGGTTTATTGATTCATTTTATAAAACAAGTGGTTTTTTTTTTAGTAAAAATAATAACTACTGACTGTTTAAAAGGTTGCAGATAAAACAGGTTTGAGAACAACTTGAGGTTCAAACCATGACTAATTAAATTATGTTGCGATTTGCCCTGAGCAAGTCCAACAGTTACAACTTTTTAGGGATCAAAAGCATTGTTAGTGCTTTATCTTTTTTTCCCCCCCTTGTTTATTTAAAATAGACCAAACCGTGAAGTTTTACAACAATCCCACTGGTACAAAGGTGATCTACAACCACATATTTTCTTGGTGACAAGGATTCTTTTTCTTAGACGCAAGTCTGATAAGTAACCAGTTATACTGCTATGTGGAGGAGCCTTTCAGTCGTCTTTGACAGCCAGTGACTGAAACCTAACATAAAAGTGTCCACATGTTATCGTGGGGATAAAGGACAAATGCTCTTGAAGTTTAAGGAGAAAGTCTGGCGAGCTTAAACAACACTGTTTCTCACAATTAGATGTATGAAGTAAAACAATCTGAATCACTTTCAACGGGTGATGCATCCATGTGTTGTTCTGTTGATGCAGATTTCAAAACCTCTATTTAAGGAATTTGCTTCATCATAAGTATTGAAATACATACAATACAATAAAACCGCCACACCCCCTATTTTGTTTTCAAAAGAACACATAAACAGAAAATCTGAACACCCGTTACTATGGGCGGGATGGACAAGTGTTGGCGTTTCACCCTGTACTAAAAAAACAAAAACAAAAACAAAAAAAATCCAGTTTGACTGCAATGCATCAAATCCATCTCTGTTGAGATTTGACGTGCATTTTTACCACTATTCTCCAGAAAACCACGTCCAGCTTCAGTGACACTAAATGTTTGTCGTAGGAACACACCCGCTGTCGTTATTAGTCACACAGTAGCCACACCGGTTATTCTGCCATCATCCAGGTACGTTTTCAACTGGGAGAACTGCTGGTAATGATGGAAAACCGCACTTATGCACAATGATCTAGGCTCTTATCCAAATCCATACAGCCCCGGATCACAGGACATTGTGGATCCAACACGATCCGACACGATCCCGCCGTTGACAGAGCCAGACTGACGGACTCGCACCACAAATCTCACCGCTGCTGACACGTTTTTCACACCGACACTTTACGGTGACATTAGACGACTAAAGTCTCTCCAGGGTCGTTATCAAGCACCAGCCCTTGAGTGGCGTTATAATGACTCAAACGTGTGCGTGTGCGTGTTCGTCCCTCCAGAGAGCTCCTGAGGTAGGTGTCGGAGCTCGTGATCGAGGACGGAGACGCAGCTCCGGCGGAGTGATTCTGCTCTTACCCGGAGTACGTGGTACCCTTCGGTTCCCCCTCCTGGGATCTGGACGCTGGGAGAACCTCCCATCCTTCCCGGGGAGCGGGAGGCAGATTGGGAATCCCGTAATGATCCGCGGGGAGGCTGTGCGCCACCGTACGTCGTGATTTCCAGCGGTTCCTGGTTTCCTGCAGCATTTCCTGTGGCTCAACCCTCCCTCCCTCCTAACAGCTGGGCGATGGCAGCATCAGCGCCTCTTTCTCTGTTTGTTTGTTTTTTCTCAACTGGAAAAAAACAACAACAAAAAACAGAGACAGCCCAGTGGTTGATCCTGTACAGAGGTGGATCATCTCTGGAGAAACAGACCAAAACCATTCAAAATTCAATGTGCTGTTAACACACATCATCCATCCTGTCAAATCTGGGTTCAATTGGTTCATTTTCACACTACAGTCTAAACTGCTAGGGAAGACATTTTCAACTAAGACTATTTCCATCTCTGAGTCTACATAGATTAATCGACCCCCTGTGCAGTCTTTAAAACTCTTCGTATCTGACAGTGAGCTGACCACAAACGGACAGCATTCCCACTTATCGATGCTGCCATCACCAACCTCGACAGAAAGGATGATATCTTAGACTAGTGTTCTTCAACCGTGGTCCTCAGGGCTCACTGTTCTGGGTCTTTCTCTATCTCATACTTGGTAGTTTATACTGAATAAACCTTTCATGTCAGTGTTTCTTCAGTAGGAACAGCAGCGTACTCATGTAGGTGATAACATCACAGCTCCGCCAGTAGCCTAAAACATTATTTAAAGATGTATATAATTTAGTTGAGAATAACATAATCACTATGAAGATTAAATTATGGAATTATGGAACTGAATTGTTTAATTACTTCAGTCGGTCTATAATTCACAATAGGCCCACCTTTAGATGTTAGTCTATTTGACTTGTTTTCTGATTTCACGTAAGGAAAAACATGCAAATCTTTCCTTTCTCCACCTGTAAACACATATCACAGATGTCAAGTTTTGTACATGAGTGTGGCTCCACAGTGTTGGCACTCATTTACAGCTCAACTGGGAAACTGTCAGTACTGTTTAAAAAGTTTCCTTTTCTTCACTTTCCAGCTGCTTTCAAATTTAATCCAGATCAACTCTGAGTCAGCGAGGAGAGTGTGCAAGACTGAAGCTGTCTCCGTGATTAAACATTGATAATAAAGGATATTATCAGTGCAATAAAGAACACGAGCTCAAGGAGTAGAACAATGTAGCTGAATATCTTTGCAGTGCAGCAGCTCTTATCAAATAATGTGAAATAAACCTGGTTAGCACTGAAATTCTCCTCATCAATCATCAGCTATCCCGTCAGTCTGCTCCAGCTCACCTTGATTCTGCCTCAGAGCAGATGAATAGGACGATCACTTAAAAGCTTAAAATGCACCTGCATTTAAGAAGGAGATCAGTTACTCCTGGCAAATATACAGTCTTCACAATGCATTCATGTGCTAATTTCATTCAACAGGAACAACGTGTAAATTGTTTTGCACATGGTGCCAAATTGCAGAATGTGCAAATGATGAAAATGAATCAGCGAGGCACTCGTCAGTGATGTCTCACAGTCACCGAAATAACTTCCACGGACAAATGCAAAATGTAGATACTTTCATGAGGTTTGCTAACCTACAAAACATGAAATATGACAAACATGGATAATGTAAAGTCAGTAAAAATGTTCCGTTTTACAATAATTCAACACTTTTACTTTTTAATAGTGACAATAAACAATATAAAAACTATTTAAAAAATTGTTACTGTTAGAATATAATATAATTTTTTTTCACTTTATGGAGATTCAAGTAATAATGCCAATGTGAATCCAGTAATGTTGAAGGCCATCCATTATCTATACCCGCTTAATCCTTCTCAGGGTCAGGGTCGGTGCCTATCCCGACACATAGCAGGCGAAAGGCAGGGCGACCTGTCCAGTGATGGACTGGCCACCCTGGACAGATCGCCAGTCCATCACAGGGCCACATACAAAGACAAACTCATACCTACAGGCAATTTAGAAGTATCAACTAACCTAATATGCATGTTTTTGGACTGTGGGAGGAAGCCGGAGTACCCGGTCTCAAAATACTGGAACAGTGTTCGGAGCAAAATCAGAACAAGTTCAGAGATACAACATCTTCAGCTGTATAGACAGTTTTTATAACTAGTGCACATGTGAGATACTAGAATATATTACAATGTCAGACACTTTGGAGATAATGGAATTACTAATAAGGTAAAAGTCGATGCGCCGATGAACTTGTGAAACAATGGTCGATGGAACGCTCTTCCTCCTTTTCTTTGTCCTCTTCTGTTTGTACATCCTATGTCTCCTATTATTCCAACCCAAACGTTTTACACTCATTCAAACACACTACGACACATCACACAGTCACCAAACTGAACCCATCACTGTCTTGTCTTTTCTTTCTTGCTCTTTCATGTCTCACTTTTTCCTAGTCTTTCACATCCTCTTAGTCCTCTTTTTTTCTTTTAGACTGTCAAGAGTTGCAAGTTAAATGCATAATATATATGCAAACAAAGGGTAAAAAAAAGAATAAAGAGGCTACTTAGAGAAGAGAGTTGAAGAAAAAGTACAGAAAGAGATGAATGAGATGAGAAAGAAAATGACGGTAAGAAGAAAGAAAATGAAAATGACCATCTGAAACAAATGGAGAAAGAGGATGATAAAAAGAAAGAGAAGGTGGTGAAGAAGAGGACATTGATCAACTGGATTCATAAGAAGTGCAGCAGCAAGAAGCCTGAACAGGCTCCTGGAAACCAGCAGCTTCGTCCACATTCTTCTCTTCTAATACCTCTTTCATCCTCATCTTCAACCTCTCCCATTCCTTTTAAAACAATGGACAAAGGCAGTAGGTCACGTGACCCACTGGTTTCTGACAACCAGTTTTCTTTGTACAGGATGCAGCCAACAGGAACACGCCCACCGCATGTCAATCAAACTCAGCTTTGCTCCCAGCTCCTGGTGAATATCTGCAGAGCTGCCTCCAGACATTTACAGCTGAAGACACTGTTTACTATGTAGGAGTTGATTAAACCAATATTAGAGTGTAGGTTTACCAACCATGGAAATAGTATCAATTTTTTTGTGTACATATAATCATCTTTATTTATATTATTCAGTTATACTTGAGTAATTTGTGTTAATGATTATTATTTTTTAATTAAGATATCCTAATGTTTCAAGTGCTCTTGGGAGCCCCCTGGTGGCGTGGTGGTACTAAACAGCTGATTAGTTTCTATGCGTCTTAGGCAATAGACACAGGAATAGTATACCTATGATGCCATGGAGGAGGACTATCGGTCAGCCTCGATTCTGGCAAACTGTCAGACGGCTCAGAAGGGGGGTGCGGGTGGGGAGCTGCTGACCGCAACTGGGGACATTGTCAGACGGTGGAAGGAATACTTTGAGGATCTCCTCAATCCCACCGACATCCTTACGCTGAGGAAGCAGAGGCTGGGGACTCTGTGGTGGACTCTTCCATCACCCAAGCCGAAGTCACTGAGGTAGTCCGTAAGCTCCTTGGTGGCAGGGCTCCTTAGTGGTCGACGAGATTTGCCCTAAGTACCTCAAGTCTCTGGATGTTGTAGGCCTGTCTTGGTTGACATGCATCTGCAACGTTGCATGGAGGTCGAGGACAGTGCCGCTGGAGTGGCAAACTGGTATGTTGGTCCCTCTTTTTAAAAAAGGGGAACTGGAGCGTGTGTTCCAACTATAGGGGGATCACACTTCTCAGCCTCCCTGGTAAAGTCTACGCCAGGGTACTGGAGAGGAGAATTCAGCCGATAGTCGAATCTCAGATTCAGGAGGAACAATGCGTTTTTTTTCCTTGTCGTGAAACACTGGACCAACTCTATTCCCTCCGCAAGGTGCTGGAGGGTTCATGGGAGTATGCCCAACCAGTCCACATGTGCTTTGTGGATCTGGAGAAAGAGTTTGACCATGTTCCTCATTGTATTCTGTGGGCGGTGGTCCGTGAGTTTGGGGTCCGGGGGCCTCTGCTTTGGGCTGCTCGTCTCTGTACGACCGGAGCAGGAGCTTGGTTCGCATGGCCAGTAGTAAGTCAGACCTGTTCCCAGTGCATGTTGGACTCCGGCAGGGCTGCCCTTTGTCACTGGTTCTGTTCATAATTTCTATAGACAGGATTTCTAGACATAGCCAGGGATCGGAGGGGGCGCTCCCTTAGAGAGAGGTTGAGAAGCTCAGTCATTCAGGGGGAGCTCGGGGTAAAAGCCGCTGCTCCTTCACATCCAGAGGAGTCAGCTGAGGTGGCTTGGGCATCTGTATCGGATGATCCCATGATGCCTCCCTAGAGAGGTGTTCCAGGCATGTCCCACCGGGAGGAGACCCCAGGGAAGACCCAGGACTCCCTGGAGAGACTATGTCTCTCGGCACACTTCACATTTCTCTTTATTATTTTATGATGTTTAACAAGATTTGAATCTCTCATATATTTGTTTTATATTTAGCAATGTGTAACTATTTATCCTTCTCTATGATACCTTTAACATCAATTTTAATTGTTCTATACGTACAGCGAGTTAGAAACATACTATACATGGCAATACTTGCTCTTTCAAGAAGCACATAATAAATTCTGTATTTTAGCAGCAGCTGCTGACGCCTTAAAACTGTGTGATCACTGCTCAGATTTATACTTTCTCAGTCCTGCAAGAAATTTACAACTAAGGCTACAAAAAAAAGTGCACTGTCGTTTTCCAGGCACTTTTACAACTTTGAGATGGCGAGGAAAACATCGAGACACCTCTTCTCCACTCACTCTGGCATGGACACACACACATATTTACACACTGGATTTCCACACAGTAAGCAAAGCCGTGGCCACAAAGGTGAACTATTACTGCTGGGGATAGTTTCTTAATGCCTGGCAATTGTAATTTGTCATTTTTTCTATTTTCTATTTATATTTTTTTTCTATCATCCTTTCTATTTTTTTAAATATATAGTGTATGCATGCTCTCTGCTGACATAACTGCTTTGTTGTGCTGGGAGGCAGAGATAAAAATGCAGAGTAAATGTAAAAAAAAAGCCTTTAATAAAGAAGATGTAGCATTGGAACTAAACACCACTACAGGTAGTTATCACATTATTATTATTCTTGTTTGTCATCCTGCAGCAAAGTGTTCCCCTTATTTGAAAGCTTTAACACACCACATGCTGTGAGGTTGTTTTATTCATTAAGCTTTTGTAATTGCAATCACCACTCAGAGCCTCGGTAAGCTGCAGTGTTGCTGCTCAAGGGTGCACTTTCATGCCTTTCGAAAACATCCAGCAGAGACATTTACCAGAGGCCTCTCAACTTTAACAAGAGCCACATTAGGTTTTAACACACCCATAGACACGAAGACAGGCAAGTTAGTCTATGGACTATTAATCTCCTCCTTAAAATGTACTTTCTGCAAAGATTAATCAAGTTGTGGACATGCAGTCATTAAGAGGGGGCTATTTAGATAAGTGCAACCCATTATAATTAGTTTGGAAGACAGAGGCCTTAAGGTGTTGTAATTGATCCTATTATCAGTGTTTTGTCAAGCACAGTTGCTGTCTGGCTTAATTATAAGAGTAGAGCACGCTGAAGGACCATTTCAAGGGAAAGAAGAAATGATTATTGCCTTTAAACATGACTAAGCACAAAATCAAAAATGTTTTGATAAAAGTTAACAAAAATGTTCCTGTCAAAATGTAAGAAAAAAAAAAAACAGGTTGTGGAGAATCTGTGGACATAGCTGCATATGAGTGGTGTGTGGAGATGAAGGGGGAAGGGCTGGCAAGCAGCCCGCAGTCAATATCGTCATCATCATCATTTCATTAGACGTCCCTCACACAATGAGAATGTCAGGATCCATCAGGAAGCTAATGTGGCAGTGATTCCCAGGGGTGGGAGATATATTTGGCACATCAGGAAACAAGTGACAAGATTCACAGATATAAAAGAGAGAGGAGTTAACACAGCTGAGGAGGGACAGATGAGTGAGTGGCCTATTGTAAACTTTTACTTCAAAATCAAAATATCCAAACAAACAAATGGTTGTTCATTTGGAAATGCACCTGATAAGTATCGGTCTTTGTTCCAGTTCCAGGAACCTAACAGAGACTGAATCCTGCGAGTGTGTGCGAGTGTGTGCGAGTGTGTGCGAGTGCGAGTGAGTGTGTGCGAGTGTGTGCGAGTGCGCGTGAGTGTGAGTGTGTGCGAGTGCGTCTAAGTCTAACTCAGCCACACTCCAGATCCAGCTCCAAAAACACAGCTGCTTTGTTTCCTAATTTTTCTCCCATCTTCTTCTTCTTCTTCTTTTAGCCAACATAACTTAAAGCTTTCAAATAATATTAACGATTCTACCGATATGAAGCTTTGCGTTGCATTCTTTCCATAAATACATGATTAAAAAGCATCCTTGTTCTCTTACAGGCATAACATTAAAAATGAAAATAAAAAAAATGAGTGGCACATCCATATATTGTATTTAGAATGTAGCTTATAAATTAAATATATTTTTGTGTATTTTTTTATGTTAACTTTCTGATCACAACTTTTTACTTTTTAGGACTTTTATTTTAAACTCTGAGACCATTTTATGAAAATCCTAAAAATATTTTCATAAAAATTGCGTTTCCTTAGTTCTCCAGTCCTTTGCACCAATATTATCATTATTTTTAAATTGGGATCTGAGGTTAAATAGTATTACTTTTAACACTTCTCTTGGCTATTTATTATTTTTGCATTTTTGGTTTATAAAGCACTTTCTGTTATATTCAGCTGAATGAAAATTGCTGTGCAAATAAATTTTGATTAAATTTAAAAAAATCCTTTTTTTTTTTAAATAAACTGCTCAGTCCTGACTTTTGCGAGCTCATACAGTACTGATGCATATGTGGCTGCACAACAGATCCAGATATCTTCCGCACACGGCAGCTGACTGTTGGGACAAACTTTCAAGAGTTGTTGTTTTAACAAAGAAATTTCTACCACCGGTTCCTTCCTGATCATGTTTACTCAGAAAAGACAAAATGTCATTGGTGATTTTGGTAAAAAAGTAGCTTAAGACCGACCTCTCTTGGAGTCCTACATTTTTTAATTAATGCACGTTTTCCTTGCACCAAAATTGTAAAAACAAAACACAAACAATAACCCCCCCTAATATTCTCACATAAAACTAGTATAAATAATGAATATTCATTTTTAGACTTTTGAATATTAGAAACCTGCCCCTAAAACTATACAATTACCAGTTTAATTAACTGGATTTCACATTACATTGGCTACATTGACTGAAATCGGAGTTGATAGAACATTCATTCATGTCCATAATCACCAGACTGCGACGGACTGCAGGAGCTGGAACCCTTCTTTCATTTGCGTTCACTCATTATGCCTCTCTCCTGCACCTGCTTCCAAATTAACCATGTCATTATGTTTTGGCACATTTAACCTTCTATGATGCAGCCAGCAACAAACAAACACAAAGAAAAAACAGTCTCCCTGTAGGTGTGGCATGAAGTCAAAGGTTATTTGGAGTGGCTGTTCCTTTAACCTTCTGTTCTACGTAACTTCACCAAGCAGCTATTGACATGAGGTCTGTAATGATCGCTGCACCGAAGCGTGAAACAAAGAAATAGCATCTGCCTGGTGGAGGAAGGGAGGAGAGCCACTCAAATAGTCGATCTTTCCCCGACTGTGTCGAAATAAAACACAGCGAGGCAGATCCTTGAAATAGGCTGCACAGGGGAGAAAAGGTGTTAAGAGATCACAGTCGAATGCCTTTTATGACAAAAGTGTGCGTAAAGAGTGAATTGAAGGGATTGGGAGAAGGTGCTCATGAACTCTCTGCTGCGAGATGATCCACCTATAAAAAGACCCTGTGGGGTGATTAATCTGGCCAGTGGGTAGTTACAACTAAGTGGGTTGAAAAGGCATACAAAAAAAGGACAAAAAAACATTAGCATTAGAAAACATGCATATTTACCCAAGCTTGCTCCTTATTGCAGGATTTTATGTTCAAATGAAATATTTTCTCGTGCATATAATCATTTCCTCTCAATACCTTAAATTTATTTTGCTTTTTACATCTTCTGAGCTCACTTACCTCAACGCATCAACCTGTTTATGACACCGACCAACAGTGAAAAGGGCTTTAAATGAGGCGGTTCTGGGAGGTTTTTGAGATTATGTGGCTCAACCAAACAAAGAGGACATTTTCTGGGAATTTTGACAGAGACGCCTCTTCCTTTTTTTGCTATTAGTTTTATTTTAAAACTATTTTCATACTATTTTTAGTCAATTTTTCCTTTTGATCTCAGACACGTTTTGGTTCAGGTTCAAATACGAGTTAGGAGGCTCGGTCAGACCTGTCCAGTCATCCTAGTTCACACTTTCACAGCCTTCACAGTAACACGATGTTTGGTGTTGTGATCTCACTTTTGCCAAACTACTTTTTGATAGCATGTGATCCATTTCCCATTTTGAGAATTTTTATTTTTCCACATCTGAAAATAACATTTTATATGTGCAGTATCCGCACTGGGACAAATGTGTTTGTACGCTTCTGTTAAAAACACAAAAAAAATTAAAAACGACGAAAAACTGGCTAATGAAAATGAGACATTTCTTTCAAATGTTGGTTCAACAAAATCATGAAAAAACCCAACAAAAACAAGCAAACGTGTTTTGTTGTTTGTTTTGAGGCGATTGCTGCAAGTCAGGTGATTTCTGAAACCCTCGAGGAGACTTCTGCACCTGTAGACGGCTGCTCCATGTTTAACTTTGGCTTCTTTTCTACGGCTTCATTGTCGTGTCTGTAACCTGATGTGTGACTTGTCAAAACCCTGCACTTTTGTTGCATCTTTCCAAAGAAACCTTCTCCCAGAAGCTTTACGGGTTGTCAATAGGCATTTTAGCAAATTTCAGCCTAATTTGTACACTACAGTCAGGTCCTCCTGAGTCACCCACTTTGGTTCCAACAGCGACGGATGGTGCAGCGAGATGCTGACGTACCTTGACCTTGATGTTCACCGTGAACCTATTTGGGCTCTTTAGTTATTTGTATTATCAATCCCTTCAGTTTGTCATAAATCCCCCTCTTGTGACCACATCTGGGGAGGTTGGCTGCAGTCCTGTGGACCCTAAACTACTGGATGAACATCAGTCTGTGTAGAGATGGTCTTCCAGCCTTCACCTTTAACACGTTTGTCTAGAATATTCTTTCAGATCCCCTCAGACAACTTTCTCTCCCGCTTTCTCTGGTTCATGTTTAATGTGGTGAAGACATGGTCCATGGACCATGGGAGCAACGATGTTGGAAAAGTGTTGACTTCGCAGTTATAATTCTAACGACTAACCCCAGACTTATATAACCTGAGGAAGGAAAAAAAAGGTTAAAAACAATCCCCTTCCAAGATACTCTCACATCAGTCCTGTTTGACATTCATACATTTATTTGTAAAGTTAAGTATTTTCCACAAACTACAAGGAACTATGCCTGCAGATGATCTACAGCCCAGGTCTTCATTAGTGTTAGTGGATACAGCAGTAAAACAGTTCTGTTAAAGTGCCCACATTAAATACGACAGGGGACATTTCGTCTCACTAGTTCAGGAATGTGCGGTTGTTTGACGCATCTTAGTACAATAGCGAATGCTGTGCATGTCACTGTTCAAGCGAAATGATTAATGATCATCTTTTAAAGTGTCTCTATAGAAAGCATGTCGTACTAGACAAACCTTTGCACATTCTAGTTGTACTCCACTTCACGTTTTATAACACAGACAATCATGTGTCCCATAAATTAAAACTGCCCATGACCATGATTTAGTGTTGTGCTTTTTATCATTGCTGAAGCGCCAGCAGCAGCAGCAGCACTTTGCAGTCTCGTAGCAGAGCGTTTTAACAACATTCAGTCATTTTGTCACAATGACGTCACACAGTTACACAATACAGATTGCACTAAAGTTAAAGGCAGTATGTTAAGCATTCTTTTAGAAACATTTGAGAAAAAGGTCCACGTACATGTTCATAAACGTATCTCAACCCTTCTTTGGTTCACAAATACACAAAAAGACATGACTGTTATTCAAAACACTGCGAGACTATACAGCAGAGTGTCCGAACGGGAAGGAGGATACGTTACAAATGGAACAGAGGAGCAGATAAACTATTCACAATAATACAATCTCGATATAAACTAAGTCTTCAAGCCATCACATAATATATTGTATGGCTGATTTACATAGATTGTAGAATTTTGTTACTGTAAAATTAGGACACATTTGGCACAAAGGCAATATAACAATACTATACACAATCTACACAAAAGTCTAAAAACACAGCAATCAGTTACAGAGACTGTGTTATATGCTCCAACCCTTGTCGTCTAGCAAATAAAATCACAGCTATGATATTGTGATGCATCTGTCTTTGTTACTTACCATATATTTATCATCAATAATTACATATGTTATTAGTAATGCTGTTTATGTCTATAAGGTTCCCTACAATGTGCTCTGGTAGCTGTGCTGCTATATACAGAATCATCAACTGTTTAGATATTCTGGTTATTTCATATTTCGTATTAAGCTGTTGGGACCCGGTGTAAAATGCTAATAAACCAGTGTACACTTGTTAAAACATTATATTTGATTAAAGATGGTACAAAGGCAACACAAAGGGTTTGTATGGAGTTTTTCATTGACAATACTTTTGTTATTGGTCCTGAGGTCCTGCAGCGACTTCACTACAGAACCGAGTCTGTTTTTAAAACACTAGTCTCACATTTCGGTTGATTCTTTAAACGCTTTGACAGTTTGAATTTAAGGTGATGAAATCGACAAATTCTCTGCAGTTGTAGCTGTCCATTGCAGTGGTCCCCTATTACATCCTCTTCCAAACCACTCCTTTACTTTTTTATTTGTTTTTTTTTTTGTGTGTTATCTATTTATTTTTTGTTAGTGAGCCTACAAAATGGGCAGCTAACACATGAGTAGGAGATATTCACTGATTGTGACAAAAACATGTTCTGGGGTTGAAATTGCATAGAATTGCTTACTCTACCTTTAATGTGTTGTATTTGAGTATAGGATTTTCATTATTTTATTTTGCAGTTACTGGATTCTGTTCTGTTTTCATTTTACACAGCATCCCAACTTGTTTGAACCCTCTGTTAATAAACATTGTATCATTTTTTTTAAATTTTGCATATGTTTTAACGAGAATACCACTGTGCTTAGTTAATTTTACTCAGAGTACTACGTGTGCAAATGTCTTAAATATACATCACTGTTACTAAAGACACAGAAACACAGTGGGTATAATATAATTTGTTGTGCATTGCATAAAAAGGCCTGTAGGCAAAAATTTTCAACGTCTTCATGAGACAAAGGGGACTAAAGCCAAGCTCAAGGCTCTGTGCAATTGGAAAAGACAAATGTTTTGTTGAAAATAAACGGTTTCACCATACAGGTGACTCTTACAAGTCATGCCCCAAGCGCTCGATCTCCTCAATCAGGAAATCGATGTCCGACCTGGTGGCAGCAGGATTAGAGATGACCATGCGGAAAAAGTTGACTTTGTCTCCTTGTGGCTGGTAACCCACCATTGTAGTCCCCGACTCCATCATCATAGCCTTAATCTTTGGGGCCACCTATTGCAGAAATTGTTGCAAATTACAAAAAAAAAAGGATTGACCACAACCCTAAATATGTAAAACACATTCAAAACTCTGGCATATGTTGTTTAAACAAAGTTGGGTTTTACTCTGCTGTATGAATGAAAGGAGGAAAGGCAGACAGGAGGCTTAAAGTGGTGATTAATGAGTTATTACCTTGTGCAGCCTCTCGCTCTTCTCGCCACCATCAGGCAAACCGCGTAGGCTCGGTGGAACGTACCAAAAGCAGACATTAGTGTGCTGCGGCTGATAAGAAAACACAACATTTGAAATAGCACCGACAGAAACTGCCGTCTGTAGTTTCAGCGTTTCATGTCACCATGTCAGCTGAGCAAAACGATCCGATCGATCATGAAACCAATTGCAGTTGCTGCTCATTTTAAAAGGGAAGCCGTATAATCTGGGATGTGGTAAATGCTGTGTGTAAATAGTTCCCCTATAACAATCGTCTTACCTCTCCGTTGAACACCATCTCAAAGCCTTCTCTGTTTTTTATTGTGTTGTAGAGATACACCGACAGATCCAGGCACTTGTCAATGTGCTGCTCAAATCCTACTGTTCCCTTTTAGGAGGATAAGACAATATGTGTCAAATCGTAGGTCACTGAGGAACTGAGAAAAATCAGGGCGTAGATAAATGCACACCTTTGCCTTCCACATGAGCCAGAACTTAAAGATATCGACGTGTCGTCCACACTGAATGGCCTTGTCACCTGTGTCATATGTCACGTCGTACTGTTTGTCTGGTTGGAACAGGTAGCCTGCACACATGGAGTTGCAGCCTTGTAATAACCCCTGCAAGAGAAGCGACCATAATGAGAGACAAACAGGAGGCAAATGGATGCATGTGAGCTGGCTGGTGTGCATGTACCATATAGAGATGGGTAATGATGCAGGGAGGAGGAAAATAAAGAGCAAAAGCTCACCCTCTCTCTAACCAGAATGGCGGAGCACTGCAGAGGCACTCCCATCATCTTGTGAGGATTCCAGGTGACTGACTTAGCCCTGCGCAGAAGTTGAGCCAGTAAACACATCTGTGTGATGGAGTGTGTCTGTTAATCCAGTCTACAAACATAAATAATATAAGAAGCTGACTGCTTCAGTTTGTTGTGGGAAAAAAAACCAGAGGCCGGATTTGGGCCAGTCGGTCCAGCAGTGTTGGATTCCCAGAACCTTGGAGGACCAAGGACACCACTGAGTCTGGGTTAAAATATATCAGATTTAAAGATGGCTGGAAAGACTGATGCATCAGCGTGAAAGATACGCTGACGTTCACTGAACACAAATGTGATTCAAGCTCTTGGACGTATAAAGAACCAGAGAACACAGAAACAGCCGTCTGTACATGCAATTAACTGCACAACAAGACACTGTGTTATGATTATGCTGGACAAAGCTGTCCATTACTCTTTTATCATTTGCTTCTCCCTGTAAAGATATAACACCACGGACTATTTAAAAGATCGATATGGCAACTGGGATTTTATTGAGTGGTTTTTAGCCTGCATTTTCCAAACCTTGACTTTTACATTTAGTCTGTCACAGTTTTCTTCATTTGTCTTTTTAAAAGAGAAACATGTTTTCCTGAACCAAAAAAAAAAAAACCTCTGTTTTATCTTTTTTGTATTGTTATATTTATTTTTCTTCAATTGAGGCATTCATTTACTGAATTAACACTAAGATGTACCAATAGATATCCTTTGTCTATCAGATAAGTTGCTTTGTTTTGGTCATGAGAGAATAATCTGTTTTTTTCAGGAATCTTCTTATTGGTTTATTTGTTTCAAGGCTCCAGGCTGAACCTTCATTATATATAAAGGTAGTAGGTATCACCTTTGGCTCAAACATCTTGACCACTGTAAATCATTTTTGTCCTCACATCATCATGTCACTTGAACGACTTTCAAGTTATCTGAAAGAAAGATTCACTAACACTTTAAATTTTGCACCTCCCTAATCTTTCTTTTTTCAGTCTGACTAAAAAGAGTATAATAGATAAAAAATACTTTCAAACAACCTATAGTTTACTAAATATGTCATAGAAAACCTGATGCCATTCATTCAGGGTTGGAAAATGTTCCCCTGACCTGCTATAATTGGAGCACATATTGCTTTTTTTTTTTTTTTACCTCTCTATCCCGTTCAGCTTGTGCCTGTGTTTCCTGGACATCAGCAGACCTCCTCCCCACGCACCCTGTACATGACACCACATGCTGTAGTTACAACACTAAAGAGATCAACATTAGTTCCCCGACAAACAACGTGAAGCGTAAAATGAAGTGCTGGAGGTTATCAACGTTCTCTCACATCCACGTGAAGCCACATGTTGTACTTTTCACAGATGTCTGCGATTTCATTTATGGGATCAAAGGCTCCGTAGACGGTGGTACCTGCGGTGGCGTTCACAAACATCGGAACATGCCCCTGCAGTACAGAAGGAGAAAATAATAATAATGATCGTTATTGTCGGGGTGACTGTGACTCAGGAGATGGAGCAGTTGTCTGACCACGGGCATATCGAGGTCAGATGTAAAAGTACTCTTGGTTTCATCACTGCGAGTGTGTGTATTGGACAGAAGAGGTATTGCATATGCTTTTTAAAAAAAAAAGAAAGAACTGCACAGACTCGGATGTGCTGTATGAATGTGTGTGTATGGAGGAATGTGCCGGGGAAAGTGCTTTGAGTGGCTCAACAAGACACAAAAAGCACAGCATAAATGCAGTCCATCTACAGTTCTGTACTTAGTGCTTGTTTTCCAGTGCACTCCAGTTTGTCTGAACCCACTGTTGGGTTCAAAATGACCTTCCAGCTTCTTCCTTTCTGCACATCACTTTGCCTTTGAGGAGCTACTGCTGGGAAACTTCAGACGAGCGCAGCATCCCGTGTGAACAAATGGAGGCATTAGCCTTATTGGTGCAGCCTTGCTGCTCCAGCACATCAAGATGTCTTTTCCTTCAAGTCAATTCCACAACTCATGTCAGGGTTTTGTCTTTTTTCTTTTCTTTTTTGTTGTTTTCTCACTGAAACCGCTGTAGCTGGCCTTTACCTTTTGCTTGGCTTTGATTACTTTGGCTTCCAAATCAGCAGGAATAACTCTTCCTCTGGAAAAAATAAGTGAATAAATAAATAAACCACGACATTAGTCATCCATGTATTTAATTTTTGACCGGACTTTGAGCTCAAATCAAACCTTTCATCAGTGTTCAGAAGGATCAGGTTCTCTGTTCCAAAGCCCAGAGCTGCACTCGTTTTTTTGATGGAATAGTGGCTCTGCAGGAACAGAAGATTATCAGTAACCAGTGAGGTCGGAGCTGCTGACGCACGCCCGCAGAGATACATGTTTATGATCTGGTTCAATGTAAACGTTCTCAGTTGGTTATACGATCCCTAACGCAGAGACAGCAGTGGACTAACATGCTCCGAGGTGAAGAGGACCAGTCGCGGCGCAGCCGCCATGCCTTTGGTCTTGACTTCAGGGAAGAACTTGTATCTGGCGATCATCACGCTGTACATGTTGGAAATTGCTCCTCCTGTTTAAAAAAAAAGAAAAAGAAAACAGTAGCAGAAAGTGAGGCCAACAATGAATTATTATATTTGAATTCTACTTTTTTCTGCACAGCTGTGAAATAGTCCTCTGACATTAAGCGTCAGCTTCAGTTCCTCTTGCTGTCAGGACTTGGTCATTTCGCTCTCCTTCATACATCCTGTTCACTTTCCAGTCTGCCAGACTCACTTTTCTATGAATTTTGTGGTGGAACTATTTTACAGCTTTTGTTTTTTATTGTAGCACTGGTGCCGGCTCTTTTGGAGTTGCTTGCTGTCGTTTTAATTTTAAATACATCCTGCAGTTTCCTTGTGTGTTTTTTTTTTACTTTTCCTCCGTCTTGTGGCTCCACCTCTGCGAGGAGCCTCTTCACCTGTTATTAAACGTTACCTGCATCCTCCTGAAATTAGATTCTGTTTTATCTCAGCTGTTTTTATGGAGACCAAAATAATAAAGTCTTGGAACCAAATAATGATGGTTCATTACAGATTTAAGTAGCCACAAGAACATAAGCTGGTTATAAAATGACTCCTGCTTTTACCATCTACAACGTTAGTATTTCTCTGAAATATGCTTATTTGCATTTTATGTAAGTAATATTTCATAGCCCAGCAGTACTTGCACTTAAATTAATGTTGAATCGGTCATTTCACATTTTAACATTTTTTCATGTGAAAGTTTTCTTCCAGTAGTTGTCCTACTTCTGACTGGGTAAAATAATGACTGGCCTTCTCTACCACAGGCCAGCGTATGTTCCCGGTTTCCTCTTTGACTTGGACATACCCGCTTGTGTTCGTTCATTTCCTGATCTCGTGTCTTTGCGTTCCCGCTGCTGCTACCGTGTCCTCCTGCTCCGGGATGATCAGACTGTATATTCCCCGTGACCATTTCCCAGATTGTCTGGATATCTTACATTTACACATTTAGTTTCCCTCCCTCATAGTTTGCCCTGATTTTTTTGACTTTCTCTATATCAGTCTGTTATTTTCTGAAATGTTATCTCTGTGATTACATTACTTAGTGATCTTAAAAATGTTGACTTCGACTTCATAAAGCGCTTGTATCCCAATCAGCCTCCGTCTGAGCTCGCTGGTTGTGGTTTTACCTGGAGAAAATATCCCATCACCCTCTCCGTTTGGCCATCCAATGATCTCCCTCATCTTCTTGAGCGTCAGCTGCTCCATCAACACGAAAACAGGAGCGATCTCGTAGGTAAACCTAGAACAGAAAAAAATGACCTCATCACTTCAAGCAAACAAATGAACACTGTTGTTTTTGTTTCCTTCCACACAATTTCTGAGTGACAAAAGGGGGATCTGTCACGTAAGAACATGTTAAATATCAATAAACTATCTCTAAAGGCCTCGTATAGTGAAAATTGACTCGTCCATCTTCCCTACACCAATATTCTTCTAATTACCTAAGTATGCCCTCCTTTCATGCAAAGCAAATGAATGAATCGGAGGAACATTACATCGGTCTTTTGCATCTTGTTTCACAGCATCTTTACCAAACACACATGTTCAGGAAAATGGAGGGAGAAGAAGAAACAAGTCCGATGCCACCTCCCACATTAATCCAGCTGCACCCGCTGATGCAGACAAGGCTCACAGCCTGAGATTACGCAAAACCTGGACGTGGCCGCCAGTTATCAGCGTCAGTCAATATCTGCCAGGGACAATTAGGGCTGATGGAGTAATTAATACAGGTAAATTAGGCTGTAAACAACCTCCGCCCTCTGGTTCACGTTATACGCTGTGATATTGTCAATGACACTGCTGTTTCTTTATCCAACATTATCATCCACAGCTGTTACTTTCTTAAACACCTTCAAAAAAAATAAAGTGATCTATTTCCACTTCCTTGATCAGTTATAAGATCAATAAGGATTTGTTTTCCAGAGGGTAAATCACTGGACAGGACGGTAAGTCAAAGCATTTTTTTTTTCACCCGAACGGCCTGTAATTGTCTCTTTTTTATGGATTGTGACTAATCTATTAAGAATGGATAAAAAATAGATTATCCATTAATAAAGCCATTAGTTGTAACATATAACCTCTTAAAGAGATTTATTGAGAAAGTCATGCAGATGAATCGGCACATAGGAAATATTTTTATGTTGTCATGCCGATGGATCAGTGGCTGATGTAAAGATTTATTGTCGTCAGTCAGAGCGAAAGAATTACAACACCGCAGTTTCCCACCCCTGAACAAGGTCTTTATGTGTGTTTCACCTTCATTGGAAAGTAATTCAGCAGCTGCATTAAGAAAAGTTCTGTGGAGAGAAAAATAGGCGCGTGAGCCTTTTGTTTATTCCAGGATTGGTCCAACTCCAGTCATCAGGGGCTGCTGTCCTGGAGGCTTTAGTTGTGTCCCTGCTTCAACACACCTGATTCAGATAAATGGATCTTCATCAGCTTGCCATAAAGGTCTGCACAACTGTTAATGACCAGAGTTGGACATCCCTGGTTTATGGTATTGATCTCAGGTGGCAGGATATCTGGAATTCCTGAACTTGTGTCGGCTTCACCTGAATATGTTTACCTGTTTATAAGGTGCACACGAGCAGAATACAGTCACACACAAAAGCTTTACAATGTGTATTTGTCATTGATCCCAGAATGTTCAATGCACCTCTTAATTTAAACAGATAAAAAAAAAATAGCCAAAATTCCTGCTCACTGCTCACAATATACTGCAGCCCAAACAGACGAGGTGCCTTTTCCCTTCCTGGCGTTGATACGTCACAGGAACTTAACATGTAACATGAAACAAAGACACCATGTAAACTGTGAATACTAATCAATATGCAATTTAGTTTGCCTGCAGAGCTGAATTATGTCCCCACCTCCTACAAACGCAGGCCAGTATTGACATTGGGGTGTAGCTGTACAAATATCCTCGTTTTGCATTTTCTTCCTTGATTGACAGTCTATTAGAGTCCGTTGGGTTTTTCTCAGCCAAAGACAGTAATTACTGTATGTCACTTCAAGTACTCCTCCTGCTGAAAGCCTCTCCTCTTCATGGACCATTGAAAAACAAATGAGAAGAAATAAAATGTGACTTATCCCGTCTGTACTCACATATTAGTGTTGGCTGTAGACGTGAGCCACTCTCCTGCCAGCCCCACAATGTCTAATCCAGTAGACAGTTGGTTAAAGAACCTGGGGTGACCTGTGATTGATGAAGAGGCAGATAAACCAACACGGCCCTCGGAAAACATTTTCCCCATCTGGGAATCTAAGAGACTAAGCTAAAGAGAGCTATTGATTGCAGCACACTGCTGCAGCCCTCGTGGCCTCGTACCTGTTCTCACTCCATATTTCAGGGTGTCCCTGCAGTCCACCAGGATCTGCTCCAGAGACTCGGGCTGCTCAGAGAGCTCCAAGTTGAAGCCTTCCATGCCTTCCAGCAGCTGGTGAGGGTGATGGAAGTCCAAGACCTTGGTGGACCTGTCAAAGGTCTTCCGGATGTAGTTAGTGAGGATTTCCACAATCTCCAGCAAGAACTGCATGGTCGGCTCCTCTCCATTTTTAGCAGGTAAAAGATCTATGATTAAAAAAAAGGGGGATTTGTATTTTTAGGGTTAATGTTTCTGATTCATGAAACCCTTGGATGTTGTATTTAAGTTTAATTGTTCTTTAAAACTAACATTGACTGTAAAACTACACATGTTTCATCACCCACATAATAAGAAGCTTATTTTATAATCAGATTGTAGGAATTAGTACTTAAAGGCCTATTTTAACTTCATACAAATGACCATTTCTATGCTCATAATAGTGTAAAAGTCCTCAGATTCTTGCATTTCTTGGATATTACTATTTCAAGAGGAATCCATCAATCACAAGTATGGGTGCTAAAAGGGCCTAAAAGGGTCCAATGTTTTCCTTAAATCTACCTCTGGCATACAGATTGGAGAAGTCGGTCTCGGTTCGCCTGAAACGCGCCTCTCTGCCGATGTTATCGCAGGACAGCAGGTCTTTGGCGGTGCGCTCCTTCAGGGAACCCCCAAACCTGCTCCTCTCCTCCAGACTGTTGTTCTTCTGCAAGAACCCTAAACGACCATGAAAAGGAAAGGAATCGTGGGAATGATTACACCTCCCAAACATGTGCAGCTGCAGCTTTTCCACCGGAGCACACTCATTCATTCACGTCATCTCCCGTTTCTCCCACCTTTGTCCGCTCTCTGTAGATCTGCACTACTTTCTCCTTCCTTTTATATTTAAATATGCTTGAAAGGAGCTGTCCGGTCCTATTTATACTGGAGGTGGTGGTTCTGTGGGAGGTTGAGCCTGGTGACATCAGCACCAAACTCCAGCCAAGCAAAAAATAATGGTTATCATGCAGCGGGTTTAAATATCACAGCTTTTACCATAATAGGCCTCAGAGAGAGGGAGACTATCAATAAAACCTAATCAGGATGATGCAACCACATTTTGAGATAAATCCCATCTGATATTTTCGGAATAGCGGGATCTAACGCTTTCTGATCCTATAACAATTATTATATTTTTCTTTTGTGTTTCTTTCCTGAATTTTTGCAGGTTAGTAGCCTGGAATGATTAAATGGCCTTCATGAAAGCAGCAAAATGTCGATCAAAAATAGTAGAAAACTGTGCTGCGCACTGGTGCGTGACATTCACCATTATGGTGGATGTCAGTTCGTCCTTGGTTAGTTAGTACGAGACTGAAATAAACTCTAAATGAAAAATTGGAAAGTCTATCCCTCACCATTCCTTTTATATATATGCTGCCCTGCTGTACAAAAAAATATGAAAATAAAAGGTTTTGATTGACTGTTTTGTCCCGTGTCGGCTTGATTATTTAGATTTAAAAATTGATAAATTAATTAACTAAATAACACTAAAAATATATGTATTGTTATTGTTTAATAGTCTGATTCGATCAGAAATGCACATATTGGGCTGCGGGTAAAATGACGCAGGCCTGAAGCCTGCAGTCACGCTTGTAAACACTGGCTGAAGGTTTTCTCCCTCCGCGTTTCACATTCTGCACAAAACCAGCAAAAATCGGAACAAAAGTGCCCACTTACCATATATTTTCATCCCCAATTTTTTAGTGCATCCATGAGCAACTCCACACCAGGCATCATAGCCTGGAATAAAAAAAATATAAAAAATAAAATAACAATAAACAAACACGAAAAATACGTTTGTCATCATAGGTTTGTGTTCTGCAAACTTTGATTTGACAAAAACAAACGCTGCAAGGTGCTGAAGCAGTTAACATGCATGAGCGTCATGGGACTGTTTCAGTGGAATTGGGTCTGGATTTGCTTGCTTCCAGGATGTGTCCCCATTCATGACCCGCAGGACTTGGAATTAATTAGACGTTTAATCCACGCCGGCCTGAAGATCTAATTGAGTGAAAAGATGCCGGCTAAAATGCGAGGGTCGGTAGACATGAGCCGGCTGGCCGGGGACAGATACGGAGAATTACTGCGTTATCAAGGGCTTCCAGCATCAGAGGGGATGGAGCACCTTGGATGGGAAGCAAAGGCGAAATCCTCAAAAGCGGCAATTTAGGAGGAGAGGAGGAGGGGGTCGAGAGGGTAGGAAACAAGGAGGAGGAGGCGATCATTCCCATTCCCACATCCCATTTTAACCCTCGCTTTGGATCATTAGATAAATTATTGGCCTCGCGTCTTCAAGCTGAAGCAGATGAGATAGGCAACAAAGGGATTTTTTAAAGGCCAAAATGAAAAGCAGACGTGCTGACATACGACATTCAGACCAGATGATACATTTGCAGAGGTTACAAGACATTAGGTGCATGGGCCTGATGGGATGTAATCACGGCTCTTCATCAGTAACTCATCAGCTGGGAACGCAAAACATGTGAAAGGAAGCTTTAAAAAATAAATATAGCGAAAAGACTGCACTGTGCAGAAAGTCTATAAAATGTCATTAAAGGTAAAAGTCATTTGAATGTTTGGACTTTTTTTCTCTGCTTTTTTTTAATGACCATTACTTGCTGGTAGAATCAGATTTATTTATGCTACCAGCAGACAATAGTAGCACTACAAGAGCTCGGTGGTCTCTACAGTGTCCCTGCTTAGAGGCTACATCACTCAAGAGTGCCATTAGAGCCTATTTATTGCGGCTGAAATAACAGGCACTTCAGGGGAAATTTTCATTTTTCCATGCAGGCACTTAATCCTAGTAGAGCTAAACAATGGGGGCCAAAAAAAATCTACTAATTAATTATACCCGAATCCCAATAATAATAATAATAATAATAATTATTATTATTATTATTATTATTATTATTATTATTATTATTATTATTATTATTATTATTATTATTATTATTATTATTATTATTATTATCATTATTAAGACTGCGTGTCTGATGGGATGCTCTGCAGCCTCGGGCATGTCTTCCCTGCTGGCTGCCATCAGTGTGATGTTAGTAGAGGACATCCGTTTCTGACAGCAGCATTCGTGCGTCTCGCAGATGCCTGGAGGTCCGTATGCTGAATGAAATGCAGCTGTGATTTGTGGAGAAGGAACCCCCCCCCCCCCCCCCCTACCCCCCCACCCCCCACCCCCCACCTCCTCCCTCTGCCCCCATCGATGAAAATGATTAATGGCATTGCCGACAAAGTATATAGCACACGTGAAAATAGCATTTTATCTGTGATGGACCTACTTGAGCCCGGCGGCCGTAAATTTGTCGAGTTGGGATCCGCTTCGCCGCCGGAGGAGGAGGAGGAGGGTGCAGACGCCGCCATCACTCCCGAGACCCTGAGCCAAAGTCCTCACCTCAAAAAGCCTGGTCACTTTTTTTTCCCCAACTCCCCAAGTCTCTCTTTGTGCTAGCAAAGAAAAAAGGCGAGACTTATTGGCAGGGAGACAGAAAAACCCACAGCCACTGTGCTGTAGGAGTGCTTAAATGTGCGCTTGTAGCTCTTTATCACTAAAAGAGATGCTCAAGTTGCCGACACAGACCTGTAGACAATGACACAGCCTGTATTACAAACTGAGATTCAAATTCACATTATACAAAAAAAAAAAAAAATCCCTCTAAATTAAATGATTTAAAGCAGACTGAAAAGATCTCATAATTCATAATTGTATCATTATATTTCTAGGCTGCTCATGTTTGTCATCATGTAACCTCCCTGACTGTTCTACGAAAAGCTGTAACATGAAAACATGAAAAATCAATAATGAGATAAGACTACAAACAAAATTGGAAACATAAATTCGGGACTCATATTCACAGTTGCTATAATTTTCCCTTTATAAATGCATAAAGTGGCCTAAATGGCCATAAACGATCTGCTCTGGCTTCACACAGCTGAATGACAAATATCAAGTTCAAGGTGATGCTGCACTAACGACCAGGCTGCAGGTTAGGGAAAAGACTAGAACTGGTGTTTTGCTCTCTCCTGCAGAGAATTTCAACCTGTTTATAATCACAAACATGTGCCCGTTTTCGTGCCGCTTACGCCTACTATCTTTAAGGAAGCACCTTCCGCCTCATAAAACACCTGTTAGAGCATCGCCGATGACAATAAGTTTATTTTATTTTCTCTTGCTGAGCCCCGTTAACGCATGAAGCCACTTACCGTGGTTTGGTTATGTGTTTCCAGGTAATCTGTAGCAATCATAAAACAGGGAAGTGGCTTTATAGCCAAATGAAATCCTGAAGGAGAGACTGCTGGCGCTCACATCCCGCCGAGACGAGGCAGACAAAAAACAGACTAAGCTTCAGTTTCTCCGCAGATCCCACTCAAGGTGACCCCCCTCGGTTGTACAAGTCCTTTTGATTTGCTGACAGTTAAATCAAGCTTTGTCAGTTTTAATTTTGTAGCTGAAGACCGAGTCAGGACAAATCGAGGAGCCGTCTAGAGGCTGCCTGCACATGTGGCACCGCTTTTTGGCTCCTCAAGTGTGACTTTTTAGAAGTGTGATTGCCTTGTGGTCTGTACAGGTCTGGTTTGAATCCTGGCAGACCTGAAGTTTGATGCTGTACACATCACATTGCGTGAGGAGGGATCAGGAAGGAGAGGGGGAGGAGGGGGAGAGATGTTTTCGTCGAGGGGGGATGAGAGAAAGCTCCACAATCACGAGCCCACATGCCCCTTTAATGATGTCACTTATTTATTTCGCCTCATCCAACCTCTTGTGAGCGCTCTCTTTTTTCATAATTATCTTTCCTTTCCAAATAATCACAATACTGTTTGCAATCAAAAAGTGAGAGTGTAAGAGAGAACATGCACCTGTCACAAACGTATTATTATTATTATCATTTTCTCCCTGTGCAGACAGACAGGTGTTAAGATGTAGCCATCCTTCCACTCCGACAGGGCGAAACATAGTCTGTCCACAAGGAGGCAGTGAGAAACCAAAAATGGTTCCTGAACGAGCCAGCACAAGTGGGCCACTCCACAAATGAATCTAATTATAACCAGACCCATAAATCTGGAACACGTCACCATCATGGTTAACAGAGACATAAGTAGATACATGCATACTCGCATACACTCTTAGTTTTGTGTAGATTTGTTATCCAAGTTCTGTCTGGGATGTCTCGTCTTCAAGCTGGTTAAAGGTCATGTCACTCTTGTGTAACAAACTGTATTTTAAAACTATGTTTGAGATGGAACAGCACTCAGCACTGGACAGCTCCATTAAAGGCTGCTGTCCAGTTCTGAACCCTCACTCAGCAGCAGGAGTAACTCATAAGGGACAATCCTGGCAACCTTTATCTCTATGGTTTTACCTCTAATATTGGTGTGTGTGTGTATATATATATATATATATATATATATATATATATATATATATATATATATATATATATATATATATATATATATATATATATATATATATATAAGTCTTTTGAAAGATAAGAAGAATTTCCAACACTGAAAGATTGTTTCCAAATAAAGTTATTCATCCAAATAAAAATAACACTGAATATACCATTTATTAAAAAAACAGAAAAAACAATATGTGGCAGATAATATAATTGAACGATGCAGAAGTGCTTATGAGCAAAAAGAAAAAAAAGGGCCTTTGTGATGGAGAGAGAAAAAGCAGCAACTGTCCTGCAGTTTGATGAATCAAAATTCTCCATGGACGTTAAGGAGAAAGAGGTCATAAGTTATTGATCTGTGAGGGGATCTACAATACAGATCAATATATACGGGCTTTGGAATATATTGCCACCCAGATGAGATGCTTTTCGGGGAAGGTCTTGCTGATCTCAGCAACATAACGCCATGTATTAAGCAATGTTCTTGGCTTTGTAGCAACTGACCAACCTGCAGTTCAGATCTGTGACCAGGAAATAGTCTCAACAATTCACAAACATCCACAGAGTGTTGATGTGACAAAAGTGGTTACAAATCCAAATATATCCTTTCTGGTTTAAATGTGCCAGTATTCATTCTGGTTTGGAACTGAGTGAACTATAACAAAAAGAAAAACATTGATGCACTCAGTAAAGGAGTCATGCCTGCTTTCATCACTTAGCCTTGTGTACAATCAATAACTTAATATCTCCTCACAGCAGATTTATAGTTCACCAACCCATACTGCCATAAAAACCTTATTACAAGTGGCAGGAAAAAATACCAATGCTTGACTTTAATGCAAGAGAAATTAAAATAAAAAAAATAAAATAAAACCAAAGTGGAAAGCAACTGAGGTTTATTAGGACCATGAATTGTGTAAACTGTCCACAAGAGGGGGTATAATGCAAATGTAGAGGGTGGGAAAGAGTGAAGAGGGAGTTGTCAGAGAGCGAGACTATCATATATTTCTGTTTGTTACTATAGTTATTTTGACTGCAGTCTGATTAAAGCTCTCACTTAATTCGCTAGATTGAAGTCAGAGCTGTCAGTAATTCACCTGTCACAGTGTTACTTCTGCCTCCCTCATCTTGAAAACTTCACTGTTCTTCATTCTGACTTCATATATGCCTTTAACCAAGCCATAAACATGAACAATAAAGTTCCCAATGTGAGAATTCACAAAGCAGCAATGAGAAATTACACAGGAATAAAGCAGTGCAGCTTATTCATCTTAAGTGTAGCGCCGCTGAAAGTTGAACTCCAAAAGACAACTCCACTCAAACTTAGACACCTGCTGAGAGGAGAAGCATTGTGACGTTTAACGCTTAACCTGGAGCTCAGAGCTGAGGATTAAGGATAAAATGGGCTAAAGCTGCACTGTGTGAAAATCCCTGTTTGATCTCGCTAAAGCAGGAGAAACTATGACAACATCTGCAGCAATCGTCAACTTCAGTGCCGTTGCCAGACTTTTAGACAAACCTGGGTCAACATTCACAGGACCCCCCCTTCATCTCCCCCTCTAATCTATTTCTTATAAATCTAATCCTTCTCATAAATCAAATCAGTATTTTGTAAAATGACTAAAACCTAAAGATTAAAGAATTTCACTGGTACTTAATAAGTGGCAAGAAGATTTCTATAAACTGACATAATCACCGCTCAATGGTGAATCATTCTTGGCTGTCACTAAACATGTAAACATACTTATTTATAATTTCTTATTTATAATATAGGTTGATGCATTGATTTAGCTGGTGATCCTTCACTGTTACATGTGAAATATTTCACACACTCTACATGGTACAGCCTGAGGTTCAAAGAGCCTGGTGAAAAGTTATTTAATAAAAATTAAAATAAAAAAATCACCATAGCTCTACGGTGTGATAATTAAAAAAATATATAAATATAAAAATAAATATAAAAATAAAATAAATAAATAAATAAATAAATAAATAAATAAATAAATAAATAAATAAATAAATAAATAAATAAATAAATAAATAAATAAATAAAGGGAATACTTCATACAGCTACTCAAATAATAGGTGCACAGGAGCTGGACATAGAGACCCCCATGTGGAGCAAAGAGAGATCCCACACACTGTTTAACCTTAAAAATAAAAGTGTAAAAAGATTGCTGGACCTTACTTCAGTCAATTTACGCTACGAATAAACCAGAGATAATAATAAAATGATACAACTGGAGTCACAAACGTAAAATGACATCTGGGTCTTCCTTTAGAAACCGCATGAAAGCATCTTGAGAGACCAGTGAGTTAATGTTTAGGTTCCGCCACCAGGGGGTGCTGAACGCCAGTTCAACAAAGTGGAACAAAAACAATTCCCTCTTAAGGTTTGTAACTCATCCATCCATTTTCCATTAATGAAATTATTTCATTGTTTCAGCATCATGATGGTTAGGGGTTATGACTAGATAAGTTGAATTATTTTATTGTAGCTGTTAATGAGATATGTTAATGAAAAAAGAAGTGTCTACTTCCCTAAAAAATCCAATAATAGGTTTTTTCTCCATATTTCTAAACTCTAAATATTTCTAAACTGTTTCTAGTTTTGTTTTGTTTTTCTTCTTTCCTTGTTGTTTGTGGTCATGATTTGATATTCTGGCGTTGGTTAAAAATAGTTCAAAGTAAACCAATGCTGTGTAAAGAGGAATCCAAGCAAAACGCTCTACATGAGGTATTACTTTTAATTTACTTGAGGGGAAAAAAACTTTATATAGTTAAAAGAAAACCTCAGAATGGAGGACTGTTACAGCAGTAACTGAAGTGTATGACTAGTTAACGTCCTCTAATGATCCCAAATAATGTCACTCCCCTTTAACATATCAACTCTAGATACTAGTTATTTAACCTTTCATAAGTGAATAAATTGTAAAATATGATTTGTTTAAGATTAAATCCAATATGAATCCAAGTTGCTTGTGTGTATCACATTATTAGTTGTGGTTTATGAGCAAAATTATCAAAGTTACTTAAATTAAAACTGTTTTTTTTTCTTGTAATGAGAGGAAACAATAAATTATTGTTGTTTAAAAGAAAGTGACACTTTTAGGGTTAATAACAGAGATATTGGCTGTTCACGCAAAAAATATTTCCTATTTGACTAAGTTTAAGCTGAAAGGGAGGCAAGAGAAGAATATATACAAACTGGACTCTTAAAGGATAAATATTTTGCATATTTACAGA
Organism: Xenentodon cancila; assembly: GCA_014839995.1. Taxonomy (NCBI): domain Eukaryota; kingdom Metazoa; phylum Chordata; class Actinopteri; order Beloniformes; family Belonidae; genus Xenentodon; species Xenentodon cancila. Next base: position 7,039,310 of record CM026200.1, read on the forward strand.
GAAACTGGTTCAAATACTACGCGTGTCTACACAGAGCAGCTATGTAAACGCTTATCTGACCCAAAACATATATTTATTTTGAATGAAGACAGAGAGAGCAAGACTGAAACAGAGAGAAAAAGAAGCCTGTTATAAAGAAACTGACATGTTTTAATTACGTTTTAATCACAGCACTGATGTATAAAACATGGAGCGCAGCGTGGGACCAGCTCTGTCTGACCCTGCACAAGTGAATTTCCATTCAAGAGATGCCATTTTAATCAGAAGTGGCATGAAATTTCCCCTTTATCACAGCACTTTTATATGTCTAGATAAAAGAAGTGAAATCAGAATCCAATTTAACCATTTTTCATGGTTTAAATACCCATTACTCTTTTTTCTTTAAGAGCCAATTAATATGGACAAAACTACAATCCTTTAATTTTCTCATAAAAATGTAAATGGCCCAAAATGACTGGTTACAATCACAGGAAAATAAACCGCTATGTCTGCGGAAAATGACAGAGCAATGACGATGCCTCCTGCAAGAACAACAGCAATAACATTGTTTTCTATGTCTGATTTAATGTTTTGCTTCACAGGTTGAGTCGTCCTGCGTGCGCGACAAGCTCACTGTTTTTGAATGATTGCTCTGGGGAACTGAACGTGGTGCAGAAAGTCTCCTGTGGGACATGACGTACTCACCTTCTCACTGTCAGAGACACTGACAGCTCGACTGAACTAATAAGACCCGTTTCAAACACAGTCTAGGAGCCTGCTGCAGCTACAGGGTCTTTTTCTACCGACTCCAATAAAGAGTGTAAATTACAAATCGCTGCACAGGTTTTGTTCTGCTCAGTTCACAGATTTGCTTCAACTGTATGCTCATGTTTTTTTCAAACTAAATTAGTGCAACATTGTTGAAAATCCACAAGAGGACGTGCAAAAGGGAAACAGTGTGTTTCCCATAAGTGTGATGCATTCACTGCCTTCACTTCTGTTGGACATTAGTGTAATAAGGCCGGTCCTCTGCAGAAAAACACATGCTGATCTGGCGCCAGCTTCAACATGAGGACAGGACCAAAAACTGCTGCAAATCACAGCTGGTGATAAATAAACGCTGATGATGTGGCGGTTAATGCAAACTCATGGTCTGGTTAACAAATGTTCAAAAAAAAAAAAAATCCCAGTTGCCTATAAAGTTGGAATGAAACTTTTTTTCATCTTCTTTTAATGAAAAGATTCTCAATGAAAAGAGGAATGTTTCTAAAAGCAAACTTATTCCAACTTCATGGGCAACAGTATCAACAGATAAATAAATCTTAGGCTTAGGGGGCGGATCACTGTGGTGGGTTCAAACGACTGAGGCCCGTTGCCGTGGAAACCGACGTGGACAGGTCACTTCCAGAGAGTTTGAAGGCATGTTGCAAAGAGGTTATTTTAACTGTCAGATTCAGGATTTAACAGGCTGCATTCAGTAATCATTCATGGTGAATTGTGATTTCCAACTTTCAACTAGGAAGAAAAAGCGAAAAGAAGAAGTCATATTTTCTTAGCAGGATCCAAAACATTTTGTGAGCTAATTTCTACCGTTTGTTGATAAAAGCAAATCAAAAACCAAAAAATAAAAGAGAGTTTTCCTTTCTCTCTTCTGGGAGACAGGACATGAAACATGACGTGAAGTTAAAGTAAAAAAAAACAACTAATTTCTAAGAAAGTTAGAAAGAAATCCTTGTTTCAATAAAATTAGAAGACTATTTTAGACTATTTGGCTCGTTTTAGGAATTCTGGTCAAGATTTTGTTTTCTCTAGCTCCCATTGACAAAGATACTTTTGGTTAATATAAGACCACTCTGACTGGATTTATGGAATATTAGGTTTATTTCTGGAGGGGCTGTTGTTGCAGTGTGGAGGCTGATCTGGGCCTGTGATGTAATAGAACCATGAAGGTCAGTGATGGCATTTTTAGACCCACTGGGCCACAAACGAAGTGACAGGTTTGAGGTTTTTCAGGCTTAGGGGAGATGCAGAAACCCTGATAGTGAAATACGCTCTCAAGCACAAACAAGTTCTTTTTCCTCAATAACACGTCCCTGGTAGGATAACGTAATAAGCATAGCAGCAGTGCACATGCTCACATGATAAATAGTCTCTTATTTACTGGAATAATTGTAAAGAGTTGGGAATTTAAAAAATCTTTTTGTTACTGATGTTTTAGGCAACAACCGATGGTCTCTTAGTTTTATTTACTAGCAACTTCCCATGATCAGTTGTTTCTGGAGCTTTAAACTCCATCTTCATGAGTATTTTAAGTAATAAAAAAGAAAAAAAATGCACCCGTGATATCAAGATATCTTGATCCAAAGTCCTCTTATTTTGTCTTATTGTTGTGTGTGTGCGTGCGTGTGTGAATGAGTGTGCAAGTGTGTTAGTGGTGGCAGTTGGGAATTATTTACGTCACAACGTGATGTTTTTGTTTAATTCAGTGAAACTGAATTCACATGTGAATCAATGTGTTTCACTATAAAATTCTGCAGTTCTTAAATCGTTTTGTTTTTTGTGTGTGTGTGTGTGTGTGTGTGTGTGTGTGTGTGTGTGTGTGTGTGTGTGTGTGTGTGTGTGTGTGTGTGTGTGTGTGTGGTGGGGGTAAACGTGAAGCCACAACACATTGTCCCCGGTAATGAGCAGTTCAGCATTATGGCCTCCAGCAGAGTTAAAGAATAGTCACTCAGACTCAGACAATGAAGCCAAATCAGAGTCTTTGTGAGGAGCCTCTCCGGCTGCTTCAACGCTTCTGTCCATACGCATCATTTTATAAAAGGATCATAAAATGTGGATAAAGACATAAAGACTTTACAGTTCAAATAGTCAAATCTCATCCTAAATTTGTCTCTTTTTCTTTTACTTTGCGTCTTCTGTGATGAATAGGATGGAAATGTTAACATAATGCAGATTCTTTAGAAATTCTGTCTTAAAGTTACAGTTGTGCATGATAAGCTGGACCAATTAGTTTTGTTGTTGTTGTTTTTTATTATTATTTCCAAAATGTGCATGAAAACATTAGCTTTAAAGAACAGGTACTTATCTCCTTAAGAACAAATGCAATCCTTCTGGAAGCAGGAACCTTATGAAGACTTCTCAGAATATTTGTGGGATCACATGAGCCACTGCGGATTACAAAAGGGGGTGCTGTTGAGGCAGAAAACTGCAGCTCCAAACTCTGACTGACGGTCCTTCATCTCCTGCTGACAGCGTCAGAGAGCTCACATCTGACAGACGGGACAGGAGAGTGACAGCCGGCTTTAAACCTACTGAGTATCTGAAGTGGGCTGCATCACCACATCACCACATCACCACTCAGATCTGGTAGATGCGGAGAAGTTCATCACTTCTTCTTTATGTTGAAAAGTATCACGGATGGTAAAATCTTCTGGTTAAAAAACAGGATTTGTTTTTTCACAGAAGTTTGGTGCATTTGAATGAACACACATGACATTTAAATTTACGAGTAATCAGTAAGTGAGAGCTCCTTGTGGAGCGGTGATGAACGTGAAACTTACTGTAGGTGTTTCTACTGCCAGAAGTTCTCTTAAAGGACAAGGTTCAACCTGAGCTTTTTCCGGTTGGTCATGGAGGGTCCATTAAGACATCAAAGAGGTTTAAAAAAAAAAAAAAAAAAGAAAAAAAAAAAAGAAAGAAAGAGATAAGCAACCTGCTGCACAATCTCTTTTTCACCTGCTGTAAAACAAATCCAAAGATCTTCCAAGCAAGTTTATCTGGTATCGGGGTTCATCTCTGCCTGTGAAGAACAAAGTTGTTACAAAACAAATAAAAATCTGTTAGACAAAATGAACACATTAAAACACTGTTCACCAACAACAAATAAACACTGATCATTAATAAAATGTGGATATGTTCCGACTGCTTGCGTGTCCAACTCCATCTGGGAGCCAGGGTCAAACTGGTTTACACATTTCCACCTCAGAAGTACTCAGGTCTGCTGGAGACAAATCCACTATTTCTATATTTACATGTTAGTTTTGCAGATTTTCAGTGTACCTTTGAGGTATATCTTCAGATACACTCCCCACCAACTCATCTATTTGTAGCCTTTATATTTAAAAATAAATGAATTTTAGGAATCTTGTTACACTTATATATAAAAAAAAAAACATTTGCTCCTTTTTAAACCTATTACCACAAATGAAAATTGAATATTTTCAAAGCTCTAGACTGCAACAAACAATTTCAAATACCAAAATCTGTTTATTTTCAATTTTACTAAACAAAATAGTTTGAAATGGATACGTGGATTTGACAGGAATTCACAAAGCGGGTCATGGTGATATCGTACAGATAAAGCCTCATATAACTGAGGGATACTGAATGAATTCTTCTGAGATGAGGAAAATGTTAGAACTTTTATTCTCACACAGTATTTGGGTCATGTCAACAATAGCAGATCTTTTCAAGAGCATGCTTAAAAACACCCCATATGGAGCAAAAAACAGACACTTTCATTCAACAAAAGCTATTATATATAATTTACAAGGGAGTGAAATCTTCCACCGAAGACAATGATCAAAAACACAAGTTGAAAACTTGTCTTCCTTGGTATGATATCGACAATGAATTCAAACTCATGAGCTATAACTTCTCCATGGTCCCAAATTAACTTATGAAACTTTGTAATATATACAAAAATGTGCTACACAGACCAGCAACGTTAGAAACTATTGTCAGGATGTAAAAATTTAACCAACCAAATGAACAAAATAGCCTATGTGTAAATGCAGCTCACTGTGCAGTTGAACTAAAGTAGGACTGACTGTATTGCACTATAATGTCTACTGGTTTTAAAACGTCTAGCAGGTGTGTTACAACATATTCCTCGTGTCCTCTCTTTTGACGTGGTCAAGTGTCTTGTCGTGGCACTTGCTTTTTTTGTTCTGGTGAGTTTTGACGTGTTTTGCCAAGTGGTCACTCCTCATGAACCTCTTGCAGCAGTCCGGGCAAACAAAGCGCTTCTCCCCAGTGTGAGTCCTCAGGTGTCTCTGCAGCTCGTCAGACCTGGTGAAACTCTTGCCACAGAACAGCCAGTTGCACACAAACGGCCGCTCCCCGGAGTGCCACCTCAGGTGCGCTTTGAGGTGAGACGTTTTCCCGTAAACTTTCCCGCAGCCGGGTATGTGGCATATGTGCTGCTTCTTCTTGCCGGGCTCGTCGCTGGACGTGGATGATTGGCAGTTCGGACACCTGCACCTCCTGCACCGCCGCGCAGTCGCCAGAGGGGATTTGGTGTGCAGCAGAGCGGCGATTTGCGTCTGATATTGCGCAAAGTCCGTGTGTCCCAGAACCAAGCCTCTCTGCAGCTGGAACCGATGGGGACCAAGTGATGAAGAGGGGCTTACGTGGTTTCCTTGCTGCAGACTCCACCACGGAATATCCTCCCCAGGATTGGGGGACAACTGTCTCTGCTGCTGGTGGACAAGGCCGGAGGGTCCCGTGACAAAACTTGGCATCGCTGGCGGAATTGGAGTTGGAGCCGGGTAGCTGACAGCGGGGACGTAGGTGGGAGGGCAGGTGGACTGCATAGAGCAAGGTAACATCTTCACCGGGGAGAAGTCATAGGGGTACGAGGGGTCAGCCGGAGGAGTGAGTGGCAGTTCGTGGTGGGAGCTGAAGGAGCTCTGGATGTGCGCAGACAGCTGGGGCTTGGAGGATAGTCCGAAAGTGGAGTTGCTGGCCAGGCTGCTCTGAGGGGTCCCCTCGTTAGTCCACGGGTGAAATAAACGCGAAGGGGAACCAAGAGTGGGGTCGTAGGGGACCTGGAGGAAGTCTGTGTGGTTGGATCCGTGGTGATGCCCGATCCGGTTACAAGTGGCAGCCAGCAGAGCCAGCGGGGAGTGCTTACAGTTTTCTGGAGAAGAGTTCGGAGTGCGGTCCTGGATAACAAATAAGCATGGTTGAGATGAATATGCAACACATGTATGCGGTAAAAACGCATATACAAATATTTACAAAAGGAATCGACTGTTTTAATTGAAATTCACATTCTATCCGTTTAAATTTATACTCGTATATGGCATTAAAGTGACCGTATATTTGAAGCAGGAAACACATTTGAAAGGACAGAGTTAAAGCAGTTTTCTTTTTTAAACGAAGGAGCTCTTACGTATGAAGAAAAAGCAGTTAAAATAAATAAAGTTTCACCGTCACTAAAGTGGTCAAAGTCAAGAGAAAGTTGCGCTCTAACCTGGAGAAAAGCTTGCAGTGTTTCATTCCGCAGAACAGCCACCGCTGCCATGGTGAGCGTCCTCCTCCTCGCGAGGCAAACTAATAAAAATAAACGCTCTAATTTAGATGAATATGTGCATTCGCAGTAAAATATCTTGTCGAACAAGTCTTCCCTCTCCAGTGCTTCCTCTCTCCGATATATCCTTGGTCTATCTGAAGAGTGAGGGATCACTTCTTAGAATTTGATAAGGACTTTGGTGGGCCGCCAGCCAGTCAGAAATAAGATTTATTACTTTGAAGTTTGCCGCTGCCCAATCATCAAAGAATAGCGGCTCTTTGAGAGGGGAAAGCAAATCCTTTGAATCCACAAAGCTCCTATGGTGTGTTTGTTGGTCTGGATAAAGGAGCTGATTATTAGGGGGGGTGGGAAGGGAGGAGATAAAGGCGGGACAATTAATGAAGTAATCACTATGTGGGAAATGTATATACACAAATAATTGGATTTTCTTGATCAAAGACCCCCATGCCGCCTGGAGACCCCGGTATTGGATGCTGTAGTCATCTGATCCTCTTTTTGTAATTAAGGATTTGTAGCAGAACCCTATGTGACAATGTGACATTGTTATCTCTGGAGATCTCCAAGAGCATTGGCTGACTGTTTGATGGAGGAAAAAAGACCAAATCGAGTGACTCAACACAAAGTCCTCAACTCTGAAGAATCTGCATCTCTTTTACATTTTCTAATTTGAATTAAAATTTCTTTGTTGTGCCTTTGAACTGCAACTTGGCATTAAACACTTAATTATGCCCTCTCTGAATTATTTAAATACTTATTTTGCCTCAGTCATTTTAATCAGTTGTTTTATCAGATTCCAGATTCAGAAATTTTTATCTTCTTTGTTGAGTATTAAAACTGACACTCTGACAAACTAAGAGCCTGCAGGATAACCTGTTCAAGTGAAAGCTTCCTGAAATGCAACTTGAGCAAATAATACTCCTTAAATGTGTTTAGACAAAGCCTCTAATTTAACAAAGCACATTCTGTGTAAATGTGGATGTCCTGTTATCCAGAAAAAAACTCATGTGCTGCATCCAAATATAACACAGGAGCATCATATCAAGAAAAAACAGAGGAAACTTTAAACTAAACCATCCTGCAAGTATGTTTTTGTTTCAGAAGATTTAACGAACGCAAAAGTATGCAGTTTTTATAAGATAATATCCAGAACTTTTATGGCAGAGCTGGAGAAATGGAAGTTGTAGTTCAACTCTCTGATCTTTATCTGGCTTCCCTGCAGAAAACAATCACTGTCCTCTCAACTAGTTTGGAGCGGCAGATTTTGAATTAGATCTGTTCCTTTGAAGGGATTAATGTTCCCAGTCCTCTCCCACGGCTTTACACACAGTCATGAGGGAAAAGGGGGAGTCCTGCTGGGCGGCACTGGAGCCATGTTAAACTACAACGCTGGCTGCAGGAGAAGTGGAGTCACACATAAAAACAACAGAGGAGATTAAACTTGTTTACATCAAGTTGTGGCAGGCTCTGCGGCTGAAACTGCTAACTAAAATATGGAAAATAAAATAAATAAATGAGCAAACAGGAAGGTCACTGCTTCAACCCTGAGCCACATCAAGTTTAATCTGTGATAGTAGCAGCTGTTTTATTATACTTTTGTGGATGGATGAAAGTTCTTTACATATATATATATATATATATATATATATATATATATATATATATATATATATATATATATATATATATATATATATATATATATATATATATATATATATATAATTAAAAAATATTTATTTCCCAGATTTTTCAATACTTATTTTGAGTTTTAGGTAGGTGCATTACAAATAATGAACAGGTAATCTTTATTAAATATATGTCAGTGTCTATCCTCCTACAATTTTATCATTTTTATTTTATCTATGGCATAAAGTAAGGAGTGCAAATTTTATGACTTTGTAGAAATAAAAAAAGTGCAAAAAAAACTACATTTTAATAGTTTTTTTTAGATTTGAAGAAATGATCAAAATGACCCCTAAATTAAAGTTGATGAGTGTTGATGTGCACGAATCCACACAAGGACTCAGAAGAGATGAATACTCACCGGCTGATTTGTGGGTCATGAAACATGACAACATATTTGGACTTATCAGGTTGCAAAAGAGTCCCTTTCCAGCACAGAGATTTAATTCAGCAATAAATCTGGTCGAAAATTGGTAAATTGTCGTCCAGTGTTGCTACATAACTAAAGGAGGAGCTTCTCTCAGCCTTTTTGTTTGTTTAAATCAGCAGATCATTTTGTTCAACATATCAATCTGGCTTGGGACCGGCAGTATGGGTGGCTGGGGCAAAGGGGGCTTCGTAGGGTTCATCGCCTTGCCCGGAGGTGGAGGGGCAGGGGGTCAATCTGGCGAGCCTCCAGTTGGAAAGGAAAACCGACTCTACCTGCTCCACCTCTGGGTTTTCACAGCAATGTGACTGAGTTACAAAGATCCAAGAGCCATGCCAGTGGAGAACAAACAAAACAGTGGAGATGACCACCTCGGCTGTTTGTGTTAAAGGGAACTTATTTTTATTCGTAAAGGACGTCCCATTATGAAGCGGTGCCAAACTGCTCTCCCACAGCCTGATCCCAGCCGTCTGTGATCCAGTATTTGGGTGGTACGTGGGCGTTGGTGTCTTAATTAGCCCGAGTGAAGGTGTGGAATAAAGTCCAACACGCTCCTTCTGTATATTTATATTATATATAGTGATATATATTATAAATGAAGGATGTGTCAACACAAAGAGGCTAGAAGCCAGCGTTTACTCCCAAATACCGGCAACGACAGAGCAACAGCGGTAAATGTTTTGTCACTTACCTCTCGCTGCCAGGCTTAAATGTCAGATAAACGTCGCAACCTGCTTCTTTACTGTACGTCAAACCAGGCAGCTGCTAAAGAGGAAGGAGAAGTCACCCCGAAAACAAAAGCACTATTTTTATGTCATCCATCAAAAATTCATACATTTACTCAATTAAATAACTCATTTACCATTTAAGAACCATCTCAATTAGCTGGGGCGTGTATTTGGCAGAGTGAAAATGTTGGTACTGTTCATGATAAACTAATAGCTGTCTGGCTGACACAAGGTCGAGTCCCTCGGGTGCTTAATAAGCTTTATTTCCTGCAAACCTAGAAATGGTTTTCTGCTTCAACACTCAGAGAGTCAATCAGCAGCACCAACTGCGTGCTGAAGCACAGAGTGAACGACGATAAAGTCTTGTGTCTTTGTTGGCATTTTCATAATGCAGCAATACAAAAGACAACAAAACATGAAAAAGTGCATCCATAACTTTATATCTTTATAATGACCGAAACTTTAGTTAAAACTTGACTGTAACGGTAAATGAATGTTAAATGGATTAGATTGAAGAGAAGCTTTTTATTTTCACAACACTGCAACATACATGTGTTAAAAAGGTAAAAACATTAAAATCATATTAAAGTGTTAAGTTATAACACATATTGCCAAATCATATACTACATAACTTTTAAAGTAAGATAAAATATACTAAACAATGAGCCTGGGATCACCACTGTCATCTATGTGGTGAAGTAAATACAGCATATTGTGGCAAATAAGTTCATTTTAAAGTTTTACAATGTGAAATATTAGAGACTCAGTGTATTTTGAGTTTTAAATGTTTTTTTGTTGTTTTTTTTTAAAAAAAAAAGCACAGACAATAATGACAATAATTTAAACACGTTTATTAGACTTGTATAAAACAACAGTTTACTAGAAATAAATGTAAATTTACAATAAAAGTGATGCATATTCTTGAGATGCAGGTGGTTTTGGTTTTTGTTCAAAAAGGCTGAAGAAGGCAACCTAGAAGAAGAAAGACACAGCATCAGCATCACTATATCCCACTTTTGCACATTGTGTAAAATAATTATAAATATTATGCATAGTATCAGTATAAATTTACAACAATCATCCACAACGGATGCAATAAAGTGTTAACTTATTATCCGGACGTTCTGAGCAGACTGATGCAGAGAAATGTGGATTTGACAGAGTCACACAGCAATGCCAAAATATGAACTCTTTTTTTTTTAACTTTCCATATTTTGTGGACAGTTGGAGAAAAAAAAAAGTGGTTCCACATCTGTCTCATACAAGAGATTTAAGAGGCTTGGGGGGGTTTGGAGGGAGGGGGAGCAAGTGGGGGAGTCTGTAAGAGAGACAGAGACGGGGGGAGAGGGGGGAGAGATGCTCGAGGCTACTGGGCACTTGAGCCGCTATAATGGTGTCTCGTATGAGAAAACATCTGTGAATTTCCTCAGTGATCTACAACAAAGTATAACTCAGAGCAGTCACTCAGCAGACCTTTGAAGTCGTGGGCTGACAGAAAGCTGCCATTGTTCGCAGCCCCCAACACACAGAAACTCCAACTTTGGTCTCACTAATTTTCCTTGCAACACGATACAACTCTTTTTTCCCCCACCTCCCTCTCTATCTGTCTCTCTCTCTCTATCGAGCCTGTGAAGCTGGGGATCTCTGCATACTGAAGAGCAAACAGCAAAGCCTTGGCAATATGCAGGGTTGGCCCCAGGTCGCGTTGAGGCGGGACAGGTCATTTTACCTTCTCTCAGCCCACCCTGGATGCATTAATCCAGCCCTAAAGAGGAGAACTCTGCCCCCTCTATGATGATGAGGATGGTTTCCAGTCCTCAGTGCTTTCCCAGGGAAAAATTACAATAAAAAAAAAAAAAAGAAAAAAAGACATCACCTTCAAGCTGAGATGTCATGGGCAAAACAGCCCTCAGATATTCAAGTGCTTTCAGCTTTTAGGAGCAACTAGCGCACATTTATTACACACACAGTTTGAGATGTTTGTTTATTATACATTTCCTGAGGAGGAAGTGCTTTAGCTTGCTTTCAGCTCTTAGTTTGCTGCTGCGCCGGAGAGCCTCAGCACATGATTTACTACACGCTTCAAGGAGCTTTTAGGAGGCTACAGCAAGTGGCAATGACATAAGTGTGGGAAAAGAGCTTTCACCTTAGGGGACATCAACCTCACACAACAGGTTGTTTCTTTCAGAGGACATGAGAGGAAGCATCAGGAAAAATAAAATAAAACACATGCGTAATTATGTGGGCTGAATAAAGTAAGAGTAAATCCCCACGACACAGAAATGCCAAATATCAGTGGCAAAGGGGAGTTATTAATGCAGTTCAGTCCTGAGCAAGTTTATGGGTTAAAATATTCTACAAGTCTCATTTTGCTTTTGCCCAGAAGGCACTGGTTAATTTGTTAGATCTCATCTGGATAATTGTCAGATTTACTTGCACCCTAAAAGGGATAAGAACACATCGCAAAAAGATCTAAGATGCAAAAAATATATATAACAGGCATCTGAAATTTGATCTCTTGTTTTATCGCCAAAGTTTGGAGAAGATCTGCTCTGATTTTGCCCCATCGCCCCATTTTTTTAAAAGAGAAAAACATAATGAATGAACAGAACAGAAGTTAATTAGAAAAGGAATAGATGGATAAGAATATGGGAATGGAAAACATAGCTTTTTTTCCTAACATATATACAAAAATGAGCTAAAGCGCTACCAAAGAAATGATCGTACATTATTCTGTAACACGTGCCCTTAACACTCGCCACACGTCCGTCCACAGCTTGAAACGATCAATACGTTTAAAAGTTTAAAAAAAACAAAAGCTATAAAGGAAACTGTGTTTAACTAGTGAGATGTAATTGTTCCAAAGTGGTCTTCGACTTCTATCGCATATGAACATGTCAAGAAAATACATGGATAAATGATTTTTTAATTTAAAAACGAGGATGAACTTTCCGTTTGGCAGCGGGCGGTCATTTCAGTTCCTCCTGGCAGTGGCCAGAGAGACAAAGCGACGAGCTTTGTGTGACGTGTTCCACACTGAAACAAGGCCGTGGTAATTCTCACACTGTTACCAGTCCAGCATTTACCCAACGGCAGCTGGTCCCACCATCTGGGAAAGCAATGCCGGGGCAAAACAAAAACAGGTTACACCTTTGGCCATGCCAAGTCTGCTGGTGCCCCGCTCTGTCTGCAAACTGAGAAAAGCTAATCATAATTTCACGCTCTGATTTGTCAAATCCCATTCCAGCACCGGAGGCACCGAGAAAAACTTTTAAAGTCACCAGATTTCACAGCGTACGGGTAAAACAGCTTTTCCATATTGTTTCTATTGTTCATTCTGAGCCTTTTTCTTTGTTTTTCTGGTTACATCTCTGTTTTGCATGTGAAAAGGAGGCTGCAATTTTGACCAAAACCTTTGGTCACCTTTAAGATTAGCAGCTGGAGAACAAAAAAAAAAAAAAAAAAAAAAAAAAAAAAAAAAACTCTTATCCTCGCCTGCATGCATTTTACATTCATGCTAATGTTAACAACAAAACGGCGCACAGAGCGTCCTCAACAAACTGCAGGTGAGAGGAAGCTGAAACAAAAGCCACTGTAACCCTAATGGCATCCCTTGTCATTAACAGAGCTTTGATGTATGTACTCAACAGACTCTTTTATCTCATTCTTCCTCCACGCTTCGTACTCTTTGTGCCTCTACCCTGCTCAACCAGTTTCTTTATTAATGCCGTCTTCAGGGAATGCTTCTTTTGCTTAGTGCTCACCCAGCATGCATCTGAGTTATAGCTCAACCTAATGTATGTCACTCTCCTCAACTATTATCCAGCAAACGGCATCGCAGGGCTGAGTTTGACCTATTGCAGGTATTTGCTTGCATCCTTTGACTGAAGTTTGTGGAGGGGGAAAAAAAAAACACAAAAACGTTTTGAAACAAGCCTCTGTGTTAATTCTTTAATAGCAGGAAAAAAAATGAACATAGCTATGTATGAAAAGCACGTAAACTGCAGTAAAACAGTATTTGAGGATGCTGCACATGAAAATACCATATTGAAACTCTCCCTTTGAACTCAAAGGATATAGAAACAGGACAATGTTGGTCTAATCGCGTTCTCTCTTTGAAGTGAGACATCGCTATTAGGTGAAAAGGTAAGCATACTTCTTTAGAAAATAGAAGCTTTTCATCATTTGTTGACGCTACAGCTTGAGCGATTTTCATAAAGGTGGTTTAAAACTTTGGATAACAGGGTTTGGATGCTGTTTTAACAAACATGAAGCACATGAAGCAAACAGCTAAAAAGGCAAAAATAACACCAGCAGTAATGTTAGCCACATTAAAGGAGTCCTCTCCCACATGCCAGATGTTGTCGGATTTAATGAGGGAAAACAAGAGTGAGCTGGATTCACGAAAACGCATGAAAGAAAACACAGGTGTCAGGCTTGGACCGCTGACTCAACGCCGCGTCTCCCCGCCAGCGTCCAGCCTGCAGGCCAGTCAGACGGCCAGTCTTTGCTCCTCAGGTCAGCCCACCTTTCACTTGAACGCCACCGCACTTCGTGACACATACTCAGATATCCGAGGCAGTTACATACACGCCTCTGCTCACCTCCCTTCATATGCAAAAGCAGGCAATCAGCCAGGAGTTAATTTGGCAAAGAAAATCAGGGGAAGAAACAACAGCTCTGGCACCATTTGTCACCACAGTCCATCTTTGGTATTCAAACTAACTAGTGAGCTTATTTGAAATTCCTCTCTGTGGTAAAACAGGGCCAAAATAATCAAGGGAGCACGATCCCACTTAATTGATTCAGTGTACTTTTTAGATGCACTACAGGGTGCTGGGGTGACCTATTTCAGACTGTTCTTCAGAGGAACCAGCTATCCCAGCAAGGGAGTAATGCACAACGAGGATTTTAATTATTGCAGGATCTGTGGCTACGACCGGAGGTGAAGTACGTCTGAACTAACTGTGACACCACATTATAACACCGCCAGTGGTCTGGAGTATTACTCTTTGAATTTTTACAGACTTAAACATGAGGATAAACAGCAAAGACCAGAGTTTAATTACTCAAGTTCAATTAGAAATATTAAAAGAAGGCAGTTTCTGGATCAATACTGCATTAACATTTCATTAAATAGTGTCTGACTCTTGTTATTACTCAACTGGAAGTAACGCTGCTCTCATAAAGAGTTTTAGATTTGCCAGAGTATTTTTTTTTTAATACTGCTTCTTTGTTCTCACACTTGTCTCGTTTCATCTTACAAAAGGACTGGCTTTTTAAAAGAAGCGGCAGCTACATTCAAAACTTATGGTGAATCCTGAAGTACAACACATGTCACAGATTAAACAAACAAATCGGAATAAATTAATAATTTCCAGCCCAATAAAATGCATATTGCATTTAAACACATTAGGAAAAACAATCCTGTAATATAATGAAGTACAGTGGTAGGAGCATTGATAAACTGTGCATTTCCTGCGACACCTAAAAAATCTGCCTGTGTGGACTTGGTCATCCAGATGTCTAGAAGACGCGAAACATGACTTACAAGTTTGTGAGCTATCTAAACTACTGATGGAAAGATTGTGGCTGCTCAAAACAACAAACGGCATAGTGATGGTTGGAAAATTACAGGTTTAAAAACCCCAAAACTGGTGGAGTCACAGCCATCCACCACCTTTAATTTCACTTGCAACAAGTTTAAACGACTGCAGGTCAGAGCTTTTAGCTCACATAATGACCCGATGGTGATGAGTCAATCCTCAATGTATGAACCTGACTTTGACCCTCGCAGCATCGAGCTGCTGGGTTTGACGAGCACTTTGAGCCTCTTTAAACCCACCAGGAGTCTGAACCTAAGTGAAGCTGGTCTCGCCATGAAGGGAGAGCTCTAATGTTTTCCCCGCTGAGCATAAGGAGGATGAGATCCTCAGTCATACCACCCTACTCTTCCTATTAAGATCAAAATCTCCTCTCAGGCCCTCGGGTGTCAACAAAGGGAGATGCAGTAAATGATATGCAAATTGAAAAGAAAAAAAAAAAAGCTCTGCAAATCAACTCGCCAGCCCCGCATTTCCGACACTCTACATCTTAAAAGAAAATTCCTGTATTTATGGTGAAATTCAAAGTGAGGTCTAGCTCAGCCTCTGTGAAGCTCTGTGTGGTGATTCCTGCTCTCAGACAGCGCAAAGCCCCTCTAACTAAAGACAACCCGCAGTGGGAGAACTCGTCAAAAGAGTTCTGGCTTTCACAAGGATTTGTCTCCGGATTCGTTTTAGACAGGAGGCATAAGGCGGCTAGATAGAAACAGGTAGATGTTTCCATTTCAGGTTGACTGCGTGCAGGTTAGGGGCACGCTGCCTGCAAAATGAGGTGCTTCTTATTGTAAATGTAGATCAAGACCGGATCAATTCATGTTTTAGAAAAACAACTGAACTGTTCTGTCAAATGCGCTGGTTAAAGCTTCAAAACACAATGGTTTACTCTCTCGCTTCCTTCCTTCCTTCTAATCCCGTCTTCATCACACCCAGCGTTGCAGGGTGGAGCTGGATCCTATCACAAAGGGCTCTCAGCTCTGCTGTCTTTTCTTTAGTTCATTTTATTAACTGAATCACACGTTTCTGAGGTGTTCAGACCGAAGAAGACACGTGTGCCTCAGATGTTTAGACATTTTTTAAATTCATGACTCGATCAATAAAGTAACTTTATAAAAAACACACACACACACAGATAAGAATAATTGTTAATGCCTCTGCTGTAGAGCTTGAACATTTGGTATTACAGTAGTAGTAGTACATTATTACAGTATTACACAAGTGGGCGCGTCAGTTCAAGTGTTTTATTGTGATTTTTTTAAAATCCTTTCATTAATGAGTCCATCCCTCCCACTACATCTCTCTGTTACGTCTATTGTTGTTAATTTGTTTATTGATGCAACATCTGCACCATTTCACAGCAGTCTGTCAGACAAACAGTAATTTGGTCATTGTTTTCCCCACATTTTAAAGGCAGAATAGGAGCAAATCAGGCCCACAAACAAATGTACCCATGTGCCAAGGGAAAACTGAGGAACACATCATCTTCATGTACATGTAGGTGATCAAAATGTGTGCTTTGCACACTTGTAAAGTTGCGTATCTGGAGAAAGTATCACAATACAAATTAACATCAGTAGATAAATACTGCCACTGCCACTGATGATGAGTATTGTGCTTCTTTAAGGCTTTCTGACCACTTTGCATAAACAGACCACGGCGTTGCTTGTACAGGTTCAGATACCGTACCGGGGCACTTCCAACACAGGGGACGACGGTCTTTGGAGTGTCTGTCTACATGTCTGACGGGTCTGTCTTACCGGCTGACATGGTTGTGAAGCTCAGCTCTGACTGACGAGGGGCTCGCTGGAGAGGGTGGGAGTGGGGGCGGCGGCGTGCTCTTCCTCGGGGATTGACTCCACAGTTGACAGTAATTTGTAGTACTCATCCTCTCCATCCAGCACTTTGATTTGACTGTGATTTGAAAGAAGAGAAGAAGTTACTGGAAGAGAGAGAGCAGTGATGAAGTTTTCACGATGGGAATTTAAAAAAAAAAAAAACAATTTTAAAAAAGGGCATCTGGAGTTAAAATAACATTTGCAGATGCAGCAGGGATGTATTCAGGCATTTTCACAGAATATAATTTATAGCACAAATACAAGACAGGACTTTTACAATTAAAAGTAACATGCTGACAAAGGAGGCAGCACGGTGGCTTAGTGGTTAGCACTGTTGCCTCACAGCAAGAAGGTTCCCGGTTCAATTCCCGGCCCGGTGGGTCTTTCTGTGTGGAGTTTGCATGTTCTCCCCGTGCTTGCGTGGGTTCTCTCCGGGTACTCCGGCTTCCTCCCACAGTCCAAAAACATGCAGCGTAGGTTAATTGATCTTTCTAAATTCTCCCTAGGTGTGAATGTGAGTGTGATTGGTTGTTTGTATGTGGCCCTGGATAGACTGGCGACCTGTCCAGGTGGACCCCTGCCTTTCGCCTGATATGCGTCGGGATAGGCTCCGACAGACCCCCGTGACCCGGAAACGGATAAAGCGGGTACAGATAATGGATGGATGGATGCTGACAAAGGCCTGGCATGTGACCCCCTCTTCTAATGACGTAGAGCATCTTCTAATAAAAACCCTGTTATTTTCAGCTCTCCACTTCCATTACAAGAAAACAACTCCATTTTTGGATTATTCTATTCCACAAAGGGCCTGCTCTGTTTAGAGTTGCTGTAAGTAGGAAAGCAGTTATTTACCCAAGTTTTCTCGGCTTCCTCTTGCTCCCCTGGTAATCCAGAGTTCTCTGAGGAAAGGGCCAAGAGCACACAGTCAAAAGATGAGCAGAGAGTCATTAATTTTTAATTCAAAGTGATTTTGTGTTGAATGCGAGCAGATGCTGATAATATCAGAAGTCACAGCATAATTTTTTTCTGATCAAAGGGCTCAAGTGAGTCTGATGAAGCATGCATCTTGCTCAGCTTTGATAAACCACATCAATTATTCACCGTGAAGGCAGACATCCTGACATGAAAGCAACAGATAAAGAGCATAAGCACATGTTCAAGACAAGAGGCAGAGAAGCGTGGGGGTGGGGCTCCGGGGTCTGGCACAGGTAGGTTTAATTGTATTATCATGTGGAACCAAAGTGTAGACAAAGGCCTTTATCGGCACTTTGAACTCACATTTAGTTGGTTGTAGTACAGGCTGTCTTCGGGGCTGTTGAGGAGCTTAGGCTGCTGGCCACGGCGACGAGGAGTTCTCTGCTGCAGCTTCATCACTGGACCTGCAACAGAGGAAAAACGAGGGCAGTGATCCAAGCGGGAAAAATGGCAACAACAACAACAAGCACCAACATGATACTGACAATGACGACAGTGGCAGTAAACTGAATCTGTCTTCCACTTTTTAAATCTGCGTGACAGAAAAGTCACAGAAACCTTTTAAATGTACTTAAGTAAGATTATGTAATCTAACTGATGAGATGACTCAAAAACGGTGTAATATTACACATATATGAACACATAAACCACATTTAATGATATCTCTCTTAACAGGTGCACAGCAAATTGTGTTTATATTTGCTACACTGCTACAGTGGAAGCAGGCGGAGGTGACGCCAGACTGTTTTTCCTGAGCACCTGTATGATCAGCTGCGCACCAGTAAAATCTCACCCAGGAGTTTAAAAGCTTCAAATAATCGGAAAGTCAAGAAAAGTTTCTTTTCCTGATCCACATAGTCAAACAATGCTATTGCACTCACATTACAAGCCAAAGCGACTACTAAGCTGTGTGCGTCTGTGAAACATTATGCAAAGGAGTGCATGCATCAATGCCACACAACAGCAGTGCACGTGTAGCTGTGCAATATGTCAGTGCATGTCACGCAGCTTCAAAGATCAGGAGCGCAGCAGTAAAAGAGGCATGTTAGATGCAGTTTGTGATAGAGCAACTGTGGCTGTGGTATAATGACAAGGCAGAAAAATCAAGGCAGAACGGCGCGGCAACGTTCAAACTTATGAGTTGAGGCCATAGCGGAAGTAAGAAAAGTTGCAGTTCCCTAACTGACCACGGATGGTTGCTATAAACCTGGTGTGGTACAAAAACATTCACCCTCTTGGAGTTGTCATGGATGTGAAATCAATCAATTGAGACCAAAGCGGCTTTTGGAACCAGGCGGTAAATATGTTTATTTCTGCTCTAAAGTTGGACATTTTAACATGGGCGTAAATGGAGATCACATCCTCCAGTGGTCAGTCGAGGAACTGCAACGAAACTTAGTTCCTCGTGAGGCGGAAGTGAGATGGTCGGCTCTTGGCTCTTTAACATACTGGACAGTCGTCTAACGAGTTAACACTGATGTATCCTGTAATTGCAGCGGTAGTCAGTACAGACTCGTGTAATGAACCTTGCTGAGAGAAGTCAATATTTTTGTTGATTCATTTAGAAGAAGAAGACTAGTTTCTGGATAAAGTCATCAAAACTCTGAGCTCCTCAAATACTTTTGGTGTGATGATAATTATTGCCTTATTACTTAAAGAAACAATCCATAAGATTGCGGGTTAAAATACGCCCAAATAACCTACAAACTGCAAGGGAATGTGAAAAAATAAGTGCAGTCATGACACAAAAACGACAACTGTGTATTTGACTGCTGAGACACCTCCTGACTTGATAAATAACTAGCGTTACCGCCACCACCGCCACCACCGCCACCACCGCCACCACCGCCACCCAGTACAGGAAAAAAAAGCCTCATTCAGATAAATAGAGCAGATAAAAACAGGACTACACCAGAGTAAATATCGGCAGTGCTGTCCCCCGGTGGAGACAGGTCATGGACAGCAAAAAAATTAAGTTTGATTCAGAACTTGCAACAACTCTTAGATGGGTTAGAAAAACCACTGCTGATATTTGATTTGCTTAACATTTTTGATAGTCAAAGTTCCTGTGGTGTAAATTCAACACCAAATGCACTGACCTCAACTACGTCCCACCTGCCCGCAGCAGATTGACGCAGCGCTGATTTCACTCAAACGCAAAAAGAAGAGCTGAACTGGGTCGACCGACTAACTCTGTGCAGCTATACTGCCCCCGTTTTGATTGGAGTCTAGAGGATAGACTTAAGTTTTAGTTTCACATTGCTCCTTTAAAACAATTATCAAACACTTGTCCCTTGTGATATTTAGTCAAGGACTATTTTTCTTTTTTGCTCACTCGTACCATGCATGCTTCTGAGATTATGCTTCAACACTAATTGATAGATTCAGATTTACACAATTTAAATGTCTGAATCTGAATCCCACAAAAGGCAGTTTAACCTATCTACAAACATACAAACATGTCAAAGCTCAAGAGGTTGGCGAACAAACAAAGTGAGTTAATAAACAACAATTTAAAAAAAAAATCCTGTAAAGGTACAACTACTAAAAGATATCATTTGAAATTATTACTCTGACTTTAATAACCTGATAGCAGGAGGAATACATGATTTGGAGAATTGATTTGCTCTCTTTGGTGGTAAATGATAACAGCGTACATCTAAGAACTCAATGGATTAGGAAGTGAAATGTTTAAACACACATTTACTCACACATAACACATTTACTGTCCATTGATGTTCATATGAACAGTAGTATTTACATCAATTTATAAGAACATAAAATATCTTGATTTCCTCAACATATACTAAACAATCTGCTTTAATGTGTCGACCGCAGACTGAATCAATGAACTTGCACTGTCTTGTGTCTGATACGCCCTTCAGTCCAACACAAACCCTTTGCAGCGGTGGCTTACTCAACACACAAACTAATCTATTACTCTTTATGAAATTATAACAATCTCACTTTGTCTCTTGGATGAACAGGATCATCTCCTCTTTTCTGTTTTGATTGTTGTGGATAATTCCTTCCCTCTGAGGAAAACTGAATATGATGTGGTCGTGGTTACGGCGGAGCCACATCGTTAGCACTTTGAAAAGCTTGTTGGCGAAGCCATCAGCTACTGCTTTCATTTGTAGCAGCGTCAGTGGACTGCCCCCATACTTTTACTAGTCTACTGAAGGTACCATTCCTGCATACACACTTCAACAACAGCACGACGAACCCAAGCTGCAGGATTTTACGTGCAGATTTCCACTTTCTTGCTTATTTTTATGTCACTGACATTTTTACATGAAGATTCCCTCTTATTTAGCGGATGCTCCTCTAGACTTCCTGCTTCTCACCCACCACATGACAGGAGGTTTGCTTGATTGTTCAACACAGCCTGTACTGAAAGCTGAATTATTCATTGCACCACAACTTACAAGACACAATGAGTTGTGTGATAATGTGGCTGTTACACATTAGACAGTCATGTGCAATCATCAACCATTGCTAAACTCGCGTTTAAGAAATTCACAGGTAACAAAACCTCTGCCACTTTTATACACACTCATCTACATTTAATGCCTGATAACGTCTCATGTTCTTCGCCTCTATTTCAGAGGAGACGGGACATTTCTTCGTCATCCCCTTGTGCTTCTACGTCTCTGCCTTGACTAAAGCTGCATTTGCTCTTTCCATCTTTGCACCCACTTTGAACAGACCTCATCACCTCTCAATCCTCCACATCAAAGCGCAGGATCCCCCTCCACACCTTCAATCTTTCCTCGGTTTTTCTTGATGTTATTCAAACCAGCACAGGTTTACTAAAGTCACACTTTGCCGATGCCCAGCGAGCTCCTCTGAGGTCTGCGATATTACCTAACTTTTTACCATGAATCTTATCTACCCATGCCTCGGAGGCGCTGTCTGCCCACTGTGAGGATCCTTGTTACCCATTAGTATTTGAGGATATTTGGAGAAATCTCGTGTACTGAGGAAAATAGCAGTAAGAAGAAAAAAAAGAGAGCTTATTTGAATTAAAAAAAAAAAAGGCTTGCTTTTAGTTGCATCAAAACCACTTTGAATCTTATATCAAGATAAAATATCCTGTTTCCAGCGGTTTTGAAGACACAAAGCCAAACCAAATCGCTTTAAATTTTAACTTCTGCATGAAAAACATTGTTCTGCTAATGAATAAGTCACACATTTTATAATCAGATGTTTTATTCCACCCTAAATTAAATCATATTGTATGATAAACTGAAATCTGCTTGTGTTTTCACTTATGTCTCAACAGGAACTCCAGAAATAGTAACAAATATCAAAATGCAAAGGTGAGTCTTTAAGCATTTGCTGCAGGCATGACAATATCCAAATCACTGTCTTCTTCACACTTGAAGAAAAAAAAACAAAAAACTCAGAACCTTCGTTTATGTTAAAATCACAGCTGGAATGATCTTCAGCCTTAATCTTAACTGCTGTTCTTAAGAAGTGTAGAGAGTGAAAGTTGTTATGACAACCGCTGCCTGTACGTTTACACAGCTGCACTTAATTAAGATTTATTCTGTGAGTAGCCAAACAGCAAAAAATAAAAAAAAAATTTAAAAAAAGGAACTCTTGGCTGCTGCCAGATTAACATACTTTCTGCACGATGGTGTCTTTAGACATTAGTTTAAAACGGCTCTGTGGAGCGGGGGTCTTTTCCTTATCATTCTCAGCCATATTACAGTCACCACTTTAGAAGGTAAAAACATCTGTTTGTTGGTGAACCTTCAACTTCACCTGTCTCAAAGACTACCGGAGGAAATGATATCTGTTGCAGACGTTCTTGTCCAGGTAGTCATGGATTTTACCTTCATCGTTCAGCTGCAAGTATCTGGAGCAGCTAACTACCCCTGCCATGGAGACGATGTTTTCAGCTGTTTGCAGTGTTTATAAATCGTGATTCAGAGTCTGGGACAAGGACGAGTCCAATCAAATTCTAGTTTGAGCATGAAGAAAACTGTAACAACATAACTGAAACAGAGCTGAAAATGTCTTTATACCTTTAAATCTTAACAACGTAGTCTACTTTTACACATAAGGTAATTCCAAAATTTTAACAGCGGACATATTTTTTACAGCTGTTTCCCCACAAGGGTGCAATCTCAGGAAATCTATACTGAGCATGTTAGCCAGCCAAAAACTGGCAGAATTGAGGCTACTGAAGGGAAGTGACATCATTCTTCAGCAACACTTTGATGTCCTACAAGACAGCTGAAGCGCATGAGGTAGAGCGATCATCTTTGAATCGAAAGGTTGCTGCTTTGATCCCCAACTTTCTCAGTTCATATGTCAAAGTGTCCTTGGGTAGGAGACTGAATCCCACATTTCTCTGAACCTGTAATTCACTTTGGATAAAAGCATCCATTTAATTAATGTAATCTAATAAAACCAAGCCTGGACCCTTTAGACCCTATTCTGAGTAATCTTTAAAAAAAAAAAGCATTTGAACATTGAGGGATCCTTCAATAAACAATAATGTGGTTTGTCTATTCCTTTTTTCCCCTTTTATGACAAAAAAAACAAGTCTTTTATCCAGTTGCACCGTAGAAGACCTTCTACATATCGTGTCCCAACATGCTGAACTACGATGATAAAAAAAAAGATGAAATCATATAAAAACCTGCTAATAAACAACTGGCATGTTAATGTACTGACAAATGCATTTAAATTTATTTTCATTTTCTACCATAACCGTTCAGGTGCTGAATCTACTCGTGTATGTCTATTAGGAAGTTCAACCTCACGATTTATCCATCCCGACCTGCAGCAATTAGAGGGCATAGCAGATCAGAAGGTGGGTCAGGCCTCCCATCTCTGTGCCTCTATTGAGGAAATCATTGTCATCTGATCCAGACAGGCCCCAGAGGAATGCTGCTCCTGCAGACACATCACAGGCAGGGAAGCTGCCAAACTGGCCTCCGAAATGAGAGCGCCGCTTGGACGCTGGCTGGCAGAGCAGAAAGGGGGTCGGACAGTGGCTCACATCAGGGGTTTGGTAAATGATTGCGGGTAACGTCTGCTGTTTGGGGTGGGGAGGAATAATAGTCAGCTGGGAATACAGAGCCAACGTATTTCATGCAATATTGATTTCATCCTATCAAAAGAAAGCCAAGCAGAGTTTGCCCTTCACAGGGAGAGACTTACATATCATACATGTTTGCTTCTTTAGATAAAAAAGGGCTGAGATTATTTTTGTGATAGGTGCTGCTTTCATTTTCAAAGAGCAGCAGATGAGCCGTGTTACATCTCTAAATACCACTTTGAAATCTCTCGGACAGCAGAATGCTCCTCAGAAACAACATAAAAGAGTAGCTAAAAGGGATTTTTAGAGGAATAAATTAGAGATGTATCGATTTACTTCCAGAATCGCATGCTCCAATCACCTGACTACTCCCAGACCACGCAGAACCACTTGGGTTTTGTTTATTCAGATGGAGGGAGCAGAGGCACCAAAAGGCATGGATTATAAGGAAAAATCATCAGGAGGTGCCTTTGATGTCTAAATGAAGCATGTGCAACCCAGACCCCACTCTTTACTTCACAACGGTCTCTTCTCAAACACACAAACACGTGCTCACATGCACACAGACACATGCAGATGGACGCACGAATACAGACTTTAGTCCTGAACAGATATTTTTAGCTGAAGAGGATTTCCAGAACTTTTGAAGGAAGTTATTTTTCTTCCATTTCGGACATCATTCTTAAATAGCAACTCATGTGCTTTAAATTAAAGGACAAACTGATCAAATATAGCAGATAATGCTGGAACGGGGCAGTTCCTGCATCTGTTTTCACTAACGGAAGCAGAGGATGTTTTTACTTACAGGCTATTTTTCACACTGAAATCAATCATTTCCCCCGACAGCGATTTTGGAACTTTGACTCCTGAAGAAATGTTTGCAGGGAGGACAAATCTCTGAAGTTTGCAGAGGTCAATCACTGTCAAAATCTTTCACACATGCAATTTATAAAAGTGACCCAACAAGACGAGTAGAAAAAGTGAACAGAGTTGAGGAAAGTACGAATGACAAGAAAAGGAAGTCAAGACTACTTTTAATTATGCAAATTAAAGCCATTCACTTCTCTCATAATGAGCTGAATACCCACTAATTTTGTTTAAAAAAAAAAAAAAAAAAAAAAAAAAAAATATATATATATATATATAATTATTGATGAAAAAAAAACAAACTTTACTGAAGTAAGTCAACTGACTCAATCTACATGTGAAAAATTACAGAGAACTCTGATAATTTTTCACCTTGATTTTATGTCTGGGGAGATTATTCTGCTGGAATTGTGATGATGAGTAGTTTGGAAGTACATCCTGTTAACGACTCCCACTGACATTAAGAGGATTACGTAGGTAGCGTCAGACAGAGGCAACTCCTTCCGTTAAGTTGAGTCTTTCCTATCCCCTCCAAATCTCTGCTGCCGCTACATCGAGCCTGTAATTTGCCTAGAACTGAAGGCATCCGGTTAAGACGCTGCGATATGTAGAGACAGACAGATAAATCAAAAGGCTGAGAGTCAGCGAGAGGGTGGGAGAGTATTTGTGTAGTGAACATGGAGGGGGTGGATCATTTGTCTGGCAGATGCATGTTGATACAGTGATGCTGCTGCTGCTGCTGCTTAGGTTATGTTGGCAGCGGAGGGTTGTGGAGCAGCACCTGGTGACTGCAAACCTTGAGGGAGGATGTGTGGGAAGCTGTTTAAGAGCGAAAAGCAAGGAGAGTGAGATGCACTTGTGAGCGTGGGATGACCTCAGTGTGGGTAAAAGTGCACCCACATCTCCACGGAGCTCTCCTGGTTGCAGCCATAAAGCACAGAAAGAGCTCAAAGCGGCAAACAAAATCAATTCTTATTGACTGAAGCGTGTTAAGCACTGAGGGGACATAAAGTGAACATTACTGGAGCCGTCTTCCTCTCCCTTCGTGTTGTTTCATCCTCTAAAATGACCAGGTTAACTATCTTCTGAGGCACACAGAGGTAATTAGGTTCTGTGTTTGGGCTCCACTTTATCACGTCTCTCTTGACATGTATGTTTACCACAAATATAATCTTCAAAAAGCCTGTTAACATAAGTAGCTCAGCTTTCATAAACCATAAAGTCAGCTCTGACTGATCCTCGGCACCATCCTGTTTACCACGCTGAGCAGCATAAGCAGCGCTCTGATCATATCTGCTGCTCGCTAGCAAAGGCTTTCTTTCTACATGCGTCGCTGTGAGTCAATTCCAAACATGTTGCATTAATATTCAGGCTCGGGAGACAGGTGACAAGAGGTGACATCGTCTTGTATGTGCAGCTTACAAGACTGCACTGTGGATGTCTAACTTTTTTTTTTTTTTTTTCTCTCCTCACTGACAAAACATGTGGAAATCAAAGGTTGGTTTTCTCAGACTCTCTCGGGGAGCTGAGAGAGTCTGGAGTACAAAGTGCTTGAATGCTGCCTTTCTACCATAAAATACAGCACTGTGGGTATTTGCTTAAAGAGTGAGAACAGTCGATTAGCCAGGTGTCAGATTTACAGTGAAATGGATCTATCCTGGCTTTGTTAAATCATGCAGTAAAGACCCGACGTCCGTCAGGTCACGCTGCGGTGTTTTAGCATTATGGGGGCAGAGTGCAGAGTGCATGAGGGCGTGTGGAGGGTTGGAGTAATTCAATTTCCACGGTTAATTTCCTTTTCTTTTTTTTTTTTTTTTTCCCTTGGTGTCCTGAAACACTCCAGGTTGAGCTCCAGCCAAAGTGATGCGATGCGATCACCAGAGGCGACAGCAGGATGAGACACAGGAAGGAGCCCCGGTCTCCAAACATCTGGCAGGGCAAGGCTTCCATGACTTGCTGAACCTCAGGATAAGAAAAAAGGCCCTCAGATCTGAGGGGATCAAAGTGTGCCCTGGGTCCCTGAGCCACTGCGGCCTCCCTCAACATATTCAAATGGGGCTTCCTGAAGATGCCACAAGCAGACTTCGCAACGTAAACGAGACAGGAAAGGAGGTGACAATACCTGAAAAATCTCTGAGCTCTCCACACAAATACTTTCAATGGCCCAAGGCTGAGTCAGCCGGTGTAGAGACCTTAAGATCGCCTAATAATAACACTGCCTGGTAAATATTGTTAATGACAGAAAAACAGACAGGTTTTCAACTAATTACAAGTTCCCAAATATACCAAATAAAACCATCAAATTTTATTTTATTTTTACACTGTGATGGTTGAAGGCATTTCTTCTCCATGGCTTTGAAGGTTCGGTAAATAAGTAATCTTTTTAAAAAAAAGGGGTCATTATTCTTGCCCACAATAAAAGTATGTGTAAAGAAGAGTTATAAGACGATGATTTAAAGAAATCACAAGACAGACAAACTAGAGTGTATTACATGACAGTTTGACGAGCACACTGCCACATTTCATGACTCAAAAGCGAAAGTTTTGGTGTCATGTCACAGTAAAAAAAAAAAAAATAACTGAATCAAGTTTGAGCAGTTCTTTGCCCTTTAAAACGACGTGCAAATAAAGACGGATGCCAGTCAGCTTTTAATTCCAGCCTCCGCGTCCACTGACTGATGGCTCCAGCGATACAAGAACAAACACACAGTTGAACAAAATTGCAATGTTTCTCTCCATAATCATTCTGACATTATGAATTCATCAAACACCGCCTCTCCTCGGCTGCCGTGATGCCTGGGAGCGGGGGGTCACCTGTGTGGAGCATTACCGAATTAGCTGCTATCTAACCCGGACCTGCTGTGGCGCGCTGACACTAATCCCAGGCCCGCTGGAGAGCCCTGTCTGTTACATTATCATTTGTAATCCCCGTAATCTCTCAGCCGCGCTGCTAAACGCTATTCCACCTCGGCCTATTACCTCATACCCCTCTAATAACATTAATGAAGGGCCGGGCCTCGTTACTGTGGCTGCCCTAGCGGTAGGGCGGGTGACGGCCAAAATCGGAGGCCCCCGGCACAGCCACCCACTCAGCCTTCCAGGCAGCGGGAATAGATGTAATTCATCACCTGGGGCAAAAAGCAAACCAAACATATGTTCAACAAATCAGGGTTTGTGTATTTTCTTGTCACCGTTACTGTGCAGGTCTATTAAAGTCACTGATGAGATCCTTAGAGAAGGGCCCGCCATGTGGGAAAATGAAAGCTTTGAAGTGCTCATGCCACTTTGAAAGCCCCCCCCCCCCCAACTTGCCCTGAGACGTTCATGATAAGCTGACCTGGGTTATTAAAATACCGCAGAAATGATCACCCATAATGCCTCTCTCTCTTGCTGTCAACAACGAATGGCAGCAGAGGATTGGCTGGGATGAAAAGGTTGAAAGGGGTTCCGTATTAAAAACGGCACTTTATCCATTAAAGCGGGATTTCTGCTGTCTCTTTGTGTAATTACCTGCACCCGCCAGCTCTGTGCTTGGGCTTACCTTGTTTACACTGCACGTCTCGCAGCCTGGCTGTCTCCCTGCGAGGCTTCGTTACTCTGTCCTCCGCTTTGCCTTTGTCTCTCTTGATGTCTTTCACTTGCCTGTCTTGGCTGTCAGAACCAACCTTGAAAGAGGAGGCGTAAACACACCCAGAAGAGTGGAGTCAATGAAAGCACCGGATGAATAGATACAAGTTAAAGCAAGCCTTGCAATGTGGTTTTTTTTGTTGTTTTTTTTTTCAATTTAGTCATGTAGATGCTGTATTCATTTATTTACAATTTGGCACTCATAACCCAAACCCATTAATGTGCTTTGCAATGTTAATCAAATGCTAATGCAATTGCATATCCCCCCTTACTAGCCCTACCTCCTAGCAAACAGCATAACACTGACTTAATTGTGAGGGTGAAAAACAGCACATACAGACTTCCTCTCATATTTAATTTTATCTTTGAATAAAAGAGCTATAGGAAAGTATTAATCTGCTTAACATTTCTAAGTACATCCTCCAAAGGATTTTGCTTTTTTAATCTTACATATGCTCAGCAGAGTTACTGGCAAAAACTGTACATTTTCCTCATTTCATCCTTTCAACATCAAATGGTGAGCAGCAAAAATTGGATCAGACTTCAAAGACTGTGATGTGCTCCAAGTCACGGAGTGGCTCTTCTATTTCACATATTGAATCCGAGCAGGATATCAAAGTGCTACCAAAGAACCTCAGGTCTTTACTAAAAAAGGGGTCTAACATCTGTAGAAAGAGGAGCGCAAAGACAAATCACCTCAGGGAAGAGCGAGCATTTATTCTCAGCCGTGAATTTCCAGCCTTTTGATTCTCTCATTCCTGTACCACCCTGTCTTCTCCGCTGAGATGGAGGTTGAGGCAAGAGAACTCTTTTGTCTCAAGGACTCAAAAAAATTCCCAAAGAATAATCTGGGTTAAAGCTGCTTTGTAGACCAGAAATATTTTACATATACTGCTAAAGTAAGGCATAAGAAAATGCTCATTGATATTCTGTGACTTACAGTTCCTTTATATATGTCTTTTGCACGCGTTTCCTTGCTCTTTAGGCCGTACCTGTTGAAGTAAGAAGCATTTTTAACTGAAACGAGTATGAAAAAGCACAACATGACTGCTTGGAATATAATAATTTAATTTGTCTTTAAATATCAAGGCAAACAAATAATTCTGGTTTAAGGTTATGCAATTTGCAGAGCGCAAGGTGGTGCATTATCACTTGTGCTGCATTATTTAAAAAAACAAACACAAAACACCATGACATCTGCACGCCCAATGCTGCATGCCAGTCGCACTCATGCGCCGAGTCGAGAGAAATGAAATCTCATCCAATTTTGGAATTTGTGATGCAACTGGAAGCTCTGCAGCTTGGATGCAAACATCCAATTCATGCGTGGCAGAGAGGAGGGATATCAAAAGGGAAAAGAACAGCATGTAGGTGAGAAGGTAGATCTTACAGAGGGAAAAGGGGCCAGATCTTGTCAAAATTAATATATATGGAGAGATTCCAACACTGATTAAACAGAATTGTTAAGTGGAAGGTTTGAAGTTTTTTCTCACCAAGGAATACGATTGTAAACATGGAGGGAAAAATCCCCAATGAGGCTCAGCTCAGTTTGAGTATACAACAAGCATAACACTTTCAGATGTGTAAATCTAGTATTTTGGAGTTGAAGTCTTGAAAGGAACGTTGACCAAAAACAAAAAAATTACCAAATATTTGAACGAGGCTTCTTTCTCATGTGAAGACATTCGCTGATATGCAGCTCCACAGAGGGGTTTTCGTCCTTTTCTGTCCTTTGGGAAATATTTTTTTCTTTCCATTCAAAAATCATTCAAGAGTATTCAGGGGATTTGTGATATTTGATCAAAAAAAGACCAAAACGCTGCCATTGTGACCTCCTGCGCTGCTGTTCAGTCACTCGGCTGTTCTCCTTTCTAGCACATACTTCCTTAATGACTGGCCTGCCTACAAGCTGCATAAACATAAAGTCCTCAGTTCATACATCTGGATACCAGCACAGCACCCAACCCCATTTGTGGTCAGACAAGTGTGCTATCTTGGTGGAAAGTTATTTATTACATTTATAAAACTAAAAGAGGCGGTGTGAGGGGAGGAGTTTCCTCTTTTGGGATGAAAAAAAGCAAAAAACAACCAAACATAATAGTGTAAACGTAGCCCATCAAGTGGTGGTAAAGATGAATGGTACAGTATGTGAGGGCTCCTGCGTCATAAGTCCTCTGAATGACAGCCTCATTGTCAGTTTTTATTAGTATTTTCTGCACAATGAAGAACAAAGAAAGCACAAACTAATTGCAGGCAACGATGCAGGCAGGACACCAAAGCTCACCCCGTATGCTTTTCATAGGTGGTCGTTCCTGCACGTTCTGGCTGACATCTGCCCCTCTGGGATCCACTGTCCTGACGTACCCGATGGCCCCTGTAAACTACACAGGATGTGGGTGTCACACATTCTCTCACGTGGTCAGAAAATCATCTCCCTCCAGCTTTCATTGCTCTAAATAACACATGTTATTACATGTCATTAAAGGTAATAAACACAATTTATCAACTGCGCTTAGGCTTTTTGAATTGAAACCCTGGATTCAATTGGAGGAAGATAAATTAATTCAGCATGCATTAAAGGCCTGTGGTGTAGTAGTAGGACAACGGTGATAACTGACGCACACTGGGCTCAGATACTAAAAAGGAGCTTGGTGAGTTACTCTTGTCAATCTGCTTTGTGATTTTCTGGTAAAATTATATGCACAGGCAAAGAAAGCTCAAGTACATTGTTGAGGAATGGTTCTATTTTGCATGCTCTAATCTGATCGATGGTGAGCATGTCCTCCAGGCCCTGCTGAGATCTGAGAAGCCACCAGGCTCATACATTTGAAAGGCATCTGTTTATTTTCAAAATGCAAATGCAGCCCACCTCAAAGGCTATAAGCTGCAAAGAACACACAATGTGAATGTGCTGGAGTGCTCTGGGGGACTGAGGGCCGGGGGCTGAGGCCCCACTTATGTCAGGTTCAGGCCCCCCCCCCCCACCCCCACCCCCATGAACCTCAGCGGCCACACACAAACACACTTCTCTTTAAAGAAAGACAGCGGCGACAGAGAGGATTTCCTCACACCAAACCCGTGTTTACCCATTCTGCAGCTTTATTTACAAGGGCTTAATGGAGCACATTTACACAAGGTGTACAGGCGACTGAGATGCTCCATGTGCCAGATGAGGGCAGCCCTTAGGAGAGCCAGGGGAAACAAAGCCAAATCTCCTCCCCCAGCCCTCCTCTCTCCTGCCCCTTTTGGCACCCTCTCTTGTCCTCCAGTGAGAGGCTCCAAGAACTGGGGGGGCGAGGCTGGGAAGGTTAATGTGCCCACTTTGATCTTCGTCAAGGCACACTGAGTAAGAATTAATTTACATTTCAGATGAAAAGGTTGACAGTATAAAAAGGCATCTTGTTTCTGGTATGTGAGAGCTGTGTAATAGGCCAGGAATTTGGGAGAGGAAGTCGTGAGGAAACAGAAGGGATAAGCCCCTCTCTTGCCTTTACTGGGAAAGAGATGAAAGGAAAGAAGGATCTCGGTATGTACTGTTCTTCTGAAACATGGGGACCAAATGCTGCCCAAACTTTCAAAAGCTTTTCTGTACGCATTAATAATTAATTATTACTATTTCGCAGGCCACTCATGGAGATCAAAAAGGTGTTTCACAAAGATGTAAGGTTTTTAGGCCTTTTTCAAACTCTTTGAAAATATACAAATTTCCACCTGACACTGGACTACAAGAGACAATTCAGACGTCCACTCCTTTCTTTACCTGACTGTATGAGGACCGCGGCTTCTTCCCGTTCCTTTTTCATTTGCTTGAGACTCTTCCGCGCAACGTAGCCCCTCCAGGCTAGAGAGACATAAAGACATAATGTGTGCGTGTGTGCAAAAGATTGTTGCTGACCCACCACTTTGAAACAAAATAGACTGTGCATACTACACAAGATCCCACTTCAAAACACTACTAAACCGGGTGGCAGAGGAATGGATCCTTTTGAGCTGTCTGAGGTCTTATTGTTTGCTCTGAAGCATTGCTCTTAACCCTCGTGGGTCAAGCTGTGGTTATCAAACTATCTCTTTCATGAAGGTTCAAAAACACAACTTAACTACAGGTCCTGCATCAAAACTGTTTCATCGTTAGGCTTCATGTCAAACAAATCAAAACTTTCACTTGCATAGTTTTGATTTACGCTTGAATCATTAATGTTAAATTATTAAAAGTGTACCTGACTGAATAACGGTGGCCCAGCGGTTCCTCTTTTCCTTCTCCTTTCGGTAACGTCGAGCACCGAGCCAGCCTTTGGTGTAAGCTTGAATCACCACCACCCGAGCTATCACCTCCCGCAGCAGCAGGTTCAGCTGCTCTGCATGGTAGTACTTGAGAAAAACCTGAAAGTACAATCAGCCTGCTTACAACATCCAAAACAATCCAAAACTCAGTCCCCCCATCAGAGCTGATTCACATTGTACTTTGTGAAAATTCACAATTTCTTCAGCATTTAACTTTTGATTGTGAAAACCCGACTACCTTTGTCTTCCCAAGTACCCAGCCCTCTAGTTTGGCCCGTTGCAATATAGCAACTGCGTTCTCCTTGCTGGTCTTGGGCATCTGGTGAGCTCGAAATGCAATGTAGTAATATCTGTGAGAGGTAAAACAATTAATAATTTAATGTAATGCAGCGGTGGCCTTCCAGAACAGCGATAGACGCTGTGTCATCAAGCTTCTATGCATATTTTTTTTATTTGTGCTAATAATGACGTAACAACAACAGAAGATTTAAAAAGGAATATTGCCAAACAGTTCAAATATAGAGCAGCAAGATAGAAAAAGTGGGTGTCTACATAAGCAAGAAGATTATTTTGTCTGTGAAGCAACCACAGAATAAAGCTTGTAACAGAAACGGAGGCTTCTGCTCTAATAATGTTGTTTATAATTCACATAAATTTACACCCCTAATCAATCATACAAAATTATAACAGATATAAGATATTTAAAATGATATGTTAACTTGCAATTTCTCCCTCAGAGTTGCAATAAAAGCTCTAACTCAAACGAGGACCTCTTCTGTTTGGCCAGCATTGCCATGGTAAAACATGGTAATGGAGGTCCATTGATGATGTCTTATATTCGTAGTGCAAGTAGTGAAACACTCTTAGCTCCCAGAAGTAATTGTAAACCCTGAATTTGAAGCCAGAAACTTTGGGTTTCTTATCTCAGGGCTTGATGACTCTGAGTTTGTTGACCCTCCTTTATGAAATAAGCTCAAGAACTTCTGGTTCATCTCTGGAGCTCTGGCGTTGGTCAAAAAGGAGAACAACAAGAAGAAGAAAAACTTCTTTGAACTCCCCTCCCCGCTTCACTCTAAAGCCTTTCATACTAATTCCTGTTGATACCTGTTATTTCTTTGATGGTAAATACAAAGCACTGCAACATCAGACAAGCCTTTGATATAAGAGCACAAATTTAAATCGTTTTTTCACTAAGGGGGCAGTTTAGCCATTCGGGCCCATCTGTATGACTTCTGCCAGGCTCAGGTGGGATGATATGGATTCAAAAGCAGGGTTAAAAATGTAGCAACAGGCTCTTCTGTTCACACAGTCACATGTCATGCACTGGCACTGCAGAAGCAACGAGAAAATGGTCATGTCTGGTCATGAAAGATCCTTCAGCAATCACTCTGAACACTGGCTGTGAAAGTAGGGCATGCCAGGAAACATCATGTGGTCATTCAAAGTTTCACTTCACGAATATTAAGCATGCACTTTTAAAACTTCCCATGAGAAGGCAAACTAACCAGCTGTCTCAAAGTTGTTTCCTACAGGCCAGAAGCCCAAATTAATTAAAGTTTATATCATCTTAAAGTCTCCACATTAGAGGTGGCTGA
Organism: Xenentodon cancila; assembly: GCA_014839995.1. Classification (NCBI taxonomy): domain Eukaryota; kingdom Metazoa; phylum Chordata; class Actinopteri; order Beloniformes; family Belonidae; genus Xenentodon; species Xenentodon cancila. Next base: position 7,073,278 of record CM026200.1, read on the forward strand.
ATATTTTTCAAAAGGAACATTGATCAAACAAAACTTCTCTGGGATTTTTCTCACAAACACATCTAAATAGTTTTTTTTCCCCTTCCTTTAAATGGCAAACAATCTTTAGGTATTTGCTTTAAAATTTGGAAATGGACATCTCAAAAAGTAGAGAGATCAGATTCTGTCCTATATTCTTTTAAAAACAAAACAGCACTCTTACGATGGGTTCTTCTAATGATGAAACTTGTTTTAATTGTATTCAAACGTAACACCAAGGGGACTGCATTTGAGATTTTCAGGTCAGTGAGAGGAAGAACCAACTCTTTATGAATAGTAAAGGAAAACCTATTAAAATGCATCTCCCCCTATAATCACAGTTCCTCCCTGTTTGAATTTTTTCTCCACATTTTCCAGACTAGAGTATCCACCCAGTTAAAAGAGCTGTAGGATTAAATCTTTCTCTATCACTAATGACTGCCAATTAGTCAGCCTCTTGCTCTGCTCAATGCGAACTTCTATCTAATTAAAGAACCCGTGTTTTGTGTGATGCGGAGCATGGTTCACTTGTTCTGCACCACCTCTGGGGTTATGTCAGCACTCTGCGAGTGTGTGTGGGTTGCCGAGTGGAGGTGCTGCCCATCTCGACGCCGCCACTACCTGATAACAAACTCCTCAAACAGGATGCGGTGGGAGTAGCCTTGTCGGCGGATGTTCACCGTCTCCAGGATCCCCGTGTAGCGCAGCTGCACCATCACCCGCTCCTTGCAGAAGCGCAGCGCCTCCCTGTCATCGTTGGGTTTGATGCAGCGCACAAAGTGCGGCTGGCCCACCACCATCTTAGACAACAGATCCATCAGGGAGTACTGCAGAAACAAATAAGGGAACCGTAAACAATGGGAGGAGGTGCTGCAAGAACACCCGACTGGGGTAATGATATGACTTTGGATCGTAAGTGTAAGTAAAGATATTTGTACTTCAAAGAGAGTCCAAGTTTTCCCAGACTGTCTGATAATAAGCTGAACAGTAATTAATCAGCATTAACCCTTTCGTGCATACCGGTTATGAGAGTGAGTTTTTTTGCTAAGAGAAGCAGATGTGGACTGGAAGGAAAAAGAAATAAAAAAAAACCTTTTGAGCCTGCCGTTATTCTGCATCATGTCCAAAGAAGTGGAGGTCAGTAACCCGCTCAAATAACATGAATATAAAGACAAAAGATGAACAGAACTATGAACATCCTTTGATATAAATAATTGCATTTGCAAAAAAAAAACAAAAACAATAAAAGGGCCCGAGATTAAACAGGATGACAAACAGCAAAATCGAGGACTCAAACCTGGACTGGCTGTGACAAGGACAAACTACATCCTGAGTATATGTGGCACCTGTTTCTCCAATCCAGCTATTTGGCACCACAGATGATGGAAAATTTAAAAAGCAAAACCAACATTTTACCTCAAGTTTGCTCACATCACGTCTGACGTTCATGATGTCCCCACATTAAATCCCTCCTTTTGGTAGTATTTTGATATATAAATTGGTACAAAGTGTCAAAAATGGAAAACTTTTAATTAATTCCATGTTAAATTTGAACCTTATGTATGAGTTTGCACCCAAAGTGAGTGTATTTATTGATGCCAATATGAATTACACACGTGCTCATCGAACCACTGTTAAAAATGAAAAGGCCAGAAACCAGTTGGTGACATCGAGGCGGCTTCATCCATTTCTTTTTTACATTTTATAAGTGAGAACAAAACAGAATAAAGTTGCATTCCTTGACACGTTGCCACTGAGGGGGCAGCAAAGCTCCTAGAAAAAGTAAAACAGGTTATTTTTTTATCCATACACAGAACAAATTATCCAACAGCTATACAATGCTGATGCAAAAATGTCAATAATTTTCCTTTGGGGTCTCTATAGTTGCACTTGTTTAACAGGACCTGTGTGAATAAGTCCTGACCCACAATGAATGGGAGTGTTTAACCACTCCTCCTACCGGAGCAGGATTTTTAGTTTTTTTCTGCACTGGGTTGGATACTGCTGGATATCACGTCAGGGGTTCTGCATCAGGTTGTTGTATAGCTGTACAGGTTAAACCCAGCCGTAGCGCTGTAACACGAGTGACCGTCACAATCGAGGCGACTCATTCCCGGTCAGGGCTTAAGAGTTTTCTCAACCGGTTGACGTGACTCCTGTGAAGATGTTTCCGGGAGCCCTCGGAGCTACGCAGATGTGGTTGGATGTAAAACGTTGGTCCTAAATATGTCTTTGTGCATAGAGTTGAGTAAATGAGATCTGATCTCAGTGGTGCAGTTAAAAAAAAACTCCATCTGTGATTGGATTATATTTCAGAAGTATGATGCTTGGTCATATTAATATCAAATATTGACGAGGACCTGGAGAGAACATGTTTAACTAAAATGCTTTTTGTGTGAAGCAGCAGAGTTTCTTGAATCTTAAATTTGTACAGAAAATATACAAACCAGAACTTCTAGAGTATGAAGTTTATTGCATTAGATTAATTCACTGTGTAAACACTGAATTATTTTGATGATCAACCTGATTTGTCTTGATTTCTGTGGTTGAGTGCCACTGTGGATTTTAGCTGCTCTCTAACCATCTCTGGTCCTCCTTTGATCATCATATCAGGTGTTATTGATACGGCTGAAGTTCATCAAATGTGTATGAACGTCTTTTTTTACAAAGGGTTGGAGCTTGGAATTTTTTTTTAGAAGATCATTAGATGCTGTGCCAAATCTAACAAGAAGCTGCCCAGAGGGACAGTCTGCAAATGTTGTATTCTGGTGTTGAGCGGGAACGTTTCTCTGACATTAAAGCATTGCAGCAATGTTAACAAACCTTCAATAGCAAACTGAGTCCAGTAGAGATATGCAGTAGTTTGTAACTTCTGTAAAGTTACATGTTTTTTATTGTTCTATGGGCATTGTGACGCATATGCTGGTAGCATGAAATGAAAAACACCTACTCGGAAATAGGACGCCACGGTCTGTCTCCTCATGCTGGTGGTTTCCTCCGGGTGACGCATCATCTCCATCGTGTCCACCTGAACACAAACATTCGCAGTGAACAACGCTGCATTGATAACAGGCCGGACTCAGCCCAGGCGATTCAAAAGAGATGCTGTTTACTTGAGACGTCTTCGGTGGGCTCTGCAGAGATAAAGGTATTATTACAGCAGGTTTCCTTCCTCTAAATGGGCCGGTTGGGAATATACAGCTGTACTAACTGTGCTGTTGATACAACGTAAACTCATAAACACTTAAAGCTAACAATCTAGAGAATAATTCAACAGTGCTGTGGGGCATGGGAAAATTGCAGAGCATTCTGAGTAATGAGACCAGCCGTCACTGAGCAGACGACAGCGGCGGATTAACGAGGAAACAATATAAGCTTTCTAATGGCCTGCGCAGTTCATGACTTCATCAAAATTAATGATGCAATGGATATTTTATGGTAAGTCGAAGTAGCAAAGTGCATATCTTAATACTTTATTTCCTTCTTGCACAGAGGAAAGGTAGGAACATGAAGAGAGGAATGAGATCCGCAGACACTTTGCTATTCTGAAAGCAGATCATACATGAGTACAAACGCTTATCCGGGACTCACTTCCACTATCCTAACAAGCGTCCACTGCTTTAATCTGGCAACTTTGCTTAAGTGTCAACTTTCTGTCAACTTTTTTTCCAAACGCAGATTGAGAACATGGCACCATGCATTTGACGTCAGTCCCATTGAGTTTTTTTGTTTTTTTTTTGTTCAAGAATAACTGACTAAGTGCTTAGTGGAAGTTCATCAAAGAGGAGCTGTCTTCCACAGAAGTGCTGGTCTGCATTTGTATCTCATGTTAAGTATTTCTATAACCTAAGAGACACATCAGAAGGCATTTGTTTACGCTTATAACACAAAATGTTGGCCCGGTGGAAAAAAAAAAAAGTTCAAAAGAGATTATTTACATTTTCCACAGCCAGACTGATTGATGTTAGGCAAGCAAAAGCTGCACATAATTCAAAGATGGTGAAACAAGTTTTGGATTATAATAATGTTCGTCTTCGATTTTAGTGAAGTGCGTCTGTGCAAAGCCTGCTTGTAATTTAGAGTCGTACTTAGATTTGCTGGATTGTACTATATTAAACAGAAGTCTTACCTTCAACAGGTATTTGGGAGACTTTGAGTACAGCACATGTCGGCGAATAACATGGAAATAGAAGGAAGAGAGAAGCGGACAGACAAGAGGTAAAGAAGTGGAAATTCACCTTCAAGGGGTTGTGAGTTCATATTAACCACACAAACAGGGATACAGTGGTCTAAAAGAATGAGATCTTAGACACATCTTTATTTCCTGTACACACTGTCTATAATTATAGATTTTACATCACACAGTCCTTTACACATAACTTGTATTATCACTTGCCCGTTTGTTGTTATTATTTATCTACTTTTATTCCATGTCCATGTAATTAACTGTATGTTATTGTGGGGTTCTACCGTAAGGTTCAACCCCATTGAGCGACGTATGCCTGTTTAGTTTGTTTTCCCACTTTAAATTTCTTTAAGTAAAAGAAATAAGAGCCAGTGACTTTATGGAATATTTCTAACTACCTGCTGCTGATGCTTAAGTTGTGTATCGCACAACAAAAACAAAGCACTCAAACGTGCAAGAATCTAACAGGGAATGCAGCACTTTTGTGTGCAATTAGACAAATCCTACATGAAGAATTGAGGTGGGATATGAGCTAATAAAACAATCATTGCATCTTACTGAAGTGTGTTGATGCACAACAAAAATAAACCTCATAATTTACAAAACACTTTAGTGCCTGACTGTTAACAGCAAAAGTCAGTAAATCTGATAAACTACTTCCATGATGTAGACACCAAATGCCAGATGGCGATACTGCATCACCACAAGCAAGACAGCAAACATAACAGGGCAGTCAATTAAAGTGGCTATGCTTCACAGCACAGGCTTTTACTGGGTTTCTTATGGAGCAACGCCTGTGAGCAACAAATAAAAAGCCTTACGGTCTCGTGTGATGATTTGTGCTACAGGAGTCTCACCTTGGTGCGTCCTGATCCAAGCTGTGGCGGCAGAGATCTGGAGGCAGCTGTGACACGAGCTCTGGATGTCGCCAGATTTCCTGTTGGATACAAAACCACTTATTCAGGACTTACTCACAGCTTCGGTGAAGTTTGAGGCTGATTACTGAGGGTTAACTATCGAGTGTTGAGATGCAATAAACACTATGGGCAAGATGCTCTTTTTTTATTTTCAACACACGAATGAACAAATGCACTGCTTCGTTGGTGTTCATGCAGCAGCCACAGCATAAAAGCCAGTCGAGAGGAAGCCTAAATCTGAGCTGAATCGCGCGGATTCAGGAGTGCAGCTGCATGCACAGCAGTTCAACAGCCCCACACACAGTAAAAAGGATATGAGCATAGCATATGCAAGACAGTCTGAACATTTCAAAGTTTCTGCACAAGATGTCCAAATGTTTTCCCTGGCTATATCTTCAGAGGCTAAACTGTGATTAATAGCAGTGAAAGAAGCCTTTGAAGCAGGATTGGTGACATCAAAGTCCTAATCCATGGGTGGCAGGATTTTTATAATGAGTGGGAAGTATCTTAACACATTTCAAAGGGTTTACTCCATGAATAAACAATAGCTGCACAGATGTGCCACACACACCTTTAGAAAAATACGTCTGCAGACACAAGAGGCAGCATTACCCAGGCAGCTGTGTACAGCAAGGAGGAAAACCTTTGTAAGTTTTTGAAAGATAAAGCCGAAGTGACAGGCTAACAATTGTTCTAGATTTTCTACCACACACAGACCAACTTCGGAAAATGCAAATGCGCAGCAAGCTCCTGCAGTATGACTTGTGGAGGACGTCGTCTCGCAGGCGGAAGCCAAAAACGTACACATTTGAAGAGTGCCTGCGTTTCCTCAGAGGCACCTCGGAGGTATCTCCACGCCGAACCGTGTATTAAAACTTACAAGACTGAGTGAGATCTAAATCAGCTCACAGCAGATTCATTAAAAGCCAGTCCAACTGGAACTTTGGACAAAGGAAACGTTATTACTGCTGAATGTTTCTCAGCCAGTCAAAGCAACGTGGGGTCTTTTGGGATAGGCAACACACACGAATATGCAAACTTACACTCAAAACAACCCAAAACATATAGTGTGAGAGCGCTTAAATAGACTAGTAGTGCTGCTGCTTGAGCTTTTGATGGTCATAGTGTAACTTCTACTTATTTATCTACTTGTTTATTCTGCAATTTATTCTGCAGTTTTGATAAGTAACCGCAGGTTCAGAAATACACTAAAAATAGAAGAAAGGAAAATTGTAAAATACGATAAGATGGAAGTGTGAGCAGTTAATTGCTCATTAGAACACATGTTTGTGAGAAGGCCTTGTGTTTAAGGATACAGGGTGCACATTTTACAACCTCAAATGGCCCGTCGGCACAATCCACACACACACACACACACACACACACACACACACACACACACACACACACACACACACACACACACACACTAACACAAACACACACACACACACACACACAAAAGTATGATCTTTGAGAACAGGGGCTGTTAAACTGTGTCGGGTATATTACCGGCACACAGGCAGGGAGGGCCCTGCTCCAATTAGCCCAGAGTAAAGCTGGATGGATTAATTGGAGTGGGTCTTGTGCAAATGAAGTGCGCTCTCTCTTCTCCCCATTAGTGCTGCTGGGCCAGATCATCTGAGCACATTTGTCATGATGAATTAGCAGCTGCAAGTGGAACGAGCTCGTGGAGTGTCACTGCGCTTTCACGCCTCTCACTTCCATGGCACCATCAAGAGGAGATGAAGGGGCTGCGCCACGATGAGAGAAACTATGACAGTTGTACCTAAGCCTTGCAAATGGACACTCGCTGCTTTCTTCATGAATTCCTTGGCGGGCTGTATTATTCATTCTTCTGGCGGGTTACATATCCCCTTCTGACTGCATGATTAGAGGATGGGTTAATAGTCAGTATCCTCAAAGATTTCTGTCTCTCGAGACATGGGTACACCTGTGATGTCCGGCCTAAAAGAAGGCCTTCTAATTTAGATACAGTCGGGAACTGGTCTAATGACTTGGATCATAATTATTCAAACACAGAGACTGGCAAGAAAAAAGGAAGATTTGTTCTTTGACGGTGGATTCTGTTAAAGAAACCGTTGCATATGTTTGTAGTGACAGCTGGAGACGGTTTTCACTTTGGACAGGGTTCTCAAATGATTAAAATCAACGAAAAAGGGGGGTTAAAAAAAAGTTGTAATATAAGGAGGTGAATAATGAAAAAAGAAGCTTGGGTGAGGGGAATATTTCTCATCAGGTCTTTCAATCTTGAGAAACAGGTTGACGAGTGCCCTGCTGTTTCTTTCTGCTTCATGCATGTTGCTGTTGGCACGGACTTCCAGGACAAACACACAGTCACAGAACAGTGTGTGTTGGGTGGAGGACAGGAGGAGAGGGGGAAGAAAAAAAAAAAAAAACTTCCTCTGCATCTGTTCATTCACTTTGAAAATTAAGCCCAGCAAGAATCCTGCAGGAAAAAAAAAAAAAAGCTCAAGCTGGCAGTTGTATTGGGGCTCTATTGACAAGAATAGTCAATGTGCCTGGGATTAAAAAGCAATCCCGCGTTCAATATGACACCTCCCTGCACGCTTTTATGAGTGCCAGTGTGCGCCTTGTACTTCAGAAGCTGTGGATCGAGCTGTCGACACGGGGGACAATCAAACTTGTAAGAGAGAGCAGCCTTTCCGAGCTGAGTGAGCAGAGGCTTGCTGGATATCTCCGCCGCTCTCCCGCTCTCTTTTTGAAAACATGTGATCTGGAAACTCAACTCAGCAACCAAGCAAATTAGATTAAAGCACCCATAACCCCCCTGAAACCCTCCCGCACCCTCTATAACCACCACCGTTTATGCCTGGAGATGGCTCCGGGGGCTGTTGATTTAAATGCCATCCACTACTGTCAAAGCAGATCAATCATAAAAAGCATGGTGTAATTGGCTTTTAGTGACACAACACAGTGTTGCATTTATCAAAGGATGTTGCACCATGTGACTTTGGAGAGCCGGCTTCTTGCTACTGATGTTCGGGGTCATCATAAATCCCACTGCTGACTCGAAATATTTATTGGAGAGAAAACTGAACTAAAGCATTACTTGGTGAGTGTTTTTCTTCGTAGCGAGAGTATATGGAAGCTACTGGAATATCTGCCTACTGGGATGAAAAAGGCCTCTGCTGGCTGAGAACAGAGAGCAAAAAATGTGTCACATAGCAGGGTGAAGCCTGTCAGGAGGATCTCCTTACATGAAGGAGATGCAGAGGATGGGAGAACAGCCACTGTGGCTTGATGTGAAGATAAAAAAAAAAAAAAAAAAACTCCACGGATGATAGCCTTCAACTTATAACCTTAGAAATCTCATATGAGACCAGTGTGATACAAGTTTGTTTCATCAACTGACAACATGTTGGTTGCAAAACATGAACACAAATCCAAATTCTGTTTGCTGATCAAGAACAAGGACACTATGAGACCTAAGATTTAGTATTATATACTTGTAAAAGACAACTGCACCTACGGACACATATTTATTTTGGTATAACATCTTAAATCTACAAAAGCGACAACAGACCACTCATAAGTAAAAGTGCAAATAATGCACCCAAGTAATGTACACAAATACAAGTCCCTTAGATTTGAGTTAAATTAAAGTACACTCACCACCCAGAGTGCTGTGTTCGTGTACTTAAATACGCTCACAGGTACAACAGTACCTAATAAAGTGGCCAGTGAGTGTATATTTGCTATTTTTCACCACTGACACACTCAAATTGGTTTAAGATTTATGAAAATAAAAAAAAAACAAACAAACCAAAAACACAAGGTTTCAACAAAGACTCTGGAGCGTGATGATATGCACTATATATACATACATATATATATATATATATATATATATATATATCCAGAGTTGGTGGTAAGATGTAAGAAGTAATGGATGTCATGTGCGAATCCTTTGCCTTCATGTACGTTAGTAAATCTGAATCCACACCTCTTCGGTAGCCATGTGATTTTTCAAATGATGGCTTCTTTACTTTTTTTAATTTAAAATGTCAGTAAATTACATAAATCAAACCGTTTTTTTCATTGCATATTGTCACACACTTATTACCGTGATTTAACCCTGAAAAGATAAATTGGGCATATCAATTTAGAGTTGGGGGTGGGGGGGGCATAACACTTCATTTACATTGTGCTCTAACAAAGAACCACCAGTTTAGATGAGCACAGCATGTATGCGGATATGCTATGCTGCTAACAGTTGGCAAGCAGTCTTGAGGGTGCACGCATACGTACACGCACGCACATGCACACACTTACATACATACATAGATAAATACATACAAGAAGCTAAGCTGTAACCGCAGGCTGCTCAGGCCCCAGCAGGGCCTACAGAACCAGGCCAATTCAAACACTGTGTTTTCCCCAGATCTGGGAAAGGCCCTGGCTCTGAGGAATTTGTCCATGCAAATACATCCCATTTCCTCCGACAAAACACCACCACATGTCCAAGCCTCAAGGACCTACATTCTGCAGGGCTCAAGTGGCTTTGCTATTCACCGCCTGGGAGCTTTTTACTTCCCTGGCGCTCTCCAGACGTGAACAGCAGATTGATCAATACTCACTCCATTATTTCTTAAAGTGGGTGTGTGTGAAAACACTGAACATCACGGAAACGACATGTGGGCCGGCAGAAACCTTAACACCCAGTGCATGTGCGTGTTTTGACATCTCACATATTCCCCTTTACCTTCATGATGGTGTGAGGCTGAAGGTCTACGAGGGCGTCACCTAGTGGTCACACTGCGAGGAGCCCCATAGTGTGAAACCACCCTGGTGTATAACAGATTTCTATCAGATCCCCCTAGATAATGGTAATTTCACAGATAACACTAAATCTATAATGTGAAGGAAAATGCAAATTAAATCCTCCCCTTAAAATTTTACCCTGAAGAATAGATTTCTAATTTTCTTCTGCTATACTGCATCTCTCTTTAAACAGTGTTCCATCTTTTCCAGCATGATAAGTCACAGCAGTGTTTCATGGCTTTTATCTAAAGAGATGATCTGCAGTTTCACAAGCTGCAACAAAAATAAATAAATAAATAAATAAATAAAAAGGAAAATGTGGACCTACATCTCCAGAGAGAGGGGTTGACGGTCTATGCACTCACCCGGAGCATAGTGAAACCCTTTTAGGAGGAGAGGTTCAAGATAAAAAAAAACAAAAAAACAAAAAAAAAACAAACCACAGAAGGTGTTTATTTCTTTGATAAATCATCACGTTCTCCAGTGTAAATGACTGGATGGACAAAAGTGCAGAGGAACAGAAAAGGAAATCAAGAAGCTTTTAGACCTAACTGACGCCGTGTCAGCAACAGTAAACATTACAGCACATCTTAGTCTCCATTCAATGCTTTTGCACACTGAAAAGAGTGCATTGAGTTTCCTCAGCGTGCACGCCTGTGAAGCTGTTAATTGCAGGAGGAAGTGGCTGAAGGCTCCCTTGTGGACAGCCTGCAACTGACGTTTACAGACACATCAGGATTTCTACAGGAGTCCCTGCGCAGGTACCTTTTGTGAATTGAAGCTTCTTTTAATACCACCCAGAGTGAAAGCAGGCCTTTTACAGGCCCCTAAAAATGGAAGGGGATCACATAATGTGGCTTAGCTGAAATAAAAAAAGAAGTGGGAATCTAATAATTTAAGACATCTATTAGCATTTCAGCTAAGTCCAGTGACCAAGAGGCCTCAGCCACAGCTAATGACAAGCACATTACTCTACCTTCATTTAACCAACAGAAAAGAGGTGGGACGAGCCGCTTTTGTGTTCTCTAAATACCATTTCTTCATCCCCTGGGTATTTAGAAACCTTATCATAAAAGTATCCCACTGCACCCACAATCTGTAGATAGCATTCAGCAGTTGGAAACCAAGAGGGACAGCTTAGCGAAAATAAAAACAGAGCGCCGTGCAGAGAGCTGAGCCTCTCAAGAGATAATGGAGACTGCAGATTTATCCGAGCGCGGCATGCAAAGGCTTGAAATGAAGAGGGGGACCAGTGGATGCCTGGGAGCTGCATTTTTAAGAAACCCACTTACCTGAACATTTATGGAAGCAGCAGAAAAGCAACACAATTCAATGATTAATATAGTCCCACAGTCGCAGTTAACAATTCGCTGGTCTCAAAAGGAAAGTTTCTGCTTCCATTGTGATGAGAGATGGAGTATTGCCCCTGTTAGATTTTTCAAAGGTGATTTTTTTTTTTTTTTTTACTCTCTTCAGGTCCATCTCTTGGCCTACCTGTTTTAGTTAAAGGGCTGGAAAACAGCTGCTGAAGAAGTTTGTTCTCTGACGTTCTCAACACCACCACGATGTCTGCAGGAAGAGTGTCCCTGTTCTTCTCCAGGAACCCATTCACGTTGTACATCACCTGCCAAGCAGGACACAACAAACCGACGTCAACACTCAATCATTTAATGATATGACTGAAATATGAATTACAGTACTTATACAATTTCTAATGTCAAGTAGAGTGTGTAACCCCAAATTAGATCAAAATTGCTATACAAAAATCTATAACTTGTGTTTAATTCATGCTGTTGTTTTTACAGATGAAAACGTGATATTGATATTGATGGCTGCACTGGTTCAGTTGCTTTAATTTCAGGTCTTGGTAACATGTACTGACACACTGCCACAGGTCTGGGCCACAGAAGAGGCATTGTGAATCCCATCCATCTATTCCTTCATCTATTCATTTCCACATATCAGTGAGGACCAGACTCTCCTCTCACTAGCCACCTTCTCCAGCTCTTCTGGGAGGACACCAAAACATTCCTGGGCCGGCCAAGAAATATAATCTCTCCAGGATGTCCTTGGTCTACCAGAGGATATTTTCCTAGTTGGACATCCCTGAAACATCTCCCCACTGAAGCATCTAGGAGGAATCCCAACCAGATGCCCGAACCACCTCAACTGGCTCTTCTCAGTGTGGAGGAGCAGCTGCTCCACTCCAAGTTCCTCTAGGATGTTTGAACTTGACTGGCGCAGACAACAATTAGAGCCCATTCTTTGGCCCGAGGGTGCAGGGCAGCTACCTGCTCATTTACCAGGGGAAACCCCAACCTACAGGCTATGAACCAGGTGATATAAGTAAACCTGCTGCACTGATCCAAACAATTATTTCATACCTTTCCAGCGTAATGCTGAATTCCAAAACAAAGCTCCACACGTTTTGGTATCCAGAAATATTGACACCGCAAATTGTCTTCAAATTTATCTGTTAAAAAGACACACACACACACAAAACAATATGATATTATGCTTTAGACACAATCACTGACTTACATAGTTTTTTTTATGATTTTTATGTTAAATGTCTGCTCCAGTTCCACGTGTATTTGTGGTCTTACCCACGAGGGTCTGGTCAGAGGCCTGAGGGAAGCGACTTTCTTCATCCAGCAGGGACAGCAAACCCATGGGTTTCTGCAGGAACATGTCCAGGATGGGCCTGTTATCCTCATACTCCACCAGACTGGCATCAACCCCCTCGCTCTGGTACTCCATCTAACAAGAGCCAGTGAAATGTAGAATAAATCAGTTAATGTTTTTCTAAATGACCCAATTAAACAATCTGGGCTAAATGTGACTTGTGAATGGGTGTGGAGAAAAAAAAAAAAAAAAAAGGGCTGATAATCAACAAACAGTTGCAGCTGGCTGTGTGTGTCTGTGGTGGAAGTCAGCAGCACGACAGATTGAATGCATAAAACAGAGCAGCTCCAAACTAACAAATAGAGCTACTTACTTATTCATAATTTATCTCAATGTGCAAACAACCCGCAGTCATATCATATTATTGCATCTATTTAATTTCAGATCAAAAAGTTGTTTTAAATATATATTTTGCTAATAAAGTGGAACCAATGGAACTAAACCGTGCTCATGTTTAAGTCATCAACTCAGAATAATCAGTGTATGTGTACAGCGGCGCTGACGACTTCCACACCAAATAAAAAGCTTCTCCACAGAGAAACAAACCTACATCAGGGGAGAAACTTTTTCACAAGCTTAAGGCCAAGTTTTCTGTGATTACTGCTGCAATTAAAGTGAGCAGATTAAATGCAGATTCTGATTTCAAGTCTGGTTTTGCAGAAAGCTTAAAGCATGTAAATATGAATGAGTATAAGTAATGATGAGCATGAGTAGGTCATAAAAAATAGGTAAAAAAGCAAAAACAAAACAGGTTTCTTTAACTCATCTACTTAGACCTGAACTATTTCTTTAAAAAACGACTGTTAAAAAACCTAAAAAGCATTATGGCAAAGCGGTTCTTGATTAATGTCTATTCAATTCAATCAAACAACATAAAGACTTCTCACACTTCAGGGTAAACAGCCTCATCAAATCAATTAAGATGGTAATTTGGTGGCGCGCAACAGAAACAATCCTTTACTTAATACAGACAAGCAAGCAAAGTGATCATTTTAAGAGCTTCTCTGCCCCGATGGATCAGGAAATTCATTATTAATATTAAAAACCAATTTCCATAACTGTGTCTCAAAGGGACTTGTTTTGTCTAATCTAAAACACATTAGAGTTTTATCTCAAAAGCTTTTGCATTAGCAGCAGAGGTAATTACCAACCTCAACCTGCGTGGAAAAACTCACCTGTTCGAGGGCAAATATGTGCTGGTTGAAGTAAAACTGGATCTGCTCATTTGCAATGTTGATGCACAATTGTTCAAATGAGTTCTTCTTGAAGTTTTCAAATCCGAAGATGTCCAGGATTCCCACATTCATGCAGCTCTCTGCGGCACTTCAAAGGAGAAAAGGGGGACAAACAAACTTATTCTTCTATGTAGGGGAGCTAGCAAATCCCCAGCAGCAATATTAATTGATAAAACTTTAATGATAATCCACGTTCAGCCTAAATAAGAGTCTGAGCTGGAAGGAGTAGTCTGATGAGAAATCATAAACATCGGCAATAAAAAAAATAAAAAATAAAAAAAAAATGCCTTTGTAAATGGTTTTATTTCAGCCTCTATTGATTTCACCTCGAGATATTTTCAGTATTTTCTCAAACAATATACACTTGTACAACCGAGCATGAATACTTCACATCCTGTGTTTTATATTCAGAGCTCGGAGCTGCTACTTTCATGATCAGTCACAAGCCCCTTCATGCAGAGGTCACCTTAAACCAGTGCTACCCAGTTATTAATGGCAATGAGGAATAAGCACAGATGACTGGAATTCAGACAGGAGCGTTGGCTCTCTGTTCATCTCTGCAAGACAACTTCTTGACAGTCAACGCTCATATATATGAAGGACTTCTTTTGGATCAATGAAAAGCCTCTTTGCAGTCTTTCTGAAGTCTTTTTAATCATCTGAACATTATTTTCTCTGCACGCAACTCTGTATAAAATATTTATTAATTTTTTTTTCTTTTTGCTCTCCTTTCGCTTGTCTTGTTCTTGCCCATTGATATTCTCCTCTGAATGTTTGCATCTACCTCCACAGACTACCGCAGAGGTCATCAGAGGTTTGCAGAGAGTCTGTGTGAGTGTCCAGGATGATGCACGCTCATCATGACCACGCCCTCACCAGATATTCATGTCAGGCTGCAGCAGCGAGTTGATGCGGTTCACGATCCAGCTGAAGAGGCGTCCATACAAGGCCTTGGACATGGCGTCTCGGACGTCAGCGGCTTTGTCCACAGTATTGGTGCGAACGATGGTTTCGCCCCTGGTTACAACGCACTGAGAGGTCAGTGCCTCCTGGAGCTCCTCCGGCCCGATGCTGAGGAGGCATGCAGCTGAGGATAAAGCAGAGAGACGATCAAGAAAATAAACGCCACTTTGCTTCTGCACATTTTTTGCAAGTGCAATATGTAGACACGTTATTGACGGTATCAGAACATGGTTATTTTTTTCCCCATCTCATGCATGTAAAATGTCTCCTACAAAGGAGATTCAACTCCTGTCAGAAAAAAAAACAACACAAAACACAACTGTGAACATGCTGATTAACAGTCTAGTGTGGCGTCCCTGAGGTGAAAAAAAAAAAAAAACAATACTTGACAGAACACAACAAGTTCAACAGCGTTTCACAAAACACAGGCAAACGCGGTCCTAAAAACAGATCAAAGATCCAAAACATCCTGTGAAGCAACAGAAAAAAAGCAAACCAAAAACAGCACAAAGAAAAAAATAGCATCTTATCACATCTCAGAAAAGAATATGCTTTTGGAAATCATACTGTAATGTTTTCTGTTGTGACTTTGAAATGTCGCAGTGTTTTCTGTTTTCTAGGTCTTTTTTATGTTATGAAATGAGTAGGAGAAGAAGACATTTTCTGGAAAAATGATTGCTACCTGAAGCTCTCTGTACACCAACAGCTAACAACTAATTAAATGCTATCACAAAAAAAAAAATCACATGGAAACAAAAAGGCTCTAAAAACACCAACGAATGTGAGTGACCCAAGTTAAGTGACTGCAACAGCGGCTCGTCTGTCAAACTCTCTTTAATCATTTTCACTCGGGTATCGTGGTATAAAGATGCACTGGTGATGCCCACGTCTTTCTGCCTCCACTCTCCATCTGAGCATTCACAGTGATCCCACAAATGCATTATCTGTGTGACTTTACAAAAACACTGAAGCGTTCTGCAATCTGGAGACTCTCCCTACACATAAATGTGCTCGTTGAACAGCGCTCTCACACTAGTCACGCTGCCTGGGTGTGACTGACCCTGCTGCTCTGATTACCCGCTGGCCACTGCTGACATTAATCAAGTCTTGGTCGTGCTTAAATATAATTGCTTGCTTCGACATACATGATCATGTTGTTGCATTGAGCAGCCATTTGTTTTCATGAAGCTGTCGCATCTACATATCACACATATATTGTGTACATGCTCGCCGTGCATGAAACGGAGCATTCCCCGTGGCAAACTCTACACAGAGAGGTCAAGACCCTGCTTGCAGCCGCCGTGTTGCCACGATCGCAACACACGCTGCTACTCTGCTGCACCTCACCGTTATCTAAGGCCTCTGAGTTGGGGACTTCACTCTTGTCCGTCTGATGTTGGGATGTGATGGCAGTGAATTCAATGTTGCCCGTGTTCAGGATGGCTGAAAGAATTCTGTAAACAGAGTTGACTTCCTAAAAAGTAAAAAAAAAAAACAAACAAAGATTGAAAAATAAAACTTCTGCGGCTCCTTAAGGCTCTAAATGTTTTGTTTGAGAGGAGGTACCTCTTCTGTAAAACCGATATTTCTGAAGCACTCCTGAATTGCATCAAATTGCTCCTTGTACAGTTTCCTTGTGACAATGTCTTGCATCACTTTGCATTGCTGACTGTCAATGTACCTGCAGAAGGCACATTATCAGTGTTGGTGTCATGTGTCAACGAAGGGAAGCGGGAAATAGCTACGGGTTCCTGTGCTAACTGTTCCCATCTGGCATTAACACGGGTGTTTCGTGTTAACGGCGTGATCCAATTACACGTAGACACCTCTGAGTACACATGTGTATGCACCCAGGAGACACTGAGATCCAATCACTCTAACAAGACTTGGAGGTGGTTTGGGCTGCATATAAGCACACTTTTCTAACAGCTTCCAAGTGTGCCCTGGCCTGCCTACTGAACTGACTTTTTTTTTTCCCCCACTGGCTTCTTGAGGTAATGCACTCTGTGTTAAACTGCCCAAATGCACCAAATTGGCAATCTCTACAAAGCTTAATGACCCTGTTTTAGTTCGCTTTTGCAAGAAACAAACAGCAACTCTAAGCATGGCTCCAAAGTCTTGGATTTGTGTGTTAGCTCCAGGACTTTGATGAGACTGCTCCTCAAAACTAATATTTATTTAAAAAAAAAAAAACATAGCAGAACTTAACATGGTAGCATTGTAAGAGGTGAGAGTGTGTTGCTGCTCATTGTTGGACACACGCAGCCTGTGCATATATTAACGTCAATGCCAGATGTGAATGGGAACTACGAGTATGTCAAGGTTAAACTGCAGGATGGACCTGGGAGGCGTCCCATCTGGCAGCTTGTAAGTCGTCAGCTTGTCTTGGTGATAAAGCCCAGCATACATGTAGTAAAATATGTGGAAATTTTTCTCCCCTCTGAACAAAAGAAAGAAAAAAAAAAAGGATGTCAGAAGAATGACACAATCCGCATCTCCAGCACGACCAACTGACAGCGTCACTCACGCAGCCTGCTTGATGACCCGCGATTTCTCCAGCAGGTATTCTGATATCTTGGCCCCAATGACAGCCCCGGTCGGCGTGAACTTCATCTCCAGGTACTTGCCAAAGCGGCTGGAGTTGTCATTAATAGCTGTGCAAGCGTTTCCAAAAGCCTCAACCAGAGGGTTGACCTGCAAGATTTTCTCCCGGAGAGTCCGGTTGTTTGCCTAAAAGCAACAACATGTCTCTTTGATGAACTCTGGTATAGTTTTAAGATTTGAGTGCGTCAACTGTTTATGAAAAAGTCAAATCTAGAAATGAAACTAGTAAATGATAAAAATGGAAGTGCACCTTTCCCAGGAAAGTGAGATGCTGAACAATCAAATGAGCGCTTTCAGTTTTCCCTGCTCCGCTCTCCCCACTGATGATAATACACTAAAACACATACGTTACACACAGACATTATACACATTCTTGTGTTGTTTAACAGGTAAAAGTAGAGAAAACACGCAGCTGCTTCTCTTTGTTTAGGGCTTTAAGTTTTAAAATCACACAGCACTTATGATATCATGCAGTTCTTTTAAATTGAACAGGTGATTTTGCCGTAACCTTTACCTGGTCCTTACAGAATGTCACCATTCCTTGATAAGCTGCATCTGCAGTAGCAAAGATGTGAGGAGGGTTTTCAGCTCTCTTCACACCATGGTACAGCTTTGAGAACTGGGGGTCAAGAAAAGTGTGCATAATGATTTTAAGGATTTTTACAACAAAGATTTTGATTTTTCTTATATTCTTTCTCAGCGGCTGACTATGTATTCAGATTGTGTGGTTGTTGTTTTTTCTAAAATGATGTTCAAGATTCCCTCACTGATAGCAGCATGACAGATGAACACTCATTCGTCCTTTCCTCTGAGAGTGGGGACAATGTGTAAACATCTGCGTGACTGGTTTGTGGCAAACCTGGGGAGAATAGATGCTCAGATTCTGAAAAGGATTGAGAGCGATGAGGATGTCACCGACATAAGTGTATACCTGCAGCTCATCATACCTCTTGTGAAGATGGCTGATTATTGACTCCTACAGAACAGAAAAAAATGAAGAGACAAACACACAGAATCAGGAACAAAGGACTTTGGGCTGATTGGTGCATACTTGAATAAAAACATAAAATCCTACCTCATCTAGGAACTCCAGGTTTACCAGATCATCATCTGGACTGCTCTCTATTATGTGGGATTTGCGGGTATTGATCCTCACGTGCCTGCATGAAGTCAAACACATAACAACATCCCTGAAAGTTGTAACGTGACACCAAACGAGAAACAGCAGTTTGATTTCTAAATGGAAGACCCCGTCACTTCTGAGGTTTAAGTGCAGCTCTTTAAAGCTTTCCCAGGAGACACGTCTGCCATTATCACAGGCTGTAATTGCACTTTATCCGTGTTTTGATCTATTAGTCTCCAACGAGTCCCGTGTGGGCAGAGGTCAGCTCACAGCCAGCTGGCTTCATGAAACCTCAGGGCCACATCACTGAGTGTGAGACAGAGCGGGGTAAAGCTCTGTTTCTGCAGGCCTGCTGCTATATGTGCACAAATATGGAGAGACTCCAGTCCACAAAAAAAAATAAATAACCTTTTCTATGAGTGTGAAGAACATTTATTACTGTGCTTTAGTCTGAGCTATTACCATTATATTTTTTGTTGGTAACTGTAAACTGTTTAAAAAAGTCCTTAAAAAGGAATGGTTTTATTGCAATGACATCTTTTCTTGTGTTTTCTTCTAACGTTTCTTCAAATGAATTCAGTGAACTTAGGTTTTGAAAGAGATTCAAAGCATAGGAAGCAATTCGGTCTAGTGCTGTTTTAAGTCCAGCTTATGAAAGCAAACACCAGGAACTCCAGAGAGGAAAACTGACCCCCCCCCCCCCCCCCCCCCTCCCTTTTTTTTTAGGGATATGAATCTGTATAAAAAAAGAAGAAGGTTCCTATGACTGAGTCTGCAGGCAGACAGGAAAGGCCACCCTACTCCAACTACTGCCCACTGTGTTTGACTGTTTCCTGTGGAGCTATTAAACATCAGTAGAAACCCAGCCTCGTTCTAATCTTAAAATATAGGCATGACTTTTAAAAAAAAAAACTGAAAACCTAATTTTCAAACCATTTGCAAGAGGTAAGCCATACCCAGGAGAAAAATATTATTTCTCTATTCCTAGATTGTTATATTGAGTTACACAGTCATGGATCTTAAACAGGTGGTGACAGAAAATAATCTTTTTTTTTTCTCTTTGATTATACATCTGAGAAGATCAACAGATTTTTTCTGCCAGCATTGAGGTGATGGCTTCAGTAATCTTTTGTTGGAAAAAGGACTTTTCAATCAAATGCTATCTACAAATAAACAGGAAGTCAATAAAACACACACACAAAATCACAGCTGTCAAAAATAACCACCTAGGAGAGAAGAGTCAAACATTAGACTAAAGGTATTTTCTAAATGAAGGTATTATCTGTATTTATAGTTAGTTGTCTGCAACACTGTAGAAATACCTCAACTTTAATCCATGTGGAAAAAAAAATGTATGGAGAAGAAGCGTGCAGATTAACCCCAACAGACTCTACGGGGAAACCATTATCAACGAGTGCCACAATATTTCAGAAGTGCAAACTGTCGGCAGCGTTCAGAAGCACAACATATCAAAGAGCCCCGAGAGATAAAGAAGGCTGAGAAACTACAGCACCGAATAAGGTTCACAATCACCAACTATGGATTAAAAAAACACATCAAGACAGGTTTCAAAGGTTTCGTGGACACGTGAAATGAATATGGTCCATCGCAGACAGGATGAAAGGACCAGTGGTGGATCACTTAGACGAAGAACTCGTCAAGGTCTCGGTGGTTGATGAGTATGAGCTGCTCCCCTTTGGGATGCGCTAGTTTGATGTTTTGAGGTAAAGATGGACTGAAAATCAACTCACAAAGATTCAGCTATTTTCAGGACGTTGTGGTTGTTTCCTCAGCAAAAGATCATGAACAGATTCACACGTTGACTCCATGCACAAAGGGGTAGTTAGAAAAGTATCTACTGTTTACTAAAAATATAGTTGCTTTTTTTACAATTGAACTAACCCACTGGAAAACTGTTAACAATTATTTAAATAATATACTGAAAGGAAAACAGGCAGTAAAAGTGTTAAATAAACGGTGGAAATTCGCATAACAGTTAAACATAAACACTAAGTAGAAGTAGTTGATAAAATGATGAGCAAAAACTTACTAAAAGTAGAGCAGATGGAAAATGCAGCTTAATATTAGATCATTTACAGTCCTAGATGACAAAGTTGTTCTTGGTGCAGTAAGTTAAGGCAACCTATATCCACAGATAAAGAAAAGTTGAAATAGGGACTTATAATGTTGGCAAAAAAAAAAAGAAAAAACAAATGAATACAAAATACAGGAACTACCTTTGAGAAATGGAAAGCAGTCAAAATAATTTTTCAAATGACTGAATAAAACATTAAGGTCCTAAATTCAAACCACGGTGCAAGACTAAAATTTAATGAAAGGATTGTAGACAAGAAAAGTCATGCAAAGTATTATTGTTACAATTAGTTTCAGATCTAACCAAATTATATATAAAGTTATGTCAGTCCAGGGTCAGTCCAGCGCTTTAGACACCTGAATACCTGCCTGGATAACTGAGCTATCAGACCATTAGATGGAGATGAATATTTATTAATTTCCAAATAGGGACTAGTTAGCTTTTGCAGTAAAAATCACTTTTAGCTCATGCTGGCGTGCATTCAAAGATGATTTATTTTCATTTTTGTACACATCATTCTTCAGTGAAACCAAATCAGTGGCATAGAAAATGGAAAATCAACATGTGAAGCATTTCTAAAGGGCATTCAAACTGTCAAAAAAATGAAAAACAACATTTAGTTACTTTTCAATACGGAGGACAATAAATCCTACAACATCCAGAACATTCAGAAGCCGGATCTATCTTCTATCCTGTTAAATAATCAATCATAAGAATAAAAATATTCAAGCTTCAGGTTTGGAATCGTTTCTTCCTCTGCCTTTGTCTCATCTATTCTTAATATAGAGGAAACACAACAGCATAGAAATATGCCAGTATGTGGTCCCCGCGAAGTGAATCCTCGTGCTTGTGTCCCTTTGGAGGAGCACTTGACACTTCCAGCGTCAAACTCTCTCCTGCTTTGAAGTAAATCACAGTATTCCACCTACGGCAGCTACTTTTAAGTTCTCTGTGTCTTTCTTAGTCTTATCTGCAGTCATTGTTTGCTGATCTGTGGCATGGGAGACTAAACCAGGCGAACCCAGCTCTCGCCCTACAAGCTCCTAATCCCATTATCCACTTTCACTGTGGACAGGAATTCGGGATCAGGCTCAGGCAGCGACTCTGCATGCTCTTGGGAGTAAACAGAGCTGGCAAGACATCAAGACTCTCAGTCAAGGGCAGCTTCAGCAAACTCCTTTATAATGAAGATTAAGCATTGCCAAAGTCAGTATTTCTTCTGTAAAGAGGAGACCTTCTGGTCTGTCATTTTCTGCCACGACGGTGTCTGGGTGAAGGATTCATAGGACAGATGTAAACACTCATTAAATCTCTTTTTATACACGTGTTTATCCCGTAAATCAGTTAACTAAATCATCTCTTTAAAAAAAAAAATGTAGGCAGCTTAGATAAATGCAAAAAAAAAAAAAATAGAAATAGAAGAACTATTGTAGTTATGTCATAATTACAAGAGTAAATCCATATCTGTTAATTCAAGCACTGGTTTGACAGGAAAGTCAGATGGTTGGTGTGCACGTTGGACTGAATGGGAACTATTAGTGTAAGGTTAGTCAGCACAATCCTTCTTTCTGAATTAGTTGCATTCCCCTAGTTTCTCTTTAATCACAACTGTTACGTCCATTACTGTCTTATCCTCATGTACACACTTTAGTATAAAAAGATGAGACGCTGCCCCCTACTGGAAGGAAAGAACACCAGCAAACATTTTAAACAGAAGAAGATGATCTAAATATTTTTTGAGTTTTGCTGTCACTGTATTCGATCTCTCCTGCAGGGGGGATTTCAGAAATACATCCCAGCAGACTTACTTGGTTCTGGTTTTGCAGCCCACTCCTTGCTGCTCTTGGATGAGAGCTGCTAACTGCTGACTGAGTGCCACATCTTTGCCATGGGCCTGCTTGATGAAGGGGTGCTCCAGGAGATGGGTCACAGATGGACGTGCCTCAAAATCCTTTATAAGACACCTTAAAAAGACAAGGAAAAAAAAAAAAGAAAAAAGAAAATCACACAGCTTATCATTTCCATGCTTGTTAGTAAAGAGAAAATTCGTTCAGAGAGATGAATAAATGATCAATCTTCATATCAGGATGATCACCTGAACATTGCAGCAGGCTGACTAGTCTGGATCAGCTCTGAGTGACACTGAGTGTTTCTAGGTCTGGGTCACTTTACTGGTCCAAGTACCACATGGTTACTATCACTGTGGCCACAGCCGCGGGCGGCAGAGGTAAGTCCTATCTGTGATGTGCAGTGTTTGCCAGCAGGTGATGTTGTTCTGTGATATCAGCATGCTGCTACATATCATTTGGTGAACTGCTGATAAACTACCTACCTAGATAACTGCTGATTTTATTTTGAAACTGCTAACTGGGTTCAGCGGTGCATTTATCCTCTATGTACTGTTTACTTGTTCAGCTAAACGCTTACACCGCCCGATTGTGGGTGTTCGCATTACAAAACCAACAACTGCAGGCAAAAGCAAGATAGGAGTAAAAAAACGAAAAAAAAAAAACCATCATCCACTTCCTGCCACATAATCTCCACTGAAATTCTGTTTCTTTTATCTGTTTGTTAAGCTCTAAAAGTTGATGCCATGAATTCATTAGTGTCAGGACATTAAGCAGAGGTTGCTGCTATTAGCTGTGCTGCGCTGCCGGGATGCCGAATGGCAGCCCACTTTGTCACTGAAGTCAGCTCTTCAGCTGCCCAAGTGCAGAGCAGACACCGCTGATGGATTTATTATCTGCTGCCCCGCCTCCTGCCCTGTACTGCCACACACACACACACACACACACACACACACACACACACACACACACACACATGCACACAAAGGCCTGACAAGGCTAAAAAGGCTCCGCAAACAGCCTGCATAACATTGATAACATTGTCCAGCCTCCCTGCATTGAACTCTGGTGGGCTTTGTTTGAGGAGATTAACACTGATATGATACCACAAAATTCATTAGCCCAGATTACAAAGCTGCGGTACAAAGAGTGTCCGGTGAAAAACACCGCTTTTGCACTGTCATACTAAAATCTATCCCATCTCTAGAAAATATGATAAGTCCACACACAGCAAAATCTTAAATCTGTTACTGCACCACTACAAATGATGATTTTTTGACATCTTCAAGGACCAACTTCAATATGTTTTTTTTTTAATGTAGTTAAACGAATAACAAATTCATCAAGGTTGGTAAAGACACAAAGAAACGCTGAAATGTTTATGGAGTATGCAAATGACATTATTGTGAAAGATTTATTAGATTATAGACCTTTATTAGATTAATATGTGACAGGTAAGAGTGCCAGGATTGGGTGTAAAAGAGGCCACTAACAAAGCCTTTGTCTCAATAAACAAGGACCGATCATTGGTCACTGATCAGAGAATAATCGAGTCATCAGTTATAAAAAACAAAACAAAAAATAAAAGATAAATAAATGTCAATACAGCATTGCAACTTGATGGTTGGTACATATATAACACATTTCAACCTTGATTTCAAGATTCTACAAAGCAGTTTGCAATACGTTTAATTTTGTTTACACAAATACACAGAACTTAGTGTATGAAAAATACTTATAGAGATAATTTTTCTATTTTATGCACTCTAAATCAATTGAGGTCAACCAATTAGTTTTTTTCTATGCAAAATGACATTTATTAGGCTGTTATGTGGTGCGGTTTTCTGTTTTATTTCTCTCCATATGATATGACATATAAAAAAATAATGATGGATACTATGCCTTGATTTAAATGGGCATTATTAAACACTTTTTTTTAATTTAATTTAGTAAAACAAGGGCAGTGTTATGAGTTTGACAACACAGGGCTGTCCACAGATGTGCCTGCTTTTTAATCAGCTAAATACTACTGGGACTGGCCCATGCTGATTTTTTAACATGACCAATAATCTTTATGTTTACCTCTCTTCTATATGCCATTTCCAGATCCATCCATCCATGCATCCATCCATCCATCCATCCATGCATCCATCCATGCATCCATCCATCCATCCATCCATCCATCCATCCATCCATCCATCCATCCATCCATCCATCCATGCATCCATCCATCCATCCATCCATCCATCCACCATCCATCCATCCATCCATGCATCCATCCATCCATCCATCCATCCATCAATCCATGCATCCATCCATCCATCCATCCATCCATCCAATTGCAGCACCACATATAGACTAACAAGACTGACTGTTATGGCCAATTTAGAATCACTAATTAACCTGCCATATACTAATTATACTAATTAACCTGCCATACGTGTTTTTGGACTGTGGAACCCGGAGTACCTGGATAAAACTCACGGGTAGAACATGCAAACTCCACACAAATGAAGAATGTAAGAGAAAAGTGACTTGGCTATTTTGTCCATTTAATGATCAAACGAGCAGGGTTTTTTTTCCAGTTTTTACTTTGTGCACTAATGCAAACATAAATGGGTTTTTTTTCAGAAAACATGCCAATATAATACCCCGATCTCTCAGTTAGTGATTTTCTTTGTTACACCAACGATATAATTCCCCACAGAAATTGATTTTTTATTTTCTCATTACGGCTCAGGCTCACACACTTCTCTGAAGGAGATATTCCGGCTGTATATTCCACGCAACCATTACAAGCCACCCCTGACTTTATTAACTTTGCACAGCGGAGCAAATGATAAGTAATCTGGGCCTCAGATAGAACCGATAATTCAGGTGAATTAGTTTGTTCCTCTGCGGCAGATTTATGCAGATGAAGGTCAATGAACAAAAAGACCAGAGGGTTCCTAGAATCTGGTAAAACAGCGTCACTTTCAGTTGCCTCCAAGTTTACATGCGCATCTCTTTCTGCTGAGAAGAATCACAGATGTTTACTCGAGTCCTATCAAAACAACTGGAATCACATGTAAGTTTAATCATTTATGCTTTAAAGGTCCATATTGAACAAAGGCTGCATCATTTTAAAATCTTGATCCACAGAATTTAACCAGCTCTGCAAAGACTCGTTGCTTTTTGGATTGTTTTACTGGACAAATGATCAGGTAGAATTCAGAACTGATGTCAGGAATAGCTTCATGTCATGGCAGAGAACATTTATCAACAGCTTTATCTATTTAAAGTACATAAAGCTGTAATTCTCTGTCCCTCCTTTCTTCCTTCCTATTTGAAACTCACCACTACTGTTAATTATTTTCCATGTGGAAGATTCCACATCACACAACAGGAAGGAGACAGGAGTCTGTATTCACCTTTTCTGTCGACTGTGTGCCTTCACATTCATTTCTGGAGAACATCTGCTTTCCTCAAATGCCTTAAGACTCGACGAGGACAAAGGTTGAAGTGGGAGTACACTTACTGGCTGATGAAATGGCTGAAACTTCTGCACCACTGCTCTGGACTTCGTAATGTGGGTGAGGGATTTCTGAAACAAAATCACAACAAGTACGTGAGACAATGAGACTTTAATAAACACGTGATCGTCGCTGTTACCCGAAAAGGCTTTGAGCATTTCTTTTATGAGCTAACTGACAAATGAGAGCCGGCAGGTGAAGTGTGACCGGCTGACTCCTGTGAGTTTCTGCCTCGAGGACAGGCTGGTCCCGGTCCAGGTATGTGGCACCCTCAGAAAAAGTGACAAATGGTAACTGCCCCTCTACTTTCTGGCAGCGAGCATCTGCCACTGGGACCCAGAAGTTATGGGAGCTAGTTATACCTCTGTCAGCAGCATTTACAGAGGCCATATGTAATGAGGGGAGTACTTTTCCACTAAGCATTGTGACAGGAGGCTGGGCTGTATGAGGTGCCAAGGATGGACGGTGTCTTAGGTACAGTCTCCTTTACGAGGAACGACTGGTCCAACAGCGTCAGGCCGGCAGTGAAACACCTGATAGTTGAGTTTTTAACTGCCCTAACCAGTGCAAAAAGCTGGCAGCTGAGTATAATCTGAAAAAAAAAAAAAATCAAAGGTTAAAAAAAAGAAGAAAAAAAAGATAGATTTGGATTTAAAAAGAGGCTAGCACACATTAAACTGCAACAGTACACATTTTTACATTCCCCCGATATGAGAAAAGGATGTTAGGGAACAAAATCTGTCATTTTCCACAGCACTAAGTTAGCTGAGTCTTTGATAAGTGTTGAGACAGCCAGTCCTTTCCAAAGTGCAGATCAAAGCCGGTAACTGACTGTCTCAATGCAACCTCTAATATGAGCCTGAAGACACGTTCTTGCCTTGATGTTCTACCATACTGCTTATACATTATAAAGTCAATATAGCAGTGCGCTGCTGATAACGCTGTCAAGTGTGCTCATTGTGCTTAGAAAATTCAGGCCGTTATAGTTCTTTTTTTCCTCCCTCTCTCTCTCTTGCTTTCTCTCTCTTGCTTTCTCTCTCTCTCTCCCTCTCTATTTTAATATTTATGTGAGTCCTGGCTCATATTGTAAACACAAATGGCTTATTCAAATGTAGGACCAGGCTGCGCTTGTACTGTCAGGCATTCCTCTTTGTGCAAATTCAGAGAGGTGACAACAGCTCCTGACAGCTATAACTAAACCAAATCTGCTACTGCAATATTTTCCATATGATTTTTTTTTTTTTTGACATGCATAATTTATAATTTCTGCATTCCTACACTGGATTTCCAAAGCAAATCTTTAGATCAACTAGGGCTTCATTTTATTGTTTTCAGTTTTTCAGCTTTTTAAACCTCTAAGCGCCACACATTGTGACAGAGTATCTTATTGCAGTTATTATGAGAGAAACATGCATGCAGAACTTCAGCAAAATGAATCAAACTAATTTACAAACTTTACAACTTCAAAAACAAACATTGTTTTCTTGCACATATGCTGCTGCAGTGTGTTTTTCAGAGTAGCTATATTTCAGCTACTGCCTGTACTCCAGAGTACTGTAACTGGACAGCTGACTGACCAGTGTTGTGGGAAATCTGCCATGACTGTGAGATGAGAAGTGGGAACTAAAAACTAGTCCAGGAAAGGTTGTCGTCAGTGTGAATTTTATTAAACGCTGCAGCAGGGGAACAGGTTCAACTGCGCCTGCAGAAATTGTCTCACGTACGGCATTTTTATAGTATTAGTACAGAATTTGACAAAGAAGACTAGTGACAAGTGTGATGCATATGGAGCAGCTAATCTGTACAAAGGCTTTGCACCACAGGATGGTCCTTGCTGGGATTTGAACCAGGAACCTTCTTGCTCTGAGGCAACAGTGCCAGCTATCAAGCCACTGCCCTGTCCGTAAACACAGAAGTTAATGAATTTTGCCTGAGTGCCATCACTAGATATAACCTGCAGCGGTCAGTGACATTCAAGAGGTCAAGAATCAAACACAGAAACACACAATACAACCTGAATCTAAGCCCTGACGTATGCCTAATAGCATTATTGATTTAGGTTCCACCCTCAAACAGGAAAAGGGCTGCCGGTGTTAGCATTTTGAAAGCTTAACAGAACAGGAGATGATCCCAAAACCTCCACAAATCCAAATGATTGCAAACACACAGTGCTCTTTTCTGGCTCCCCTGGCATTCACCTGCACCTAATGACAGCAGGTACAATAATAACACCACAGTCTTCGCTGAAGCTCTACTCTTTATATATGCATCACAAAGACTGAGTAAAAGTGTGCAAAATAAAGACTTATTCAGCAAATGGACCGCACGCTTGAAATTTCCACTCATCCATCACCACAGTCACAGCACCAGCACTTCTTTCAGCATACATGCATGAACAACTGAGCAACACTGCAACATTCATCATGTTCTAGGTGGCTACGTCGACAGCGCTGCAGTCCAGGACACCACGGAGAGATGTTACAATAACTGCTTCAAAGGTGGAGACTTTACTCATGTTTGGAAACTCGTCCAACTAGCGAGTGATTTCCTGTCAGGGTTAAAGAATCAATCACTGCCTGATGAAAGAAAATCTGATGCATTACCATGTATGGCTACTGAACTCTATTCAAACAGCTTTCTTCATGAATCTGATGCCAACGTGTCTGGTTTCTACAGAGATAATGAGCTGTTCCTTCTTCTGACAGAAAATCTAACAGGTTTGTGATCGGATCCAGAAGTAAAATGTTTCACTCTTGTTGGTGCATGAGGGATTTTGAGCCCAGCTCAGAGGAATGGATTTAGTGATGACAGGTTTGATATGACTGTGTCTGCAGCTCCATCTCCAACATTGGTAACTAACCTGAGAAATGCAGCATGGACGAAACTACAAGATTGCCAGAATTTACAGTAGATATCCACAGTGTCCTGACATTATAAGGTTAACATTTGTGAATTTCTCTGATATTGTCTTAACAGCTGCTGGGTGGAGCTTTGTTTTTTTTTGGATAACAAATACAGATGTGTCTGACTTTGTGGCCTGTGCTAGAAATATGTCTAAATTCTTTATGTTTTCATGGTAACAAAGCAAGCTGTTATTTGTTTTCCCACATATCCTGGTGCTAAAATTAATTTGAATCATTAGTAAAGCCACTCTATGTAGTAATACCACTTCTGACCACATGGGGGGGGGGGGGGTGATTATCAAGTTCACTATGAAGTGCACCTCTAGTAGGACAAAGTAGTATTGCAAAATGTGCATGACCATCCCCACTAATTACCTCTGAATTATCGAGCGCCGACCGTCTGACTTCCCATGCTGAACTACGACTAAATGCAGTTCCTCGACTGACCACTGGAGGCCGGCTGCACAATCGAATCAACGTGTGAAATGGGATATACTGGGATGTGCAAATGTTTGTCAGCAGCTGCGCAGATATTTTGTCAGGGATCAGCTGAAGGAGCTGGTAGCCACAGCCAACTTTGACTGACATACGCCGAGCGTGTTCTTGTTGGTTATCATTAGTGGCTCTTTTGTCAACACGGCAGCACTATACGCCCCCATGTGTTCAGAAGCGATATTGCTATACACACTATCAACCTAGAAGCACACTCAGATTATGATTTAATCAGGTCCTACTGATAAAAACAGACTTTTCACCACAACTGTTTATCATTATGTTTAAGAGAGGAAATAAAAATAGTCTAGTGATTATAATGCAACAAGTAATCTGTACCCAATTTGAAAGGTAACCACCCAAACAGGGTTTATCCCTCTGCCCCCAGCTGCTCTGCTGTACAGGCGTCAACTCACTCTGAGAAAATTCTCTCAGCGGCAGACCAGTCTGGATTTCTCTCACTGCTCTCTGAGCTCATTAGCCCTTGCCTTTACCTCAGACAAGCCACCATTTACCTCATCCTCTTTCTGGCTTGTTATAGTCTATGCTCTGACAAATGCATGTTTAATATGAGAGTAATGTTGACAGAGCTCTAGATGAGTAAACACCACCTCAGCTGTCTTTGCTGGCCGCCTTTAACCTTTACAACACATTTTAGTCACACTTTGTTTTGACTTTACACTGACACAGAAGCTGTGCATGCCTACAGAATGCGGAATAAAGCAATTAACCTTTCCACATATTAAATATCGGAGAACATCTTTGCCTTGAGTGTCTTTTAATTTTTCAGCTGATGATTTTACAACTTTGCCCTCCAATATGCTCCATTACCTTCATGCATGGCCACTGTGAACGTCACATATCTGTCATGTGCACTGTAACATACTCAATTAATTTTCAGTATAATAAAAAAAAAAAAAGGTGATAATGAATGAAGGAACATCACAAACCTACAACATGCAGCTTCAAATTGAAAGCAACAGTGATCTACCTGAGATTTCAACATATGCATGAACTGACAGCATGTCATAACCCCTTTAACAGTTCATACAAATGAGGCACAAACGGCACCAAGGTGACCCTAATTCATCGAGCTTCACAGTGTTGACAGGTATCAGAGCTTCTTTTATCGTTTATAGCCTGCTGTGATAGGAATCACTTGGGCCTCTGCACATTTTCTGCAACACGTCTAAAACAGTAACTTAATAGCTATTTGCTGCTGCCTTCAAGAGTTAAAGTGCCGTAAGTTTATTTGGCCCTTTCCAAAGCAGCCATTAAATATTCACTTTGACAAGACTTGACGGCCCAGCAGCACAAACAAGAACGATTATGACATGATGCACAACCAGGTATATTTGTCTTCTGTTTCAGGAAGAAAGACTGATAAAGCTGATGATACAGACAAGATTAATCGCATGACAGTAAAACTTCCAGCCAGGAACACATTACTGTCGGCCACCGTAAAAGACCCGAATGATGGAAATTCTTCTTACGCCTTTTAGTGTAAAAACAGACTTCATAAAACAGACACAACTCAAGGATGATACCTCATAAGAAGCTCCAATGGTAGTGGTTTGTCACATATTCAAGAAAAGGAAAACCAAAACTCTGCAACTGTCAAAACCTGCGACAATTAATCTCTCTGATTTCATTGTAAATCACTTGCACCTCGTCCAAAGATCCAAAGATGAAACACATTTCCTTATTTAGAAGCTAATTCATTCAGGAGTCATGAAAGCGTTTCATCAAGATTTTGTCTGCAGCGATGGGGAAAATATACTTGAGATAGATGTTAACAGAATCACTTCATGGCTTTACACATTCAATGTGATTTATCAGAGCTGCTAAACTTTTAAGGTTCCAATTCACAGCCAAAGGCCAACATACATACATCATTTTTATTTATATATTTATATATATATATATATATATATATATATATATATATATATATATATATATATATATATATATATATATATATATATATATATATATATATAAACTGGAAAGAAAATGGAAAAGATGGAAGAAATTAGTAAGAACTCATCTCGACAAAAACACTTTCGTGTAATTTTTAGAATAATCTTCCCAAAGAAATCATTATAAAAAGGTAAAGTGTTACGGTGTGCAGGCAGAGACAATTTTACCAATACATCTTGCCATCAGCCAGCCCGTCTCCTGTAATCACTCCACATTCTGGTTAAAATTTGGCGCTGATGAAATTGCTGCATTAGCTCGCGTAATTCCTGCCACACAAGGCATGCTCCGTCTTGGCAGGGAGGAGATAATATTGTGTCGGGGAGGAGGTGACAGCCTCATCTCAATGTGAATGGAGCTAATCACTAATGCAAATTGCAATCAGAAGGGCATATCTTGAGCTAACTGGGAGATAATTGCGCGATTGTGCTGATAACAGAAGGTCAACCACATGCAGCCACTAGGATCTCGAATCATCAGACACACAGCTTTTGCACAGACAGAATCACTGCATTTATTTTTAGTCCAAGCATTTTCTTTTCCTTCCTTCATGATGAAGATATTAACTCTTATTCAGCAAATCCAATGGTTGCACCAAACTGCATCGAATCCAGCATGTTACGCTGCTGTCTTCATTTTCTACATTGCAAGTCAGAATAAAAATAAAGCTGTCAGGATAGCCGTTGAGGTACTTCCTTTTATCACCTCTTATCATTGTCTTCCTTACTGCAGGCGGAAGGCGATATCAGAGCGCCTTTGTGTACCTGCCTCCAGTTGTGAGGCAGGAGCGCCCTCTACTGGACTTACCGCGGGATCTTGAACAGGGCCTTCACTGGATGCATCTCAGCCAGCGGGGGATCTCCGTCTGCAAGCTCGATGGCTGTGATGCCAAGAGACCAGACATCACAGCGGGCGTCGTACGAGTAGTCGTACTGCTGTTCACAGGCTATGACCTGGCAATGCAACAAGGAACATCCCAACAGCTCATTAGAATGTCACCGAGTTCAAAAATCTATTTTTCCCTAAAGGCATGCAAAGAATTTTAACAGTATGATAAGATTGATTGACTGATAAGCAGGAGAGTAGCAGGAATCATCCAAGCATTGGATAAACTAGAATAAACTGATTTAAAATTGAGTAATAATAAAACTGTATTTTTAAAAAAAAAAACATAAGAGGAGCAAAATTTTTCTTCTTTTGTTATCTCACTCATTCACTTACAGATACACATCGGGAAGAATTTATTTATAGCCCAGTTAAGTCAGGTCGGTTCAGTAGCTGCTGCTGTGAGCTCCACTTTCCCACAACCAATAATTATAACTGACATTACATTTTAAAGCTGAATTTATTCTAATTGCCCCTGAGGTCCCTCCCGACCGAGCCAATCACCGCACCTCATTTGTGCCAAACAGTAAGCCGAGGGGCCTCGGACTCCCAGCTATTAACCTTGAGGCAACCTCAAGAGCTGCAGCCGTGGAGGAGAGTAGGAGGGGAATACACAATGACACAGAGCAGGGAGTCTCACTGAAAAAACTGAGACACTCCTTCCCTTTCTCTCTGTGCAACACAAAGACCTCGCTCATTTAAAAGAAGCCATTAAGCACTAAAAAAAAAAAAAACCATGTGCATGTTTTAATGCTGCGCTGTTAGAGATGAACACGCGTGTGCCAGCTCTGACCTCCGGGGCCATCCAGAACGGCGTCCCGACTGACGTGTTCCTCCGCAAACGTGCACTAGTCAGTTGAGCTGAAACACCTAAAGAAAATTGAAATAAAAACAATTTAACTCTCGGAGTAATTGAGATTCAATTCTTTCTGTAATTTGTTTCTTGGTATGAAATTCCAACTAAACACCAAATATTTGAACTAATCAATAAAGGCTAAGAGTATAATTTATTTTGGAAACCTGCCAAGCAGTAATAATAATGGGCTATAATCATTTCAAATCATGTAGGACAGATTTTTATCAGCATGAGTCCACTTCATCTCCATGACACGGGGGACATAAACATGCCTGGGGGTGACTCAAAGTAATTAGCTATAACAGCTTTCTTTTAATATGTAAAGGATCAAATAATGCAAATTAACTGGCAATAATAGCCTTGGGTTAAGGCTACGGTCCATGAAATAAAAAGATGTTATGGTGAGCAGGAGACTAAAGAGTGAGGCACATCAAATGATTTATCCTGAGCTTGTGTTCACTGCTAATACCCCCCCAAAATCAGCCACATGGTAAAAATAACTCATTTAGCTCCAAAAGGATGTCATAGAAAAACAAAACAATGTGGCTAAATTTTCTATTCAACAGATAATTACCAAAGTCAACCAGTTTGACTCCCCCCTCGGTAGTCAGGAGGATGTTGTTGCCTTTGACGTCACGATGGATAATACGGTTGTTATGCAAATGCTGGAGACCCTTTTAAGCGAGGGGACAGAAAACGCAAGAGGCCGTGAATAAATCACAGTCATAGCATAAATCATTTGTATGACTCTGAAAAGGAGGCATTGAAAGTGCAGCAACGTCTCCAGACATTAATAACTGCTCATGTCCTGCTCTCTGCGTGCTTGCATCCCACCTCCTCCCCAGCATTAGCTGCTCTGCACAGGGGCATCTTACCAAAAGGGCGCTATACAAGATGTATGCGATGACGGGCTCCTGCAGACGCTGGCCGCGCATGAGCAGGCTTTTGATGAGTTCTGTGACAGAGCCACCGTTGCACAGCTGGGAGAGAGACAAGAGAAATGCTGGTGACTCGTCCATCACTCACACCTCAAGATGAAGATTCATGTGGAGGGCGAGCCCACACATACAAGTTTGAAAAAGAAATGCAGCATCATATGTCAGCACGACAGCTTCAGCATTCTCATAGAGGGTGCATTTCAGTACACTTGGGCGTATACTGTAGAATTTGTGGAGCATATACACATACATATAAACACACACAAAAGAGCCCACATCTGTTCAAAGAGCTTATTTAGTCCTAACTGACATTTGGAGAGTTTCAGACTTTAAGCTCCTGCAGATTCATTTACATCTCGCGTTGATGAGGTCACCTGACCCTCCTGGTGATCCTTTAGGTGATTCAGGCCTTTGTTCGCTGTTAATTATTTACCTTGTTTACCTATCTAGAAACCCTGTGAGATGGCTTCTATGCTATGAGAATTTTGTGGTTGAGAGTTGAATCCTGATGAAAGTATTTCACTCTTCACACGGTTTCTTGACTCATCCTGGAATTATGTGACGTGAACAACGTAAGCGACCACTATTCAGTTAAAACTGACCAAGCTTTATGGATTGGGGGGGTACGTATGCTCTGTTGACTGGAATAAATGGAAGAGCTCACCTCAAGTACCAGCCAGAGCTGTCCACCGGATAACTTGTCTGACTTGTAAAACATCCCATAAAACTTCACCACATTGGGGTGGTTGGACAGGGACCTCAGAATGTTGTATTCTGCCTCAATCTCCTCATCAACATCCTTTAAGCAGACAAAAGCAGACAAAAACAGTTAAAATACAGACATTCAACAACACATGTGACACATATTTAAGTTAATACATATTGCTAAACATATCAGGCTATATTTTATTTTAACACAGTGACAACTTAAAGCCAGGTAATATGTTGACTAAAATTCGAAAAACTACAGATTGGGTTGTAAACCAGCAACAAGAAGATGGGATGGGGCTGGTGTGCTGAACTATTTCTCGGGGAACATTTCTATCAAAGTGAAATCTCAGCGGGAGAGAAGATGAACAGTCACAGAAGCTGAATTTCTCTTCCTGGATGTCTGAGTGATAGTGTCGGGAGTCTAATCAGGGAGAGGGATGGGAGAGGAGGCAGCTTCATCTTCAATGCCATCAATGGAGCATCATGGCATATACTGCTGCCAAGATGAGGATCGCTCCACTGACACAATCACTGGCATGACCGAGACCAAGTCTTACTGCCACCGAAGGGTCTGCAATGCCCTTATCACAGAGACAAATGAGTAGACACGGAGGCGGGACACAGCCGAAGCCAGAGCTACACGTTCTTGTAAGAGTGTGCTAGACTTAACGTGACATGAAGACAACAAACAGGGGACCCGCTGGTATATTTCACAGGGAGGAAATTCATCAAGATGGTGTAGAAAAGGAAAAAAAAAAAAAAAGAAAAGACCGGCCACCTACTCTGTTTGAATGACTGAAGTGCTGAGACGAGCCAAAGAGTTACAAAGAAAAACACAGTGGTTTTAGTCTTCGTCGTCGTTGCAGTCATGACAACACATCCCCACAAACACAGTTGTGGATACAGCTGACCAACACTGACATTTAGCAGAACCACATAGAAAACATTTAAAAAAAATGTGTGAGTACTCAAAGTGGCGATAATAACAATGGTGTTTACTTTTATAAGTTAGGCTGTAAATAAAAAAATTAATAAATACTGTCTTTCCCAAAATGTAATGATCCCTGGTGTTTAAAAGGAACTTCTCGCCCTGTTAAATGGTGCAGCACCAATAGGACAACTCAAATTCAACAACTGCTTCCCAGTTTCCTCTCCAGGACAATAAAAGTGGCGAAAGATAAGCCTTCAATTAACTATAAAAAAGGTTAATATAGCAGGGAAACAAGACAAGGACTGTTCAGCCATGCAAATTACTCTGTATAGGCGCACTTAAGTCCAGCAGCTCTTTCCAACAAGTACAAACATGAGCATACTGACATGAGAGACCTGACAGGGAAATCGGGTATGTTTACCTTGTTCACAGTGTTACTTTAGAAGAATAAATTGATAAATTATGATTAAAATGACGTTCTCCCCTGTTGGTGGTGCTGAAAGGATTAAGGGATGAGGCAGCAGATTTCATGCCAATCCATCCAAGTAGGTGTGACAAACTGTTGTCAGGACTAAAATGTATGATTTTAAAGCTCTTTGTCTTAAACACTAGATGATAACTGTTATTCCTTGTAGCCTCTAAAAACTAACCAAACAATAGAAAAAAACTATTACATAATTACCACAGTTTAGCCAAGTGATGTGTCATCTTAGGTAAGTGTGAGCTACGTAAGCTGGGAGCCACTGAGTTAAACAGCGTCCTAATAGATTACACTGCGTAAACCGCGACACTTTATAGAGCTGGCTCTGCACCAGTCATGGCTCTGTTCCCACTTCCATTATGTTAGCCCAAACAGTTTAATATGAACACTGAGAATTAGTCGCAAATTAGACATCAAATTATTTAGAGTTTGGGTAATAAAACGCAGCAAAGTGACTGCAAACATCTGCGGATTAAAAAAAAATAAAAAATCCTGCAGTTGTTCTGAAATGTGGAAAAGGCTGATCTGTAAATGAGACTCACATTAATTGGGTCCAGCACTTTCACCGCTGCCTGACTCCCATTGTTTTTGTTGTTTACTCTGTAGACTTTGCCATATGTTCCTTTACCGATGGTTTCCACTATATCCCAGTCACCTGAGGGGTCGCCAAGGCTCTCCAGGCCAATCATGCTGGACTTGTAGGGGTACAGTCCATACAGCGACCTCCTGAAGAATAAGCACAATCCCAGACCATGCCAAAATGTTGCGATATTATAGCTCATGTCAACCAAATGAAATATGAATCCCTTCCCAAAGCGCCGTACTTGGTAAACAGAAAGCTTGTTGTAAATGACTGAACAATCGAGACAGATCGTTTGTTGAATGCCATCTATTGTCGCAGGCCAGCAGGTAGCCACAATCTATACACTATGCACAAACCAGTTTACAACAAAAGCGCACACAGACCAGCACATATATTCCCCAAGGCCTCTGGTTCAGACCAGCGTAACCACCACATCCACCAGGGCAGGTGCTTTGCGGGTTTAAAGCAGGAATAATGAGTGAAAGCATAGCCGGCAGCTGCAGGTCGAGGCAACGGTACTTACAGGACGTGCGTTATTTTCTTCTGACTCATCAGGGCTGAGAAAAGTTACAAGTAAAGAGACTCTAGTGATCATAATAGAACAACAGCAGCAGCAACAGCAGACGCTTCCTCAGGAGGATAGGTAACAAGTGCAGCTGAATTAGCTGTCTCTGCAAGGACCTCGTCACTGCCGTGCCCTCTAAGAAGTGCAATCTTCTAGAGATCAATTGGATTGGACAGAGATTAACCGACTTCGAAACAGTGAAGTGGCTCCACACGTTCAAACAAGCAGCTTTATGAAATGGTTACTCTGCAAAGTGTTTTATAAAGTCATTTACATTAAGAGACTAAACATGTTTAAAAATAAGTCGTGTTCAGGACTTTTATGATGGTTTTCAATCACAATAGAATCCGTTTTGCCATGCTGGGATACATGCATCCCATTTTTAATTAAATGAAACATATTCCAGATAAGCATGATGGAGAAGGTTTGTTTGTTTTCAACCTCATGACTGCTGTTTTTGTCATAAATGTGTTAATGTGTCTCAGAGGTTGTGTGACCCTGAGAGAAATGAGAGGGAGCCTTTTTTCTTTTTTTTTTTTTGTTATAATGAAACTGGTGTGAAAAATAATGTTTAGACCTCTTATAGGAGGACAGATTTATGAACTGCTGTCCATGCAGCAGGAGCAACGGCGCGTGAGGGGATACTGGATGGATAGCCTCAAATATGCAGCGGAGAAATACAAACAATAACCTTCTTTGTGTCCTTCAAGGAGAAGGATATAAAAGGCAGTAATAGGTGAAGTTGTCATGCTTTTAAATAAAAAATGTACCATTTCACATAAGAGTCGAGATTCATTTCTAGACCAATAACCCACCACTGATTTTTCTAAAGTTAATCGCCCACCTTGGCTCGGCTGTGAATAACGTACCGCACATGCCTTATTGGGATCAAAACCCATCCACTTAATATTCATGGCTGCAGTTCTGTTTTGTAACATATATGCCGGGTGCAGCTCATAACCAGTCACCTGTTGCTTACACGCCTTCCCGAGCTCTTGTGACAGATGGCGTTCTGTCTCTAATGATCTGCAGCGTCGGGTCTGCAGCTCAGCAGCATCAATATTTCCCTGAAACGTTTCCCTGCTCACACGTGAAGCTTACATGGTGACTGCTGTGAATTATGCGTTACTATTTCATGGCCCGGGCGCATCGCTGTCTATTACCGAACTGTTGCTAAATAATTAAAAAAGAAGAACAAACACATAAGCAACCATTCATTATTTTGGACGATGGACTATGGAGCAATTTCTCAATCTTCCGCTATCAATCATAAAAAAAAGAAAAAAAAAAACATAAAAAAATACATACTTTCTCTTGACAATAAACCACCTGCAAGCATCACACAATATTACAATAACTTACACATGCCTCCATCCGTCATTCACTCAAGATCCAAAAAGTTCACATCAAGTAGGAACAAAGTCATACATACCTGTGAAAGTGTCTGTCGCTGCCTCACCTCAAACTGCACCAGACTAATTTAGCCAATCTACAGGGATTAATAATTTACCAGCGCCCTGGAACCTGATCTGCAGCTGGGTTAAATATTCAGGTGGCAGATATAGCCACTCATAATGGTGGCTGATATGAAGCATCTCAGGTTGCAGGCAGGTAACCAAGGAAGTTCATGATAGTTTCTAGGTCACATGACTTCTGCACATAATGTTCACTGCACACTCAGCAGCGGCTCCTATTGCATTCAGATACACTTTGATACCACAAGTCTCGTGAAAGCTTTATATGCAGCATAAGAGATAATTTCCAGTGTTTGCAATGATGACTTTGTTTAAGTTAAAGACTCGAGGAGCGAGTGAGTGTGCATGAGAGCCTGTAACATTCTGTAACAGTTGCCGTTTCCACCCGAGGAGGCTCGCCAGCAACTGCATGCTGCTTTTCTAATGACTGGAAAGCCTTGGGGATCTAAGATAAAGAATAATACATGCGACAACTCAGAAGGGCTTCAAAATAACATGACTTGTATTGATTATCGTTTCCTGCCTTTTCTTTCTTTAAACCTAGAAAAAAGTAGTATCAATAGCTGAATAAGGAACACAAGTTTAATTTAATAAGATTATCAAAAACATTTTTCTTTAGATGCATTTTTCTAATAAGATTCCACCAAATTAAATTAATGTTTGTTTGTTTTTTTTTGCACAGGAAATAAGTGTTGTGTTGTATTCTTGCAAAACTAGAATAATGACTGTTTATGTGCATCAAAATCACTTTGAAGTGTCAAAAAAAAAAAAAAAAAAACAGAAATCGAGTGGCTCAAATGATTAGCTGGATGAAAGGAGGGAGAGAAAAGTACAAATCAGGTTCATTTTCTGACTTAAGTGTACTCGTCATCTTAATTACAGAATTCTTTGTTGCTGCTACTGACCTCCAAAAAATACTATAGTAATCCAAAAAAGAAATTTTGTTTTTGTATCTTTGTATATGTTAAGAAGGGTCAGCACAAGAATGGAACTGGAAAAATATAAAAAGAATCTGAAAAACAGCGTTTCAAGATTTAAATTGTACATTCAAAACTAGCTGTTTAAGACTTTCTTGTA
This sequence comes from Xenentodon cancila, assembly GCA_014839995.1. Taxonomy (NCBI): domain Eukaryota; kingdom Metazoa; phylum Chordata; class Actinopteri; order Beloniformes; family Belonidae; genus Xenentodon; species Xenentodon cancila. Next base: position 7,113,146 of record CM026200.1, read on the forward strand.
TTGTTGGCTTTAAAAAAAAAAAGCAAAACTAGAAGGTAAGCTGCTGTTTAGAAGGACAGTGCACTTTAGTTCAGCTTGAGAACAGGACACCGGGGAGCCTCGATGGCAGTGCTCAGGTTACACTTTGTTTTCCATATTGTTTCAGCACGATGTGGCGGTTGAAAATGCTGCTCAGCATTTTAAAATAGTTTTTAGCCCAATCCACTATTTCCAAACGAAACAGAAATGCACACACAATTATGAGCATAGGCAGTTTATGTGAATAAACCCAAATAAAAGTCTGCGGTGGCAAAAGTTGGACTCTGTTAAAAACTGCAGAACATCTTTGTCACAGGAAACAGTGCAAAGTGAAAGCGAGTAATCTCGTTTTCTGCTTCCATCAAACTCGCACAATTCCACCCTCTCTGATAAACCCTCATGGGATCTCCACTTGTTAAACGCTTTAGCAAGTATACACAGAGAGGGAGGGGGAAAAAAAAAGCTATAATCCTTTTTAAGGGGATATGAAGAAGCTTTGCAGTAAACCCCCAGCAGCCACAAGACAGGCCTAAAACACCGTGCCCTTGTTCGCAACCTGGATGCCAAAGCCTCCCAGACACGTCTGCGCACACTCTCCTTGTTTTGTTTTTGTTTTTTTTTGGATAACTATAATCCTAACAATGCTAAGGACAGACCAGGACAACATCACCATGATTGATTGGAGTTCAGTGTTATTCCATCACCACAGCTTTGTAGTGCAGTGTGTAAACATTTCAACGCACTTTGTCAGTAATTTCACTGTGCAAAACTCGCAATGCAAAAGCATTTACAATAGCACTGTGCTTAAATTTTTTTTTTCCTTTTCTTGCACTAATAATAAACTTGAAAGGGACTAAAAATATCTAATATTTGAGGTACTCAATAATATTGGTGTTGTAAATACAGAACAGATGTTTGAATCTATAATAAAGTAGAATTTACAGAGGTTTAACATTTACGCAGATGTGCTATTTTGTGTTTGAATTTCAACATTTTTCTATGGTTTGGAATTTCAGAGTAAAAAAGTTTTAGTCTCAGTTACAAAATAAAAGTGATAAAAATTGAGACTTATCTTTCAGAAACACTTTTGCATGGTCATTCACTCACAACAATCATATTTAAAAAAGGAATCTGTTTTCACTACCCTGCTTTAATTATATCCTTCTCAAAAATGTTCGGTCTGCCACTAAATATGCTCAAAATGTCATCATTAATGATCATATTCATGCCACGTCGACATATTCCGACATCTTCAGACATATTTTCGGGGATGCCGGGGTTGATATTTGCTTATGTCGTACAGTTGAAGAACTAAATAAAAAAAGGGCTAAATAAATGGAATAATTTACATTGTAAATTGATTAAGCTCAAAAAAGTATTTTTGATCATGTTCAGATGTCCTACCTTGACATGGTATCCTTCGTATCTCCATCTCTTACATCTGCAAAACAGGGGAGATGTCACTCATCAGGTGACCTATGCACTCACATAATCACATCCTGATGTCTGGGTCAACAACACTTCATATAAGATGACACAAACCACAGTTTCTACATTTTTGGATACTGAAAGGCTTTACCTTTCATAACAAACTATATGCAAAGTGATTTCCCCGTTTACTTGGGGAAGGGACTTAAATTATTAACAGTATAGACACCTGGGTATGTAGTCCAGCAGACCGGAAGTGGTTTTAACTGGATAATATAGTCTGACCCAAGTGCCATTATTCCAACTTCTACCCGCTGCAGTGCCTAAACTGACCACTGGGGCTCAAAAAGCAAATCGATCTTCATTGACCCCATGTCAAAAAATGTGCAGCAGAAATAAAGATTTTTACAGTTTGGTCTCCAAAGCTTGATTCACATCCATGACAACTGTACATGGGGTGAATTTACTTGTAAGACTTTAGGTACATGGGGTTCCCATCTCATTTAAGCTCTGGCAGCCCTCATTTCAGATGTTGCTTTAATAGCAACACGTGAAATTAATTTGTCTGGACAGATTGGATAAGAATGAATGTAAAGTAATATCAACTAGCATTGTAGGTTAGCATAAGCCAAGGCAGCCAAGCTGAAGTATATGGTAGCCACAGCTAACTTTGATTCACATAAGGTGGGTGGGCTCCAGTCAGCTTCCTGGCCGGTTTTACTCTGCTTATTTGCATCATGGTGCTGAAGCTTCGAAACCCCTATTCAGAAAACATCACCTGACCTTGACTTCCCAGATGGGGTTGTCCCGTTCTTCTTTTACAGTCTATGGTTACACCTAGTTAACACGTTAACTACCTCTGCCTGTGGTTCAACTAAAAAGTGTGGTTATTTCGAAAACAAACGAACAACAATACGCGTTTAGAGAACGTTTTTACAGCGCTGAACATAAGTTGACGGGTTCAAGTCAGAGTAATTGCATGTAAAATACATCGTTAAGAGCCCCCATGAATGATGTGTTTTCCATACAGCTCCGCTCCTTCAGGAGCAGCCGTACGGACCTACCTGCCAGAGGACAGATGAGGGAAACGTCGAGAGACGTCTGCCGGACGACAGCAGGCAACACCAGCATCTCCCAGCACGAAACCTGTTGAAATTCCTCCGCCGGAGAACACACACTGCATATTTACTTTCCCCTAATTGGGAGAAAACGGAGGCTTTGTGGCTGTGGCTGGACTTTATCCAGAAGGCCTACTTTGTTTATAAAGTGCAAACCAATTATCCTGCAAATTCTCAGTCACATGGCTCTGTGACTTCTTCCAGCTCCCTGGGACAAGTTTTTTCTGATTTCTCAACTAGTCGCACGGGTAAAAATGTACATATTTTAACAGCAGATCATAAAAATCTGTCCATAAGTCTTCATCTGACACTACATTTACAGATATGAGCAGATATGCGACTCCTGGTGATCAAGTCAGGTTTTCTCAATATTAATTGACTGATGTCACTGAAGTAGCGTATAAATATAAAACTGGGATTCTGTTTTTTTTCCTTAAAAGCAGTTTAGATATTTGCTGAGCAGAGAACCAATGCGTACACATGCCTTTGATATCAATCACGACCAAAAGACAAGTCAGTGTTTATATTTTATTCACATATGATACATTTTTCATTTAATGTCCAAGACATACTTCCCAGTCAAACTCAAAAGTTTGAGTCAGCACCTACAGTAATGTACTGTAATCTCTCTTCATTCATACACAAGAAGACACAGAAGCTTTCAGTTACAATTTACACCCATTACTCATTGGCTATTTGGTTGCGGTCATTTACAAAGTGGGTCCTGCAAAAATAAAGAAAACAAGAAAAACAAAAGGAAGAAGAAACCTGGTAAACCAAAGCAGCATGCATAAATTCAAAAGGAAGTTTCTCAAGTGTTGACTTGCTCTGTAATGATTCCACGATAAAACGTGGCCCAGCATTTCTAAAACCAGAGTAGAGATGTCAGCCACTTCTGTTTATCACTCAGAAAAATTCATCTTTGCAGGCACAACTGAATGAAATTTCCCGTCCTCCAGAAAGAAAGATGATGATCAAAATATTAAGTAGCTAAGACACTTAAATAATGACTGCTTAAAGGATGTCATGCACAGTGTATAACGGATACTCAAGTCTGATAATCCTGCAATGTCAGAATGCAACTGTAAAATCACAACTAAATGAAGCAAAAGTCAGCGATGATCATAAGAAATTGCTTGCTTCTGCAGTCATGATTTGCTAAAAGCATAAAGGGAAAAATCTCGTCAGACAGCGCAGAATGACCTGTGATGAGTACTGGCATTCCTCATCACAAGCAGCAAAACGTTTCACAGAGTTTCAGGTCTCAAGTCTGCAAAACCTGATGTGGTATTTTGCTCTGACATGGTTCTCAGTTTTGCCAATGCAGCAGGACACCAAGTCTGTCGCTTAAAAACCACCTCAGACGTTTGCAGACAATGAATCCTGGATTACTCAGACTGCAGAGACCTTAAAGTTGTCTTTTTTTTCCCCCTCCTTCAAAACCAACCAGAAGCAAAAATCACAGAGAAGAAGCCAAACTATGAAACCCAGGATGGGTGCTATATGGGGACCGCATACCTCCTTAAATATTAAAGTGAGTTTGAGTCAACATTCCCAGCCATCTACTGTAAACTCAAAGCACAACCTTAGAAAAACAAATCAATCACAAAAGTTAAAATTAATTACTTTAACAATGAGCAGCATTTATTTAAATATCTAAAAAGACAGCAAAAATGAAAAAAGAAAAAAGAAAAGAAATTCCTGAGGATGAATTGCAACTTGACCCAGAAAGAGAGTCTTTGCTTGTCAGCAAATAAACTCTAGTGTATCGATGGGTGGACGTGTTCTGCCTACCATCACACGGCAGCAGACAACGAGTGCAGTTCACAACAACGTCGCCACACTCATCAGGAGTTTGAAACTCTGCCAACACAGCAGAGCACACTTCGATAAATAAAAAGGGATATGTTTTAACATCTTCATAAATGGTGCAAAATATTAAAAAGAAAACCCATCCAACTATGCAGGGACATTCAGTGATTGATATGTTGCTTTTTTTTTTTTTTTTTAAATCTACTTATTTTTAAACCTTAAATAAATGTGACAGGCTTTTAAATCCTGCTTCAAGCCAATGTAATTTCTGGGTAAAGTTGTGCTTTTTATATTAATTTTTCCAAATTCAGTTCTTCTCTGTTGAATATCACACAATCAATCACCTGAACGAACACACAAGCTCGCACCCACGCACGCACACACACACACGCGTTAATCTTTTAGGCATAACTGTACATCAAACTTCACATAAACCAAAGCTCTGGCAGCAATACCCTCATCAGATATTTGTGCTCATCCTGTTGAGAGTTTCCAAATATTTTTTTGAAGGCCTACAAGCAAGGACATGAAAGGTGGGCGGGGGTTAAAATCAAACGTCTCCATTTAGACTTGTGGTATTCTTAGTGGACTTTGGAAGATCTTAGAGTCCATTGTAGTGGGGCCCCCAACGCTTGTTGATGTGATCAAAGGTGTGAGAAACCCACTGCTGCTCCAACACACGATACCTCTCTTCACATAAGAAGAGAGGCTTGCCACGGCTGGAGAAAAAGAAAACAAGAGACGGTTTATTTACAGGAGCATTCGATCCAAAAGTACATTTAAATACACTGCTTGTCCAAAAAAGTCACCACCTGGATTTAAGTGTGCAAACAGACAAGAGCATCCCATTGGATAATTATGTTTAAGTTGGCAAAATGTTGTTTAACCCCAACTGATCATTATTCATAAGGGTCAAATTATTGGCATGCATCAAGCAAAGAAAAGCTCTAAGGAGATTGCAGAAATCCAACCAAGTGGGTAAAGAACCGTCCAACACAATATTAAAAACTGGAACGATAGTGGGGAACCATCATCGTCCAGGTAGGAAATAAATCTCAAATCTTAAATCATTTAAACATTTGGTGACATCAAATCGTTAGAAAAAAAAAAAAAAAAAACAGATAAGAACTCACAGATATGTTTAACAGTAAAGATAAGAGCATTTCCACAAGCACGATGTGAAGGGAACTGGCCCTGCCAAATGACTGCATGCTAAATAGATATAAATTGAATCAATGTATTTTGTCTTGTAAAAATGCAGAGCGTAGATGTGTAGATGAAGAGAGGCAACTTGAGTGATGCTTAACTAACAACAAATGCAACCCTTAAGACAGAAGGGTTGCATATCTGGAGATTAGATCGATTTCCAGATGGGATGTACATGGTTTGAGTTAGAATGCTGACAGAAGTTAATTCCATGCAGCAACTTGTCTTCAACTGCATCAATCTGCCAGGACACTGCTGGACCGCAGTCCTGGGACCTGGCATTGACGGAGTACTGAAGCATCCTATTTGACAGAGGCTGGAAACGTGCAGTGCAAATCCTCCCCGCTAAGATCCAATAATAATATGCCTTTCAGCACTCTACTAATTTGCCCTCCTTTTACAAGAATAACCCCTTGTTCTTTTATATTCTAATTAGAGATGCTTCAGTTGCCCTTCTTGTGATGGAAATTTGTCAGGTTTTTGTCTGATCAGCTTTGATCGGTATTGCCCAATATTGGCTGCTGTAATTGGCTGATACTGGCATTTTTTATTTATTTTTTTTAAATCAAGCACATACATCATATGGACAGCCTTCCCCTTTATTTATTTTAGTTGCCAGTAAAGGCATCAATGTAAAGGCTTAGAATACTAACAAATCTTTATTTTTTTTAATTTCCTTAGACAGTAAGCTATTATAACAATCACTGAGATGCATCTTGTGCAAGTTTTCCTACTTTAAGGTACAGACAGTGTTGTGAAAAACAAAAAGTAATTAATTACTATCAAATTACTTATTTATTTATAAATCAAGAAAACAACAATCAAAACATTTGAGACAACAAACTTAATCCAGTTCAAACCATTAAATTAAATAAATAAACCAGAAAAGGTTCAGTCAAGTATAAAAGTTTTCAAAATGCAAGACCAGTACAAAAGCTCCCTGCATAATATGTCATCCAGGACTGTGGATTGTGGCATACCGTAAATCACGATCTTCTTCTCCGTGAGCATCAAGGTAAACCGAGCCCCACAGACAGAAACGATGTCCACGGATGATGATGATAACTGAGGCATTTATCAATAGAAAGATGCCTGTAGCTGCGCCACAGTGTTGGGAGTGCTACAAAGCAACAAAATAAGCTTCAACAACATTGAAAACAATGACTATGTAAAAGCAGCAAGAAATTTAATCTGTCCAACTTAAAAAGACAATGGAAAATATGGAAATACGTCATTAACTTTGCCAAACTTACCAAAACACATTCACAGATACCCTGCTGTTTGCAGCACACGCCTTTGAGACAGACAAAAGCGCCACAAACGAGGCAGAGTGCAGGGTCTTTTGGCACCTTTTTGCAGGCAGTGCAGGCCTTTCTGTGATAGTACTGGAAGATGATGTTGTAGTTGTCAGGTAGCTGGAGAAGGCGGGGTGCAGCCCACTGAGGATCTTGGACCAGCAAGGTCTATAGAGGGAGGAGAGAGCGATAGAATGACCAGTATGCAGTGACCATGCAATCAGTATCCCCTTTTAGTTTATTACTGCCAGTTTAGTATGTTGCCTGTCCTTTTTACATTAAATGACACAGGGTCAGGTGTCAAGCTGGCCCCGTCGATAACTCGCCTTAAGTGTAGGTAATCACACATCTGGTCTGATGTAAACAGAATGATGCAGGATGGCAGGACCTGAGTGGGACTTATTGACAACAAGACAAGCTGGTCTGCGAACTCCTCATCCTCTGAGCCGAAGACGGCATGAATTGGTGCATTACGTAAAATGCAAAAATTAAATAATAATATGCAACTGGCTGCAAAAATGACAGACCATGGCTTTGCAAGAAACACTATATTTGGGGAAACACTCGGCAAATCCGGTTGTTATTGAGGGAGGTTCTGGCACCCGCTTCATCTCCTGCACCCAGCCAGCTCTTCTGATGTTGGGGAAGCCAGTGAGGTCACCAAACAGACAGCGGAGCAGTCATGTTACATTATAGACACCATTCGATAATGCCTCCTGACTCCTCTTCTATCCCCGTGACCAGGCTTCAGCCACCGGGGAAGCATCAACAACCCTTGCATTTACACTGCCCAGGGCACTTTAAACACGGGTTCTTCATCCATAGTCCAAAGTACCAGGGTCTAATCTTAAAATGCCTCGTGTCCACTAGAATTCAACTGCAACTTCAACGTCTTTTCTTTGATGAGTCTTTTTCAGCTTCAGCTTTATTAACTTTTGAGTGACTTATTCAGCTTCTTGGTTTTTATGCGTCTTTTTGCTGAGATACCTATAAACAGCTCCATCAGGAATGTGTTGACTCACTATAAAACGATTCTTTCAGCCACCTATACTTTAAAGTGATAATTTAACACGCTGATTTCAAAATATTTGTTGTGCCATTGTAATTTCTGTGAAAGTGTTTAGCTTGGCCTGCAATATTCTGAATATTTTCTGATCTGAATCTTCTGTGCATGATAATTGTGTAATTACACAATATTTATAAAGAGACTGAAGGACACAGACATACCAGTGATTGCTCAGCGTGCAGCTGAGAGAGCCCTGTGACCTCAGCACACCACTGTGTGATCAAGCTAAAGGCGCTGACAGGCCACTCCAGACTTGAGGCACTGTGCATGGTGTTGGAAGGCTGAGGAGCTGAAGGTAGTAGTCCTAAACACACAGCCAAGGATGAGAACTCTTCATCCTCCTGAGGAAAGGCAAACAAAAAAAAAGAAAGAAATGAATGAATGAACTTATTCTTTGCTGTCATTAGTACCAAAAAAAAATAACTGAATATCGAAACGATCTAATCTCTTATCTAGGTAAAAGATTGAATGCAACTTAAAAAACCAAAAAGTAAAGCCAAAACATGCAGATATTACTGCTGTCAAGGGGTTGATGTAGTTAAAGGAGTTAAGGACATTTATATTAAAACATACCAGGCAGCCAATTAGGTTGTCTCCATAGAGATGGTGCTGCAGAAGACAGGAGAGGCGAAGGAAGGGCAGGCAGAACTGCTGGAGGCTGAACTCTATAGATTGCGGGGACCACACACTGGAGCTCAGCTGGAGATGGAAAAAGTAACACCTGATCAATAAACAGTTAACAGTACAATAATAATACAATGATGTACATCTAACCTGGAGCCAAGTACAGGATATGACACCATTATCCCTCAAGGTAAGAGATTATTTATGTACTAACAGAGCAGAAGAGAAGATGGAAGCAGAGAGCATGTTGCTCTTAGACAAGTTTAAAGTGCTGCAAAGACGTCCTAGTGTCTTACCACTGTTGTCTCTTCAACGTTCACTTTGTAGACACTCTTGTCCTTTGAGAGCTCACCAATGACATGACTGAGCAGAGCTTCAAGAGACTTTTCACAATTTGGAGAATTCTGTGGCAGAGAAAAGAAAAAAAAAAAAGACAACTATAACCATCTGTTATAGGCAAAAACTCATCAGTCAAAATTAATATTGACTGATGAGTGGGGAGGAAAGCTGATAGCACTGTGTTATCTTTCTACAAATGGTATCTGTTTCTTTTAATCTTAATGAAAAAGTCTGTATGAAATCTTTCTAATACTAATAATGATAATAACAATGACAACAACAATAATAATAACAATATTATTTATAATAATAACAGTAAATAACAGAAGAGTAGTACTAAATCTGTGTTCAGATATAAATGTCAGGCATTTGCTGAGTATTTGTTATGGAGGAAAAAAGTCAAACGCATTAATCTAACTGTAGGTGATAATATAAAAACAGCCACCTTATCTTTTTTATCTTTGTCAGAGATTTATAGGGGAGGAATTTCAAGTCCACAGATTTCCTTCCTCTGGGCTCTGATCTCTCTTCAGACCACATTGTTTTCAGGTCATTTACAACAGCATTCAACCAAATACTGCTGTTATTCTGGATTTTAAATCAATAATAGCAGCTTGTGAGTGCTACTGTATATGACGATGTAAGAAATCAGACACTAGTTCAAACTTCTATGATAGATGGAAATCCTTTAAAAAGGAGGGTTTGGGCTGGGGTTTTTTTTTTTTTCATCATTTTAACCACCTATTCACTAAAGACTTAAGACAAATAGTCAATTCATGCAAGATAATAAAGATTCATGGTGCTGAATGTAGAAATCACATAAATAAAGCTCAAGTTTAATACAACTCAACAGGGAGGCACACACAGGGCTTGACTGTGCTATAAGCCGGTTCCTATTGAACAAACAGAATGATAAACTGAACAAGTGAGACATGAAACACAGGATTTTTACTGCTTTTCGGCTGTTTTATAAAAAAGCTTTTGTTTTAACTGAAGTATATTGTTACAATACAAATTGAAAGCCACACACATCAAGTGGTCCCATTTCCTGGTATTTGTAATTAAAGAAATACCAAATAGGGATGAAGAAAAAAAACAAAGCAAAAGACTTGAAAATAAAGTAATATAAAATAAGCAAATAAACAAGCACATTACCAAAGTTAGGCCCTAGGCAAATAAATAAGATTTAAATGTACCTTCTTAAGGGCTCCTGAGGTGACCCAGGACTGCCTTTCCTCTGAGCCGAACTTGGCCGACAGAGCAGCCAAAGCCTGCGTGTACTGCAGGTTGTACAGCATCTTGACAACACAGGTAAAGTGCTCTGTATGGTGACAGAAGAATATATCATGAATATGTGTTATTTTGAAAAAAAAATCTAGCATAAAATAAATGCCGTTTTTTATAAGGATGTATTGTATTTTCTGTTTGGTGCAGAGAGCCTTAATGAAATGTTTGCAGAGCATTTCAGCTGGTAAATGCAAACAGAGATATTTAGAGTGGCTCAGAAAAGAATAATAATTAAAAAAAAGTGTGTAAATTGTTTTCTTTTTCCTAAAAAAGTGCTAAAAGCTTCTATTCAGACTGCTGTGCTAAGTGTCACTTCACACAGAGGAAAGATTTCAGAAAGCAGACCATATCCATGGAGAGATCATATGTAAAGGACCTTTCAGAGGGAGATGGAACCTCACTCTCTCTGTTGGGAAGCACTTGTTTAGTTTTATGCATACTAAAACATTCACATTTAACACTTTATACAATAAATTAAACTGACTGCTCCATCCTTGTAGTTTAGATTCATTTTTTTCCACTCTTTGGACAAAATTTCAAAATGAATTCATAAAAGAACAAAAGAACATCAAGTAAAAAAATTTAACTATTCTCTCAGACAATTGTATTTGTTAAGAAAAGAAATTCTCATTATCCATCTAAATACATCATGACTTAAATAATTTGGAGCCAGGTCCATGGTGGTCCATAACACAGTTACACTGAATAGCAAATCTGATGAGCAGTTTTCCAACAAGCCAAAAATGAAGAACACCAAAAATTAGGTGCAGCACTGCCACCTCCTCATGCTTAGCCTGGATGATAAAATGGTGCTGCGATTATGAAGCAGACACTCTGAAGGTCCCTGTTCTCCTGGGGTGTCGTAAAGCTAAGATAAGTGTACCTTTACGCAGATGCTGTGGCATAGTTAGCACAAAGATAATGAGAAGGGACGGGACATCTCGAAACAGCATGGGGACTTCAGGTCTCTCTTCATCAAAGCCACTGCAAAAAAAAAAAAAAAAAAAAAAAAAGATTATTATTATTTTTAAATCCAGTGCAGCATGCACACACACAAAAAAGATTTTAAAATCTCATTCAAATAGTAGAACATTCTCATTAGCAGAAATGAAATACTCATAAACATGGCATTGTACAAACTGCATGTACATAGGTGCTTTTTTAGACATGTACTTCAACGTAAAGGAAGCTCAAATTTGAACATGCGAGAGGGTAAATGATTTGTTAAATTTGCTGCCTCATCACCACCTCCTCTCTGCTCTGTTTGTGTCTCTGCAGCAAACACAGAGCCTTAAATGTAAGAAAGTAAACAAAAATAAAACCGTCAACAAAGCAGGTTTTGAACAAGTGTAGGTGCATTTATTTGTGGAGTATAATCAAGCTATTAAAACAACAAACAGCATTGCATATCTGATTTAGTCCATTGTTCTGTAACTAGGTGGCGTTTGTTTTTTTTCCTGTCCCTGGCATTGGTACATTCCCATGTCGCTCTACTTGTTGAGCCAAACAAGAATGGACCACGAAGACTGTGGTATGTCTAACCCATTCACCCTTAAATCCTCATTAAAAATGCCTTCTGAAAACTATGCTGGTTTTTGAAAAGGTTAAGGCTTTTCTACTAAGATGGTTTTATTTTTTAAATATAAAAAAAAAAAACAAAAACAAGCAATGATATAAAACTCAACTTAAAAATGTACGCGTCGTTTTTCCCCCCTCTTAATTGTATTCCCTTTTATTGCAGAGCATCTTAAAATCTTGATTCATAAAACTGTCTGTTATACATCGATTTACTGACCTGTTTACTTATATATATATATATATATATATATATATATATATATATATATATATATATATATATATATATATATATATATATATATATATATATATATAGCTGCAGTGATCAGAGGGTGAGGAAAAAGAAGAAAAAAAATCCAGCAAGTCACTCCTCATCGCCGTCTGTATTTATCTAATGCTAAGTGCATATACTGAGCAAATGAAACTATTTAAATTGCATAGTGCAAATGCAAATGAACATCACTGTAAAAGTCATTTATGTCAACATAAAGATTAATTACATAGTTTTAGTATACCACATGTCAAACTCGCCTTAAATGTCTGGGAACAAAGGTTTTACATTTTATATTTGTCAAATAGACACAACTTGAAAAGAGCCATTCTTGGTATTCTCCAACATCCTTACTGTATCCCTGGTTACATACTCAGACTCCGTGCCGTCTCCATTTACATACCTTTTGTTCTATTGACAATTTAGTGATGTCCTAGTCTCCACTCTACCCTTGAAAGGCTTCGGGGGTTTTGAACAAGAGGAACTGCACTTAAAGAATAATACCTTCCATTACTAAACCACTCACCACTTAATTCCTCTGTGCATTGGAGAGAAACCTTAAAAGCTGCTTTCAACCCTGCATAACATCTAGAGCGAAAAATGTTGCGGGCTTCCATGCTGGATAGGTTTTACATTGATGTAGAAACATGTTTCTCTGTCCTTTTTAGCTTGACCAGATTAGGTCGACTGCCTAAGGGTGTCAAAGACAGTGCTCCCTCCTGAAATTGTGACCAAGTATTTTTAACCGGCAAAAAGGTCCAATGAGAATACTCTGCAGCTGGGGGCACTTTATCACTAACAGGTGTAAAAGCTCTATAATATAACACTAACTGGGAGGAAAGTTTTATTTTCCTTTTTAGGCACATTATTTCACTATCATTTGATTATTATTCTAAAAAGCTGAACATATGAATAGGTTGTTCACTACAGCTTGATATAAATAACATAAATAGGCTCATCTTCATATACAGTATTTATTTTACAAGAGAAAAGCTGATGTGTGAAACCACCCTTTTTTTTTTTTTTTTTTTTTTTTTTGGTATCTTGGTAAATACAGGTTTTTGTTGAAGCCTGGTGCTGAGACACCTTGCTGTGTCGGTGAGGTACTGTTGTTCTCAGTACAGTGAATCTGACGGGTCCATTCGCTCTACGTGGAGTGCCTGGTAATTTGCCAGATGCAGCAATTATTGGTATCTATGGAAACGGCGCATGGTCCCTTTTTTCTGTTTTTAGCTCCTCTTTGAGTAGTGGAAAATCTGTTGGGGGCAGGAGGAAATGGTGGCGTTTAAAGAGAGGACAAAGTGGCACTCTGATTGCATGTTTATGTGAGAGGAAAATTGCGTGAGAGATGATGGAGAATGAAAAACGTGACCAATGCAAGAAAAGATTTATAGATTTTCTGTTGGTGAAAGTACTTAAAATAGAAAGTAACTCACTCTGCCTCTCTATTTTGTGCAATCTGAGTCAACTTCGTCCATGGATTGTAGGCTGAATCAATGCTGTAAAGACGCATGTGCATGGCCAACACATGGAACAGTTGATCTGAAAGACATAAAAATTATCATTATGGTCCAAATGGTTGTGACAGGACAACTATTTGTTGTTCCAGCATCTTTTTTTTCTTTCTTTTTTTTTTACAATGGCAAATAATGTAATAAAACTGAGAGCCTCTAATGCCTGCTGGGTAACATTTAGCCCAGATGAAACCAGGTCAGGCCAGATGGATTCCTGACTGAGCCGGACCGCCTTAAGCAACTCTTTGGTAGGGCTGCACCTGTACATTGTGAAACTAATCAGAAGAAAGACCCAGGGTGTCTTGTCATTTTTATTTGGCCCAATGTGAAACAACCCACTTATTTAAAATAACATACTCAACCCAATTCTCTATGAAATTAAATGTAAAAGTGGTATAAAAGTTTTAGGTGTGAATCATGCTTCACATAATGTAATTTTATTGTTATGTAAACACATTTCAACTTTTCTATAAAACAACAATGACTTTATTTGAGTCTGCTTTAAGGAATTATAATGCTGTAATGCAGCAGAATATTGAAATACTCAGCAAAACAATTTGACTTGTGTCTGAATTATTTATAGTTGGAGCAACACTGCCCTCCAGAGGCAAAAACACCTAAATCACAGAGAAAGCTAAGTGTCTGTCAGTCTCTGGTTGCATCCCATTTATCTTCAGTACAGCTTGTTTCCTCTTTCTGTCTCTTGCCAAAGACACGCCTGGAGGTGAATCAGATCATAGAAATCATTTGCTATGCTTTTGCCTAATGGTTAAAAAATAAGTATAATATATATATATAATATATATATAATATAATATATAATAATAAAAATAAGAGCCTGTTTTTCCTTTTGTGTTATGAAAACACCTGAAAAGAATTTTCTCAGGGACCAACAATGTGGCAAGTAGCAACATTTTCTTAAAAGAGCCAATCAACCTGGTCCAACAAAAGTAACAACAACAACAACAACAACAACAGCTGACTGTTGGGAATCAAAGCAAAATAGGACCTTCATAAACTTGCTGATAAATCAATATCTTCTCAGGACAGAGTTTAATTAATCCATTGGTCCATCCAATCACACCTTTTCTCATCTAAATGTAAAAACACTAAAAACTAACACAAATCGAGCCTTCATCACCACAAACAGTACTGCAAGTCTGTGCATTTAAATTTTACAAACTCCTTGCACAGTAGCTGCATCATAGTCAACAAGATTAATTCTGATATTTGAAGTTAAAGAAACAAAACTATTTGATGGCTGGACTCCCTATATTTGATTTGGCTCGTATGAAGGGAATTACAGAGAGCTTGTTTCTGTAGTAACTGTAAACCTACCAGCTAACATATCAGGTGCCTTTAGGGAAACAGACTTAGGAGCCCCGTGGGCTCTCAGTAAGGAAACGTCTGCCATTTCTTTTAATCCATTTCCCTTAGAAGAATGAACACTAATGTACTGCAACTGAGTAAATTTGGCTGTCAGCATGGCTACACGGTTAATGTAGCTTAGAAATAGCAAGCCTCCAGTGTGAAATCTCTTTTGAGCCACTCAAGGGTGTGAGGGAATCTCACTGCAGCAGCTACGACTGACAAAACAATTAAATAAATAGAAAATGGGATGTGGTATGCGCCACAAACCAATCTCAAATAAGACTCACTTTTCTCTGCAAATCCCCCCCCCTACATGTCCGCCAGATCCCAGAATATTTTACTTCTTGTTTTTTAATGAACTAACATCTGATGCCAATGCCCAGACTTTCCTTCAAGTTTCAGCTGAGATCACATTTCTTTCCTGCCCTGACCGGCCTCGACACAACTGGGAGGGAAAGCAAAATAAGCACCTTGCCCGACTGATCCCAACACTTCAACTGGGATGTCTACAATTTTCCCACACTGCTAATTTAACAATTATTTTCTTTTCCCCCACCTCCAGTGGCTGAGCTACAACAAGGAAGTACAGGTTACTCTCTCATGCACTTTATTACACCTGAACTTATAGAAAACAACAAATACCCAGAATAATAAATATATCAGTCTAATTGATATCTTAAACAGCAAGGTACATCCCATAAAGACTTTATCTCTTTCAAAATATTGAAAAATGACTACAGGTCACTGAAAATAAAAAAGAAAATATCAGCATTCACCACACTATTTGTTTTCATATTATACACAAGGCAAAAGATCAGAGTAATATTAACTCAAATTCAATTCAATTTATTTAGCACCAAAATCATGACAAATGTCATCTAAAGGCCTCAACAATGCAGTTCGACTCATTCAAAAGTAGTCCAATCAAAACAAAACTTCCAAATACAAATACTACTTTGGAAAGTAAAAGTGAATGTGTCACTTAATCACTGACACATACAACTGAAGGCATTTCCACTGTAATTCTAATATCAATTGATTATACGTTTGTCTCTGCATTCATCAATTAATGCAAATTAAACAGTAGGAGAGGGCAAAAGGAGTAACTACTCACTCAGACATGAGCGTTTGGCAGCTGCACTGGCTCCTCCGGAGCACAGGTTTCCTCCCCGATGAACAAGTTCCAACTCCAAGTTGGTCCTGAGGTAACAGAGACTTGAGAATTAGTCAAAGCAAAAACGTGACATATTATACGACCGATACAGGTGTTCTAAACAAAAACCGTTCCCTTTTCAGCCCTCCCACACAAGGTCACTGTTCACTGTGCAGTAGTTCTGGTCATGCGTCTTCTTTTTTTTCTACACCGATTTAAATGCTGGACAAATTAAACAATATATGCTGCTAATTATGGCAGTTCCTTGTTTAATCTCTAATAATAAGCAACCATGACAACTGGAATATGTTTACATATAGAACGAGCCGATTAAAAAAAAAAAAAAAAATGTTTGTGTAATGCCCAGATCCACGCAGGTTTACGAGAATATGCTGAAGAAATAGACAGGAAGAAGGAGGAAGTTCACATTATTTCTTCTCTCAGTTGTAATGAAAAATGTCAGATCACGGGAGGAAAATTAAAGTGTCTAGAGCATTGAAGAAGACCAATTGGGATTGTCAGGAATCAAGTAGCATTTTGTTTTTTGGTCTCGAACAGACCTTTTTCATACACAGAGAGAAAGAATGTTAACCAAGCAGCAAGAATAAAAGGAGAAATTGCAGATTCCCGTCCATGTTACTGTGAAGGAGCATATCTGCCCCCCCAGATACTGAACTGCTAGTTACAAGATCTCATCAGCTCACTTGTTGCCAAGACTTTTCAAAGTTTGTTGAGATGCCCTTCATTTCTTATTCCTTTATTTATTGTTGCATTAAAGAACATTTGAAATGTCCCTTCATTCATTTATGAAGTTACACTTAACTCAATATTTTTTTTAAACTATTAAACACTTATATTTTATCTACTGACAGCTTGTAACATAAAAACACATTTTTATACTTTCTCTTTTAAACTTCTTGGCAAACATTTTAAAGTATTCATAGATGAACTAGAAATACTTTAAAGTATTTCTAGTTCATCTATATTTTTTTCCTAACAAATATAATAAAGTTGCATTGGGTCTGCAGCTTCTCCTGTTCCTCACGTACCCACCGGGAAAGCAGAGTAAACAGTTCTGACTAATAGACAAAATTAGAACTGTATTATAAAATGTGTTTATGGTTATAGATCACAAAAAAGTTGATCAATATTACTACTTTGTGGAGACACATCATTCTGAAATCAATTAGTACTGTTATATAGATTTAAACATGTTTATTTTATTTAGGCCCTACAAGCATCTCGATACTAGATCATTATTATGCCACAAATGCTAATTTTATGCTCAGTTTACCTGAAGGCAAACAAGGAGTGAAGCGTACACGCAGTAAGTCACAGATTCTTCACTGAAATAAATAAAGTATCCACTGAGCTATCAACCACAGTACTCCTTTAAAGATGCCTGTAAAGATTGTGAAGGTGAGTAAGGGAGAGGGCGGGTACTGGTACAGCAACCGTTTATCATCATGCTATGCTTTTGGTTATGCAACCTGCTTTTCCCCTAGCATTAGAAAATTAATACCATTTGCCATTTAATGCGCTTATTTGAAGCAACAATTCCATATCAAATAAATGGTGACTTTGCAGGAATTATTTTGTACAAGACGGACTATTACCATAAACCCTCTTCCGACCATAGTTCATACATAATTCCCAGACATCTAATGGATATGAGAACATATTTCACCTGTGAATTTTAATTTAACAAAAGTACATAGATGGTGAAAACAGATAGCTATTACGAAAATAAAACTGATTTCTTTCTTCCACTAGCCATTTCTTCCTGGAGGCCAGGAAGGTGGGGGGAAATCTTTAGGTTTCCTGGGAGAAAAAGCAATTTCACATAGATAATGCAGCCACGGTAAAGCTCCATCTGGGTCTAGCTGATAAGGGCACCTCTGTGACAGAGGAATTTTCCACTCCTCAGGCAATTTGCACTGTTCATTGAACTTCAGAAAGCCAAAAGGCATGCAGACACACTTACGGAATCATTCTGTTTAGGGTGGGGGACTGAGGGAACTACATCATTGGGTGGGCAAAATGTCTGGATGGTCATGCTACAAGAAGGGCAGATTTTTTTTTTTTTTGGAATAGGAGTGGTGTCGAGTCAGACGCTTCAAGGTGATTGGGGAGTGTCAGTTCTCTTTGTAAACACATGTCCACTTGTCAACAGTGTGTTCCTGTGAAACAATAAGCGTTTTAAGATTAAACCTCACTATTATCCCTGGATAAAGAATGCATGTTTAACATAGGCTGGGCAATGTAAACGCGAGGCGCGTTATTGCCTCCCCAATGCCTGAAGGCGAGTTGAGGGGGGAGAAGACGGTTTAGGGGGTGTTATCGAGTGGTACTACGTAACATGACAGGCCATGTCTGTCTGGTCGGACTCGCTGGCTTTACCAACATCAGAAGAGTTGGCTGATGCAGGAGATGGAGCAGGTGGTGGATCCATGCTGTTATTCGGCATGGATTGGCATAGCAACTTTTCCCAAATCGCGTTGTACAAATATGACCAGCAGTCTCCCTCTGCCACTCCTGCTGTTGTGGTCACTGAATGCAAATAGCTTCTTTCTGAGGTTCTTTAGTTTGTTAATTACCCGAGTTTTGTTTCTCGCAAAGCTCCCATCTGTCATTTTATCAGCCAGCTGCAGATTACAGTTCTGTAATATGCCCGTTTATGACGTCCACGACTCTGAGGATGACGAGCTTCAACAAATCCCACCCACAACCCAGCACCTCGCGTTACTTCCGTTTCCATTAATCCAGACCCGCAATTAAATGTACCCTCAGAGGTTATTCAGGGGGCGAGCTTGACACGCCATCCTGTGTCAGTTGACGTAAAAGGGACAGGCAACACGCAAGATTCGAGTGTTAAACACGGGGTATACACCAATGCAAAAGTGGCTAATATATAATCATTCTAGTTTCAAACGTTTCAAATTAATGAAAAGGGTTGAGCAGAGCTACCGTCTGTGCTTTGTTTTGTTTTTCTCCGTTTCTTTGGCATTTTTTACAAGACTTCATGGGTGAGACACTATTTTACACCCTTGACAACTCAGAGGGGGGGAGGAGGGAGGCGAGGAGAGTTTATATCAAGCAATACATATATCCCCAACATAATAAATTGGCAGTTGGCTCTGCCAATCACTAGCCGTTATAAATTCCTACTTCCTTATTTGTAATCGCCAGGCTACCGCCCTTCGCAAGGCAATCACCTGTTGGTATTAACCCGGCATCGGCGTGCCGTACTTTATAAACGTTTTATATTGCTGTGGACTCAACATGTAAAATGGTCCGCTGGATACTGCTCACAGAACATCTGCTGCTATTTCGGCGGGGTTCGGTTGGAGGAGCTCGGAGCAAAGCAAACTTTGAAAAAAAAGTGGCTTCAAAGCCAGTCTTCAGAACCCAAAGGGTCATAGCATAGTGAAATTGCATTGAGAGCAAGACACATCCACAAAGTGAAGTTAAAAATATCAAGACAAAATGGCAATGGAGTAAAGAAAAAGTAACTTTTCAGTGATGCTTACAGAAAAAAAAGGTTCCCTTTATAAGGGAGCATAAAGATTGGATACTGTAGGGTTGTAAAAACGGTCATTTTTTTATTTTCTCTGGCATGTGCATATTCCAATAAGCCACGATTCATCAGGCTCAAAATGCGAAAGCGTAGTTCAGTGAGCCTAAGACTTTTCACACGTGGTTTGGCCGCCACAAGGCCCCAGACCTTAGCTCCATTGATTTCTGACATGTGCAAGAGAAGTCTTCAGGCAGCAGTCCAAGTCTCATATCGTCAATACAAGATCTTGTTGAAAAATTAATGCACCTCGGATAGGAAAAAATAATGTTCTAACACTAAATGTGTACCATCAAGGAAGCTAAAGTTGATCAACCAAAATTAGAGCCTGTGGCTCCACAAATGTGAGTAATTATCTCAGAATTAATAATTAAAGTTAGACCAAGGTTTAGTACAGTTTAACTGCAGTCTAAAGTGACAAAACCGTTTTCATACATCAGTGTTTTTACAACACTTAAAGGACCGAAACAAAAGGGAAGCAAGTTTATTTTGTTTAAGTTAAACAAATAAAAGACACATTCACAGATCTCTAAAACAAGTAACTCATGCAACTCAATCCATGTACCATCTTAAAAATTATTGAATTTTAATTTGAAATATCAACATGAGGCATTGTAACGACTATAACTTAAACTGAAAACAGTGGGAATACCAAAATACAGACCTGCTTCTACTAAAAGCCTGATATTCTAACCAGTGAAATTAAATAAGTGCCTTGTCCTTTACTGAAGGAACTATGATGCATTTTAGGTGTTAAATCCTATTCTTGCTACACCCATGGCCATCCTGCTCTTACCTCGCCACTGAATACATGAAGAGGAAATCGTTGTCAGGGGAGCCAGGGTTCTTCCCATAGTCCATGTACTTTTTCTGCGTGGTGTTCTTGATGTCTTTGATTACCAGCTCCATTTCTTTACTCAAGTTGGATTCCATCTTTGGATAAGGAAAAAAGAATTAAGTCAAATGTAATGTTTAGAATAAACTCTGGAATGCAGGTACATGTAAGAGAAGATCCGTTATGGTAAAACCAACAAATTCAGACACACACAAAGAAAAAAAAAATACTAACACATAAGATAATTCAAGTTATAGCTATGTTCACAATCTCCTCAAAATGTTATACCGTATCTAAAGCCCAAATCCATTGATTATCATTACCAATATCCAATACCAGGACCAGCTTCTATTCTTAGCTACCAATGAAGTAAGACAACTGGGATCATTTTTGTTTCACTAAACATTTTTGATGGTAAAGCAAGTCAAGGTACAATGATGTTAATGTTAACGCCAAATGTGTTGATCCTGTCCACGTCCCACCTGCCCGCAGTAGATTGACTGATTGACACTGATTGAACTCGTTTCAGAATTGCAACCTTAAAAAGAAAAAAATGCAACTGAGAGAGACTGTTTAGAAATGAGGATGGTTCTAAAAAATGATGCTGAAAAAAGAAAAGTACTATACTACCCTCATTTGGATTAGTTTGGAGTGTGAATTTCCATTTTTGGTTTCACATTACACATTTCTCATTAAAAGAATAAATATGCCTGTTTTTTAACAACTTACGGTGGCGTTTATGAAATGTGTGCCATGTGTTCAACATATTTGTACAAGTCTTTGTATAAAAAATATAAAATAAATACATACCCACAATGTATCACAGAAGAAAAGAAAGATCGTAGATGTAAGAGTAAACTGAATCAAAGACTCAAGGAAACTTGATTATAATTATCGCCGCTGTTGTGAAAGTTGTCACCACCTGATTCCAAGTTTACAGTGTGTTTAAAAGGACAAATGGAAGTGTCTGGCCTCACTGTAACAACTTACTGGAAAATGGCCAAGTTTGTCTTGAAGATCTTCCACTTCCTTTACAAGCATGCATGTCTTCTTGTTTGTTGGGGTGTGCCATGCACCAGCGTCTGTGCCACACCCAGGGCGACAGGGAAGGACACTATTGGCAAACTGCCGGCAGAGCGGGCACGTGAATTCACCTTTGTCGACAGAGAAACCCTGGAGGACCTGGTCATTCTAGAAAAAAGAAATGAGCAAATGATAAAAAAAAAAGAAAAAAAAAAGGTTTTTACCCATCATATTTAAACTCAGTGTCACAGTGACAATTAGCCTTTTTAAGTAAAGAAAAACAAACCCAAAACAAAACCGAGTCTCTGATAAATATCAAATTTATAGCAGATATGTGTACATAGCATTTAATAACTGTTCAAAACTCTGGGCTTCGAGACAAAATTTATCCCATTACTTTGCCCATATTCAGTTCAGTTAAAAGCAACAGAAAATAAATTCCAGTTGAAACAAAATTCTCACATTTTATAAGCCGCTATTTTAAAAAATATTTGGTAACATGACAAATCATCAAAATTATTAATCCACTGCCTTCTATCCAGCAAGCAATAATTTCATAAACTTAGACTTTTTCTTACCCTCAGAGACTCCATGTACGACTTATGGCAATCTATATGCAAAGTGTGCCCACAGGTCTGAACGTAGACACCCCCATCCCAACCGATCGACACAGACTGCAGACAAGAGCTCTGCAGGATTCACAAGAGAACATCGCATCCATTAGGAGTGTGCACATTTATCTTCAGGCATTCAACCTGCAGAAGCTTTTGTTTATTTTCTAAAGCTCAAAAACTGACTGCCTTCTCTTAGGTCTTAATTAAATTACATCAAATAAATGAAAAGTTACATTATTTGGCTTAAAGTAAACAACTGGAACAGGAAGCACATAAACCAGCTATATTAAAAGGTATTTATGTAAAACTTGTTTATATGCATTTTACCTTCCTCTTAAATCATGTTGGGTAATGAAGTTATGTTATGTGGCTTATAAAATACCTCAAGCACTTAAGAAATGCATTTATTAGTAATGACCACTAAATATCCTAGTTTTTTTTAAAGGCTTCTCAAGATCCACAGCAGGTACTTATTTTACTGACTTGGGCAGAAAACAAACATGAAGAATCTGATTTTACTTAAACAAATACTTTAAAAAAAAACAGATAAATTCTACAAGTGACAATGAATCAGGTATAGCTTTTTTTCAGTCACATACATCTTTGAAGAACTGTTGCATGAGCGTCAGCCTGACATCGTGGGCCACCCCACACGTGTCTGCAGAGTATATGTGTTCTTCATCACTCGTTGGTAGATTCTTGGGATCTTTGCTTTTGCAGCGGTGTCCAAGCACTGAAGAAATAATCAGTCATCATTAGTGGTAATGACTTTAACTCACTCTAATGTACATTTGCTATAGTGCATTATAGTTAATAGGTTCACACTTGAATGTCTCAATTATCATCCAAAGTAATGTCCAAACTTTTCAGCAATGCACATCAGAGCTAAGAGGGAGAGGGAAAAAAAAAAGGTTGTTTTATACCCTGGGATGTCAAGAATGATGCTGTACCTGAGGATGCCTGGAGGAGAACCACTAGGCCAGTTGGACGGTCCTCCGTGGAGGGTCCACTCTGGCCACAGATTACACAGTCATAGAGTAACTCAGACTCCACTGTTTCAGATGATCCTAAATCCATGGCTGCATCATTGTCGGGAGATTCTGGCAAGAAAAAAATGAATACATAAAATACAAGCGCATACTCATACAAAAATGTCATTTAAAAAAAAAAAAAAAAAAATTCTACAAAATTGCAAAACAGACTATCATTCAAGTTATAAAACATAAAATCTGACAACAGCTGACATTAATAATTGGAAGCAGACATTATATTTTATTACAGATTGATCCAAAACATGTAGAACATGTAACTAGAGTGCATACCATGACAGCTCTACTTTGATATATTTATGAACTCATGAAAATGTCCAGAACAAATAAATATAAAAATAATAGTCATGCTTCTCTGCAACACTTCCAAATAAGCTGTAACTATTGAATTCTAACAGTCATTAACTTTAAACACTGACACTATAACTGACGCTCGCAGAATCTCACAGTTCTTAGGTTTTTCACTTTTCCCCTCATCATTGTACAGTCTCCCCTTTTTAACAACTTGGTGAGGCAACAACTCCAGAGAACATTTCTTGAACGTTGTGAATAGTCCTTCTCATTGCATAATAATGGACTGCAAATAGTTTGAAAATGGCCTAATAATAATAATAATAATAATAATAATAATAATAACGCACAGCTTGTCTAAGAACAATGCTAATGTCTTTCGTTTTTGAAACCATGATAACTGAATGTGCCCGACCAGTTATGTACCAGAATGTCTGCTTTTATGGAGGCATTCACCCTTGCTGATGACCAATTAATCAAGTACTTTACCAACACCTGGCTGCTACTAATCACCTTTTTTTTTTCCCTGTAGAAGCAATACAGGCTTTGGCAAGGATCAGAGGATATTTTATTGTGTCCCGATATATAAAAACAATAAAAAGTTGCTAGCACTTTCTTTTTTTCCACATTCTGTAAATTAAACTTATTCTCCTCTTATCCCCAACTGTCCGAAGGGCACAGCAATACAAATTAATTACTGATGTGAAATTAGTTTTAAATGTTAAGAGCACTGTTCAATTTGAGTAGTAAGCACTGTGTAGAAATGTCAAGCCGTTCTAGAAATTGATTTATTGCCTTTTGGAGGAACGTGTTCTCGGGAGAGGCAACTGTTTCTGGGGAAATGAAAACTGTTTGCACTTGGAAGTTAGTGCTACAGCTTCAGCCCTAGGCCATCTAAAAGGCATAAGGCCACTGAAACATGCATGTGTGTGTGCACGAGTGCGTGTGTGTCTTATGTGCACCAGCACACGTAGCCAGCAGGAAAGACAAGAAGCTTGTAAACAGCAGCATACATTTGGGAACTCTTTAAAGTGTTGCATGAATGCAAAAGGCTTGGAAATTTTTCAAAATGTTAGCCTCTGGTTAGAGAATATAACCTAATATAAAATGAATAACCATTAGGTTTTGTTTATTTACTCAGGTTTAAAAATTCAGAAACATCCTGATACAGCACCGGTAACTGATTTAACTGATAGGTGGTGCATTAAAATGAGACATAAATCTAAACTGAACAATCCATACTTCACAGACGTAAGAAATGGCCATTAATGAACTTAACCAACTTTAAAAACACGGGACAGTAAAAAACTGAAGGACTATTATAATCCTCTGAATGCACACACAAGAACATTGAGGCAGGCTACAAGACAACTTATCCAACACTTGTAGTAGCCACTTTCAACTTTCAATCCTACACGCTGGTATTCTTTTCCAATATTCCAGTTGGTTACGGTTGTCGAGTTACATTCTCTACAATATTTCTAAGCTGTAAAAGTATAGAACATCCAGTTGGTTACCTGGTCTGCTTGCCGTCATTAGGCGTTTTAACATTAGACCCTGCTATTATCCCTGGATGATGAACATGTGTTTAACGCTTGTTTGGCAACGTAAGCACAAGGTGTGTTATTGCCTCCCCAAAACCTGAGGTCGAGTTAAGGGGAAGGAACATGACCCTGGTGGCGTTATTGAGTGGTACTACTACGGCCTCGATGGCCACGCCCATGTCAGTTAATGTAAAAAGGACAGGCGTTAGCTTGTTAAATGAGGGTTAAATGCGAGTTATCCCCCAATGTAAAAGGAGTTACTAGCTACTGACTATTCTGTCTGATGCATAAACTGTAAATATAAATCATGTTTCACATTGGAGATGCTCCGACTCTCCTGGAAAGAGTAAAATATGATTGCGGGGCTTAAATTGGCTCAAAATCAGGCCTAAAGTCATCTAGTGTCTAACCAGCCTAAAACAAATCCACAAGACCAATCAGAAAGCTAAAATATTGGTTTAGTGTGGGTTGTGGTCAAATGATGGCAGAGGTCTCCAAAAAACCTTATGATTAAAAGGAAGTTAAACCAAACCATACACAGCAACCAGTTGTTAAGGTAAGTAAAATCTAACCACATGCTCCTCATCATTCCCTTTCATTTCAAGTAAGAAAAATGCAATTACTATCTCAAAGTACAGAAAGAAATATTACAGCACAGCAGGAAAGATATGGAAACAAGAGAGCATAGTCTTTCCACAAGATCCTACTGAGCGCAGTAGCCATTATTCATTTGCTAACCATGCAGTGTCAGGGTGGTCCCAGGGAGTCCAGACTACTATTAATGCTTTGATCTTATGTGCCCTTACTGCCAGCAGGCAACAACACTTCCACAGAAATAACCCTGTACTCAATTTCTTCTAAAAAGGCCTCCAGAGACCATTCTAACCGTATCGGCCCACTGTCACCTTGCAACACTGAAAAATAATACAGCGATGATAGTTTTATTTTAGTCAACAACACTTTTCTTCAAGGACTAAACCAGGAAAACGTCCTTCAAACAAAAAGTGTTTTTAATGTGCTTTTTAAAGGTCTACCATATTTTGTGTAAAAACTTTAGGTACAAAGAGAATACTATCATAATAATGTTTGAGTGTGTTAATTCCTAATTAACTTCATAGAAAGTACACCAATGTTTATCAATACCCAGTTGGACTGACCACCATTTGCCTTTAAAAACAGGGTTCTTCATGATGGCTCTGTATGATGAACTAAGCCTACGCCTAGACATGGGTATCAGGGATGGATGGCTATTCAAAATTTAGTAATTAAAAGAAAAGAAAAGAAAAGAAAAGAAAAGAAAAGAAAAGAAAAGAAAAGAAAAGAAAAGAAAAGAAAAGAAAAGAAAAGAAAAGAAAGTAGCTTGAGAGTGAACTAACATTAAGTTGTTTTGCAGTTCTGCAGGCTACTAAGACAGTCTTTTACTCACTGGAGTCTACTTGTTGCTAAGGTATACATATCCAAACAATGGCACCGTAACTAATCATACTCCAGTTAATTTAATATGAAATCATGAATGAAATTATTGCCTTTGAAATTTGAAATGTTGCTGTGATAATATGCTTGTTTTGCAGTTTGAACCATGGCTGCTGTGAATACTGTTGCATAATTTGAACTTTTAAATCTTTAAAAGGGTGTGTTCACACTTTAAGTTCAGTTCTTTTGGTCTGGATGAAATTAGGAATTATACATTTAGTTTGGTTTGCTAGTACAAAATCCTGGCTCAACATTCACATGGACCTTTCAAGATAAGACAGGCCAAAAGTCATTAGAGAAGAAATATGAAAAGAGCACAACTTGATTCTTTGTCTATTTAAAAACTGACAGATCAATTTTTTTTCAAAAAGAATTTTGTCCACTCATTTGGTGTAGTTGAGGTGGCAGAGTTTGGATATGCCAGCTGGCATATTCAAAGATCCCAGAGGTCATGTTAATTGAGCCAAACATGCACCCGAAGATGACTAACTGACATACCAACATCCATGGCTGTTTCCATGAAACTCTTCTGCCTTGATGCAAACTCTGCAAGCAGTTTCTGCTGCCTCTCCCTAGCCCTCTGACGTCTGAAAGAAAAAACAAGTGTAATTTTGTTTAATTTATAAGCAGTCATGTGCTCAACAAGCTATTACCATATCAAATGCCTATAAACAAATAAATACCAAATGTGTATATATGTTCAGATTCTTTTACTGTCATTCAAACATAACATCAGAGACGCACTGCAGAGTGAAACTACGATGCATTTTAGCCACGATAAAAACAGTTGAATAAATGCTATACTTCACTTCAGTGTGTAAAGAAGATGGGAAGATTTTGTGTTATACTCAAAACTTGAAAGAAGTGTAATGCAGGAGATACTGTCACATACATAGGAAATGTTTGATCTGAAAATGTGTCAACATGTAAAATTGAAATGAAATGATAAATTTTGTGAGCACTGACGGCAAATTAAATCCCAAATAACACACTCTAAATGAACGCTGTCAGATGCTTCAAAGCTCATATTCTTTCTGATGAATAGGGTTCCCTGTCCTAACTGGCACAATAAATGACCACATTGCTCCAACAGTCGTCTTGGAAACGTGTCTAGTTCATAGAAAAGACTGTACTTTTAATTTTGTCTTTGCGGGTTAAGACATATTAAAAAAAAACAACAAAAAACAGTCAATTAGTCATTATTCACATTAACAGGACAACTAATGAGTTGTAATAACTTCAGGAGAAAAATGAGCACAAAATAACATAGAAAGTAACATTTTAATCATACAACTGAAGTCTGCATGTTTGTGAAAGTGAATTACCTTTCTTCTTTATCCATAGCTTTCTTGTCCGTGGGACTGCTCTTCTTTGGTGGCACTGGAGGATACAGTTTTCCACAAATGTCTTGGATGCTACGTTTGATTTGGCAGCTCCGCGTGGCTGCCTTGGTAAGAATGCGTTCAATGGCTGTAATGCCGTCTCCATGAGCAAGGCGGCTCATGTCCATTTCCTCAAGCCAGGATGCTGACAGAGAGTTCTGCTTGGATGACATCTTCTGGTGGAGTTTGATGAGGAGGGACAGCATGCTTTCTCTAATCTCCAGGATTTCGGTCACCAGCTGAGGGGGTGTGCCTGGTGGAACCCAACGTGTCGAAGTGCTTTTGGGCCTTACAACCTGGGTAGCTTCAGTGTTGTTGCGGTTGATTATCTCCTGAAACTTTCTCCTACGTTCTGCCACTAGGCTGAATACCTGGGCTTCTCGTAGGTTCTAAGAAGGCAAAGAACACAAATTCATAAAAAGGTTACGTATTTTGAAATATGTTTACATGAAATATGCAACTGTTTTTGTATGGGTAGTTAGTGGCCAAAACTTGCCAATTTATAACATAAATAAATGCTGCAACTTTTTATTAAAAAAAGTGAACTTAAACTATATGAAGACCGATACATAAGGTATCAAGCAAACGCCAAAGCAACACAATATGTGCACAGGGAAATATCCCATCAAATTTCAACTGCATCAATGTGCTTTGATAGATTAGAGTTTACAAAGCACACAGATTCCTAAAATTTAAATCACTATTAGTCATATGGATTTTGATGGAGTGGAAAAATGGCTCATCACCATATTCAGAAAAAAACAATTCACATTGAAGTCAAATCAAATATCCACTCAGAAATTTCAGCTGACATTTCACCTCTGCTGACAGCACACAAGACAATTATATTACCAGAGGAAATTCAAATCAACCTGATGCAACACACACAAGCCATCTGAAGGATTGCCATGACCTGACCTGACAAAAAAGGACCTGCGCTGCGCTGTTAAATAAACATGCATCATATAGCCAAGTCAAGGCACCATCAATCATTCTGGCATGTGGTTAAAAAGCATTTACCCAAATCTGCACTTCACATATAATTAGTTTCAGCAGTCAACAGCGAGGACAACTGCTGAAGCACAGCATTATTCACACCCCATGGCACACCAATGGAGATCTCCCTTTTAAATGCACAAAACACATGCAAAAATATTCTTCCATGACAGAGATTAAATAGACAAACGCAGGTGCTAGTGTCATTAAAATCTGACACAGCTTTACAAAAACGCGTGCAGACAACTACCTCTCGCCAATTTCCTGAAAGACGCCTGGAGTTCTACGAAAGGAGTACAGCAAAATGAATGGATGGAGAAGGAAATGGAAGTGTTTAAAAAAAAAAAACTATTCAGGGTGACAGAAATTTGATCTGAAAAAGTAACATCCTGTAGTCTTAGTCACATAACATTCAAACGATAAAAGTAGATCCTGAGTGGCCGAGTTGGAATGAGAAAGGGAAAAAAAAAAAAAAAAAAAAGAGCGAAGGCAGTCTTACTTCTAAGTCACTTGTACCAACTCTCAATAAATCAAATCCAGAAACGCAGCTGTTCTCACAACCACCTTTAAAAGCAATATACTTTGAAGATGCAAGTTCTTAAAGTTAAAGATTTGTTGTTGTTTGTCATTTTTACCATAAATCATTCCATTAAACTCATGTGTCAATCTGGTGCTTAAAATTAATTAGTCTAACATTTGTCAGCCATTCAGCCCATTTAAAACGGGAGAATGTTTACCACTGTGCCGTTTGTCACTGTACACACCACACTAAACATGGACCATAGTAACTAAAGGAAAGGCTTGTCTGGGGTGCTAAAGACAGTTAGAGATGTGTCTATAAAAGGGTTAAAGCAATACATATCCCAAGCACTTTGAGTCTCCTTCAGCAACACTTGCAAATATTACTAACAAAAAGAAGACAAGAAAAAAAAAAAAAAAAAAATCCATCAGACTGTAGTCAGTGTCCCGGTTCACAGTTGCAAAGGAAATGCAGGCTGACCAGAAGGACAGTCTGGATGGTAAACAAAGAGTCAAGGAAAACAACCACAGACACTAAAGCTGAACTCCCAAGTCGAGTTAGATCACTGTCTGACTGTACCAGACTCCAGGTTTGAGATTTAGCCAAACTGAAGTTTTTGGACACGTTTCAACAGTGACATGCTTACAGATGTAAAGCTTAATGTTTCTGACAAACAAAATTCCTATTTTAAAACATGAAATGGCCTCTGTAATGTTCTGGAGCAGATTTGTTTTAGAGACTGAATATATGACCTTGTACAGATTCAAGGCCCCCAAGTGAAGTCTCAGACTGTCAAGGAATTTTTTTAATGAAACTTGTAGCGCAGTGTCAGGAAGACGCATAAAAAAAAAGAAAAAGAAAGGAAATGATATCGCTCAATAAGCCATGATCTTGATCCTTTCAATCCTCAAAAACATATTTCAAAAACGCACTGTGAATGAAAACACCTTTCAAACGTGAGGTAGCTACAGCATTTTCTAAGGGGAGATTAAAATACCTATGCAGATACAGATGTTAAAAATAAAAAATAAAACATTTTTTTAAAGTCTCTTTCAGAGTTACAGCGATAGCTTGTTGGGAGGTCTGCAGTTAAAGATTGTGGGGGAAAAAAAACAACAAACAAACACGTTAGGAGTATCATTATATTTGTTCATATTATTATTTTCATGCCATTTCACTATGAAACATTAAGCTTAATCAAATATGAAAGTCTGAAGTCTATTTAACATGCCATGTACTTAACTGGATTAACCTTCAGTAGAGCTGCCTCTTACCTGGCCGTAAGCAGAAGCTTCACAGCTGGTACTGGGAGGGGCTTCCCTCTTTACTTCAGGAGCAGTCTCAGGAACCCGGACCCTTACAAAGTTGATGACATGGTGCAGATTGGAGAGGAGATTGGTGCCAGGGAACCAGCTGTCATGGCAGTGCTCCTCAATGCAAGGCTCCTGAAACCACAAAGTGGATAGGGCTGAATAATTGGACAAAATAATCTAATTGCAATTTTTTCCCCCACACTTTTTAAGTTTTAATATGCAACTTTTTTTTATGAAAATACAGTGACATTGAACTATTTAGTTTATTTAATCCTAGTTTGAGCAGTTTAAGTATTGTGGTTTTGAACTGAGCCTGGTCTCGGGCCTCGTTGCACCAAAATGTGGTGGAGTGGCCCTTTAGTCTTGTGGCGATTCAGAAACTAATTTAAGCAGCGATAGCTCCTGCTCCATTTCAAAGTGCAACAGTTAAACTCTCCAAAAGGCTCAAAGAGATTCGATACAGAACTGTTGTTACTAGTTTAAACACCTATTTTCAAGATCACATTAATTACCAACCTATTAAAACCAATCTGTGAACTGAGACTGACTGATGACGTCTGTGCTCACTTGAAGGAAAAATAAGAAAAAAAAAAATGTCTTATGGTGTTTTCCTCACGTATGGAGTGACCCTTTCAAAACATTTTGGACAATGATCCCTGCCTTTAGCTTTGTGGCTTGTCTCACTGTTAGTGCAGCATGCTTTGCACACCTGACGTTACAAAGAATCTTATTTTTTTCCCCAACCTAAATAATGTTTTGTGTAGGTAGCTGCACAACAGATTAAAGTGCAGCATGAAAAGTTGGTGCAGTTGAGTGCTCCACTCACTATTGTGTCTTGTGACAGCTTTGTTATTGCTCACATTGCAATTACAAAAAACTAATTTTATGATATTGGAATATTATCACGAATGCAATTGATTCATTCAGTCCTAGTAGTGGACGGTGGAAAAAAGAGCTTTGGAGGCTTCGAAGAGTCTGATGTGTTAATGGGCCTCCAAACTCTTCAAAACCAAATCAGATGGGATCTGTGGAAAGCAAGTTTAATCCAGACGCACCCAAAGGATCTATTGCTAATGATGCATTTCTCGTCCATACCCTGAATAGTCACATTTTTTTGAAAGTATATGAAAGATTTACTCAACACAAGGTAAGTTATCAAAATGTTATCTGTGCAGTGTTGTTTGGCCACGGGTTTGCTCTGTAAGTGCATTACTTTTATTTAATGTAAAGCTCTGGCAAAAACAGCATTGCCAGTATATTTCTGGCAATGCCACCAACACTCACTTCATCCTCCTTGTTGTCTTGAACCTGGTTGTCCAAGCCCAGTTCAATCAGGTACAGCACCATGCACAACACATGTTCAGACATGTTCTGGTGATCCATCCATATCTAAAACATAAAACTGTAAAGTTACACTGGAAGGAAAAAAAAAAAGAAAAAAATCCAGCTGAAGATGTCACACTCTATTACTGGACTTTGAGATTGCTGTACACTGCATTTCATACAACATTCATCATTATCTTACTATTCAAACTGGCACTTAAAGAACTGCTGAACTTGCCGCAGTTTAAGGGCACATTTAGTTACTTTTTACTTCCTGCACCAGATCAACATCTTTACACATGTCAGCATTAGTTAAAAGCTCAATCATGATACTTGCACAGTAATTGAATATGCTAAAAAGGGTATCATTAGAGTAGCATTTAAAAAGGCTCACCTTGTAAAGCAGAGTGAATATCACAATGTGAAGCGTCTTACAGTGCAACAGCCTGATTAGACCTTTGTAGCATGAATGCAGAGGACTCCTCTCCTTGTAAGGTGGCCATGGGTTGCCAGTATGAATGCCATACTGTTTCAAACTAAGTAATGTCATCGTTCACAAGGAGGGGTGGGGGTGAGGGGATGGACAAAAAAAACAACAACTATTACAATTAAACAAAAAAACAAAAACAGCACCAAAGAGATTGTAGCCATTACCAAAACCCTAACATCACGGTTGAAATGATTTGTAAGATAACAGCTGATGGGAAGCACGTCATTAGTGATGACTGGATGGCTGTATCAAGAACCAGGCCAGCCTGACATGCAATCCATTACAGTCAAACAGACTGAATGATCAACATGAGGCAGATATCAGAACCTGAAGGTGGGGGTTTCAAGATGTTTGTAGGAGAAATATGTCTCAGTTTATTTTGGATTGGAACATCAAAACACTGAGCAGGAAAAGGGCACACCACAAATAAAATAAGTATTATTTCAACAGCAAGTCACCCCTTCATTACAACTGCAAAAAAAAAAAAAAAAAAAAAAAAAAAAAAAAAAACAGAATCACAGGTTCTGGTTGGAAAAAAAAGAAAGAAAAGAAGTCCTTATATTTTTACAAGGCTAACACACTTAAAACCCTACCATCAAAAGGCCATCTTCCCAGCTACCATTTCAAACTCAGAAGCACTCCACTGAGACGCTTTTCAACAAACTTGGCATCTTTAATAGTCTCACCAACCTACAGGAAAATTAACCCACAAGCAGCCCTTTCACTTTCAATAATGTATTTGTCCTAGAAGACATGTTCGACACAATTAACAAGAATGATATCCTCTATTTTATTACAATTTAAGGAAACATTGATTTCATCTCAACACCCAAGTAATTGGAACAGATTCCAGCACTTGGAGCAGTTAGTTGTTTGACCCGACTCTTTTTCTTCAAGTTCCTTTCACAAACGGGTAAGAAAGGTGACCTGATAAAACCGAAGAGGATATGATCCTGATTTTTATCTGTAATGACTCAACATTAATTCATCAACAAAAGTGTAGTTGAACAAGGGCAATATGCAATACACAATGACAGAAATAAACACAGTATTATTTAACGAGATGGAAAAGAAATTTACTTTGGGAACAGAGTTAACTTACAAGGCTGAGTATCTGTCCATTGCTGACTGGACATCACGGCGATAGACTGTTCTGAGAATGACCATGATGGGGTCAAATTCCTTCTCCCACACCTCACCTAGTTGAGGGGAGGGGAAAAAGAAGAAAAAAAAAAGTGTTAAAACATCTGGAACAAAAGCATGCTGATCCATTTCCCCCATTCCCAACTTTCTTTCATCTGAGCGATGCAAGTCTGCCCCCAAGTGGTATCCTGAGTTCTAACGTCAATCAAAACGTGCAGCTTCTTGTTACTTATTTTTTACATATTCCAAGCCAATAACAACAAAACACATTAGTTTTAAAAAAGACAATACAATAATTAATGTGGACATTATTTTAAAAGCCATAACAGTTATTCTTTTTTAGTAGAAAGTTGAAGACATTATTACTCAAGAGTCCACTGGGCATCAACTAATTTGTCTGTTTTTGCATCCATCTTAAAAAAAATTAAAGGGTGATTACCAAGAACTGCCATGAAGTACAAACTTTATCTGTTAAAATGTCATATTTGTTGTTTGTACACAAAAAGAACTCAACTATATTAATCAATGAATTATTCTTTTTTGTAGGTTAAGAGAGGGCATATAAAAAATGACATAAAAAATACAAAGATCTGTGCTAACCACTGGATGGCAGCAGACAGGGGTCTTCAACACGTCATGGCAAAGGCAGAGTTGACCACAACATAGCCATCATGGACCACTGTTGCTAAAGTGTGTTAAGAAATGACTGAGACTAAGTCTAAATTTACTTTGAGTAATTTTTACCAACAGCAGGGCAGCAGACTGCTAGAGCTAGACGATCCTTGTTAAAACTAAACAAGCAAATATTCCTTAAAATAACATTTAAAAAAAACTAAAAGAAACTGGAAAAAATGTTTTTATATGCTTTCATCCACTGCACCCGAGTAAGGCACACAGAATTGTTAGTGGGTTTTTTTACATCATGTTGTATCTCACTCTCAGGACTTTTGCATGCACCATCCAAACACACTTGGATAGTTAATACACATTAACATGTTACAATAGACTGCCACTACTGTAAATTACACCTCGTCTATGAGCAGAATCCTCTTACATTTGGGTGTGTACATCCCCTGCTGCATAGAGCCTCCTGGCTCAAACACAGGTGCTTTGAAATCTGCCACAGCAGAGAGCATATCCTCAAAACTACAGCTACCCGGTACAATGCCACTCTTTGGGTTGGGATTCTCAGGAATCTAGGAAAACATACTTAAGGAAAAAAAATAATCACAGATAGCAGAATATAGTTATCCATACATGTAAATTTGTATTTTATTGAACTGTATTTGTTAAGTACAGAAGGATACAAGGTCTAACAGTGCACTGTGTGTACGATCATTCATACACAGTTGAGAGACCATCTCAGCGCGAAGGATCTCATCATCCGTCATCCCTGGGAGGGAAAATGAGAGGGACAGAATGAGTAAACTGACAAAAATGTTACCTTTGCAACTACTGTTGCACAAGATAACAAAGACCTTACATTAAACTGCTCTTTGTTAAATATCAAGTAAAACTTACATTTTTCAAATTTGTAATTTGACCATCGATCAAAAATTGAAAGAACTCAAAATCTCTTCCTTGTGTAGTGACACATTAATCCTACTCTGGCCATGTTTTGATAGGCCCCTGCAATACTGGCATGTCTTTAATTTCTTTCCATGTACTCAAACTTGAGCTGAGAGCAAATATTAAATGTGGACTCAAAATGTCACAAATATCATCCTGAAAGCCATTACTGAAGATCATTTCATTTAATGATACAGAAACGTAACAAAAACCTTGAGGACAAAGCTTGCAGTCTATGAAACTGGAAATCAATTAGCGCACTGAAGAAGGGAGTGCTCTTTAATGTTTTATTCAACATTTAACAGCTTGAGCAACAGAAATTTGTCTCTCAGGATCAGTGACACAGAATTCAATCATAATGTTTGAAACCATCTGAGGAGCTAGATGTCATCGTGTGCCCACTTTTTAGACCATGCCAATACAATTATCACTCAAACTAGTCCCTACTCAGCAAATGACTCACTACAACGTCCCAAATTCGGTTTAAAAAGGTCATAATTATTAAACTTACAGAGAGAGCCGATGCAATTTGCCAACATGCACCTGCAAATGTAAGACAACTGTTCTGGGGACAGTTTTAGAGCCTCTATAGCGTCATAAAATGGAATATAATATAATGGACAACACTGTGCATCGTCTTCGCAGCAAATGATATTGAAGAAATTGTATGAAACTATATTCACTACACTGCAAAGTGTCTTGGAAGTTTGGCATCTCCTAAAGACATGAGGCACCCCCTGTTGTACCACTTACCTAGATGGATCCGAAGGCTCGTCAGTATGACTAAAAAAGTTAACGCTCCTTCTAGCATTGGTCTTTCCTGCTCAGAGTCTAAAACAGCATTTTGATGCTGGGACGCCATTGTCAAGAGGTCAACAACTTTAAACCTGTCAGGGAAAAAAAAAAAGTGTTTACCATGTGTGCAATCTTACTTAAAGTTTAAACATTAAATATACTGTATGCAACATGCCAGTAAAAACGAATAAAGTTTGACACCTTTCAAAAACACTTGAGATAAAGTAGTCAGGATCCAGTCTTGAGGCGCAAACCTGCAGAAAGCAGAATTCGAAAATAAAGTCTGCGCCAACAACAAAAACAATTATAATAAATGCAAATGGAAATGATGACAGTGATGCTGCATTTCTAACCTGGAGCAGAAAGATGTCTGGATCAATCATGGAATTGCAGAAGTGTGACTGTACATATGTCATAGCCTGTCCTTTGATCTGCAGACCATTCCTGACCCACATATTGCTGTGGATTTCTGACAGACATGCCTATGGCCAAACAGAGAGAGAAAGAAAACACATTGTTGCAGACATGCACAGCATGTGACGGTTAAGGTAAATGCATCCATTGGGTTCTGGTGTTATACCTGTATTTGAAGTGGATGCACCATGATCTTCATGAGCATCTCCTGGTCAGGCAAGAGGCTGTCCAGATCCAAGCCTTGGCATTTTACAGCCTGGGGATTTCAAACATTAATCCTCAAAACACACACACACACACACAAAAACCCAAAACACTGCTCAGGACTTTGAGATGAGACCCATGGACTTACCCTACTGAGGAACATGGCATAGTAACGGTGGAGTGGCAGGTGGAACGTCACTTGATTTGGAGCAGGCTTTGACAGAAATGCAGCAAGTTATGAGAAGCAGGGAAGAAGGAAATTTACATGTGAAAATTATTATTTTTATTTGAATTTACCTCATCAATGAAACCAATTGCATCAAACCAGATCTGCAGGGTCTCCAAACAGTAGCGAACCACTGTTTTGGTATATTCCTGTGTCTCCTGCTCACACACAGATCAGCACATTAAAGGTTTATTTTCCATTATGCAATAACTACATAAAGGCACAGGAAACAGAAACAAACACAGTGTGTGAGTGTGAGAAAAGGACAGCACTTACTTTGACTTTGCAATGTGTTAAAAGACCCCACATAGGTTGTGCACAGGCTTCAAGCTCTGCTGCAAATGCTGCATAGTATGTCTGAGACTCAAATTCCACATGCTCATTCAACTCCCTCTTATTCAGGTTCATACCTATAAGAGCAGTAAATGTTTTTCAAAGTTAGTCACAACATGACTTCTTCATTCATAAATGGAATTTTGATGGACAAAGAGGACTTTTAATGTCAAATAAATGTTTTGTTTTCACTATTATCCAGTATAGTTTTCCTAACCCCTGTAACACATTTTTTGTACAACCTTATTTCCCAAAAACAAAAATAAAATCGGCACATACCTCTTAAATAGAGATATAAAATATATCAGGTCATGGCAAGAGCAGGGCAGTAAACATGGATACAATTTTATAGTGACACTGGCCTCACACCATCAGCAAGAGGATACTCAGACCCACTGCACAAGGGTGAATGTTATTTTTAGGGCTGAGGTAGACTACATGAGGCAATGGAGGAGCACTAGACAATTCATAACACAAATCACATATCTATGAGGCATTTTTTGTAGAAGACAGACAAGGTCTATCTTTGTCTGACAAGATGCACTGTAAGCATATAAGGCCTGACTGAAAACTTCACAACTAGAAACATTCATTTAAGTTTACCCCACAATGCTTGAATGAAAAAACAAACAAACAATGGTGATATACTGACAGTTAAATGTTTGTTTTTTTTATTATTATTGCAATATCACTATCTAAACAGCTGCTAAGGCACATGTGCTAGCACCAAAGCTTGATTAACAGCAACAATATAGGAAATGATAAATGGACCATATAAAAGATGCTAGGAGACTTAAGAGCAATTCTTCTTTCATGATAGTTTAACAAAATTTATGTAATTTATGATGTAAGCCCACTGCTTCTTTTGCAATTCTAGATTGAAAAATGCTTTCCACAAATCAAACAAGGCAACAAATTGTCCTAAAAGATATTCAGTCAACTAGAATGCAAGTCGATGAAATGTTTAAGAACTGCAGACATGACAAACATGGGCACCCATGTCAAAAATGTCCTGGGGGGAAAGACAATAAACCCTACATTGTCCCCAGGGTACAATATGCTGTACCTGTAA
The DNA here is from genome assembly GCA_014839995.1 of Xenentodon cancila. Taxonomy (NCBI): domain Eukaryota; kingdom Metazoa; phylum Chordata; class Actinopteri; order Beloniformes; family Belonidae; genus Xenentodon; species Xenentodon cancila. The sequence goes on from CM026200.1 coordinate 7,151,412, forward strand.
AGAATCATAGGTGCTGTGCTGGATGGTGTTTGACTGAGAAACACATTTGAAAGCAATTTAAAGCACTTTGATATGGTTGAAAAGCACCACACAGGTTTGGACATTATCATTTACAAAGTCCCTCATTCAGTCAAAAAGCAAACACTAAAGGAAAAAAGGAACAAAGAACTTAAATTACAATTTCAAAGGCAATGCATTGCACATGATCTCAGGAATTGAAAAATCTAGTGTACAGTTTATAAAGCTGTAGTCTACTTTTTAGTATGGTTAGTTTTACCAGCCTAGAAAGTTGGTGAAACTTCCCTTGTAATCATTGACAGAGGAAAGATCAGTTTACCATTTATGTCACATTGACCATTGGAAGTTTACCGGGAACAGTGACATTTCCTGGAGTCTAGGTCTAGTCTAGTTTAGGCAGTACCACACAGTTGTCCCATAAACCTTTGTTAACATATTTGTCTTGCTTTGTATATTTAAATACTTTTTGTCTAAATTTAAAACAGATGTATCACTTACCTTGGAAAAATGACACAAAGCTCATCCACAGCATTAACAAGGAGTGGTCTTCCAGGAACTTTTTTGCTACACTTTGGTGTGACAAGATGTTGATAAAATCACTAACTAGGGGCCAGTAGGTATTGTTCTTCAACAGAGCTTCGCTGCAGTTCACCACTACATGGCGACTGTTTTCTTCATCTGACAGAAAAAGCGAGAAATAGGAACACAACTACATTAATTTACAACTACATTGTTATAATGATGTTAGATACCATTTAGTTCTTTAAAAGAAACAAATGTCAATAAGTACGCAAGTTACACAACCCAGCACATGACTGTGTTCACAAAATTAGCCTTGTTGTGTGCAGTATTTAAGAGGGTTGTGCTCGGAAATCAATTATTTCACTTGGAGTCTGACCAATCATAAAAGTCGGAAAAATTAAGCATATTTCTTCGAGCGTTCCAGTACTGCCAATGATTAAAAGATGGAAACCAGAATTATCAGCCAGACCCATTGGAAAACCAACAATCTCAAAGTCTGTTGAGGTGCCATTACATTAAACCACATCAACTATCAAAGCTTTTGGGCAACTTACCCTGAAGCTCACTCTTAATAAGGCAACTTTCCATCATGTAGAGGAGGACGGTGACCATGATGTCCAGCAGCTGGCAATCCTCTGTCATGTGTCGGGCCAGCTCCTCATTGCTGAACAGCTGCACACTAATATGCACAATGCGGTTGGACATTGTATCTGATTCATGGCTTTTCATCAATGTTTTCATGATGAAGGCATAATGTTGAACAAACGTTTTCGTAAATGTGATCTGCCAGAGAAAAAGAGAAAAGCACACAAAACACATCATTTTTTTTTGGATTACGCCTCGTTTCTGGAAGACTAATACTTACGTAAAACAATAACAATTTCAGAAAAGAGAATTTTTCTTTTCGTTTGTGAATACCATTAAGACCATTTCTAAAAGCAATAAAAGGATAAAAAACAATTTTTTTAAAAGAATTTGCAATTCAGCAAGAACCTAAAAACAAGAACCTTGTAGTCTTGATCCGGCAACATGTTTAATAGGAAGGTGACCATCTTCTGGGGAAACTCATATTTTATTGTCCAGAACAGCAACTCTTCCAGAAAGCATTTATGCTTTAGTGACTCAATAATGCAAGGGTCTGAAGAAAGACAAGACACATAATTAACGGGCAAATCAGTTCAGTTCTTACAATGGTACTTTTTTTCTTCTTCTAATATTTACCTTTGGTACTGCTGCTCAGTTTAACCCTCTTCCTCTGACCAACAGACTGCCCCCCATCTTGATCATCCTTAAAGGAATAAAGACAGCAACAGTATGAAGTACCAGCAGTAGAACTGACACTTCAGATCAATTAGCAGCAAATAAAACATTAAATTTGACATTCTGCTTGAAGATCAAGTTATAGCCAATCAATGTTGCTTATATTGAGCAGGTACATTAATAAATAATAGCAATATGGCCCTTGATCCAATTGATATGATATTTTTTTTTTTTTTTTTGGGGGGGGGGGGGGGGGGGGGGGGGAGTAATGACTACACTTCCTACTAACACATACCTCTTTACAAGAATCATCTGGACTCCCTGGTCCACTGGATCCTAAAAAAAAAAAAAAAGCAACAAATGGTCATAAGAAGCGTCAAGCAGCACTAAACAAAAAGATAAATTAAGAAATGAAAATGTGTGTTCAACAACTGTTAAAAGATGGGGCTTAACAGTTTTGGGTCTATTTGCTTGCTTTTATTTTTTACTTGTTTATGTTAAGTTTTGTGGACAGTAAGTGAGACCCTGATTTTTTGGAAAAAGTCATATATGACATCAACCAGAGCACTTGGATAAGTCCCAGGTTAAATACGTAACTCAAGTAGCATGTTGTAGGCTAGAAATAACTAAATTTAGAGAATTCCCAGGTATCTGCACAGCAGTACCCAGTGTACAAGTACAAGTGTCTTTCCTTCCATCCATCCATTTTCCACCCGTTTTATCCTTTGCAGGGTCACGGGGGCCTGCCAGAGCCCATCCCGGGTCATTACAAGCAAGAGTACACCCTGGACAGGTCGCCAGTTCATCACAGGGCCACAGGATAGAGACAAACAACCATGCACACTCACACCTACAGGAAATTTGGAATAACCAATCAACCTAGCATGTATGTTTTTGGACTGTGGGAAGAAGCTGGAGTACCCGGGGGGAACCCACGCAAACACAGGGACAACATACAAACTACAAGTGCCCTTGTATTCTTTAAAAATTACGTGTAAGATATTTAATGTTTCACCAGTGTCAGTGCAAAAAAAAACTGCATCTTATTTCTGCAATACAAGGTTCTTCATAAATGCATAACAATATTAAAGTATTTTAAAAAAGTAAGGTATCTTGATTTCCCAGTGCATATAGTGGCATTTTAAATGTTTTTAAACCCGATATATATTTGTATTTCTGTACAAATATGATCTAAAGTTTTATCAGATTGTCATGTCACCATTTTCAATCCAGAAACTAGATATTAAGAACTCTGTATACAAATGATAAAAAAAAAAAAAAAAAGAAATGACATACTTTCTTACAGCGATTTAGAAAAATGATCCAATAATTCACATCTGAGGCAAGTTTGTGAATCTTTCGGCACCAGATGTGACCTCTTTACCCTGCAATAATTACCACCAAGTCTGGTAACTACTCATTAGTCTTCCACGTCTATTTGGAGGACCTGAAGCAAGCATTCCTTGCTGCAAATGCTCTATTCTGGTTTTCCACAATATTTCTGTTGTATCAAGGTCAGGGCTTTAACTCGTCTATTATAAAACATTATCTTCAGCCATCTTTTAAAATTATTTGGTAAAATGATGCGTGTGCTGCAGGGTTGTTGTGTTGCTGCACGACCCCGCGACCCACCGTTTGTCATTTCTCTACAATGTTTACCACATCAGCACCAGTTGGGAAAACACACACACACACACACACACACACACACACACACACACACACACACACACACACACACACACACACACACACACACACACACACACACACACACACACACACACACACACACACACACACACACACACACACACACACACACACACACACACACACACACACACACACACACACACACACACACACACGTACCACAGTGGCCCAAAGACTGTGAGATAATATACTCTGCACACAACAATTCAAATCAAGAGAAAAACATTAATTTGCATAATACAAAAATATATAACTTTAAACCTACCCAGCAGGCCAATAGCTCCTGCACCTCCTTCAGCTCCAACAGTGACATCACCAGCAGTAGCACCCTGAACTTTCTCCTCCACAGACACCAGACCTGAATTCTTCAATGCTGACAAATACTTTTCATAGTTCTTTTTAGCATACAAATTCTCTTCTTGGCCTGTAGCAGTGAAAGGGAACAAAGTGTATTACATAATGCTGAAATATCGAAAAAATTTAAATATTTATTACAGTGTAATAGAATTTATTTCTTTTTTGTTCTTCTGTGGTTTAATACATCGACAAATGTGGCATGGAAATGTTGTTCCATCACAAATATCTCTAAAAAAGGGAACATTACCCATGCTCAACTCCTTGAACGTCTGCTGATTGGTCAAGATTTTTGTCAGCACAGTCCTCATTGCTCCTCCCATCTTTGTGAGCTCCTCCAGGAAGGAGATATGAGGTTCCAGCTGTTGCAGGACTTTCTGTAGATCTCTCTCAGTTGAGGTGTCTGGTAAAACAAGATAAGCAAAACAAGTCATGAGATTGTGGATGTAATTTTAGATGCAAACAGTTGTGCAACATTGGTATCAGTTATGAACAGACAATTCCGTTTTATCCGTCTTATATTCAACTAGAGAGCCAATGCATAAAAGTAAAATACAAAGTAAATGAAAGCATATTTATATATTGTTTTTTTCAGAATCATAAGTTTAAGATCATGTTTCATGATTGTTTGTACCTGGCTCAACGTATCCATCTCTCAGATACTGTATGATACACAGAATAAACCGAGGAAGAACCATCTCAGACATCAGGAGAAGATCTCGTGGTATTGAGGGGACATTTTCACCAGTTTTCAACCGATGCCGTAGGCAAAACCTGGCATGAACAAAATAATAACAATAATAATGAAAATAAAACAAAATATCATCACAACAGCCATTCTTGTATTTCCCTCTTTCATGTATGCACTTTTGTTTTGGTGCTTGGACAGACAACACAAATAACATAAAAGCTCTTCAGCAATTTTACCAATTCTGAAATCCAAGGATTGACTTCAGTGATTTTTATTTTTATATTAATGCTCCCTCTCTTAGTATAACACAACAGATTATATGGTGACTCAAAGTTAGGCCTGCCACAAATATCTGACCTGTCTCTAATCATTTTAATATGATTGTTTCTATGTACTTTTAAAAGATACAGTTATTAAGGTGCAGAAGTATTTTTTTCATTCCGACAACCCCCTTTCAGCTAAGTTGATGGCACCAAATATTTATTTCATAGGCCTTAAAATTTTAACATTTCAACAGCTGCAATGAGCCTCTATTCACAATAATCTGTTTAACCTGAAAAGTGAAGTGCCACAGAGCTGCTGACAGTTAGAAGATCTGGTTTAAAGTCAAATGAGACAAATACAGCTCAATAACACTAAAGGGTCAATTTGTAGGATTTAATACAATAAGTCATGGCCTGAGATCTTACTGCCACTGATCTAAATCAGACGTTGCCATGAAATTAACAGAAAAAAAGCCATTGTGGGTTGTTATTAATTATGAAAATGAACCAATTAAATGTCACTACACGTAATCTGATCCACAAAGCCCTTCCCGTGCATATTATGTGCTCCATAACAACATATAAAACAAAATATTTCTTCCTCATAATGCCTAATAGTGTAACTGATCAGTCAACGGGGGAGTCACTTCAAAGACATCCCAGATCTTTACCATTTAACAGGTCACCTTCTTTATTTACACAGACAAATTGATCTGCTTGATAATGACAATCTCATAACATTTAACTACCAATCAGCATCAACATTAATAACTGCTGATCAACTTTATATGCAACATCGAATATCTTTTTTTTTTTTTAAACCAAGTCATGCATTCACTTTTTCGATAATATAAATGTGTATTTTTATAGGTGTGAACAAAACAGTAAACAAAAAACAAAAGTTAAGCTACAGAATCACAAAAAAACGAGGGACCAGAGGCCAATTATGTTAACGTATAAGACGTTTAAATGTAGTTTCTTGTTAACAGAATACAAAATAAAAATATTCTGTGGCAAGACAAACATGTTACATCTAAGCAGTGCTTACGGGATTACAGTAATATTAAACAGAAACCCGGTTGACTGAGGCGGACATACGTTACGGTTTTGTGTTAATAAATGACAGACGCGGCGTAAAACTTTCAGTCGTTCCCTACAAATCACACGTAAGCAAATAAGTGACACGTTTACATTAAGAAACTCTTACGGATGGCGTTGATTTTGGACATTTCAGCAGCCATCGTGGCTGACTTCTCGGGAGCACCTGTCAAACCGACACTCGGCGCGGCTAGCGGCGCGGCTAGCGCGGACTTACCCGCTCTCCCGCATGACATTCCCGTCCCCGCAGTCGCAGGCCCCGCCAGCCTGGCTCCTGAACATGTTGAAGTCGTGGCCTGCATGGTCTCCATTGTTGAAGCACTCGGCGCACAGTGACATGCACGGCGAGATGCCGCAGGTCCGGCATCGATACGCCACGAAATTAGCCGTCCAAACCAAGCCGCACAGAGTCGCGTTGTCATAGGAGCGGACCGTTTTGTAGAAGTCCTCGAAACACTCGCCTCCCGCGACCAGATATTTACACCAGTCGAGCGCTTCTGTGTCCGCCGCTGTTTTTTCGGGATTTAGAACAACGTCGAGCAGCTCCTGGAGTTGTCGGAGCCCAGAGCTATTGTCAGTCCGGTTTAACTCTGCCTTCAAGTGGGCGGCGGTAGCTCTCTTGTCCCGGCGCAGCAACGACGCCGCCATCATGCACTCTGGCTTGTTGTCCACAATTTTATTTTTGTTGTCCTGTTCCACGGTCTCGCGGTTTCTCGCGATACTATGTGGTATTTAATGGCTGTCAAATGTTGTTGAATCAGTCCCTGCAAATAATTATATGTTTTTTAATGAATTTGGAGTATGCCTAACAGCGGAATAAGTCGTACGAAAAGCTAAAATTGTTCTCTTTCTCAATGTCTTCAAAGCAAATAAAAATGCAATATTCTCTCAGCTGAATTGCTTGTCCAATTTTCTTTTGCATTTTAATTCGAAATCACTAAAAACTATTATCCTAATGCAAATAAATCATAAAGCCCCGTCTACTTTAATTATCAGTAACTGTTCTCAGCACACGTGAATTTTTATTAACTGCTTATTTATTTACTTATTATGTGTATGTATTTTTAGTATATTTATTGTTAATTAAGGCAAATGCAAAAAAAAAGTACTGATCAAATTTACATGATGGACTTTGGCTTTTTTTGTGTTTTGTAAACAGCGTTTATATTACTTCATCATTTACGTATTTAAACACAATATTTCAGCAATTTCAAAATTCATGAATCAATAAATAATTTGTGAGAAATAATTTCAAAACATTTTAAACTATATAATAAAATGTAAGAAATATGTTTTGTTAAATCACATTAAAAGAAAGAAAAGAAATTAAGAAAGAAAAGATGATTCACTTAGGAACCTTCACAACAGTACCATGGTCGGTGTCGGATTGTTTTGATTGATGCACACAACATTGCGGAAACTCTAATCATCCGTCCTGAAAATGTTGGCAGATATTCAAAAGACTCAAGTTGATTGCATATTATAGTTTAGTGTATTTTTTGTCTTTGTGTGACGTTACAATCACTTGAAATGAAGCTCAAAGAATTAGAAAGCTGCTTACAGCAAGTGGATACATTTGAAGAGCCAAAAATCCTTCTGGAGCAATATCCAACCAGTCCTCATATCGCCGGTGAGACGCTCGCCAGCGGCGTGTCTTTACTTATACTGCACGTTTTTCTTTCTTTTTTAAAACTCTGGGTTACTTTCCCCGCAGCATGCATGCTTCATACAATCCACGGTACGTTTGATGACATTGAGGGCAGACTAGTGGCAGATCTGGGATGCGGGTGTGGAGTCCTCAGCATCGGAGCTGCGGTGCTGGACGCGGGGTGAGAAGCTGGGACTCTCCGGCGGTCTGTTTGTTTACTCGTGTTTTCCTTAAATCATCTGTATCTGTGCTCTCTGGCATACAGCTTATGCGTGGGTTTTGACATTGACGGAGACGCGCTGAACATATTCAGAAGAAACGTGGAGGAGTTTGAGGTCTCCAGTGTGGACCTGGTCCAGTGTGACCTGTGTTCCCTACGATCCGACGTTTATGCCAAAAGGTTTGACACCGTAATCATGAATCCACCGTTTGGGACAAAGCACAACCAAGGTGAGTACTTTTGCATTCTTTCCTTGTGTGGGTAAATTGCTTTTTCAGGTTTAATAGCCTGACTACTTTTTATACACGTGGATGTAGGATTAAATACATGTTTATAATTTTGAGAAATTAACTTCATGTACCTCAGACGAACCTTTGGATGTTGGTTTTGAACACAACTAGATTTACACTCTCTGCCACTTATAATTGGAAATATCCAGAAATGAACGGCACATAAATATTCTTTAAAGATGAATCCACTTTAATTACTTTTAGCAGACACATTTCTGCAAGTCTATGTGAAAGGCTGCTACACCATTATGCAAACCTGCCTCTCTTTATCTCAAGGCACCATGATGCTGTCAAGCATTTGCTTATTCAAATATTGAAACAAGAAAAACAATGTTTCCATTGGTTGTATACTTTATCAAAATATGATTATTAAAAACATAACTGAAGCTTCATTCAGAGGGCAGTGTGAAGGTATTTTGTCAAGCTGTACAGTAATAAACTGCAAGATCACTTGACTGCTCCCCATTTTGTTAAAATTGCTTTATTCCTCATTCAAGGCATGGACATGAAGTTCCTTCGAGCTGCTTTAACGATGGCAGAGACCGCCGTGTACTCGCTTCATAAAACATCAACGCGAGAGGTAAATTCAGCATCAGGTTCATTTTTTAATTCACAGGAGCGTGATCCTAAGTCTAATCAAAAGCTAAACCCAGAAAGGGACACCCCCCCCCCAGTCAAGTTAAACCTAAACTTGCCTGATGTATTCATGTCTGATATAAAACTGTAATGCTTGACAGTATTCTTCATCTGGTTGCAGCACATACAAAAGAAGGCTAACGACTGGGGAGTAAAGATGGAAGTTGTGGCAGGTTCGTAAAGTCCAGTTCCATCCGTCCCACATTAAAATCAACTGAACAAAGACTGCATCCTTTTGTTACAGAGCTACGATATGACTTGCCAGCATCATACAAGTTTCACAAAAAGAAATCAGTAAGTGCAATAACGGTTTAAAACAACATATTTTCCAACAGATTCATTTTTTATCTCATTTTACAAACATTTTATTTGTTATTCACATATGCAAACTTAAAAAAATTTAACCAAGCACTAATTCTCCTGATTCAATATATGGAAAAAACAACAAAAACACTTTGGCAAACAGGTTCTAGTTCTCACACAGGTCTTGGATTAAAAAAAAAAAAAAAAAAAAAAAAACTAAAATATTCTGCTGAAATTAAGTTACCAGGATTATGCAGAAATGCACTAAAATCAAAAATGTCTTCAAAAGGAGAGATATCAGTATACAAGTACACAAATAATATGAGGCACTACATACAGAGACTTAAAAGGCTGAAAACTGATTCCAAGCTTTGTAAATGTTTTTCTAGGTTGACATCCAGGTGGACTTTCTACGATTCTCCAAAGCATGAAGCTTTGACTGGAATGGATTTATGTTGCCTCTATTTTGTCACTGTTCATAATAAATGTTCTTAACTAAAAAAAATATTCTGGGTGTGATCTCCTCATTAAGATCCATTTTCTGTTTTGGCAACTTTTGCTGCAGGACCATCTGCATCTTCTAGTTGTCTCTTTGGAGCTGCAGGTGCTGGAACAAAAATCAAACATTTCAGTATTTCACAGATCATTTACATCCTGCTCAGAAATCAAAATCTGAAACCAGGAACGGTGTTGCACACTCACCCTCATCGTCATCACTATCAAATTTTGTCTTTTTTCCTTGGAAATGAGTTCTGCCTTGATCTCTGCCTCCTCTTCCCCTTCGGCCTCCTCTTCCTCTGCCACCTGATCGTCCTCTTCCACCTTGTGCAGCCAGACAACGTTCATCATTGCCAAGTCATGAAATAAGCTTTGCAGAAACATGTTGCTATTTTAATAGCAGCAGATCAAAAATGTTGCCCAGTTAAAAAAAAAAAAAAAAAAAAACTATATTAAATACAGTATTAATACTTAAATGAAAATTAAGTACTGCAGTTTAGAACTTACCTCTGCCTCTGGACCTGCTGTATGACTCTTGTTGAGCTTCAACAATCTTCTTCAGGACTTCTTTCTCTTCATCTCCTTCAAGTACCTGCCATGTAACAGCGCTGTCCTTCACCTTCAGTTCCCCTCCGTTTGCCTCTTTGGCCTTTTCAAAGGCTTCTTTAGCATTCCCATCAAAAAGAAGGGTGCCCTTGTTGAGTAGAATCATAAAACAAACGAGGTTTAACCAGCACACTCTCCTTTCTACCTTTAGGGTTTCATTTGTAGTAAGGTACCGTAACTACCTCCTTGGCTCCTCTTGTAAAGTCAACCCATTTTATCTTCCCATGCCCAGAGAACAGTTCATGAAAGTCCTCCCTTGAAACATCCTCAAGCTCTCCAGAAAACATCAACAGGCAACCCGTCTGTTCCTCCAAGAGGAGACCCTGAAATTACAAATGAACGTTAACACGGTCAGATTCGGTTTGTATCAAGTCCAACAACCCCCCCCCCAAAAAAAAAAAAAAAACAAAAAAAACTAACTACATAACTTGTAAGTATTTTGTGATCCTACCATTTCTTTTTCTTCTGCATGTTTCTGCTGCTCCTGCTTTTCCCTATAAATGTTTTCGGGAGAATGTGGGTCAGTGATTTCTTTTACAAATTGTAGGCTACCATGTATGCTTTTTCATGCTAAAAGTCTTCATATTGTGTACTCACTGTTTAGCTTTTGCTTTTGTCTCTGCTTTGAATTGTTTCCTCTCTTCTGCTTTCTTTGTGTGGTAGTCTTCCCTGAAAGAAAGTGGGGCCAAGATAATAAAAGAAAATATGAGCATTTTAAAAGTTGAACTATGCAGGTGACCCTGAATTTAGAATATTCTGATTATTAATTAAATGTAGACAATTCATGTGTTTAATAATTCAATAAAAGGGCACTGACTCAGCCATGTGCAGGTCGTGGTATTTAGGTAGACATTTGATACTACCACATTTAAGTCAAACCAGCTGAACATTTCCAAAAGGAATTTCTTAAACATTGGTGTTTTGGTCTTAAACATCTGTGGTCAGTTTGAATTGATGCTGACAACTATGAATTTAAATTAATGTAAGATAAAATAATATGGCTATTTGAATTAAAACATCTAAATGTGTTAATAATTGCATGCAAGTTTCCCAGTTACTGTTAATGAAGCTAAAACTGTCAAGATTACACAGGTAAATACATTTTTATTTATGCAACCAACTTGACTACAAAGACAACAGAATAAAAGATTCAATTTGGAGTCTAAAGTAAAGCTTTTTTGTTCATTTTTCCCCCTCTATATCAGCATAGCCCCTCCTCTTTTTAGAGTAAAATCACTATTAAAATCAGCGTAAAATCGACATCTTGTACCAAAAACATACCAAGACACAGTAAAGCGTACCTTGATAACACCAGCATCTCATTGTCTTTAAATGTTTTGATGTCTGAACGTTCAAGGAACTCCTTCGATGCCTCTTCAGTGTTAAAACAGATAAACACAGATCCCTGCAGAGAGAAATGATTGACACAGTATTTAAAAAACCAATACCAACATTCAAAAGAAAACCATTAATATGGAACTGTTCAATTGTACTCTTACCTTAAACTGCCTTTGCAGGTTTCTCCTCATCTGAATGTTTTCTACATCGCCTCTCTCATTCAGCCACTCCTGAATCTCATCCAGAGATGTTTGAAGAGGAAAACCTTTCTAAATGGGGGAAAAAAATCATGTTCAGTTCAGGAGGGGGGAGGGGGGCAATGGTGATAAAAAAAATATATAAACATATTACGCAACCCTGAACAAAAAAAGAAATAAAAGAAATTTCTAATCACGTTATAAAAATGTAGGTTTTTTTCCCCACAGCCTGTTGCACTGAACTTCTGACGTTTCATAATTGTAGGCTACATGAATTTTAAATTAGGTTCAATGTAAATTAAAACAAAAAACTCATCAAATTTATAAACTTACAATGTACACAGATCTGTGTTTGAGTGCGTCTTTGTATTCATCGTTCACTTCTGGTAGAGGTTTCTCCAGAGACCTTCTGATTTTGGTCTTGTCTTCACTGATTTCCAAGAGGCCCGTCTTTGATTTCTGCAGAGCTGCAACAATGACGCTGCTCTCTGTAGTCAAAGACTTCAGTCTAGGAGAAGAACACAAAGACTTCAACAAATACACTCAAAATCTGCGCATGACAACGCAGTTTATCTGTTTTATGTACATGAACACAGTAATGTAGTGTACATACATACACATACACACGACATAAAAAAAATATAACCGCCCTTTTAAACATATAGACGGTAATAAGAAATGTCAACATTATGAAGAGTAAAGAAAATTTTAATTGTTGGGAATATTTTTAATAAAAAAAATAACAGCTTGACTGCATAAATCTTAACATTCTCTCTAATATTTGTGGAAGCTTCATCTGACTTTGTTATAGCATCACGCCTTTTGCAAACACGTCTCCATTGACTTCATACAGCTAGACTTTGGAATCTTATCCCACTTTTCTTTGCAAAACAGTTCCAGTTCCTTCAAATAATGAGGGGATCTCCTCTTTTTAGGGTCATTCCATAGGACAGACGCTTTTGCACCAAAACATCTTGGTATTTACAATTATTCATTTACTCCATCCATCCATTAATCTTCACAAGTGCCCCTGGTCCAGCTGAAGAGAAGCAGCCCCAAATCATAATAATACCCCCACCTTGCTTTACTGTCTGTTCCTTGGATGGTGCTCTATCTTTTAGGAATAAACGTTTTGATCCAACTGCTTCCGTCCACCCACCCTACCTAGGACTGGTCGGTATATCGATATTAATTTATACCGGTGTATGATTACAAACGTTCCAAATTCTTCAGCCAGCTGGACTTTTTCTACCTGACAAAATGAGTCTTACTGCATAAAAAAACTGATTTCTCTGAAATCTATAAACATTTACTTTGCTTGTAATAAATGCATGTCACAGATAAGACACCTTTATGCACGTGCTCCTCTGATCCTGTCTATCACTAATGAAACAATGAGCAGCCACCTGTCCCCGTTCTCGCTCCGTCTCAAAACATCTTCTCCCCTACAAACACTTTCACATGGCTTGTTAAACATTTGTTTTTTTTTTTAATTGTTTGATCTTTATCTAACAGTATGATGATTATAACTCAGAATCTGAGATATTTACTGGTGAGACCCAGTCAATGGTGTCAGGTCCCTTCCACACAATTTCCATATTAATACACTCATATCACACATTCAATGATTAAAATATACTGAAACCCCACAACAAACTCCACACAAAAATTAAGTTAAAATATAACAGTTTCATAGAGGGAAATAAAACAAACCTGTTGAATTTAAGCATCGTCTCCAGTGGTACCCAGCCATCATCCAGCTGCAGCTGCTCTTTCAGAAACTTGTCTCTTGGGAGGTTGTGGTCCCCGAAGTAATACTAGTCAAGACGAAAAACATTTTTACACTGTACTCAGGACTTCATAACAGATCAAAGGAATACATTTTAAATTACAATTACCTCTATCTGTCGCGCCACTTTCATCTCAACTGGAGTCATCTCTTCTTTGTTTTCTGCCATGGTTGGAAAAACCTTAATAGTTGGATAGAAACCAACAACAGAGGTCAAACATCAAGACACTAAAAAAAAAAAATTATTCTTGGATGATCTCAACAAAATTATTTCATTTTACATCACAGGCATAAAGTAGATTATCATCACCAAATGTACAGTTGATTATCAACTACATTGGAAAAACCACTGATGGAGAACCTCTCCTGTCTTTGAGATTTAATTCCTTTGGGGGTTATGCGAAATTACCATAAAAAAACTGTACACTGTTAAATTAAAAATCCTTTTCAACTCTGTATTTCCAAGTGCACAAATATGTCATATACAAATTGTGACTTGAATGGTGCCGTCTGAGTTTGGGGCCGGGAGTTTGAGTATCCCAGAGTTTTGTTCACGAGTGAGGGAAGAACCGGGCAGGAGATTGACAGGCGGATCCGTGCAGGATCTGCAGTGATGCAGACCGTACCAATCTGCACCGATAAAGGGAAAGCTGAGCCAAAAGGAAAGGCTCTCTGTTAACTGGTTGAGCTGCATTCCTGCCCGGTCATGTATATAGTGACTGTAAGAATAAAATCACAGATACACGTTGCTAAAATGAGTTTCGTCCACAGGTGGCTGGACTCTCCCTTAGAGGCAGGATAAGAATTTCCACCATTCTGGAGCAACTGTCAGTAGTTTACACTTAAACTGACTCTTTTATTTCTAACGTATTCTGTGTTTCTGTGCTTAAACGAATCGGCACCCTGGTCACAAGGACCAGACAGCAGCATGGTGTTACGGTTTGTTTCAGACCATCGAATCAGGACGGAGACTGGCGAGCACGCGCAGCTCGGGCTCGACTGGCGAGCACGCGCAGCTCCGGCCCGAGAGCTTTAAGGCTGTAGTGTCGCTTGTTGGGTTGTGTTTTGACGACTACGTCAACACTACCAAGCATTATTTCACCAAACCCGGTGTGGAGGTGGATGACACGTCTCTGTATATGTTGATTACTGGAAGATTAGAGCGCAGTTTGTATTTCTACAATTACCTTACAGAGCAACAATAAAAAGAGACAAAACATATGGGCATTTTGATCATGCGAAGAAAAAAAACCATCAAAAGGCGACGCAACTCTAATATAACCTGGTTATTAAGGTTTTTCTTTAGCTTCAACTGTCTTAATTATTGTAGTCATGCTGTTTCTGCTAGCCTGAGGTGGCTAACCAACGTGCTAGTTTAGCTTAAAATCCGCTCACATTAACACCAAACCACCCAACTGTGGCTCAAGTGACGCAAAATACAGCGTGTCTGTCGTGTTTTCTTTGGAGTGGTGATAATTTTATCAGGGGCTAATTTGGTCCATAAAGTTAAGTTTAGATCTCTGTGCGGTTCCGCTCATGTCCCAGCATGCCGTTCAAACGTGCCACAGACTCGTCCTCCGTTTCTTCGTTAACATCACAAAACCATCCCCTAGTAACACGCGCAACGTATTAAAAAGGTTTTTGCCTTTCTTCCTTGAGTACTTAGTGTTATACTTACGTTATCTCTCTGCAGGAAACTCTTTCGGCTCCTCAAACCAAAAATCCTCACCGCTCCACTCGCACGTTGCAGCAGTGCGTGCTACGGACATCACCGAGGGCCAAAAAGGTACCAACGCCGTGGATCAAAATCTGTAATACCAACATCCGTCGGCAGGTGGTGCCCTGGTGCAACGAGACCGCTTCGTTATACACAAAAAGGCACTAATTTTGGTCTTTTGTTTGTTTTTAATTGTTTTTTTTAATATTATTTTTTTATTATTTTAAATTTTGTCTTTGCATGTGTCAGTTTATTAATTAATTGTTTACCTGTTTCCAGTAACGTTCTAATTAAACTTAAAAAGGTTACACATCACTTTTGTTACTTTATTAAACTAAAATAAAATTTGGCAAAATGCCAATTAGGTCACTGAGAGCTTATATAGATATTGCAAATGAAATTCAGTGCCTTGTTGTTGTTTCTTTTTCTGAAATAAAAAAAAATAAACTAGATGAAGTCAAATGTGAAATGCCTCTTCATTTCTTTTTCTTTAACATCTTCCCTTTTACACTAATTATAAAAGATTGAATTATCTTGTTGCAAGATCCAAATAAGCTTGTCATATTTTATCTCAACACATACCAACAAATTCCAAATCCAACTGCACTGGGATTTTTAAAGCCACATGTTTAAGGATGGCTTGAAACAAAGCAACTGGACTTCCTTTTTTTTTTCTTTTTTTTAAAAAAGTAATTTCACCTTCCATCCAGAAGGTATTAAAAGGTGAAACATCTTTAATCCTTGACATGAATGACTGAGAGTTTACACCGGCATATATTTGAGGATGGTCTGATGAAATGAAAGTGTTATTTATTTAATCAAGTTACACAAAGGTAGTACAGCTTTTTTTTTATTTAAAGCGTAATCCATCCATAACACTCAAACATTCTTATCACTCCCTCCAACCTTAAATGGTCATCCACAATATTCATCAAGAGCCGCCCAAGGTTTAAGCAAAAATGCTTGTGTGATAAGTTCAGCTTCACATATTGTCCTGTGTAGGGCACAAAACTGTGCACACTGTAGTGAATCCACCATTTGATCCATCTGGCATGAAACTATAGAAAACAAAATGTTTGTGACAAAAGTTTTGTCACTGGACAACATGAACACAAACACAACCGTGTGATCTGGTCGGGCTGGGCAGAGTCCCCACTATCTCCCATGAGTCCAGCTCAGGGTCATATTTCTCAATGGTTTGCAGATAAGTTCCTTTAGAGTAGGAGTATCCCCCACTCACGTAGATACAACCATTTATTACCACAGCCCCACACTCCATCCTCCTCTCCTTCATCACCGATATGGATCTCCATTCGTCTTTCTCCATGTCGTAGCAGTCTGCAACAGTCGTCTGTCCACCCACCAAGTACAGCTTGTTGTTCAGAGACACAGAACATAGACCGTACTCTGGAGAGAGATGGCTTTAAGTTAGTTAACTGCTCTCAACAAAGAAATGCTACAGTAGTGTCTTATTTTATTTCTCTTACCTGGATGGGGGCTTATAGTAATGATACCCCACTCATTGACGTCAGGACTGTACACCTGGATTTTCTCATAGGTACAGCTTCCTCTGTATCCATAGTGACCTCCAGTCACATAGATCTTGTCTCCCATTACACAGGCAGTGGCATTTCCGACACCTACGAAGGAAACGGGGATTAAAGTCTAGAACTTGAAAACGTAATTTTTTAATGGGAGTTTTTTTTAGGTTTATATTTTCTTTCACCATATTCAACTATTTTGATTTAAATGTTCAGTAATGCAAGTTACTTTGCGATGAAGCATCACAGTAGAATAGAGCAGAAGAAAGTTTGAGAGCTTTAATTTTCTGGCAAAAGCTGTGAAAACTGCTGTA
The DNA here is from genome assembly GCA_014839995.1 of Xenentodon cancila. Taxonomy (NCBI): domain Eukaryota; kingdom Metazoa; phylum Chordata; class Actinopteri; order Beloniformes; family Belonidae; genus Xenentodon; species Xenentodon cancila. The sequence goes on from CM026200.1 coordinate 7,168,431, forward strand.
AATGATGAGAGTGAGACAACAGACCCAATAGAACAAGGTCACAGGTTACAAAGCCAAAAAGATAAACTAAAGGTCATCTGAGAGAGACAGATCCTTAAGTCATGGTCTACATTTCTACCTGTACTGTAGTTTATTGACATCACCGTCATCAGCAGATGAGGTTTGCTCGGTTGTCTCACATGGCCTTAATTATTCTGTTTCATGGGGCAGCAGATAACTTTAGATATTATGTGGTATGTGACGAAGTGCAAACTCCTTGATGTTGTCATAACAACTGAAGCGTCTCCATGACAACTGAGCAAAAGCCATCCAATGAAGACAGAACACAGTGGGGATTCAGCTCAGAAAAAAAGGTCTTGAGATTTTTGTCTAAAAATCACAGCTCAGCAGGGAGCCTTCAATAAATTGCACGAATTAACTTTATTTTAACTTGCAATAATCAGTCATTAAAATTTTGGTGCAATTTGGAAAATGGAAGGTCATAAATTTGGCTTTTTAACACAGATGGTGTAGGTTTTTTCTCAACCATCGCTTATTCTTTGTCCTCTGTCATTTTTTCTCTTAGTTATATCAACAAATGTAACATTGCTGAATACTTGAGCATACCTTGGATCATTTTGGCCACTGGAAACCACCGCTTCTTCAAAGGGTCATAAAATTCAGTCTCTGGCTCGGGAGCACCTCCTCTGTAACCTCCAACGGCATAAATGCATCCACGCAAAGCGACTGAGCAGTGGTAGTACCTGGCGGTGATCATGTGGCAGCCCTCAGTCCACTCATCATAGTCACAGTCATAAATCGAAACCGTGTCCAGAGCCTCAACGGTATTTGTCCTGTAGCCACCGGTCACGTAAATGTTTGCTCCGAGTAGACTGATGCTGTAGCTCTCCCTTCCAGGGTCGGGCATGTCTTTTCCTTGTGCCCACGCGTTGCTTATAGGATCCCAAATGTGAACCTCACAAAGAGGGTGCCAGTAGTAGCCTCCAATGATATACATGCTGGAAGATACTTTTCTTCTGGCAGATATCTCTTTGCCATTGGTCCTTAAAGCTTGAACGATTATAGATTTCAGTTTCTCATTATTTTTTATCAGGTATTGTCTGTGCACATCTAATGAAGCTCTAAAGTAAATCTCATCCAGGTCCAGTTGGATAGAGTGCAGTAAGTCTAAAATGAGATGGAGACGATCATCCAGGTCATGGGTTACCCACTTGAGAACGGCATCTATCAGTATTTCATCTTTCTGCACAGTGAGGCTCTGAGCTCTCAGCAGTGGGCTCAGCCTCTCATAGTCCACCTCTAGAAACTCTTCCTGCTCAGTAAGCTCCATGAACCTGCTCAGCATCACCCTGCTGGCTTCCCTCTCCAGCCTTGGACACAGGTGCAGCTCAGCAAAAGCATGCATGCCCAGGCAGTTGTCCACGTCCAGGAGACGAATCAGAAACTCCTCACATGCTTGTTTGACAGTGATGAACTGCAGGAGGTCTGCAGCCTCCAGCAGGCTCTGCACATTGCTCTCAGTGATGCACACCTGAGCGGTGTAGATGTAATCCAGCAACGCCCCCAGGACCCCGCAGTCCACCCCGGTCAGTTTAATGACTCTGTCAGATCTCTCCCTCATGTCAGCCGTGAACATGACTTTGAAATACGAACTGCGGGCTGCCAGCAGTGCTTTGTGGCAGTGAAACACCTGTCCGGAGTCGCCACACTGCAGGGTGATGTCGGTAAACAGGCCGGATGCGTAGAAATGCCTGAAAGCATCCAGGACCTCTGCTGGGTGGTGGCCATCACAGAAGTCATATGTGTAGATCTCTTTTGTTGTGGGTGACATGATAGGCTACCTGGGGGGTAAAAATAGCAGTAATCAAAACAGTAATGAAAACACTCCAATATTTAATCTGAACTCAAGGCAGGCTTACGTCTGATCTGCTTCCATGAATGGTCCGTCCTTCATCAGACAGACGCTCCGCTGTGTCCTTTCGCTTCTCCAAAACACATGAACCTCAATTTAGCTCACGCAGGACTGTCGCAGGCAGCTCGATCCTATTTTGGTATTTGTGCAGAGCCACCCCCCCACCTCCACCCCCACCTAGTCCTCCCCCTCTCTTCTCCTTCCTCCCCTACTCTTTAGTGTGGAGATCCTTGACAAAGCCAAGCCACTATTCATTAATCAGCCAGCTCCGCTATCTTCTCTCAGAGCCTAAATATAACCTTCATCCACGCGTCTCGTGACGCGCTCACGGACGGCGCACGGTTACACGGAGACCAACTATCTGAACACGAACGTATGCAATCGGCTTTGCCTTCAAAACAGCACCAGAAGGAGAAGAGGCAACTGAAGTGACCCATTCATGATTTCCAGCAGCCTTGTCGTTGCCATGGCATTCTGAATCTGGTGTTCCAGTGTGGCCAAAAGCTTTACCTAATCCCGACAAGGATTAATGGTACAGTACACCATAGTTCTGCAGGAGAAAATCTCCCGAGTGATTCCTCCAAGGAAAATAATTCATCATTTAAACTTTTAGTAAGTATTAAAATTGGTGAAGCAAAAACCAAAAGGTTATTAAAATTGTTAATGCTTAAAGTCTGTAGCTGGTCTGCCGGTAGGAAAACAATGAAATTCCTATGGTAAAGTGAATAAATAGCGGTATTAACATAAGGTAAAATAATACAATTAAAAACTGAAGCATAAAAATAATTTCATTGCATTTATACTTGAACTAGGCAGTTTAAATTGATTAGAAAACAGTTCCCTCCATGGGAAACTACCAAAAGAAAAATAAAAGTAAGCGTAAGTAATTGTGCACTTTGTTTTTCCACACACTTGTTCTGCAGTTTAGCTATTTAATAAATAATGATACAGTGCAACATCTCATGTGTTGTTCTCTATCTAAGCTTGTATAAGACCTGGTGGCTCATTATGAATTTAGTACAAAATTATTAGAATCCAAAACGGCGTGTGTTCATTTTTAATAATAATCAATATAAAACGCATTACATGGGAACATTACATGAAACCTTTAGAGATAAAACAAACAAACAAAAAAACAAGCTTGTTCCTCAACACGGTCTTTACACTGTAGGACAATAGCTTTCTATATTTCCGTTAAATCCCGAGCTACATAAAAAGCAACCACTTGGCAGATCATATCTGAAAACTTTGAGTTTAGATAGATAAATGTATTCTGACAAATAAGACTAAGTCTCTTTTGTGACTTTTAATAATTGAACCTCACTTAAAAACCTGATGTTTTTTTCTCTTTCCACCCTAAAGGCAGAGGGCCTAACATGTTGGCTTTTCCCACATCTTTTCCTCCGTTTCTGGAGTTTGATGTTTGACCTCATGTGCGACTGTGCGACCTGTGACCTCAGCCAGGGATATTCTCACTGCCTGATGCCCCTGAGGACATCAGCACATCAACAAGATGAGAGGCCAGATTGTTGACCATTGGAGATTGTCACGTGTCTTCTTTTTTTTTTCATGAAATGATGACAAACCTCTAAAAATAGCATCATCATTTTATGACTGAGGGAAAATGAGGCATTAAAACATTTTCTAACTTCAGTTTTAAATAACTGGGTTGATCTGGGGTGTGTGGTTTTTAAGTTTTCTTTTTGTAAAGCACTTTGTGCTATATTCAGTTGTATGAAAAGTATATAACGTATAACGTCTATACGAAGCGTTGAGGCCGTGTGAGTGCGTAATGTACTGCGTGGGTCTGTTTACTGGCAGACAGGAAGAGAAGCCACCTGGTTTCACGTGAGAACCTGCAGCAGGACTTCTGTGCCTTATCATAAACACCCTCAAGGTTGATGTCATGACATCTTTGTTTTGAGACTCAACTGCTGGTTTAGTCTGATTCTTTGTCTTATCTGCACGTTTTCCCTTCTTTTTAGCACAAATGCAATAAATTATTTAAAAGACTTATTGAGGGGGTTTATGTGCATATGTGTATGTGGCTGCTGACGTATCATACTGTCAAAAATGAAAAAAAAAAAAAAAAATGAAGGTCAGCAGAAAAGATGGAGGATTATGGGGGATTTGGGTCAAAGGTAGGGGGTTGGCAGCAACCAGAACAATCAATCATTAGGAGTTTCTAAATAATGCAGCAAGGTCTTCTTTTCCTTTTTCTCTCCCCCTCCCCCTCCCCGCACAAGCCTCAGAAATATTGATGAGGTTGACAATGGTTCAGGGAGCACGTTTGTCCCATCCGGTGGTGTTGAGAGTGGAGAGGACTCCACCCGGTGGAGGGACCCACGCCGGCTGTCGAACTACCACGAGTCAGAGAGGATGGTTGACATGAAACTGGTGTCTAACCTGCTTGAACCCCAGCTCACAGGATTTTTAACCAGATGTAGTTTTGTTCAGTTCTTAGTTTTCTTTTCAACCACTCTTTGGTAAAGTTTAACCCACAAAACGCCGGGTTAAACTTTGGAAGAGAAACTATTATGTTGTGCAGAGACGATGCATTTAGCGTTTTTCCAGGTTGCCACAGAAAGCATCAAAACTACTGAATTTTGACTTAACTCTGTTTTATTGTGTTGAATATTGTAATTGCTCCCATGTTTGGTTAAATGAGTCAAATCAAATCAAATGCGACAGCATGTGACAACATTTTTATTCTTTTTTTTTAACTTTAAGAGGCTAACATAACAAAACAATTGAATCATATGAAAGTTCAAGTTTTAAACTTTAAAGTGGGCAACTTCTAAACAAGTTGTTAGCTGTAAACACAAAGACCAAGATAGATCATTAATAACATCTTGAAAAGGTTAGGATTTTTTAATATATTGACTTCTAAGGCTGCCTAAATGCTGTTCACGTCATTTATATTTCAAGTTGAGCTGCACCCCTGACCAAAGGCTTCAAGATACTGAGGTCCTGTAAGAGAGAGGACATCCCGACACAGAACCACAGATCCCCAGAGCAGTCCGCAGGAGCACTGAAAGACGTGATCTGCACTCCCTTGGAGGCCAACACCCCTAAACGAAGAAAAATCACAATAAGAAAATGGGTGTGAAAGGATTAACAGCAAATACTGGGATTTATTATTTAGAAGTTATAACTCAGTGTTATTCTTCCTCTTCCTCTTCATTAAGTCTGCATAGCCATGCATGTGCTTTTTTAATCTGGTTTCGTATGCACAATTACTTAAATTTGAAATCTGGGTCAGCTGTGTACATCTTCTTACCAGCCACTGCGGACAGCAGCTGAGGACTGCTGAAGGCCTTGAAGAACAGCAGATTTCCAGTGAGAGAGAAGGGTTGTCTGAACACGCTGTCACTCAGCTCCAGCAGGACAGGAACGCCACCTTGAACTGAACCTCTGGCCCTGTAGCTGCAGCCACTGGCCACGATCTCCACTTTACACGGACCCTCAGCCTCCCCGTCAGATGCACAGTGTGCTTGAGTTATCTGAAGAAGCAGTTTACAGAAATTAGGACATTACAGTTTCAAAGGAAATTGTTGCAATGTGACATTTGCTCAAATGATTGGACTTCATACGTCAATGCCGGTCTCCTTGGCAAGGCTGAGGACATTGATGAGGTTCGGGGAACATCCAGAGTCCCGGCTGAGCAGGCCAACCAGCACAGCTGACGTCATGTAACCAGTGCAGGACTTCATGCAGTCTCCTGATGTGTAGAAAAAACTATATCGTGTTAAGCCTGCCTACAAGTAATGGAAACAATTTAAAAGCTAAATCTTCATGAAATCAGGAGTTCATAAACTGCCTGGTCTGGTTCAAAGATTGTGTTGTTTCACAATGTCCCCACTAGAGGGAGGACAGAACTAAAAACCTCCCAGCAGACACTGCTGTGATAAGACTCCTCCCCTTTCAATTCAAGACTTACACAAACAGGCTAGACCAGTAATTTTACCTTGAGTGCTGATTTGAACATGACTGAGTTTTTGAGCAGCACTGCAAGACTGAAGCACGGCTCCGATGGCTTCTCCGAGTTTGATGAGCTGTTGAGACTCCTGGGAGAACGTGCCGGCCAAAACCTGTGCATTTACCTGCACGAGGAAAACACAGAAACAGCCACATAAGTTTGATTTACCGATGCTGCACCGTGACTATTTTGGTCCAGCTTTAACCTGCTTATCATTTTAATAGACGATAAATGATTTTCAGTTCGATAGATCCACATATTGGGGAATTTAGATTTTTCTTAGAGTGAAGAACTTTGTGCATCTTTTTATTTATTAATTAAAGCTGGCTAAGCAAGCTCAAAATTTAACATCTGCACAAACGGTTTCAGCTTATAATGATGAGAAATCATGTCTTGCAGGGCTAAGAAATTAAAAAAGAAAAAAAAAAGAAAAACAGAAAATGATATCTAAACACAGGAATACATGCACAGGAAGTGCATTCAGGGTGAACACATTCTCACGATGAAGAAGACTTCTGGATGTCTTTACTGTTATTGACTAAACATTTCCCTGTGATAAATATAAAGTAATACAGGCTTTGCGGAAAATTACACAAAGTTTAAAAACATCTGTGCATCACTGACTCAATGCATGTAGGTTCCTGCAGTAACGTTACAGTTGTTGCCTTGATGCAACTCCATTTGGTGTCGTCACTGACGTACGGCTCAAGTGGTTTGCATATTTAATATAATCCATTAAATAGCCTCAGTGGATATAATTATAAAAAGAAAAATCAAAGAAGGCATGGTAATTTTTTACAGCCAATTTAAATGCAAAAATGACCATGGCGATGTCAGCAGCCCTCAGAGTCTGTCGTCATCAAACCAGAAATGTCACACGTTGTTGTTATGTGTTAGATCTCGACACTATAAATCTAGCATTCTTCTTGATTTTATTTCCCCTAATACTCTTCATTTACTACAGAACACTTGCTGTGAAGCCTCTTTAACATTTGCGAGAACATTAAGCGGACTTACTGCTCCAACCAGGTTCTTGCCCCGCACCATGTCCACCATCTGCAGAGCGATGTCTTTCCCACAGCGAGCCTGAGCCTCCTTCGTACTTGCTCCCAGGTGAGGACAGCTGATGACGTTGGGATGATCCACCAGAGAGCGGTCCTGAGGTGGTTCCTGGAGCCAAAAACACAACGTTTATCGTTCTTTGGTAATCTTAAAAGTATAAAACTAGAACTGAAATTTAACATCAACAATATAGATTTATGCAAATCCGTGTGGTGGCTTTGATCTCACCTCAACAAAGACATCAAGTCCTGCTCCTCCACACTGTCCAGACTCCAAAGCTCTGAGGAGAGCAGCTTCATCGATGATGCCTCCTCTTGCACAGTTCACAACCTTCACTCCTTTCTTGCACTTGGCGAATGTTTCATCATTGAGCAGACCTTAAACACGAGCAAATGTGACACACTGATTGCAGAAAAATCAGCAAAACACCATTTTGTAGCACTGGTATTGCATAATGAGAGCGAAACTCACCAGCAGTAGAGGGCATCAGGGGCGTGTGAACGGTGATATAGTCACACTGAGGCCAAAGCTGCTCCAGAGACATCTGCTCCACCCCCCAACCTGCTGACACCTCAGGTGGAGTGATTGGATCATAACCAATCGTCTGACAAAAAAAAAAAAGAAAAGAGTATTATTATTTTTTTCCTTCCATCCAAATATCACCCTGTGATTAACCCGTGAGAACTTCAAGCCGGCCCTTCTCTCCATTACTTACCTTCATGCCAAATGCTTGCATTCTCGTGGCAACCTCCTTTCCTATTCTCCCAAGTCCAACTATCCCGAGTACTTTGCTGTACAACTCTGCACCCATGAACTGCAAGGTATGAAACAGAACAAAAACCCCCTAAAACAACATATGAACCGCAGTCCCCAAAACGTCAAATGTGATTACTGACAAGCGGATGAACAGCGGAGCCAACCACGCAGCAGAAACCGCCTCATGAGCCAAATGCAACCAGGTGGCTGACATGGAAATCTCTTGATTACCTTTTTGCGATCCCAGTTCCCCTTTTTCATTGACATTGCAGCTTGAGGCACATTTCTAGAAAAAAAAAAAAAAAAAAGATAGCGATGATGATGTGCTTAATTGGTGTTAACACCACTGTTGGCAGTAGTTAACGGGAGTGAGACTCATCTTACCTCGACAGGCTCATCAGCAGAGCACATGTCAGCTCAGCAGCGCTGATCGTGTTTCCGCTTGGTGTGCTGCACAAATCAGATGTACGTTACGCTGGATCTGGATCACAGTAAATACAACCTCCATGTACACGGGAGACTTACTTCATGACAATAATGCCCTTTTTGGTGGCAGCGTCAACATCCACATTGTCCACACCGGTCCCCGCTCTCCCGATAATTTTGAGATTACTAGCAGCAGCAATGATGTCAGCCGTTACCTTGGTTGCAGATCTGACCACGAGGCCATCGTAGTGCTAAGATAGTGAAAGAAAAACACATTTTATGTCAGTAATTAATATAGAAATATGGAAACGCTGTTTACTAATGTATTCCCCTGATGAACCAGAAAATAAAAGATAACATTCATTTATTTTTGTTTTTATAAGACTGATAGTAAGTAATGTGCGTAGATGGTTAGTAGGCTGAGATGTTTTCACCAGCTCCTCATAAGGATCATTGCCTGAGACCCTGACATTTCAGTGTCTTACACCATAGGCTCCTCGGACACAATCAACAATAGTTTTAACGCGTTTAATCCGCATCAGGCCTGTCAGTGAAAGAGATCATTCTGATTGGCTGTTCACCATTATGATTCAAGTTCTTGCACAAATATCAAAGAGTGATCATCAGGTGACATAATTAACATCCCAACTTTCTTTTAAGAGGGAAGAAAAAGACGCCTGTTTTTCATAGTGTTACACAACCAATAAAATGTTTTCCTACGCGGTTCACAAGTAAGTCAGATGCTTTGAAAAAGTCCGGCATCTCTAGTATGAGTTTGTTGGACAGTGCAGGCACAATTTGATTGGGGGTTGGGGGGTTGGGTGCTGGGAATTGCTTTTGACCAAGCCCCGTCAATCACAAAAACTATCGTTCTACCAGACTTGAAAATGACAAAGAAATGACCGGTCGGCTACAGGAGCTGGGAGCAGGTGGAAAAAGGAGCTTCAAAACCACTCTACAGAAAACGTATGGGTGATATTGTTGATTGTCAGTCTTGTAATTTTGTAAAACTATCCTGTGCCATATAAAAAAAAACGAATCCAATTTCTTCCTGATTTCTACAAAATGACACTGCATGTTAAAAAACAGACCTATTTGATTGGCTGATGAAAGGGGCAGGCACGAAAAGTTGAACCCAACTTTTGAAGGAAGCACCGCTCTATTTACAAGCCCACAGTTCAGCTCAGCAACGCCTGATGCCACCCCATTCAAAGTGAAGATTAAGTGACATTGTGGAACTTTCAGAATCAAAGTGTTAATGGGGGGGTGGGATAGTGGTGCCCATGGTCCAGATTTAGACCCAAGAACCTAACTATGGGTGAGCTCAGCCCCTGCTAACCATTCAATGTGTGCATGCGTAGTTTGGCTGCAAAACATGTAATCTAATAATAAATAAATAAATAAATAAATAAATAAGTGGAACAATTATTCGTTACAGTGATGCACATCAAGGATGTTACGGTGCTTCGCTGCCGCGCGCGCGCGTGCCCGTGATGGAAAAAAGGATGAGTTGCGTCAGCCAGCGAAAGGGCGGAACTAAACTTAAAGCATTTTTGCATACCTCAACCTGACAAAAACAAACCAGGATTGCTGATTCCTTATAAACCTTAATCTCGAACTCACCGATTCTGTCGTTTAGAGGGTTTTCACAAAACAAGTGCGGTGCATGTTTCAAAGGATGAATGCGAAAGCGGCAAAGAAATTGCAGAAAATCTGATGCTTGTTGCAGGGGGGGGGGGGACCCTTGCGCACTTGGATTTGAAACAGTTGTGCAACAGAACCACCATTCCTACCTTAATCTCTGCAATGAGTTCCTCCTTTTTCATATTCTGCTTTTCGGTTACTTGGATGCCGTTTTCCTCCAGAATTGTCCTGCAGCGAGGGTCAACACTTTCACTGATTAACACAGTTTTGATGCAGATCGGGGACATCGTGACTTTTCTCTGAGTGCTCTTAGACTAGAGGATGTGGTGGTAAAAAGAAGAAAAAAAAAGATGGGTACGGGCAGTTCCTTCCCCCTTTATTGGTTAGTTTTGAATAGTTGTCTCCGATTTAAGACGGATCCTTTCAACGTGATCCCGCCTCTCTCGCATCTCCTGTTCTGACGTAATCACGTGGTGCTAACTGACTGGAAACCAGTTCGGGCAAAAATCCAAACAGAGTCTAATGTGCCCATTATGTCTCAAACACTGGTGCATGAGCTGATCAGCGATGCAAAGGTTGTTCATTTTTACACAACTGGAAGCAGAAGTTCTGCATTTATCTTATAAAAAAAAAATCAGCAGTGCATTTGGTTTAATGAAGTTACCTTATTTTTAATGGATATAATATACAAAAAGGGGACAAAAACAGAAATAATTATCACTGAAATTGAGTAAAACTGAAATTTAAAAATGTTTCATAATTCTAGATGGGTGCATACATCAATCCAATCATTCATTCTTTCCAGAGACCCAGAACATGACCCCCGAGCAATTATTACATAAACAACAGCAAGTAAAAACTCCCCTAGTGGGAGAAAAACCTTCAGTCAAACCCGGATCATAAGGGGGGACCCCCCTGCCGAAGGCCAGCCGGGTAGAGCAGGAAGAAAGAGATCAGAAAGAAAGAATGAAGAACAGAGAGAGGAGAGACACAGATGCACCTACAAAAGACAAAAGACAAGATACATAAGTATAACTGTCTGTCAGCAGCAGAACTAAGACTTCCATGTATGACTGATTCATGGTTAGTTGGTGATCTACAGAGACGACTATATAAACAGGTGTAGACAGCAGACACTGAGGTGGTCAGAGGGTGGGACTGCAGGTCAGGATGTCAGCAGGTCTCCAACAGAGACGTCTATACAGGCAGGTGGAGGTACCACTGAGATGGTCAGAGGTGGGACTGCAGGTCAGCAAGAAGCTCCTGAGGATCTTGTCTGCAAACATGTACAGAAGAAAAAAAGAGGAGACAGACCAGCACAACAAACTACAGGAACAATGGATCTGCATTTTGAATCAGCTGGAGGATATCCAGAGAATTACTTCCTGCTAATAAAACATTACAGTAATCTAGTCTAGAAGATACAAACGTGTGGATTTGTTTTTCAGCATCACTCTGGGAGAGGATGCTCCTAATCTTTTCAATATGTGTGTTTGTTTTGAACTTACAGGATCTCTTCACAGATATATTGAATATGTCCCGGAGTCCGGCTGTGGTTCCCAGGTGCTTCAAAGCCACATCCTTAAACATCTGGTCCACTGTAAAGTTTTTATTCTGGATCTGACCCACATGCACGCAATCATCTGAAGACATGTGATTCACACTCTGTAAATTCAAATGCTAATGGATTTAAATACAATATTGATGTTTAAGGACATAAATACTGCAGGCAATGCAGTAGTCAGGTGAGTCTTAATTTAACAGACGCTCTTCATCACCTGACTCATTACGCTCCACATGATAGCCCAGTGACAATCATGCCACTGTTTCTGCTCAGATTTAATTTGTTATTCTGCATATTTCTGATCTTGCATCTCACTGGCAACCAGCTGTGGTCATTTAAAGACGTCACCACAAATGACTTTGACTTAAGGTTTTGTCTGAAGCCAAAATCAACACCATCAGTTTAGTAAACGGTGGCACATAGGACAGAACGACGGCAGTTAAACAAACAGGAGCTACAGTTACTTGCTCTAAAGACTTCATACTGCCTAATGTAATAAAACACAGATCCTATTTACTTTCAGAATAAATAAATAAGGAAAAAACCACCAGACTATTGTCTTCAGTGTTTTGTCATGGTCAGATGACTCTAATTTACTCAAGACTGTATTTCAAGACAGTATTTTAAGGTTATATATAGCGCCACCTTTTGGTGATCGGAGGAAATATTTTTAATGGGTTTGTTCGGTTGCCTGGAAATAACCCAACACAAGCCGAACCCCAGGGGCGATGCTAGATTAGATCGGCTGGAGGAGCTGAACGGGAGGGCCGCTCGGTTGTGATTGGTGGGTTGGGTCAGACTGGGTTTACTGATTGGTTGTTAGTGTCAGAGAAGGTGGGGTCAGACACCAGAGTCGATCCAGTCTTGCAACTTCAGCTGTTCGTGTCGAAGACACGTTGTGACCCAACTCAAACGTTTAATACTCAGATAATTATTTTAAAAATGTATATATATATATTTTCGTAACTTCTAATGAGTATATCGGATTCAAATGGCGTCGGTGGTTCAGTACGGGCGTCGGAGAGGATTCAGTAAAAGTGGTGAGAGCTGAAAAAAACGGATATACTAGTGTTAACTCATTAGGAATGAAAGCTTTTTAAATTTAATTTGTTAGATTCAAAATTAAAAGCGATGTCACTGTTCTCGTACATTTAAACAACTCATTTACCATAGTTTATCCAGTTAGAGTAATATGTTTTTCTAAAGCAACACGCGAAGTTCAAGTCCAGCATTTCAATATTGTCTGATTAAGGAGACTTTGCAAATTAGTCAAAGTGGAGGTTTAAATATGAAATACAGAACCTGCCTTAATGCCACATCATTCCAGTATTAAAATTAATGTAAATTAATGTTACTGCTGCTCATATTTACAGTATGTAGATATGTGTATTTTCTGTTTGACTTTATTTTACACTTTTAATCTGCACCAGTCTCAAACAAGATCACAACAGCTTTAATTCAAAGATGTTCCCTTAAAGAAACTTTGTGGTCAGTGTAAAAGAAGAGATCTTATGATATCCTCATGTTTCCTTTTTAAGTATCATCAGAAGAAGCCAGTAAAATAATGCAGCTTCCAAATCTCCGACAAGTCACTGTGTTGAGGAAGGCTGAATGGGTCCGGATTCAAGATGAAATGTCCGGGGTCAATAAAGACTCGCAGCGTACGAGAGAAGCGACCAGACAGAGGGAAGCCCTGCACCTGCAGTCACAGGAGATGGTGAAACTGTGGTCCAATACCATCGCTGTAAGTCCCAGCGCAGATCCGTGCTCAGATAGGATTTAATAAAGTCGGATGCAGCTGTCAGGTTTCACACTGACTACAGACTGTCTGTTTACAACTGTTGCAGGGCCAGAGGCAAAAAAAGCTGGAGGCAAAGAAAATCCGAGAGCAGATTGAGGAGGAGAAAAGGAAACAGATTGATTTAGAGGAAGCCAAATACAGGGAACAAAAGAGAAAAGAGGCAATTGAAAAAGCCCAAAGTCAGCTGTACTACCAAAGCGACCGGGTCAAAGGTCTACATGTTGGTATTGCTTGCGTTGTTACTATAAATGTCAACGTTACGTGAGATTTTGGGATGACAAGCGATTGCTGCTACTTCCACAGTGTGCACTCCTGCTGACAGAGGTGCTGAAGGAGAGGGAGGCTCAGATGGAACTGAAGCAAAGACGAAAAAGTGCCACTAAAGATTTGGACAAAGAGTTCATGGAGATGGTAAAGACCAGAGAGGAAGAAACGTTGAAACAGGAGCAACAGAAGGCCCTTCAGAGGAGGCGTGAGAGGCAGACTGCTGCAGAAGACCTGAAAAAACAGTAAGGTTTAACAGTCAACTCCTGTAATTGTGTGAATTGTTCTCGATTTTAAGTTAAAGCAGCATGTAAATGACACAGTCCAGTACAACCCTGTACTAAAGAGGATTTAAGAAATCTCCACAATATGCGATTCTCTTTCCGCAGGATGAAGGAAAATGAGTTGGCCAGAGAAAAACAAAAGCTGGAAAACCAAAGGGACGGAGAGGAAATTGAGCGCCTTTTGAAGATCTTTCAGGTGGAGCAAAGAATGGAGTCAGAACAGCAAGAAAATCAAAAGAGAAACCTCATGCAAGCTCACCTGGTAGGACGGTCAAGCACATCCATCATCATCTTTTTCTTTTTTTAATCGCACACCAAGTTTACTCGTGTACTTTGTGTTTCCAGGAGCATCTCACCAACAGAGACCTCACAAGAGCAACAGATACACAAAAACAGGAGGCTGAGGAGGAACAAAGGAAACTTTATCTGTCTGCCAAACAAAAAATTATGAAACTCCGGAAAGAAAAAGAAGAAGATTTGTTTAGGTAAGATGTTGCAAAACAATATCATGAATTACATGTGGATTACCTCAGTGTTTGGCTATGTGACTCACTTATTACACGTACGAGTTTGCCTTTTATTTCCCAGAGAGGCTCAGCGGCGCAGAGAAAAGATCCTAGACACACTGACAGCCAAAGAGCAGGAACAAACAGCCAGTGAGGAGCAGAGGATTGCAAAAGCTGTAGCTGAGCGGGATGCAAGACAGGCCCAGCTGCAGCAAGAAGAGGAGGAGAGGAAAGCTGCCATGTCGGAGTCCATAGCTGCACACAGAGAACTCATGGTAACGCGCGTCTGCCGACTTCGCCCGCTGTTTCATCAGTCTAACATACACATTATAACTGTAACACAAAAACTCTCACTAGAAGCAAGAAAAGGAGCAGAAGCACAAAGCAGCTGAGCAGGATATGCGAGATGCTCTTCAGGCAAAGAAGGAGGCTGACCGAATATTTTCTAAGAAACAACAACTGAAGGAAAAGGAAGCCAGAGACTATGAAATAAAGCTGCAAGACTTCAATGCAGCACAAATGGTAACATCGACCATCTCCAACATGTCATTAATCAAATTACCAGCTGTGGAGTGTTGGAAGAAAACATGTTCTTGTTGTTCTTGTTTTCAGGTTGAAAAAAGAGCGAAGCATCAGCGACTGTTGGAGGAGGAGCTTGAGTTTGAGGCGAAGAACGCAGAACTCATCTTTGAAGAGGAGAAAAAGTTTCAGCAGTATTCAAGGAACATCATCAACGCTGCGGCACAGGCTAAGAGAAATGTGTTCCCACTTTGCAAAGCTGCGAGAGAAGGGATCGGAGGTGGGCGCGGTCCTATTTTTAGCGGCATCAGGCCCAGTTATCTTGCTCAGGACTGTACTGGTGCTCAGATGCCCAAATACGTCTCCAGTACCACAGAAAATATTAAAAAGCTCCACGAGGTGGCAGATGTTCAGGAGGCAAAAAGGAGACTTGGATTCACATGGTGAATATTCACCATCAGGTAGGTCCTGGAAGAAATCGTCTGCTGCATTCCTAAACAGATATGAGTGAACGCAGTAATCAGTAAGTTTAAAAGCCATCGGCAATCAAAATATCAACTAGATATCTGTCGAAGTTTCAGTCTTCCTGAACTTATTTCTCACTTCAACAGAGCTCCCGTAGCTGCTCACTTAAGACTTTTCACACCATCCTTCTTCCTGTGGGAGGGTTGCGAGGGCAGCAGCTGAAGCACGGATGCCCAGACTTCCCACTCCCCTGATACTTTGTCCAGCTTATCTGGCAGTATCCCAAAGCGTTCCCAGGCCAGCTGAGAGACATAGTCCCTCCAGCGTGTCCCCAGTCTTCCCTGGAACCTCCTCCCAGTGGGATGTACCTGGAAAACCTCACCATCCTCACTAGATCCTCGAGCCACCTCATCTGGCTCCTCAGTGTGGAAGAGCAGCATCTCTACTTTGACCCTCTCTTAACTTTTCACACCAAACCGGAGAAAACTACCTTCAAAGCACAAAAGATTTTAAATATGATTGAATGTTTGTTGATTTCATTATTGCAGTTTTAATGTCACATTAAATGACCCCCCCCAAACAGTGAAGGTGACTCATGTACCATTTCCATTTTCCTGTAATAATATCCCCGTTTATCTTAATTATGATTACAGTCAATGTTTTTAACTCGGTATTAAAAACTATTCCAACTCCAACTGAGCATTTTATTTCAATCTACACTTCAGCAGATTTCTTATGACCAACTTGTACAAAACAGTTCATATAATCTACTTTGCGTTTTCACTTACAACACAACATTAGAACCGTCTTTCAAAACTAAACAGATTAACAAACAGGGTTACACTCAAGTTTGTTTGTGAACAAAAAAAAAAAAAAAAAAAGGTATACATATTTTGATCAAACATTGACAGGGACAGCATGCATCACAGTATGAATATTCTCTTCCAGAATCAGTAAAAATAACTTGAGGTGGGGTTCAGGAAAACGGTTTTTGTGTACTTTCCATAAAAAAAAACAAAACAACAACATATGGGCTTCTGTATAGCCCTACCATAATTTAGCAAATAATTGAAGCTTTTAATGAAAAAAACCAAAACACTTCCAACATGCCTCCCCATTCTTACACAAGCTTAAAAGAACACTAACGTCTTTCAGGTACAGGTCAAATCATAGGTCAGTTACAGATACATTTCTGTTTTCACACGTAAAATGAGCAAATCCTCAAGCCACCAACTCCTCAGTTCAGCTGAAGCTTGGTGGTGCAGCAGCTCGAACCTGCAGGTTTGAGCTGATTTATCACATGTTCACGATTACTAATGGGGTTTTTTCCATCTCACTATGACACCCACCTCCTACTCATGTTGGTTTTGGAAGAACTGACACTGTACGCGGGAAGCCGGTGTTGCATATTACATGTACAGTGGGTTTATGTGAAAGAAAGAAAAAAAAAGGAGCAGCTCAGTCACTGTCAGAGCTGGAACTAGAGCTTGAGTGATTCTTTTTGCTATCATTTTTACTTTTCTCCTTTGTACTGTCGGGTCTAGCCGGGCTTGTCCTGCCCTTGGATTTGGACGTACTCCTGCTTCTTCTTTTAGAACGAGGGCTCCTCTGACTCTTCCTTTTTCTTGCTCGATCGCTCTCAGAGCTGCTGCTGCGTCGTCTTCTTTGGCCCCCGGCTTCTCTGTCTTTCCTATGAGAGGACCTCTCCTTGCTGTGGTCTCTCCTACGACTCTTGCTCCTGGAGCGTCTGCCTCTGTGCGAGTCTCTATTCCTACTTCTGTCTCGGCTTCTTGATTGACGATCTTTATCCCTGGATGTTCCTCGTCTCCTGGTCTCCCTCTCCCTGTTGTGCCGTCTTTCCTTGCTTCTGCTACGTTCTCTATCCCTCTCTTTGTCTTTTTCTCTCTTTTCATCCTTATCTTTTGACAGTGGACGTCCACCTTTGTCTCTGTTTCTGCTGCTGGATCGATGCTCATCTTTTGTAGAAGCCCTTTCTTTGCTCTGTGATTTTATCCTTGCTCTCTCATCTTTTCCTTTTGAGTCTTCTTTAGGCTTTTTATCAGATTCATGATTCTTATTTCTATCTTTACCTTGATCTGGTTCTGGATCCTTTTCCTTCTTATTAACATTTCTTTCATTGCTTCTTGAGCGACCTCTTCTGTCCTCACTTCTGTGTTTGGTAGACTTGTCTCTGCTTTTTGACCTTCTACTCTTTTCTCTGCTTTTACTGCGACTGTGAGATTTATCTTTTTTCTTTCCCTTGTGCTTGCTCTGCTTCTCCTCTTTTTCCACAGTGTCGTTTTCTTTGCTTTTAGATCTATGAGACCGAGTTTTCTTGTCTTTTTTATCCTCGGCCACGTGTTCATCATGCTTTGTGTTGGAGGTCCTTCTCTCTCTTCTTGGAGCCTTTTCTTCATCATCCTTGGTGTGTTCCATGTCGCCTCTGTTACAAATAAGGATATAATGTATATAAAAAACTAACATCTAGTATAAGGTAACATGCTACATTCCAATAGCGTTTTAATCAATTTGCTTGTATGTGCGATCTATTACAGAAAAACCCAGGTAACGTTTTAATCCTCATCTTACATCATATCAAAAAAATATCACTGTAATTAAAGTTAGAACAATTTTGAGTTACTTCCAGAAGACAATAGACTTTCTATTTCAATTGGTTCCTGTAAAAACGTCGAGTAACAAGCTCTTGAAAAGATCCCGTAATCTTGATTTGCTTTATGACAATCGCTGCCACTTTAAATGCAGTGGAGGAGTGTTACGGTTTGCACAAAGAGTTCTTTATTTCTTCAAAACGTCTGTTGTCGACTAGAGACGTTCTGCTTCATTTTTCGGTAGTATTACACACTACTTCTGCCCACAATGACTCACAGTTTTGGTGATATATACATTCACAGCGTTGATCAAATTTAAGGGACGTGATCTTACTTGTCGCCCTTAATCCAGCGCTCTCCTGTGACCGCCCTCATCCTCTGACGCTGCATCTCCTGACGCCAGTGTGGAGGAGTCTCGCTGCGCCAAAAACGGTCTCGGGACCTTGAACGTGAGCGCGACGGAGTACGGTATCTCTGTTTTAGAGAAACAATCAATTTATAATATTAATGCAAACCAACTAGACAAAGCTTGAAAAATTAGAATCGTGCAAAGCCAAGTTTAAGTAACACTCATAAGTCATTTTTTGGAAAAGAGTACAATATCCTCGCTCGTTTTACAGTTGGGGTACACCTACCCTCGGCCCCCTTCCTTTTATCTTCCTGCCCGATCGAGTAGTCACTATAGGTCGTCTGTGATATGCTGAATGAGAATTATAGGTTATGCCAGTACTGTAAAGAAAAACAAGAAATGACAGTTAATTCCTGAAGACGTTGTGCTGGGATGTTTAAACTTATGACCGCTGCTCAAACACCAACTTCTCTCTCGATCTGTCCTCTTTCTTTTTCCGGTCCTTTTCAACTTCGTCATTTGACTTCTGGGCTGTTGGAGGACTTATCCTCATGAGGAATCGATTTTCAGGAATGGGAGGTATTTCTTCTGGACGTACGGTAGACGTAACCAGCTCTTCTTGTTCCTTCTCTTCGGCGCTCTCGGCTTCTGATCTGTGAAAATACTCAGGATTAACTGGAGACACGGTTGCCGTTTACACAACAGAAAAATGTCAAATGAGAGAATTAATTATCCACCTTTTCTTATCCTTCTTTTTCTGCTTCTTTTTTAGTTTTTTTGCTTTCTTTTTACGCTTCTTGGAGTCTTTTTCAGATTCTTCAGAATCCGAGGATGACTTCGAGGAGCTCTCAGAGTCACTGGAGCTACTGCTGGAACTGGAGGCTCTTTCCTTCTTTTTTTCATCTTTCTTTGCTACCAAAAAAAAAAAAAAAAAAAGCTTTAAAAGTAATTGACAAATGTTTCAACAGGGTTATGCGTTTCAAACAAACAAGCCAACCTTTAGATTTAGGGACAAGCTCTCCGCAGTTTAAAACTTTTACTTCAGCGTATGGCCTGCTATTAGGGTCCGCTTTTTGGTTCTCCATGGTTCGAACAACCTCTTGTCCGGAGATCACATGACCAAAAACAACATGGACACTGAAATAAAGTACAATAATGATGTTGTCTTGGTATGACTAAAAAGTACATATTGTGTGCACTGTGTGCTTTTCAGGCCATTTAAATTTGACACACAATCAAATGACACTTACCCGTCCAAATGCGGCGCAGGTTTAGTTGTTCTGAAGAGTCCGTAGAAGAAACAGGACACAGATTTCTTAGTAAGCTTTATGACTATACAATAACCACCACTAATCCATTAAATCAGCTGTAAGTACTAATATAAAACAATGCTTACATAAAAAACTGTGATCCATTCGTATCCTTGCCCCTATTGGCCATAGACAGAAGGTACTCCTTGTTGTGTTTCACAGCAAAGCTTTCATCTGGGGGGAAGGATGAGATTGTATTTTCATCTGGAAGCCAACGCCGATTTGAATAAGAAATAAGATTCTGACCGTGGCTTCTTTACCTTCAAAAAAGCCTCCGTAGATGGACTCGCCTCCTCTTCCATTTCCTATGACATAGAAAAAAATTAGCAACTAGGAAAATTAAGAAAGGTCTGGACAGGCGAGTAGAAATTGCAGTGTTTCAGTAAGCCATACCGACGATCGTTTTAACAGTAATGACAAGGATACATAACATGTACGACAACAGAGTTTGTTGATGCTAAGTAAATGGACCAATCATCTCTGCAAGATAGAAGTGTAAAATACAAAGAAATTATATTTGATTGATTTCATTTTTGTTTGTTTTAAGATGGACATCTTGTGTTTATTCTTTTATGTCTGGGGAGGTGAAAACTTCCAAACCCCATCAAGATGCCCTGAATCCGACAAGCACATAGCTGTCCAATCACAGTAGTGGAGATAAAAATAAAGTGACATGGATCAGAAGTTCCCAAGACACAGCACTGCAGACACCCATCTTCATCTAAACATGGGGCACTTTCAACAGTGAGCGTGCTTTCATGCATCCAGCCCCTGAAGTTTTTTTCTTATATCAAAACAATGGTTAATGTTCTTATGATGAGGCAAGAATAACATATTCGCCACACAAAAAAATTGTATTAGGCCTTTTCCCCCCCCATCAGCTCTACTGTGAATCAAATCTTTTTCTTTAAGAAAAAAAAAAAGAAAAGCAAAAACTGCATCAAGCAACCTATTAATACTTTGTGAGACAGACAAACCCAGTGGCATCATTATCTACACCTTGTACAAGGTAGCTTGAAGGCCAAATTCTGCATGATGATTGCACTGACTAAAATATTTACACATACATATGTTCTCACGCTTGAATCTTCTGGGTAATGTTTAGATAATGTCATACCTTCAGTCCACCTTTGAGTGCAGATTTTGTTGTTGCTTCAGTGTTTTGACTGCTAGACACCACTTCATAGAAAAGGCTGGCACAAGTAAATAAACCCTTGGATTCTTCAATGAAGGGCTCATATTTTAAAACAAACCATATAACTGTAAGCTCCCTACACCATTCACAACACTTGAAAACTCACCTTCACTGAAGTCTCCTCCTTGAATCATGAAGTCCTTTACGATTCGGTGGAAGAGGCATCCTTTGTAGTGCAGGGGTTTCTGAGTCCCTTTACCAACGCCTTTCTCACCTTGATTAACGGAGCATGGTTGGTTATGTGAATCTGTGCTGTGATTTTAAACAAACAGTTTCTCAAATAACCTAATAAAATAAATTACCTGTGCAGAGGCACCTGAAGTTTTCACAGGTTTTGGGGCAAATGTCAGCAAACAGCTCCACCACTACTCTGCCAACTTTGAGAGGACAACAGGGTGAGCATCATTTCGTTCTTTTACAGCTAGTTGAAACTGCACACACAGATGTCACTGTATTTGGTACACTTCACTGAAAATTATGCTGTTTAGACTTCAGCTTTCCCAAACATCTTGCATCCACCGTTACTGTGGGGCAATTCACTATGACAGTTTAAACCAAGTGTTTATTATTATAATCTCAGCGGCCTGTAGGATGTCTGAAAAGGCTGCCACATCAGACTTCAACAGCAGCAGAGGGGTTTACCTGGTCATAAAGTAATTTAGTAATGCATCATAAATTAACCAGAAAGGCATGGGCTTCCTCTTACCGAGAACGTTTCCAATCCCAATGTCAAGGAAGCAGCGAGGGCGAACTTTGATCCCCATGGTTGGTCTAAATACCTGCAGGGGAAATATAAGCATGAGATAAGGGACGAGGTTCAGCTAAAACCGGACGCCACGAGTTCGGTTATGACGAGCGTGTTCACGTCGTAAATCTGCAGGAGACCTGATGCTCAGCCCGCAGAGCCAGTTCAAGTGAATCCGACTCCCGCTCTTCACACACAAGTCTTAACTAAATCCAAACAGCGACACGCGACATCCGGCTGCACAACCGCTGGTTATAAACATGAACATTAAAATCTTTGACGGGCGGTTGTTTGGGGTTAGCTCCTTAGCCGTAGCCGCCTAGAATCTCGCTTCAAAACGGACCTGCTGGGCCGATTCTGGTGGCATATTGTAGCGGTCGGTTTCACGGGAGGCGCCCGCGTTTCCACGTTTGTTTTAGTCTGCGTTTTAACTTAACGGTAACGGACAGAGACGCAGCCCGCGCACCGTGCGCGGGCCTGGCGTTAGCGGCACACACGAGAGGTCTCACAACAACGCGCGAACCGCGCGGTTTCCGTCCGGCAACGACGCAAGCGTCGCCGCAACCTAAATCAACGGACATCACGTCAACTGGAAAACCAAGAATGTCGACCCACGCAGCGAGCAGCGCTCACAAAAAGGCGATTTTTAACTTTCATTCACACTCACTGTTTTCTGAAGATGGCGCGGCGGGGACGTCAAAGTATGCTCGAGAGTCCTGCGCCAGTTAACGTCCGGGGCAGATTTCGCCCTGACGTTTACCTGCCGGGTACGACGTTACAGAAGACTTGCTCTGTCCCGCTGCACGTACAAGAGCAAATTTTAAAGTCGATCTTACCAGCAAGGAAATGGTATAGTCTTTAACTGGATTATGTATTCACATTTCGTTTACTATAAGTAACGGTCCCACGCGTGGCTGCGATATTTTAAAGCCTAAGCTTTACACATGACTGCAACAGTCATGTGTACAGCGTAGCCTTACAGATATCAAATTGTTTGACTAAATAGTATTTACTTACTCGTTTGCCCGTGACAACAGCCGTACCTGTTGAGTAAGTAAGCGAACCAGCGCGAGGCGTGATACCTGAAAGACAAAACTCAGCGTGTATTTGTATCTATAGTTGTATCTCTTGACACGGAAGTAAAACTTTACAGAGCACACGCATGCTATATTAATTTGACTTTGAGCTATTTGGCGACTGTTTTGCGTTTGTGTCACATAGAAGATGAATATTTATTGATAAAATGTAGAAAATTAGAGGAGAATTCAGGTTAATATAAAACAAGACATTCGAGGTGACAGTTTCAGTATTAACGTCTGTAAAGTGAGCTGTTGTCTTATCTAAATGGTAAAAGAAAATCATGTTGAATGTCTAATGGGTCTGTGTCGGTCTCTGTTGAGACATGAGGTCGGCATGTCACGCTGAGCTGTCATCAGGTAAGTCCTTGTCCTCGGGTACTTTACAGCCAGGTGTGGTTGCTAAGACTTATGGGTGATAATTGTGTTTTAGTCTTCATGTGTTTCTCCTCTTCATATGCAGGGTCTCGAAAAAGGAACACAAAAGGTCTCTGTACATACCTAACCTGAGCCCAGGATGTTTTGGCTTCGATCCATAAATCCCTGCCTCCGGAGGCTCCTCCACAGGACCGTGGGGAACAGAGACCAGGTCCTGGAGCGACTGCAGGCCTGCTCCGCTGAAGACCAGGTGTTTGATGTGGTGGGCAAGAACACAGCCAAACTTACAGTAAACCACGTGAACTGTGCTGTGAATATGCTGTGGCAGTTTCAGAAAGGGAGACCTCAACCTCTCAGGACTGTTGACCTCATCAAGAGTCACCCGCAGTTCTTGACTCTTCGGGTTTTGGCAGAGAACAAAATTGCTCTTATGGATGATGTCATCCTGCTGGACACGCTTTACGCTTTCCTCAGGTATATTAACAGATAAAATCTTTTTTTAATTACATTTGTATTAATCATACACCTTTAATAGGCACGTGGATCAATGTCATCTTTCCTGTAGGCTGAATGTAGAACATCATGACTCTCTTGTGCAGCAGATGGTTTCTGAAGCTTGGCTAAGAATAGACAGGTATGTTTGCATAACACTTCATTTTGACTCCTCCAACTGATTAAAGAAGTTGAATTGAAATAACTGGAACCAAGCAAGGCCTAGAAGCGATATCAAGAGTCCCAGCCTTTAAAAATGGTAGCATTACAGTAATGTGAAACAGCAAAATAGTGGCATAAATGGGACCAGCATGTTATTACTATGTGGAAGAACATGCAGGATGTAGTCTGAAAAGTCACACTAGCACACCCAAACCTGACTGGATTTTTTTATTTTTCCCTAAACACATTTCCCTGTTCATGCAGTTACATCATGGACAATTGGTGCTGATCCCTCTTTAGATAGTCTTGTTTTAAGTCACAGATTAAGTTGGCCAAGGCCGTTATCAGCCACTGTAACTTACTTTAATTGATCTGTCATATAAGGTTTTAGAAGATTGCTGTTTACGTGATCAAAGGTTTACCCAAAGTTTTTTTTGTTTTTTTTTCTCATGCACCTGTGGGTTTTGGTGTGGTGCTTCACTCAGGAACGAAGAGCAGCATTGATGTCCAATGTCATTTGGATTGTTGGTCACTTTAGTCACCCAAATATATGCTCTCAACCAATCATAATATACCCTTTTAAACCACTGAACATTTGACCTAAATCTGTTTTAGACTTCCAATGTCATCCCTGTCCAAGTTTTCCGTCTGTTTGAGTGATCAGCACCTTCAACACAGTTCTCTAATGGGTCAGATCACCAGCATTTTGGATCAGATGTTATCATCTATTAATGATGCCAGGTTCGTTTTCCAAAAAAAAAAACACCCCAAAAAACAAACCATAAAACAAAACGTCACATTTCACAATGTATTTACTTTTACAGGTACTAACGATTTTTACGTCATAAATGTTTTTTCCAGGATCCTAACTGCTTTGATGACTAGCGTGTCGTCACTTGTGTCTCCTCGGCTACGGGACGCCCTCATAAGCAGATCAGATCAGCTCCTGCAAACTGTGGATCCCTCAAACTACAACATCCCACGGAGGATGGTGCAGTTTTTGCGCAACACCAAGTACATTGACCGCCCCCTGCTGGAGAAGTGCAACAAGGTGTTTTTGCACAACATTCCCAGAATGGATGCAGAAAATATCAGCATCATCCTGGGTCTGTATCAGTCCCTTCAGTTCAACAACTGTGACTTCAAGCTTGCTGTTAAGCAGAAGTTGACTGAACTGATCGACACATGCACTGATCCTTTCTCTTTCACCAAATTGTTCATTGCGCTGGCTCCCATCGCCAGTCCAGAGACCAGAGAGAGGTTTGTATTATAATTAATGGGATGATACATTAGTGTTAGAACAGTTTTTGAGTCCCTCTGCTTTCTGGTGTGGTTTTGTTTCTCTCAGGTTGGAGAACATGGCCCTCCTGCTTGTAGATGAGTGTAATGCCCAGCAGGCTGTGGCCATAGCCGAAGCACTGGAAGAGATCCAGAGCAGAAACCTCCGCTTGCTAAGCAAGTGAGTTCATGTCTCTGCTTAAAATACCAGCATAAATTAGATAATGGCTCCATTTATTAGGACAATGTACATAAAAATTGACCACGTTCTTGACAAATACATAACATGTCCATGTGTCTGTAATGGTATGAAGGTTGGTTAGTACAAGCACCATGAATAACCTGAACAACATTATGAACCCTGAACCGTTATAGTGGTTTCAGAGCTGCATATGCTGCCATCCAGATGTTTTCCAGGCGTCACACCAACTCTCATTGTGCATATTTGAGAAGGTTATTGTTTCATAGTAAAGAACTCCAGACTTCATGACTGTTAAAAACCATTTTGTTGCAATATTACGATACAGTTAATTTAGTTAATGTTCATTCTTGTGTTTTGAAACAGTATTTAAAAAAAAAGTCATAATGTTGATTATTTCAAAGTGAAGTCAAGTTTTATCTGGTAAACCTTCAGTGTAAAGGAGTTCTTATATGTACGATGTAGTAGGTTTTAAAGGACACTTCCTCGCTGATTTGTTGCAACATTTTCCTAAATAATTTTACAGAATATCATCAGTGATCCAAAAGAACCTTCATGTCTACAAGTCAGTGGAGGTGGTCAGGATCTGTCAAGCGCTTTTCTTGTTGCAGCATCAGAACCCGGAGCTGTTTATAAAATTAAGGAACACTGTGCTCAAGTAAGTGTTAAAGGACAATTTGCTGCATTCCTTTATGACTACATTAAATGTAGAAATGTAATATTTTATCTTTGTTAGCTTTTTGCAGCAAAGTTTCTACCCCTATGAGGTGACTATGCTGATTCGGGTGCTGTCGACACTGCCCTCTCCACGACTCGACGAGAGCATCGTCTCGCGAGTGGATGCGGTCGTAGAGCAGTGCAGCCTCCCTGAGCTCAACACCCTTTCGTTTGCTGTTGCCAAGTGGTTGCGTAATGACCTGTCCTACCGACACAACACCCACAGCAAGTACGTCCGCCTGCTTCAGACACTGAGTCGCTGTGGCCACGAGAGGCTGCACACAGCTGACAGGCTCGACTTGTTGCTAGAGGAGCTCAAGTTCATCTCGGGGGAGTGGTTTGAGGAGATGCTGCTCGAAGAGACCATGGTTACGCTGAAGAGGATGATTGACCAGATCACCTGGGCCAATGTACCCGAGCTGGCCTTCTTCCTGACCAGGACAAATTATCTCTGTCCTCAGCTGATGGACAGAATTGCCAGTGTGGCAATTGAAGACATTGACAAGGTGGTTTAAAAGACATCCCAGCATTTGATGGTGGAGTAATTATATTTATATTAACTGTATGTTTCTGTTTTGTTTTTGGAGATTCACCACTCGGCAACATATGCCTTGTTGCTGCCCTTTTCTGTCCTGAACTATGATCATGTGCAGGCAGAGGAGCTGTATGAGACTTGTATTAAGCGCTTTACTCCTCATATCAGTAAGTTACAGGTCACACAACCAGACTATTGATTTTTTTCATATTCTCACTTTTCAATCTGTGTTCTTCCAGGCTCCTTTGACCCACACCTGCTAGTCCTCTTTGCGTACTCCTTGGCAGTAGCAGACCGTTTTCCTGAAGAGCTGATTAGGGAAATCTTCAGCATAGATTTTCTGGGAAAGCTGGACTCCCAGTTGGAAAGTATGCTTCTAAGTGTGGTTTCATTTCAATATCTGGCTTAATTATCCATCCTGAAATGTGAATGACAGTTTTGTGCTCCTGCAGTAATGGGACTGTTTTGTTACCCCTTACAGCACTACCTGATGCCCTCAACAAGCGAACGCGATTCCGCCTGATGGAGCTCAATCGTGCTGTGTGTCTCGAGTGTCCTGAGTTCCAGATACCGTGGTTTCATGACCAGTACTGCCAGCAGCTGCAAAGAAAAGGTTGAGGGGAAGCACTGATATACGGTTGCCTGGTTTAAGGTTTAGGCTTTTGTGATCCAGTTTACTGTGAAATCAGAAATTTTCTCTTTAGCGCTTGTTAAAATGCTTTTTTTTTTCTTTCTTCTTCTTTAGGGAATGGAGCCATCAGTCCAGTGCAACAGCAGATCCACAAAATGCTTGGTGAAGTTCTTGGTGGCATTAACTTCCTCCAAGTAGCAGTTACCACTCCATATTTTTACAAAGTAGGTGAGTACTAGAGCGTGAAGCGCAGATCATCTATCACATCTTCTCTTTTCTCTTCTGGAAGTGTCACATGAGGACAAGCTGGTCAGAAGCTGGTCAGAGCTCTGCCTGTCCGGGGGGGGTGGATTGCAGAGATTTAATTTTATGCCACCCAGCGTTTTGAAGTCACTTTAATTCTCTTGTTTTTACAACCTGCAAGGCTGCTGCTGCCATGGAGACCTGCAGCTGTAGCCTGTTGTTAAAATGGGACCAACTCCGTTCTGGTTTATCTGGAAGCACTAGTCACCAACATGTGATGTAGTTGGCCTTTCAGTTTACTATTCATTTGCAAGTTAAAATCAGTTTTAGTGATTTCACTGTATGTTGCTTTTGCCCAAAACAAACAAAACAGTTATTCAGTGTAATAGGATGTATGCTTAGAGATGGATAAAATGTGGTTTGAAGTCTGTGCACATCTTTAAAAAGCTGGCAGCCGTTTTATTCGCATTGGACTTTTCATGACTTGGATGCGACAGAAACTGGACTCAGACTTTTTTTGGTGACTCAAATACAACACTGTCTTGCAAAATAAAATATTGTCTCGAACATAAAGTAGCTTCTTTTACTAAGTACATATAATCAGATCCCAAGTCAATAATCCAGGATTTCACTTTTTTTTTTTTTTTTTTTTTTTTTTTAGACTTTGAATGTAAACTGGACAAACACCTGCAGCCGTTGCCTTACACGGAGCTGAGCACCTTGCAGATCTCGGACAGAGGAAAGGTTTACTGGAACCCAAGTACGCTGGAAAACATCAGGGAGGAGCTGCTGCCCGGAGCTCAGCGGTAGGATACAAGCACCCTATGCCCCAGCACAACACCTGCTTTTTTGATTGCCTCGCTTATTTTTTTCTTCCCGGCACCATTTGAAGATTTTTGATTTGAATTAAGATGTGTAGAGTTTAGAATTGGGTCAAGGTTTAGGTACTTTCTGTTGTGATTTTTGAGCCACAGCTAAACAGGTTAGATGCTGCTGCAACAAGATTTTGAAAGTTAATGCAAAAAATACGTTAATTCATCAATACATTTTTATAAAGGAATGGCACAACTCAAATGAAAAACACACGACATTCTGTTTTTCCTTTTCTTTCCCTCAGTGTTGCTGTGGACCTTCTTGATTCAAAGTTCTTCTGCAAAAATTCTCATCATTTCAAAGGTGAAGCCTTAATGAGAAAGAGACACCTGGAAATTCTCGGATATCGTGTTGTCCAGGTGAGAGAACGGTTTACTGTGGTAACGACTTTGATGGTGTTTAGTTCCATTGAGTGTCAGAAACATTGTCAGAGATGGTGAATCAGCTGGTGTAATCCACTAATTTTGCAGATTCCTCACTTTGAATGGAACTCTCTGGAGCTTTCAACACAAGACGCCTGGAAGGAATATCTAAAGAAGAAAATACTCGGATAGCTTTTTATTTTATAAAACAATGACATAAAATATTACGGTCAGCACTGAAAACTCACTCTAGTTTTTTAGAAGATTTTGGCAGAGTGAAGAGTTAATGTCCTTAAAGTGCTCCTTATTTTGTGTTGAAGTCTAAAGTTGGCATGAATACCTCATTCATATGAAGTGAGATTGTATTTCATGTGCTTTTGTATTAAATGCTTTTTTTAAAGAAGTTAAATGTAATAAATCTTGTATTATTTTCCATTTTATGCATATAACTGTTGAGATTAGTGGAGTCACTTTTGAGATGAGTATTACTGTTCGTGTGTGTGTGTGTGTGTGTGTGTGTGTGTGTTACACAATGTAAATGTGTCACTTTGAAGGTTTTCAGTTTGAACAACCTTTAATGTCCCTGTAACCAAAAAAAAAAACTAAAATGCCAAACAGACTCATTGGGTTTGTGATATTTTAATGCTACACATTTTAGGGAGTTGAGTGAGAAACTAATTTACACCATGAAATAAAGAAACGTTTAGTTTGATGACAAAAGATAAAAAGACAAAACTATAGTAAATTTGATTAAAATCTATCCTAGAGGTAAAAATATGTTAGAGGTGATAACATTTACACGTAATTCTTATTAGTCACGCAGCCAAAACGACGAGGGTCCGTTGTTACAGTTTGGGCATTTTGGCTGCATTTAGGCGCATCGAAACACACGACGCTCCGGCTGCATAACGCATCTCTCTGATCATACCAGACCACTGTTTGTTGTCATCCTCATACCTGTTAATTAAAAAAACAAAGAAGGTGGGTCATTTAAATGCTCTTACCACAACTGAAAGAAATTGTAAATGTAATTTAAAAAGGGAAAAAAATCCAAACAAACATACTGCCAAATGTCAATGACTTCAGTAGGAGCGCACTCTTTGTCCTCGTTCTCCAGCACGGCAAAGCCTCCTACGGCATACAGCAGACCTCCAACACTCACCAAATTGATCGAACTCCTTTCCTGGGCGAAGTCTGTAAAAGGTGACCACCTACAAGAAGAAACGCACAAACCGAGCCGGTGTGACCTCTGAGCGTTTCTTAAAAATGCAGCTCGAACACGTCTGCTTTCAGTCACAGTGAAGTGATCCGAAGGTAGTTGCAGAAGAGGAAAAATGTTGTTTGTGTTAATATGTTTGTGTCATTAGAGCATGATGAAGCATTTATAACGAAGCTATATGAAAAGCACAATTCTGGCCCAAAACAAGTCTTAAACTGTGAAGTTTTAGATGCAGGATACCACAGATTTTAAACAAATGCTGTCTACTCGTGTAAGCAGAATTAGGTCTATTCAAGTCATAAAAACTATGTGACACGCAGAAATATTTGCTTTAATATTTTTCTAAAGGAACGACTTGTATAGTAATATCAGCACTTACTTGTTAGTTCCAAAGTCGTAAGCTTCGCAAGCAGCTGTCAGGCCGTCCTCATTGACCCCCCCAGCAACAATTATCCTCCCTTTGTGGATGACTGCTCCAAACATGGATCGAGGTGTCTTCATGGATGCAACTTCCTTCCACTCGGACTTCTTGTGGTTGTATGCAAACATCTTATTGGTTGCTTTACTTTACCGGCAGACAAAATGATCCACAATAAGGGTTAATATAATATGAAAGTCATATTGTGAATTTATAGCCAGTGTTTTAATCTTGCAGCCTTACTTGTCATCGGTTTTCCCTCCAATGCTGTAAACCAGCCCGTTCGCGGAAACCACACAGTGCCCATGGATTTTCAGAGGCAACTTTTTGGCTTCCGACCACTTCATTTTTCTAGATGTGCGCAGTAAAGTAACAGGTGATGTTTAATATTGCGCTAATTTCGTATGAATCCACTGACTGGACATGGTTACTCTGCTGAACTCACTCTGTGTCGTAGCACATGACGGTGTCATGAGACTCATTGGACTGTAAATCTTTTCCTGCTACAGCAAAGAGGAGATTGTCAAATTCACCTAGAGCAAAGAGACACCTCGGGGAAGGCATGGGTGGCAGAGCAATCCATTCAGCGGCAAGACTGTCCAACTGAAAATAATGTTTAGATATATTTGAAAAAAAGCATGGGTTTTCACTTTATTCTTGTTGTATGGGTATATCAAAGCTTTTCTACCTGGTAGAAGTAACACTGCAGAGGGGTTTCTTTGTCCTCTTCATCCACAAACAGTCCTCCCAGCACATACAGATTGTTCGTCTTTGTTGCCAGACTGACATGGTTTCGGGGGATTTGCTCAGCCATTGCTGCGAGGAAACACTCGTTCTCTTGGGCTTCGTAGGCCACAGCAGCAGTGTCGCTTATCATGACAATCATGTCTTTGGCGTACATGCCATACCTCCGGTTATCGTTCAGGTAACCAGCCAGCTTTCCGTCCTCTCCTTCCGCTTCACTTTCTCCTGTTTTTTCAGGCAACTTCCCTGCAAACGCATCCTTGACGGCCTTCATTTTTTTAACGAGCTCAGGATTG
This sequence comes from Xenentodon cancila, assembly GCA_014839995.1. Classification (NCBI taxonomy): domain Eukaryota; kingdom Metazoa; phylum Chordata; class Actinopteri; order Beloniformes; family Belonidae; genus Xenentodon; species Xenentodon cancila. Next base: position 7,199,444 of record CM026200.1, read on the forward strand.
GCCTTAATGAGCTCGTCTTTCTCCACTTTCTCTTTGAAGTACTTCTCTGGGAGCAGGCGGAAGCGAATGTAGTCGAAGGCCTCTTCCAGGGATTTTGCGCGTTTGTCCTTGTCTTTTCTGATCCACCTCATGAGACACTCGAACACGACCTCTTCTTTTTCAACGTTCAATGCATCGGCTCCGATGATGGCAAAGAATTCTGGCGGAGCAAGCTCTAAGAAATCAGCATCCTTAGCTATGGTCTCGAAGCGATCTGCAATGTAATCTCTGGCTGCCATTGCCAGTCTAGGACAGTTCAGCATCAGACCCAGCCTGTAGATGGCAAGGCAGCTTTTCATGGTCAGCTTCTTCTGGAGATAATTCACACAAACTGTGAACACTGAAGGAATCTGGAAGCGATTAGCAAGAGCCAAAATATCCTGTACATTGTTGTCATTGATGTCAATCTCAGCTGAGTACATATAATTTACAATCACCTCCATCATATTGGGGTCAAGGTTCTCCAGAAGAACCTCTTTCCTGTCTACCTCCTTGCCATCCTCCGTGAAGAAGAGCTCCCGGAAATATGGACTGCATGCCGCCAGAATGAGCCGATGGCAAGGGATGCTTCTGTCTCCAACCTTTAGTATACAGTCAATTAACTTATTCTCATTTAGAAGCTCTTTGAGTCCATCTTGTAGCAAAGTGCTCTGAAACAGACGGAGATCTTCTCTCAGACCTTGAGGATCCATTCTCTTTGGAAAGGAAGTAAATGGAAGGATCGTTGATGACTGTCTTCAGTAGCTGGGACAATCAGAGAACTACAGACAGCCAGGTCTGAAGCCACTTCAATATAACTGTGCCCCTCTAAATATAGCCGACCACCCCATCCACGAAGAATTCAGGTTGACCAAACCGGAGAGCTTACACAGCTGTCATTAAGCACAAACAACTGTGGAGCGTTGTCACCCCGCTGAGTAGTAGGAACATTGTTGTGCAACCAAACAGAAATAATATGTGATCTTTTTCATTTAGTTGACTCTTGCCTTTCCCATTAAGCAAAATAAATATACTGAAAAGTATTGAAATACTTCACACCGTCGTAGGAGTATTTATTCAAATGCTTTACTTGATGTTTAAAAATATGGCTGACAAACACTACAGTATTTTGGGGACGTGTACATGTTAACAGAGTCACAATTCACCGATAGCAATGACCACCTTCCCCACAGCGTGTGTCGTTCAGTGTTTAGTGCGTGAGACATCTAAGAGGGGAGTCACCTAATGAGTAGACGGGGTCAAGGACAGCTGCTGCCACAGGAGGTGACAGGTTATCCCTTTTTAACATTTTCAAAAGAGTTTTACATCTTTGTCCATGTCCTGAGATCCTTGTGTTCCTTTCTCATGCAGTAAAAACCTACTGAATGTGATAATGTATCAATAAATTACAAAGAGAGGTAGTCTTTAAAATCTACTTAAATATGTTTTATTCATATCAGATGATAAAAACCAAGTTTTAATCAATGATCTTTGCACTACAAAAGTACTTTTATTGACCTCCATAATAATATTTATTTTCTACTGTTTAAGAACACATTTTTACACATAAACTGTACAGCTTGACCTCTAGATAAATAGATGTATCCTATTATTACAAATGTACGCACAATATATACATAGAGGACATACTGTAAATGCCTCTCGCTGTTTCAGCTCATGACTTCCCACAAGCCTTGAAGCGTAAAACCATCCTTGAGCTTTTCGACGGCAAGACCAAGTTCCTCAGAGAAAATTGGTTCGCGGTCTTGTTGCTGTGGAATTAAAATAAATAAATTCAGTGTTCATAAATTTCATAGCAGATCATACTGTAAAATAAATAAACAATTCCAAGTTGATAATCGTTAATTATAATATTTACCTTGATGCCATCAGCAAAGTAAGCCTGTAAAAAAGCACATAATTAGCACAATTTGTAATAAATTACCACAGTAAACTGATTGTAATAGTGAATAAAAGCGGTAGTAGGTAGGTAGATTATATATTATTAGGTTTTGGACTAAATTAATCTTTTACGGTTCTTATAACTACTGGACAAAGTTCCGCTTTATTATTGCCTTTACATCACATTACAGTGGCTGATTGTGGTCCTTTCAATGTTTTTTATTCTTTTAACTTCCACTTTAAACAAACAAACCCAAAACACCCTTTTTCAATTTTAAAGTTTAAGTATCAGGACAGAATAAATTATTTATCAAGCAAAGATAATTAATAATCTGACAAAATATTTTATGTAATGAAATAATAACACCCTTCATCATTTTGACAAAAAAGACAAAAAAAAACATGAGAAAATCCTTAATGCCTCCGTGGAAATTAAGATAGTAAGTAGCAATTTGGTGCTCATAAACAAAGTGCGGTCAAATATACATCAGACGCCTTGATGCAGGAATGACAAGGAGTTTCAGTTTGCACAGTAATTTGAATCTCACAGAATGATGAAGACCAAACAATAACAAATCACACCATGTGCGTGCGTCAGCAGAGCAGGGAAATCAAGGACCAGACCAAATATGAATCTGCACAAACTGTACCATGAGAAGGCCACAGAATATTTAATAAACAAGATACGAGTCTGATCATAAAAGGTCCCAGAATATGTGAAAGCCAAGATATGCATCTGACCATCAGTCAGGTCACATATTTACTATTATCCCCTCTTTAAATGCAGATGCTTTGCCATTTTGCTGGTCTGGAGCATTCAGATGTGTGTCAACAGATTGCCAAGCGGGGAAAGCATCAGCAATGATACATTATGAAGCAATTGCTGCTGCCGCGCATTGTGAAGAGGGTTATTAGACCTATCTTCCCAGGAGTGGACATCCCAGGAAGTTTACACCAAGGTCAGACTATGAAGGTTTGTTGCCTTTCAGGTAGCTCCTCAGTCTTCATAACACTCAAAGACCCTAAGAGCTGTGTGGCCAACTATTGTTGTACAATGAGCAACACAAACACGAGCACTAGGCAACATAAATTTGTGTTTGTTCATTGTGCTGAAGGACATTAACTCACAGCTATTTTGAGAGACTGAAAACTAAACCTTTAACCTCCCAAAGGAACGATGTGTGTAGGCAAGGCCAACTCACAGTGAACGCATCGGTCTGTTCATCAGGCTCAATTTCCACATCATCAGGAGGTTGTTCCACTGTGAGTTCTTCCAACGGCTGAGGCTGAAATCATTTTTAGGACAAACGGCACTATGAAAACATGATCAGCTTAACTGCTGCCACACTGAGATATTCATAAATATTCATGAGAACGTCAACAGCTGTTAAGTTTAAAATAGACACAGAGTATTTTTGTCACTGGCTTGGTTCAAGCTTTGGTGTTCTCCCTGTGAAGCAGCCAGGATCAGTGATTCTCATGTTGTGCTTGTATACTTACTTTTTCCTCCATTTCATAGTCCACTCCAAAGATGGGGTTGGCAGAATATACTTTATGCAAGGAATTGATTTCTTTGAGTGCATCTTGAAGCTTATCCACTGGATCAATCTTAAACCCAAGCACATATCCTCCACTCTAAAACAAAGAAAACAGCATATATTTGCATATCATACGCACTAAGACTGAACATGAAAACATCAAGTTACAGTTAAAAGTTACCTGTCTTGAACTTTCTATGACCAAAGCAAGGCCAAACTTTGAGTCTCTTATTCTGATTGACCACTTGGAGAAAAAAAAATAAAAAGAGTATTTTTATACATTACACAACAAAACTGGACTTCATAAATAGAAATAATCCCGTAGGACTTTTATTAAAACAATAGTTCTTTGTTTATAAAAAACAAACACACACTGTTAGCTCAGAATTGCATCACTTGTATTGTGTTTAATAATATAATGAATTAATAACAAGTAAAATAAATGAAATATGATGGGAACAAGGTTTGGAAACGGTACACTTCAGTCAAGATGAAAGTCTACTGTACTTACAATCTGGAGGTAAGGAATGCTGACATTAAAGCTTTCGTTCATATTGGCGTGCCACACAATCCTGACGTTGGTGATGAAGAAGGTTCCAAGGTTACCCTAAAAGAAAGAGCAGTGGAGTGAATAGTGACCTGGTTACACATTTTACAAATTAATGATTTTAAAAATGACACAGAGAAATACAGATATAAGACAACTCTACATTTCTGCAACAAGACTGGTACCTGATCACTGGATAAATTCCAAACACCATTGATTTTATCGTACACTTGCTCCCGGGGCAAGAGTCTAAGCTGCTTATTTTGAATAAGAGCAGCTCGCAATTTCAGGTCCCGGTACATCTTAGAAGTCTCATAAGCCCTGTAATAATGAGAAACATATCTTTAAAATAAAGTCCCTTCAGAATAGATGTAAAGTTAAACATCTAAGTGCTGTTTTCACCTGTGTACAGCTATCACAGAGGTGAAGAGTCTTGGACTTCCCGGAACCAGATTTGTAAAGATGAACTCAAATCTTGTGTTGTTGGACTTTGTTAAGATGTAGAGAGCTTCAGTTTGCCCTCTCAGTTTCTGAAAAAAGTGGAATTAATTTTGTAATTAGCCTGTTTATCTGTCCTTACATTCGCGATTCAATTTATAGTCATGTACAAAATAAAGTTGCCATTTTTGTATTTGCTTGATTAGATATTTTCTTCTCGTAAGTGAAAAATTAATGCAACATGCGATACATTGGACTTACAGAGTTTGCTGTCCTTGTTGTGATGTTAATAACAGAGTTGTAACCCACAGCTAGAGAATGAAAGCAGAGATTTTTTTTACAAAGATTGGATACTATCCATTTATAATTTCACTTTGCTGTATTGACATTCACTTTTAAATCCGAGTAGTTGGAATATGCCAAAAACTCTTGGTTCTTACCACAATAAGGTATCTAAACTGTCAAAAACAGCTTGATGCAACCAAATTAACACATTTTTGCCACGTTGGTTTACTTACACAAGTTGACTCTTGGCAGAGCCAAAGAATGCCAAATGATCCTCAGGTTTGTCACCAGGAGTCGCCCTGCACAACGAGACCGTCATAGTCTTTAACTTGCCCGATGACGAGCCACACTCACAAAAAATAAAATAATAAAAATAAAAAGTGGTCGGATAAATGACACACGCACCTCGATCTCCATTGTTTCCCTTCGTGTCTTCAATGGAGTCCAGACAATCTATCAGCACCTCTCCTGGACGAGTTTTCATCTGCCTGTATTATTAATGTGCAGTAAAACATTGTAAACATCATGATCGGTGTTGGTAGAAGATGACGCGCCTGCAGTTTTAACCATTGCGTTTGTTTAGCCACTTAGCTTTATCGAGCTACGAGGCTAAACGACGATGAAAACATCCCACACGAACACAGAGTCCACTCACTGTGCTGTTATGTCGAATCTAACGTCTCTGTCCTCCCACAGAGCATCCAACGCAGACGCCATGGCAGCACTTTGCTTGTCTCTGTGACTGCAAAAACACTTAAGCTGGTAAACCGAAACACTTGACGAGCTCTTCTGAGAAGCCGCGGAGCGTCATAATCACCGAGGCAACAGACGGCGAGCCTGAAGGACAAAAACGTCTGACGTTTGCGTTGTTGACCTTTTCTTAAAAACGTTACATGTGTTGATAAGCCAAGCAGCTCTGGGGTCCTGGTTGCAGTTACACCGAGCAGTCTTTTGCTGTTGCTATCAAATTGTCTCTCTTTGCATGTGCTAGTATTTATTTGCTTAGCTTTCATCCATTTAAACTATGATTTTCTAAAAAAACATTTACATGGTGTATTGGACACTGTTCTGATTGGAGGAATTATACCAGTGATTAAGACATTCTCCTTTAAAGTCTGACATATAAAATTAAAAAACGAAAGAAAAAGAAAATTATTTTTGATGTATTTCAGGTGTTTATTATATATAAAAATGTATTACACCCTCAATTTTATCTTTAAGCGATGTGTTTTCTGGGATGGGGCTGCACAAGCATGTTGGACTCCAACACATCTCTACATGGATTTTGGAAAATACAGGAGGGCTGAAGGTTTGAGACAAGCTCACAGAAGTTGGGCAGAGGTGCTTGTAGTGCTTTTTAGCAACAGATGATATGATGTTGGACATGTGTCTGTGAAGGAGCATCTCTGCACCTCAGACGTCTAACTGCTGGCTATGAGTTTTCATCTATGTTGTCCTTCACAGCCCAACAAAAACATGATATGAGCATATGAGAACCCCTAATATTAATCCAAAGTAAACTGGACAGGCATCTAGCAGATCCCCACGACCCTGAACAGGAATAAACAGGTATAGATGATGGATGGATGATGGCAATTTTCATCATTTTGAAAATTGTGTTTAATCTTTCTTCAGTAGTTTATATTCCTTACACTGAATATTGAGTAAAAATTGCTTGGATTTCAGTAAATATCACAAATATATTTACAAACTGAATGGACATTTGAACACAAGAACTAACAACCATCTTAAAGTTTTAATAACTAAAAAATATAAACTTTTTATTCAGGTATACACACCATCCAAACATGAATTGATTTCATTGATAAAGCCTTAATCTTCATCACAATATGATATTAGTATTGGGCCTCTGAAAGCAGCATCCAAAGAGAGAGGCCCTGAATTACAGCTGCCAGTCGTAAACTAAAAGGATATAATACAATAAAATCACACACAGAGGTAATAAAAAAAACACATTTCAGTGAATCTTATCAACATAAGGTAAAACATCTCACTCTTGTTGTCTTGGTAGAAATATTTTCAGACTATAAAAAGCACAAAGCTCAAAGAGGATTTTGAATGATTTACTCATGGAGAAAACGAAGCCCCTGGACCATTTCGATGTAGCCCTTCCCTACTTACACAAAAATTGTATTTTGTTAATGATTCTCAAGGTGAGTGAAAACAGACTATAATCTATGCTGCAGTTTTCATTGACAGCTTTACTTGGTTTTAGCATAATAGTTAAGTTGTATTCAAGTAGCATAACAAGGTGGTTTTTGACCATGCAAAGAAGACATGTGTCTATTATATGCAAAGAAGAATAATGCCTGGAATGCCCCTGAAAATGTCTTCCTAAGTAATTTCAAGGCAGGATATGTTTACCAAGCAGTCAAACTACCACAGATTGGCAAGAAAATTTAAAAACGTGATAAATAAAAAAAAGAAATGTTTCCCAACCCCAATCCACAGATGAATCCTCAGTGGGGTTTTTTTAAGGTTGCCCTTTTAAAACCATAACAGCCAAATTCTCATTACAGTATTATGTAAAAAAAAAAAAAAAACCCAAAAAACAAAAAACAAACAAAAAACAAGAAAAAGTCTGCATCTTTAGAAGATATCAAAAAGTTTTAACATTTCTTGGGTTTAACCAGTAATGTGTCAACTTTCTTTAAATTTGACATTTGTTTCTAAAGACAAAAGTGCATGAAATTTGCAGAACACAAGTGACATTGCGTTATTAAACAAAACCAGGTGACTGTAGGATTTCTGAGTTTCTTTTCCATTTATGCAGCTGAAAGAGACAAAGTGTGACATTTAGACAATGGAAAATAGTGCATCTGCTGTATAATAAATAAATAAATAAACAAATACATAAGTAAAAAGCTTACTTTTTCTGAAAAGAACACAAGTCTTCTTGCATTCATCTTCAGTTTCATAACGGTTTCCATTTCCACCACAGCCTCCGTACCAAAACTGTGCGCAGGCGTTGGCTTGTTTGTCATAGTACCAGCGAATGACGTAATCTCTGCAGCTCCCTTGGTCCAAGATGAGTTTACAACGGGGATCAAGAGGAGGGAGCTCTGTAGAAGAAAGGGGGTCTGAGTTTTCCAAAGATGTGTGTACTAAACAAGAATTAGATACAGGTATGCAGTAACATGTACTCTACTCTTCGATGCTCCACATGTCTGGAACAAACTCCCAGAAAGACTCAGATCAGCTGAAACACCTAGTTTATTTAAATTCAGGCTGAAGACTCATCTGTTCTCAGCTGCATTTGAATAAAGACACAAATCCACAGTTTTTTACTTTTACGCTTAAGTTTTAAAACTTGATTACATTTTGACCACTGGTTTTATTTATTGTTTTTTGCTTTCTTTCTTTTGTTTACACTTTAAATCATGCTTTTTATTTATGTGATGTTTTAATGCCTCTGTAAATATTAAACTATGCAAACCATATGCAGTATTATTTGTAATTTAATATTTAGTGTAATTTATATTATTCTAAAAATCATCTTTAGGTAATTCCCTGAATATTTTGGAAGCAAAGCATTTCAATTTTTAATAAATACATTTTGGATTCAGTTTCTGTTTAAAAGGAAGGTGAATTTTACAGTATTGCAGTTTGGTGATTGTGTTTGATGAATTGTGATGGCTGTGAATGGTTTTCCAGTAATAACTGACACAGACTTCATCTTTAGTTTCAAAGTCCTCAGATTGTGAGTACTGCACTCACCTTTAGGCAGGTCTGGACTCACCACAGGCTTTAAGTTATTAGGGTTTGACTGTGAAATTGAGCCCTGTGTTGACAAAGATGTTGCAGATAAAGATGACGATGACGCTGGTGACGATGATGCTGATGAAGATGCTAAGACTGTCCCACTGGAGACGGAGCTTTTGCCCTCAAGAGATGACGATATTGTTTTGTTGACAACAGACCCCGGAACACCACTCCGTACGTGAGCCTTTACGTCTAAATCTTCACCGTCATCATCTTCCACCACCTACAGTCAAATAATACAATTATAGATCATTAATGCATTTAATTCATTTTCATCACTAAAGACGATTCAAAGATTGTTGTGTATATAAAACAACAGAAGAAGACCTGAGGAGGTAGACGATCGGCACTAATGGGTAGCGTGAAAGTGTCCCCGCGGCCTCTGCTGCTAGTTTGTCTCCCGTTTTGGATTTCCTTTTGGTAAGCACTTCCATATCCATTGCTTCCATAACCAAAAGCACTATTGTCATGGCCATTAGTACTCTTTTGATTGATTCTGTTCAGAACAAACCCATTGTTGCTGTTCCAGGGTCCATTGGTGATGTGATTGTAAATAAGGGCACCATTTTCATCTTCACAGAACTGGCTGACAAGTTTAGACTCCAACGCTGAGAAAACAATAAATAAATGTGTTCATTTTAATACTTCTACTCCCATACCTCTGGCAGAACAATCTTTATAACATCTGACTGTGATTATTACCTGGAAGAGTATTGAAGTCATCAATAAGGTACATGTGTTCACTGTCTGGATCAGAGGCGATGAGATTGAGCTCTCGCAGGAACTCAGCCTGCGTAGGATCAGAGGAATTTACAATCCCGATAGCGTACATCTCGATGTTTGCAGCATGAGCTTCTCTCACAGCCATGTCAAGCTTGACGGGCTCTCGTTTGTCTGTCTGACCATCAGTGATGACGATGGCAACTTTTGTGACTCCAGGTCGAGCACTGAAGAAAGCCTCCTGAGTCGCCTTTCTAATAGCTGTACCAGTGTAAGTGCCTTCACCCATGTAAAGCATTTTTCTTATGGCCTGCTTGACATCCTCTTTGCTCGTGTAGCGGGCCAGGTTGAACTCTAAATAGACATCCAGACTGTAGAGAACCAGTCCGATTCTGGTGGCGTTGCGTCCTACAGTGGTCCTGTCCACCAACCTTGTGACAAAGTCTTTGATGATCTCAAAGTTCTCGGGGCCGACGCTCTCTGAGCTGTCGATGACAAACACAAGCTCCATCGGCCTTTCTTTGCACTTGATGCCACATCCTGAAAATAACAAGATAAAATTAAACTTTACTGCTGTTCTGTTCTTTATCTTATTCAATGTTGGTCTAAAGATGTGCCAATTTACATTTTGATCCAACAATGAAGTGTTTTGTTATTTTTTTTTCTGAAAAATACCACTTTTATTGCCAGTTCTGGTAAGCTCTAGGCTTTGATTTAATATCTTTCTGCTCATGATTGGATCTGAGCTTAACGACTTTACTGTGCTGGTTAATGCATTTTTTCTTTGGTATTTTCCTATTAAAAAATGTTAGTATGAAATGGATTTAACAGCATTAGCAGCTAATGAACCAGCTGGTAAAGGTTATTGGACCTAGATGTGTGAACATGACTTAGTAACTGTTTGAAAAGTACACACACACAAACACACACTAAACAATCAAAACCACAACTGATGCTAATAATGTTGTAAATGTCCTTTATGAGGAAACGACGGGATAGGCCTCTCTTTCTCCACATGTGCTTGATTCTGTTCTTGGATAAAAAAGTGTTAATTCTGTTGATAAAGTTTTTATATTTTGGAGATGGTTAGAGTTGTGGAGTTGGGTTCTTGACCCAACAACAAAAAGAAGAAAAAAATAATTTGACCCCCCTCTGATAGGAAACACATCTTAGTCTTCAGTCTTACCACATATTTCTTTGATCAGCTTAATGACGTCTTCCCTCTGATAAACATAAGGAACTTTAATTAGGTGAAAGTTTTGTTTAATTTTTTTAATGTATATCTTGATTTGGTAAACTCACTGTCAGTCCCGGTTCTCCCTTTGTTCCTGGTCTCCCCTGAAATATTAAAAAAAGCAATTACTGGTCTGTATCTGCAGTTATTTCGATGGCAATGATGTAAACTTAAAATTTTATTTATTTGCATGAGGCAGCTTTTTTAACAGTGTACTAGATAGTCATACATTGCAGACACTTCTCTAAACACTATAACATAGTATCTGTCACTTCTTTAAAAACTATTGATTATTTTACCAGTTCTCCAGGAACTCCGGGATCGCCCATGTCTCCTTTTATACCCTTGATTCCCCTCTCACCCTGCAAACCACGGTCTCCCTGTTGCAACAAAAATCAGTTTTCTCAGCAACAGATCAATTAAAACATAAGAGGTGGTGCTAAGAAATATAATATTAAGAAGGTACATATAAATCAATCACCTTAGGTCCAGGAAGCCCATCTCCCTGAGGTCCTCTAGGCCCAGTCATTCCTTGAGATCCTGGCTCACCCTAAAAATTAGAATTTAGATTTATTGATTCATACAGAAAGCTTCCAAACTTAAAAACGAACGAACAAACAAACGAACGAACGAACGAACGAACGAACGAACGAACGAACGAACGAACGAACGAACGAACGAACGAACGAACGAACGAACGAACGAACGAACGAACGAACGAACGAACGAACGAACGAACGAACGAACGAACGAACGAACAAACGAACAAACGAACAAACGAACAAAAACTACCATTATGTTTTGACAGGATGTTTTCAGTGTGTAACATGTTAGCACCACAATGTCTCCTTTACTTGTATTCCATTAAAGCAAAACAGTGTTTTACCTTTGGACCTTGAATACCTTCTCCTGGAGGTCCAATTGGGCCAGGAGGTCCTGGTCTCCCAATGTTACCCTGGGGAACATGGTTACAGTTATTATTTATGAACTATTGCACAAATGTACAACAAACATACAGGTCATGCTGTCAAAGATGTTTTTAATTAGGATTTAGATTTGAAAAGTGATCATAATTAGATCAAACTAAAAAGTTGGTGATCATTTTTACTGGTGGCCCTTGTAATCCCTCTCCTGGTGGACCTGCCAAACCTGGAAGTCCTCTGAAGCCAATGTCTCCCTGGAGCAAATATAACATTCTGAAATAAGCATTCCCATACATCCATATCCACAACCAACAGAAAAAACCCGTAAAGACAAACCTTAGGGCCAGGAATTCCCACTCCCTCTGGACCGGGCTCACCTGGTAAGCCTGGCTGGCCTGGAGGACCCTGGCAACAGAACAGCACTTCTTTTCATCTTAGTCATCTTTTATAACATTTCACGCTTACAGATTTTTAAGATGTGCAAAAACCACAAGATCACTTTTAATGTTTGGGTTGATGATACGAACCACAGGGCCTTGGATGCCTTCTCCTTTTGGACCCAGTGAACCTGGTGAACCTGGAAGGCCACGATCACCCTGGTGAAACAAAATGCAGTAATTGATTGCACAGTTGCACAGTGGGGCATGTAAATAGGTTTTGTTAAAAAAAAATAAAAAAACGTAAAATCACGATTGACTACATTTACCTTTGGACCGGGTAATCCAAGGCCTGTTTCTCCAATAGGACCAGGGGGTCCAGAAGAACCAGCGTCACCCTTATGTGAAAAAACAAATTCATACTTGTGCCAACAGTTTTTGGATTCATTGCATTGCATCACACTATTTAACTCCCGGCGGTCTGCCAAGATATGAAGTAAAAGACAGTTTGACGATCAAGTTTATTTATTTGTTGATTTATTTTTTTACCTTTGGACCTGAAATGGACCGTCCTGGTTGCCCTGGTATGCCCTGTGGTCCTGGAATCCCACGTTCACCCTTATAAAATAAGATTGTGTAAGAGCGTTTAGATCCTATTAATGCCTTTCTTTATTCATGAGGGCCCATGACAGGCTTTGTTTTTGGCTCTGATTATAAGGTGGGGTTGGGTCGGGTATAAATCTTCAACAAATGTCATAAAGTAAATGGAAGAGTGATAAAGAACAGAAGCTACTATTGATTCAACACATACAGGCATTGCAGCCCAAAAATATATTATTGTCCTTTTCTACTGGACTTATCAGTTCTTACTTTTGGACCAGAAGGTCCTGAGATCCCAGGAGGCCCATGTAGTCCCCGGATGCCCCTCAGACCCTGATCACCCTGTGAGGAAGCACCACAAGCATTATCAGAATAAAATACATGGGAATATACTGTAAATTCTACACTAGACAAGAATATTGATTGGAAAACATACTTTCTCTCCTTGAATACCAATTCCTAGTGCTCCTTCAGGACCTCTTAATCCAGGTAAGCCGGGCTCCCCCTTATAGAAGCAAATAAGGTTAGTTAATCGTAGAAATACTTATTTGTTTTTTTGTAAGGTCGTGGAAAAAGAAAAGTTAAGGGTCTGGCACTGCTAAGATGCTGATGAATTGGCAGGCTGGCGTCACTGATTTTACCTTCTGTCCTGGAGGGCCGTCTTCTCCTGGAAGACCAGGCAAACCAGCTAGTCCCGCTTCTCCAGGTGTTCCCTGCAGGATATAGGAGACAAATGTTTTTGATTTTTGATAGCTTCAGTGCAACAGTACTCTCTTCATGCAAACATAAACTACTGGCCATTTTGACAATAACACGTTGTCTTCAGGAAATGAGTTCTCTTACCTTTGGGCCAGGTTCACCTATTCCTCGCTCTCCCGGAGCTCCCTGCTCTCCTGGTAAGCCTTGGTCACCCTGGAAACAACAACAACAAAAAAAAAATGCAAACACAAGACCTTACAACAAATAAGACAACAGAATATTGTAACGAATTATTAAATATTCCAGTTATGAACTTGTTTAACATTTTTGTTTTATTCTGACAACGCTGTCGGCAGAATAAAAACTATGATTTTTGGGTTTATGCAAATTACAGATGAACATAATGCCTTTATACAATGTATGCTCTGACATACATACTGGCTATGTGTGATGGAAAGCAGCATTTATTTCAGCAGCATGTTCATTGAAATCATGGCATCATTTTGTCCTTACATAAAGTATTCCAGCTTTGATAGGACCTTTTAATATTAACAGATTTTACCATGTACACATTTTTCATATTTGTCTATTTTTGGTTGCTTTGTCTTGCTTTCTGTCCTCTCTAGTTTATGTCCCAAGGTAAAATTACAATTCCAGATCAACCTGGAATCAAACTCTTTTCACAAAGATGACCATTATCTAATTTTAATAATAATTTTGTCTTTTTTTTTTTGTTGTTTTTAAACAAACCTTTGGTCCAGATAAGCCTTCTCCTGGAAGCCCTCTGACACCTGGTGGACCTCTTGGTCCCTCAATTCCCTGCAAAATTATATTGATTTGAGGTTTATTATTGCAGTACATGCTACTATAGCCTATTTATGTTTCAATTTGTATGTCACAGGAATAAAAGTATTTATTTAAAGGTATTGGATTAACCTTTTCTCCCTGTATCCCCACGCCTACTGGTCCAACTGGCCCTGGACGACCTGGGGGCCCCAATTCACCCTGAAAGTAAAACACCACAGCAAGTTCAGAACCACCACTATCTGTTTTGCTACTCTCAGTTTGTTATTTACGTATGCACGTGCTACACACAAACACACCAAAAACCCACGTAATGAAATACACGTAAACAGCTGCACTGTAACCAAATGTTTTATTTACATGGCTGTCCCTTCACATCTTTTTATAGAGAGACATCACTATAATTATAGTCCAGAGGAACATTTGACTTTCATAAGACGCTTACAACGCACCTGGTCTCCTTTAATGCCTACGCCCTGCTGTCCTCTCAGTCCCCTCGGCCCTGGGAGCCCCCGATCCCCCTGTGGAACAGAACCAGGTTAACTCTGTTCCTTGCAATATTTCACAGCTGCTTGAGATTAAATCAGATCCGTATTGTTTTTTCAGCAAAGTGAGTATGAAGAAAAAAAAAAACATGTTGCCTCCTGTTGCTCTTGATAGAAAATGATCCAATGCAACAGGAATGACAGTGTGTACTTTTTGACTTCATGGCTCTTCTTGAGTTGATCAGTTTTAAACCTTGTCCAGCACATTATTAAATTAACGCACTGAAAGGGTTTGGTCATGTCTGACAAATTTATTTATAATATTTTAAATTCGGCAGGAGTAAAAGTGTTTGGACATGTGCCACAGCTTAAACAAATGTAAAGTTCTCTGAGGAAATTTGATTTTGTCAGCATTTTTACAGGTCCAGTCATATTTCTTTACAGAGATACTTCATCAAACACAAATATATCCTCCTCTTATTGCAAAACGTACCCACAAACTCTGCATTAACCTTCCAACAGAAGGAAGGTACTAATGCTGCGTTTTCCACTTTCATCAGGTCAGATGGCATCTTTTCTGTTGTACAGTGAAACCCAGCTTGTGACCAGTCGCGCATGTCTTCATTGAATCCCAGTTATAATGTCATCTGCGTCTTTCATGGGGGCAACATGTTACAACGTGCAGAGTTTTTATTGCGTGAACACCTGAGTTGTGAGTCACCGAGCTGGAACAAAGGCTGGGTTTGATGGACTGAACTGTTTCATGGCACATCTTAGGTATATTCAGACAAAAATATACACACTTGATACGTATCAGCAGTGGAATCTGCAGATATTACAGTGACTAATATCTCACCCTTTGGATCTAGTTAGTGTATCATGCAATTTTATGTGAGCAGCTTCTGAGGTTTTGTAAGGTAAAAGTAACTAGTTGAAAACTATTTGGATTAAGGACTGAAATATGAAGCTGAATTATACAACTAATTACAATGAAGCTGGGAGGCTGTGTAAAAAGTAAATAAGAACAGAATGAATTTACTTAAACTTTTTTAATAAACCCATATTTCATATTTTAATAGAATACAACATATTAACTAAAACTGAGATATTTTTACCATCTCATGGAAATATTTGCTCATTTTGAATTTGATGGCAGCAACATATCTCAAAAAGAGTTGGTACAGGGTGTTGTTTACCATCGTGTTGCATTCCCTCTTCTCTTAACAACTATCTGCAAGGATCTGGGAAGTGGCGAGACCAGTTTCAGAAGAAGAAAGTTGTCCCATTATTTTCTGCAATGTGTTTTATGTTGGTGAAAGGTCTAGACTTTAGGCAGGACTCTTCTCCTGCAAAGCCATGCCGTTGTGATAGATTGTGATGGATGCAGTACGTGTTTTAGCATCGTCTTGCTGAAATATGCAAGCCCGTCTCTTAACGAGATGTTGTCTGGATGGGAGCATATGTTGCTCTAAAACCTTTATGTATAGATAAAGCCTTTTCCAGATGTGGAAGGTGCTCGATCCACAGGCACTGATTCAACGCCATACCATCAGAGGTGCAGGCTTTTGAATTAAGTGCTGATAAGAAGATGATTGTCTCTTTCCTCTGTAGTCCACAGAACATGGTGTCTGTGGTTTCCAAACAGAAATGCAAATTTACATTCATCTAAGGACAGAACAGTTTTCTACGGAAGAAGATTATGGTCAATAACAATGTTAATATAATTCAGTGTGTTTGGAGTGATAACCTGTAAAGATGATTTGCAGGTTGTTTACTTTGAACTTTGTGTTATTTTACAATAAAAATGAGTAAAGGTTGACAGAAAGTTGAAAACACCTTTTTTATTTAGTCCTGCCACTTTTAAATGTTAATATATAATATTAACATTTTTATATAATATAAAAATGTAAATATTTCTTTAGTTTTCAAGTGGTATTTCTGAACTAACCTTTGGTCCAGGAAACCCTTCACCTTGGGGTCCTTTTTCTCCTTGAACACCTTGTTGTCCTTGAGGTCCCTATAGAAAAACAAACAAAAAGAGGGCACAAAAAGATTTAAATATTCATGCAAAAATATTGGCCCTCAGTTGATCAAAGTGATCGAAAAGCACAGACTCTGATGCTTCTTAACTTACAGGAGAGCCAGGTTCTCCCACTCCTGGAGGACCAGGAGGACCTGGTCGACCCTGGAATCCTATGTCCCCCTACGGAGTAAAACAGAGGCTTCTCTTTAACTTTAGAATGCAAAACTAATGAATTTTAATAACAGATTATTTTAAACAACAGTACATTTTCTTAAATACAGTTTATGATACGACATACTTTTGGTCCGGGAAGTCCAATACCAGTTTCCCCCTGAATTCCAGGAGGGCCAGTTGGGCCTCGTTCACCCTGTAATCACACATAACAAGCAAAAAAAAAACTTGTATTCTGCTTATTTATGTGTTTACAATGTTATTTTGAAGTTTTGCTCTAATACTTTACATGCCTTAAAATAAAAAACAATATTGGTCTCATATTGAACATTGGCCTTTGTACGATGCTGCAGAACCTTTTGTAACTTTGTGACAGAAATGTTCAGCTACTTGTCCACTGATTTCTCATATCACCAAACACTATCTTGTGTGCATGCATATACTGATCCACTATTAAAAAGCAAACAAAAAAACAAGGTCACAACCAAATGCAAATGTGGAAAACTACCAAACTTCAAAAGAAGAAGACCACAGAGCGACAGGTGACACATTTGCTTGGCCAGTCTTTCACAGAGTCGTGTACGCAAGTGCTTCCCATGGTTGAGGCTTTCTGTTAGTCATGGTTTTCCTGTTTTTTATAACCTCTGTTCTGAGTTTTGTCATGTTAGTGTTGTGGTTTCAGGAGTAATATTTTGTTGATCTGGATTTTGTAAAGCCTTTTGGTCTTTACCCCCCCCTCCCTGTCTCTCTCTCTTGGTGCATCTTTTATATATATTAATTATTGTGGCCTGTGTCTTCGTGTCATCCCTGATTGTTAGTATTGTCATGCGCTTCCTCCCGTTATTGCCAGTCCATTTGTCCTACTCCCCATCTTGTCCATCTGTTCTTAAGTTGTTTTTTTTGTTGGATATCCCACTGTGTGCAGGATGTTCACTACTCCTGCTTTTCTTTTTCTGTCAGCAGCTGGTGGATTTGCCATAAGATGAGATGTTTCCAGCAGTTCAGGAGCAATATTTGCTTTGGGAAAGGATGCTGTAGACTTTGGACTTTGTATATCTGCTGTCTGTTTACATTTTATGCACAAATTATTCAGCCACTAGCAAAAGCAAAATATATATATTTTAAATTATCACATGACCTCTTTGATATCCACATGCATTAGAGATTAGATAATTAATACAATATATTTAGCTATGTCATCATGAAAACATGTGATGGATTATGTCATTTTTTTAAAGCATTACATGGACAAATGCTGCCTAAGATAAATATAACTGTGCACACACTAACATATGCACAAGCAAGCGAGATGCTTCTTTGAAAATCACATTGCAGATCAAATCATTCACATTTTTAAAATCCAAGTGTCTGAAAAGATTTTAAACAACTGATCTACATAACATTTAGGACTAATTACATTATTTTGGTTGGGGATTTACATCTCTATTTATATTGAAAATAAAAACATAAAGACACCAGAAATAATGCCAGTATTTAGTTCATATTAATATATATTTATGTGTTATATAAATAAACATACCAGAGCTCACTGTATGGAAATATTTCTTTTGAGTGAGTTAACATAAATTATGACAAAAGGACCACCAAGACTCCAGCTTGCCTTTATAAATACTGTCTGCAGGTTCTGACATGATGAAACTGCACACAGACTTTCCATGTATGTTATTAACTCCAAGCCATGTTAGACAGCTCGACAATGCTGTAGGGCACGTCTTAGTATGAATTTAGATACAGGATACAGGTCATTAGGAGACACATGTGAGATTAAAAAAAAAAAAAAAAAAAGAAAAGCAAGGATGTGACACACTTTGGCTTATCACCCGTTTCCCACATGGTGGTCTATTTCAGGTTTCAGTGCTGTAGGGCCGATATGGAGGTGGTAAAGCCCCAGCGTCTTGTTCAAACTTATCATAAAAGGAAATGTAAAGGTCACAGCAGATGTGCATGATAACTTAAGTAAAAGTTGTAAAAACAGGCCTGACCTGCTTCCCCTGAGGGCCCTCGGGTCCAGTGTCTCCCTGTGGTCCTGGTAAGCCCTGGGGAGGAAAATCACAGTCATTCATACAGAGACAGGCACACACATCCAGAAAAGCATGTTTGGATAAGGAAAAAATAACATGAGGTGGTGTTTTTTTTTTTATTCTTTTGTATGTTTTTTTATGTTTACAATCAATATACAGTAAGCATAGATTAATTCAGTTGTTTTTTTTTTAATAATATGCAATCATGTTAACAAGAAAGTACATCCCTTTTCAGTTCTATGAGAAAGCCATCTGGTTCTTACTGGGTCTTAAAATTTGGTAAATAAAGCCTCAGATAGAGAAACTGGAAAAACTTACATTTTACATATCATTTTATCATTATTCATAAAAAAAATCAGTTAAAAAAGTGTGTTTGTGCTTCCTTAGTGTTTTCAAAAGACTTAAGAGTATAAGTACAAGCCAGGTGCTGCAGATTAAATCCACTGGGTTAACTGATCATATGCAGGTGTGATCACCTCTATAAAAGGAAATGTATTGAGCAATGTATTAACACAATTTCACGAATCAAAGACATCCGCAATGATCCTAGAGAAGAATTTGTTTCTGCCAATCAACCTAGGATGATTTATAACACAATTTCCCAATAATCTGGGGACAATAATCCTACAGTAAAAAAGATAATTCACAAATGAAAGATAATCTAAGATGGTGCACAACAGATTTCCCACAAAATCAGACGATGTAATACTCAGAAAAACTCAAGAGAAAAAAAAAACAAAACTCAATAGCTACATTATAAACTCTGTGTGGCTCAGTTACCAAGTTAAATGTTGTTGTGGCAGTAAAATAAAAAAAAAACAAAACAAAAAAAACAGCAGAAATGTTTTAAAAAGAACACAACAGCTTGGCTGAAATTTGCAAAATTGAACAAACCACAAGATGTCTTGCTCAGTGTTCTCTGTATAGATAAGACAAAGGTGAAGATGTTTGGCCATGAACATCTGAAACTTACATACAACAGGACCCCAAGGGCACGAATCAATTCACAGCAGATGCAAAACAAAACAGTTACGGTGTTGCAATAGCCCAGTCAAAGTCTTGTCCTAAACCACGCCGAAGACCTGTGCTTAAACAAGTGTCTAAAAAAAACTCAGTGAATTTGATAGTAAATAGGTTATTGTTACAGCGGAGTCACAAACCTGGGAAAGGTTTTTAAAATTGTCTTCATGGTGTCAGATGGTAACTGTTATTTATGCTTGTCCTGTTAGATTTTAGTGCTACATTTGATATGCTTGTTGAATACATTCTGTTACCGACCCTTGGACATGTTTTAGAGATTAAAGGAATAGCAATATGGTCATTTAAGTGGGAGTCCAGTTTGTTAATGTGAACAAAGAGTCCTTCCTCATTCACCATAGTTAGTCATTGTGTTCCACAAGGACCTGTACTTGGACCTAACAGGTTTCACTCCTATTAGGTAGCATTATTAGGCAGCATGGTATACATATTTATTCCAGTGCAGATAATACCTATCTACACCTATCCATAAAGCCAGACAAAACCAGTTAACTAGGCTACAAGCATAAAGGCTTGGATTACTTCTAATTTCCTAATAGTAACCTTCTGTCTCAGAAAGACGAAGAAAAACTAGTCCATGTATGTCTTGCTTTAAGACTGAATTATAGTAATTTCTTCCTATTAAGATTTTCAAAATTTCTCTGAAAAGCATCCATATGATGGAAAATACTAAAGGCAGAGTTCTTTTAAAGATTAGCACGAAGTAATCATAATTGTTCAGCTTTAGGTTGAAATTCGTCTCACCAAATATGAACACCCCATGTATGCCCATGAGGAGGATTGAATTGAAGTAATGTTTTGATGCAGTCTGTTGCTTTGCTTAGCTACACTGCAAACACACGAACAGAACTGTTTTAACACGAATGTTTGCAAGAGTGTGTTTCATGACTGTGACCACAAACGCATGAACCATTACTGACCTGCAGGCCTCTCAGTCCTCTTGTTCCAGCTGAACCCTCTGGACCCTGATGCACATCACACAGAAATTAGACAAATCATCCATCTATCATGTAATTAAACAATCAAATACAGTGTGGACACTGTGAAGGAGTCATCAAATAGTAAATACGACAATACATGTGTGCAGCATCAGCATTGTTGTCGTACCCTGTCTCCTTTGATTCCTGGAGTGCCGCACTCCCCTCTCTCCCCCTGGGAAGAAAATACAGCAGACGTATCGACCAGGTTTGACTTGTCTCCAACAAAACATGTCTGCATCTGCTAGCAATCTTAATACCTGCTCTCCTTTGTAACCTGGTCTTCCCTGCCAATAATAAAAAAGAGATTCAAATGTCACGCAATAATAAACGGCTGAAACAATAATGAATATATACGATAATTTGAATCACATGTGAGGGTATTTACCTCAGCACCCTCACGTCCAGGTATTCCACTCAATCCTGCTTCACCCTAGTATGACACAATAACAAATACTCATTGTATTAGCTAACATAAGTTCAAAAAGTATAAACATGTTTAAAATAAGAACATCACACGTTGGAAACATGAGAAGTGCCGAAAGATTAGTCAGGAGGGTGATGAGACAGGTGAGCAATCATGATGACTTTACATTTGAAATGCATGTATATATATATATATATATATATATATATATATATATATATATATATATATATATATATATATATATATATATATATATATTTATATATATATATATATATATATATATATATATATAGCGTTTTAGCGCATTAAACTTGCATTCTTTTGAGTGGCCAGCAGAGGGCAAATCAAAACGGGTCAGATCGTATAGAGGTTTGTGGAATGATGATACTTAATACTTGATTTGTGGTCTCATTAAGCATTTACTCCTGAATATATATCACTAATCATTATTTTAAATTGTTTCTTTAATACAGAATCATATTAATTATATAAATCCAGTTCCCAATGAGATGCATAGATGATATGATGCAGGATTTTCATCAAAGCGGAGCAGAACTCTACTCTTTGTTCTTGCATATTGTCCACTGGTTTTTTGATCAGAGACTTAACTCACTCTCATGTAAACAGGACAAGACATGAATAGCAAAAACATAAAGCTTTAAAGTTTGGCAATATGGCTTCTGTGTTTTGCAGGTTTTCCTGACTTAAAATACAACATCTAACTGGTCTAAGTAACTATTTTTGTGATACAAATGACAGGCATGTCATTAATTATCATCATGAGCCATGCAGTGAGAAAAATAACTTGTGAGAAGTGAGAAGTTCCATGTAAATTTATTAACGACAAGAATTCAAATAATTTTTTTGTGACACACTCAGGTAGTATTGAACAACTTCCAAGCTGAGAGTTTCCAAGCTCACATGCCAGTTTAAGACACTAACCTTTTGCCCTTTAGGCCCTGGAGCTCCGTCGTCACCAGGACGACCTTTCTTGCCCTGGAGAGTGAAACAAAATCTGGGTTGAGATTTGATTCATTTTTGTGTTTGACATTTTGTTCTCTTGTTGATGAGCA
The DNA here is from genome assembly GCA_014839995.1 of Xenentodon cancila. Classification (NCBI taxonomy): domain Eukaryota; kingdom Metazoa; phylum Chordata; class Actinopteri; order Beloniformes; family Belonidae; genus Xenentodon; species Xenentodon cancila. Next base: position 7,221,554 of record CM026200.1, read on the forward strand.
GTAAAATGACATTAACAAACGCCTTTATGACCCACAACCTGTAAATTAAAGCTTGTCTTGAACAAGTCCCAGCAAAGTGGAAGTTTTTCTTTTTCTTGACAGGTATTGTTGGAGGTATTGTCGGAGACTGACAATAGTGAAATAGGTCAGGGGCCTGGTGTCTGACGGTGCTGTGCGACTGATGAAGCTACGAGACATGAGGTATCTTGCCCACATGGCCAGGAGTCACTGCTCTGAGCCGCACCTGGACAGAAAGCATCAGTCGCTATCCACCACAAATCCCCAGTTTGTGGCCATTAAAGTAATGAGAGCAATTATGTGAGCCCCTCGGTCTGAGTGTAAAAATCTGAAGAATCTCTCTGAGGTGAAAGCACCTGGCCACACAGCTGTCTGTCAGAGAGCTTCCCCTTTGCTGGAATATCTATTATCTGAGGAAGGGAGGGCAATAAATACAGGTTTGATTATGAGAATAAAAATGTCTGGATGGGTGTCTGAAACATCACAAAGCACTTTACTAAACACAGTCCCTGCAGCTACGGTTGTATATGAGATTTATGACCGACAAAGTATCAGATCTAAACATAAAAACCTCTAGTTTCCATGGATGAAATTTCATGCCACATGAAAAATGCATAACAACTAGCCGAGACAAGACACAGAGAGTCACGAGTAATATATTCCTCTGGGAAAGGACCACAGTCTCTGTTTAATCTTTCTTGTTGTCACAGATGTGCCTCTAGAATGGGGGTCAGGACCACCTATACTTGTCAAATGCCTTTAAGCTACAGTGGAAAAACAAAAAACAATTATCGTGTCTGAAAAAAAGTTCCACATTAAACCTTTGTGAAATAGCAGGACCATGTTTTTTTGAGAAAACTGAAGCAGCATACTCACCGCGGGCCCACCGGGACCTCTCTCTCCTTTGTCACAAGTACACCTTTGAGCCAAAGGGCACTTCAGAAAGAAGGGAAATCATTTTCAAATCTAATTATACTGTATAAAATGTCAAATGTCTGCATATGAGATAATATTTGCATCAGTACTTACTCCTTCATCAGCTAAGGCAGTCTGCAGAAAGAAAATGCAAAGAATTATTAGAGAATGTTAAGGGCACGTTTACAGACACTTATCAGATTACTTCAACTACTGAAATACGTGTAACATCATGATTTAGTACTGATGCATGTCAAGTCAAAGGATGACAAATAATATAAACCCAAGCATTTGCTCAGACAGCATTTCAAGACTGTGGAGTTCAGCTTAAATCCAGATCTGCCAGGCACATTCTTTCATTTGTTTCTCTTGAGTATTGTCATCACTCCATCTCTTCACAAATACCTGAACATGTCTGTCCATGAATCCACTCTAACGAGACGTATATTGAGAGCTTAAAAGACAAGGTATAACACTCACAACTTCAGTGAAGACTTTTTCAACAATGTCTTCGTCCTGGAGATTGTGGAGGAAGCGGGAGACTGGGGAGCTGGCGAGCAGACGGAGCTCAGCCACATTAGCTGGCTCATTGGCTACCCGGGTGATGCCCAGAGTGAAGAATTTGATGCCTTGGTTCTTGGCATCTGCAACAGCAGAGAAAATGTCTGGGTTCCTCGGGTGGGAAACGCCGTCTGTGAGCAGCACTACGACTCTGACGCTCCCAGGTCTGGATTCCTCCTGGTAGATCTTAGTCATGTTTGTGATGGCGTAGGTGGTGAAAGTGCCATGCCCGATGTAGACTATGGGGGCTATCTGCTTCTTGAAGTTCTCTGCTCCCCTCCAGTCTCTGAAGGTTTGCTCTGTGATCACATGGCTGCTGTACTGCAGCAGAGCCACTTTTGAATGCAAGCTGCGGCCGGTCTGCAGTCGCGCACCTTGGAGCCTGTCCACCATGTCCATAGCAAACCGCTTTTCCTGCTCGAGGTTGTCTTTTGCACTCTCAGAACTGTCCAGGAGGAAGGAGAGCTCCAAGCTGCAGTCTTCATCCAGGATGGCTGAGTTCACAAATAAAACATATCTCAGAGTCAGTATGTGCCTGACATATATTTGTGCTGTGGTGTAGAACAGTTGCAGAATCAGAGTAACACATGCAACATTTAAAAGGTGGTTACAACAATAATTTGGTGTGTTCTTCATTTATTTTCTCACCTTGCCCATTATGAATACTTGCAGTCAGAGGTCTGGCCTTGGCTTTCTTGTAGGTTTTCCTTTCTTCATAAAAATCTTGGGCCCAGATGCTGGACACTGATGTGACCAGCAATACCAAGAAAATACAAGGGACCATCCTCTCCCCTAGAAAAAAAGAAAAAAAGTCAACAATTAACGTTTAAAATTCACTGCTACAATCTACGAAAGTGGTTGTAATGATAAATCAAAGTGATGAAGACCCTTATATTCAAAGTAATCTAAAATATGACGGTTTCCTTAGAATAATGGCTGAGACATTGACTTTGAATTGACTCACAATTGAAAATCCTTCAGTTTTTGCCGTTTCAGTCCTATTTTCAATGCCTGGCAAACGAGATGGGACCAGAAAAGAGCATGGACAGTTGGCTCCAGCTGCTGCGCTGACTGACTGCAGCAGCAGTCATTCAAGGAAAAGTGAGTGAAATACTTTGAGATGCTCAGTCCTCATTTATAAGGAGGGAGATCCAGTGGAACCGTGCCAAAACTCCTGCTTTTCGCCTCAGGGAGGGGGAAGGTTGCTGGGATAGGTTTGCAACAGTGAAACAACATTATCATGTGTGTGTTTGTGGAGAATGGCATTTTAATAACTACAAGCTCAACAAGCTGCAGATGTACAAGTTAACCATGAATAACACATTTTTAAACACCACAAAATTACAGTTATCATATAATTGAATGTTAGTGCATGTGTCGCCCCTTTACTTACAGGTCTTAATGAGCAGCCAGCAGATTCGTCTTTTATTCTTCAACTCATGCAACAGTTAAACAGAGAAAGAGTCACTACCACAGTTACTAAACAAAGGGAGAAAAGAAAAAAAATTATGTTAGAAAAAATCAAAAGCTGTATCATATCACAGAAACATCACACACATATTAGATCAATGCACTTCATCTTTTCTAACTGTGGCCCCAATTTTAAAACGCAAGACGTTTTTGTGAGCAGTCAGCAAGTGCATGGATGTTTGCTTTCATTCTAATAAAATGTTAAATTTGTGTGTGTGTGTGTGTTTGGAAGGGGGAGGGGGGGTCTTTTTTTTAAGTTAAACTTGAATAAAGGACATTTGATAACAGTGGGTGGCTGTCATGCAATATATTCTTTTAACCTTTGCAAGGCACTAAGGCTCGGGTCAAAAATGACCGTAGCCAGAGCAAAGGCCCTCAGTTCCTCAGGGGGCTTGCCTATCCCTTCGCGCCTTGCAAGGGTTAAGAATATAAATTACTGGAAGCTGCAGGCGGCACTTCACCTTCCACACCCTGAAAAATGAACATTTGACCACCGAGTAGCCGAAGTGACCTTTCAGTGGTCTGCTCCCGTTGTGGTTTAAAGATGGGGCTGGTCCTGTGGGGACTGGCAGAGAATTCATGGAGCTTTCTGCCTGCTGTGCTTGAGGTGAAGAGGCTTTGTATTGCAGAGCTCCAGGCGAGAAGTAATTAGAGGAGACTTTCTGACACAAAGGAATGTTGCACTTAATGATAGTTTGGAAATTTCTACCCCGCATCTTTGCTCCGGTAACAACTGTCCAAAATGTACAGATAGTCAAAGTTGGGGGAAATGATTATAAAGCTCTGATGTCTTTCATGTATGTTCATCAATTACGGGATAATTTTTACCTTTCTTTTTCATTCTTATGTTTTTTTTTTGTTTTTTTTTTACTCATTACAGAAACAGCAAACCGTTTGTAAAATCCAGATCATAAAAGATAAATAAAACAACTGAATGAAACTTTCAAATACACAAATAAGAAAAGAATGAGATTAATTTTAGTAAATGTTTGTAATACAAACAAATTGTTAGTGGTCATAAGGTTATAAGGCCATATAGCAGGCATATAGTAAAAAAACAGGATACATCCCATCAAACGTCTATTTTGTTTGGATAGTTAGGCACAAGAATGAGAAGTCACACTTTCACTGCACTCCAATTAAAAGACGTTCCATCACTAAACACGGAGCCAATATTCCACCTTCACCGTCACTACCATCTTTCTTTTATATACATATTTTCTTTGAAAAATGTTGTTTGAATTTGCATCTCTTGTTTTGTGTCTACTAGAGCACAAGTGATTTCGGCACCAAATGTTGCTCCTTTTGCTGGTCGTGTGTCTCCTTGTAATTAGACTGTTTCATTTTCAGACCACCTTTGTGAAACTGCAGGTTTTCAAAATATACAGACAAAGATAACTACAACATAAATGTCAGAAATGTCATAACTTTAATACAATATACGAGCAACAAGTTTAAGAATTGGGAATATTTTATTGGATTAATTAGTTAATTAAGAAAGACAGAAAGAAAGAAAGAAAGAAAGAAAGAAAGAAAGAAAGAAAGAAAGAAAGAAAGAAAGAAAGAAAGAAAGAAAGAAAGAAAGAAAGAAAGAAAGAAAGAAAGAAAGAAAGAAAGAAGTCAAACGGATGAACTTGCAGCACTGATAAGGAGACAGCAGGAGTATTGCAGATTCAAGTGAATCTTTACAAGGATTTTGGACCATCAGGGCAGACAGACAGACGAGAAGTGAAGTGGGAGCTTGTAGTACTTGCCAACATTAGCCCCCTGCAGATGATGTAAAGCTGGAGACGTTCCTGTGAAAGAACTGTGAAAGAAAAGGAAAAGAAATAGGTATATGCGATAAATGCTTGAATTCCTGAGTTGTAACCGGTGGCCACAGAGCAACTCCCACAGTCTAGGCCTCACTAACCTCCACTGGTCTCCATTTAAAATAGTGATGGCTGTAGGGATAAAGGAGTATTTGCTCCTTACTATTGGAAACCTGAACCTGGAGCCAGGAGGCAAGGACTGGTTAAATAGGGGTTGGGCAGCATCTGACAGGATGCTGTGAGCCTTCCTCCCAACCTATCCAGGAAAAGGTCAGACAACACTCTGCTGAGTGTTTTAGTGTAGGCCTTCACTATTTTAGCTTGTATGTTTAGTTTCCATCCATCCATCCATCCATCCATCCGTCCGTCCGTCCGTCCATCCATCCGTCCATCCATCCATCCACCTGCCCATCCATCCATCCATCCATCCATCCTTCCGTCCGTCCATCCGTCCGTCCGTCCATCCGTCCACCCGTCCACCCATCCGTCCATCCATCCATCCATCCATCCATCCATCCATCCATCCATCCATCCATCCATCCATTACAGCGGATCTGCAGAACCTCTGACTGAAGACACTGATGCTGAGTCACCATGTTGTGAAGAGGATGTCCCGGGTTGTCCATGATCTTCTTAATTTTATGAAATATCCTTCTTTCCAAAATCACTTCCACAGGTTTCAGAACAGAGCCAGTCTTCTTTACGAGTGTATTCAGTTTCTTCAGTTCTTCTCTCATGATGAAAAAACTAGTCGACTTAATTCTTATTTCTGCAGATGACAAGACTGACTTGTACTGGACATCCGAGGTTAAGGCATTCAGACACACAACTATTCAGGCTTACAAACTGTGGTCTGTTTGTCAAGTAGTCAGTAATGCAGGTGATTGATTAATTGTAGATCTTTCTAAATAATTTACACTGCAACAAAATAATTTCCCTTTGGGGATTAATAATGTCATACTTAATTCATGCACTTAAATTCAAATGAGCCATCAAGGATCACAAGGGTTAGGTTTAAACTCCCACTGTAGTTTCACAACAGATCCCCTCATTCCAGTCCTCACAAAATAAAATAAAATAAGATAAGGAGGCAGTTAGGGTTAGCTTTGCTTTTGGAAACAAGGTTTTTATTGACCGCTAAAAATGGCCAACATTCAGACTTGCCTGGAGAATCTTCTAAACACAATGAGGAACATCATAGTGTTCAACTCCAATAATGTTGGGGTCCATGATGCGGGAAATGTAATCCAGAGGGTCCACAGCTGGATATTTACCACATTCAGCAATAGCACAGGTTAGAACACTGGTTGCATCCAAATACTTTAAATATCAAATTTAAAAATCTCACTTAGAGCCCCTCAAAACCTAGAAACAGACCAAGCTGAGTTCAGCTAAAGGCTGCAAAGACATTTGCACTCTCCACAACAAATTACACAAGGTATATGTTTGTATTTATGTGGTTTTACATATCGCATGTTCATGAATGATATTTGCTGCCCTCGTGTGGCAGATTATGGTATTAAAAAACCCCAAACAACCAAGATAACACGCGCATGCCCAGACAAGAGAGCCGACCAGTCCCCTCACCATCTTCAATCATGTTGGGACGCTGCAGCAGCGCGGCCCTGATGCTCCAAATCCCGCGATCACCTCTTTGAAACCAGGACATGGAAGAAATGCAGCACTGCAATCGAGCGAGTGAAGAAAACATTTATTCTGAGTGGATGAATGCATGTTCAGTGGGTCAGGCCACAGCCTCTCACTTAATAAGATATCGATTCGTTTCAGAGCTACTGTAAGTTTTTGTTCATTGAGATGTTTAAAGTGAACAATTATTTGTTGTAGCTCCAGACATGTCTTTGTCTGCATGTTTCTTCTCAATGACTTTACCTCACTAACCCGAATAACTCGGTGTAAAGTATGAAAACTGAAACGTTTGACCTTATACTGTAACTGTCAACAACAAGGAGAGAGGAAAGAGGAGTTAAAACTAGGAATTCTGCTTATTAAAATGTATGTTTTATTTGTGCCGTTGCAGTTGTTGTTTGCTTCATCTGTTCACATGTTCTGATTAAAGGTCAGAATAGTTACACCTTTCTTGTTGGCACTAAATTCACATGAATAAATCAAGACTAGCAATGTGTTAGTTTTTCCCCACTCAGTACATTTAAATTACTTAACTTTCTGTGGGACTCTTAAGACTCATTGCATTTACTAATTGAGGAAACTATATATGAATTATAACTTGTTTTTCCATTTTAATTTGCATGTGTAAAATAATTTTGCAGAACTGCACCTATTCACGCTGAAGCCCCTGAGTTTACCGACATGAGTGTGGAGCAAGAGATCTTGGCTGGCGCCCTACACCAAGGGTGGAAAGATTGGCTTGGAAATTTCTTTTCATGTCCCAGATAACTATTATATGTACACGCCATGGTTGTATATATATATATATATATATATATATATATATATATATATATATATATATATATATATGTGTGTGTGTGTGTGTGTGTGTGTGTGTGTGTGTGTGTGTGTGTGTGTGTGTGATGATTTATTTCAGTGTTTGCATTCCGGTGAGTGAGTGAACATTACTGATGAAAGATATTTAGATATTTGCTTTAATTACAAATTGCTAAGAAAACTTGCGGTGCCACATGCAGACTGTTAACATTTACATTTTCATATTGCAAAGTCTCTTATTCAGCTCTCGTTCCTTTGCAAGGAGGTTGGCACTGTGTTCCTTGAAGGCATCAAAATCCTGTAAAATAAAAACAACACATTAAACATTATCCTCATTGTTAAATTGTTGACTATAGATTATTTAATACTGCCGATAAAAACAATTGACCATAATAGATTCCTGAAGCTTTGTCGTAGAGTCATCGAGAGCAGACTGTAGAGACCTGACCCTAAGATCTGCATTTACAGCTTCTGCTTCTACTTCAAACCTGAAGAAAATAGAGGACAAATAAACTTTGGGCACATTAGTGGGGGAAACTTCCTGGTTTCGGGAAGCAGTACATGTTGAGTGTCAGTAAGATGATTTCTGCTGTGGTCACAACTTTATAACTGCAAGAGTCTGCCTGTCAGGTCAAGTGGCTTTTAACATTTCTAGGTTGAAACAAACAATAGGTTATACAGACATTAATGTCTGTTATGAATGGAAGGCCCAAAATGGATACATAACTGCCAAACAATTAAACGAAAAACACAAATGCACTTAAAGTCAGCTTTGAGTTCCAGGTATTTTGAGCTTCTGCTTGAGGACAATGAAGATATGTCAAATATCTTAATTTAATATTTTCTACTCGCCCACAATTGCTCTCTGTTGAGGACATTTTTGAGGATGTACCAAACTCTTAATTCAACCACTTTTAGTATTCTCACCTTCTCTCTGATGGATGTGTTCTGCTTTTGCAACCTTTGGAGTGAATTCCCTGAATCATGTACTAAGAGTTCAAAGTAACAATCGCCAAATGCAAATTCAACATTAAGAATCAGCTCCAGACCGTTTACTTACTTAAATAATGAATCAGTCATCCATTTTCCCATTTTTTTCCTCAAAAAAGAGGGTTTTACATATTTAAGAGCTCTAATACCTAAACATTTACTCCAATTTGGGTTTGAGCAATATCCTTAAACAAATGCTGAAAACTGAACTCTAACATCAGACAAAGTATAATTTTCTAAATGGCTCTAAGCCCAACTGTATCAAATCCCAGTGTTTCTTCTTCTGGTTGTGCAATACGAACTTATGGCCTTGCTGATGGAATCCGTACCGGAGACGCATCACTAACAAACAATACCTGTCCTGTGCCTCAATCCGTGTTTTTTTCTCATCTCTCCATGATGTTTCCAGCTCCTGGATTTCTTTTTGTTTCTCCTGTATGAATTACAAATGTGGAAATCACACCAGTTTCTTTTGATGAAATGTGAGATGTTAATGTGGAGGAAAACGCGCCTCATCCACCTGTATTACTTTGCCTCTTTCCATGGTCAGACGCAGTAATTTGTCGTTCTCTCTGGTCAGGTTTGTTATGATTTCCTTCAAGTTGAGTTCCTTCATAGCATGCTGTTCTTTGGCCTCTTCTAGTTTCAGCTTCGAATCTGAAAGTGAAACGGAGGCCCAAAGATAACTGCTTTCTCTTAAGCAACATGACATGACTGCTCACTTGCTAAATGTACCTTTACTCGTTTCCACAGCATCTGTGTGCTGCTGGCGAGCATCACGCAGCTGAGTGAGAAGCGACGCCTCCTGGGCTTTGTGCTGAGCTGCTTGTTCTTCACGTTTTGACTCAGATTCAGATAATTTCTCCCTTTAGTGTCAACATCATGTAAATTATCAGTACAAAGGAAGAAATAAATAAAACAGATGTGACTAATGTTAAAGTGCTTTCAACTAACATAAGAGGGTTAAAAAAAGAAAAACATTAAATGCAAATTTCCTCAGGTGACATTTTAGCTGTTTTTCTATCTTAACATTTACAGAAATAAAACCATAAGACATATAAATTAAAAGGTATAAACTGAAATTTTAAAATCATGAACTTTAAATGCCTGGCTGTTAATGTTTGACACATGACTGATGATTAATCGTATTTGATAAATGAGTTTGAGAAATGTACCTGTGTTCATTTTCATTGTTTATAATTTCCTCTCTCAGCATCTTGATCTCTTCTTTGAGTTTTTGGATTAAAAGCTCTCCACTATGCAATTTGTGAGAAAACAGTGAATTGTTCTCAGACCGTAGCTGATCGTTTTCTTGCCGTAACTGGACATTCTGGTTTTTGTGCTCTTCCATGAAAGAAATTATTGCTTGATTGTTTGCGGCTAAAGATGCAAATCTTTCTTCTGATATTGCTGATCTCTGTCTTTCGCTGTCCAGTTCTTTGTTGCAGAGTGCTACTTTGTCCTCAAGCTCAGTGTTGATTTTTCGCAGGGCTTGATATCGTAGGAGCAGCTCATCTGCTCTCTGCTTCAGCATGTAGATCAGGTTTGCATCTTCATCTAGCCTGGACCGCAGCATCATCCTGTCTGATAAGTCCTCTACAAGAAGACTTTGCGTATCCTCCGGTGACTTCTGAGTGCTGTCAATATGCTAGAATAAAAACAAAAACTATGTTTTATAAAGTGTGTAACTGTTTTCCTTTTCAACCCAACTGCTGGAACAAATGACCCATCCTGATTATGGTCCAGTCGGAGATCATTTCCTGTAGATAGGCCTGCAATATCTTTATTTTCCTTTTCCAAGGCTGGTATTTCATAATCATATTTAACACAGTTTTTAATGTGAATAAACATGTATTTATATATAAGAAGGCCTCTGCATGTGACCAGTATTCAAAAATGTGTAGCATTAGTAGGGATGCAACTCAAGTTACACACAAGCCAAGTCACAGCAATGTGAAGAAAAGAAAAATCACAAGTATTCATAGGAGCCTTGGACTGTGGCCTGACATTAAACATGGCATTTGAAATCTGTTTTAAACTGATACGTGGTCAGACAGCCACGTTAGTGCCGTCAGCTGGACAGACTGTTGACGGCTGTACAAGCTGATTTTGTACCCACATATTTTAGCTTTTTTAAATTAACGCAACAACATAAAATCACTTGATCTTTGTGTTATGAATGATAGTTAAACATTTGATATTAGTAGGAAATCATTTGCCTGCTTAGTTGAAGAATAACTGGTACATTGGGATGCGACGTTTTTTTTTGTTTTTTTTTGTTTTTTTACTTACCTCCATAACGTTGACCTCCGCATAAATTAAGTCTTTTGCCTTTTCCCGTGTAGTCGTTATGTTTTACTGTATGCGACAAAAAATTACTTCTCTGATTTCGGATATTTATCTCTAAAGCTGGGTTCTGCTTTTATAAAGTGATTGTTAAGCTTTTGGTGTTCGGTTGCTATTAACTACCGTCACATCAACTGTGATGCCGAGGAAGCAGGCGGGTGTGATGTTGTGTCGATGCGCCGTTCGCCCACTAGAGGGAGATAATCTTTTATCTATGTATGTATCTATCTATTTATTTATTTATTTGGAAGGATTGGCATGACTAATGGTAATTGCGAGTGCTCCGCCGTCAATTTAAATGTTATATATGAACTATTAAATAATATTCTTATGGTGACTTTTATATAACTTAATCCTGTTATGAATATGTGATTGTTTGCCCGCCTGGACCGTCTGTGCTCTTCTTTTTTTTTTTATTTACGTTTCTTTTTTTTAAAATCATTTATTTATATGTATATTTATTCGACCCAGACATTCCTGGTCTCCCAAGCAGCCGCTCTGTTAGTTCCAAAGCGTGGTGCAAAATAGCGGCAGCCTGCTGAGAGTGTAAAATCACTGGCACTCGGGACAAGTCGGACCCGCATGGTATTATGCAGATTCCAGGGCCAGAGGGATTTATCCAGCGGGCGATGGTTGGGGGTGGTGGTGGGGTAGTCCTGGCCTTTGTGCACGCCCCTTTTCATCAACTAGCAGGCCTAGAAAGACAGAGGAAAGCAACAGCATCCCAGCCTCAGTCCTTACAGCTCCTCCATCTGCACAGCGGAGCTGGACGGACCAGCCAGAATGTGGAGAGCATTGCTACTTAAACTCTTTTTCCTTTTTATATGCTGTGGACGGTGCCACTCTGAGGGTAAGTACACTGATTACGTCTCCCTCCTTTTTCTTTTTTAATTCAAAAGTTGTTTTTTTTGTCTGTACAGCTGAATGATTCAATGAGGAACTGCAGTTACAAGTGATTCACCCACTTGTTGCTCACCAGTGCCAAACAGAAGAATTTAAGTGGAATTGCTGTTCAGTTACAGACATCTGAAGTATGTGTTCACTGAGTAACAAGAGGCTAAAACAACAGAACAGAAAAAAAAACAACAAACCAAACCAGACCCAAAAGTCTTGATCATTCAAAAAGCCACTACTTTAATAGGCAAAACACAATAACTTCTGCTACTTTGTGAAGCGTCAACAAAGATAAGTAAATTTGGCTGTACGGCTAAATGTTTTACCTCATAGTGTTACTTTAAAGGTTGAGCACAAAGCCTTCCTCGGACAGATTGGAAGTTCTCTTGAGGAACTTTTGCCTGAGCTTTACTGTTGCTAGGTAACAGAAAAGAGCATGTGACTTACAGACAATCTGTGTGGACTGAGAGCTGCTGGTACAAATCTCACTCAGTGGACCAGATTTCACACTGAAAACTGCTGGCTCAAACCTGATGGTGTCTTTAAAGCGAACTGCATTTTCTAATGTTCAAAATAAAGAAAATAAACAAACGAGAGAGACAGAAATCTCAGATACTGGCTTTTTTGTATATGGCGGTGTCATGCCTGTCTGTTGTGTTTGCCCTGCTAGATCCTGCTTCTCAAATTGTAATCTGCTTTCTTTTTGCTCAACCCTTAGTATGTAAGCTCCTTAGTGTGAATCAAGCTACTAATTACACTGCAGCTGCCGCAGAATGGAATCATTTCTACTGAAGGAGCATTTTAAGAGTTTAGGAGAAAAATGTCTCAATAGCAGGGTCACTTACACATTTTTTTTGGTTGGCATTCTTACTTATTATGAAATATCCAACACATTTCCTCACTGGCTTAGAAAAAAAAAAAATAGAAAATGTTGAAAAGGCCATATAATGATGCTGGTGTTGGTACTGCTGCGTTCTAAAGATTCTCTCAGCATTTCCTTTGAATGCAGGGAGCTGCAGATACTGTGGAGGAGATTTTGCTGATGACAGCTGAAGTGCACAAAGTGATGACTTGACTAAAACCACAGAATGTCATCACACTTGGTCAGCATGTTCACATCGATCATTAATGTAATATTCAGGATGATTTACACGCTGCAGTGTATCCTGCTTGGCTGACGTGCATTTCCAGCCCAATGTAAAACCTGCACACGATCTTGATCGTTCTTCTGGTAGGCCATCTGTTGATATGTGGGTCAGATTTTTACACGCCACTTAAATGTCTGAAACTGGCTGAACTTTACGCTGTCTTGCTGCGAGGGGGCAGGGTGACTTTCTCTAATCTCTGGTTGATCCTCCATAAAAATCCTTTAGTTTGATAATAGTTTCTTCCATGACCTTCTGGAACACATTATCCAGGCCTCGCTGACCGCTTACGCTGACATTAATGGCTAATGTGACAGTCTAGAGGTTTCATGAGGTTGGTTCATTAACTACCCTTTGATAGTTTTGCTGTTCAACACGGTTTTAGTTTGTAAATGGAGATGCATTCTTCATTAATGATCAGCCTGTGAGATCTTAATAATGAACAAACTGCATGGTAAGAACTTTTATGGTGATAAGTTTTTAAATAAAAAGAATATAAACTGTCCACTTATGTAGAACAAAAAGAAAATTTTGATCAGATGTAGAGACTAATCAGTGTATTTGATAAAAACCTATTTTTAGTCTGTAACAATGGTAAGAATGTTTTCCTTTGTGTTCAAATTTTTTGAGACTTGCACGTGCATATAAAACCTTGCGCATGCCAGGTTCTTTCCGGCGTAGGAGCCTAAATCCTTGTGCAACAGTAGCAGTCCGTTATAAACTAGAATACACTCCAGTCAAATTGAAATAAAATCCTTTTGTATCTCCTCCAGTCCACTTTTGAGACACCAAGGGTGGAGTTTAGCTTTTGGTGAGCGGTGACTCACTGTACAAAGGAAAGACAAATTAAGTTGTCCCTCTTATTGTATTGCGACACCTTAATTTATGATTCTTTTAAATAATTCTTTTGTTTTGACAATCTCCAAAGTTTTTGAGTATTCTTCAATTCATTCCAGACCAAGGCATTATTCCTCAATCTATTTATGCCTCCCTTTTGCTCCCATGTCACTGCCAAAGCCCCTCAGTTTTTAGCTGCTTTTGATTGTAGCAGTGAGAGCCAAAGTCACTTGTTTGGCAATTGACTGCATTCTGCTGCATTGATTTCCATATGAAATAGGCAGGAGCACTTCGCTCTGACAGCATGGAAGGACCCTGCGTCTTACTCTGCCAGCAGCCGTTTTCTCAACCTTTTCTCCACACGCATTCATCGAGTGCAGAGGGCTGCGCCAAAACAAGACAGGATTGATTAACGCTTGAAGACATCTGTTATGCGCCCTCCGCGACAAGAAAGAGTTGTTTTCATAGCCGCTGACAGGTGTTTTTCTTGATGGGTAGGCTTCGAGCTCTTTGACTTGTGCAGGAAGCAAGGCTTACTGTACTGTCTGCCTATAAAACTACTCTTTTTTTTTGTTTTTTTTTAAAGGCTACACTCTCAGTTATGAGTTTGCCACCTCTTTTGTACCCTTGTGATTTCACAGTAGGCTTTAAGGCGTTAGTGGTGCCTCATTCTAATGAAAATTTCTCTTCTGCTCTTCTTTGTTGGGCAGTAGCAGGGCGTCCTTATCTTCATCCACAGATAGAGCAGTGCACTCTCCTGCTGGGGGTTTAAGTTGCTAATTAAGGGAAAGGAAAACATTAAATTACACAAAAGACTTAACTTAAACACTAGTAGAAAACACTGATCACCAGGCTAAGACTAAACGTCTTCTAATTGCTGATTTACAACATTCAGCTTTGCTTCGAGCCTTAACTATAACATTGATGTTATATGTGTGATCGCGGACATGGGGACTTTGTTCGACTGAAGGCAGAAACTTTAGGATAAAGAAATAACAACAACATGCTTTTCAGACTGTAAGTAGAGCTCTCACGTAGAATAGTTCTGCTGAAAGCTTCAGCGTCAGCGTACTGTATCTTGTCACCTTTCCCAGAAGTAATGCTAGCAGGAAACACTGGCTGTATTTGAGGGCCACTGGCAGATTGGTTTCTCTTTGGCACACATGGTTTTAAGTTGTCAACCTCAATAACCTAGGCCGCATGTGGCCTATATACCTGGAGGATTCAGATAATACTCAGTATATCAATCTATTTTGAAACTTTAGTGCAGCAGCATAAGTCATCATCTTTAACATAACATAAGTAAAGCTCACTCTTAATATAATATACATCCTTCAAAATGATTATTTTTTGAAGTGTTGTTTCAAATGAATCCACACAATGTGTGTGAAAAAAACACTTGTCTTCTTGTTATTCTACTGAAATGGGTGAGCCATAGGTAAGCATTACAGTGCATGTGAGAGGAGATTACTAATCTCAATACTTTGCAAGTGCTTGAACATATTTGACTGAGGAGGAAGAATTTTCTAAAATGCTGCAGGACAGAGACAGTCCACCAACCCCAAACATGCACCACCAATCACAACCTCATAGTTCTTCTTGTGGAGAGTTTGCGATGAAATGTTTGTGGTACCACCCAGTACCACTATTTATTCCAATTACATTTCAGATCAGACAAGAACAGCATGCACCATATATCAGGCTGTCAAAGAAACCGTCAGAATTGCACATTCCTGTTTGATTGGGCCTGATGGAGTGCTTTTACCTCTGAACTATGCTGCCTGAATCAATCTCTCTTGGTAGACGTCAGGGAAGGTAAAGTGGTGGTACCTTATCTGTAAAGATGCCACTTTGTGCGAACATCAAAAGGAGGCTCATGAAGAGTGCAGTGCGGGTTGTGTAACTTCTTCGGGGGGTGGGGGCGTGTTGGCTGGCACGCTTGTCTCCAAGGCTTGTCGATGCTGTTAACAGCATGCTCCATCAGAGGAAGGCTTTCCTGCCCTACTTTTCCATATCCCTCATTACATACAGTATGTTTAATGGAACACATTTTGTTTGAATAAGAGAAATAACAGAAGGCTTGAAATCAAGTAATTCATTTCATACAACTGTAACTATGTGCAGGATGTGAGTTGGGGCAGTTCCGCTGTGGGACCGGTCGATGCATACCTGGTAACTGGCACTGTGATGGGACATCCGACTGTGTAGATGACTCCGATGAACACGACTGCCGTGAGTTACCCATTATGTTGGATTCAAAGGTTACGTGGTGTCACTAAGTATTTAGTAAAAACTAAGCACATCCAGTGATTCAGCAGCTTGTACTATCATCTCCTGAAACCTGAAATAATACCTCCAGTTTCTCGCATAGCTGAGGAGAAGCTTTTTCCTACTCTTCTTTGCAGTGTTCCTTCAGTTTTTTAAGGCTTACAGGCATTTGTTTACACAAAGCTCTCTTGTGGTCCTGCTATAGCACTTCAATTGAGTTAAGGTCATAAACACCTTGAATTATTTTTCTTTTTCTGCCAGTCTCTTGTATATCTGCCGGTATGTTTGCTGTAATCCAGTTTCAGTCAAGATTTAGCTGTTGGACAGACACCCTCACATTTAACATAAGTATACTTTGCATGACAGTTGCTATCAAGTCTATGTTTAGTTTACAAATGTCTTTGTTCATTTATGTAACGTGTTGTTCATCTGAGGGTGATTTTTTTTTCATTTCCTGACGTGTCAAAGTTAAGAACTGAGCGAGGATGTACTGTCTTTTTCATGTGGCCATAAGACCGAAAAATATTAAGTGCAATGCTTATTAGGTGCAAGTTATTTCAAACTATATAACAATTATGGCGTGGGAAATAATAATTTAGGATATAGTGAAGTTGGTATAAATAATGAAATGCCTGTGTCTATTCTGACAGCTCAGGTAACATGCGATGACAGTCATTTCCAGTGCCTGAGTGATGGTGAGTGTATCCCAGATGTGTGGGTGTGCGATGACGAGGAAGACTGTGAGGATGGTTCAGATGAACGGCAACACTGTCGTAAGTATCTATAAGATTTTCAACAATTTTTCAGCTTAGCTCATTAATGCTTCATGAAACGTTAGAGCAGATGTATGCATTTATGACAAAAAATGTATTACTAAGTCAAAGCATTTGGGTTGCAACGATGAGATAAAACTAAGACCTGCATAGGAAAAGCTGGTTAAATGGCCTTAAATCCCTCTTCTTTTTGATCTTAGCTGGCAGGACATGCACCAGCGGCCAGTTCAGCTGCAGTAACGGGGCGTGCATCCCAGGAGAATACCGATGCGACCACCTGGCAGACTGCTCGGATGGATCTGATGAGAGAAATTGTCGTAAGTCTTCTTCAGGGTGGTTTCCTTTTTTTTTTTCTTTATCTTGGGCTCCTGTGGCATTTTAATCAATTTGTTAAGATTAAGAGGCTCGCTGACTGACAGAACAGTCCACAATATGCTTCTTGTTGTTAGAGGTTGATTGCAGATTCTTTGGTGGATTAGTCAAGCTGAGGTTCAGCTACTATTCCATTATTGTGCCGACATGGTAGACTCACGGCACTGCACACTGTGGTAATCTCAGCATCGCATAAAGAATGCTGTGGCAACTGCTGCTGCTGTGGTGCTGCTTTTAAATTTTAGTCTGTTATTCTTGGCATTCACAGGACTTTTCACATGTTGAAAGCCGAAAAGGGCACAGTTGTCAGGCTGATTTGAATGGACAACATCGGACCGAGGATGTTTTAATCTTACAGATTACCCAGAGTGTACAGAGCTGAGGTGCGCCAACGGAGCCTGCTACAACCGGACACAGCAGTGCGATCACATACTTGATTGCCGCGACGGCTCTGATGAGGCAAACTGCAGTAAGCAGCCAGTCAATTTTAATAAGACACTCTTCACACTTGTTCAGTATAACCAAAAGCATGACATCATCCCTGAATAAATCCCTTTTGGTCCCTTTCTGCTCTCTTTTCTTTAGCACAGCACTGCAATTCGGGTCTGTTTCAGTGTCATAATGGACTGTGCGTTCCTCAACGTTATGTTTGTGACCATGATGATGACTGTGGAGACAGAAGCGACGAAATAAACTGCAGTATGTAGCCCCCTTTCGCTCTACTTCCCTATCAGTCTAATGACCTTTATTTGCCCAGATGGAAAACCAAATATTCTTGCTTTCACTTGCAGCATATCCCACATGCAGAGGGAACTACTTCACTTGTCCTAGTGGTCGTTGTATCCACCAAGTTTGGCTTTGCGATGGGGAGGATGATTGTGAGGATAACGCAGATGAAAAGGGCTGTGGTATGGATACAGTAGTTGAAATGTTATCCTTTAGGGAACAAAAGCCTTTGAAGATTTAACTGCCTAAATATCCTCAAATGGAAAACAAACTGGAGCTGTGGAAACCTGATTCATTTTTGGTCTCCATGGTTAGTTTGGTCTAGGAAAACACTATGCCCGCACTCCTTTAAGTGTGTTATTCAAATGCCCCTTTGTGGTACGAGATTGTGCAGCCCCCCAAAGGGCTTTAGAATTCCTCCACATGCCTGTGAAGAGTGTGTTTTTTAAAGGATGGGCTGCAGAAGCCTTCTGAGCCCCCTCCGCCGCACCGCTCCCCTGCATCATTTTAAAGTGACATTGTCTTATTGGCAATTTTCTTAAGATTTGGGTCTTTGGGAACAAATTCGCCTTGTCTTAACAGACCCTTCACACACTGACTGTGTTTGATACCTAATAGTAGAAAGAAAAGAAAAATCAGACACAAAAGCATTTTCTAATAGTTCTTTTTGGTATTTTCAATCCTGAAATGATCATTAGTTTGTCTTGTTTGTCAGATAACATACCACGGGAGTGCTACCCAGGAGAATGGCCCTGTCCTTCCTCTGGTCTGTGCATCCCCGTGGATAAGCTATGTGATGGGAAGCCTGACTGTCCCGAGGGAGAGGATGAAACTAACACCACAGCTGGACGCAACTGCAGTTAGTTGTGCTATATCAAGTTCTTGTATCTCACGTAATCTCACAGAAAACTGCTTCACTGCAGAATATTCATCGCAAATATGGTTTCTCCATTGGTCAGGTATCTGGAAATGTGCATCTCTGAGCTGTGAGCATCAGTGTCATGCATCCCCAGACGGAGGAACTTGTTCCTGTCCTTCTGGATACGTTGTCAACAGCAACGACAGTCGCTCATGTACAGGTATTGTGTCTCGTTAACTTTTTACATTTTCCCACTTGATAAAAAAAAAAAAATTAAATAAATAAATAAATAAAAAAGCCACAATAGTGATTTAGTATTTCCCATCTGTTCCCTCTCTCCCGTTTCCTACATAATGTGGTAACATTAGAGCTGTTTGTTGACAATTTAGGTGCACAAGCAAGGTATACTAGAAAATAAAAAGACTGAAATTTTGCTCATATGACCACAATCTGCAAACCAGAACCTGACACTTGCTTGTGTGATTTTTATTCCATCGTTCTGAAGATTTTGATGACTGCTCCATGTGGGGAGCGTGCGACCAACTGTGTGAGGACCGCATAGGCTCGCATCGCTGCAGCTGTCTGGACGGATACAGTCTGGAGCAGCACAGATACTGCAGAGCTGACGCCTCAAGTGAGTGTGACTCCCACAGTTGGCCTTGTATGCAATATGTTTCGATTGTGAGCGTGTGAGGTATCTGTTAAGTGATATGCATTAGCATAGACCCCTCTCCTTTTTGGCAACCACTGTATAGCGTCTGTGCTTCTTTCTGGTGCATTGTTGCATGCTAAATGTTGTTTTTAGTTAGTCTCTTGCCTTTGTTGCACATAGAAAGAGTGTTGACTGAGGGGCTGACCTTTCTGCTTTTAGCTGTAGTGAGGAAAGTGTGTAGTGATAGTGACTTAAAAGTGTTCATTAGTCAGGAGTCTGATTTATGGGCTGCATTCTTTAAACTTCCACTGATCTTTTAATAAAATAATGCATAATCAAACATCATGCATTTTTATACTGTGCTTTCTAAGCTTTTGTTTGTTGTTTCTCTTTATAGCTGGAGTTCCTTCCTTGATATTTTCTAATGGCAGAGACCTGCTGATTGGTGACATCCATGGCAACAGTCTACGTACTTTAGTGAATTCACAGAACAGAGGGATTGCAGTGGGGGTAGACTTCCACTATAATTTCAGTATGATCTTCTGGACAGATACCATCCAAAATAAGGTATTTTTAAAAATGTAATTCCATTTTCAGCATTTTATTACATTTTTTTTAATACTAGGCCAGTTGTAGGGCACTCCCTGGCCTTAGACTGGAGCTGGCGAAGACCAAATTCTTTCAGTTATCCTTTGAAATATCAGCAATGTTGATACTATAATAATGGCATAGCTTTTGGCCCCTTAGTGGCTGGCTCATAATGAAGGGAAATAGATATGTAATAGAATCCAAAAGGCTTAATCTTGAAACCTGTCTGATAGGCAGGTATGATGTTCACATACCAGGGTGCAATTTTTGTAACTTGATCTTGTTTGAACTAATCATGGTGCATTTATCTTCAGTGGCGCTGTCCATTTATATGCATACTTTAAAAAAAAAAAAAATCTTTGTTCAGCTACTGTCTGGATCTGCTCATTGGTTTAATTTCCAGCCACTTAGCTGATAGGCCAGAACATGCCTCTTACTGGGTATCAGTACCCATTAGCCACCTCCATGGCAGTATGTCAGATTAAAAGTAAGGAGAGCACAAACAGGGCATGTGAATGACACCGGAAAGGTTAAACTACCAGGCTATTTCCATGTCTTCAGTTTCTCTTTAAACAGGTCAGCTGAAAATCCTGCTTTTTAGATGTCTGGATCTGGTGTCAAAAGAAGCAGAGTTACTAAAAGCAGTTCTCATCTCGCAGCCAGCTGCATGGTGCCCAGGCTTCCAGTCTTAGAAACTGGTCGCATCGTGGTAGTATGGTGTCAGAGCTGAATGGTTCAAATTAAATTTACATGCTTTGAAAATATTATGTGGCAGAACATTTAAGCATGCCTCCTGTAAAGGCATAAAGCCATAAATACATGTTGATATATACATGCATGCTTATCCTGTCCACGTATAAAAAATACTCATGTAGAATTACAGGGCACTTTTCAGAACACAAACAAAATAAACAGAATTTTTAATTTTTGTCAGGACATGGAAATAGAAGTTTTTTTTACACACACACACACACACACACATATATATATATATATATATATATATATATATATATATATATACACACACACACAATTGTGAGCATCACTTCCACCAGTTTCCTATATATCTAATTAGGAGTGACCACCTGAGCACCAACGTCCTGACAATAATGGCATCTTTTGTGTACAGGTGTTTTCTGTGCGTATGGACGGCTCCAACGTGCAGGTGGTTTTAAACGTATCGGTTGACTACCCTGAGAATCTGGCAGTGGACTGGGTGAACAATAAACTGTATGTAGTGGAGGCAAGCGTCAACAGGATTGACATGGTGGACTTTGATGGAAGCAACCGGGTCACACTCATCACTGAAAATCTTGGTAACCCTAGAGGACTGGCGGTGGACCCCACTGTCGGGTAAGCACATGTCCCACTCTGCATCCTTTCATCTACCCACTCAGTCCCAGTCCCCACCTTTAGTGTGTGTTGTGCTTCACTGGCATGGAATAATGGAGGGGGGGGTTGAGATTAACAGATTGCCTTAGGTAGATTAGTGAGGAGCAATGTAAGTGATGACCCTCATTGTAATCCAATAGTATAGTTCAAGAGAGCCGGACAGCCAGGTGGCTAAACAGAAATTGCTAATCTTAGATTAATGTATAGCTCTCATGGTGGGATGCTCAGCCATCCATATGGAGACATAGTTTGGAGACACAGCTGCAGATGCTATACTTAATTAAAAAGGCAAAGGCCTTGAATTCTTTCTCAGTAGTTGTAGCTGTGTGGTCACTTGAGCAGTCCTAGAGCGGTCTTAATGTCAGAATCCCCCCCTTAGCAAAAACTAGCAGCCTAATATCTTTTTTTTCCTTACATAGGTATATGTTTTTCTCAGATTGGGAGGCGGCAAACGGACAACCGGGCCTCGAGCGGGCCTTCATGGATGGTACTAACCGCTACGGGATTATTAGAACTAAACTAGGATGGCCTGCTGGTATTACACTAGACATTCAAGCCAAGCGCATCTACTGGGTTGACAGTCGCTACGACTACATTGAAACTGCAACATATGATGGTCTGCATAGGTATGTGTTTTGTGTTTTGGTCTAGGAAGAAGAGCTTTAAAAAACACATATGATAAATTTCCAATAATTCTGCAGCATTTGCAAAGATTAACAGTCAGAATTTTTTAAAATTCTAATGTCCTCAAAATTTTTCTAACAGAAAAACTGTTGTCCACGGAGGCGCTGTAATCCCACACCCGTTTGGCATCAGTCTGTTTGAGCACAGTGTCTATTTCACGGACTGGACCAAGATGGCCGTGATGAAAGCAAATAAGTTCGCTGACAGCAGTCCTCAAGAAGTTTACAGAACATCTCAGACTCCACACGGTGTAGCGGTGATACACCAGCTGAAGCAGCCAACAGGTAAGATCATCACAGTCAAATTTTCCGGGTTCTCGTCAATCTGCTTGCAGTTTTCACACCTGTGCATTTTACCTAGATTTTATTTTGAAACTGCTAGTATTTTAAAGATCAGAATTCATTTCATGTGTATATTTTCTGCTTACTTGGATGGCTTGTTTGTGTCTCCAGTGCCAAACCCCTGCAGTGTAGACAGAGGTGGATGTGAGCAAATCTGCATCCTGAGTCACAGGAGTGATAATGGAGGACTAGGTTACCGCTGCAAATGTCGCATGGGCTATGATCTCCACGCTGATGGCAAACGATGTTTAGGTAAGAGAAAATGTTACCTTTTTAATCGTAGTGGTTTGGTGCCAGCGTCAGTACGTTGTCTGAAACTTCCCGTTGCACTTTCAAATTTTGATCACTTTGATTCACGCCGTCCTCTGACTTCTGCCCTGCAGCCGTGAGGCAGTTTCTGTTGTTCTCCAGCCAGCTGGCCATCAGAGGGATCCCTTTTAACCTCTCCTCTCAGGAGGACATCATCCTACCTGTCACCGGATCACCCTCGTACTTCGTTGGAGTGGATTTCAGTGCTGAAGATGATGCAATTTTCTTCTCAGATACAGCCAAAGATATTATCTACAAGCAAAAAGTGGATGGGACAGGTGAGTACCTTGCGTGCTGTTTGAGATGGATGGTTTGAAAATTGTAGTTACTGTACAAATTCACAACGTGGCAGCTGTATAGTAATACAGGGAAACACACTGAGTGGAGTCTCTAAGTTTTCTCTTTGCTTGCATCTTTTGATCATATCGTTCATATAATTCAGTCAGAATCACAGGGAGTTTAGGGAGTGTCTGATAGGGCCGGCTGGTACTATGGGGGACGGAGTAGACAGGAATATGGAAAGTGCCAAACCTTGAAAATGAAAAGCAATCATTTATAGTGTTTTACCAAGCATTTCGGTTATTTCATTTCTAAATGATCACCCCGGCCGTGGAAGTAGCATTGTGAGATAATCCAGAAGTAGTCACACCATACAAGAATAGAAACACGGCTGCTCTGATCAGTGATGTTGTTTTAAGAGTTGCTCTAGTTTTTTCTGACCGGTCCACCAGAGGAAAATGTAAGCTGACAGCTTATTTGCTTTAATGTGTTCCTATTTCATCTGTGAGTTAAATGGTGTTCTGACTTCTTTGATGTGCACAGGAAGGGAGGTACTGGCAGCCAACAGAGTTCATGGAGTTGAAGACCTGGCTTACGACTGGATTTCAAAAAACCTATACTGGACTGACCCTCGATACCGGAGCATATCCGTCATGAGGGTTGGTGATAAGTCCAGGAGAGCCATTGTACGCAACCTTAACAACCCAAGGGCCATTGTTGTGCATCCTCTAATAGGGTAAATCAATAATAACACTTGAGAAACATCAACATTTTGGTTTGAAGGGAATCAGTAGGATTCAAATTGGCTTACTCTGTTTTGATGATATGATTAGGAAGGGTAATATTCCCACTCACAGCACCATGTGGCTGCCCGGATATACAGTATACGAACTGTAGAGCTTTCAGCCAGTTTACTGCCCATATGCATAAAAGTCTATTCATAATTCAGTATATGTTCTACTTTATAGACCACGTAACTTTTATCAATAGAGGAGTTTCTGTAAAAAAAAACAAACATATATTTTCAGCTTCACACCATCCAAGATGCTCGCCCATTCATAACCTATCCACAAATAATCCCCCACCTGATAAAAGGAACTGTTATTCAGAACAAGCTGTTATTTGCAATAGTCTCAAAGTCATAAGGTTTCCAACGGCTGAGATTAGCTGAATGTGAAGGCCAGTATTGTAGTTAACACTAAGAAGTTGGCTTAGACAGGAAAAGCTCTACATTGTGGAAGTAAACTCTATATAAAAACATTACACAGTGTGCTGTTTATTGGTACTCAAGATGTTGCATTTTTGAATTAAATATGAGATTGAGTCTCTTTGTGAATTTTGCCTCAACAGGTATATTTTTTGGACTGACTGGTACAGGCCGGCGAAGATCATGAGGGCTTGGGGGGATGGGTCACATGCCGTGTCTATTGTAAACACTACTCTTGGCTGGCCAAATGGCCTTGCCATCGACTGGAGGTAAACCAAATGATTTACACCCAAGTGCCAAACAGAACAGTCCCCCAGTTGTCTTTTACCCTTTTAGTTTATTTTTCCTCATAAATGATTGTATTTATAACAGTAATAAGCTTGGTTTTTTATCCTCCCTGCTGTGATACTTATGTCTCTGTGTTTATTTTAACCCTCATGTCCTCCTGCTTTGATCTCCACCCAGCTCAATGCGTCTGTACTGGGTGGATGCTTTCTTTGACAAAATTGAGCACAGCAACTTTCATGGGCAAAACAGGCTCTCTTTGGACCGTATAACCCAAATCTCCCATCCATTTGGTCTCACCATTTTTGAAGGTAAGGCCTGGCTTCTACTATAACCTGCTCAAACATACAGTTTAAGATCATTTATTCTAAAAAAAAAGGGAGTTCATTTCACATGATATTGGCTGTGGTCTGTTGCTTCTGTTTTAATTACTATCATGTCAAATAAGCAGTTACTGTTGGCAGGAGGTGATGAAAGATAAAGTAAGACATGTTGTGCTCTGTTCCTCCTGTCACGTAAAAGGATATGCATATTTTACTGACTGGCGCCTGGGTGGCATTGTGCGCGTGCGCAAGACTGATGGTGGAGAGATGGTCATTATTAGAAGAGGAATCAGCCACATCATGCATGTCAAGTCTTTCAACTCCAACGCTCAGATTGGTCAGTATTCTTTCACCATTTGTGGAACGCTGCAGCTCACACGTGTCAGGCACATTCCCGTTAATTACCCTTCCCTCCCTCCCTTTCTCAGGTTCCAACTTCTGCAACAGGCAGACGAATCCGAACGGAGACTGCAGCCACTTCTGTTTCCCAGCCCCAGATTCGCAGAGGGTGTGTGGCTGCCCATACGGCATGAAGCTGTCGTCAAACCAGCAAACATGTGTTGAGGACCCTTCCAATGAGCCCCCCACACTGCAATGTGGAGCCAATTCCTTCTCCTGTGGCAACGGCAAATGTGTCCCAAACAGCTACCGATGCGATGGTGTTGACGATTGCCATGACAACAGTGATGAAGTCAACTGTGGAATAAACAGTAATTACATTTATTCTGCTTAGTTTTTACTCAGTTGATTGTTTTGATCTGACCTAACCAGAGTTAAATCTCTTGCAATTTGTCCAGGTAACGCTGATGTGGTATATAATAAAGTACTAATCTATTTTCTTTCTTCTTCATAGACACCACTTGCTCCCCCTCTGCTTTCACCTGTGCCAATCAGCGCTGTGTGCCTGCAGGGTGGCGCTGTGATGGCCACAATGACTGCTTTGATAACAGTGATGAGATCAACTGCCCGACAAAAATCCCTGGAACGTGCCCCACCAATCAGTTTACTTGTGCCAACCACCGATGCATCCCACATACCTGGCGTTGTGATACAGATAATGACTGTGGGGACAGTTCAGATGAAGCCAACTGCCGTGAGTGTCTGTAGAAAGCTCAAAGCTGAAATTATGTGAGAATTGTTTTGGTAATTCTGAACGCAAAACATGCAAAAAAGCATCTTATATTCATTAAACTGGCAGAACTATGATTCATACAGCAAATACATTGGTGAAAGAACACCATTTATGCATAATAATCTTTGAGAAAGACTGGTCTTCTTGGTTTAAAAAAAAAACAAAAAAAAGATGACATGTGTATTATATTTTGATCAAATGATTTGTGCTGACAGATCTGGGAAGTACATGTCATCCAGGACAGTTTCAGTGTCCCGACCACCGCTGTATTGACCCCAACTATGTTTGTGATGGGGACAGGGACTGTGTGGATGGAGCAGATGAGCAGGGATGCAGTAAGTGGCTTTCTAGGTTAGACATTCGTGCAAAGTGTTTGCTGATGTAATTTTGTGCTTACTTACAATGCACCAACTTTACATGAAGTTAGTGTGACCATACGCTGCTGTTTTCTTTTAGTATACAACTGCACTGTGAGTGAATTCAAGTGTGTCAGTGGTCACCAGTGTATCAACTCCTTCTACCGATGTGATGGGGTCTTCGATTGTAGTGATCGATCAGATGAGCAAAACTGTCGTAAGTATTATAACTGCTCTCTATCTGAGGTGTGAATGGATCTCAAATAGGACATAGGGTTTGCAGTATATTTCAAATTCCAGTTGCTTTGGACTCATCCATTTGTGGTGTCTCCTAACTCATCTCAGCTACTAGGCCCCCAGGTATGTGCCACCATGAGACTGAGTTTCAGTGCCAGTCAGACGGGAATTGTGTCCCATCTACTTGGGAGTGCGATGGTCATCCAGACTGTGAGGACGGCAGCGATGAACACCACGCTTGCCCGCCGCGCACCTGCCCTTCCTCACTCTTCCGCTGTGATAATGGAAACTGTGTGCTGCGCAGCTGGCTTTGTGATGGAGACAATGACTGCAGGGACATGAGTGATGAGAGAGACTGTCCCACGCCACCTTTCCGATGCCCAAGTTGGCAGTGGCAGTGCCCCGGCCACAGTGTTTGCATCAACCTCACCACAGTGTGTGACAACACTCCCGACTGTCCCAACGGTGCTGATGAGTCTCCTCTTTGCAGTAAGTTTGCATTCTTCAGCATAGAATATGTTTTTTGTCCATCAGCGTCTACTTTTGATGCGGTTATGGGAAGAATATTCACATGACCAACAGGATTCACGGAATTGCTCATGTTCATAATACATGAACAAGAATTTCACAGTAAATTTGCATTAAATGTCACCTGTCTTTGGATTCTTGTGTAAAAATCAAGCATGTGAGTGATTTGTCCTGTATTAACCTGACAATGATCTGTGATTTTCCTTTCTTGCTTTTCTCACAACTTTCAGATGAGCCTTTACCAGGTAGGAACAACCTCTCAATCATTGTTAGAAGTGTTGATTCATTTTTGATTCATTTTTTTTTTAACAGTCGCTATATCTCCTCTAACTACTTTCTCATAGTCCAGTCATTATGAACCCTAAAATAAGGATGAAGATAGTTGTGGCACAGAACAGCAACTCTAAGAACAAGAAATGACAGTATTTTGTGCTTTGCTGTTCATCATCAGAGTGCAGCATACATATTAAAAGCATCATTCAAACTTTCACTCATAAACTGTTCTTTTTCTGCTTTGAATTCAGATCAGGAGAGCTGTTCCGACAACAATGCTGGCTGTACACATGGTTGTATCCAAGGGCCATTTGGGGCCCAGTGCACATGCCCTGTGGGTTATCGCCTAAGCAATGACTCCAAAACCTGTGAGGATATAGATGAGTGTCATCCCCCAGGACTGTGCAGCCAGCACTGTTTTAACGAGCGAGGCTCTTTCCGCTGTCATTGCCAGGATGGTTACACTCTTGAAGCAGACCAGCGTACCTGCAAGGCCTCAGGTGAGGAGAAATATAGATTAAACCTTCGGTGCGTGGAATAAATTGCTGCTATCTGAGGTTTAAATAACAGATTATAATGTCATGGTGGAGTCAAAAGCTTTTATTACGAGTCTATCAGGGATTTCAGCTGAGACAAATTTTGCCTATGAAGCATATCTCTGTTATTTCCACTTCACCAGTTGTTGGGAAGGAGCCACAATGGGGGGGGGGGGCTTGGCCTCTAGACTGCAAGACTGACACACAGTCTTTCTTTGCTGCTCTGATTTCATAAGATAAGACAAATAACATATATGTCACTAACTGGCCATCACCAGCGTAATTAGGACACAGTCGCAAACAAAGGACTGTTTATGGGGAGTGTGCCTGACATGAGCTCCTCTTCCCTACAGATAACTCGCTGAAAGGCTTGCAGTACAATAGGACATTATTTGTACTAAAGTGCATTCCCAAAGGATTGCCACTTGAGTAGGATCTGTTTAAAAGCCTTGTTGCATGGCTGGGCTCAACACACACATAAGAAAAAAAAACCAACCTGATAAGAGCTTTTTATTAGCATGAAAATTGACATGGAAATAAAGGAACAGCGGTTTGATGTTTGTTTACAGATTCTCGACAGGCGTTCCTGCTCGTGGCCAGTCGAAATCAGATTGTGCAAGATGACATCACCGCTCATCCTAATGTAGTCAGGTCTTTGGTTCGAGACGGACGCAACATTGTGGCCCTAGACTTTGACTCCGTCACTGACCGGGTGTATTGGTCCGATACGAGCCAGGACAGAATCTGGAGTTCTCACAAGAATGGCAGTGACAGAACTGTGGTAAGACAAAGTGGACTAAAATGTGTTCTGTATTACACTTAGCTCTGTATTTTGTGTTATTTTTCACTCTTAAACCTATTAAACTATGAGTCAGCATGTTGCAAACAGATATTCGAGAGTGGAGTGACCGTGACAGAGAGCCTTGCTGTGGACTGGGTGGGCAGGAACTTGTACTGGACTGACTACGTGCTGGAGACCATTGAGGTGTCTAAACTGGATGGCACCCACCGGACTGTGTTAGTCAGTGAAAATGTGACCAACCCTCGAGGCCTTGTGCTGGACCCAAGAGACAGGTCAGAAACAAGTAAATTTTTAACCGGATTGCTGCTTAATGTCATGTATTTTATCCTCAATACTTTTCAGTCAAAAAATAAAAAAACGTCTGTTTTAAGAGACCTTTTTATTTTTTATTTTTTGCAGCGCTCATCTGATGTTCTGGACCGACTGGGGCAGGAACCCCCGCATTGAAAGGGCAAGCATGGATGGCAAACTGAGGACCATTATTGTTAGCAGCAAACTTTACTGGCCCAATGGTTTGACTATAGACTATCCAAATAATTTATTGTACTTTGCTGATGCCTACTTGGATTTCATTGACTACTGCGATTATAATGGGAACAACAGGAAACAAGTCTTGGCCAGCGACCTGGTAAGTGAATGACATAGTAGAATTTATCTTTGAGATACTATTTATGTTAATAATCTAGAGATAAACAAAGTGCATTCAAGATTTTTTTTTTTTTTTTGAATAACATGTGTGAGACACACCTTTTCTTCTTTTGCTACTCTCTATGAAAAGGTACTGCAACACCCCCACGCAATTACCATTTTTGAGGATTTTGTCTATTGGACCGACAGATACATCAACCGAGTGATGCGAGCTCATAAGTGGCATGGGGAGAACCAGACAGTGATGTTGTTCAACCTTCCACAGCCTATGGGTCTGGTGACAATGCACCCAGCCAGGCAGCCAGCAGGTACGGCAGATCCGACAAATATAAAGGAACCTCTGACGCATCACTAACTGCTGAATTTGCTGAATGTTGTAAATGTGCAGCAAAACTCCCTTCAGGAAGTGCAAACATGTGAAAACACGTGAAGGTACCTCAGCTGACTCTCTTTGGACGTGTGCTTGTGTGATTTGACAATTTGAAGGGGAAAATCACTGCTTGAGAAGTCCCTGTACTCACATCTGCCTGCTGTCTGCGGTTGGACCAAGCTACTACTCGTGTGCTTGCCCTTCAGGCTGGACACTGGCAACAGACCAATTCACCTGCACCAGAGGTATGCATAACTGCCAAATGCAGGAAAACACTCAAAACGTTGGTTAAAAAAGGAAGTCAGGTCAGAAGTATATGTTTATGTACATGTCAGGTATGAATATTAACACTGGTCATGGACATAAAAGAGCATAACTCTTATTGTAGGGATGATCATTTTTTGCATGCTGTAAGCCCTGAGAGCTTTCTTAATGTTGCTAAGAGGAGAAATTGTTTAAATAAATTGACCCAGGTACTTGTCAACGGCCTCCCATTTAGACTCCCTTGTAAACTGCTGTTCCAGTCATAAATATAAAAATCATGTAAGCGTGTCTTTCATGGTCTCAAGAAGACAAGGGACCTTTTAATTCAGCGACCATGGAGTCTGCCTTAGGTCAGCAGGTGAACTCGTCTCAGGTTTCAGCTCATTCAAACCAAGCAGAACACAATCTCCCCCTGAAGCCAACAATTTTCCAAGAATGAAAATGCCCTGCGGCCATTCATTGACTCTAATCTCCAATGACAAAGGAACTAGCTTTCACCAGTCAATCCTCGTTATAGATAAATGCCTTTTAGGATGGGTTTCCTAATTTGCTCCAGATATCACGCTAAAGAAGACCAATCAAAATCCACTGAATGTTTCTCCTTTATTGTTTCAGACTTTCTTTTTTTTGTTGTCATTTTTAAGAAATGAAGTTGTGGCTTTTCATTTCTGTTGTTGGTTTGTGTCTTGTATCACTGTACTGTTTTGTGAATGTTTTTTTTTTTAAGTTGAGGATCCTTTCCTGGTCGTCGTGAGAGACAGCATCATCTATGGGATTTCTTTGAACCCTGAGGACAAGAGCAACGATGCGATGGTTCCTGTTGCTGGTCTTCAGAACGGCTATGATGTGGACTTTGATGACAGTGAACAGACCATCTACTGGGTGGAGCATCCGGTAAGTCCAACATGCTGCAGTTGATGAGGAAGACATTTATATGGTATATAAGAAGCAGTGGAGCCATGCTCCTTTTTTTGTGCACGTCCCACTTTGGCTCCTTGACAGTAAAAGATTTTAATAAAATTCATATAAATAATGCGGGATAAACACAGCACTGGATTCCCTCCACACCTACATTTTTCGCAGTACTCTTCTTTTTCACACCTAGGGTGAGATCCACAGGGTGAAATCGGATGGTACGAACAGGACCGAGTTTGCCCCCGCAGCCATTCTTGGCACGCCTGTTGGTCTGGCCTTAGACTGGATAACGCAGAACCTTTATTACACCAATCCAGCTGCGCAGTCTATTGAGGTGAGACCAATGATACAATTAAAAATAAAAAATAAAAAATAAAAAATAAATAAAGGGAGTTAAGCAGTACAATAACTGCACCGGTTTTGTTTTTTTGTGTTTGGCCAGGTTTTAAGGCTGAGAGGGGAGGTACAGTACCGGAAAACTCTAATCACAAACAACGGCTCTCCAGCTGGTGTTGGCAGTCCCGTTGGCATTGCAGTGGATCCAGCACGTGGGTAAGTCCCATTTAACACTGTCCTGGCACAGCCTCTCAAATCCAAGCTACTGGGCTGTAACAGCCTCCGCATCACCATCTGCTCTGCTTCTAAAGAGATCTCAACCTGTCTAACTGAATATCTCACTGGCAGCTCCATCAGAAGTAGAGAGCTGTCTTAGTTTGTTTGCGTGTTAGTTGGCTATAACATTTTAAACAATTTAAAAGCCTTCATCTGTCTAAGCTATTTTGAAACACAAACACTGAATAAAATCTTGTTTTTTTCTTAAGCAAACTGTATTGGACAGACCAGGGAACAGAGAGTGGCATCCCTGCCAAGGTGGCATCTGCAGACATGGATGGCCTAAATCCTGTCACCCTGTTCACCAACAACCTCGATCATATTGAGTTCCTCACCGTGGACATCCACGAGAACAAGCTGTACTGGGCTGTCACAAGCACCGGCAAGGTGCAGCTTAACTCTCTCTTTTTTTATACAACATTCTAATAATTATGATACTCTTTGTTTTCTTTTGATTCTGATTCAAAATATACCATTCTCTCTCTCTCTCTCTCTCTGGGGTTTGAAATTGCCGCAGATTGAATGCGGTAATACAGATGGAAGTAACCGCATCACCATAGTGACTGGGCTGTCTCACCCATGGGGTGTGGCCGTCTACCAGAACTTCCTCTACTTCACCGACCGCGACTTTGAGGTCATCGAGCGTGTGGACAAGTCCACAGGTGCCAACAAGGTTGTGCTGCGTGACAACGTGTCTGGACTTAGAGTCCTGAAAATTCATTTTCGTCAGAGTGAGTATTGCTTGTTCTTAGTATCAGTGAACTGACACAGGTCTCATGCACAGCTTTAATGGTCGTTGTTTTTTTTCCTTCTGTTTGTCACATCATGTTGTCTCAACAAACTCAGCGTCTGCAGGTACATCTAACGGCTGCACAGACAATATGGGAGCATGTGAACAGCTCTGTCTGCCACGACCACAGGGCCTTTTTACCTGTGCATGTGCGACGGGTTTTAAACTTAACGTCGACAACAGGACCTGTGCACCTTACCAGTCCTACGTTGTCATTTCTACCCTATCGGCTATTAAAGGCTTCAGCCTGGAAGGGTCAGATCACTCTGAGGCCATGGTCCCTGTAGCTGGGAGAGGTCAGTGACTCTCATACCATTTTTCTTACTCTGCAAAATATCACTACCATAACAAACAGGGACTTAATAATTGAATATTAAAATATTCTCTTCCAGGCCGTAATGCGTTACATATAGACATGGATGTGGCCTCCGGCTTCATTTACTGGTGTGACTTCAGCAGCACTATGGCAACACAGAATGGGGTCAGACGTATAAAGCCGGATGGCTCCGGATTCCATAGTGTAGTAACATCTGGAATAGGACGCAACGGGATACGAGGCATCGCGGTAGACTGGGCTGCAGGTAAGCTGCTGTGTTTATTTAAGTGGACATCCAGAGTCATTTCGTTGGGTTCTTTGACTAATCTGAAAAGTTGATGAGCTGATTTTCAAAAAATTAAGGTTGATGTATTATTTCCAATACTTTAGGAGAATTGATGCAGTCTTTGTTTTGTAAAACTTTAAAGTGAAAGAATGACCAGTGCAAAAAGTTCAGAAACTCCTAGCTCTGACATCACAACTTCTGTACTTGTTGGGAGGTCAAAATACATTTTTGCCAGCTCTAGGGCTTTATTTATTTGTTTCTTTACCTACCACTTCTGTATCAATATGCTGGTTGTTGGATGTTTTGTAATAACCCTGATAAATTCACAATCTAAACGGTTTTTGTGTCCATGTTCAAGTGTTGCTGGAGTTTTGAACTTCCCAGAGTTAAAAAAAAAAAAAGAAACTTACCCCTTGATCCTAAACTGAAAGTCAAACAATGGACTTCCTCAAAGAGCACAAACTGAAGGAAGTCACGGCCGTTCCCCTGAATAACTAATCGTTGCAAATTTGTAGTTAGACTAGAAAGAGCAGTGGATGCAACATGGTCACAGATTCTCAAAGATTTAGAAGGTTAATCAAGGTAAGTTGCATAGCTATTAAAAAAGTATTACAAGCCAGTACTTGTAGGCTAAATAAAATGAACTAAGTAGAGTTTTTGAGATGATACACTGTACAGCATCCATTCACTAATGCACTCAGTGTGTTTAAGTTTACACATCAGAAGAAAAATAGTTTTATCGTTGTGCTTTTACACCAGCTAAGTTCGTGTTATTGATCATGAAACCGATGCAGATGAAATGCAACACAAATAAAAAGAGTCTACACTGATATTGAAGCATGGACTTATACTTTGCAACATTGGCAACAGAGACCTTGCTGCTTTTTTAGCCATCACACTCGCCGTGTTTAGTCAGCATTATTAATACACCATGTCTGTTAATTGGAAATTTTGCATGGTTCTGTCCTCAGGCAATTTGTATTTCACCAACGCCTTTCTGACAGAGACATATGTCGAGGTTCTTCGCCTGAACACAACTTTCCGCAGGGTGCTGTTGAAGACCCAGGTTGATATGCCTCGCCACCTTGTTGTAGACCCTAGAAACAGATACTTGTTTTGGGCTGATTATGGCCAGAATCCCAAAATTGAACGAGCCCTACTGGATGGAACCAACCGTACAGTTTTAGTGTCTTCTGGGATCATAACTCCGCGAGGCCTCGCTTTGGACTGGGAAACTGGCTACATCTACTGGGTAGATGACTCCCTGGATATGATTGCTCGCATCAATCCTCAAGGAGGGGAAACTGAAATCGTTAGGTATGGCAGCCGCTATCCAACCCCTTACGGAATAACAGTGTTTGAGCACAGCATAATTTGGGTGGACAGAAACCTGAAGAAGGTGTTCCAAGCAAGCAAAGAGCCCGGCAACACAGAGCTGCCTGCTGTCATTAGAGACAATATCAACATGCTGAGAGATGTTACTGTCTTCGACCAGCGTACCCAGCCCACCAGCATCCAACAACTGAACTACAACCCCTGCATGGAAGGCAACGGAGGGTGTTCTCACTTTTGCTTTGCCCTTCCTGGTTCTGACGCAGGCACTCAGAACAAAAAGTGCAGCTGTGCTTTTGGGAATCTTGCTGCAGATGAAAAGACCTGTGTAATGTCGAGGGATGATTACCTCATCTATACTACTGAGAGCACATTGCGCAGCCTGCGACTTGATCCCGAGGACCATGTGGTGCCCTTTCCTCTCGTCAATGTTCCTCGTACCTCAGTGGCTTTGGATTTTGATCTCACAGACAACAGGATCTATTTTACACAGAGCTCAGGTGCAGGAGCAAGCAAGATCAGCTACATCAGCCTGTCCTCTCCCACTTCAGCTCCTGTTTTAGTGGCTTCGGGTACGTTTTGCACTTTAGTGTTTAACTTTGATTGTTAGTAGGTTAACAGTAGTAAGTTTGTTCTGTGGCGTTTGACAGATCTTGGAGCTCCTGATGGCATTGCATATGACTGGATAAACAAAAGGATTTACTACAGCGATTATGTCAACCAAAGCATTAGCTCTATGTCAGTGGATGGCTCTCAGAGAACTGTTATCGCTCATGTGTCCAGACCTAGAGCCATCATGTTGGATCCCTGCAGGGGGTAAGAGTTACACAACAAACCTTTTTGGTTCAAGTTATAAAAGTGGACGTTTATAGATGGCTTCTTTCTTTTTTTGTTACATAGGTACATGTACTGGACAGATTGGGGAACCCATGCAAAAATTGAACGAGCCACTTTGGGTGGAAACTTCAGAATAGAGATTGTTAACAGCAGTCTGGTGTGGCCCAACGGCCTGACGCTGGACTATGAAGAGGAAAGGCTCTACTGGGCAGATGCCAGCTTGTAAGATCTTAAAAAAAAAAAAAACAGATATGAAAACAAATATGTCATTATATCTATTATGTTTTCTTTTTTGCTCTGAAATTTCTGCAATCTTTTTACTCCACCACCAGACAGAAGATTGAGCGATCCTCTCTCACGGGGTCCAACCGTGAGGTCATTGTTGGCACAGCTATCTACCCGTTTGCTATGACCATGTTTGGCCAGTTTATCTACTGGACAGACTGGAACACACGCAGCATCTATCGGGCCAACAAACATGATGGTTCCTACCAGAGGGTCATGATTCAGAACCTCCCATCTCGACCAATGGACATCCATGTGTTGGCCAGCAGGAAGCAGCAGCAGTGTGACAGTCCCTGCCAGCAGTTCAACGGAGGCTGCAGCCACATCTGCACGCCAGGTAAACGCTGTGACATTGTTTTCAGTATGATAAGCACTAATTGTAATAGTGCAGTAATTGAAAAAAAAAAAAAAGCATAAACTGTTGAACAACTTTGTCTCACTAGGACCTCATGGGGCTGAGTGTCAGTGTCCATCAGAGGGCCGCTGGTACCTGGCCAGCAACAAGTACTGCATCCCTGATAATGGGACTCGCTGCCAGCCTGACCAGTTCACTTGTATGAATGGCCGCTGCATTCGAGCTCAGTGGAAATGTGACAATGATGACGACTGTGGAGATGGAAGTGATGAACTGGAGAGAGTCTGCGGTAGGATGTTCCTAATAGAGCTTATGTGACTTATGCTCCACATTTGGATTCACCCTTTACTGTGTCATCAAAAAACAAAAAAGATAGTTTTTCTGCTCTGCCTCTGCAGTACCTATTTTGTTGTCTGCAATAACACGATATTTTCTTGTTCTGCTTTAAAATGTCTTTCTTAGGACATAGACCGATCTTGAGCTTAGCTGGTGTGTATGCTTACTCTTTGTGATTTAATTTTCTACTTTCTGACTAATGACAAAAATCAACACTAACCTTTGCATCAATGTACTTCTCTTTGCATGCAGTCCCACAGTTGCTATCATCCTTTATTGCCTTGTCAGGTAAAACGTGCCTCCAGGGCCTGAGTACACCCATTTCTCTCAACGGCACTCTCTGCTCACCAAACCTCTGACTTTGCCTTACTTCTGTTTGGCAGCCTTCCACACCTGCGAGCCCACAGTGTTTACTTGTGGCAACGGCCGATGTGTTCCCTACCACTACCGCTGTGACCATTATGATGACTGTGGAGACAATAGTGATGAAGCTGGCTGTCTGTTCAGACCCTGTGACCTCAATACAGAGTTCAGCTGCAACAACGGCCGCTGCATTGCAAAGGACTACGTTTGCAATGGCATCAACAACTGCTATGACAATGGGACCTCTGATGAGCAAAACTGCCGTGAGTATGCTCAGTTGGTCACACAGGTAAATACTCACGGTGGTTATTACCTGTGGTGCATATGTTCTGACTTGTAACTGTTTCAGCGGAGAGAACGTGTCAGCCAGAACAGACAAAATGCCAGTCTACTAACATCTGCATCCCACGTTCATACCTGTGTGATGGAGACAACGATTGTGGGGACATGAGTGATGAGAGCCCTACACACTGCGGTAAGCTCAAGATGCATTTTTACTGTATACATCATTTTTCTATTTTTCTTATTGCTTTCCAACATATTGCTGTCAAACTTCATTTTCATGATGATTATGTGGCGATCATCACAACACCAAATTTGTACACTCTTCCCAGGTTGTGTGTGTGTAGGGGCATTTTCCATAAAATTTCTTTTTAGTGTAGACTCTTTTGTTTTAGCTTTGTTACGTTACTTTTTCTCTCGGAGCGCCTGACCATCTACGTCTTCCACACAGCTGCATCCACTTGTTCCCAGAGTGAGTTCCGTTGCTCCAGTGGCCGCTGCATCCCCGCCCACTGGTACTGTGATGGAGGGTCTGACTGCTCCGACGGCTCTGATGAACCTCTCTCCTGCAGTGAGTGATGCACAATTCTCTCACACCCCAAAAAAAAAAAAAAGACCTTTTAGGTTTTTGTGCTGCTGCCCCCACCCCATTATCAGCTGCGTGGTCATTGTGTGAAGGTGTCTGCCCGCCAATCTGCGCCTGAGTGCTGTGTGAGAGACTTCTATGAGTGATGTAGCGGAGAGTGCGAGTCAGTGGTGTATTTCTTTGTTGACGATGTGGTCAGTCAGGCCTCCTATTGTGTGCTGCATTCCTCTGTGGTGACGCCCATCAATGTCCTCCGACAAACAGCACCTCCCCCTCTCTTTGTCCACCAGGGGTTACAGAGCCTCACTTTGGCTTTTGTTTAGATAGCTCACCATGCATGGGAATGTGGAGTTGCCATGACTATTTTGAAAGCTTTGCTAGTGTTGTATTGTGCCTTCCTATTTAGTTGAAAAGCAGTGGGGGAAGTACCTGAGATAATTAGCAATTACAAATCAGGAAAAAATGTCATAAAACAGATTTGCAGTGAATGTAAAATAGGTGTACGATTGGTACGTTTTACAACCACGCCTTTGTATTTACTATTGTGTTTCCTACAGTGTAATGTGCTTGTTTCTGCAGCTATACTGGTCAGAACCTGCAACGCAGATCAGTTCCGCTGCGATGATGGCAGGTGCATTGCCTTATCTTGGATCTGTGATGGGGACAATGACTGTGGTGACATGAGTGACGAAGACCAGAGACATAATTGTGGTGTGCATCTTTAATTACCTTTCTTTGTTCAACTTTCCATCGACTTATGCTTCACTTTTTTTTTTAAATATTGCAGAAATAATCATTATCATTGTA
The DNA here is from genome assembly GCA_014839995.1 of Xenentodon cancila. Lineage (NCBI taxonomy): Eukaryota > Metazoa > Chordata > Actinopteri > Beloniformes > Belonidae > Xenentodon > Xenentodon cancila. The sequence goes on from CM026200.1 coordinate 7,259,316, forward strand.
CCGAATATACATCTTCACATTTTCACACCCAACCACACTTTCTTTGAAGAATGTGTACTTATTGTCCACAGTGCCTTGACTTTGCTTCCCTCAGCCTCCACCTGCTGTTATTATTGAAGGTTCTGAATCTTTGAGACACTCCACTAGGGAACTGTTGAAGGGAGACCCTGGCAGTCAGTGAACAGCATTTTAGTCTCCTTGTAGAAGGTCTCCTGTTCAAGGAGCTGACATTCCTGATTTCTCCTGCCTCACTCGTTACTTTGTCCACATCTCCTTTCTCTGGCTTCCTGGCTCAGGGGTGGATCAGGATTCTTATGTCTCAACAGTTTGTGCTCCAAAAGCAAGATGCCTGAAGCTAAATACTTCAGCACAGCCAGAGCCTCTGTAGGAGACCGACTTCAAATAATGTGAATCAATCACAGTAGATGGAAGAATTTCCAGTCATGACTGCACGGTTTGAGATTAAGATTGTTTGGATTCCCAAAATATGTCATTGTCATTAATGTTTTTGCTAATGCTTGTTTTTTGCAGCCAATCGTACATGTTCAAGTACAGAGTTCACTTGTGTGAACAACCAACCACCTCAGCGTAAATGTATCCCACATGACTGGGTCTGTGACGGAGATGCAGACTGCGCAGATGCTTTAGATGAACATCAAAACTGCACGCACAGATCCTGTGGTGTCAATGAGTTCACCTGCAGTAATGGTCTCTGCATACGAAACTCCTACAGGTTAGATATAAAACATCACAAATTACATATGTGAGTCCATCTAGAAATGGAAGTTCAATTCCTGTGGTCTTTTAAAATCAGGTGTGATCGCCGCAACGACTGTGGGGACAGCAGTGATGAACAGGGCTGCGCGTACCAGCCCTGCCAAACGCACCAGTTCACCTGCCAGAACGGCCGTTGTGTGTCCCACGACTTTGTTTGCGATGGCGACAATGACTGTGGGGATGACTCTGATGAGCTGGAGCACATGTGTCACACACCAGCACCCACCTGCCCCCCTGGAGAGTTCAGGTGTGAAAATGGACGCTGCATTTCCTTGAGCCAGGTGTGCAACAGGAATGATGACTGCTCTGACAACAGCGATGAGAAAGGATGTGGTGAGTGTCAAGAAACAACAAGAGATATTTAGTATTAGAGGAAAAATCTGATGCATGTGCAATTAACTCGCCTTGTATGACCAGACTTTGGATTCAATTTTATTTATATATTACATATATTACAATACTCAGTGTCCCTAGGTGCATTGAATTTGTGGTCATATACTGAAACCTGGTTTTCTTGTGTATCTGGTGGGAAGAAAATTTGATTTTTGGTTGTTTACTGGTATGACAAAGACATCAGCCAGGGATAATTTTAAGTATCCAACACCCCCACTGTCAAGAGCTGCCACAACACTTTAAAAGTAAACAGATTACACTCAATAACCTTTGTTCAATGTTTTTACAATAAGACTAAGTCTGCTAAATCCAGCCAGAGAGCTAAAACGAACAAACTAACAACAACCCAAACTCTCAGCACTAATAAAAAATATAAATGACTGGCAGTTTCATTGCAGTATATATGCAATCAATGTTCACAACTGGTGCAATCGACCTACATCAAAATAAAGTGCTGCTTAGGCCTATGACAAGACTCAGAAGGTGATAGTCTTGATAGGGTCCCTACTGAGAACCTGAAGTAGACACCTGAAGGGTGGTCTATTGTCAAAAGACCAAAAGGAGGTGCTGAGGTAAAGCCATCTTTACGACACTGTCTAAAATGAATTTTGTTCGGTCTCTTACTTGGTCACTTCTTATTTTTCTTTTCTGTCATTACTTTTCTGAGCCTCTAAATCGCCTCTTGTAATGATTTCCACTGGATTTTGCTTTGTTGACGCGTGACATTGCTGTAATTGATATGCAGTTATTGAAAGAGACACTTTGGCTGCTTTTTGCCGATAGTAATGACGGACACCCAGCTAGATGACACCTTAAGTGAAATTGGATCTGACAGCAGTTTAAACCTCTAACAGCATACTTGTAGAGATGGGCCAAGGTCACCTCAGCCAGACCTATTAGCTTTATCTAAGAGGACAATTTTAAGGCTTATCTTAAAGGTAGAGCATGTGGTGCATCCCAAACACAAACTCGGAGATGATTCCAAATAGAGGAGGCTGACATCTGAAGTCTCTGCCTCCCATTCTGTCGGAGCTCTGAGTAAACCTGCAGTCAGACAGCTTGGTGTTCTGCTGGAATAATATGTAACTGTGAGATCTTCATGATAAATTGGAGGTCGGTTTTAATGTCTTTATATACAAGGAGAATGCTTTTAAATTATGAAGAGACATTTCTTGGATGGCTTAATGAAAAGAGATGGCAGTTGTCCTGCAGTAAAAGCAGCTAAGTAGTTTTATATGTGTGTGAGACAGAATATTTCTAGTTTTGGTAATATTACATAGATGTAAATGTCAGTTCACATGTGCTTTATCCTGAATTTTAAATACAGATATTAAGAACCCCTGCTTATATTATCGGCCTTTCAATACAGTTTAAATGTTCTTTTTATGTATTCATTTATTTTGAGGTTTTTTGTCATGATTGTGCCACTACTGATGCTGCATTCAATAGCAAATGGGAATTCAAAATCTCTATCTTCTGATTTGGAATAAAATTAAATAAAATCATCTAGAAATTGCTATTTGGGACATGAAACAAAATACTTGTAGAACATCATAAGCTTGTTTCTATCTGGATTTAATTAAAACCACACTAACAGCTGATGTGTGTTTGCTAATATTCTAAATGTGATTCCATAAGTTACTGAGCTGCAGGTTAGACTTTGTTTGTTTTTTTGGTACTTGTACTAGCTTTAATTAAACAAATGATAGACTACACTGTAGTCTATAATTTTTTTGTCTGCATAAGAAGTCAGTTTTAAGAATGTTTCACCTCTTTTCTGACTGTAGGTATCAATGAATGCACAGACCCGTCCATTCACCACTGTGACCACAACTGCACGGACACACCCACCAGCTTCATTTGCACCTGTCGCCCTGGCTACCGCCTAATGTCTGACTTTAAAACTTGTGATGACGTCGATGAGTGTGCAGAGACACCCAGCGTGTGCAGTCAGATCTGTGAAAACACTGTTGGTTCCTATGTTTGCAAATGCGCTTCGGGATACCTTCGAGAACCGGATGGGCACAGTTGCCGTCAGAACAGCAACATCTCGCCGTACCTCATCTTCAGCAACCGCTATTATCTGAGGAATCTTTCCACTGATGGACAGGCCTACTCGCTGATCATGCAGGGCCTGACCAGTGTGGTTGCTTTGGACTTTGACCGTGTGGACAAGCGCCTCTATTGGATCGATGTGAGTCGCAGAGTGATAGAGAGGATGTCATTTAACGGCAGTAACAGAGAGGTGGTGGTGAACGGCGTTTTGCATGGGGAGGGCCTTGCAGTTGACTGGATAGCAAGGAAGCTCTACTGGGTGGACAGCTTCTTGGACTGTCTCAAAGTGTCTGAACTGGATGGCCGCTTTGTCAAAAAACTAGCTGAACACTGTGTGGATGCCAATAACACCTACTGCTTCGAAAACCCCAGAGGCATCGTCGTGCATCCAAAATATGGGTGAGGAACTATGTTGTATGTTACTATTGATGTTTTATCATTAGTGCATCGACTCAGATTACAGGAATAAATACGTTAGTATGCATTTATATATTCCATATAGGTTTTTATTGTCCAAATTCTAAATATACTGCTTCCATTATGATGGAGTTAGAATTTCACATTAGTTTCTTTCCTTGTCATGTTTCACTTTGAACCATAGATGCTCTTATGTCAGTTATATATAATAGTCCAAAGGGATTTTTTTTCTTGTTTTTAGATATGTATACTGGACAGACTGGGGAGACAAAGCCTACATAGGTCGAGTTGGAATGGATGGAACCAGCAAAGCAGCCATCATCACCACAAAGCTAGAGTGGCCCAACGGTATCACAATAGACTACACCAACGACAAACTCTACTGGTCCGATGCTCATCTCAACTACATCGAGTAAGTATGTGTGTGAGACAAAGTGGTTGCTCTCTTTCAACGTATATGCAAAGGAAACTGGGAACCATCTGACATTTGACGTCCTTTTGTAGATACTCCAACTTGGATGGTCAGCACAGGCACACGGTTTATGATGGAAATTTGCCACACCCCTTTGCGCTGACTGTGTTTGAGGACATTGTTTACTGGACTGACTGGAACACACGCACGGTGGAGAAAGGCAACAAATATGACGGCTCTGGCCGCGAAGCCCTTGTTAACACCACACACAGACCGTTTGACATTCACGTGTGCCATCCATATAGACAGCCTATCGGTGAGTTTAGGTTCCTTAAAGCTTTTTTAGAAGCACACTGAACAATAGCTGTCCTGTGTTTGCCCAGCTGGGGAGAGCTGATTTTCTTGGACTGTGGTTCTTCCTTTGATAGCGAACAATCCCTGCGCTGTGAACAATGGCGGCTGTTCACACCTGTGCTTGATCCGTCACGGGGGCCGAGGACATACCTGTGAGTGCCCTGACCATTTCCTGACTGTTCAAATAGGAGGTGTGAGCCGATGCTTGCCCATGTGCACCAGCACCCAATACCGATGTGCTAACAATGAACGGTTTGTCATGTGTTCTTTTTTCTTTGTTTTAAAAAAAAAATTTGTTCCATTCTAGAGGTTTAGTTTTAGATCTTTTGCTCTAAAACTTCTGCTTTTGCTTTATCAGTTGCATTCCCATTTGGTGGAAATGCGATGGTCAGCGGGACTGCAGAGACGGCTCAGATGAGCCGTCCACCTGCCCGATTCGCCACTGCAGACTCGGCCAGTTTCAGTGCAGCGATGGGAACTGCACCAGTGCACACTTCCTGTGTAACAGCAACCAGGACTGTCCGGACGGGTCGGACGAAGATGCTGTTCTGTGTGGTGGGTTCACGGGTTTGAATTTGTTCTTTGAGGCTTCCGGTGTTTGTCACGGCCTCATGGTTTTTGAAATATAATTCTGTCAAGTGATTGACTTGTTTTTTTTTTTTTTTTTTTTTCCAGCCACACACCAGTGTGAAAGCCATCAGTGGCAGTGCACAAATAAGCGGTGCATCCCAGAGTCGTGGCAGTGCGACGGTGAGGATGACTGTGGTGATCAGTCTGATGAGGATCCAGCCCACTGCTCCACCAGGACCTGCCGCCCCGGAGAATTCAAATGTCGCAACGGACGCTGCATCCCGCAAAACTGGAAATGCGACGTTGATGATGATTGTGGTGATAATTCAGACGAACCGCTGGAGGAGTGCAGTAAGTCGTTTGTAGTTCCTTTTCCCATTTTATTAATGTTTCTTTGCAAGAGTTATAACTAAATAACGATTATTTTGAAATCTGTCAGTACTCTGGATACCCTCTGGATATTTAAGAAATTCACTAGCCTTTGTATTTTGTAATTGTTTTTCTCCTCTTTTTTCATTTTATCCTAGTGGGTCCAGCATATCGATGCGACAACCACACAGAGTTTAACTGTAAGACCAACTACCGCTGTGTCCCACTGTGGTCTGTTTGCAACGGCCATAATGATTGTAGAGACAACAGTGATGAGCAGGGTTGTGGTAAGTCGTCCACCACATCTTTAAAACAAGCAAAGGTCTAATTTCATGGTAGAATCAGTTTGAGTTGTATTTATTACTGGGACACATGGCATTTAGGACCAGATTTAGAAAACCATGCGAGTTAAAATAATTGCAAATGTCATGGGAGTTCATCTAATCAGTGACCGGGTATGGTATTTTTACAGAATGGGTTTATTATGTTTTCAGTTAAATACAAAAAATGCACTCTAACTCTGACAAAAAAAAAAAGACGGTTTATTGGGTCTCCATAGATAAAGTTAGCTGAAGTACATTAAAGTTTGTTCTTGTTTTTTGTGGTTTACCTTTAAATACCCCACATAAGTAATACAGTTATTCAAGCTTAACACAACAAAACGTCCTCCAAGTCAACAGTCACCGCAGTCTGCTGTCCATCCTGGGATACCTGCAAACCGCTGTTGTTTCTACAAATATAAGTGTGTGATTTTCAACCTGCTGCTCTGTTGAGGCCATTTCACCATTCAGTGACGTTATATTTCACTGTACTTAACATTAGCAAGCAAATTAAAAACAAAAAAGCCGATTGACATGCTTGTGTAAATGAACTCCAAGTACAAAGCTTAATAAAGCTCCCCAGACTGATCAAAAAAAAAAAAAAAATCTCCATGAAACTCCCATAAGTAAATGTGCAGCAGGGTCAGGCACAAAGATCACTGTATCCATGCCTTTCTGGCGCCAACTTACTGCTGCGCTTTTTCAGTTAACAGTAGCAGTAAATTTTTAATGCCGAAACAGAGTTTGTGACAGATGCAGTGGTATAGCCAGGCCTTAAATCTACAGCTACTGATCAATGCAGCGCTTGATATCGCTTGATCTGTTTATATTTTTGTTGATCTAAGACTAATCCAGGGAATATATAATCGTAGACATTTTTTAGGAGCAAATGAAAGGCAATTATCCAGTATATCAGCCTCCTGTGGAACATTACGCACTGTGGTATTGGGAGGTGCTGATGGAGAGCGTCGCACCACTCACCCTCCCCCAGCATTTACCTCTCCCTGGGAGCACCAGAGATTTATGAGCTGTCCATTGGTATGAGTCCACATATATCCATGCATGTGTCTGTGTTGTTGCTCTGTCCTTGGCTGGGGGCAGGGTTCACATGGGTCTCTTTGTACTTGCTACGATCCAAACACACCCGGCCTCGGCCCTCCCATCTCTTATCAGGGGCCCTCGCTCCATTAGTGCCGTGCCTGCGCAGGAGGGGAGATCTGTGCTAATCTTCCTGTAAGAATGCAGCAGATGGGCCAGGTGGAGGGCTTGGAGGGCTGGACTGGTTAACACTGCGCTATCTTTGACCCCCCAGCACCGTGTGGTAGAGACAGCTCAGACCAGCTCTGCTCCACTCCTCTCCCTTCTGTGCTTCTCATCTGTCCTGGTCTTATCCTCGTCAGGCACACAATATACTGGCATGAATAGAGCTCGCACATCTGTCTCTGGCAGAACACTCTCCTCCCTCTATGACTTTTGCATTTCAATTAAAAAAAAAATGACAGTAAAGCCTTCATTTCAAAACGGGTATGCTCATTATTTCTTTACAAGCCTGGAAGTTTCCTCTTGTTGTGCCCAGTCTTGTATTTCATATCTTATTACTAGCTGTATTAGAACATTTTTAATCCTTAATGTGTCATTTACAGTCTGAATTACTGCACTTGTCGGCATTATTGTGATCATAAGTTAATGGGATGCTTTTATATATCAAACGAAACAGTGAATGCAAAGCACAACATGCACCAAGATCACATTTTATCACCGAATCTAGTTTATGCACCAAATTGCATCACTTCTGCAATAGATCATGTTGCTGAGGTTGAAATCTTCAGTTTATTTGATGAAACTGTTAAGACTGAGTGGGAGGTATTTACTGAGATGTTGGTGGACTATATTGTGTTTTACTGACAGGTGTTTCTTATATTTTGTTAAGCACATCTATTAGTAGTTAAGGCAGGTCAGAGGGTGGAGGATGACAGTAAGGTGGTTTTGCACTATTGGATCACAGTGGAGTCCCCCCCGCCGTTCTCATGAATATTAGTAGACAGTTGTCCCTCATGGCGTGCATTTCTTACTTTATGAGACCACTCTGCTTCCAGATGAAGTGACGTGTGATCCTGTCGGAGACTTCCGCTGTGACAACCACCGTTGCATCCCACTGAGGTGGAGGTGTGATGGAACCGATGACTGTGACGACAGCTCAGATGAGCAAAGCTGCAGTGAGTGATATCCCCTTTTTACTACTAAACACATTTACGCAGTTTGGTTTCGCCTGCGTTTTTATGTGTGCTTATAAGACTGTTTTTTTGTGGTGTCAGCACTGTGGATTGTTCAAATAAGAGTTTTTATTGCACAAGAAAGCTTTGTTTGTTCTAAAAAGTCAGACAGCTGGGGAGGTTTTGTAAAAGTCTTGACTCTTCTGCTGAGAGTGGTGAGAGAGGCGGTCTTATCAGCTGCTAGAGAAACAGACTGTCCTCGGTGTGTCTGAATAAGGGAGTAAAGGAGTTTGTCACCCTTTGCCCTGGAGAATTTAAACATGTCTGAGGACATGCCAGCTAATAAGGGTAATAGAGCTTCTCAAAGGAGAAGGGACGTTGTTAAAACACAGTGGTGCAGTTCCTTCATGTTGCTGCACTGCTGTTGTTGTTTGTATTCAGTAAGTGACAGCTTATTGCATCGCATCAGTTAGTTTAATTGCAAAATGTAAAAAAAATGACTCAAACATTTTGACGTAGGTTTACAAATTTGGGTGAAATTAGACTTAAGATGACCAAACAAATGACAAAAGAGCTTCAGAGATTCCTTGGATCTCTGTGTTTCTAACCTGAGCATTTAGTAACTGCATAAATAAGTTCTGCTTTTGTATCATCTTGTTTCCTTGTTTTGTCCAGCACCACGCTCATGCACAGAGAGTGAGTTTCGTTGTGACAATCTACGCTGCATTCCCAACCGTTGGGTCTGTGACCATGACAACGACTGTGAGGACAACTCAGATGAAAGGGACTGTGGTGAGTGGGGGGCTCTTTGTTTTGGCTCGGGATCTGGCTGTTTGTGAGTAACGGAGGGCTGCACTAAGCAAAGAAGCAATAAAACTTCAAGTCTCAACTATAGATGGACAGGACCACCAACAGTCAGTTACTGAAAAGAAGCTTATTCGGTCCCAAACAAATTAACGTTTTTTTGTACACTGATTAGACACATGACTGCTGGAAACTTCACTGTACGTCACATATAAGTTATAATGTTGTTCTTATAGTGATGTTTAAGAAGATAAAGGGATTTTTGCACTTACCCTTGCAGATAATTGACCCTGTATTGGTATCAGTAAGTACGTCCCTACTTTTGCATGGACTCATAGGCTGTTGTAATATTTTGTGCTGACAGAGTTGCGAACTTGCCATCCTGGCTACTTCCAGTGTGGCAGTGGACACTGCGTCGCTGAACGTTTTAAATGTGACGGCAATGCCGACTGTTTGGACTACACGGATGAAATATCATGCTGTGAGTGTTTGACACCATTTTTACTGCTTTTATACAGTGTGTTTTTAGTTGTTTTGTTTTTTTTTAACATTGCAGTTTTGTTTTAGTAGGTGATTGGGCATTTAGTAAGGGAGCTTGAGGTGTATCAGTCACAGATTTAGTTTGACAGGGTGGTTTGTGCGGTTTGTTTCAGCGACCCGCTTTCCCAACGGAACCTACTGCCCACCATTCCTGTTTGAATGCAAGAACCACGTTTGTGTCCAGCCTCACTGGAAATGTGATGGAGACGACGACTGTGGAGACAACTCGGATGAGGAGCTGCATCTCTGCTGTAAGAAACATAAACGCCTTCTAAAAAAAATGCTGGGTTAAAAAATAACCCACTTTGGATTCATATTTACAACAACGCTGGGTTAAATATGAATCCACTCAGCAGGGTTAGGTTAGACCCAACTTAACCTTGAACAAAGGTTAGGTTGGGTCTTCTACCCCAAAAAATTTGTTAAACTTAACCATCTTTAGATTTGAAGCTACTGTGGGTTAGAAATAACCCAGATCATGGGTTATTAGATATATGACCGGTTACAATTACTAATTTCATTTTAGGCCTCTTTACAGTGTCTACCATGAACTTTCTGTAAAACAGCGAACTCATGTAAGCTGTTATTTGTTTATTGTTTGTATATTATAAATTGGTGCTGTACAAATCAATTCAAAAGAACTAAGATTGAAGTTGCAGTGCTTATTGTCTTGAACAGGTGTGCCTTCCAGTGTTGCCAGATGTACGATAATTATTGTTTTTGTACGATAATTTTGACCTCTGCATAATGTACATTCAATAGTTGAAAATGTACAAGTTTCAAATACCTCTCAAAAAGCGAGCGTTTTTTACGACTAGTATTCAACATTAGTCTGATTTGGAATCTAAGTCAGCAGATTCACTTGTTTGTAAAGGTGTTTTAATCTATGTTTTAATAACTTTAGTTGTCACTCCTCACTTCTTCTCTCTCACTGAGGCTCTTTCTTAGGTCCTCGCACCACACTGTCAAAATACATTGCAACCTCATTTCTCATCCGCTGTTGTCAAATTTGTAGCCAACAATATTTTTTTTGCAGAAATACGATAGTTTCAGGCTCTCTGTACCATAAGTTGATTTTGGGTATCTGACAACGCTGGTGCCTTCACTCAGCCAAGTGACCCACCTGCAAAAGTTCACTCAATCAGACAGGCATCATTTCCGTAAAGGATTATGGAGTTGAGTTTTTAAATCTGCAAAACTTTATGGACTCCGTTTATCCACAGTGGACATCGCGTGTGACACGCCGTTCCGTTTCCGCTGCGACAACAACCGATGCATCTACAGCCATGAGCTGTGCAATTCTCTAGATGACTGCGGTGACGGCTCTGATGAAAAGCAGGAAAACTGTGAGTACAGTTTTTGAGAGCACTTGTCTATATTCACTCCAGTGCTTGACTCCGGTTGGAGCTTTTCTTTCTGTTTTTCGTTTTGCTTGCAAAGCCTCTCCTAATACATTGTCGCTTGGATTGTTGTGAGATGACCCTGTCAATAGGATGCCAGATCTGCCTTTGACCAACAAAATCATCTCTGCTTCCCTGCAGGTACACTTGTTTTGCTTTACAAAAGAAGACTAGTTCACTGCTCAGCAGATCACTATGCAGCCAAACCAGGAATCTCAAGTAACAAAAATTGTCTGTTCCACTCATGTAATAATTGTCATTTACTTATTTGTGTGTCAGACAATTATTTAATCATTCAAAACATGTTTCTAACTTGAGATTCCTGGTTTGGCTGATCCATGCTGACGAGTGATCTGCTGAACAGTTAATTAGCCATCCTCTGGATGAAACTGGTGAAGCAGAACAAGCTCCTGCTCAATGAGATGGCTTTCTGGTCAGTGACAAATATGGGACATTTTGAAGGGGTTGTTTCGCAACAATCCAAGTGTGAACAGAGAAAATCTGCTAAGAGAAGCCTGAAAAAGTTGAACCAAAGGAAAATATCTCAAACTGGAGAACAGGACATAACCGTGACACACAAGAGGGAATCTGAGAGCAACAGATTCAGTTTTGAAGTGAACAGCCAAGAAAATGTACACCGTAATTAAGACGTCACTGCAGTATTTAAAGCTTTTAGGACATAACTAGATAAATCTGCATCTCCTCTTGTTGTCCCTGTCCAGGTCAAAGCCCCACACATGGACCCTGCACTGATGATGAGTACAAATGCAGTAATGGCCAGTGTATCCCCCTAGAGTACGTCTGTGATGGTGTCGACAGCTGTGGAGACGAGTCAGATGAGCTTGGCTGTCGTAAGTAACATTATTAAAACGCGTCAGTAAGGAAATCCCAGATACAAATATCCCAAATACAGAGTTTTTAAAAAAATCCACAGCCATCCACAATAAAAAGAATAAAAACAAAAACATACTTCAGTCTCAGCTGACTTCCAAAAGGATTATTTTCAAGTTTTTTTTTAGTTTTTTTTTTAGGAATCTTAGTCTTGTAGTTTTGTGAATGGACCAAGAGTGGACTTTTGTCTTTAATGATGCTCATAGAGTCTGAGTGTCACAGACGCACATTTTGTTTTTGTTTTCAAAGCTTGATTGTACAAGCAGTGCACCAACCATGTCATCATTTGCGGATAATAACTCGTTCTGTTTCCTCTAATTTACTTTAATCGTTCACCAATGTTTCTCTATGTAATTTTGCCTTTTTCTCAGAATCAATTCTCTTTCATTTTCTTTTCCTCATATTCCCACGAGGATCCCAGGTGCAGATAGACATAGCCCATAGGTCCATGAGTAACAGCAGGAAGGACTGTTTTTCAACTGGTTTTATAACATTTTATTTTTTAACAGTGTTCATGGGTTAAGGGTTACTGGAAATATGACTAAAGGTATCATGTTTTATCTTGGTGATCACACGTGTGTCGGACTAGTGTTTACGTTCACATTTTCTGCTCTGATGATAGGTCTTTCAGTTTAGTTGTTTTAGTCTTATAGTCTTGTTTTTGATTGCGAAGCGTTTGAATCGGTTTGACTTTAGCGACATTACACAGAAGTGTACTCACTGCTGACTCTGTGCAGTGTTTGTTACTGCTGTGATGCCAAATCAATAAATGCATTATTGAAACGCAACAGTTGACCATTTGGTGCGTGTTTTTATCTGTGTATTTATTTGTCTGCTTCTCTCAGACCATGGCAGTGGGCACACCTGTAGCGCCAACATCTGTGAACACAACTGCACCGACCTGAAGGACGGAGGCTTTCTCTGCTCATGCAGACCCGGTTACAAGCCCGGAGCCTCAGAAAGACACAGCTGTGAAGGTAAACAAACGTGCTACACATTGACACAGAAGTGTTTTATGCATTCGGTTAATGGTTTGTGTGATTTTTCCTCCTCTTTTGCGGACAGACGTGAACGAGTGTGAGGTGTATGGGACGTGTCCTCAGGATTGCAAGAACACAAAAGGCAGTTATGAGTGTTTCTGTGCTAAAGGTTTTATCTCTTTTGGTGAACCGCATGGGACTGAGTGTGCTGCTGAAGGTAAGATTTAGCAAGCAAATGTCTTTTTTTTTTGCTGATTCCCACAAAGCTCTTAATTTGATGTGCAAACACATATCGATTTCTGTGAAGGAAACCCGCCAGTCCTGCTCCTGCCAGACAACGTTCGCATCCGTCGGTTCAACCTGTCCTCTGAGCAGTACTCAGACTACGTGGACAATGCCGAGCACATTCAAGCCTTGGATTACCTTTGGGATCCAGAGAGCGATGGCCTCAGTAAGTCTACTTCAGAGCATTTTAGGTTTTTGAGTTTGAGTTGAGTGAGTATAACAATCAATAGACCTCTGAGGTTGAATGATGTTTTCATCTGTGTGCTGTAGGTATTGTTTATTGGACAGTTCTCGGCCGGGGATCTCAGTTTGGCTCCATCAAACGTGCTTATATGACCACATTCAATGATTACGGCAACAACCCTGTGAAAGAAGTGGATCTGAACCTGCGGTACATCTCTAATCCTGACGGCATCGCTGTGGACTGGGTCGGCGGGTAATTTCACATGGTTCCACTTTGGTATTACGAAGTTGCTGTAAGTATTGATTACATACTCAGTGTCTTATTTATCACTGTCCACAGGCACATTTACTGGACAGATTCGGGGACCAATCGAATTGAAGTAGCCAAACTAGATGGCCGGTACAGGAGGTGGTTGATCTACACTGACCTTGATCAGCCTGCTGCTATTGTTGTGAATCCATCTCTTGGGTATTAAGCTTTTTAGTATGTTTTAGAAGATTCGATTTGTTGTTGCATTAAAAAAAGAAGTGTCCACTTTGTGTCCAAAGGTGAGTTGTTTCTGTGATTGTTTTGGGGCAGGATCATGTACTGGGCAGACTGGGGGAAAAAACCCAAAATCGAGGCTGCATGGATGGATGGTCAGCACAGAGAGGTGCTGGTGAATGAGGAGGATCTGGGGTGGCCTACTGGTCTGGCTGTGGACTATGTTCATGGAAACAGGATCTTCTGGTGCGATGCCAAGGAAAACATCATTGAGTCCATGAAGCCCGATGGCACGGACAGAAAGATTGTCGTATCAGGAGGTGAGAACAACTATAGCTATGACCGTTTGTTTTAACCAAGATAAAGTTTATTTAAGAAGTTAAAGGAAACATAAAATGCACTTCTGTCACTGTATAATTCATGTTATTGAACTATACAGTTGCTAATAAGGATTTGATCTTTTTAAGCAAAGAAAAAAGGAGTTTCATCTTTCTACTTCCAGAGAATAAGAGGATGCAGCGTAGTGTAAAGTTAGGTGAAGATAAAGATGGAGAGACTCAATAAAGTTTATGTGACAAAACTTTACCCTGAAAAATCAGCTACTGAATTACATATTTTAAGACTTACGAAGCCCCAAACGAGGCAGACAGTAAGATATTATTTTTCCTTATTTAAACGTGTGGGTTCTTTTTGTTTGTTTGTCTGCTTTCCAGATATCGGACATCCCTACAGTCTGGATGTCTTTGAAGGGCACGTGTACTGGACTACAAAGGAGAAAGGTGAAGTGTGGAAGATGAACAAGTTTGGTCAAGGAAATAAAGTCAAGGTTCTAACCATCAACCCCTGGTTGACTCAAGTCCGTATTTACCAGCAGCATCGGATCAACCAGTCAGGTCAGAACTTTTTTCCTACGAGTTTTTTAAGGTGTGCATGTTAACATGCATGTGCACGTGACTGCATAAACTTCCACATCAACAACGCTGTGTAAAACTTTAGCGTTATTGTTTTTTGTGTAGTTCAGCAGGGTTTTATACCTTAAATGTTTCTTTTGGAGTGAAAATGATGGCTACTTGAGTTACAAAAAGACAGCCAGAACAGAAGAAAGAAATGTTTCAGCAAGTAAAAACAAAATAACTTCCCCTTGGCTCACAGTGTTGCTGATCTCTGCTCTTTATCTGTCATTGTTAGTGGCCAGCCCTTGTAAGAACGTGTGCACCCACCTGTGCCTCCTCCGGCCTGGTGGGTACACCTGCGCCTGCCCGCAGGGTTCCCCTCCGATGAATATCGACTCCACTGAATGTGATGCAGGTAAACAAAAACAACTGGGCTTGATTTTACTGTCTGCACCCTTTCTGTTAACAGCGATGCATCGTCTAAGTTTGCCTTCATGTATCACTCCTCCACACGTGCCTGCCTTTTCCTTTTGTGGCTTTGTCAGACTGGTGTGATTTCATTTCATTTTTGTTCATCATCTGTGTGCCTGGCTTTTGCCCCTGCAGCCATTGAGGCACCTGTTGCAATGCCCCCTGCATGCAGATGCATGAATGGTGGAACCTGCTACATTGATGAAGGGGGTCTGCCTAAGTGCAAGTGAGTTTTAGTTGCATGCTATATTTTAGTCATGTAAGACTGTCTAACTGTAATTGTCAATAATACCTGCAATGTTAAATTTTGCATCTTTTTTTTTTAATTTAGAGTCGATCATCCTGTAGTAAAGATCTATTTTCTGTGTCTTGTCATGACTGTGTGTAGATGTCCATATGGTTATGTGGGCAGCTACTGCGAGATGGGAAAGTCGAGGGGCGCTCCCGCTGGAACAGGTACAGTATTTCTCAAAGCTTTAATTCATTGTTGAATGTGTATCCTTGAGAAGTTTATTTATTTTTCCTTTAAAAAGCAGTGGGAATGCTTCATGCATGGAGTGTGTGTCGTGTGGGAGCTGCTGCGTTGTGACTATCATGAGCGACTTGTTTTTTCAGCAACAGATGGAGGCCAAACACGATGCAGTCGCACGTCTTGTACAGACCAAGAAAAACCTTTTGGAAAACTGTAGTATTCAGAAGAGGCTGAGAATGTTGAATCATCGAATTATGTGTCTGTAATAATTAGTCAACAAATGAATCATTCAGTCAAATTTTAACTTCAGCAAACTAAGAGATGGACTTGTCAGCAAAATAGTTTAACGGCTTTTAATGTTCTTCTCCTTGTTATAAACCTCCCTTCATCTATGTGTCTTCAGCTGTGGCTGTTCTCCTGGCCGTCATTATCATCCTGATCACCGGAGCATTGGCAGTTGGGGTTTTCATCAACTACAAGCGAACGGGATCTTTCATCCCCTCCATGCCCAAACTACCCAGGTATCAATCCCGCACGCTGTATGCGTGTTTTGAATCATCCAAGAAAACTGTCATGAAGGTCAAAGTTCTTATCAATGTTCAGCTCGGAGCGTTTTGTTTTGTTTTGTTTTTGTCCAGCCTCAGCAGCTTGGTGAAGTCAGCTGACACCGGAAATGGGGTGACATTCCGGTCGGGTGATAATGTGGATCTTGGACCATCACACATTGGGGTGTCATTCATTGACACGGCAATGCAGATGGTGAGTTCAGGCGACATCCAAGTTCGCAGTTA
This sequence comes from Xenentodon cancila, assembly GCA_014839995.1. Classification (NCBI taxonomy): domain Eukaryota; kingdom Metazoa; phylum Chordata; class Actinopteri; order Beloniformes; family Belonidae; genus Xenentodon; species Xenentodon cancila. The sequence goes on from CM026200.1 coordinate 7,275,390, forward strand.
ATGGAGCTGCAAGTCACTGGAAGTGTCCTATCAGCATGTTTTATGCACGTTCAAACAAACAGGTGTCATTTGTGGTACTAACTGACCCTTTTTAAACTTCAACAACAGCTTCAGACCTGCTGACATGAACAGCATTTGACAAACTAGAGTTAAACAAATCAGGCTTGCTTTGAATGCCGGGGATGCAAGTAACCAAGATTTCACTCATTTTTTATTCTTACAGGATGATAATTTTGCCGTTGATACTGGGAGACAGCCGATCACGTTTGAAAACCCGCTGTATGCCAACGTTCCTGTTTCCAGCGATCCAGCGGTCATTCATGCCACACAGGTACAGACAAAGATAATTTTCTTTATGTCATACCATTTAAACCTTCACTTTTATGCACTAAATCACAAATATGGGACCTATACTTATCAATTTCAGCTTTGCTGCAGACAAATAATCCAACATGATATGTTGGTTTTGCCCTGTTCTCCAGTTTGAGACTTTTTCCTTGTATTCAATCTTTTCAGATTGCTCACAGGCTTCTCATTGCTTCTCATATCCTGGCTATCTTTTATGTCACAGGATCCAAAAAGAGAAAGACTTAATTAATTCTCCATCTTTTTGTACAAATAGTTGTTACTGTGCGCAAAGTAGCAACAAATCTACAAGTAGTTCCCAGATTATTGCTCAAATATGCGTTACAGATTGACAGTTTCCTTTATGTTGATGTGTTTTTGAGCAGGTAACTGTTAATGTGAGCGGCGAGCAGCTGGAGAACAACTTTGTGAACCCAACCTACCATGGAGATCAGAGTATGGACATTGTTAACACGCCGTCTGCGAGCAGCAAACCTGTCCAGGTGAGTCTCTTAAATCCAGCAACACCACATGAATTCATAAAACCAAAACCAGTCCAGACTGGCGTCTCACTGTCTGTTGGTTTGCAGGAGTCAAGGTGGAGCTTATTCAAACGAAAATTAAAACCAAGCACCACATTTGAAAACCCATCATATTCAGAGGTATGCTTGGAAATGGGAATTTTTTTTTTTTTTTTTAAGGGTCATGCAGTATATACTTAAATGACAACCTGCATTGTTTCACAGATGAAGGATGAAAAGTCAGTGGAAGTCAGTGGGGATTCTTCTACTGCTGAGCCGTCTCCATTCGTCCCGCCCGCCAAACCTCTGAAGCGGGATCGTCCCAGCACCTTCTCACCCACCGAGGACAGTTTCAAGGACACGGCCAACCTCGTCAAAGAGGACAGCGACGTATAACCCCCACTGTCACTGACGGGAATCAAAGAAGAAACACACTTTGCACAGAATTTATTTTTTTATGCAGCCTGTGTACAAAATTCAAATAGTGTAAGGACATATGTATATGTATATATGTCTCTACAGATTGGAAAAAAGAATCTTATGTGACTATGCCTTCTGACATTTCTTATGCCAACTCTTGTGTCAATGTTTTGTTTTCTTTATTATGATGTACAATATGTATATCTTTGCACTGAAGCTGCTGATAGAAATGTTAATATGTTGTATATTTGTAAATTTCAACGGTACGATTTTTTTTTTTTTGTCAGAAATATCTGAAATAGTTTAAATGTTCAGCATAAACATAGTATATAACACAAATTAAAACGTGAGCTGCATTCTGAATGTACAGTACTTACATGATCAAATGAAACATGTTTTGGCCACCAAACAAAACTGAGGATGAATTTACTTCATTTTGCATGTTTTTATACTGTATCTCATTCAGGGGTGAGAAATTACAGATCAACAACAACAAAAAAGGATATTAACACAATTTCATTTTGTGCTCCAGTATGAAGAGGAGTAAGAACTTAAATATGTGTGCAAAGCATACTTATTGTACTTAATCACATCCATTTGAATTTGAGTGAACATGATTATTTTTACTTTGTTTTAAATGGCCGATATAGGTGAGAACAGTACTTGAACATGTTTGTGTGTGTTGCACGGATATGTAGTTGATATCCTTGGGGATGCATATGTAGAGATTTCTGAGTAAAGTGAATGAATTCCTCACAGTCCGTTTCATTTTGTTTCATAATGATTATAAGTTTAAATTAAAAAGCAAAAAAAAAAAAAACAACAAAAAAAATCATGCCCAGGTGAATTAAATTGATGCTGCTGAGACACAGATGAATAAATGTCTTTCTTTGTAACACAGTCTCAACACTTTTTCTTTATTTCAGTAGTGTACTGTTATTTTTATTTCATTTTCATACACCATATTTTACATTTACAGACAGAGGTGTCTGCTTTTCAGGTGGCTTTAGGTGACGGGAGGAGCGCATGGACGACAAAGTCTGACACAAACGAAGGGAGGTAAGACATTGGAATCCAGAACAGCTTGGCGTCCCAGCCGGCTCCGTAGCGCGTACGTGGGAAGCGAGCTGTCAGCGCATGATCCATACACCTGGTCACCTTAGAGATATCTGAACTGCACAACATGCCCATGGAGAAGTCCTGGGCCTTCAGGTCTGAGATAAACAAACAATTTCTCAGGAATCATTTGAGACATTTTTAAAAAAAAATGCTTCTTTCTGACTTAAGTGAACTCACACTTGTCAAAATATGCAGTTCCATAGGAGTCTTTAACATCTTGAGGGAGACGGGCCCACATCCTCCTCAGGTCAGCGTTGATGAGATCCAAGCGGGTCACATCCGTCTTAAAGAAACCAGGCTCGATGATGCTCACTTTGATACCAAAGTGCTGCATGTCCCTCCTGGGAAAACGAAGCAGACGGGCAACTTTCTTTAACGCAAGTCAGGAGCTTTGTTGATTCACATTTCTCCATTTGTGACATCCATTTATTCAAAGAGGACATCAAGAGACAGTTTTAGGATCTTTCTACTAAATCTTTTGTGAAAAAATAAAAAAAGGTTACAGTTCATGCAACAAGCCCCCTTTTGACCCTCCTTGTATAACAAAAGTATCTGATATTAAAATTAAGTCTGGAATCTACAGCATCAGATTTGGACATGTTTATCAGCAATGTATATAGAAGTTAATCATTATTAGAACATATGTATTGCATTAGAGACATAAAAATTTTAAAGTTGGCACATTTGTCTAAGACTTGCAGCTTTTGCAGAAATGTTATGTTCCTGAAAAGGCATTTGCAGAATTAAGTCATTATGAAATGCTGTGAGAGGTTGGTTCTGGTGTCCGGCTCTTTACGTTTTGTCAATTTGTAGGGTGTCTCTCCTTAAAACCTTAAAAATAAACCATCAGTGTTGTCCGTTTTCTTTTCCCCCACCTGAGACTGTCAGAAAATGCCTCAACTCCCCATTTGGACAGACAGTATCCTCCACCGGTGAGGGACAGTCTTCCCAGGATACTGGCCACGTTTACCACTCTGCCCCCGGCTTTCTTAAGGAGAGGGAGAAACTGCAGGGTCACATCAATGACTCCTATGAGGTTCACATCCAAAACCTTTGTGAAATCCTCTAACTGCATCCATTCTGTGGGGCCGATGGGAATTGACCTGCCAGCGTTGTTCACCAGCCCCCACAGTCCTGCAGAGACAAACAGGCAGGTTCATCCTCAGCAGACTTCACTTCACAAACCTCTCACCACTTTATATCAACAGTTTTAGATACTTATGATTAAAAAAAAAATCATAAATTGTAATTGTAATTGTAAGTAAAACCTGTTTTATGTATAAAGCTGCTCATTGATAGTTTAAAAGTAAAGTAAAAAATAGGTTACAACATGACATTCTACTATTTTCTATTATTTATAATTATGTCAATATTACTATATTCATATATCTATAAAGATTTATTTGTGGAAAATGCAGTACAGTGTTTCTGGCTGTTAATTTTCGCCCTCTTCTTCAGAAACTCAGCGTGCACTAAACACACCAGTAGGAGGAAGATGGGTTGATGATAGGATGGTCCAGGTTGTCTTTTATCTCTCCCAGTGCTTCACTCTGACCGGCACCCTATCAGTGCGCACCCCCTGCTGTCCGCCCAGCTCACCTCTCTCCCCGACCTCTCTGCTCACAAACTCCACCGCCCTCCTGATGCTTGTGCCGTCAGTGACATTCAGCAGCAAGGTCTTCAGTCTGGGGGAGGCTGCTAATGCCAGATCTGCTGCACCATTCTCTGTGAGGCATGCAGCTATGATGTGGAAGCCTTTTAAATCCAACTGCCTGGCCAGAAGATTCCCAAAGCCACTGTCACAGCCAGTGATGAGCACATGCTTCTGAGCGAAAGCATCGACCTTGTAGGAATCTCTGATGTACCACCGAATGGCAGCCAAAGTAGCCAGAAGTAAAACACAGGTTAAGACCAGATGAGACAAGAAGACCTAAAAAAAAATAAAAATTACAACTACTGCTACAAGCATGGGACCTTTAGGAACAATTTTTTTAAACAGTTTTGCTTTTATATATTAAAAAACACTTATAATAGATAGGAAAAATTTATTTTACCTCTAGTAAACCTGATACAAGATGACCAGTTGACACCTGAGTGGAGAAACATGAGATCACCGTCTGCAGCTTACATGCATAGCATAGCAAATGTTTGCTCTGCCGCCCCCTACTGGAGCAGATTAACTATTACACCAACACGCGCTACATATCGGCTGAACAGATTTTTAGCTGTTCAGCAGGTTTAGTGGGTTGTTTTCCATTTTTTATAAAGCTACTGTCTTATATTTCTCATATGGGAGGGTGGGGGGCGGGCGGGACCATTTCCCCCTGATAATAATGTTTAATAATCCAAATGCCAAAAGAAAGAAACAAAAAGCCTTTAATTGATTTAGATGTTTAAGTAACTACCAAAATATATTTATTGTGCTTAAGGAGAATTTTGACATTACTCACACAAGTACATCCATATTTATAGTTTTATTTAACCACATTTCAGGGTAAAATATAACTTTTTTCCATTTGTATTAAATTTATTTCATGCTACGAACAGCAATATATTTTTACTTCCAAAATCCAGAAAGGTTATTAAATGTGATTATTACAAACACCAACTAACATAAAAATGCTTCTTTCACTTGAATGCTTCAGTAATACAACTCCAATAACACAAAACAATCATAAAGGCCCTTTTCAAATAAAGTAAACATCTTATCTTGTTTTAGAAGATTTTATCCACTAAGATGCTTTGAGGGTGAAACTGTAAACAGTTTTCAGTTGGTATCATAACATTTAGTTTAAGATCTTAACACATTCACCTGTGCAACATATTCATTGTCTTCAAAAAGTAATGTTCTTTACTTTTAAGCACCAGAAACATTTCATAATCTGAGACATCAAATAATAAACCATGTGCATGTTGGCCAAAATATCTGCAGAGACGAGAAGGAAATCTGCTTCATTGATGGGAACATTTTCAATCATCCACCAGATGGCATTAGACCAGCTAGAATACATATGTGCAGGGAACAAAAAACCCAGACTAAATCCTTCAATTGATTCTCTGTTAACAGTTTACCCTTTAATATGTGCACATGAGCCAATGAGAGCAAAGTAACAGAAGCCGCATAACACATATAGTAAATATAATAACAATAACATACCATGTTTACAGCTTTAGAGACGGAGTGGCTTCTTCACCTGGGACTGATCCTCTCAAAACACAAAGTCAAAGCTCCAGGTGGAGTTACGCAGTGGGATTGGAGAGTCAAGGTCCATAATGGACAGGACAGCAGGGGTAGACGGTCCACCAGCATGATGTTGTGTAACACAACAAACAAGATTACACGACTCCTGATTTTGATAACAGCAGTCCCCGTTTTAACCTTAAATTGACTTCAAAAGCCTCTCTGCGCAAAACTTACTGACACCGCTGTTTGCATTTAAATCTGTGACTAATACAGTTAATGGTAATCGTAAAGCTATTTTATGTTTAACTGAGGTAAAACCTTCCAGAATAAAGGTGTTACATATTAACAGAGGTGATAAAGACACCGTTTCAAACAACTGCATCACGACTATATGATGTAAATGTCATTAGTAAATGATTGTCTAGACTGTGCACTGCTGATATATGTGGTAGATCAATAAAGATGCCATAATAATGGATGGAGGTACATCTACTGTACTGAGGATGAAAATCAAGCGATCTTCAGATAAACTGAATGTTTAATCGGGTACTGATGCTGCGTAAACTACAGGATGGATATTTTGGGTTTGGGGTTGGTGTGTATCATAAGTCTATCCGAGATGCAAGTTGGCATGTACGACATCGGCAACCACACAAACTTGGCGTCCCACCCGGGAGAGTAGCGAAAGCGAGGGTGAACGGCAGCGATGGCGTGCTCCATGCAGCTGACCACCTTCATCAGGTCCGTGTCCGTAAACTGCTGGAACCGCGTGTCCAACACTTTGAGAGCTGAAAAAGAAACCATTCACGCGTCACGTTCATCTGCAGTTCAACACCATTTACATGCGTGTCAAAAACACCTCACTGAACAGTTTTGCAGACAATTTATTTCGACGACAAACTGAAAACGTATATTTTTGCTTTCAATTTCTTTTTTTTTTTTTGTTGTTGGCGCCCTCACTTTGTTGGTTTTTGGAGGAATTACTACTGAACTGGATTCAATACAACAGCCACATTTTTAGGTCAAGAATTAATTCAATCACTTTTGAGGATGTCTGAAGATAATCTGCGCCAACTGTGGTGAAGATTAAACGAGTCTGATGGAAGCTGACATCAAACCTTGTGGAGGAATCTGCTCTGGCTTGCAGACTTTCTGCATTTAAACTGTTTAAGTGTTAAGCTTGGACACACCCAGGCCAAAACAAGTATGGGCTTCCGGGATTCCGGAATTCCAACGTTGGCTCTTGGCGTTGCCGTTACTACTATGAAGCATGCTTTTGTTAGGGGGATATATTTCTGGAAACATTAAGGCTGAACTATGATTCAATGAATCCACCTAATTTTTTTTCCCTCGCGATGCATCCTAATCCCACAGAGGGATGAGGAAGGTGTTTTTGTACAAAAAAATGCTGCAGACTGGCTCCTATTTAATGTACCATTGCTGGATATAATTTTTCTTATTTATTTTGTCTATTCCAGGAAGACAAAAAAACTAAATAAAAAAATAATATTCTGTATTTTGTATGGGAGTGCCACAAAAAATTGATGCTATAAAGGATTATTACTCTGATGGTGGATTTAGTAACTCACCTATCTGCATGTAATTATCTCCATAGTCGTCCTTTACATCCTGAGGTAATCTGTCCCAGAGCATCCTCAGGTTTTTCTTCAGCATCTCTGTATCGGTGACACTTGTTTTGAAAAAGCCCGGCTCGATGCACACGACTTTGACTCCAAACGGTGCCACGTTTATACTGAAAAACAAAAACGGATATGGTTTCCGAGTCAAGAAGAAACAACCATGAGAACATCCATTCACGTGCACCATAAATACAACAGTAGATCTGCTCTCACCGCAGACTGTCATTGAAGGCCTCGACGCCGTACTTGGACACGCAGTAAGGTCCACCGAATGGGCTGATGCGCCCAAAAACGCTGGCAACGTTAACGACTCTGCCCGTTGCCTTCTTGATGAGGGGAAGGACGCTCAGCGTGACGTCGATGACGCCGTTCAGATTCACTGCCAGCATCGACTTGTAGTCCTCTATGGTGAGCCAGTCCGTGGGAGCAGACGGAGTAGCGACTCCAGCGTTGTTCACAACAGCCCACAGGCCTGGAACAGCAAGTACAAGACGCCAGTCACTCACCGAGCCCCCTTATGTAACCCCCACACTGCAGCAAACCCTCTTCTTGCCTACTGGACCGATTCAAGTTTCTCTCCTTGGAGCCCACTCACCCTTTTGTCCCACCAGAGTCTTGATGGAAGCTGCCACTTTGCTGACACTCTCCGAGTTGGTAACATCCAGGGAAACGGTTGTCAGCCTGTCAGAGGAGCTCTTCCTCAGCTCATCTTCGCCCTTCTCAGTGTAACAACCCGCAATCACGCGGAAGCCCAGCTTGTCCAGATGTTTCGCCAGGTTGTTACCGAACCCGGAGTCGCAGCCAGTGATGTACACATATTTATCTTCCTTGTTGGAAACTCTTTTGGTCTCTTTGTACCAGCGATAAACGAACCAAACGGCCACCAGCCCGAGGAAATACAGGAACATTTTCCTAAAAAAAAAAAAAAAAAAAAAAAAAAGACAAGAAATTTAAATGAATTTTTCATCACGTTTGAAACCACTAACCTTCTTTGGCAATAAATGCATAAGTTTATACTGCGACGATAGTACATCTTATCATCTGAACAAATATTTTAGATGGGGAAATTTAAACAGTATTGAAACAGGATATTAAAGTGACAACCTATTTGTATGAAGATTAAACAGTCACAACACAGAGGTTCATTTTAAACAACATAATACAACAATTTCTTAAGTCTTAGAGTGGTCTTTTAAACAGTCCGTGAACATTTGGTAACCGAGGTCACCAGGTATTTTTGATTGATGTTAGATTTATGCAGCAAAATCAATATGAGAAATATGTCATGTGTATTTGTTCATCTTAAAATGTTCTTCCTCACATGAATAGTTTGTTAGAAGTTGCTTGTTGTACTTTATCCAAGTAGAGAACAGACACGCTGAATGGGTGAAACTGAAGAAGCCGGTGCACACTGTGCTCAAGACTGTAAAAACAACCCGTTTTTGAAATGTTGGTTTAGAGACGGAGGTCCAGCACGTACAGATCTGGTCGGGCGGAGCGAGGCCGCGCTATTGTTAACGGCGGTTCTTAAGTGGCGGGAGTTTCCTGGCCGCCTTCACTGCTTCTGATGTGGGTATACACGTGAAACGTGAGATGACGCCTAATTACACAATGAGTTTTCCCTCGGGCTCAGCTTTCAAATGTCCGACTCTGTGGCCAAATCAGCGGGGTTCTGTATGTGATGCGTTTTCCTACCAGGGAGGCTAAGCTGATGGCAAAGTGTTTGCAAACTTATAGCTGATCAAGTTGATCCAGTCACTGATGGATCCATCTCTGCATGCAAGCATAAAGTGGCATTTTTAACACACAGGACCCCACAGGCAAACACTCTGCGTGCTTTAAATCCAACATGCACAACAATTTTCAGTGGATATCTTTCATAAAACATCCATCCATGATCTAAACCCGCTTTTTCCCCGTTTAGGGTTGCGGGGATCTGCTGGAGCTTCTCCCAGCTCTCTTCTGTCTAAAAGCTGGGTGCAAACACCTTTAATGCGACTCAGTGAGCAACAACAAAAGAAAGGAGAGAGTCATTCTTAACCCGCGGATTGTGCAACTAAACCAGAAGTTTTAATACGGCATAACGTGCTGGGACCAGTTTAGACAAGTCTCGTCTCACCGTCTGTCTGATCCTCTGAAAAAAGCTTGAAAAACACATTCCACACATATTTACATCTCTATATCATAACTGCTAGACGTTTCCATTTGGATGTGGCATGTTTCATGACTATCACCTAGTGGGGGGGGGGGGGGGGGGGGGGGGGGTCTATTTTGATATAGTTTTTTTTGTTTCCCCAACTAAAAAGGGGAAACCTCCTCGGAACTAGACTCCGACAGGCAGATGCACATAAGACCTGGGTAGGTCTCCCATCAGCCCGGCCGTCATGCAGCTTGACTGGAGTTCAGCTGGAGGTCCATGAACTGGTTGTGCGTCGCTTTTTTCAACAAGTGGTTGTCGTGTATTAAAGAATAAAACTAATTGCTTCATTGGACACACAACTAGAGGGCAGATCTAATCAGAAATCACAGTTACAGTCGATTATCGACAGCTTAGGGGTCGTCTGCGACGTTACGTGAAAAAATAAGCAGCCGAATTGAATTAAACTCGTTACAGAGGTCGAGCGTGTTAAAATAAAGAGTTAATACGTTTTTTTAAGTGCGGGTCTGCAAGACGCGATTTAAAATATGATAACATTTCTACTGGGTTCTGCACGTATCGACTAAACCCAATAGAAATATTTTAAGAAGTTTGAAAATAGCACAGCTGAATGTAATGTCATTTATCGATGACAATGTTTATCAAAGTAGCATTTTACCAAATAATGTTAAAAACGACAGCCGGTTGCTGATTGCTGGGTCATTATCATGTGAAAATCTAAAGGTAGCTAAAGGATATAGTTGTTGAGGCTGAAATGGTACTTACGTGTCCTATTCTCCGTCAGTGTAACAATGAGAGTAGTAAATCTGAACAGCTGAGGTCGGAAGAACTGGAAGAAGGTGCAAAATTGGTATAAAGTTTGTTCTCCGTCTGCACTTCAGACGGTGCGTTCAGATGACGCTGAAGTAACCTTCACATTCGTAGCCACCAGTTTTGGCAGTGGACCAACAGCCAGAAAGGGCCTGTTTCTCCTACTTTATTTATTTATTTATTTATTTATTTATTTTAACCAGACCTACATAAAAAAAACATAGTGTATTTTCTTGTTTTTTAAACAGACTTCTTAAGAACTGGTGGTTTTTGAACTTACACTTATCCAATCTGTAATTTGTTATAATTTTAATGGTAAATATGATTTAAAACACATATTTTTAGCTGTTCGGTTTTTAATCTATTAGTGAAAATTAAAAAAAAAAAGGGGGAGCAAGGGGACGAGGGCTCTTTGTCATGCCTGCAAATAAAATAAAAGTTATGCAAATCAACGATTCAGTAGTTATCATAGGAGGTAATGTTATATAGGTTTATCCAGACTAAGTATTGTGTTGTTTTCATTGTTTATATTTTATCCAGATCTGGTCAAAGATAGTCACAAAAAAAAAAAGAAAAAAAAGTCCCTTCTCATTTTACCTTCCGAGTAAGGATCTATGAATCGAAAACTATCTTCAGCTCGGTGCTATTTCACAATGACGTCCGGGAGGAGATGGTATTTGTAGTTTTTTACCCTTTTAAAAGTTATGATGGAGCAGCGTCATCTTCTGGATACAACCAACATGACATCATGAGATAGTTGATATAAATCGTTAAATTGTTGTGATTTCTGCCAACATAGATCCGTATTAGTTTTATAGACATTAGAAAATGATAGAAACGCATTGTTTGCTTAATTTTGCTTTAAATCCAGATGGTCACAAGTCAAATGTAGTTAAAAGGACGGAAATTTTGCTTTAGTGATGAAATTAAAGAAGTTTCTTTTAAATACTCCATAACGCATACCCAATAAAAAGAAAGACATTAGAGAGGTTTTAACCTGATATTGACTATTTATGTACCTTTTGTAAGGTTCATATTGAAATGATTTCCCGTTTGTTTTATCAGTGGATATTCAAGAATGTTTTCGACTGATCTACAATGTTTCATTAGACAGAAAACTAGACAAATAAGTGCGTACAGAGAAAGACGTTATGTATTACTTTACTGGGAACAAGGACATGGACAAAAGCTTTTCTTATTTCTGTGCTGGCTTCAACCCCGGAGTTGATGATCTGTTGCGCTTGTTCTCTCCTCTGTGCTGTCTTCTCAACCCCCAACTGGGCCAGGCAGATGGCCGTCCTTCCTGAGTCTGGTTTTGCAAGATGTTTTTTTATGTTTTGTACCTTTGACTCTCTCTGTTCTTCATTCTCTCTTTCTGATCCCCCTTTTCCTGCTCTACCCGGCTGGTCTTCAGCAGGAGGTTCCCCTCTTATGATCCAGGTCCTGATCCAGGTTTATTCCCTATTAAAGGGGAGTTTTTCTTGCCACTGTTTGGTTCAAGGTTTTTCTCCCACTAGGGGAGTTTTTACCTGCCGTTGTTTATGTAATAATTGCTCGGAGGTCATGTTCTGGGTCTCTGGAACGATCCTAGAAACACCTTGTGTTATAATAGATGCTATATAAATAAAACTGAATTGAAAACTTGAACTGAATGTTGAATGGGAGTTTTTATCTTATCACAATTACCTTGTCCTATAACCAGGATCATATCAAAGGTTTTTTTCAAAGAGATTTTTTTTTATCTGCAACTTGTTACACTTTCTTAGTGATCTAGTTTAGTAAACTAATTTCAGCATAGGAACTGTGTGTGAGAGATGAAATTAAGCACTTAGTTTTTATCACAGCCTGCGTTCTGACTAATAACCGGCTGTAAAAAAGGAGCAAACTCCGACGCCACTACTTGCACTAGCGGGCATTAACCTCCAAAGTATCTGGTTGATTATTATACCCTTAGACCTAATATACCATTAATAACACTCTTTTAACAGTGCAGAGTGTTATGGGAACATGTAAAGAAACACAAACTATGTGTGAGTCAGTCCAGTTAGAAGTATGAGGTAAGGTCTTCACATGAGAACTGTCCCCCAGAGGTTCCTCATCGAGAGTCCCCCCTGCTCATATATGTTGTTTAAAATAGTTTGCCCTTAGACACATGAAATATCAGCATCTCTGTTACCAGCTTTGATTTGCTGTGACAGTTCAGTTTCCCTAGAACGGTAAGCACAGCTGTCTTTTAATCATGTTTGCCTTCTAAATGAATATTTACAGTTTCAAAAAGCAACTTTAATGACAATAAAAAACCAAAACATCACCATGAGGTTTTCACATTTGTGTTGTTAGGCAGCTCGTGACCACAATCGATGCTCTTTCGGTCATTACACTCATTTTACAATCACCTATGATAAGATTTGATTACATTGAATCCCAATTTGAAAACAAATACATACCTAAGTGAATAAAACCACATAATGCAGACGACACAGTGTGCAATTAATGTGTTGTATTACTAATGGGAGAATATGCAAATTAATTTAGTTCAGTGAATGAATTTTTCCATCAATAGGCAGTCTGTTGGAGATAATTGCTGACACAACCCCTTATCAGTCTAATTGAGGTGTAGATAATGGGAAAGTGGAGGCATAGGTCAACCTGGAAATAATAAGTTAGAAATTCCTTTGATAAGCTGCAGTGCTGCTCGTGGAGTCTCAGAGGCGTCCAGGTACTCTACCTTTTGCTTTTTATCTGCATTATTTACTCTTAAGTTCATTTTACTTAACTAGGATTCCAGATTAATATTTAAAGTAATCTATGTAATCATTTCGCTACTACCATTTGTATAAATCTATTCACATTTGCGTGGTGCTGAAGTATGTTCCTCACATCTTACGTTTATGAACCTGTGTAAATAGTGAAAACTCGGACTGAGGCGACCTTTTTTACACAAGCAACAAATGCTTCATTGAGGAACTGAAATTAATTCAAATTCCTAGAGGAGTTGTTTGTGTGAGCAGATCACGCCAAGCACCAAACAGTGACCGGGGATCAATGAAGCAACCTACAGTATATGTTTTACATTTTATTTATATTTGTTCTAATGTTGCTGTTGTTGTTTTAATCCCTAACCCTAGCGCTGCAGTTGACGAGTTAAGATACACCTGACTGACTGAATCAGGGTGTTAAACATGAAGAAATCAATTAAACTTTCAAAAATATCAAGTGCAGACGAAGGAGGTAAGTGGGTAGGAAATTGCAGGAAACTTTAAATACACGTTTCTCACTCTATTTTATTTTTATCATTATATTTCCTTTTCTTTCGACAGACAACCAAAGTGGGTAAGTTTCTAGTTTGATTATTCAAACTATGTTATGTTTTCAATGAGTTTTAGTTTCTGCTTTTGTTGTTAAAGTAATATGTAATTTACATGTTTTACAGAGATGAGAAGAAAAATGAAAATGTGTTGAGTGTTGGATACTTTCAGCTGGTAAATATATAGATATATATTTTGTAATTATAACTGATTCCCTCATAGGAGACTATAATATGAAAATCTGTTGACTATATCCACAAATTCTTCTTTTTAAGTTTCGATTTGCCACCTGGAAGGACACCGCGATGATGGTGGTGGGCGGCCTGTGCGCCCTCATCCACGGCGCTGCTTCACCTCTCATGCTTCTGGTTTATGGCATGATGACAGACACATTTGTGGCTTATGAGCTAGAGGTCCAAGAGCTGAAAGACCCAAACAAGGAGTGCAGAAACAACACCATCTTTTGGACCAATGGTTCCATTTATGAAACAGCTGAGAACAACAGTGTCTTCTGTGGGTAAGGTCTTATTACTATTTATTCTGAGATTATTCATGTTGCAATGAAGAGCTTTTTCTTATCCATTTTATTCTTTTTGCAGGGTGAATATCGAAGCTGAGATGACCAACTTTGCGTATTACTACATTGGGATTGGATTAGGGGTTCTTGTTGTTAGTTATTTTCAGGTGAGTGTACATAAAGCATATGCTGAGTAATAATAGATTATTACAGACCTTACAAAATAACCTCTTTTGCATTACACCATAGATTGTCTTTTGGGTGTCAGCTGCTGCAAGACAAACTCAGAGAATCCGAAAGACTTACTTTAGAAAAGTCATGCAAATGGAGATTGGGTGGTTCGACTGCAACTCTGTAGGTGAACTGAACACAAGGATATCTGAGTAAGCTGAGGTTCTCCATCTGCAGATCAAGCCATCTTCAGTGCTGGAGACATGTTTCACACCGCGTGTTTCTCATCTCTCCCTCTCAGTGACATCAATAAGATCAACAACGGCATCGCTGATCAGGTGTCTATATTCATTGAGAGGATTTCTACGTTTCTGTTTGGCTTCATGGTTGGATTCATCGGTGGCTGGAAGCTGACGTTAGTGGTCATAGCAGTGAGCCCCCTGATTGGCATAGCTGCTGGTCTGATGGCCATGGTAAGAAAAAAAGAACTTCCTAAATAGTCAAAGAGCAATAAATTTTTAGTGTTTTTTTTTTTATTTTAATTCTTCTTTGTTTGTGAAGGCTGTGGCCAGACTGACAGGTAGAGAGCTGAGGGCCTACGCAAAAGCAGGCGCAGTGGCTGATGAGGTCCTGTCGTCCATCAGAACTGTGGCGGCTTTTGGCGGCGAGGAAAAAGAAGCGGAAAGGTGTTTTGTTATATTACAATGACAATTATAACCTTTGTTGTTGTTGTTGTTTCCTAACTGACATTGAATCGTGAACGATGGGACAGGTATGACAGAAACCTTGTAGAAGCTCAGAACTGGGGAGTGAAGAAAGGCTCCATCATAGGAGTGTTTCAAGGATACTTGTGGTGCATCATCTTTCTCTGCTACGCTCTGGCTTTTTGGTACGGCTCTAAACTGGTCATCGACACCAAAGAGCTGTCTCCTGGCAGTCTCATTCAGGTATGGGAAATCATGTCTGCTTCAAACTTCTGCATCTTGATATGTCATTTCCCGACAAATTTATTCTTGCTTGTACTGATTTTGAAATTCATTGAAGAAAAAAAAAAATCATGTTCATGAAAAACATATTCTGTAGAGTAAATGAAATTGGAATTGGTTTTCGCCTCCCCCTAAACTTGTTGCTTCTGTATTTAGCCCTAATTGTAATTTTACAGACCTTTCCCAGTTTATTAACTTAATTAAATCGTTATTTTGACCACAGGTTTTCAAACTTTTTCATATCTCAACCTGCAAAAGGAAAATGATCACAGGGAATTAGCGCTGATTCTGATTTGAAGCCGCTTTTATTTCAAATTTACTGGATACATAAAGGAAAACAACAATAGGATTAAAAAAAAATTTTGCTGGGATTTTTTTTTTTTTTTTTTAAATGTTTCACTAATATGAAACAGCATTTGACAGACAGGGATTTTGGCTCGACTTTGGCTGCTGTGTTTGCTTGCAGGTTTTTTTTGGAGTACTTATGGCAGCTATGAACCTCGGCCAGGCCTCGCCATGCCTGGAGGCCTTTGCAACTGGTCGCGCAGCTGCAAAGACTATTTTTGAAACAATCGATCGGGTAATAAAGCCTTATTTAGACACTAAAACAAACTCTGGATTTGATCTAAATAAAATATGCATCATATAATTAAAATCCACATTGTTCGCAGGAACCTGAAATTGACTGTTTTTCAGAGGAGGGTTACAAACTAGACAAAGTCAAAGGTGATATCGAGTTCCACAATGTCACTTTTTACTACCCGTCTCGGCCTGAAGTCAAGGTAACTCATTACACCTGCCATTTGTTTTGACCATGTTTCACTTTGATACATAATGTAATATACATTTGTGAAACATCAAGAATGTAAATTTTAGATATTAGATGATCTGAGCGTGAAGATCAAAGCTGGAGAAACCACAGCGTTTGTTGGACCGAGTGGATCTGGGAAGAGCTCTTCAATCCAGCTCATTCAAAGGTTTTATGACCCAAAGGAAGGAACGGTAACAACCTGAATAACTACTGACAAACTGGAACACAAAGTATAATAAAAGAACAAAAAAAACTCAATTCTTTAGTCTCTCCATGTGAACCACATTCCCAGGTGTGTTTGGACGGACATGACATTCGCACTTTAAACATCCAGTGGCTCCGCTCTCTCATTGGCATCGTGGAGCAGGAGCCAGTGCTGTTTGCCACAACCATTGCTGAGAACATCCGGTACGGTCGACCTGCAGTGACCATGGAGGACATTATCAAGGCAACAAAAGAAGCCAATGCTTATAATTTCATCATGGATCTACCACAGGTACATGCACACATTGAGATATATTGAGAACCACTGCTGTTAGTTCAGGATCACAAACTGTACTGTATTTTTATAACATTATCCCATTTATCCACTAGAAATTTGATACACTTGTTGGGGAAGGTGGAGGCCAGATGAGTGGAGGACAGAAGCAGAGGATCGCTATTGCTCGAGCTCTCATCCGAAACCCTAAGATCCTGTTGCTCGATATGGCCACATCGGCCTTGGATAATGAGAGTGAAGCTGTGGTCCAGGAGGCGCTGGATAATGTGAGTGAGCCGCTTTTTGCATGAAACCCAAAGTGTTGATTTGCTTTGTAGAGTGACACACTTATAACTGTGCAGGTGCGCTCAGGCAGGACAACGATCTCTATAGCCCACCGTCTCTCCACGATTAGAAATGCAGATGTCATCGTCGGATTTGAGCATGGACAGGCGGTGGAAAAGGGGACTCACAAGGAGCTACTCGAGAGGCAAGGCGTCTACTTCACCCTTGTCACCCTGCAGAACCAAGGCTCATCCTCCGCAGCTCACGGTGAGGGCTGATTACTGCAGTGAATGTTACTACTATAAATGAACGCATGCCTAAATTTACCATCTAAACAAACATGTAGAAGTCATGTTAAAGATTTCAAACATGCTGTCTTCAAAAAAAAAAAAAAAAAGCAACTAAATTACAAGGATGGTCCTCAGCAAACCTTGAACTTTGTAATGAACACCCAGGAGAGGCACAAGTTGAGGGCTTTGCTGTTCAAAAACATCCTCAGAAACCTGCGGGTAGAACATGAAAGAGCAATGCATGCAAACCAGCGGAACCAGAAGGCTTTTCTAAGGAAGAACAATGAGAAACGAGAACAAGAAGAACAAGAACAATGAGAAACGAGAACAAGAAGAACAAGAACAAACTTGTTCCTGCTGGCATTCATGAACAGCGCTGCCAAAGGGAGTGTTTTCCCCGGTCCTGCTACCTTTCCTGTTACCTCGAAAAGAATAGAGGCTACTGCTACTTAAAAAATCTTACACACACGTCTCTCTCTCTCTTTCTGTTTTTTTTTTTTTTGTTTTGTAGATGTGATTAGTGAAGATCCAAATGAAGACTTTGATTTCAACTCAGGCAGCTTTAGACGTGGAAGCTGCAGGTCCAGTAAAAGGTAGAGCACTGTGATCAAACGAGAAAAATAATAATAATGAAAAAAATAGATTGTCATAAGATAAATAAACTTGTTTAATATTCTTATTCTTGATATTACTTTCATAGGAGCTCTGTTCGGCTGCGATCTCAGAGCAAATTGTCGCATGATTTTGTCCCGGATGCAGTATCAGGCAGCCTCAACATCGTTTCAGATCTGGAGATCACAGCAGAAAATGTACTCGTGATCCATTTCAGTGCCCTGTAATATACATACTAACTCACAAGCTTGACTTCCTCTAACACGCTTCTCTCATCAGATGCTTAACGAGGATCCAGACGAGCACGAAGAACCTGCTCCTGTTGCACGCATCCTGAAGTACAACCAGCCAGAGTGGCCCTACATGCTGCTGGGCTCTCTGGGAGCTGCAGTCAATGGCTCCGTCAACCCAATCTATGCTGTCCTGTTCAGCCAGATTCTTGGGGTGAGAGCTCTTTCCATCATGAATGTAAAGTATGTTTCTCTGCTACAAGCTGAAGTTTGTTAGTTTAAACGGAAATAATTTTTGTGGTCTTTGTTTTTACAGACTTTTTCCATTCCTGACTTGAATGAGCAGAGGGAGCAGATCAACGGCATCTGTGTTCTGTTTTGCATCGTGGCTGTGACGAGTTTCTTTTCACAGTTTATGCAGGTGTTTGTTTTGCATTGCAACACAATGAGTCATTGCATGCCTAGTGTCATACATACATTTCATATAAAAAATATTTTAAGTACACTATATTGCCAAAAGTATTCGCTCACCCATCCAAATAATCAAGAATCAAGTGTTCCAATCACTTCCATGGCCACAGGTTTATAAAATCAAGCACCTAGGCATGCAGACTGTTTTTACAACTATTTGTGAAAAACATTTTGGATAATTCCATGCTCCCAACTTTGTGGGAACAGTTTGGAGCTGGCCCCTTCCTCTTCCAACATAACTGTGCACCAATACACAAAGCAGGTCCATAAAGACCTGGATGACAGTCTGGTGTTGATGAACTTGACTGTCCAGACCTCAACCCGATAGAACACCTTTGGGATTAATTAGAGCGGAGACTGAGAGCCAGGGCGTCTCGTCCAACATCAATGTGACCTCACAAATGTACTTCTGGAAGAACGGTCAAAAATTCCTATAAACACACTCCTAAACCTTTTTTACATTTTGGTGTGGTTTAATCCATAAATGGAAATTTAGGCCTGCTGTAGATTTACCTGCGATATTACCTAATACCTAAAAAACAACCTAATTCCAAAACAGTTGGGCCGATGTGTAACATGGACATAAAAACAGCATGCAACGACTTGCAGATCTCATAATCTCATGAATATTTTTATATTTTGAAAGTGATGACAGCAACATTTTTGGACTTAGGTTTGTATCAGAATAGAGAAGGAGGGAATTAAGCTGTTCTTTAGTCTGAGTCACGTTTATCATTTCAGGGTTATGCCTTTGCTAAATCTGGAGAGCTTCTCACTCGCCGTCTGAGGAAAGTGGGCTTCCAGGCCATGCTGAGGCAGGAGGTTGGTTGGTTTGACAACCCTACAAACAGTCCTGGAGCTCTGACCACAAGACTGGCCACAGATGCATCTATGGTCCAGGGGGTGAGTTGCACTTTCAAATTGGAGCGGAGGTAAATGCAATTTCCTTTTAAATATGACTGGTATAACTTCTGCAGGCGACAGGCTCTCAGATTGGCATGATTGTGAGCTCACTGACCAACATAGGCGCTTCATTCATCATCGCCTTCTACTTCAGCTGGAAGCTGACTTTGGTAATAATGTGCTTCCTACCCCTCATTGGGCTGTCGGGGGTATTCCAAGCCAAAATGCTGACAGGTTTTGCAAATGAAGACAAAAAAGCCATGGAAGCAGCTGGACGGGTATGTTCCACATCCGCTGCAGCACCAGAACATCCTCTATTTTGGCCAATAGTTACCTATACATTTAATAATTATGAATACTCTCATCCACAGGTGTCCAGTGAGGCTCTTGCCAACATCAGGACCATTGCAGGTTTGACCAAAGAGCGGTCATTTGTGGAATCATATGAGCAGAAACTTGAGCTTCCATATAAATCTGCTAAAAAAAAAGCCAACGTTTACGGGCTCTCATTTGGCTTTGCCCAGTGTGTCATCTTCATGGCTTATGCTGCTTCATTCAGATACGGAGGCTACCTGGTCAGAGCAGAAGGGTTACCATACATGTTTGTCTTCAGGTTGGCCAAACTCCTTTATGAGTTTTTAATGTTGTGATTAATGTTGTAAAATGTCAACGCTCTACTCTTGCGCTGTCTATCCAGAGTGATTTCAGCTATAGTAATCAGCGGGACGGCGCTGGGCAGAGCGTCCTCCTTCACTCCAGATTACGCCAAAGCCAAAACTGCTGCTGCACACTTTTTCAAACTGTTGGACAGAGTTCCTAAAATCAGGATGAGCCACACAGACGGCCAGAAATGGGTTGGTACATTCAAAATGCTTCACTTTCGGTTTTTCCAGACTGTGAGTGTCATTCAGGAGTCTTGTCTTCCATTTTCAGGAGAACTTCAGAGGGGAAGTACAGTTCCTTAACTGTAAGTTCACCTATCCGACACGACCAAACATCCAGGTGCTGAACGGCCTTGTTGTTTCCGTAAAGCCTGGTCAGACTTTGGCCTTTGTCGGGAGCAGCGGCTGCGGGAAAAGCACCAGCGTTCAGTTACTGGAACGGTTCTATGACCCAGATGAGGGGCAAGTGGTGTGTGTTAAAAGATTTGGATGTTAATTTCAAAAATCCCAAACTTTGCTCAGGTCTATTCCTAAACCATTCACTTGGCTTTAATTTTTTTTCATCTTCTCTTTTTAGCTGATTGATGGTCATCCATCTCATATGGTCAACGTGCCCTTTCTGAGATCTCAGATTGGCATAGTGTCACAGGAGCCGGTTTTATTTGACTGCAGCGTTGCAGAGAACATACAATATGGAGATAACACACGCGCTGTCAGCATGGAAGAGATCATTGAAGCTTCCAAGAAAGCCTTTCTTCATGACTTTGTGATGGCTCTGCCAGATGTAAGCGAAAAACATTTTCTGAAGTATGAAATGTTGCACAAGGTGCTTCTTAAATTCTGTCTATTCCTTGCAAAATTGTGCATTTAGTTAACAAACTAAGCAGAATGTAAAGGTTTACACTTTACTGAAGACTAATCTGATGTGGTACTAAAACTATTTTTTGTGGATTTTTTTCAGAAGCAAATTTAGGATGATAATAAGAAAAACTGGGGAACATTCTCTTTATAGTCACTATTCTGGGGAATCTTCCCAGTTGACAAAGTAGCAACCAGTAAAACATGAATTGCGATTGGGAAACAAAGCTCTGTAAAAACCAACAAATGCATGACTACAAATATTGATTATTTGATATCCCTGAAAGATTAAAAAACAGCTACTGCATGGAAGTTGTGTGTAAATGAATGTGTAAAAATGAAATGTAATATTGAGGCTATCAGCATAGTGCCTTAATTATAACCCAACATCTGTTGTGCTGACTTGATGCAAGAAAGTTGTCTTTAAAAGCTTCTTTAAAAAGTAGCTGATGATCAAATGTAGTACATCAGACATCACTAATGAATGTCTTTCCTAATGAAAATAGTTAGTCCATCAAAGTACACTGATACAGTTGTACCACCCCAATAAAATTTGTTCTAATGAGCACAATTGATCACCTCTGACCTTTTGGTTTCTTCTGTTAGAAATATGATACTCAGGTTGGTGCCCAAGGCTCCCAGCTTTCGAGAGGGCAGAAACAACGGATCGCTATTGCCAGGGCCATAGTAAGAAACCCCAAAATCCTGCTGTTAGATGAGGCCACCTCTGCCCTGGACACAGAAAGTGAACAGGTGGGATACATTTATAAAAACAGTTTAACCACATGAAATAAAGCAAAGCTGCTCATAAATGATTTTGTATGTCTTTGAAATGATCTCCACATAGTTCCATGACAAAGCTCTGTTTTTCTGCAGACTGTTCAGTCTGCTCTGGATGAGGCGAGAAAAGGAAGAACCTGCATCGTCATCGCTCACCGGCTGTCAACCATCCAGACTGCTGACATCATAGCGGTGATGTCTCACGGAGCTGTCATAGAACAAGGTACACATGATAAACTCATGGCCAAGAGAGGCGCCTATTATAAACTGGTCACTACAGGCGCTCCTATCAGTTAAAGTCTGGTGGTAGCATATGGTGAGCATTTATATATATATATATATATATATTCTGCAAAGCAATTTCAAAAAATATATAAAAGGTTTTGTAAAATGTACATAAAAATATTTGAAAGATAATTCAATTTTTTGATAAAATGGGAATTTGTAGATGTACAGCAGCTATTTTGTGTTGTTTCTCCTGGCATGTCCCCCCCCCCCCCCCCCCCCCCCCCCCCCCCCCCCCCCCACCCCCGCAGCTGAGCAGAAATCGTACACCACCAGAGGCAATGAATCCGTTTTGAGCATTGGTCATGAGACATAAAACTATACTTATGTATTTATTTGTTTATGGCTATTTTATGTAAATGAAGGCATCATTTTTATGACATGCATTGGGCTGGGTTTTTATTGTTTTATTCATGGTTTTAAATATTATTCATGTATATTCATAAAGGAAAAATAAAATCCCAGTGTTTTTGAAAAATGATCCATTTCCCTTGAGAAATGTAAATATATATGGATGGTAAGCACATATGTTATAACAATTTTTAAATTCTTGCTTGTTTAAAATACATTTTTGTTCATTCATTCAAAATGGTTTACTGTGTTTTTGCCTTTCACCAAAGTACAACATTGTGGTAATAGGGCTTGTTTGTGTTTGCGGATACTAGTATTGCATTAGTTTTGTTCATATTGTGTTTTCTTGAGTTTTTCTTCTAAGCATATTTATGCTGAAACTACAACTTTTGAAACATTTGTTTTTGCACTGTTTTGGATGCTGTTCTGCTTGACTGATTTCTGCTTGTAACTTTGACATGTTTTAATAAATTTTATGAGTTGTCATGGCAGTGAAAGTTATTTACTTGTGGGAGTGTCTGCTTAAGCTTTCCAAAAACCAGCTAATGACAAGAATAAGACTACACATGCAGACTGGTTGAAGAGGAGGCATCAAGAACAAACGGGGGGCAAGAAAGAAGAGATTTTAACCATTTTCTCCTTCCTCTATCATCATGGGGTCTCTGTGATCCCTGGTAAGTAAAATGGAAGATCTTTGTACTCTAGGCTGCTCTAGGCTGCAGGAGCATGCAAACTCCAGTGCATCTGTGTATAGATCCTGGACGATATGGGCAGACCAATGAATTGAAGCAGCAGAAGAGGCGTTATTGTGAAGGAGCACCTCTGTATCCCAGATGTTGCTGTAAATTTCCATCAGTGCTGTTGTTGCCAGGCAACAAACACAACACTAATACATTGATAATGATCTCTGGAATCTTAAGTCAAACCTGTGAGTCAGGGGTGTCAGAGTCCAGTCCTCGAGGACCGGCATCCTGCATGTTTTAGATGTGTCCCTGCATTACCACACCTGATTTGAATTATTGGGCATTCCCAGCTTGTCATCAAGGTTTGAACAACTCTGTTAATGACAACGTCGCTTGTATCACGATCTGCTGAAGCAGGGTAACAACTAAAACATGCAGGAAACCAGCCCTCGAGGACCGGAGTCCGACACCTGTGCTGTAAGTAATTCCTTTCCTAAATATTTTTACACTCAAAAATAAAATAAAAAAATTTCCCTTAAATTAAAAAAATAAAATGTATTGTTTTATATTCGTATGTATTACAAACTTAATTTTCCAGCATCGACACTAAGCAGTAATTTTCAGGAGGTTCAACAGCATAATAAACAGAAGTTAATGATATAAGTGTTATTATACCTGAAATAAATTGCATAAGATTTAGTATGAAGGCTTTGCATTTTATACCTGAATTTATAAATGAAGCTATTTGCTTTCCTTTAGAACTTCAGATGTTTATATAGATAGAAATATGTTATAGTTTATAAAGAAATGAGTCTTGACTGGAAGCTTCTGAGTGGCTGTACTTTGTTTCCAAATGAGTACCAAGTAATAACAAAGTACCAGAAACACGAATGTTTCTTCAAGCTTTGCTTGCCATGAAGCCTGCATGTAGATAAATTACATCACTCAGTGCCAGGCCTCAGGTGCATTTGATGCTAAGCAACTGGAGAAAGGAGGAAAGATGTGGAAATGGGTTCTGCTTGGGAGTTTAACTAATCTCCCTAATCTTGTTACATCAGAGACTCTGTTCTACCTCATTACATTTTGGCTGATTAATGTCTGAATTTGCCTGTGGAAACTAGGAAACCTGCAAGAGATTATGTAATACACCAAGAGCAGGATGCACATGCAGGCATCCAGAGCACAGAACGTGACAGAATGCTGCAGGAGAGAAAATCTGAAGGATTCGGTTTGTCCCGGAAAATGACAGGAATAATTGAAAAGTTTATGCTGTTTTTTTACTGCTGCATAATCTGGGTTGTGAGAAACACTAGTTTCTGCCATGACATATGGCATACATAGGGTTAAACATGCATATCTCTTTTAGCACACATAGGCTGAACTGACAGTAATGCAAAGATGTACAAAATGTGACTTTGCAAGACATTTTCTGCATTAGGTATTATCTTATTTGAACAACCAATGTTTTTAGTGGTTATGTTCTTTAGCTTCTGCATGCCCTTAAACCTGTCAAATGATCTTTAAGCTCAACTTAATGAATCCCAAATTGCATTAACAGAAACAAAGGAAATGCCTCTGGGCAAAGATGAGCACAAAAGTTATGTAGTTTTACTGTACTTGGAAAAGAACAACTTTATTAAAAAAACAAACAAACTGAATTCCAGCATCCATTTAGATACACACATGTACACATGGTTTTTACTGTGAATCTAAAACAAAGAACATAGAAATAGGAGAAACTCAGATAGGCTACATATAATACTCATGTTCAAACCCACAAAAATTAAAACATATGGATATCAAACTCTTATATGTAACTAGTTGTTTTCAACATATATTGGAGTTTCTGTGCTTATGTGACTGTGCAATGAGTGTGAATAACAGTCCCGTGTATTCACTTCTTTAGGCCCCTCCATTCAACATTTAAAAGTAAATCAGCAGATGTTGGGATCAACATGACTCAGCTTCACATTTCATCCACTCTCTATGCCAGCTTCCTGTCCTCATCTCTGATCAGCAAATGGACACAGTAAGGAATAACAGCAACCACTCCAAAAGGGACTGAAGCACTTTTACAAAATGACAGTATGTAAAACAGAGCCTCGGTGTGAGTGGGCAGTTTGATGAAGTCAAACAGTTGCAGAAATGTGAGAGTCGCGGCGATGCACATGACCCGAAACGTGGTGTTGCAGCCGTTCTTCCCCTTGCAGCTCCGAATGAACATTTCAGTGTTCACTGCGAGCCCTAGACCGAACAAGGCTCCCAGGTTTCTCACCAGACCAGCAAAAGGTGTTGTATCAAGATGGATCCAGTCCGGGTTGGCACACCACTTCATGGCTTTAGTGACTGACCACAAAGGATCAACATCCATGAATTTGAGGAGCAGATAAAAGCAAATGGCAAAAGAGAGGAGAAACGCATTTGCTTGGAGGTACACTTTCAGGCTTGCATTGCAGATTGAAGGGATGTGATCAAACACCTCAGCAACCAGCATGCCTACACGGAAAATACAAAAAAGGGATTATCTATCAAATAAGACACAAAAGAAATACACTAGAATCTGTGACTGTAGAGTGAAGCTCACCAGTGATAAGACCAAGGACAACCTGATGTGGGAAATGTGTTGCTATAAAAACCCTGGAGATACCAACGCTTATCTGAATGACCCAAAAAGCCATCCACAAACAGGATCTCAAAAGAGAATACCTGTAAGATTGCAAATATTTAGGCCAGTAATAAGAAGACAACTTGCTGTATCATGAAAACACAAGAATCTACTCACCTTTGAAAGCTCCAGACAGAAGAGACGGCGGAGGGCCTGGCCAGGTTTAGAGCAGAGGTGATCATCACATACCACACACACGACGAGCCCATGGCATGACCTGATGGACTACCTGCAAAAAGAACAATCGAATGTTGGGAATCATGGGCTACTTTTAATGTTATTAGCTAAAGTCTACTGCATAAAAAAAACTTACCCGGCCCTGTTTCACAAGTTATGTGAAACTGATTTAAATGCGGTACTGAACTGTTGTGGTACAAGTGAGTTTCATGAACCCACCAATAAGGTCGCTGCCCAAACAGAATCCTGACAAAGAAAATACCTTATTTAAGTCAATAAGTACAGAAATTGAATGTAAAATGTTATCTTCGGAGTTGGCTTACCATTTAAAAATAAGATTGATCCAGTCTCCAATGACAGCCACCCATATCATCTTGGTGCCAACACTGTGGCTGAGATGGAACCAGAGTGGAAAATAAATAGAAAAAATATTACGAGGGTCACCCACAGTCGACATGAAGCTGAGGAACTTGTGGTATTCATTATAGTTGTTCTGTAGGTGCTGTATGGCCAGCACTCCAAAGCTGTGAATAACATCCATCTGATTCCTTTTCTGTGAGCAACAGATGCTTCGTCGGCATCGGTCCAAGCACCACAAAGCCCTTCCTTACCTCACATCACTTTATATCGCAACCTGGGATAATAAATCACTAATAAAAGCCATGGCAACATCTGTAAGTTGTTTGAACTCATATGGAATATTATAATGTGTTCCCAAACCAATGAGACGTCAGCATTTTAAGACACATTACAAAAACTGTTTACAGCGTGACTTAGGAGCCATTAGATAATTCACAGAAACTTGCTTGTACAAATGTTAAATATTAGCCACTGAACACACCACCAGAGAGAGTGCCCCAAATAACCTCATGGGTCCTTTCAGTCTCATTAATATTGTCAGTGTCAGTGGACGTGGCAATTAAATGGGCTTCCCCTCACACTGTAGGTGAAAAACACAGCCCATCTGGCATCCACATCTGAGTTAATTACTTGAATTTCTTTCATATTAAAACTACATCAACATAAATACTTGCATACATAAGACTAGCAGTAATGTAATTTTGTTTTAAAGTGTTTGGATTGATGCTGTTGGTGAGACTAGTTGCACCTATACACATCTTTGCCACAAGATGGTGTGTGTGTGCACATAGGGGCCACTTCAAGCAGAAAGTTCGTGTTAACCAGAGAATAAAAAAGAAAAAAGAACATGGTTAAATAAACATATCGCTGGAAAAAAACCAAATATGTTAAATACATGCCATATAGACGATATTTATAATTATCTTTTTGAAAGCGGAAAACCTCCGTCAAAACGTCATTTCCGGTGGTCGGTAACCGCCCTCTGTGTACAAACCGCGGATTTTTCAAAATAACTCTGAAATATTTGGAGACACAAAATCGTACGAGACTGTTCTCTGGCCGCACTTAACAACGTAAGTGTCAGAGCAAATACTAACCCGGCTGGTACATTAAATTTCAGGCAATAGTTCAATTGTTTAAGTGAGGTAGTTTTTTTTTTACAGGCTAATTTAGGGTTACTGGTGGCAGATGTTGCTCATTTAGCACTAGTGCTAACACGCTAACGTGTAACTTCCACCGAAGTTGCTTTATTTACTTGTTACGATATTTGGCGTTTTTACAGACAAATACGTGGTGACATCTCTGGTATCGTTTACAAACATTAATGTGCAACGTAAACGCTCGGATGCTATTTGCTAAATCAAACGAAGCTTTCTAACGTTTCTTCACTTTACTTTACTCGCCGAGATGGGTAACGGTTACCAAACTCATAAATAACAACAGTATGTACACAAAATATGTACGTAAGCACCACAAAACACCTGTCAACAATACTTTTTAAAACGTCTACCTGTTTTAGACCTGTACACCTTTCTAAAGTCATTGTACATATGGCTTACGATAACCAGTCATAACCGCCAGTGACAGCAAACATTGTGAAGACACATGCAGATAAATCACCATAGTCCAGTACAGGTGTACAAATAGCAGACAAGTCTCCCTTTGGCTTCAAAAGAGAGGCAAGACTTGATTCTAAAGAAAAAACCAATATCCATCTAGGTTTTTTAGTCGAATGTAGCATACAGCAAAAAAGAGCACCATTTAATCAAAATCCTACGTATCTTTATAGCAAAATTAACCCAGTCTCAAAGATAAGGTTACTGGTTTCCAGTTTTTAGAGCTTTTATCTGAATTACATAGTAAGAGGTTACTATGCTATAACTTGATATAAACAATTTGAAAATAACATTTTAACATTTGGTCATTGTCGTATCCACTGACTTGTAGCTTCTATTTAAGCCATACTATATATTTATACGTTTAGATCTTTAAGCTGTCCTCCCATTTTTTCCAGTAGAGTTTGTTAATATCATCAGCTTTGTGCCTGTGTAATTTAACTGAAACATCTGCTTTGTTTTGTGATTCCTGAGCTCCAGCCTCATATTTTATATGAAACCTTCTGGTGTTTATTCTCCAAAATTCAAACAAATTGCACATTTTTTCTTATGCTTGAATCACAGATTGCCATCAGGACATCATGACGTCAATCACCGACCCAAACATGAGCGACAGGTTCACCAGTGAGATGGATGAGATGCACAATAAACACCTTAAAACATATGCAGAGATAATCGACACAACTGCAGAACTTTCCCAGTCTCACAGACAATTTGTGAAGTCAGCACTTGGTAAGTTGTGTGTGTGTGTGTGTGTGTGTGTGTGTGTGTGTGTGTGTGGTGTGTGTGTGTGTGTGTGTGTGTGTGTGTGTGTGTGTGTGTGTGTGTGTGTGTGTGTGTGTGTGTGTGTGTGTGTATGTATGTATGTATGTATGTATGTATGTCAACAAATGTCAGTAGTCTGATACTGTTTTGTACTGTCAAATCAACAGGTCGACAGTGTGCTTCTGTCAGAAAATAATTTATTCTGTCAACTGTAATTTATGAGACCTTTTCTCATGAATAATAAATTGCTGAGTGTGTTTTAGACATCCTTTATATGCAAGTTTAATACCTCTGTATCAGACACGTCAAGCTCAAGGCCCGTGGGCCATATCTGGCTCATGAGAATGTGACATGACAAACCAAACATGACAATTTCCTACCTACAACACAATCTTATACTGTTTCAGACACATACATGGACCCGTAATGACATGGACAATACATCTTTTATTTCATTACATGTGCTATGATAGGATCAACCCACTGAATGGCAGTAACTTAAAATGATGATTATTTCCTACAACAGTTTTGCAGTGAAATCATGGATTTGAAACAAAAATATTTAAGAGGGATGACAATTTAAAGATAGAAGGGAAGCAAAAACATGTATCTGCCAAATGGAAGCAAGCCCTTATTTTTTTTAAGTGGCCTAAAAATGTTTGCAACACCTTTATATCTATTAAACAGTTAAATGCAGGGGCAGTTATATAATGTGATTAAAACAAAAAACAAAAAAAACCCCAAAAATAAATAAAAGTAGATACATGCAAGCAGTCAGTTGCTAAAACCGGACATTTCACATTAACCTTAATGCTGATGTGGCCCAAGGGGAAATACCCCTGGTTTTTATGTGTATCACCACCTTAAGGCAACTTTTAAACACATTTAGAAGTCCTCGCCTGGTTTTAGCATTGGCTACACAAAAAGATGCAGACACAAATGTTATCATGGTAACTTGTAGCTAAAAGTGTCCTACTTTGTCAAACAAGTGCAACATGACTCTGGGATAATTTGACAAAAGTTTTATTATTTTAGTTGTGAGATTAACTGGAAACACCAATTTATACTTATACATTTGTAAATTAAGAAACATATGATTATTTGATGATCTTGTAATTCCTAGGTAGGTAAGTACATGTAGTGTTTTCACACACTGACACAAGTGAGTCTTGTTCTGGGATTGATGGGTTGATGTTTTGGTATTTTGGTTGGTATTATGTCCTTGGTTTAATGTTTTGTGTGTGTGTTAATATGCAGATACGTGTTTAAAGAAATGTAAGGATGATGCGAAGCTATTCGAGACGATACAGATGTTCAAAAAAGGTGAGGTTCTACAACAGGGTACAAAGCCTTAATATTTACTGTACATATGTGACCATGTACTTATTCAGCTGTTGCTGTGTTTGGGTACAGATCCACAGTATACCGCTTTTCATATCTGTATTCTTCCAGCTCTCTGGAACAAAAAGACAAAGACTCACCAGTTTCAGTTAGTTGTATTAGAATGTACTTGGACTAACAAAGTGCTTTGTATTCCCAGACCTGGAACAGAAAAACATGTTGATAAAGAAGGAAAGGTGTGCCATATCAGAGGTCATGTCGCAAGTTCAGGAGAAGGGGATGCAGAAAGAGGACATCATTCAGAAAATTGACAAACTTAAAGAAGAACAGACCAAGAGAAAGGAGTGTAAGACAGTTTTAAAAATTGAATCAGTGTTGCATGACAAAAGGTATTTATGACATTTCATACAATGGTTTCAATGAGTTTCTCATTTCAGTAATAGAGTCTCAAAATAAAGCAAACAAAGACAGATTGAAGAATCTGCAGAAAGCCAGACTGGTGTTCCAGGATCATTTAGGATTGGAGATACGAACAATCCTTGGCAAAACACAGCTAGCCAAAGGTAAGACACAAAAATACATTTCAATATAAACTATCTTGTAGTCTATTTGTATTATAACTATTTTACCACATTTGATAATGCATACTTCAAAGGTTTTTTCTTCTGAAGCCTGAGGACATTCATACCGTTTTCACTTTCACCTCCTCGAAAGTGAAACAATAATCATGGACACTGACAGTGTTTTGATACTAAAACAAAGCAAAGTGTTTAGTGTATTGAGACTGGATGATGCGGTAATGTGAATAACATCACAGTGTGATGTATCACTGATGAAGCATATTGGTGAGAGCACCCAGAATGCAGTCATATACAATAATATTGCTGAAATTCTTTGTAAAATTGCAAGTGATTAATAAATTTACTCTAAAGAAAAAAAATATTGGATAGATGCTCAATATTGCGAAAGTAGCAGAGATCTATATGGGACAGCAACCGTCCTTAAGAGCTGATGTAAAAAAGAAATGAAAGAGGGAGGTGACAGGATCAGCCAGCCGTATGTGAATAAACACTGAAGAATCCCATTTAGTACAAATGAGTCTGAATGGTGTGGTTTTATTTTAATCTTGTTTAAGTCTTTCTGGATGATCACATTTTGTCTCTCCTGCTGTGTTGCAAACTGGGGAAATAAATGAAATTTGTGTCTGACAGCACCACATAGGAGCTGTTTGACACCCTCCCTCCTTCCTTTTTTTTTTGTTTTGTTTATATGGTCTATGTCGTAATTTCTCCAGTTGATAAAGCGTTCCTATCTTGGGTGTGTATTAGACATTATGTAAATATTTCCACACAACTTGACTGTGTTGTATAAAATAAGTACACATTAATTCTTCCCTCACTGAGATGAAGCAGAGCCTCTGCTTTGTATTTAGTGGTTGTCATGGTGACGCCCAGATCCACAGATAATGGCTTTTTTCCCATTCAGAGTGCACACACTCGACCACACGCACACTCAGACTTGACTGAACTCTGTCCAGCTGTTCTAAATTGTGCTTTCTGGAATAAAACCCTGGTTCAGCTGATGCATATATAACTTAAAATGTTACAGATTATGGTGGTTTTTTTTTTTTTTTTGAAGGTGAAAAGTTGCAGTTTGTTTTCCGGAACATCAACCCGGTAGATCAGGACAGCGCTTACGTTATCACAATGGGGATTAAAGAAAATGGATCATATCAGAGTGAGTTGCACCTTAATATTTCATATTAAAGTACTACACTCAAATGGTAATTTTTGTTGCATTTTGTTAAATTTACTAAACTCACCCACTTATAACACCTTAAGATGTTTTTATTATTGTTATAAATGCTATGCAAAAATCAAAATAAGCAAAGCACTTGACACTGGGTTAATAAAGGCAGTAAAAAAGGCCCAGGTTTTAGTCTTTTCATTGTATTTGATTAAAAAGAAACAAGTTTTCTACTGACCCAAGTGATGTTTTTTTATTTTATTTTTATTTTAAAGTTGTGTCCAGTGACCCTGTGCTCGAGTGTCTGCCAGTCCTGGAAAGGCGGCTTCAGGAGACCAACAATCTAGCAGCATTCCTCGCAAATGTCAGGAAGGAGTTCATCTCTCTGGCACGCTGCTGAATAGTATATTGTAAAAAAACATGCTATTATATTTGGATATTTTCACTGCAATATGAACTGAAGGCAAGTGTTTTTACACGAACACTCATCAGAGGTGGATTACCGGTCTGTCAAAAAAGAAAATCAGCTACTTTAAGACTCTTATAAATATCTCACTTCTGAGCAACGACTAATAAGTGTCCTGTCTTATTAATGACAGCGTAGCAGTGTTGCACCTTGCTGGAAACTGTAGTTATCGTCTTGAAACCCATAAATTGTTTTTAACAGCTGTTGTTGTGAATGTTATGACAGAGCGTTTCTTTTTACTTTAAGTCCTGAAATATTTAACTGATTACTCGTATATAAACTGTTTTTCCATTTTATTTCTGTGACTTTGCAAATAATTGGAATATGAAAGAAGTACAACAGCTTTGTTTTCTTGTTAATCATATACGTGTAATAAAGTGTTAGTAGATTCTTATGTATTTGTGTTTTTCTATACAGTTTTATAAATAATGGAAAAAAATATTTCAATACAAAAATCCAAATGCAACAGAAATTTGTGGAGCATTACATAAAAACAGAACAGTGCATAAAATCAAAGATTACCGTTAAGAGTATGCATTCAAATAAATGTTTCTGTTAACTATTTTAAGAATGTGGAAGTAAAACTTTGATGCTGTTTGTTCTTTGTTGCAGAATAATGAAATAAGCAATTATCTGACTTGTGGTCTTTCTGTTAACTGGTCAGGTCACTCAGGCATGAAGTGATTCGGCGCCGTTTATCACAGGTAGCTCTTCAACGTAGGTCGATGGGAAGTGACCTTTCTGCCCGTTAAGAATCCCAAACCACCACCCGCTGTCTGATTTGGTACAAAGGTCCAGAAGGTCACCTGTGAAACAAAGAATTTGAACTGTTAAGCAATGAATCTTTAGGATTCTTTCAGATCAGAAGAGTTGCCTCTTACCTTCTTTCAACGGCAATTCATCGTCATTTTCCGGTGTGAAGTTGTACAGGGCCTTGCATTTTCCTACACAGCGTATCTCCGGCGTTGTTTCTGCCAAACATTTTTCATGGTTTTAATGTCACGAGGCATTACCAGATGTGCTGATCAGAAGTTAATCTTTCCTTTTTGTTCCTAAATTACCTTTTCCTTTATCGTTGTCTGTGTGGAACGGAGTGCCGTTAACTGTGCTGCCATGCTCCACTGTTTCCTGTGATACCGTTGTGGATGTGAGCTGGTCAGGAGCTTGTGGTGAAGGCTCCGCAGGAGGCTGCGTGGGAATCCGAACGGGTCCTTTGTAAATGATGGAAGCTCTCAGCGACAGTCGGGACCTGAATGGTGACCTTCTGAGTTTGACGGGACGTGTCAGGTGAATGATGCTGTGCTCGCAGTCCTTCAGGGGAAAAGTGCTCCACGTTACAATTCTCTTAAAATCAGTTGAAATAAAACAAACAACGTGACTGATCAGGAGAAAAGTATTTGATTTAATAACAAATGTTTACAATGACCTTATTAAAGGACGTACTTGTTCTATCAAACTTGGCGATATGTGAAACTGTCTTACAGAGACTCAAGACTAAAATGGACATTTTTTTACTGGGTAACAATCTTTTTTTTTTTTTTTTTTTTTACTCAACATTTCCTTTTATAAGTTTTCTAATAAGAGTATAAACTCAATTCCTAATTTTCTCTCCCACTAAGGCGATTCCTATTAATTTGTGTTTATACTGTTATACTACTATTATTAATTTATACTCAAATTCTTACCTTATCTTTCCATTTAAATATGTTGTCACTAAATCTGTGAAAGGACTTCGGTGTCCCTTCTACTTCAGACAGCGATAAGGAGAGTTTGTAGCTGGTGGCCTCAAGGAGATCCAGTTTGAGGGTACTCTATAGGGAATTTTTAATATTAGTACAGACAAAATGCAACTTATGCCCAATATGAGGCAAATATCAATGAGTGCGTGTGACTGTCCCACATTCTGTGTGTTAGTTACCTCATCAAGCAGCTGCTCAGTTTCCTCGAGGTTCTTTTGGTTTGAGAAAGATGCATTTTCAGAGTATGTTTTTATCAATTTTTTGATCCCTGAAGCAACATTTTGACAGTGATGAGAGTGGAAAACATTTTTAGGAACCGTCTATAAATTCTCAGAACGTTTCAATAACCTTACCTTCGCAGTCTTTTTTTGTTTTATTGATATGGTTCTCTAGACGCTGTAGTTTGAGCCTGATGGCGTCTTGTCTTCTGTCTTTGCTCATCAGGGATTTTTTGTCTTCCTCCTGAACATAGAAATGTATGTTTAGACCACACCCCCTTTCCTAACAACCTAAAACTCCACGCACTGGCTTTGCGCTTCTGCACCTGTTCTATTTTTACACTGTGATTTAAATAGATTTAGTACTCAGTGCATTTTCCAAGAAGAAATGGAAGTCATGCAAAAGAAAACTTTAAAATGCACATCACGCTTTGCAAAAAGGAAACTAAATACAGAGTAGAGCCACAGCACACGAATCATGTCAGGCCGTGTTAAAAGAAATAACAAGTATATCTTTGTGTCTGCAGCTTATAGGTTTGCATGCCCCCTGCAGGGATGAGGGGGTTTGTCTTTGAATATGCATGCCCGCAGAGATCCCTCTCTTCAAACTGCAACAGATTTTATTTATTTATTATTTTTAGTGAAAAGCAAAACTTACAAAATAATCGGCCATCAAAAACTCAGCTTTGTTGTCGTCAGCTGTGATCCTGTTTTCCTCGAGCAGGGCTTTTATGTCTTTCTCTATATCCACCTTTTGGACTGCCTGCTCTATCTGTCTTTGGCCCTGGAAGAAGCAGAAGCACCCAGAGTTAGTAGCAGGAATGTTGAAGTCCCTGTAACGCTGTGAGCAGGAGGTGCGGACATCTTACATGTGTGACGGTCTGCCCAAAGCTGGACATGTGGAGGTTATATCTGCTCAAAATATTCCCCAAAACTTCAATTCGCTGTTTTTCCAGCTCCTGTACAATCT
Organism: Xenentodon cancila; assembly: GCA_014839995.1. Lineage (NCBI taxonomy): Eukaryota > Metazoa > Chordata > Actinopteri > Beloniformes > Belonidae > Xenentodon > Xenentodon cancila. The sequence goes on from CM026200.1 coordinate 7,310,331, forward strand.
GATAAAGCAGAAGGCAATTATGCTTTTGTAAGTCTATTCAGTCCATGTTTTTTCTGACTGAAACAAATGGAGCACAATTTATCATCGCATGTTCAATTGATTTAAACCTAGAGGTGAACTGAAATTCAAAAGGAAAAAAAGATGACGACTAAGGTCATAATGTTTTGAAAGGCTGCCGAAGAGCGTCCTCATTCTCCTTTTCGTTATTGCTTCCTGCTAAAACGTGTTTATCTCAGTAAACAGCATAAAATAGATTGCAGAAGCTTTTTGGTACACAAGCGTAGAGGAGGTAATGAGGAGTCTGCAAACAAGACACCGAGCCTTTTCAGCCACGAAATGCTGCTCTTGATTAGAGGACCAGCAAACTGCCCGTGAAATGACATAAATTAAGGCTTTATTTTTGTTCCCCCACCTGGTAGCAGTTTTTCAGTGTGTTTTCCCACTTGAGCCTCATCTGATGACCCTCCAGGTTGATTTTGAAGTAGTCCTCGTCCACCCGCGCCTGCAGTTCTGTTGACTTAGTCAGCCTGTTCAGCATCTGCACGCAGCAACAGGAAATTAAAATCAATTCTTTTACAATCATGCCTTCTCAAGAAGATGTTGTTAAAAATAATCCATACCTTTTGTTTTTCTTTCGCTGTGCAGATGTGTTTATTGTTTTCAACAAAGTTAAACAGTGCCTCGTGCTCTTTTGTTAGCCCAATCAATTTCTTCTTTAGCTGTTTTTGAAAATAGGAAAAGTTAACATTGCATTTAATGTTTTGTTTATTATAGTGCAAGTGAAGAATGGTGGAACTGATTTGCATTTTTTCCATGCAAGTTTTTTTTTTTCTCAAGTTATAACACACTGTGACACATTCATCATTTTCATAAAGGTTGTTGTAAACCTCAGACAACAGTCATTATTCTGTGGGTAAGATCCCAACACTTGATACAAATGGTAAATATATTCATTCAGCTTTTAAAAGGCTGTCGACGTAACGAGTACACCGCAGTTGCAACATGTGAAAGAAGATGGATGAAAACATTCACTGAAGTATTTTGTGATTATCCGTTCAGACAGGTGTGACATTTGAATTAACCCCACTATATCATCCATCCATCCATCCATCCATCCATCCATCCATCCATCCATCCATCCATCCATCCATCCATCCATCCATCATCCATCCATCCATCCATCCATCCATCCATCCATCCATCCATCCATCCATATCTGTTCATCTGGATTGGGGTCACTTCTTAGAGAGAGACCCATGCGTTCCAAGGCCAGTTGAAATCTACCCAGCCCGTCATGTGACTGCCTCGGGGCCTTCTCTCAGTTGGACAAACACCAATCCAGGAGGCATCCAGCTTTACTCCATGTTCCTCGTGGCATTCATGAACTCAACTCAGTGTTGGTTATTGGGGCCCCACCCTGAAGTGAGGCCCACGAGACAGGCTTGCTGGTCTTGGGGGCTTTACCCTTGGGGTCCGGACAGACACAGCCTGAACAAGTTCACCCTCCTGTGGGCTCACCACCTGCAGGAGGGGCCATTTGGTTCTGTTGCCATGTGATAGTAGTCCTTGTTTTTTAACCTGACTCCACATTGAGTTATTCACATCATTAACGGATTTTTGGAAAGTTAAAACTTCAAACAAATGCTCCAACATCCAGACAACCTTCAGTTGCCATGGCAACACATCACAATAAACGTTAACTGCCAGAGTTAACAGCAAAAATCCATGAAGCAGCAAAGCATCCAAACATGGATAAAAAACGTTAAAAAAATCATGCTTAAACAGAAACAGGTTTAGCTGAAAAATCACACGGAGATACAAAACAAAAAGGATGACACATACTACAACAGGCTGCCAGTTAAGAGGCACATTCATCATGGAAGTAACCATGCAACAACTGACTGGTTTATAACCACACAAAGCTGTCATGGATCAGAGGAAAGTGTATTCTGATTTTTGCATGTGTGCTTATTTTGCCCAGTTTTTCTGTTGGAAGATGATATTTTACCTTCAGTTGCTCACTCCAGTTAGCGCTGAAAAGTTTTCCATTCCTTTCAATGGCACTGTCGAGCTATGAAAATGCAGACAGGGTTACACACACTTCAGAATAAAATTTGGATGCAAGAACAGAGCAAAAAAAGAAAAAGTATGCGAAGAGAAAGTGTGAGTTACGCACAGGCCTCTTCCTCTTATTATGCTCGTCTGAGACTTGTCGTATTTCCAGAATGGCCTCTTGCTGAAATGCATTTCCTAATGATCTGAAATTAGAGCGTCACACCACATTTAACTCCAAATTTGTTTAATGCATTGAGAGGCTCAGTTGTGAGGTTAAGTCAGGCTTAGCGCTACCTGTGGGCATCTGCTCTTGAGTACATCTCATCTGACACATGACACCAGGCAGTATAGGTGGAACTAAGAGGGGGGAGCCAGCATGAAGAGGTTAGAGCTGCGGGGTTGTTAGACTGTCACCTGCCTGTGTTTTCATCACATCTAAGGCTGGTTGCATGCAATTCCCCGTGACACCATCATTTCTGTGTGCCGCATGGGAGTCTGTCCCCAGGCAGAGTTTGTGTTTGACACAACGCAGAGAAAAGGCAGGCCCGATTAAAAATTGACATTGTGTCTCTTACTTGTTTGACATTCCTTTGGAGGCTCGGATCAGTTTTCCTGCCAGTTTTTGAAGGCCTTTGGAATATGTCAGCTCCAACTCAGCCCTCGAAAAGGTTGCAGCAAGGGGCGATAACTTAGTCAAAAGACATTTCTCTAGTTATCCAAACACTTGCTAAATCTGAAAATGTTTGGAACTTACCTTTGCTGGAAAACTGTCATGAGTTCCTTGAAGAAGTACTCCCCATTTTTTGAATACTGTTTCACATTTTCATATAGTTGGCTGTACTAAAAGACAATAACAGTCAATAAAATGATGTCACTCGGCTCAAAGTACCTGAAACAACTGCCTTTAAAGTAGTGCAATGTTAGTTGTGCGATGCGTGTAACAGTAGGTTTAATTACAGCTTTGGTCTTCACTTCAGTATTTTGAAACCAAACACTGACCTTATGTTTTAGGGAAAAATAAAAATACTCACGAAGCAGGTGCTGGTAATTTCCTTCATCTTAGGACTGCAGCAGTTTGTGGACTTTGAACCTGGAACGTTGGCAATTCTTCTCCCTGAAGTCACTCATGCGGAAATTACCTGAGCTTTTTCCGGTGTACAAATTTAAAGGAAAATTCCAGCAAGCGGGGGAAAAAAAATAGAAAAGGAAAAGAAAATTGGCCGCAGCTAGATGTCAGTTTCCAGCGGACATGAAGTGAGGGAATATGACATTCACCAACAATGGTCTGTTTATGCTTTTAGCAAGTCAAAGAAAAAAAAAAGAAAAAAGCTGTATAACAAAGACTAGCTCTATTTAAAGTTGACACAGGTAAATCCAAGCGAGGATCACATCCTGGTAAGTTATTATTAATAAAGCGTAATCTGCACTTTAATAATATTTAGTAAGTGATGTACATTCAGAGCCACATAATCCAATTTTGGGTATCAGGCATATTTAACATTTATGCAATTAAAAATGTTGGGCATTTTGTTGCCAAACTGTTTACATCCATTTGAAAGTAATAATAAGATTCCCTGGCCTCCCAGAAACATGTTAGATGGAAAAATATCCATCCTGACCTAAAGGGTCTACAAATCGACAGTTTTGTCAAGTATTTCCTTTTTATTTCCAAATATTAGTTTTTGAAAAGTGCTGCAACTTTCAGTCAAATATAGGATATGCCTAATACTTCCCTGATAATTTATCCCCCTAATTAATGTAGAAGAGGGTGAACTTCACTAAATAAGAGCAAACATTTAAAACATTATAAACAGCAGAGTTCAGAATCTGAATATGAGGAAACTGAATACTGATGTAATAAAAAAGCAAGAGATTTTCTTACACCAACATCCTACACCTGTAAAATATAAATGGGTAATTATTTATAAAGGAGTATCAATGACTTTCATGCAAATAAAATGTTGATTACTGAATCATATTTGAACATCAGGTGGGCCTGTAACCATGAACAATTTTATTATCTTGGCCAGGAGCTTTTTAAAAAACACTTGAAGGACAAATAATTACGGTTAACACCAATATGTAGTATGTTTTCTCTTAGGATGGACTGACTGGCAAACTGACAGGGTCAACTGTAGAATAAATGTAAACTTTTAGGAAGAAGAAAGGTTAGTTACATGTTGAGAATCTACTACATAATAATATTGATTAGATTTCAAGCTTACAGTTATGACTGAGCTGATGAATGACTTTTGGTTCAGGAAGGTGACCGACTTCATCAAACGTTTGACCCGACATACCCAGTAATGTTTTAATCAATACAATCATAATTATCAGTTTACTTGCCAGAAGTAAACCTTTTAAAATAAATACATAAATAAATAAAGTAGTGTACCTTTTTAAATTGGTTAGTGTGGCAAAACCTGGAGGACAAAAATGATGCTGCATTTCGTTTCCTTTTGCAGGTATGAAGTTGACCTCTGTATGTTTCACAAAACAAGTCACAAAAAAAAAATAAAAAGATGATGTTCTGAAGAGGTGCTGCAGCATTGGAGATCAGAAAAACAGCATTTCACGTTTAGGAACCAAAAAGCTTTTTTACATGTAAATCTCTCTCGCTAGACCACCTACAGTAAAATTACGAGCATACGACACACAACAACACATATTTGCAGTCATGATTTTTTTTTTAATTGAATAATTCAAACAAACTCATGTCTGTACCTCATAAAAGGACAACTGCCCTTTAATGCAATGCTTACCAGAAATGTAGCAGAATACAAAACAAAAACGAGTCAGTAAGGAATGCAGCATCCGTCCAGATCTGACGCACGCACAGAATACTGTTGTTCACATCTCATACACAGTTTAAGTGGAGAATATCTTCAAATGTGAGTAAACGTCTCATTACTGTCCTTTTGTGAGTGAAAACAAACTAAGAATCAATGTTTTGGCAAATCTTTGGAGTGTAGCCTTACAACTAAACCAAGGTCCTCAACATTTTGCTAATACTCATTAAATGATGTGAAAAACACAACCGTGTGGATGCTCAAGATTCTTTAACACTGAGAGGTCTGACTACAGTCTGCAAATATGTTTACGGAAAATAAATAACATAGAAATACATAAACCTAGGGAGAAAACACCCCCCCTCCTCCGTCCTTACAAAATGCCAGACAGCTGTAAGTTAAAATAGCATGCTTACACCATAAAGTGAAATGCTGTCAATAGTTGGCTAAATGGATCTTCTGAGTGGGCTGAAGTAAAAGGAGTGCTCTGATTTTTCATGAGTGCAGTTTGATGCAAATATATAGATTAAGAGAATAAACGGCGCAAAAGAATTAGTAAAGAACAAATAAAACTGCATTCACTTGAATGTGTCGAGAACTTCCAGACAATGATGAGGCGACGTCGTTCACGCCTCCATCAAACGCTCAAATAGACACACACAAATGGGGGTCACGCAGCGTGACCCCCATTTATCGATATCAGTCAAGTCAGTGTTCGTCGGGATACGGGGCTCCCGTCAGGTAACCGTTGGTCCCGTTTTTGTTGGTCCCGTTGGTGGCGCTGCTGTGGTGCTTCTGATTGGGCGGAGGGCTGTCGTCCTCATCAGAGCTGGACTCTATGTCGCTGTGGTCATCTTTAGACACCTGCAGACATTGCAAACATATTTGGAGAGTCCAAATCTCTCATTGAAAATCGTATCCGTGGCGGGCCATGCATGACAAGTGCTCCAAATGGATTTCGCATATCGAGATGAGGTGTGTTCTGTCGATCAATATCAAACCCCAGGCCGTAAAGCCTATCTGCAGACTTCAGTTATGGGAAAATCACAATATAAAATGATCATGCCATCATGTGTTGATTTTTGTTTTGCATGAATGCTTGTTATGTGTGTAAAAAAGGCAGAAAACTGCATGACTGCATCTTTTTAGCTTGTTTGCTTGATATGTACCATGAAGAACATAATCAGTTTATAGTGACAGATAGACCCATTACAGCTCAGGTTTGGGAGGACAGAACCATGAGCTCACACTTATACCTTTCCAGGCTTCACATTTGTTTGTGGAAAACAAACTGCTAAGAGTTTTAATGAAATGCGAGATGAACATATTGCACCATGTTTGAATTAAAGGCTACTTACATGTAAAGGATTCCATTTCCCCACCTTGACGGCACCATAAAAAAAGCAAAAAAGGAAAAGTCAAAAGTGTTTATTTTAATACATGACACAATAAAAATAGATGCAATAACAACAAAACACTACTTCATGATCCAAGAGAAGGTATAAACTGAGGAACAATGCAGAGCAGGAGCTGAGTGTGAGTCACCTTTCCTTTGGAGATGGCTCTGCATGCTGTCTTCACTATGAGGTACGACCAGAAGCAGTGGAGAAGCTGCAGCAGGACTAAAAGCAGGTTGAAGACCCACCAGGATGGGTACGGCCCTACAATCTCCCAACTCTCGAATAAAGTTGTATTTAAAATCCTTCAGTAGTAACAGAAGAAAGGGAGAAAATTAACTCAAAATATTGCAAAAAAAAAAAACAAAACAAACTCTTCAATATAAAATATGGTTAAGTTTTGAGGATCTGTGTTAAAGTCACCTCTGGGCTATTTATTTTTTCAACTGGCTCTCTGTGAATCATCCTTCAGATACTGAAGCCATGGCAACAGCTTGACAGTAATGACAACTTTACTAACGTGGTGGTGGGGGCTGACTAAAATGTAATGCAGGGTAACATTATAGAGTGGAAACCAAGGCAGATCGCCGCTTGACGATGGCATTTAAAACCGCTGTGAATGTGACATAAGCCAATCCATAAAAGCCCTGTATTTCTCTAATCCTTTATTAAGATTAGTAGTGAATAAAATCACAATTTTAACATAAATCTAGTAGCTCATAACAACATTTCTGTACTTACAAATTCAAGAAAACGTTTTATAAAAATGCAGCAGTCACATTCAGAAATTATATTATGTTTTCTTTCAATTGTAAAAGACATAATCCTGCTTCTTCTGGTGACTAATCTGCATGTTTTAAAGGACTAAAATAAGATGTTTGGTGTGGAAACATCCAACACAATACACTGCCATAATTGTTGCTTTATTTTACTGTTCAGTCACTTTAATGGGACTTTCAATTGTTTGGATAAATTAGTTGAACAAATTAAAGGTAAAAGTGAATCCCAGAAGTCCTTTAATCCTCCTTTAATGTTTAAAAATCACATCCAACTGTTCTCGCAGTTTGCAGTTATTGGCCAGTGTCACAGTGATTTGCTTTCTTTCAGGGGTTAAAGCTGTTGTATCCATAGTAACTATCACTTTACTTCACAACCAAATTCATCATCTTTCTGAAGTAGAAATCAATGTGAAGGCAAAATAAAGATAATAAGGCACTAGCATCTTGGTGGCTCTGACATGCAGTTTCAGGCGTAAACTAAAAAAATCTGCGGAGAAACTCAGGCATCCAGTGTTGAAGGGTTGAATCTCTGTAAACACTGAAATCATTTATCAGTAGGATCATAACTATATTTAACAGGACAGTGAAAAAAATACTTACCAGACAGGATAAACTCCCAGCCTGGAACTTATGAAGAGAATTGCAAACATTGCAAACAGAAGGTTGCAGAGTACCTGACATTTGGCATAGTTGGCCATCTTGGCAGCCTGGATTATAAAAATAAGAGTTATCAAAAAAACAAATAAATACAATGGCTGTGATACTGCAATAATCCAAAGACACTTGAACACAAATACAACCTGGACTCTACTTTGCAGAGTCCAGATCATAAATATGAGGCTCTGTGTCTCTGTGCCAAGTCCCAGTGATCTGTGCAGGTTTATTTATATTAAAGGTGACAAATTGTGGATTGAAAAACAAAAAGACTATTTCTGTACTTGAGGACACATATATTTGGCTGAATTCACTACTGACTCAGAAACCCAGAAGAAAACACAGTCATGGCACTTTATGTAGGGTTACCTATGCATAAAAAAATGTTATTCAGTGAGGGCTGATAACGTCACCAGCAATAACCCACTATTCTACCGGTGGTTTTTTAAATATTTTAAATCCAAAACATGACCTCTATCTCACTTGTAATGAGCTTCAAAAAAGACCAAGTGTCAACTTGTTAAAATGTCTTGTCTAATACCGAACAATCAATCAATTTTCATGATCCTCACCTCTATCAGCACGTCAGCAGCGTCATGGAGACACATGACCAGAGTTCCCACTCGCGCCATGTTGTTCACATACGAAAATATGACGAGAGAGATTGTTGCCACATGGTGCAGGAACATGATCAGAAAATCCTGCGGAGACAGTTGCCATGGAAATGTCACACAGCTACAAACAGTGCTTCAAAAACATCACTGCATGCGCCACGTATCATGACTTAGACAAATAAAAAATAGCATATACACCATCAGTGTCCCAGCATTCATGAACACTTTGTGGCGTAATAGTACTTTAAAAAAGCCCATGTGTTTTACTCTTCATCCAATTGAAATTCATCTATCTCGAAATCATCTCTAACTTTAATGGTTATTTTATTTTAAATGAGTTACTTAGTCACTGCTGTGACTGAATAACTTTGGGGAAGGTTTGAGATCCCACAAACTCAAGATGCAGACAAGGACATGGGAAAGCAGTCGTCTACTAAATCTTTACCCAGCTAAATGTCTGGATGGCAGCTCAGAGCACTAAGAACCATCTCAACAAGGCAAGTGAATGAAAAGGAGAATGACGAGGAAGAGTAATGACACAGGAAACAGAGTGAAAGTGAGGCAAGAGTGTGCAGGGAGGAACATACTGGAACTGGCAGGGGATGCAGAGGACCTCCTCAGTGTAGTGCTGTGCATGAAAAAAACTGAAAGGAGAAACAAAAACAGACAACATGCCAACAGTCAACAGAGAGATGACAGAGTGAAGGCTCACGGCGAGGCATCATGGGGCCCGCTGTGAGTGCAGCGTGTGGTTGTGGAGAGGGCAGAGCTGGGGATGGACTAGATGCAGAAGTCAGAACATGGTTCCGGTCAAATAGTCATTTCAAGAGGGTTCCTGACTGAGTTAAAAGGGCCCAGAAGTGGTAACAAAGAAAAAGTCTCTTAACTGCTACGGAAGAGAGGTTCTTATTTTATCATCTCCTTGAGAATAGGAAACACTGTGACATCCTTTCTGAAAGGTCGAAATTCTGTCCTCGTAACAGTCCTCGCGGGTTTTCCTACACTGTTTCATGTAAATAGATATAATTTAAGCAATGTGAGAATGAACAGCACACAAGGACTTTACTTTTAACCAAAAAAAAAATCTTTTTTTTATCCTACATTGACTTCTTTGACAGTTACGCAATACTTCATAATCCCTTTTTGCTATGCTGGTAGGGTAGCAGACACACATCAGTGGGATCCTCACTGTGGCAACGTCATCTTTTCAACCAAAGTAATTCTCTTGTCATCTCTCCATAAATCTGTGTTTTCCATCAGTGTTATGAGAAAGCTTCAAGGGAAAACACACACACACACGCCTTTTTTGTGTCTATTCGACCGGACCCCATGACTGGAAGGCATGCAAATTAATACTAAATGAACCAAAAAGTGAGGCCATTTACAAAAAAAGAAGATGAAGTGGAATGAAGTTGGTTGGTGACCATTACAAATGTTTGTGTGGACTGAATTTCACTTCTTGCAAACACTGGCAAACTTGGACCTTTAAAACCACGTTAACAGTTCAGCATTTACAAGTTACAAAGTGAAAGTTGTTATTTTTATTTTATTCAAATAATATAAAGTTGAAAACTTGAATTTAGTGACACTGAGCTTAACAATATATGTAGTAAAAGACATCTTAGGTGTGGGAAAATACAACATAGCAGTCACAAAATAGTAAATGCTTGTCATGACTCTTAAAGGAACTCAGCTACCGCTGGTGGAAATGTTTCACCTGTTTCTCCTGCTGGGATGCATCAAAATGATTCCTGTGACATAGCTCTATTATCCTGCTGCTACTCCCTGAAGGGTAAAAGTGCATCTGATGTAGTTATTAATATAAACAAATTAAAAGCTGAGACAAGCGGTGCTATTTTTTTTCTTTTCTAACTGTGCAAAATAGTAACTTGTCAGGGTGTCGGAAGTGATCGAGCGATCGCCTCCTTTTGCCTCTGTGTTGGTTTTTTACACATCAGTGAGGCAGAAACATCCGTTTTGGACCAAGCAGACTAAACATTACACAGTCTCGGTGGAGATGGGCAGCCAAACAATGATAATGTCATCTTTTCTATGATTGTGATTGGAAATGTGTGATGCTTGTTCTTGCGTGCCTTGCAGGCTGTCTTACCTTCCTCCTGATGTCAGTGAATTTGGAAAAGAGTAATGACAAGTAGAAAGACAGCTCCAGTATATAATAATAGTGGACGTCCACGGTCAGTGGCTGCGTACAGACACAAAGCACATATTACAAAATAATATATCAAGTTGCGATGGTGCTGTCTCAAGAGTATGGTGCAGACGTTTACCTGGTAAGGGTAGTTGTACCAGCATTCTTTAGTGTTCCATAACCATGGGGTCTGCAAAAAATAACAAGAACTTAAATTTAGTACATGTAATTGTTAACAAACAAAATAGCATTATAATCAAGTATGCAAAATATCATAAAAGTATAAGTACTAATTTCTAAAAGAAAGACAGCACCGGAGTACTGAATTTTGCGAGGAAACTTATAGGACAGTCAACAGTGTCATAAGCGATACATTATATTGCATAAGTTGGACTACCAAGAAGCCAAGAGGGTTTATACTCGTATTAAAATCATAAGCAAACAGTGACTCATCACTGCCTGAGTTTACGCCTATTGCACTCCTCTGCAGACCTGCTCTATATTAATAAATCCTACAGAGGCTGGAGGCTGGCGCCTGCAGCAACGGCTCCCAGGGTGTGAACTATTTTTGCAAAATGCTTTGTCATGCAACTTTTGTCTCAGTGAATTCTCCCACTCTATTTCAGCCGCTGCTCTGATGGCTATACCACCAATACATTCATAAATATAGATATAGAGCTGCATGAAATATATCAAACCATCTCACCCTCATGTTTCAGTAATATTTAGTTAACTCGCTTCCATTCATTAAGATCTGCTTATCCTGGTTTGGGTTGCAGGGGAAGCAGTCTTAGCAGAGAGCCCCTGACCTTCCTCTCCTCAGCCACCTCGCTTCACACCAGCTCTTCTGGGAGGATACTACAGCGTTCCCTGGTCAGCTGGGAGATGTAATCTCTCCAGCGTGTCCTGGTTCTGCCTAGGGGCCTTATCCCAGTTGGACATGTCTGAAACACTGAGGAGCAACCTCACTGCATTTGTGTAGGGACTGAGTGGCCTACGGTGGTGCACTCGTCACCAGTCAGGTTGTGATTTCATTTTTTTTGGTCAAGGTGCCGTTGCTATCATTAGGCACCGAAGCTAAAGCTCTTAGTTGGTGTAAATGAAAGCCCGCACGGAGGACCATCGAGCAGCGAAAGCTCTTGATACATAGTTGTATTATATACAGTTGATTATCATAAGAATACCATTGTTTAGCATAAAGAGATATTTAAAAATGCTGAATTTTTCCTGGCAGCTCATAGCATCTTTCAGCCGTGGTTCAGCAGTTACAGCACCACAGCGGACAGATCGCTTTAATAAGAATGACAAAATGATTTTAAATACTAAACACAAAATAGGTATTATTGTTTTACCTCGGATTTCCTTTTTTTTTTTTTTTTTTTTTATATATTACCAGTAATGTTTATCTTTTTAACACTTAAGTGTAAGTTGATGCATCCTGGATGAGTTACCATACCACCTAATAATAATATTTATACACACTAACTTCTAGTTGTCATTAAAAAAATTATCTGTGACTTAATAGATTGAATGTATTTACCAGGGAGCAGTTTTATTAGTAAACTACTTTTGTTTTGCTTGAAAAATCCTTGGGAACTAGAATTTGTAATATCCTTCATGAAGCCAGGTACATCTGTGCATTCAGATGCTGTAGTTTCACAACATTTGGATAAAACTGAACATTTATATTAGAAGTAAAACTTACCTTTTTAAGGAAACGCACTCCATAGGTAAACATGTATAGGTAGAATGTAAATCTCCACCTAAAATACATGAAAGAAACACATTATGTATGAACCTGATTATTTTACTCATTAATCTGCCTTAATGTAAGTAATTTAGAGGTAACAGTGTTTAATAGCATTTGGCTATTCGAAATTGGCTATTCTAAACAATGACATAATCTATGTTGCTGAATTTCCTGAGTCTGATTCTGCCAGAGGGGTTTTCCTGCTAAAGGGGAGCTTTTCCTGTCCACAGTCGCCCGGTGCTTGATCAGGATGGAGAATTGTATCATAGAAAAGTTTTCATGCAATCTGTTGGTTTTCTTAGCAAAGCAACAATTACTATTGTTATTTTATTGGGTTTGCAGTAATTGGACTAATTTAGAATGAGTTGAACTGTATTGTTGAAGTGCCATGAGATGACATTTGTTGTCATTTGGGCTAGATAAATATAGCTGAATTGAGTAGTCAATTAGTATATTTATATATGACAAAGTGTGTAGATTGTGCAGTATACTACTGATGTAGTATTTTCTCAGGGGAAAACACTCCTCTTACTGTGCCTTTCTCTCTACAGTGCAGAAGTGGGACATCACTGACTGCTTCACGGTGAGGTCCACACGCTACCGTTACTGCTCTCTGCTTAACATAACCTGGGACATCATTTACAGCAACTGCAGTGGAATATTTCAGGGGTCATGACGTCTGACTTTGAATTTCACGGCAAAGAAACTGCTTCAAGTGACATGTTTATTTTCAAAGGAAAGATGAGATGGTTGATATTGATATGCACACTGCTAACAGTCATCTCATAACAGTCAACAAAGGGGCCGGTGTGGGGGGGGGGGGGGGTTAGGACCGGTCAACAAGCATATGGATATACTGTATATGAATATATGTTATTTTCTCTTTTGTCACATAACTAAATATTAATATTTGACAAGTCATTATGGTCCTTATTGACCTGAACACATTTCTACCATAAAAACAAGAAAGCTGTGGTACACACAGCCTCAGTGCAGACATTTTCATCTGCAGTTTATATGTATCAAAACAGAAGAACGAAAGCAAAGTTTGACTTCTGTCTCGTGGAAGGAACCATCCTCTGATAACGTCACATGAGGACTCAAACAGAAAGTAGGGTGAACGGACATCAGCGTCACAGCACAGGCCCACAAGGCAGAACCGGCGCTTTTACGTGGGTGTTTGTTCAAGATATTCAGCTGGAGCCCTGCAATAAATACCAGAAAAACTATTACCCAGTTAACACGTGGCCTCTGGGAGCCATTATGACCAACTTTTTCTGCGTGATCAGAAGTACTTTAAAACCAAATCAAGTAGACGAATGTACCTGGCACAAAGTAAAGACTGTTGCATGGCAACTGGTTGAATGACTCTTTTTCTTTGCTATGTATATACAATCACATTGACTCACGACTGACTCCCATAAATAGACTTTCTCTCTGAAGTCAGGCACAGAAGGTTTTTGTCATTTATCTGTTACACTTTAACATTAGTGTAGATGATAAGCATGTGTAGACAAGACATCTTTTTCTGTTTGTCATCCAAGAGCTGTTATCCCTTCGCTGCACCTTATTTAACGGCAGCTTAACAGTTACACATTTGATTAATTAGTAATTTTTCATAGTTATGGTTAAAATAATTAAGTTTCGAGTGCTGCTTTGATATTGTTGCCCTAAACACTTTGCGAACATCAGCTTATAAGACTTAATATGGCTTTGTTTATGTGTTTTAGTGTCTCAGCTGCTGTGGCTTCACAAAAACTTCATCTTTAGTGATGAAACCCTGGACTTAAGACAGTTTTTGTTCAGCGTACTGGCTAATGTAGCTTGAATTTGTCGTTTTTCCAGTCTGAGCACCAGCTTGCTCCAAATGTTTGCATTCACAGGTTTGACATAACAACTGTGAGGAAGCCTTGCATTGTCTCTCTGTTCCTTCTCCCTTTGTGTATTCATCTCCTTTGATTTGGCAAGCTGTGATTTCAGACAGCCCAAATGAAAAAGCTTGAAAATACACAGTTATTTTAACCTGGTGCCACAAAATGGTGAGTAATTTCAGGACAAATGGGTCACACTGTCCTCTCCCAAGACCATATGCGCATTGCTCATCCCTCAGCCGCCCTATCAGCATCTGCTGAGCATAAACATGCTTATTACATGTCAATCTGGTGTCTGGCGACTGGCTTCTGGGGAGATGTGTTGGTTCAAAGGTATAAATAATCACACGCCTAAGTATCAGTTAGAAGAAGAGCAGTAATGAGGATGGTGGTTATCTCAGCTGCTATTCTGGTGTGTTCTGAGGCATTAGTCAAATCAAATGTTAAAAGGGCAATTGATAAATTTTAATGCTCTAGTAAAAGCATTAAGGAGCCAAAAAAAAAAAAAAAAAAAATCACAGCTGTTTCTTTACCTGCATTTGTGTTGGCAGGATTACATGAAAATGTCAGTCAAAGTAGCGCATGCAGACAGGAAGCGTTTTTAAATAGATCGAAAATATTTTATTTAAAATTGCTAATTGACATCCAACCCCCAAATCAGTAAAAAACAGTTTAATGCTGTCTGTATTACAGCTGTTTTCTTTCTGTGCTAAAAAAGAATGGCTCTCTTTTGTGTTTGCAAAGTAAAAATATTCTAGCAGGCATACCTGGATTAACTCTTAACCCCCGTTTTGATCCTTTGGTCAAATATTAATTTTGCTTCCCTGGTCACGTGGCTCGGTTTTGCAGAGATGTGGTGATCCATTTTCTTTTTGGGATCATGGAGAAGTGCTCATCTAACCTTTCAAATGTTCCCAAAGGTTCTAATTAAACAGCCAGATGACCACTTCCTATTGATACCCAAAACAAAAGCAGCACCTTATCCTTGCAAAACAAAAAGCCAGGGCCGAGCAACGGGCCCAACTGAGACGGGGGGGATTTAAGTAAACAAAGCTCACAAACAAACAGTGATGGCGTACAGCTAAGGTACGCTCATTCACAACTTATTCATGAGTGCATAATCAAACAGTAAATCTTGCTCCTTAAAACATGCTTTTCAAGGGTTTTCATGCATGAAGAACAGAATGTATAACCTTTAAAAACTGCATATTACTGACTTAAGGTATTAAGTCCGTGAAGTCTATATCTGCCATTACAAAGTGGAAATTATAACTATAGTTGGTAATATTACATCTCGTACTCCACCTCTTTATGAAAAAATATACAAGTGAATTGCATTATTTGGCTTTTGATCATTTATTCCCAGTAAAAGCAAAGAAGAGGGAGGGAAATTAGATCAGACAGCGAGGACTGCTGAGGATCAGAGCAAACTCCTCTCTCTGTGTCCTCACTAAAAAGAGCTGAAAACAAAAATCTACGACACAAGCAGGCTGCAACAACTACCAGTTTTATTCATTATTCAGTTTTCTGTCTTATCAAGTTGGAAAATTAAAAACTGTCAGTGGAAAGTGTTGGTGATTTTTTTTTAAAGACGTACTTAACTGTAGTACAACAAGAGCTTATAAAAAAAAAAAAAGTCAATGCAGAAACTTCATTATTTCCTACTAAAAAGGAGAGAAATGGTTGTCTCCAGGAGTTTTACTGGTTAAGAGTGGCTAGTTATAAGGTTGGTGTTCCAGTTAAAGAACACGGATACAGATGTCCAGTTTAAGGTTGATTTATTTGGCTGTGGTCTGCAATATCAATACAAAGTAATCATCAGTCTAGTAAACACCATACACGGTACACAAACATAAGATAAGGTTACAAAGGACTGTATTCAGTACTCAAGTCTATCACATGGACCATATAACAAACAAATCACTTCACACGAAGCACATAGACAGCATTACTAAGCTCATTGGCTTTAGCAACACACAAACATAAGAAAGCCTTTCAAACTCAACACAATGTAAGCAGCCAACTTAGACCGTATAAAGTTATTAGACTCACCTTCAAGCATTTACACAGTACATTAAAATAGCGTGATGCGTTGCAGAGCGTGGGACATATGAAACCTTATAGAGAAACAAGCTGTTACTAAATGGAATTCAGCAACAAGCTAACAATACATTGACAGTGTTGGTTTTCTAACACAGCCGCCCCCGACTGTCTGTGCTGACAGTTATATCCAAGGTGGAAAGCCCATTCAGGTAGGTGGATCTTCGGCAGTGTCTTCAAGCTGAGGCAGCTGGTTCAGACGAGCTACTAGTTGAATGCATGTCCAAACCTTGACTAAAGTGGCAGCAGCCTGAATGTGTCCATCAGCTCTAGGGTAAGTAGTCGTTACCCTTCCAACAGGCCATGAACCTTGTGAATCCTCGTGGAGCACCATTTGGTTTAGTTTGAGATGTTTCCCATCCATCATCCACTTCTGTCTCTCCTGTAGGCTGCAGGTAGAGACTGATGAATCTGGACCAGAAGTGATCAACAAGGACAACAATTCTCAATGGCGTTACCAGAGGCCTTCACTGCCTGTGGAAGTGATGCATCATAGCGTCTCATCAGTAGAATGCTAGGTGTGATGGGGTCTGGGTCAGCTATGTCTGAGGACACATAGCCAAGGGGCTTAGCATCCAAGATGCCCTCCACTTCCACAAGAACTGTGCGGAGCACAAACTGCTCTTTAAGGACAATCTTGAGAGCAGTCTTCACCCGTTTGGATGTGGACTTCACTTCACTTCTCTCTCCCACGCTCCACCGAAATCGGGAGCACTGGGGGGGATTGAAACAGAACTTAATTTGTTATTCTGCCAGCTGTTCCCTCAGTTGAGGGACCACAGCCTCAAAGGCTTTCTGCATCTCTGGCTCAACCGACAAAATTTGTTCTGTTATCGGAAAGGAACTCAAAGAGTTTGCCTTTTCTGGATATGAAACATCTTAGAGACATCAGAAAGGTGTCGGCATAAAGGTTCTGCAGTTGGTCTAGATACACGCAGTGGGTTGTCATGCAATTGAAGACAATACATGCAAAGCTTCTCCATTTGACATCTGATCTTCACTGTGACGGGGCTGAAACAATCAACTCCAGTTGAATATAAGGGTGGCTTATGGAGATGTCGACGAGCACGTGGCTAATCCGCCATCTTAGGGACAGAAGGATTGGTGCACCATGCCTGATAATGCATACAGCGACTCTAAGAACTCTTGACTCTTTCCCTCCCCCGCAGGATCCAAAACCGACGATGCAACTCACCTAGCAAACTTTTAGGTCCAGGATCCAGGAGGGTCTCATCATAATCCTGGATGATAAGGTTGGTCAATGGATGCTTTGGGTCTAGCAAGACTGGATGGATGGCATCTGGTTCTAGCTGCTCCGCTCTCCATAGCCTCCCCCCGACTCAGAGGAGTCCTGTATCCTTGTCATACTCTGGAGATGTCCCAAATGACAGGAGGTTGGTAAGGGTCTGTTGGAAAGAAGGGCTTTGACCTCTTCAGGGAATGACTCCAACTGTGCCTGTTTTAGAAAGAGATCCTCAGCTTTGATGTAATCAGCTGCTTCACTGGGTGAGCCAGAGTTTGGATCACCCGCCCTGTGAAGGGACCTTATGCTTTTGTCTGCATGAGGTCCTTCCATGTGGAGAACTGGCTGACATCAAGAAGTTGAGGACATGTGTCCACAGAAGGAGGATTTCTTCACTCGCTAACATCTGTTTCTGGATAGGATGATGGGTGGCTCAGCCAATGATCCTCTGCATAACATAGGAAATCAGGGCCTCTGTGCCAATGATGTGGTTGGGAGAGCTCCTTCAGGGTCTTGCCCTGTGTGATGTCATCAGCAGGGGTATTCACACTTACACGCACCTCCAGTTGATCACCTCTGCAAGGCTTTGGATCTCTGCCACACGTGTACCCACAAAACCTTATAGTGACGAAATTCTGAGCTGATCCAGTTTAGAATTGTAGTGGAGTCGGGCCAGAGAGTAATCATCCTGATGGGTAAGGCAAGCTTGGTGCAAAGGATGCTGGCTAATTGAGCTCCGATGAGCACAGCACTCTGCTCTAGCCATGGCAAGGACAGCTGCTTCTTTGGAGCCACACAGGACCTGGACAAAGGAGACATGAACTTAATTCTGAGCATCTTCTGTTTGCAGGTAAGCAACAGACCTCTAGTCCCTCTCAGAAGCATTGCAGAAGATGTGCAGATCTCTGCTGGATGTCGGTGAGTCTGTAGACACTGGTGGGTAACATCTGGGAATTTCCACATGGATAAGGTCTGGAATCTCTGGTTTCCAGACAAGCCATCTGTCATGGAGGCTCTCAGGCTAGATAGGGTCATCCCAGCTGATTTGTTCCTTCAACTAGAATCTTGGCTCTGGTGGTCAATGGTACAATATAACTTAGTGGGTCATATTCACAGGCAAGTACGTTGTAGACATTTCTCAATGTGGGTTCAGTCCTCTTCACTAGTCTGTGTTTGTACTTCAGGGAGTCATGGGGACAATCCCATAGTAATCCAAGAGTTGGCTCCTGAAGGTCCATGCTAGATTGGGAAAGCCATAGCTTCCTGCTCTCGGATCTGACGTCGGATCAAAGATGTTCAATGACTGCTGGGACGTTACTAGCCCACTGGCGTATCTCAAAGCTCCCGGTGTGGAGTGTGGTGTGGTGCAGACCATTAACAAGATCCTTGCATCCTCTGAGAGGGTGAATAAAAATAGTTATCCATGAAGAACAACTGCTCAACACAATCAACGAGATGGCTATTGGCCTCACCTGTGTCCTGGACATGCTCCTGCAGGGTGTAAATGGCACAGCAAGGGCTGCAAGTAGTGCCAAATGGCAAGACTTGCCATTCGTAGATCTTTGGCTCTTCAGTCCTTTTCATATTCCGCTAGATAAGGAGCAGAACTGGTTTGTCGGCTGGTAGGAAGCAAATCTGGTAAAACATACTTTTAATGTTGCCACTCACTGCAACAGGGTACCTGCTGAAACTGAATGAGGACTCCTAGCAGCAATGGCCCTAGGGTAGGTCCAGAGAGGTGGAAGTCATTGAGAGACTTGCCTTTGTACTGAGAGGAGCAGTTAAAGACAATCCTGTCTTTGTTGTTACGGCGTACCATATGGTGAGGTATAGACCAGCATTCTGAGGTTGATGTGGCACGACTGCTACATAGCCCATCTCTTCTAGTTTCTGGAGCTCCTTACAATAAACCTCAACATGCTGTGGGTCTTTGGCAAGTCTCCTCTTGGTGCTACGAAGACTTGACAACACTGCTTCCATAGGAGCTTGCAGGGTGGTTGGCTCGGCGAAGCAGCGGTTTAGAAAATCTCTGGACCCCGTCCACATTGACCCTGACAGTGGATGTCTGGAGCAGGTTTAAAATTGTTGATCTTGCTTCAATCGAGGTGCCTGCTTCTCGCTTGTATAAAGCAGTGTATCAATCTGCCAAAGATGTTCAACTTTCTTTAAGAGCTCAGAGGTAGTTGAGACTGTTGCTGTGAACAGGCACTGCTGCTCGGATCCAGGAACTTTGTTGATACTGGTGGGACCTTGAAGGGACGAGCCAAGATTGATGTAGACTGCAATTAGTCCCCATGATAGGACCAACAGCACTGGCTCTATGGGTGTCAGGAGATAAGGCATGTCAGATCCAATGAGGATCAGGGGTTGAGCGTTGTCTACAGGAGGCAAAGGTAGGTTGCAGAGGTGCTTATATTTTTGTTGGAGAGTTTTCACTGGATACGAATGTTCTGAAAGTTCCAGATTGTCTGCGGTGAACACATGACGTATGTGATACTTCTCTTCAGGTTTTGGCATAGAAGACACATAGAAAGCGACTGGTGGACTGTGAAGCTGCAATACGTCTTGGTGAACAGTTCGAAGGGTAAGTGGTCCAGGCTATGCAGTGAGGTTCAGGTGTTGCACAGCATGTGACAAGGTGATGCTTCACTCCAAGCTGTCATCTAGTACACTATAGATCTCCAGTAGTCTGTCCTGATTATGAAATAAGACTTTCACAACCTTCAAAATCACATTGGGGGATGTGTTTGGTCTATCCATATACACTTTTGTGGTTGAAGCAGTCACCATGAGCACACACTTCTGGGTTTGCTGTAGTGCATCATGCAATACAGCAAGGGAAAGGTAAGGGAAAGCTGACTTGGATGGGTGATGCTGTGCTGGATGAGCTTAATATAATGAGTAGGGGCTAGGTTGTTATTCACAGGCGCTAAGCTAGAAGGCAAGTGTGTGGGAGGAAGAGCAGACTGTAGCAGTGGAGGAAGAGATAGATATTGCACAAGAGGAGGAACCAGAGGCATAGAGTGGAGATGGAGTGCTGGAGGCAGGGCCACAGTTGCTGGAGGCGGAGCTGACATTGCTGGAGGAGGAGCTAGAGTTGCTGGAGGTGGGGGGGGGGGGGGGGGGGGGGGGGGGGGGGTCATGTGGAGAACCGGAGATGGAGGCACAGGGTACTTGCACATCTGGCATCTGAATGGCATGGTGAGGATCTGGTGCCACCAGGGTCCTGTGTTTTCTCTTTGATTAGAGACATAACCATCTTACCCATCTCCAGCTTATTTGCTCTCTTCTTTAGCTGTCGTCGCCTCTCCAGCTGTCTGGTTAGCAACTTTTGTGCTCTAATGGCTTCCTCTTGTAGCTGTTGGGCTTCTCTGGCTTGAGTTTGGAGTCACTGACATTGGTGGTCAATTTGTTGATCCTCCTCAATGTGTTGCTGTAATCCCTCAAGCTCTATTTCTTTCACTCACTCTTCGAACTGGGCTGTTTCTAGCTCTGAGAGAATATTAGAGGATAATCTGCTCGTGAATGAGCGAGTTGACCACGTGGACCTGGACTTCCGGGATGTGCATGTTACCCGGCTATATGAACACATGGTGGAGGGAGCCTGTTCTGCGGTGTGGGTTTGCCCCTCTGAAGGGAGAGTTGCAATCACATAGTCACTCAGGTAAGCTGGGGGATAACGCTCTCCCTGCAAAGCACGTTGGGGTGCAGGCTCAGTCTGGCATCTGTAGGATTCATACCTTGACTGTACTCTAATCCGGCTCGAAGGATAATAAAAAGGAGAGAAATGGTTGTCTCCAGGGGTTTTACTGGTTAAGAGTGGCAAGGTATAAGGTTGGTGTTCCGGTTAAAGAACACGGATACAGATGTCCAGTTTAAGGTTGATTTATTTGGCTGTGGTCTGCAATATCAATACAAAGTAATCATCAGTATAGTAAACACCATACACGGTACACAAACATAAGATAAGGTTACAAAGGACTGTATTCAGTACTCAAGTATATCACATGGACCATATCACTTCACACGAAGCACATAGACAGCATTACTAAGCTCATTGGCTTTAGCAACACACAAACATAAGAAAGCCTTTCAAACTCAACACAATGTAAGCAGCCAACTTAGACCGTATAAAGTTATTAGACTCACCTTCAAGCATTTACACACAGCAATAAACCAGTGAGGTACAGGTAAATGTTGGCAAAAGTCGACTAAAATTACGAACATTGTACCAGGAGGAAACTGACATCGTCAGTACGGCATCTGCACATGCAGGTGTGGTATATTAAAATAGCATCTGGCTGTGATGCGTTGAAGAGCGTGGGACATATGAAAACTTCTAGAGAAACAAGCTGTTACTAAACTTCATTCAGTAAACAAGTTAACAATAGATTAACAGTGTTGGCTTTCTAACACCTACCAAATGTGCAAGTTACATACTCTCTGTTTGCATACTGAACAAATAAGACAACATGTCAGCCAGCCAGACAACTACGAGACAAACAATTGTATCAGTCTGCCACAGCTGGGCACGAGGCCTTAATTATAGCACAATCCCTGCTGAAGACACCAAAGCCTGCTTCGTTTGGTGACCTGCACCAACTGAGCCAGAAAACCTGGACTGAACCATTGAGAAGCCCGGTGGTGTCTGCTATAAATTACACTGGAGGCAGACTGCTGCTTTTGCACAGTTGCTGCTTTAAAGGAATGAATGGCAGTCAGGCATGTTCAAAAAGCCCACACATGTTCCAGGGGAGCATAGATCCACTCTCTGTTTTTTTTTTTTTTTTTTTTTTATACAGGAGACAACATCCTCTGTAAAGGCTGTAACGGCAGTCCAGCGGCCTAATCAGCCAAATGTTTTCTCCTGCGTGAACAGCAGCCTCAGGCGAATCAGAGGATGTGAGGCTCCCTGCGTCTAAAACTGTCAGATTTGCTCCTCTGGTGTCAGACATGACTGTGCTCTGACAGTGAAACGTGCTCTCTGGCCTTTAACATCACACTGATAAGTGACAATTCTCTCCCCGATGACAAAAGCTTTGCTGAACATTACCCTTCTCTCCATTGTGGGCCTAAGTGGGGTTGTTGAAGTATTAACACAAACAGTGTTTATGCATTCACGAGCTCTTCATAAAGCCACACAAGAGACAGAACTCATTAATGAAAACCTAGGTGGTGTCACATTGTCACGCTTGTCCACAGAGCTAAGATGATAAGTTGACTGAAGACATTACTTAAAATTCCTAAGGCAATATATTGATATTATGTTGATCAATAACTGTTTCAACAAAAATGGCACAAAAGTGCATCCTTTAATATAAATAAGGTGATGCAATGCTACCAATTCAGTTCGTTTGCGCTATCTATAATGTTGCTTTTCCTGAAATTACTTTTCTGAGTTTTTCTTTTTATTGTTGTGTTTTCCGAAATGTTGTGACACTTTAGCTTCTTCTTCCCGTCTAGGACGGTGTTGTTATGTTTTGCTTAATGCTGTTGCACTTCTGAGACGTTGTATTTGGTCATTTGGTTCTCAAGCTATAACAGGCATCTTAAACTTTGATCAAACAAATTCCCGCAGCATTACTACCTGCATTTGTCTAAGTTGCTCCTCTTAAGTGTTTACTATTAAAGCATCGCAGAACTGAGCTCTGCTTCCATGCAGTATTACAACAAACTGACAGAAACATGAAACTTGCTCAGATAAAGTTATCTATCATCCCTGCTTTTACTACAGTCACTGGGTGTGTTATTGCTGCAAGGTGATGCATTGCACCTAATTCAAATCAAGTCCTCACTCCCATCAACTGTGCTCCCAAGTCAAAAAGGAACCACTGATGCATATATAGACTTTAAGCATATATGATGGTCGCTGTAATGGATTTCCTTGGAATAATAAATGAGAGTGATTTGTTTTTACACAAACATAGCTGGTATTTTATGCATGAAAAAAAAAAGGTTCCAACTTTGTTAGGACTGATATGTTGTCTTACATGCTTTCGCAGAATCTGGCGAGAGTGCTCGGCTTCTCTTGGTTGCGCCGTTGCCTGAACCAACGCTGGATGGTTCGCACATCCCAATCCAGCTGTTTGGACAGGCCCTCCAGCCTCTTCTCATCTGGGTGCTGGCGTTGGAATAGAAAATCTTTTAGTTTCGTCTTATGTTATAGGTCTAATTATGACAGTGTAAGAAACATGAGGAAAACATATGTAGCACCTTGGTAATAGCTGTGAAAACCTTCTCCAGGATAGCATTAGGCTGTGCTTTTTGTGGTCCATTGGCTTGGATCTTCAGGCCCACCGCACATGGTCTTGCAATAAATCTGCAATTAACAGACATCATTTTATATAAAAACAGACACAATGTCGTTTTTTGGCTGTTGGACACGTTACAGTTAGTGATGCATGAATGTATTTCTGTTCCTTCTTGGCAGGTGCTGGGTACCTGTTGTGATGATATACCCATGTAGGATGAAATATGAAGTTTCCAGCTTGCCCTGTGCCTGTTTTTCTTTTTTCTTTTTTTTTTTAACTACACTTAATACATAACTTAAACCTCACACCTTAAATCACTTTATGGATTTTTTCGTGTCATTTTTATTTTGCACTTTGATGCATCTCATGCACGTTATGAGACCTATTTGTATGCTTTTATGCTTGTGTGGATATTTATCTATTGAAAGCAACATATAGGAATATAACTTCTAATTTGATTACTCTACCAGATATGCACGATAACAATTAACTTTATAATTCTAACTCTTACCTGAAAGCTGTGAAATGGAAATACTGCAAGCAATTAAACATGTAACCTCTTAGTTCAGTAACGGTGTATGAATGAAAATACGAGGAAATGTCGGTGAATACTTCTTAAGTTGGTCCTCTGACAATCATTCCTGTCACCATCATGACTGTGTGTCAAGTTGATGACAATTATAGTCCAAGTGATGCAGCATTCACCACGACATAAATGAAGCACCAGTTTGGCCAAAAAAACAAACCAGAGGAGCCGGTTGTAATACGGACATTTCGGTTTGGGATCATAGGGACAGGTAGAGTTTGGTAAGTTGCACTGTGTGCACAGACAGATGCATGAACGGCAAGGAAGGCTGCAGGCCTGCAGAAGAAGGATGATCAACGGTGGTGATTCGTGGGCTAACCAGATAAGATGCCATTGTTCAGGAAACAGGCTGGCAGACATGAACAGCGGCGCGTGCCGCACCATTCACACGAGCCACCGCATCACAGCCTCCTGCTTTCACTGCTCAGACCCACCTTTCGAAGACCAGCCGGATCATAAAGATGCAGAATGCTAAAGGACACGCGAGATAGAGGTCCTCGGCTTGCGGGAACGTCGCCTCATCTGTGTTTTTTAAATCAGCCCAGGTTACATTGTGGGGGAGCCAGAACCTCTCATTCCAAAACCACGCCAGAATACCGGCCATCTCCCTGCAGAGGACGCGGACGAGGAAAGGATGGCTGGCTGAAGACTCGGAGGTCTCTCACAGGCGATCCGACTCCGCAGATGATGAGGAGATAAATCCGTGTGTGGCTGCCGTCCGTGCTTTTCCCCTCAGCTTTCCCAGCATCGGGAAGTCGACTCAATCAGCTCCTCAGCGACTGATTGGTGCGTTGAAATGTCATGTAGGACAGTCAGCAAACGTTACACCGGCTGTACTACGGCCTTATCAGGATAAACAACATGTTTGTACTGAGCCGTGTGATATAGAGCAGCACTAAATCTAGCACAGTGTGTGGATCATTTTTTTTTTAAACAGGAAAAACCTGTTTATATGTCGCATCTGTTTTACAAACGTTACCTGATTAGTATTGAGGGATCTTACAATGACCTGCCTACCGATTCAGGTGTGACCTTCAACACATTATCACAGCAAACACAGCCGATCATCTGTGAACACACACATAAGCCAACAAACACACGATACACATAATGTTGAATAAACTCTGCCGCCTACTGACAGATGAAATGTCATAATGACGAGATCTAAAAAACAAAAAAGATTGTGGATCATATGGGCTCAAAAATATTTTTGGCTTTTAGGTGAATGGCCAGCTGCAGTCTGCTCCCTCATTACTTCAAGACAAATAAAGGAGATAAAAGTTGCTGCTTTTATCTGCCAAATGCCAACTCAATATCAGAAGTTTCTGATAATCAAATACAATCCACAACTTCCAATTTTAGTTTTCTTTTAAATTTCTTTTGTGTAACTCTCTTTACTTTATGTTGACATTATCAAATTTTATTTTATGTGTATTCTTAAGATCCTCTCCATAATTGTCAGATCAACTGTAGATGAAGTGGTAAAGCTTCGAGGAACATTTTCAAATGTAATACACAACAATACCACCCACAGTCTCACAGTAACATCCATAGTAAAAAAAAAAAATCTATTTAATATGATGCTGCTTTAAACAAAATCTGTCTGTCTGTCTGTCTGTCTGTCTGTCTGTCTTGCATCACTTGCATCATATTTTTATGTTTAGAATTTTATATATTCAAATAACAAAGTAGAAAATGTCAAGGTGAGTATTTTTTAGGCTTTGTATATTTATTTCTGCTACAATCATAGTTGTAGCTCAAGCCGTCATCGTCGTCAGACTATAACAAGTGCTACGGCGCCATCTGCTGGTCAGTTACCGCAAGTGACGTTAAGTACGTCACCCGCATGTCTGCTGACATAAAATAAGTCACACTTACGTGTCATTGAGACTCGATGTAGCTGCAAAACCTCTTTAGGATTCAAATAAAAATAAACAAATTAAATCATATCATATCCCAAACGCTCTTTTAAAAAAATACCCTTGAATGTTTTTTTTTTAATTAAATAATGTACTATATTTAAACTATAAACCGCATGGCAGCTTTCAAAACTGTATAACCAATGACTTTAATTGAGGTCTTCCTGTGAAGTGACATATCGTGGAGTCATCTGGCGTGTCCTCTCGTGGGCACGCTTGAATGTGACAGTGCGCGCGCACGCGTGTGTTCCGTTATTTTCCGGGTTCCGCGCTCAGTCAGCGTCGGTGCGGCTGCCGGCTGACACTTTCACACTTTTTACACCGAGAAGAGGAGGTCAAACTCAACCGCGCGTCGGTGACAAGAAGCTGCTAACCAGCGCAGCATCATCCTCATCCTCATCATGGCGGACCAGGGCGAATCCACGACTCCCGTCCAGCCGCCGCAGCCGTCCGTGACAACCAGCTGGCCAATTACCAGGGAGTCGTACGAGCTGCAGGAAGTCATAGGTTAGTACCCACAGATGTGACGAGCCCTGCGCGTTTTCGTGAAAAAGGCAGCCGTCGGCGGCTGACGAAGTGACGCCGCGGGCCTACCGGCTTTTTTCTTATGCAGCAGCGTCTTCAAATACTTTGCAATGCGGATGTGAGGAGACACAGTCAGGGATTGCCGGTCGCAGATGTGTTCATACCAGGCGGAACCAGTTTTGCTGCAAGGGATTGTAAATGTCACATTGAGTGCGCCCCCCCCCCCAACCCCCACCCCCACTTTCTCCACCCCACCAGCCGCTTTGTAGACATTTCTTCAGCCTTACTAATTTATGGCACGTGTCCAGTTTACAAGTTATTACTGAAATCACAGATGCCGTGGCTCTGCTGTGTCCTGCCAGCCTACAAAACCGTTCAGAGTGGTACCGATATGGGGTACAGCTCTGCCCAAACCCTCATTTGTAAGCAGCTGCAACTAAGCATCACTATTAACCTGCAAATACAGCACTTGTTCCGTGAGAGGAAGAGGCTGTTTCAAATTTTATTCAATTTACAGATTATTGACTTGACTGGCTGGAAAGAGTCGTCGGTTTTGTATTCCAGAGAAAACAAGATTATTGACAATTATTGATTTACAACAGCAGCACATTAACAAGAGCAGAGACAGTTGCAAATATTTGTTTGCATATGTGTGATTATGTAAACAAAACTTTGTTTTTTCACAGTTGAGTTTACCTTTATACTACTTCAAAATATGTGAGTTTTATAACAGTTTGATAGTATCGTGGCAGCATCATATGATGCTATTCATTCACAGGAACAAAATGTAATATGGTAACAACCATCGTATGAGTATGAGGTATGATTTATTGAATTGTAATTCCTTTAAGTTACATTTTATTAACTATGTTTAGATCAACAAAGCTGGCCTAAATTAAAGTATTAAAAGAAAAGAAAAAGAGGCACCCAAATGCAATGCTTGGTTAAGTTATGGACATTTACAGCAAACTACAGAAAATAAAGGAATGCCGGAAGAGAGTTGTGATGATTTCCGGGGTTCAGGGCTGCTTTCACTGACTTTCACTGGGGCCTCATTGATGGATTGTTACATCACTGACTGTTTAAAAGAAACATATGGACTGTCAGTGAATTACGCACGTTGTTAGGATGCTATAATGAATGAATGTGATTAATTCATAGAAGAAGATTATGTTTTTGTTATCTAAAGTCATTTAAAAAGTACAACTCTTTCTCTATGTTAAAGTTAAGTTAAATTCATTTGAAGGAACTACACTGTGGTGAACTTTAGGTCTTTGGATGTGTATTAAAATATAAAAAAAACCCCCAAAAAACCCCCAACAATTTGACTGACACAATAGCAGAACACTTTTAAATACAGTGAAGGTACAGAAGGAGGTTGTGCATATGTTTTTGGCAAATGCAAACGCATGCAGATGTGCCGACAGGTCATATCATTTGTGATAAGAAATAGTGACACAGCTGTGTGCGGCGGACTGTGATGAGTCAGTGGGACCACCCATTTCTGAACTCACAGTGAGCCGGGAAGCAGCCACATCTCACGCGTTATCTCGTAAGCCTTATCTATAACCAGCAGTTGGCAAGCAGTATACTGTTTTTCACGGCGTGATGAGGACCACTCCTCTACAGCATGGCCTGATTTGTATTCAGCTGTTAGAAAAACAAAAAAACAAACAACAAACAACAGATGTACACTAAGTCAGCTTCTTTTCACTTGCCACACAGATCAGAGAAAAAAGTTATAAATCAAAGAGAAAAGCTAAAGATGGATGAGTAGGTGAGACAACTACACCAATCAGCAGAGTGATGCTGACTTCGAGGGTCTTCCAGCTGTGTGTGGGTGTGATGTGGGTCCTCCTGGCCCATGTCTACTTGCTCATTTATGTGCTGTTGCTGTGATTCCAGGCAGCGGGGCCACAGCTGTGGTGCAGGCAGCCCTCTGTACCCCCAGACAGGAGCGCGTGGCCATAAAAAGAATCAACCTGGAAAAATGCCAGACCAGCATGGATGAGCTGTTGGTTAGAACAACAAACACACACATTTTTTTTTAATAGCCTCTAATGCTTTGTAATTGCTTTACCCCTAGCTATATTAGTATTATTCTCGTTTATCTGAAAATTAATACACATTGTGGTCAATAACACAAGACTATTTGTGGTGTGGCTTCCTATAAATTCACAGGATTTCCTGTCATTAACTGCTTCTCATTTTGAAGATGTAAATGTCTGATGTTGTGTTATTTGTCTCTACAAATAGAAAGAAATCCATGCCATGAGCCAGTGCAACCACCCAAACATTGTCACCTACTACACTTCCTTTGTTGTGAAGGATGAACTTTGGTTAGTCATGAAGCTTCTGAGTGGAGGTAAGTTCACCACTTCAACTACGGGTTACTTCGCCGGTGTGGAAGCTACTCTACGCTGCAGACGCACTTCCACATGCCTGAGCTTCATCTGTTAAATATGTAACATATGCCTGTCTCGTAATCAGCAGCAAAGAAACTTAAATAAAATAAGTGACTGTAAAATATCTACCCATTGTGCATTGACTTTAGTAACATAAAGTTAACCTGTCTAAATTTATAATCAGAAAAAATGCATTACATTAGAAAACTGCATTTTATTTTTTTTTCCAAATTTTTAAGTGTCATACTCAGTTACAATATTCGTTGATACCCATATTTGTTGATTCTGATATTTATTGTAATAACTATAAAGTGATCAATACAGTTACATAAGCGAGGCTGCCTGTGTGCTCCACTAACTTTAGTTTCAGCCGTTCAGCCTTTAACTTCATGGCTCAGCAGGACGGTGTTTTAGACGCTGATCTGCGTTGGAATCAATTTCTTTGTCCCAAACATTGTGGTTTGTTGTTCTTCCATGGGTTATCGTTACCTTACATTTTGTACAAATTTATGTTTTTGGTTATTCTGTACTAAAAGTAAAATGAAACCTTGCACCTCAAAGACAGGATTCCAGTGGCTGCGTTGCCATGACACCCTCGCTAATGAGGTAGATAGACAAAAATTGTAATTTTTTTATTAGTAATTGTCTTTTTTTGTGTTTTTTTTCCTAATTTCCTCCCACAATGCAAATTTCTATATGCTGTGCATGCGTATCAAGCATGTACTGATGAAAAAGACAAACAACCAAAGGATTTATTGGTACTCGCTGCTTCAGTTCTCACCACGCATCTTTAAAAAGAATCAAATGATTGTTAAAAAAGTTAGCTTTTGTTTCTCTAGTTTTTTACAATAATAACCAAACATTGTTAATTCAGAAAATAATAAACCACACAATTATCCTCGATGTTGTAGGCTGATTTGAGTAAAACTTGGTGCACACTATAAAACATTTATAATAACAGGTCACTATTCAAACAAAATAGCTTGTTGTTTTTATTTTGTGTATATAAAAATGAACTGAATGTTTTTTGGTTCCTGTGATCTGGTTTTAGGTTCCATGCTGGATATAATTAAGCACACAAGTAAAGAAGAGGATAAAAATCGAGCTTTAGATGAGCCTATCATTGCCACAATATTAAAAGAAGTTCTGGAGGGCCTGGACTATCTGCACAGAAATGGACAGATTCACAGGTAACCCTTTCTAATGTTTGGTGTTTCTCTAAAAAAAAATATTAACAGACTCTTTGTAAGAAAGTAACAAACAGAACGATGTCAGCAAAGTAAGTTTTCTCACAGGATTTCTGGTGACTAAAATGTCACTCATTCATTGTGACACTGGATAAAAAAGTTAAACAAAGAGCTACATTTTCACTTTAAAGTGAGTTAAAACATGTTCATTTATTGGATCTCAGCTCAGTTGTGCACTTCCTGGATTTCAAGGTCATTGAAAGTCAGGATTAAACCTCTGTCAGTCCCTTGGGCAGAGTCCTAGATAATGGTCAGTGGGACTTGTTAACACGATCGGAAAAATCAATGCTGCTCCATGTGACTTTGATGTTTCACTCCGTTATTGTTTTGTTGCCCTCAGGGATGTGAAAGCTGGGAACATACTTCTGGGAGAAGATGGGTCTGTTCAGATTGCAGGTTTGTTGAACTTTTGGAGTATGCTCGTTGGTCATCTGATTTATAGTCCTGGGAAGTCCTACTTTAACCCTCCTCTGGACTTCTTTAGTTGTCTCCATCTCTGTGGTTAAAGCCAGACAAACCACTTTCTTTTCCAAAGTCGCCCTGTTTTGAGATCAATTTAAAGTAGGGCTACTGAAATTAACGTTTTATTAATGCGTTATTGCAAATTGTGTTCAATGTCACTATTTTTTTAATACGAGATTAACGCACGCACGTTTCAGGCCCAGCCTGGAGTTTGGAGAAACAAGAAGCGATGCGGCTGTAATAGACTCCAAACTACAATGCACGAAACATCAGTCACATGACCTGTTGGTTTTCTGAATAACAGCTTTGAACGAAGCCTCTTTTTCTATAGATGAAAAAAAAAAGAAGAATATCACGTTTTCCTCATGGGCATGGCCCTCGAAGCCGACGGGAATGCCCATCCTATGTCAATCAAAGTTTGCTGTGGCCGGCAGCTCCTCAGCCGTGCTGTGTCATTGCTTTATACAAATTCAGTTCATGTGGTACTAAAAATGAATCCTCAGAATTGTCGTGTATGTGAAATCAAACAAAATTCAAACCAGTTTTTGAACCAGACTCTCAATACGTTTATTAAAAACTCCTTTAAAACAGAGGATGGTTAATTAGACATTATTTTGTGTTAGATTTACTCACCTCAGCATCAGTTGTTGCTTTTTTGGCCAAAGTTTGCACTCTCAATGTTGTTCCTTTATGTTTTTGACATACAATAATACAACAATAACCATTTGTTCAAATCAAGAATAATCGTTTGAACCTGCATCATTGCAATTTAAAAAATATCTTTAAAACAATTATTCGTGTGATTCATTGCAAGTTAAATGCGAAAACCTTTCCATTAATCTTGATTTAAAGATTTAATTTATTGACAGCATTAGTTTAAAGTGTTTTATTTAAATTCAAATTAAGGCCTAAGTTAAAATTTCTGACCCTAGAAACATCTTATACTGTGTGAAAGAGCGCCTACACAAAGCAAACTGAGATCAAGATTGCAATCACTAAACTGTCTGGAAATTTGTTTTTGTAATGGCAGCTTCTGGTAATTTCCTGTTTGAAACTCCAAAAATCAAACTGAAACTCAAGAAAAACACCAACAACAACTGAGATTTCTTTAAGTACCGTATATAAAATATTTCACAAAATACTATTAGATAATTTTAGTCTATTAAAATTTTAATTTAAATGTCCTATATGACTGCTGAAGAGAAATTTCTGTTAACAGCAAATCATAAAAGCAAGAAGAAATAGGTTTTATCTTCCCACTTCTGAAGTACAGATTGATTTAAAGTTGTAGTCTATTCAGATACCAATAAAAATGCTCCTAAGCACAGAAAACATGTTCGTCTTGTTGTAATAAGCCTTCTTTAAGATTGGCGACTTTACAAACCTAAATAGCCTAAATCATCATCAACAAAATCCTGTTGGCTCTTACTAGGAATTTCTTTGAGAAAGAAAATATTTGTAGTTGATCCCATTCAAAAGGCATAGTCGTTATATTCATTGGTAGATAATACTCTGCTATCAATAATAAAATTAGTCATTTGCCTGATTCAATAAATACATAAGTTCTCTCATGTTTGAAAAAAAACTTCAAACCTCCCGATGACGCTGAATTCTTTTTGAATGTGCTGGTTTGACGAGTGGTGATGAGAAGCTCGTAAAAAAGGCCAATGGGCTCCACTTAGATCACTTAAACTGTCACACAAATAAAAAAAGCTAATATGTCAAAGGACGGTTAATAGTTCTGGTTTTTCACTGCCCGAACTGCAGTGGTCCTGGTGGTGTTTCTACCACAGACTTTTAAACAGAAAAATAACTTTCCAACGTTTTGAGCTTCCCAGGGAAATATTAAAAACAGCGCATACAAAATAGGTAAAACTAGAAATAAATTTAAACATGAAAAAGGATGGAAACGTCCAGTCTGACACACACGTGTGCTGTGAACACTTTGTTTTGTTTTTATAGATTTTGGAGTAAGCGGGTTCTTAGCGACAGGAGGCGACATGACTAGAAACAAAGTTCGGAAGACTTTTGTCGGCACGCCATGTTGGATGGCTCCAGAAGTGATGGAGCAGGTGGGTTTATTAAGTGCTGGTGACATTAGATATTTATCAAAATAAGTGCAATTAATTTCCCAGAGTTTGCCTGCTTGGTATTAAAAGAACTGTTTTTGATCTCCAGAGGGGAAATTCAAAAAATGTTTTTGACATGTTGTTTGCTTAAGCAGTTTATGATGAAAAATGTCTTCCATTTGTGTTACACTGTGCGGTTATTCCACGTCCGCAGGTTCGAGGCTATGATTTCAAAGCAGATATATGGAGTTTTGGAATTACAGCCATAGAGCTGGCGACAGGCTCTGCACCTTATCACCGCTACCCTCCTATGAAGGTGACTTTTAGCCTTTTCCTGTTGTTATTATGTAATTTTCCTGTAACACAAAGGAAAAGATCAGAGCAAAACATTGTTTGTACATATTTGGATTAGTGAGCTTTTTCTTACATGTTTCTGTGAAGTTTAATCATCACCAAAAAAAAAATAAAAATAAAATAAGGAAAGAGCCCTTTTAAACTTGCTGCTTTTGCAAGTCAGACATCTAACAAGACAGCTTTGCTCTTTTTAGTTTCCACGTTTTGTCCCTACCATTTCCTCCTTTTAGTTTCATTTCCTCTTCTTGTTTGTTTATTTTCCTGCTGAAATGTTAGCTCGGTTTGAGCTATTTTCCTTGTTTTTTTTTCTTTTTTTTTTTCAGGTTTTAATGCTTACCCTGCAGAATGATCCACCCACCCTGGAGACGGGTGTCGAGGACAAGGAAATGCTCAAAAAATATGGCAAATCATTTAGAAAGCTAATAACAATGTGCCTTCAGAAGGATCCTGCCAAAAGGTCAGAACAACATTCCAAATATGAGGGAAATACTGAGGGAAGCTGATGCAGGTTCTGTCGCATGTCCGCGGTTGTTTTTCCACGAGTTCTTTGTTCTGTTGTCTTCTAAACTATTTTTCTTTTGTGTGCGTTTGTTTTATCTCTAGGCCTACAGCTGCCGAGCTTTTGAAATGTAAATTCTTCCAGAAGGCCAAGGTATTTGTTTCACCTCAAATATTTGACGCTCTGTTATTATTGTTACCCTCACGGCTTCGTGCCAGCTTCAACAGTGACTCGGCTCAGTATTCCAGAGGCTTTCTATCAGTTTTTTACCATGGTTAGATGTAGTTTGATCATGAAAAGCAGAAATTTAAAACGTAGTACAATATTAGTCATAATTAATGAAAACATAGCAGACTACACTGTAGATTGTGATTTTTCTGTGAGCATCCACCTACCCTCTTGTAATAGACATTTACATTTACAAAACCAACTTGTACAGCATAGAGAAATGAAAGTCATCAATTTTATCTCCATGGAAAACCCCAACAAACACCATCATTGGTTTAAAACAAATAAAGGATTTCTTTGATTAAACCTTTAGCTCCACTTGAGGTTATCCTAACTCATTATTACTCATTTTGATGAATTGAAACATTTCTTTTCACTCACTGTTTATTACTTTTGTCCTGCAGAACAAAGAGCATCTGGTTGAAAAGCTTTTGAGTCGTGCACCAAAGATTTCACAGAGAGCGAAGAAGGTATGTTTACATAAGCAGTCGCCGTAAAACAACTCACTTGTTGGTTAAACATGAATAAACTGTGGCTGGGATCCACTGAAGTGACTTGCTCCACCGGAGTGTCACATTTACAGACAACACATGCCATGCGCTCTGGCTTTCCTCTGCTCCTCAAACACTTTGTGCCTTGTTGTGTAGATTATGTAAAAATACAGGCAAGTGTCATATTAGAGTCCCGCTGCACAGATGCACAGAGGGTTGCATCTGCGACTCCGAGTGCAGCTCCCTGTTTGTGTCAGGACAAACATGGATTAATGAATTGTTAACATCAGGCAACAGAAAGGAGCACATTTTTGTTTGGTTTGCTTGCTCGGTTGCTCACTGGTCACGGGGGTCTGGGAGGAAGTACAGTTTCCAGGCACAGCTGATAGTTGCATCACATAATCATTCGCCTGGATGGTGAGGGCAGAAGTGGGATCAGGGGAGCATTGCCAGAAGGCAGAGTGGCCCGCTGGAGGAGTGGAAATTCACTGACATGGTCGAGAGTAAATGGAGGGCATAGTAGCCAGCACGGGCATTGCTGTGCATGACATTGTAATTATGCACAAAAAGCGTAGCGTGGCTTGATGAGGTTTATGTGGGAACTGCAGGCTTGTAGCAATGACCGAGAAGGGAAAACACACACAGCCACCTCCTTTGTGTTGAAAATGTTTCTGCAGTCACTCAAATTACATAACATTAGACCTGAAATGAGTTCCGGCATTTTGGATGCACAGTAAGACCTTTGCCAGTCACAAATAATGCGTTTTAGCCAGTGACAGTGCTTTTAGACAGGTCGGTCTGTGAGCCATCCCAATCTGGAGAGGTGCAATTACAGTACACTTACTGTAATGATTTTACCTTGTTTCTTTATGTGGAATTGTGTTATAAGTGCAATGCAGAAAGCAGCATGCAGATTAGATGCATGCAGCCAAGTAATGTTTGCCTCACTTGATACCTTTGGTTGTGAAAGTTTGTGAACAGCAAAGCCAGTGTGCAGTGTTTTGTACCGATGTGACCTGCAGAGTCATGTACATTATAAACTCAGCAGCATTACCTAACGCTTGCAGAGACGAGCACCGTCATCCCTCGATGTTGTGACCTTGGTTGCTCCCAGTTCTCCTTGTTCAGCCTCTCTCTGCTCTCAACGTCTCTGATTTGCAATTTTACCCCTCTGCTCTAATGCTTCTCTGTTTCTAGACATTCTTTTTCTTGTTTTTGTCCAGAGCTGTATTCTGTTGCCATGGTGAATACATGCAATTAGTTTGACTTGTAGGAAGCAATCATCGATGGGGGTTAACAGAGACGTCTAAAGCTGAACGGCTTTTATTCATTAAAAGGGACCTTATGTCTCCTGTTACATACCTGAATGAATGAAAAGGAGACGGCAGATTCTATCACCAGTTTAGTAATTATATATGTTACCTCATGACTAAAGGGGGATTTTTCAGGATGTATGTGTATTTGTAATTAAAAATAAGGGAATTAAAAAAGAGGAAATTGCTTTTGATGGACAAAAAATAAAAGAATATTTTTTTAATGTTTTAAAACGAATGTATAAATGAGATTACTCGTTGTCATATAGGCGGATAACCAGCAGAGGGCACCCTGGCAAAAACAATAGAGCCTCCAAATGAGAAAACTGCACACTAAATGTTACATTACATCACATCTGAGCTTGAATTATTGATGTCTTACATAATAAAAAGAAAAAGTAAATGACATGATATTCAGTTTGAATGTTTTGTCTGGTGCTTAAAGGATGAGGGGAAATTGATTGAGCTCTGCATCCATACTCAATCTTGATAAACCCCCCCCCCCCCCCCCCCCCCCCCCAGATATTTACACTTTTATTATTAATTTTTTTTTTTTTGTGAATTTTTGTTGGGTGGTCATAAACGGCTGCTGAGGGCATTCCTCTGTGCCTGCTTGGTTTAAGGTCCTTGTGCAGAACTGGGGGAGCCTTTGTTCTCTGTCAGGTTTGGAAAGTAAACCTGACACCAACAGAAGGCTAGTGCTTCTTTAAGTCTTATCCCCCTAAGAGCTGGGGTGGAGGTGGGGGTGGGGGTAGGGGTGTTTATGATGCTGACAGCCTGCGGTTTTGCATACCGTCACCTTTATAAAATTGCAGAACTCATTTTGACTCACACCACTCGACTAGTAATGTAATTCTTAGATGCTTTTGCAGAGCTACAATAAACTGCATGCTTTGCCAAAGTCTGTTATGTACTTACTGTATCAGATTTATTACATTTACAGTTGTTTCAGTTACTATTGTAGTTTTACCATGTTTGATTTATACATAACTGATTTTGTTTGCTTTTCATTGCTCTATAAGTCAGTCCACAACTCAGTTCCTCACCTTAATGGAAATGATTTTAGCAGTTTTTATGCTTTTATGCTTATAATATAAATTACTCAGCTTATTACAGCAGTTAATTATACCAACATTTTATTTTTAGTGATCTAGACCACAACAGGTGGATTTGACCACAGGAACCAGGGTTTTTAGGCACTTCATACTTTGGCTCCATCCGTTTCAACTGCAGGATCCCTGGAGCAACACACTTCGACTGACTTAATTTGCCTAATCCTAGTGGAAATGCAAAAGAATGTGGGCCTAAATAATCTTTTAGTGTCATAAAAAAAAAAAAGAAAACCCCTGGAGAGTTTAGGTTCTGGATTGGATTTAGTTGATTGAAATCCAAGTGATTCGATATTATTTTGATCTTTTTCTTGTTTTCACAATACATTGATAGGCGTGTTAAGCTGAATGTGTGTTGGTCCAGGTGAGGAGAGTCCCAGGCTCCAGTGGCCACTTGCACAAGACAGAAGACGGAGATTGGGAGTGGAGTGATGATGAGCTGGATGAGGGCAGTGAGGAAGGCAAGGCAGCGGTGAATCAAGGCAGGGTAAGTGAGACTCCACAAGGACATGTATCAAGAGAGTTTATTCTGTAACCATTAAAAAGATTATTACACTTTAAGAATACATTTTAATGCATGCTGCCTTTGTTGCAAAACCATTGCATGGAAATTCAGAGTTGGAGTTATTTAGGCGTTGCATGTCATGTTTTGCGCAGTTGGTCAAACCGTAATGAAACTTACCCTTCTGTCTTAGACACTGTACATTCCTACCTTCGAGATGGCTGAGAGAATCTGTCATGAGGTCGCTGTAATGAACTGGAAGATAGCTGTAAGGATTTGAGGCAGGAGGAAGTAGACTGCAATGATCAAAGAGCCCTTTGATAAAGATGCCCAGCTTTAATGTATGATGCAATAAATAATATTTTACCAGCAATAATGATTTGAAAAATAAGTTGCTGCTGATGGAATGCCATTTCAGTTTCCTTTCTTTGATCACAGGCTTGCTAATTACCAGAATCTGTATAATGTGTTTGTTTTTTCTTTTCAAACAAGTTAAAACGTAGGTTTGAACGGACGTCTGGATGGATAGACGGAGAAATTTTACACGCAAAACTTACCTGCAAAATTGGGAAAAATGCATTAAGTGTATGAATATGAACATGTTGTAGACTCTGACAAAGGAAAATATTTTCCTGCAGAATGCCTGACTATGAGAGTCAACATGTGTTTTATTTTTCCCCCAGTCACGAAGGGTGAAAGATGAGGCCAAAGAAGTAAGTTTGCTTCTCATCTCATTTGTCAAGTTTTACATGCAAAAGCTATAGATATCTTTCTTTTTGGTGAAGTAGCCACTTCCTCACTGCAGCTGTGCAGATCTTTTTTGGCAGATAGTTGTGTAAGAGTTGTGAATTCATTTTTTTTTTGTTTTTTTTTGTTCAGATTATTAGTTTTATTAAAGCAGCCAAGAACCTGAGTTTAGCAAGGCCAGCTTTTTTTTCCTGATTTCTATGGGTTTGAATTCGCCTTTGTTTCTTGCCATTATGTGATAAGCTCTAAATTCATATTTACCACGAATGCAATAGCATTCGGACAATTATGCCTCTCATTTTGTTCCTCCTAGAGTGAGGAGGATGCCAACAATGTTCCTATAGAAGGCTTGTCTATTCAGCATCCCCAGGTGAGGGATTCAGCATAAGCAGCACTAATTTGTCATGATGCAGTGACCTTGATGCTGCTTTGTGTGTGTGTGTGTGTGTGTGTGTGTGTGTGTGTGTGTGTGTGTGTGTGTGTGTGTGTGTGTGTGTGTGTGTGTGTGTGTGTGTGTGTGTGTGTGTGTGTGTGTGTGTACGTGTTGGGGTGTTGGTCTCCAGGAGGGATGCTCTCAGCAGGAATAACTCAGAGTAAAAGGTTGTCTGCCTGACAGAGTCTGCTCAGTGGCTGATGTATCTCATATAAAGACTCACTGCCACTGTGTCCCATTTTGTTATTGTCCCACTGAAAGTGAGCCAAAGCTGTCTGAGGTGTGGCCTTGTGTTCCCACTCTTGATCTAACTCTTACACCCACTCAGCAGTCATTTCTTATCAATAATACGGAGCATCAGTAACTGTACCAGACCATGAAATAATACGCCTTTCTGTATGTCCCGTTCCTTTTCTTTCCCCTCATGACTTCCCCTCCTGCTTTAATATGTAATTGACATATTTGGACAAAGTGTGGCTTTACTGCTATTCACTTTTGGTTCAGACTGTGTTTGTCTTCCCAAGTAGAACATGCATTTGTCTCTTTCTTTTTTGTTTTGTGCACCTGATATGCAAAACTCTCTAAACAGTGTAAACTGCTTCATCACCAAATATTTTCTGACGCAGGTTGAACCATATGAGAATACACCCTTCATTCAAGGTGCTGTGAACATGGTACTACGGTTAAGGTGAGACTGAAAATAGTTCATTAACACATGAAAAAACAAACAAAAAACAAACAAAAAAAAAAACCTTTTTGTTTTTTTTTTAACTTGTAAAATGCAGTAAAGGTTTGTAAAGAACGCATACATTTGCGGCTTGTCATCCTTTTGCCTTGATCAGAAAATGCAGGCTACCAAAAGACCCACTTATCTTCCCCTGCAACAGAAGGGATCTCCCATTATCCTCTTGGATCCTTCATTTTACTCGGTCTTACCAGTGGAATTGTAAGGAATAGTCACATGTTTGCTGGCTCTGCTTCACAGTCTGCTTTCCCCCCTTAGACTTGTTTCACTTTCAGCACCACACTCGTCTTCCTCATCGCTCAAAACACTGCAGGTGGCGAAAATATTATAGGTTGAGGTGATTCAGCCACAGAATGATTAATGTAGTTACTCCTTATGATGAAATAACACCATTTGAAACAGAGGAGTTAAAGGTCAACGCTAAATTGGCTTTGCAGTATGTCGGTGTATATTCGATAGTGAGATGAATTGATATGAAATAAATGAAGCAGTTTAGTTGTGAGGTAACATTTCTTTCTTCTCGTTTATAAAAGGCAGACAGAAGTTAACAAATGTCAACTTTGCTTTAAAATTATTGTCTCAATATTAAATTCAAGAGAAATATATATACAGATTAATTACTTAGATTAAT
Source organism: Xenentodon cancila (assembly GCA_014839995.1). Lineage (NCBI taxonomy): Eukaryota > Metazoa > Chordata > Actinopteri > Beloniformes > Belonidae > Xenentodon > Xenentodon cancila. The sequence continues at coordinate 7,350,248 of CM026200.1, forward strand.
TACAAAATGAATCAATAAAAATGAGCAACACATTTCTTATAAATAAATGAATGCAGTTATATGTAAGGAGCGTTTTACCAACAAATCATTAAAAAAATGTTCAGTTGGTGCAATTTTCACTGAACCGAATCTGATGTTAAAGTAGCTGCAAAATTTAAATGAATCTTTGATCAATATGATAAAGGTGGTTATCTAAACTACTATGTTTTCCAGCTATGTGCTTGTTGTGCATGTGCTTGTCTGAATTTCAAAGACACAACGTCGTAAAGTGTGGCAATGTGTGAAAGGTGGCGGTGAAATGACGGGGTTTCAACACCGCAGGTTGCTTGTTTGTTGACCTCTGCCTCATAATATGTCTTTTTTCCTTTTTTTTTAATAAATATGTTCTTAGCTGAAAACATCCAGTTCACTTCACTATCAGTTTACCTTACTGCTGGGCTTCATCACCAACATTATCTTTACTGCATTGTCCTGAGATTTTCATTACGCTTGAATATCTGTAAGGCAGTGAGTTAAATAACAGAGTTTTTTTTTTTTTTGGTTTTCTTTAAATGTAAGAAAAGCCACTGGGCCGTTGTTATTTATAACCTTGTTCAGGGACATATGCAACCAGCCTGCAAGTGTGCAAATAGAGAAAAAGCGTTAGTGAATGAAATTGATCCTTTTCTGTCACTCAACTGCGGCGTCATTTTTGTCTGCAGAGCGATCCTTGAACGGGTAACTACGTGTTCGGCCTTACAGAGTGCATTTGATTTTCCGTTTAAAAGCTGATCTACCTAACAAATGCATAATCTCGTGAGAAATGAGGGTTGTTGGCTGGTTTGGCGATGTGTTTAACCGGTCCCAGAACCAAAATACACAAAAGTAGGCTTCTAACTTTCTTCAAACAAGGCTTGTTCTTTCTTTCTTAGAAATTAGTTTTTGCAGTGGGTTTTTTGATTATTAGACAGCTGCAGCCGTCATATTTTTCAGTGTGTGAAAAACTAACGAGACATCTTCTGCCTCCTTTGTTCACCGACTGTAACATCAGAATTTTTTCTCCTGTCACTGGACTGCTTTGGTTAGTATAGCATAAATAAGATGAGAAGAGAGCTCCCTTAGAGGTGCTGCATTTTATTATTCGTTTTATCCTTTACCAGGATAAGATAGATCATTCTGAGCACCACGAAAACGTCAGAATAAAGCCAACTGCTCATACAGTGTTTATCTCAAGAAAACTCCTAAAAAGGCGTAAGCTGCATTCTATATCATATACTCATATACACACTAAACAACTGCAAATAATGCACTTAAGCTATTTTAAATGCCAAATTATGTGTGCACAGAACATAAACATGCCATTGTTGCCCAGTTTACAGATGAAACATCCAGTGAATTACAAAACATTTAAGACGCTTCAATAAGGTTCCATGAAAACATCTTACAGACTGAAGGTCTACATAATCTAATATCACATAACCTGCTCAAGGGTTAACATTGGAAGCTCTAGAAAAACCTTAAACTCAAAGTTAAGCAAAGCCGACCCTGCCTTGTACAGATATGCAAGCCATCTATCCGAAATATATATCAGAATGATGGCTAGCTAATTACAGTTATTATCAAAGAAATGCATATTCCCAGAATGCTCAAATTTGCTGTATTTAACTGCAGAGAAATAATGAGAAGCAGAAAGGGTTTAATGCAGTGATGGATGAAGCTGAAAGGCAGCATTGCTTGTGTTGCAGGATGACACATCAGCTCAGAGAATCAGATTCATGCAGCCGTGGATCGAGCGATCTTTTACTGTCGTAGACTCTGCCTACGAACAGCGGTGAAGAGCTTTGTGAAGAGCTATTGCTTGGTGGCAGAAGTTTGAAGGTTACACACCTAATGAGAGAAGGTTTTTTCACGTTTGTAAACGGACACCTCGTGGATTGATTTTGTGCATAGCCGAGCAGAAAGACATTGAATGTTTTACGAATCTTGCCTGGAAATTACTGTGATGGACGACACACTGCAGCTGCCGTTTCCATCGCTGGATGAACTCTCCTGCGCGCCTACATGTAGACGGGTCATTAGCAGGAGATGCCCGCTCTATGAATGTTTCACAGTTTGAAGATGTCAACCTCGAGGTGTTTATTTCCCTAAGCAAGCGCTGCACACATCCATTCACTGTCTTTTTTAGTTCAGTCAAGTATCGACCAAATCTAGCAGGGCTCTGTGCGACGGCGGCCGGGTCTGTGACGTCCAAGTGAAAATGCTGAGTCACCTCCCACTAAGGCAGGGTGGTTAGCAAGTTAGTTTTCACATAGTTCATTCACACTTCTAAATGACACAGTTGGGTCTCTGAGGCCAAAGCGTTGCAGTAGGTTCGATTACAATGTCAACTCTAAAAAGAAAAAGTACCCAGTCTGCTCAGCTCCGAAGGAGCAAGCAGACATCAGGCCGGTGAACATGGTGCTGCTTTCAGCAGTGAACAAGACACCCGATTCTCTCAGGAATGAATGGAGACCAAAGCGAAGCCCAGAGACGGTGAATACATTTATCAGCTGATAACAAACACATCCATTTGTGCACATTGTCCTCTTTTGTTTAATGGGATAATTTGTGAGGGAAATTATGTGCAATTATGGTTAATAATAAAAATCAAACACTGAAATTATCCAACAAGAAGCTGTACGGTTACTAAATAAAAGGACTGCAAAGTATTTTTCAGTTATTTTAGATGGTACAACATTACTGATAGACAGATAAAATTACCCAAGAAATCAGAGTGCATCACAGCCTGGCAGAATATTTGTAACTGCAGGGGTGCGTCTTCTCAGAAAGATAAAAACACGTTCTGATGAGTTCATGTGGCACTGATGGACTATTCGGAGCTGTAAGAGTGCTGGCTCGTGTGTGTCGGACTCTACCCGGTAGATGAGTGTTTTCAGCTGTTAGCAGGCTTGTAGCGGGTCTTCAGAGGTGATGGAATACAGTTGAACATATTTTTCCTGTATCTTGTCTTCTCTCCAGTTCACAGACATCATTTTCATCTGTGCACTCAGACATGATCTTCTGCTTCTTCCCTAATGTTCTGCCGCCCGCCCATGTTCTGCTCCATTAAAAATGGAGCTGCTGTCATTTCTATCATTTCAGGCACCACTTATGTGCTCACACCCTTCCGTCTATTCTTTCAGGAACTCCAAAAAGGAGCTAAATGACATCCGGTTCGAGTTCACCCCTGGACGAGGTAAGAGCTCAGCCCAAATGACATTTTCTAATTGGCTATTCCCTTTTATAACAACATCTGCTGGCTGTGTCAGTGCTTTCGTGTGTAATGGATAATGGTAATGTGTTCTGGACAGCATCTAATTCAGTACGTAACACAATTTCCTGCTAAGTGGAATGTTCCAGTCCCAATATTTGATGTTATTCTCTCACAAGACACTGCTGAGGGCGTCTCTCAGGAACTCTTCTCGGCTGGTCTGGTCAATGGGCATGATGTTGTAATCGGTAATGTGACACTTTTTTATTAACAAAAAATGACCATGAAACATCACTTCCAGACCATTGCAATACCACAAGAGCCGTTAACAAAGATAACATTTAATTTGAGAAGTTCACAGAACCTGAAATGTCCCACAGTTGATCCTCTATTGATGATGTCAACACTTAAGAGCTTTCTATGAATGCTACGAGTTTGTCTGATATCACTTGATCACTGTTTTTTTTTTTTGTTATGCTTTCTCTGTTACAGTTGCTGCTAATCTTCAAAAGATTGTAGATGATCCAATTACTTACAAGGTTTTGACCTTTAAGCTGGTGAGTTGATGACAGCTGCGCTGCGTTTTGTTGTTACTGAACGTTCCCAGCCATGAACAGCTTGTTGATAAGCGGTTTGCAATGTAGCAACTGCAGATTTTACGGAAACCTGACAAAGCTGTTTTTTATTCTATATTCTGATTACGCAAATGCATGAGCCCCAGAAGCCACTAGGGGACCCCAGAGATGAATATTCATCTATATTCATATATATATATATATATATATATATATATATATATATATATAAAATGTGCATTTCCTGTGTGTTTGCACACACATGACCAGATTTCCAAACAAAGCCCTTAAAGGAACAAAGAAAAAAAAACCCAAATCAAACAAATTAAAGTCAAATTAAACTAATAAGTAAAAACTAAAATAAAGCAAAATTATTTTGTTTAGTGAAACAACAATCAGGTGTGACCGTGCAATTAAAAGTGAGTGTTTGGACTACATCAAATCATCTTCAGGTTTAAGAAATGAACTCTTCCTTGCGGTGGTTGTCTAAATATGATAAAAGCAAATTTTGTTGTAGTCAATAAAGGGCAAGGAGCAATCACTATCTGTGTCTCCCACATTACTTTACTCTTGTATCCACCACCTGGAGAGACCTGCGTTTGGAGGAGAGAAAACACTGCAGTCCAGCATGGTAGTGGTAGTATCATTGTGTTGGATTGTGTTTGGGCCAATTCTGAATCACATACAGAAGAAGAAGCAAAAAAATAAAAAAACAAGTAGGTATTTTTGGAAGAAAAGTCGCAGACGGAGGTGAATTTAGCAGCTCATGTGATGAAACTCACAAAAGATCCTTATTTAATGCTGCTTTGTTTGTACGATTTAGGGGAAAAAATCCTTCTAACTAGTGAGCAGAGCTCATGAACAGTTACGCCTCTTAAATTTCACTTTTAGTATCATGATGAAAAAAAACGTTTACACCTCTGATTTAAGCAATGTTGGAAACGTTTTCTAAATAGCCAAAGGACAGATTTAAAGCACTTAAAAAAATATTCATTTAAATATGAATATAAAAAGCTAGTTTTGCTTTGTTTTCTTTCTTTCAACTAGTATTTCTCCTGTCATAAATGGTAGTTAAAGCTTTGACAGAAATTACTATAATATATCTTGTCATCGCTGAACCAGGTCAAGCCTTTTAATTCAATTCAGAATTGATTTTTGTGATATATTGTTGTGCCTGAGTCATAAATCTATTCAGTAAACTCATGATCTACAGCGCTCGATATCAGGATGTTACATCTTGGGAATCTGAGCAGCAACTGTCTCAGATCGATGTTTTCTACGTTGTTTTCGGAGAGAAGCAGCAGGATCTCCAGCTATATGTAAAATAATGTAGATCCTACACAATGTTCAAACATGAGAAATGGTTTATTTCAGCTGACTTCACTCTGTTCTGCGCTGTCTAATTTCTTTTTGCTTTTAAGTACACGTCTGGTTAATTTGTGTGTTTGTGCTTCATTTCTCACTGTCTGGTTTTGGTTTAGGACCCTTAAGCAGAGGTTTGAAACATGAGTAGGGTATTAAACAAATAAAAAAGTTAGTTGACAGAGCTCTCCAAACTCTAGATGGTTTGAATGGCACGAGCTGAGCAGAGAATTAGACGTGAATCCTTAAAAACTCTTTCTGTAAGACGAAGCAGGATGGACCAATCCAAAATCCTGACGCAGAGAGGGAAAAGAAAATAATCACTGTGCTTAAATTCTCCTTTTATTAACCTTGTCATGCAAAGTGTGAGGTATACTCATGTGCTGTCAAAAAGAGTTGAGATGGTGGATGTAGCTATAAAGCAGGGAGGTTGGGAGCAACAAGCTGAGCGCTGAGTGAATAACAGCAGCGAATCATAAAAACAGAAAAGCAGAAAAACAGTACACAAAGGATTTCCATTGAAGTCTGTGTAGATATGGATAAACATTCCTGCTTCTGGTCATTTTATAGTATGACCTTTTCTTTCACGTTCATGCCTCACGAGCAGCTAGAAGTGTGCAGGTGGCCAAATCTCTGCTGAGTTTTACCGAAGGTGGACCTGGATATATGGGCTCGCCTTTGTTTGTTAAATCTGCATCACTGCAGAGTGTAAAATCCTGACTGTGGCTCAACGCTGCTTTTGTGAGCAAAGACATTCGAGGACAATGTGGAAAAACCCAGAGACTGAGGATAACAACCCTCACAAAATAGATACTTCATAACACTTTATGTATACAATTTATAGAGTGGGTGGCTCTCTGTCAGCTTTATTGCCGAAGTGGACAAGAGATCACTATAGACTCCGAGCTCACAAAAACTGACCTCTCGATAGCGCTGCCTCCATTTTGATTAGACAATTGCAGAGCTGTCGGCGCCCCCCGAGTTTCCAAGTGTCTCTCCTAGATAAGGTGTGAATTGATGGAAGCCAAGAGATGGTGACACATTCATACTGCAACTTTTCTTGAGGATAGTTTAAAGAAAACAAGAAAAACTCATTCTCACTAAACACTAAAACCAATCTAAATGCAGATGTGATGTGGTGCTGGAACTTAACAATAGTCAGATGTAGCTCTTTAATTAACGTGAATGATCTCATTTCATATTTGTTGAGGTGCAAGAATCTGATTTTATTTAGCAACAAAATTATGACACCCTCTTTCAATTTTAAGGTTTTACACGTCGAGCCATATTAATAAAACTCATTAGGTTCTGACCAGTTCTCAAAAATGAAGTAATCCTCACGATTCAAGAGTCTGTAGAAACATATTTAAGATGTAATAATTTATTTAAAATAATAATAATCATTTTCTTTGTGTCATTATAAGTCTGTGACATTGTTTTATGTACAATATATGCACGGCTCTCTTAATGTCCTTCAGTATTTTCATCAGGTAGAGCTTTGGACTTTGATTACGTTTTTCTGTCATTCTGTTGTAGATTTGTTGGGGTCATTGTCTGTTTTATGACCGAGTGTCAGCCAATCTTTAGTTGTCGGGGGAAAGGCCTCGGATGTGACTTTAGAGTACTTAGGCATGCACAAGAGTCCATACTAAACCCACATGACTGCAGTCTGCCCAGGTCCTGATGCTACAAATCTACCACAAACCCCACCCCCTGCACGTTGGTTGTGCTCATATGCAGCTTTTATTTATTTTAATTTTTTTCCCCCCAGCATGTGGCTCTGTATTATTCAACTTTTTCATGTGTATTTCTACACAAAAGTCGTGTTGCAAGTTCTTTCTCCAAACAAGCACTTCTTGTTGTCTGTTTCAACTTGTACTGTCATGAACATTTAACATACTAGAGCCTATAGAACTTGAGATGTAGGTGATAATTAGTCTTGTGCTTAAATAGCACCTTTTTAACCATACCCAGGGTCTACACAGCTATTTTACATTGTGTTTTTTATTCACCCACTCACATTGCATCACCTCCTTTACATAGTGGCTCCGTACCCAGCAGAACTTAGATTTTTTTTTACACTCACACCCGAATGAGCACATTTGGGGGCAATTCTGGGGTTCGGCAGTGTGAGTATGAATCCTCCAAGGTTCTGTTCAGAGGACAACTGATGATCCACCTATTGATCCATGGCTGCCCCGAGATGCAGCTCTTTTCTTTTTCTTTTTGTTTTTGCGGTTTCTTGCGGCATTGCACAGTCTGAACTTTTGGTGAACTTGCTTGGATACCCAGGACTGTTAGGAATGGGAATAATCTTTCGCACTCTAACATGACAGACCCCAAATTGTTTGGGAATGAGTTCATGATCCTTCCCAGACTGATGGGCAGCAACAATTGCTGCTCTAACCTCACTGCTGATGACTTCGCTCCTTGACAGACCATAAAACTGCTTTTTAACCACTTACATTCTGTCAGAAGCAACTGGCTGCTGCATATCTTCTTAGTTCTTCTGGAGGTAGCGAACGGGACCTTTTCATGTTGGCCTAGTTATTATTAAATAAGTAATGACATGAATTACTATGTCATGTGTTGTTCATCTGATGTTGCATTTCCCTTATATCAAGACCCGGTAAGGGCCAGATTATGTTCCTGATTATGTTCTTATATGTAAATTATTAGGACTGAAAGAAGGTTTGTTTTCTTTTTCAGGTGCCTACAGTTAGTCTTTATCAAAATGAAGCTAATATAAAAGTGCCTTAGAGTGATCTAATACAAGAACAAGAAGTTTCTTATGAAACACAGTGTCAATATTTTGGATAAAATTATTATTCATGAATTTTCTCCTCATTTTTAACTTTAGAAAATTCATTTTGTGAGCTTTGAAGTAGTGGCTTGGTAGACAGAGCTAGGATTAAGGTTGCGCTGTTTTCCTCCCCGTGCAGGCTTCCAGCTGTGATGACACGGAGATCCCAGACGAGGTGAAGTTGATCGGCTTTGCACAGCTGAGCGTTAGCTGATGCTCTCTTCATGCCTGAAGCAGGTGAGACAGGGGAGGCAGTTCAGGGCAGACAGACTGAGGAACACACCACCACCACTTCCTGCAATATCTTTCCCTGCATCCTCCCAGAGAACTCACTCCTCTTCCTCCCTACCTCACTCCTCCGTACCCTCCCTGAGGCCGCGCTCCACCGCCGCTCCACCTACACCTCCTTAGCGTCGACTTCCCTGGTCACCGCCCCCTCCCCAAACCTTGAACCTTAACATTCCACCTCCCAGCGCACAGTGCGGGATCAGGATACAGCCCACAAACCAAAAGATGTACTCAGGTGGTAAAGGAAGGTTTGAGTGTTTCATTTATTTATTTATTTATTACACTCATTTTTGTTTGACATCACATTATTGCTGTGTTCAGCAAAACTCTCATTATTTATTGTAATGAGGAGGTTTTATTACTATTATTTCTCTTCTCACGCTGTTTTGTTGCCACTGTGAAAACAAATGTGTTTTGACTCACGTCTCACGAACCCACTCATTTGTGAAGTTTCCTTGAGGTATGTGTCAGAATGTAAGATTTAGTTCAGTTATTCATAGGGGAGAAGCACATTTACATAACATTATGAATGTCTAAACAGAGAATGAATTGTTTTATGTGTCAAGACCTGTTTCACATGAACAAGAACGGAGCCATTTGCTGGAGTGTGCGGGAATAAATGAGACCTGGATGCTACTGTGTATAGTTTGCTACTCTCAACAGTGTTAACGCTTCAGAAATGCTAGAGGTGCCTTTTTTCATTTTTCTGTGCCTAAGAAAGTGAGTTAGACCACACAGAGAGCAAAGCCTGCTGGTCACCATTTCATAAATATATTCCTCCAGCAATGACACAATTCGCGCGAACTATCTCAACGAAACGAGACAAACTGAAGATGCACTTTTGGGCCGACAAGCAGGTGCTCGGGCCCCAGGAAACAAGTTATTTTGTGTGCTTTTTGTCATCAGACAGATGAAACATAACACAGACTGCAGTCGCGTAATCTTTTTCTGGTTGATATGTGTTTCGATGTCAGGCTGATCCATAAAATGACAACCGTTGAATCTTTTTGTTCTCTAAAGTGTTGTAGCTACTGAGCTGTACTGTACGACAACACATCTGAAGGCAGAGCCAAACGGCAGATACTGAGAGTGATGAGCCATTTTTTTCATCTAAACAAGTCCAATAGCTCTAAATTATTTTTAAGTCTAGAGGTGGTAAATATTAACTTCTTAAAAAAAAAAAAAAAAAAATCATTATTTTATGGGGTTATTTATTGTGTTTTCTATGTACAGTATGTGTATCGTTTCAGCATATTATCCCCGTTATCTCTGTAATCAGCTAATGTCCAATTTCTGATGAGGAACAACAAATAAAGGTATTATGTAAAAAAAAGTGTCATGTGTTTCATGTTATGATTATTTTATTATAATATGGCCAGTGTCATATTATACTTGCTTATAACTGTTTGTAAGGATCTTAATCATTCCTTATTAGATTTGCCTTCAGCAAAGCCATTAAAGGACCCATTTTTAACCATTTACAGATTCATAAATATTATTATTATTTTGAATGCTGCTATAATTCACTAAAGATGTAAAACCCCACTATGTTTCTTATGGTGTATGACGCCGCCGCAGCATCATTCCGCTGCGTTTGAACCCCTGCGTCTATAAGGATCTCCTCTTAAAATAGCTCAGTGTGAAAGTGTAGTTTTGGCAACCTTACAGGCTACTTTCAAAATAACCTCCATTACTATGGTAGTATGCACTGACTCTGTCAATGTGCAGCATAAGGTTTGCAAAATAAATCCACAGAACAAACTCCAAGCTTGTGTTACAGTTCGAGTGCAGTGGTGCAACGAAGCACAATCTTCTGCCTTCCAAACATCTGGGTTCTCGTTCTAGTGCGTCTCGTTACAGAAGCCCACGGGCCTCTAATACAGGCAGTGTAATCGATTTATTATGACTTTTGCCGTGCTGCTTTAGCCCATGTTCAGAATTAGGCTTGTATTAAAAACCTACCACTTTTATAGCTTTATCCCAAACCCCAATCTGCTCCTCAAAAGGTAGCAAAGACACCATTACACCATTCATCCGTGGTAGAGCAGCAGATTTAAGATCACGTGAGAGCAACCCAGCTGTGAGGAGCATGAGAAGAGTGAGACGTACCGGTGTTTGACGGGAAAACTCAAACGTATGTGGAGGGCCAAAGTAAAAGAGCGCATCCACCGAGGCTCCGCCGTGCCTTAAAAACAAGCTGCTCGCACACCTTCTAAGGCCACAGCTCCATAAGTCAGATACCTTCAGCAAAGCAATGTGAGAAAGCAGTAATTTCATTTTAATTACTCAAGTGTTGTTTTCTCTTTAATATAAAAAACATACAATATATAACAACAACCCCTTTATGGGATAGATGCTTTCACAGTAAATGTCACATTTGATTATAATACTACAAAACCTCATGAAAAAAAAAAAAAAGAAAAGAAAATTTGGCCAACAAAGCCACATTTTCTTTTTCCATGACGTTGTTAGCAGTGCCTCGACGATACATCCAGTCCGTAAATGAGCTCGGGAACGATTAAACGGAGACTTCCACAGCGTGATAGAGTATTTCTCCTGGTGCGCGGAGGAGCCGATGAGCCGAAACAGCTGCTGATGTACAGCACAAATAACCAGGGAGCAGCAGCTGCAGTAATAAGAAGCTGGTAGCTGAGACGTGTAATTAGGCCTAGCTCGGAGATGTCAAAGAGGGAAAACAAGAAAGTGCAGCTAAAAACCAAAATATACAGCACACAGAAATAATTCAGAGAAAAGGCAATGTAATGATGACAGTATGTAAAAAAACAAACAAATTCAGAAATAGTTTAGGTTATATCATAACATAATTTCAGCTTACTTGGTGTTGGATATTGACAATACACTGCAGCTTATTTTCAGCTTCATTAAACAGATGGAGAAAGGGGAGAACAGCATAAGAAATGATATCAGCGACCTGGTTATCAGAGTTACTTTTGCATTCTCATTGTTCAGAAGCTCCTCTAAACTAGACTGATCTACAGGGAAGTTAGACAGTATCGTAATATTTGACTTAATCGTTAACATTCCTATGGCTTGGCTTACTCTCCTGCAGGAGGGTCGGGGTGCAGGGTCAGCAGCCGTGGAGCTGGTACAGATTATTGCTCAAGGACACTTAAAACAGGCAAAAAGGTTGTCGGTGTGAGGACTTGAACCAAGGCCGTAACTGCAACTGCAACTACGAATCTTACTGACTTTATTTTAATAAGGAACTGCCAGCAAGTTGTTGGACTTTGAACTTGGAACAAAAAAAAAAAAAAAGAAAAAGATAACTGAAGTACGCATAAGAAAAGACACTTTACTTTAAGCCTTCCACGCTAATGATCAATCATGAGACGTAATCAGCAGAAGCAGACAGATATGGATGTTAAGAAGACATCTGTCATGATACAGACTTGCAGCAGCCTTCAGAGTTTTTATATTAGTCATTCTGACGTTATTTGAATGGGAGGGGGGAAAAAAAATCAACAAAAGATGAACGTTCTTCATGGATCTTCATGTCCTCTAACATCTGAGGTGCTTCTTGCTTGACATGTCATTCCAAATGCGGTGCATCTCCTCCGGGGAGATCTGGTGGACGGTGATAACCCGCCTGTACCTGCAGAGACTATAGGCCATTTTCCAGTGATTGAAACCACTGTTCTGATAAGGGTGTATGCCCAGCTTTCGCAAACACAGTCCCACATACACGTCCTCCAGGTGCAACAGTCTTGTATGTAATGAAGTCTTGTAGATGAGTTCAGCTACATCTGCTGAGAACACGTAGCCAGTGCCCGAACAGAAAGGCGGGTATCTACTTTCAGGATACAAGTCTCTGGGCATGTACCACTTGCTGCGCATATCCCTGATGGGACCGCCGTTAATTACGTAGCCAGTAAAATATCTCCTTCTTGGCTTCGTTGTGGGTTTCAGGAGCTTGTAGATCAGATTGTCCATGTTGACAAAGATGTCACTGTCCGTCTTCATCACATACTGTGCTTTGGGGCAGAAGGTCGCCACCCAGCGCATGCCCATCATGGTCTTGAGGGTAAGGTTGTGGTAGGAATCGACAAAATTCTCCACTACAATGTCATGGAAGATCTGACTCTCTTGCTCCACCATCTGGTTCAGCACGGTATCCGTGTTCTTGCCCAGCAGAAAGATGGTGAGAATGCGGATGTCAGCGAGGGTGCTCTCATCGCCCCAGGTCTCCCGGATGGCCTGCCGCGCATCAAACTCCTTGTGCGTGGTGCTGATGAGAATAACCAGGAAGGGGGTGACGCTTTCGCACTTCTTCGGCTCATTGATTACAAATTCAAAGGCATGTGGGTTGAGGGGGCGGGTGCGGATGTTGGTGAAGGTGATGTTCTTCTGAGGTTTCACAGTTTTCCGTATAGGCACAGACATGTGGCCGACATACGTAGATGTCGGGCGAGAGATACTCAAGTACCACAGAGCACTCGCCCAGCACACCACTGTCAACAAGTATAAGCATGATACTTTTGAGGGCATTATGCTGCTCTTAGGTGTATTTTGATGAGCTGGATCTTATAAGGCTTTCTTTCCATTAGTGATGTTCCACCCAGAGAGGCAGCATTAAGCTGCTCAAGTGTGCAGTCTGACATTAATTGTCAATAATGTATTACTTTGGAGAGAAGGGATGCTGTTTGTGTTTAAACGCAACGGACTTTAAAGCAGAACGGATGCCCAGTTTCTCCTGGTGGTACCACTGCTCCTCCTCCATTTACATCTGGAAAAGAAAGTGCAGAAGAGAGACAGTAGATCAGCATGAAAAATATATATGGCCCTAAAATATACACATTTGAATAAATCATGAGCTTTTTTTTCTCTTGCTTTGAGCAACAGGAATATTTTCTATGATGTCACACTGACTGAAATGTGCACGATAAATCAGCCTCAGTACTACATTGTCATAAATTGTGTTTTGCAACTTTAAAGTAAATGTGGGGGGGGGAGGGGGGGTTTAACATATATCACTGAACTAAACATTTCAATTTTTCATTTTGTTATTTGTAAAATAGTAAAAACAACCAAAATGTAACCTGTTCTAGGTGGTACCAGCACTAAGATAAGGACCACATCCGCATTTTTTTTTTTAATTTCCAAAGGAATTTTTATGTTTTAGTTTGTAAAAAACAAAAACAAAAACAAAAACAAAAAAATCTCTCTGCTCTTAAAATATTAAACTGTGTTCTTAGCGCTGGTGCTGAGGAGCCAGTGCTGAGCCAGTGCTGGTCCTGCAGTCCAACTGTGTGACCTGGCGTGGTGCCAACCTGCACCTCTCCTGGTTTTCTGCAAAGACTTTGGCCAAAGTTGAAGAGCCTCATAGGGGGGATCTCAAGTGCCACCTGTAACTGAGTTACACCGCTTTTATCATAATCCTAAACAGGATTTTCAGCATTCAATTCATCATGCTTGTCTCCCAAGAATAAAGACATGCCAATTCGAACCCACACCAACAGAACTTTACCTTACAAGCTCTGTTGTTCTGTTAGAAGACTTGGCAACGTCCTGCAGGACTCAGAAACACGGAACAGCGAGCTGATAAGCCTCTGTCCTTCAACTTTTTCCCCCCTCATTGTTCAAAGCTTCACCGCTGTGTAAAGCCTGTTACAGATATCTTGTCTGACGTTTGGTTCTGCTCTTGTGCACTTCTGTTGCATCTCACAAGTCTTAGTGGGACAGAAAATGTTAACATTTCCCAGTAATTTAAGCAAACACACAAGCATATAGACATCAATACTGTGAAATATCAAAGTCAAGATGGTCTATCAGAAGCCGGCAAAGCTTTATATGTCACTGATGTGGACTTGATAACAAGGAAGAACAATACCCTAGGCTTGCGTCATGTGCGTGCACACATTTTCAAATATAATGGCGAGCTGACACTGAATCTCACACCATCTCTTTGAGCTCTCACTTGCCAGATTGAAGCGAAAATATTTATGAGGCGATGTTTATGTGACGGCTCATTTGGCTGCCAGTCTGTAGTGCATAATCTCCAGTGGCATTTCTACGCTGGTCTCCGTCTCGTACATGCCTACACACCACCACATCAAAGACTCCTAAATTTGTCTCTGACTCTGATTCATGCAAAAGAAAGTGCAAAGTTATGCTTGTGAATGTCAATAATTAATCAGCCTGAATCGAAAACTGAGGATGTCGTATCCGTGAGCAAAACTGATGTAAGAGGGATTTCGTGAAGTCTGTCGTTACACTAAACATTAAAGACAAGAATAGAGACAATCCACGACGAGGAAGAATCTGCAGTGGAGGAGAAACACATTCACCTGTTTGCACTGCAATGTTCATTTTTGTTGTGATGTGTAAAATCAAATGCTAAATCACTATCATGTGTGATGGTAATGAGTAAGACGATGAAAAGGCCCGCTTCCCACTGAATCAAGATGCAACATGTCTAAAAGAAACCTGGCAGGCTGTAAGAAAATGCCAGAAAGAGAAGCGACTTAACAGATGTTGAGCTTGATCGTGTTTGGACTGGACTGTGCGCAAAAGTATAGTCTTCAAAATCTTATTGAAACCAAACGCAATAACGTTCTTTCTATTCTGCTGATTTTTATTTGAACAGCAGTTTCTAAATCAATGTTTGACTTCAGGTGGGAAAAGTGGTTATTCAGCTCCACACACACACACAAAAAAATAAAACAAACAATCGCTTTAGATTTTTAACCGAATCAAAATAACATGCAGGATTGTTTTGAATGCTTGTAGAACACCAAAAACTAAAAGAAAAAATAAAGAAAAGGCGCTGTAAAAAGTAATCTACAAAACTCAAATTAAATATTGCTGTGGCATTCTTTAAAAAAGAAAATGAGAAGTCCTCTTCTTTCTTTATTTTTTTAAACATATAAAACGACTCCCTAGCAATCCTTTGCATAAATGCATTAAAAATGTGGCGGTTCAAATGAACATTTTAACAGTTTTGTGCATGATGAGTAGTTCAACATTAGGAACCAGTTGGCACATTAGTACCAGCCCGTGGAACATCTGTTCTTGATGAACAATGAAAAAATATTGGGGATCAAAGTAGGTTTTTTTTTCTGTTTTACTCATGACTGATTAACGAAGGAGAAACTGTAGGTTTGCAGATTCACTGGGACATCAGCATGACTGCCTTCTATCTTATGCTGCTTTCAGGCACAAAAACAATTTATTTAACAATTCACGTCACAGCAGGAGATTGAAAATATGACTATTCGTTAAATAAAAGCATTCACACTCATTTGTATTAAATGGGATACTTCACAATCTTATAGGCTCTTCTTTGTTATGAACCTGACTGGCTCCTCCTGTTGCCTCACTCGTGATTTTATAATCAATAATGCCCACAGAGCTGCAGGACTTCGAACAGTTTGGTTCAGGAGCCGGTCGACAAGGCCTGACTCATATGGATATGTATGGATTTTATCAATCACTTGTGATTTGCCTCTTTCATGGAGCATTTTAACAGTTTTAAAATAGATGACTCCAAATCTGTGTTACAAATCTGTGAACAAATGTATTCCTTGACATGAGCACAGTTCCTTGATTCAGTGGTCCTTCCAGTTTTGTGTCAGCTCTTTTCCCAAATTTGTTGCATTCCTGAATGAATGCTCTGAAGAATATGTGTTATAAAAAAAATCGCTCTTAAAAGTTGCAGTTCCTCAGCTGACCACTGGGGGCGGGTTTGAAATCAAACCAATATCGACTGATCCAACTTTGCAGCAGATATAAACATATTTACAGTGTAAAGCTTGATTTGACTTCCATAACAACTGTGCTGTGGGTGATTTCTTTTTTTTTTTTTTTTTTTTTAATCTTAAAGAGAATATGTTTTGTAAAGCTGCTCATTTTGCTAAAAGACTGCCATGTCGGGTTGTTGGTTGGCCTGGAAGGTTCAGAGGACAATGCTTAGTTAATCAGCAGGCAGCTTGGGTGCCAGCTAAATGCAGCGGTAACTTCTGATAATACCATCTTCGGCGTTTATAAACAGAAGGTGTGCACACGGAAAAAATGCGGACTTGAGTAAGGACAGGAGTTCTTTTTTAATCCATAGGACTGACCCCCTGCTGGTCCTTAGACAGAGTGCATCATTATGCTGCTACCTATAAGGTTACATCCGTCTGTCATATGCAGATAATGGCTTTTACCCCAGGTGTCCAGGCACCAGCAAAAGATATAAAGTTCCTTTTTATTTAAAGTGACAGACACTAAAAAAAAAGTCCTTTGTGTCAGCTGTTTGACCAAGTGTTTATTTGACTGTAGAACTGAGCAGACTTTTTTAGGCACCAGAAGTTTGGAAAGCCATCATTCCAAAGAGTCTCCATAAATACAGGATGTAACAATGAGTATGAGTCAAAAAAATAAATAAAAATAAATAAAAATCTCTTCTTCTCTATGACCAGTTCGGGAGGGAACAGGTACACCCAGTGGATTATGAGCATCGGACCCTGAGGACATGAAACTCAATAGAGAAACACGACAGGGAGGGGAATGAAAGAGGGGAATAATTAGCCCATTCCACCAATAGGGAGCCAATTTATCATGATGGGAAGAGGTAAACTTGTCAGGGGAGCGGGGCAAAAAAGACAGCCATTCATCACCACAAGAGACGTCTTTCTCCAAGCTTCTGGGTTGACTGTTTGGCAAACTGGTTTTGAAAATGGGCTATTACGCGCTCCTCTGCACACAACAAAAATGTTTTGATTCATGGCCTCCTGACCATTTGTAGACAGGTTTCTAAAGTGCTTTTCCTATAACATAGTCTCAGACCTAATAGATTGCCAGATTGAATTATACAAAGCTGCAGTGTTGAGAAGGGATCTGCGCTTAAAACACAAAAAAAACACAAAAAAAAACAGTTAACTGTGTTACCTTGGCTTTCATTTGACACATCACTCTTTGATTACTGCTGGTAATACTTTTACAGTGTGCCACTGCACTGTAGATCATCATAGTTTTTTCTTACCGTTTTACTTTTCATGTTTTTATTATGTAAAGCACCTTGAATTGCCTTGTTGCTGAAATGTGCTATAGAAATAAACTTGCTTTTCCTAATGACACATCACACTTAACCTCTTCCCACCAATATTATCTTACAAGTCTTGCATTATAATAACGTCACTCTGCACAGAGACTACAAAATATCAGAGAAATTCTTTATTGATTAACACCAAATTACCGAAAACTGCGCTTTATTGCATCAACCTGGGAAAGAAAAGAAGAGTGACCCTACACTTATCTTTTTGATGTTTTATGAGATTTTTATGTAACTCTGTTACACAACATAAATCATAATGAAGCAAGGTTGAAAAGACAACCTTTCAAGTATTAAATCAGTTTCTTTAAACATATAGCATATAACATTTTCACCTCCCGGTGCTTCATTTCAGAAAAATCCTGTCGCGTTCTGGAGCTTCTGCTTTGGAGACAGATGGTTTGAGTAAATCATCTGACAAAACGCAGACTGCGTCAGAATAATGAACCATCAATTTATAAAGATGGATGGCCATGATTGATTTGATCGATATTAAAAAGTTTTCATTTCAAAGTTTTAGATTAGGCGAACAGAGAGATGGTGTTCTGCCAGCGTACTTGTTTTGATAAGGAACTTCAGGATGATTTGAAGCTCTTCTGACTGATTACGGCACTTGGCTGGTTGGTTGTCTAATTAATTGAGCATGTTCCCAGAGCACGGCTTCCTCTGCTCATTTGTACGATGCCACTAAGACGACAGCGGCCACAACTCTTGGTCAGGTAGAATATGTCAATATAATAATCATTTTAACATAAGAAGTACTTTGGTTTTGAATTTTCTTCTCTATTTTCCCACCTAAATAACATCACGTAAGTAAATGTAACTGAACTAAAAGTGAAAGTATAAAATAATGTATAAAATGATAAAATGACAACTCACTCCACACTTCACTACATTAAATGGGCTCAAAATTTAAATTAAACCCACAGCTAATGTATAAAAGGTTCCTGCATTGTTGGTCTTCAGATGTTTTACTGAAAAATAAAATTATTATTGCATTATGAAAGGAGATTATCTCTTAAACTACATTTAGGAGATAGTTTTGCCTATGTTAGATTTGTATATACACTTCTACATTTCTTCTACATTTGCATTTTTGGTGACTGATTTGATGATATCTGACATCTTTTGTTATGTTTGCCTCTTTGGGCCCTCAGATACACCTTGTATTACATGCTGTAGTGTTTTTCTTTAAAACTACAATATTAGAATACCAGTGTGATTTTAGATAAAGTATATGAGGAGCATCTGCATCAAACACATCAGCGAGTCCTGCTCCTGTCTTGTCTGTGTCTCTGCTGAGGGAGAGCAGGATTTGAAATCACATTAGCCTCAAAAACAGATTCTCTTCTTCTCACAGAATTTCCTCTTCTCCACGGCTTCAATATTTGGAGTTTTTATCACATCAATGTTTTATACTTAGGGATTCTGCTTCATCATGTTCTGCTTTTATGGCACTGAGGGTAAATCTGTATACATATAAAGGGTGAACTGGGATGAATGAAAACATTTTGTGGATTGAAAAAACATGAAATTGATTCACTTTGGTTTTATTCCAGATAGGAGCGCTATATATCTCATATCTTGATGTAAATTTATGTCAATTAAGGCTAATAATATCACACTAATAAATAAAGCTATAGTAACTCAGTGGATCATAACTATTACAAGGTTATACTTCAATCATGAAAAAGGTTTTTTTTTACTTTAAAATGTATTAAATTCAGCAGGAATATGGCTTGTTTGAAATGCCAAAGTGTTTTAAATTTAAAAAAAGTGCAGTTCTTATCACACTTATACTACAAAGACTAAGTGAAATTTCAGCTGAGCAAGACACTGTCTTTTCTCTCAGGTTTTCTCTGGTCCTGAGACGTAAAGAGATGTTTTTTTTAAAGGTACATGCTAAAACAGATTGTAACACAATTAAAAGTCAGCCAGATTAGCCAGTTATTAACAGCACATCAAAACTGCCAACTGTCATTTCTGCAGGCAAAACCCACATCACCAAACTAGAAAAGAGAATCCAACTATAATCGACGTCTGTCTGACATCCAGGGTCCACTGGCCTTGGATGGCTCGACGCAGCTCAGGAACGGCAGCTTGAGCCGTTTCCCTGACCACTGGGACAAAGCAGCAGCAAACATCCACATTTTCTCGAACTAAAAGAGGCATTTAGGATGGCACCGAAATTCCCAATTACCCCTTGAGCACCTGCCACCGCCCAGGGCTCTGGCTGTAAATTCACTACCTGTTGGGACTGTACTTAATTGCAACTGGTGTGTGTTCACAGCTTACAGGCAATTTAAATAAAGATGTCAAATTCCTGTGTGTTTAAAAGAAAAAAACAAAAAAACATGCATTCATGGGTAAATAAAGAATTCTTTTTCACAGAACATCGATGAACTTAGAATTTTTTTGTATTAAAACTGATCCTGTTGTGTCTGACAACCATAAGCTGCTATAAAAAAAAGAGAGCAGGATTGTTTTTAGCTGCAGCTGAAGTTTAGTGAGTGAACTGCTTATAAAACCATGAATAAATAAAGGTGTCACCTAAAATAGTCGTTATTTAAAATTGTGAGCAGTACAGTTCACAGAATATCTGTGGAGTACCGACAAACCTGCTCACTGCCACGGCGTGAGAACGAGTATTAACCTATAATATTATACTATAATATTAATACTATAATATATAATTAATACATAAAAAATAAAAATTACGTTAAAGTCTACAAATAGCTTGAAGAAACAAATAATTAATTATAAGATGTAAAAAAAACATGAGCATGCAATGAAAATTCTCATGTATGCAAACATAAAGTAAAGTAAACAAGTCAAGTAAACTTTATAAAGCCAACTGATCTTATCTGTAGTGTTAAAAAAGTTTAAAAAAAAAAAGTACTTTGATGGCACATTTCAGTATATACAGAACTTTATGTCAATTGTACGCTTCACATCACTAAATAATCCTCAATAAAAGAACATTTCTAACAGAAACATATGGATGAGGTGATGACTGAGCTTCCTTTATGTCAAAATGCATTAAATTAAATTACATATGGACCTTTTTTAAGTAAATGTTACATCAGCTATCTAACACAATGACACGGACATCTTGACTTGGAGAAGACGTTGCACATTCTTGCATATCTTTAAGAAACTGAGCACACAGCAAAATTAGAGTCCTCGTTTTATTTTTGTCAACTAACTGAGCACCGCATTGATTTAACTTTCTCCGACACCAAACTCATTGATGTTTTGTTGTGCATGCAGCTACTTCTGAGAAAAAAAAACAAAAAAAAAAGCAGTGAAAAAGCTCAACGTAACATGAAAGATGACTCACTGTGTCTACAAACTGAAGATACACGAAACAATGCACAAAATGAAGTGTATTGTTTTGGATGGCCGTGTTCCTACAAGATATAGCTGTGCTTATTTACACACCACAATGTGGGATTTGGAGGAGATCCACATTCAGACAACGAAACTGTGGCACAAGCGGTCCTCGAAATCAGTCGATGGTTTCAGTCATTACCTGTGACTGAAAAACAATCAAGTTCCTGTTCAGGCTTCACCTCAAAAAGACAGGGAGACATGTGATCTGAGGCCGAGGAGTCATTTCAATGACGGACAAACTGCAGTGGACATAAAGAGTTAAAGAGCAAGACCTGATGGTCACCGCTGGGACTACATTCATTTTTCTGGCATTTAGTGTTTATGTAAACTTTTATTTTTATTTTTTAAGAGCATAAAATGAGAGCGCTGCCCCATGATGATGATACAAGAATTGTATAATGCTTTATTAATACCCCAGGAGGGAAATTATAATGTTGCACCATCACATATTCAAATATTATTCTCTATTGCTCTTAGGTCCCTTCACTGAAGACAGCCAGTGAACAAAAATGTTCACCTTGATGCCAGTAAAAGATATGTTGTCATAGCAAAGAGAGAGAGAGAGAGAAAGAGAAAAAAGAAATGCAATTTCTTCCCAGTTTGAAGCCATCAAGCACCTATTCAAATTTTCATGAGCTATTTTCAAAACTTGGCAGAAACTGTGATGACTCACATAGAGCTGCTTCCTTTGTAAACCCAGGGCCGCGTTTGACACCCGTGAAGCATCCCAGAGCTCTGAGGCGTGCCGCTGTTACACCCCTTTGGCTTGATTGAAATGTATTACCACGGCAATGGATAGTGGCTTTGAAAAAACGAAAGGAAAAAAAAAGTCCAGAAATATATAAACTAACACAGAATGTGCGTGTTCATATAACAGAACCTGTTGGCTTTGTGTGAGCTCCTGCTGCTTCAATATTTTTTTTTTTTATCACAGACGGTCCAATAACAATGAAAACAGATAGTATGATTTATTACATTTCCTCTTCTGTCAGTGAAAGTAAGTACAAAACACTTGCAGCGTGTGCTTAAAACCTGAACTGGTGGTGATTCATATTCTAGAGCTTCCAGTGTACCTCAGAAATGAGTTCAGCACATACAGTTAGAGGTAGAAACAATCTCCCACAGAACTTTAGTTTTGTTTGTTTAAATTTCAGGATAATCATCTATGGATTCTCGTCCTGCTACTTCACCCCCTCCGCCGCCGATTCTTCAACAATAAAAAGCTCACTATGCTCTGGAGTTATTGATGACTTACTTTAAAAAGTTGAAACAGCTGCTAACCAAAAGTGAAAAACCCCCTATTTGGAGGTTGGAGGGAGCATTGGTTGAATTATGTTCATTTAACGCTGTGGATCCACATTTGCTTGCTGCCCAAACTGGTTCGTCTTGCAACTCTTTTCAAGTTAGTTTTAAACTTCAGTTTCAGCTTCAGTTTTTACAATAATAACAAATAGCAAAACATCATGGTTTCCTTTAAATAACCACTGTCATGCTGTGCTCGATCTTAGAGATCTCCTGGAGGTCTCTGTGGAGGTTAGGACACTCCTACCACACTGAGACTAGTTTGGTCGTTTGGTTGTTTGTATTTTATTTATTCAATCATCACTTTCTTGAGTCTCTTCGTCGCCTCTGCTGTGACGATGCACACAAGTACTAAACGATGCTTCCTAAATGTAATCAAAATCTTCTTCATATGAAGTCAAAACACATTTTTTTAACGTGAAAGGGTCTTTTGTGTTGCTTTATGACAAAAATAGCATGAAGTTCATATGTGATCCACAATATTTTTTCACAGAAAATTGTTATTAAGTGTTTATTTCACAATTTACCACGAGTGACGGCGGGAAGTGAGCGCCGCTGCCTCCAGCTTTAATCAGTTGCTTTTCTGCAAACAGGAAATATTTGTCGAGGCACAAATAGCTCACTCAAGAATAAAAAAAACATAAAAAGTTAACAGTTTCTATTTAATTAGATCAATAGTAAGATATTACATTTAAAGTGCAAGATGTCTTTTTAAGGGCAGCACGGTGGCTTAGTGGTTAGCACTGTTGCCTCACAGCAAGAAGGTTCCTGGTTCGATTCCCGGCCCGGTGGGTCTTTCTGTGTGGAGTTTGCATGTTCTCCCTGTGCTTGCGTTGGTTCCATCCGGGTACTCCGGTACTCCCACAGTAGATGTGAGTGTGCATGTTTGTCTTACTTTCTATGTGGCCCTGCAACGGACTGGTGACCTGTCCAGGGTGTACCCCTGCCTTTCGCCTGCTATGCGTTGGGATAGGCTCCAACAGACCTGGAAACGGATTAAGCGGGTATAGATAATGGATGGATGGATGGCTTTTTTAGGAATACCATTAATGTGGAAGTCAGATCAGATGGGAGGAATCTTTTATCTAATCATCCAGTCTTCTTTGATTATTCGCAACGTTGAAAGTCAAGCACCTTTTTATTTTTGTTTATTTGTTGTTGTTGTTTTTCAATCTGAAGAATAACAATTAGTTTCCCTAGCGTTCTTTGAACTAATTTGCAAATATAATAAATAATTACTAAGGTCACTGTGTACAAGATGAAATTCCTTTATGTAATGTTGCTGATGCTGTTGAGCACGACTAATGATTTGAGTCTTCTGTTCATTTAACTTGTGTTGCCCCTGCTGCTTTATAGTACAACCTTTCATTTGTTATTTCAGAGAAGAAAGACAAAGATCTTAAGCTCTTTTCGTACTCTACACACCAAATAATTCAGCTGCTAGTTCATTTTTTTCAGGCTGAAATTATCTTACACTTGATCAGTCTGTGTTAAAAGGGATCTATTTCCTTACAAGAGTTAGTGTAAGGGCTGGGGGGGCAGAAGTTTCTCTTTGAATATTTTGTATATTTTTCTGTGTTGTACATTAAAACAAACAAAAACAAATCATCTTTTGAAGTAAATTGCCCTATCATGAGAGCAGACACTCGATATAGAAAGAAACAAACCATTATTGTTTTTCATCTCCCTAGGTATACATTACATTTATTACTGCCGCAATATGAGCAAAATGTGATCAAAGATGTTGAATAAACAGGGAAAAAAAAGAACATCTTAGTTTTTTAGTATTTTGTTTCAGGCATTCTACTGAAAATGCTCCATAAAGCGGAAGAATAATCCTTGGAACATTGTCAGAAGCAAACATGAAACTTAACAGAGGTCACTGGGTTTGTTGGCCGCCACCAAACCTCGTATCACAGCGTATCCTGCGGTTTAAATCAAGCCCTGCGAATTCTTCTGCTTAGCCAAAACTAATATGATGTGAAGAACCCTTATTACTGAGGCCAAAACATTAAAATGAACAGGATGTGATGTTCTACAAGCCAGCAAACGAGCTCCAAACCTCTGATCAGTCCAGCCAACAAATAAATAAGAATCACTGATGAGCATGTCTTCAGCGTCTTCCTCTCTAATGTTTCACTCTATTATTGAGTAAAAACGGGTGAGTCGTAGTTTTGTACTCTTCTCCCAAACATGATATGGAGGGACTTGAGTCTTAAAATGATTTAAACAGTCACAGGCGTCATACATGGGATTATCTTATGCAGACAGCCGACAGCTAAAGAAGCAGCCCTCAAATGCCAAGCAAACACAGCTTTGAGAGGTGTGTTCAGTGTTGCAGAGAGCGGCCTGAATGTTTGGCACTAGAAGCTGGCTAAATGGGTCAGAGCTGTCCAGGCGCTGGCTGCGGTTCAGAGGCTGCCACACATCATCAGACCAGCGCAGACCTGACATATCCCCATCAACGGGGAAAACAGTTCAGCTCTTTTTCCCTACTGTGGAGACCCTCCTCCCTTCCATAAAACGGAAAAACTAGGCTGCAGACCCAGAGTTTTGGATAGCAATCGCAGCAAAAGGACTCTATTTCCCCATAAAGTCCCCATTTGCATGTAAATATTTGATAATCCATTTCTAACAAACTGTAACGAAAGACTACGCCAAAGTGACATTACATCAGTCTACCTCCCAGCTACTTGACTGGACAGCACCAGCGCTACTTTACGCTTCTCTTTGAAAAATAACTTCCTGATCGTGGATTTCCTCTATGTTTAGTACATATGATGTTTCCCAACTTCAAACAGGGCAATTAAAGTGATGTTAAACAGATCTTATCACTTACAAATCTTGCAGCAGCAATGTTAAATATGTAATTTGAGCATCAATAGTGCAATGTAAGCGTTTAATGTCATGTGAAGCAAATGAGCTCAAATATGTCATGCTAGGGTTTTTCGCTGCATGACATGGATGGAAACATCAGAGGTTTTGCGTTTTCCATGCCTAATCTACAAGAGCAGTCTGTCTGATATTAAATTATTTACCCATCCTGCCTTCGCAGGGACCCGGGACATCAAACGTAGATTCCCTTAAACCTCACAGGTCCTAAACAGAAAACCTCGGGGGGTCTTTAGAGACATAAGGCTTTAAAAGTTCACTGATGTTTCCCAGAGTCAGACTGTCTGCAGCCTGACACCGAGTGTGATGATAGAAGAAATGTGGTGATTTGAGAGCAATAAGACATCTTCTCAAATAGTGTTTACACCAGCTTTAAGCAGGCAGTGGGGGCTTGTCTGAGTTATAGAGTTGTTATGTTAGGAGTCCACAAAATTACAAATCATTATTCAACTGCTAGAAAGATAATATTGATATGATTAATATAGAATTTCATATTTAATGCAAAATATTTCAACATTGCCTGCATGGAATAAATTGGACAGAAAGAAATTACAATATTGTCAGATTTTGTAGCCTGACTGAAGTGAAAAACTGAGAGGGCTAATCTGAAATAAGTAGAAATGAGTCTTACAAGTGCAGCAATAATTAAAAAAAATCTGAATAAATCAAAAATGTTTATGAAAAACAAAGTCTGAGAACTGAGCCCTGGGGAACCCCACTAGTCAAAGCCAAAAGGATAACGCTTGTTACTTAAACACAACCTTGTTACAGTCATTATAGCATATATTAAATTAACTAAACTGATATGTATGGAGTGAAATCTCCACATATTATCCTACTTTGTACTGTGAAATGTGTTCAATATTTATAACTTGAACAATGAAAAGACAGTTCACTGAGAACAATTTGCCTTCTCAGCTTCACAACACATCTTGAGACTGCAGAGAAATATCTGGTATAATTTATGCAAATATTAGCTGGTGGGTGTCTTCTTTTGACCCAGTTTAACTAATAACACTCTAAATCAGTCAGCCAAAGCACAGGATTATAAAAATGTTAAAGTGATGCATTACCTTTTATTGAAAATATTCTAAGAGAATGGCTAATTCATAAATTAATGGCGAAGGAAAAGAACAATGAAGAAACAGTCTGGGCGCACAGAGCTGGTGAAAATGCAGGGACTAAACGAGAGAATGTTTTTTATGGAGCTGCTCCAGCCGACCGTGACACATCACAGAGCAGCCAGGTAGTCATTAGAGGGACAGATGGCGCTGTGGCTGATTGGTTGCTCTGCTGACCATCTTCAAGGTTTTTTTCCTCATAATGTCTTCCACAGAGTTAGTGAGCAGTGCAGAAAGTTAATGGAAATAGCGAAGGACCCCCCCCCCAAAAAAAATAAAGATAAATAATGACAAAGTAAATAAAAAAAGCATTGATGTTGGAGATTCACAGGGGCTCAATAGATGGGGAATTACATAAAATGCAAGTGCAAAACACGTAACCATTCTTCAAACAATGTTTTTGGATAAAAATCTTTAGCAAACAAGACATGAGATGGATTAGGAGCACAAAGAAAATGTCAAAGCTGAATTGGATGCAAAAGTAAAGATGATTTTACGTGGGTGAGCACTCCAGAGAGGGTGAAATAAATGTTATCTCCTTAACAACCTGATTTAGAAAATGGAGAAAACATCAAACAACCCAGAGCCTGTAACTCTCTTCATGTTCTGGATCACATTTAGATCCAGACATCTCTCCTCGCAAAAGCTCAGAGGTTCATGTTTCACATCGTCTATTGAGTTTCATTTTACATCTCAGAACAGGATGGAACAGGATGCAGCGGCCATGGTGAGAATAATGAGGGTTAGATGGGGGCAAGATGAATTATGGGTCACCTCAATAGCGGCAGTCACTGCATGTTTGGCTTAAAAACAAAGAGCGAAAGGTGTGCAAAGACATTCTTTTATGAAACAGTGGAAAAAATTGAACAGCTGCTGATATTCTTCCTCGTAGAAAAAAAAAAATCAGCAAATAAACAAAAACGCTATAAGGGAAATCAAATTATTGTAGTACATGACAAACAGAAAAAAGGTTAAAGGAAACTCCACAAAGTATAAGATTGTAAGTGTTTTCCACCCTAATTTTGAATTAAAGAACAAGTTAATTGCAAGACACGAAACTCATTTACATCTCAATGTCTCGAAGGGCTGGCGATGATTAGCCTCAGGTTGGCTTTATGGGTGAAAATGAGGTAAATCTTTGCGGTGAGCTCCACGTTACCAACATTTGTTCACGCTCTTGCCATGTCAGCTGCAAGCCTCAAATACACTCTGAGCCTAAAGCAAAAACTTTCTCCTGCCAACAGTGTGTGAGTCATGCAGTGTCACAAAACTAAAGTATTATTACTTAGCTAAAGTACTGCCTTGGCTCCATTTGTGGCCTTTCAGCACAAACACAAAGCTCTTTAATAATGCTGTCAGTATTACTGGCTGTTGAGTTGCGTTGATGCTGGCCTCCTTTAGAAAGATGCCTTCTCCTCTGCTGGCTGCGAATTGCAGCGTTTTGTTGCTGCCTTCAGCTCACGCAACAATACCATTGTTATAGTGAGGTAGGAGCAGCAGCTGAGATCTTTTTTTTTGTGATCAGCATTACATCTCAATCTTAATGGTTTTCCTGATTTACACATGCCAGGAGTCAAAATGAATACTCTAAAGGACTGAATTATGTTGGCTCCCTCCAGCTGGTTCACAGTAGACATGGTCTCTACTAGACAGCAGCATGATGAATTGGCTTTGGTGTTGTTTTGTTGCTCGAGGGGCAGGAGCGGGTCAAAGCTTAGAAATCAACTTTGCACATACTTGAGCTGAATGGCACACAGCTGCAGAATTGTTGCAGGATTTCTGAATTTTCTCATGACTGTCTCCTAAATGAAACTCAAATATGAGACTGTGTTTGACTGAAAATAGAAAATGATTACTTTGACACACACACACACACACACACACACACACACACACACACACACACACACACACACACACACACACACACACACACACACACACACACACACACACACACACACAAAAGAAGCCCGATTAAACTTGCCATTGTCACAGTGCAACAACAATTTTAATGACGTTGTTCTCACATGAAATTCTGAAATCCATACTGTTAAACAAACACAAAAATAGCTGAGAACAGCGCCTAAATGTTCATTATCTAACAGGGGAAGGAATTTTACTTGGAAAGGTGCAGATAGTACTGGAAGTGTAAAGATGTGGTGTCTATCTTTGGTCTGTGCAGAACAAATGAAAACCACATTGGATTAAACATCACCTTGCTCGGGTCGACATGAATCCTCATGTGGTAAACAGACCTGCTGTCCCTGCCACAACTACTGCAAGGCCCACTACTCATGATAGTAAAGTAAAGATCGAATAAAAGTCTATATAAATATCTAGTATGCATAATATAAGTATTGTGTGTGTAATTGTTTTGGTTTAATTGTGTACTGCTTGTAGAAAGTGTGAATCAAGCAGCTTCATCATGTCCAGCACACACTCATAAAAAAGTTATAATAAAAGGATAAAAAAATGTTTAACTATCAAAAATTACAGTTTCGTAGCTCAGCAAATGCCTAATAAATTAAGATCAAATTAAAACTCATGCAGCCACGATTAGAGACATTTAAGTTTGGATTTCTGGAGACTTGAACTGGAACTGGCTTGCCCTGTACAAAAAACAGCTTATTGCATTGAAAGGAAGGCTTGATCTTGGCCAAAAGCAAAGGTCAAGAAATGTCAGTTTTCTAAAGCTGAATACACCATGTGGCCTTCATTCAAATACACTCCCACAGAGCTGGGGAGCATTTGTCCGAACGTTCGCATGTGAGCTGGATCATTGAAACTCAGGAAGGAAAAAGGACCACGGACCATTTAGGCTGTTTAAAAAGTTGCAGCTCTGTCAGCCCGTTGGGCCAGCTGGGACTGTCAGCTAAAGATCACGTGTCTTGGAGCTGGAAGCAGGTTCTCCAAACGCAACAGGGGAGGCTGAGCATGCAACCTGACGGCGTGTCAGCTGTTTCACATATATATATTTCAGTATTTTGATCAG
Organism: Xenentodon cancila; assembly: GCA_014839995.1. Classification (NCBI taxonomy): domain Eukaryota; kingdom Metazoa; phylum Chordata; class Actinopteri; order Beloniformes; family Belonidae; genus Xenentodon; species Xenentodon cancila. Next base: position 7,379,260 of record CM026200.1, read on the forward strand.
ATGCAGGGGATGATTAAAGCAAAATGTAATTTAATCAGTTGACTATGTGTACTGGCATACCAAATGTGTTCATCTTGAGCCTGATAAGGGTTTATAAATATGTGCTTCATAAGGCAGGCTATTAATGTTATTAATAGAGTGAAACCAGCTGTGGGAACTCCACATGTAACAGGAACTAATTAAGCTTCCATTACACAGAGCTCCTCATTTCTGCAAACCATGAATGCACTCTAAATATTTACCTCTGTTGCGCTCCAAAAGCGTATGGTCACAGTTAATGTAGAAAGACCAGCATGACCTTGCTGTCAACACAGCCTTTCCCGTCTGTGAAAAACATCAGCATTAATGATGAATCATTATTCAGGGGAGTCTGGCATTTTTGTCTCATTATCTAAAAGGCTGCAGCTATCCCATCAGCCTCAAAGACACCTACGTCTGAACGCTATTATCCGCCGCCTCTTCTTCAGGAATGAGACAGTTTGAAGAAGACCAAACTTTCTAGGGAAGCACTTCACCACGACACACTCTGATGACCACAGTTTACCCTGTGATGTGCCGGAGTCATGCTTGACAACTTAACAAAGAAATGCACTTTGAATGTCAATTTGATGTCATTTATGCGCACGCATGACGCACACACAAAAGAGTTTCTATGCCCACGTGCACCTAAACATGGACACAATCACGCCGCACCCAAAATGAAAAAGATGGGTTTCTTTCAGCACTGCTGCATCTTTCTGCAAGTGCGCTCCTCATAAAACATGGGATGTCCTCAATTCACTGGCAACTCTCTCCCTTGATCCCAAAGGTCTGGCATGAAATATGCATTTATATTCAATAGGTTGGGATCCTAAGTCGACACACATTTACAGCCAATGCCAGTTGCAGCAGTCAAACCTGCTTCATCCTGCTTCAAGATAAGATTTTAGATTAGATTCAACTTTATGGTTATAACACATGTACAAGTACAGAGTAACAAAATATACTAATTATACTAATTCACAAAGACATTCAGCAGGAAGAAATACACTCACTGCCATAAAACAGATATGACTCTTCAAATTCTCATACAGACATTAGTACACTATATCACATCTTACTTTTTTCAAGAAGCACAACAGGCTATATAATTTAAAGTAAATCAATACTATATTGGTTCCGTGGGACGAACACAATGATTTATATCCACATCGTCATAAGAAGAGCTTGCACCATCTGATATGTTGTTCAGGATGATGTATTCAGTCCGGTGGGCACTAGTTTAATATGATTAAGAAAAAAGAAGCAACAGCAAACATGGCCAATGTTGCACTAGATATGGATCTGTTATATTTTCTTTTTTCCTTAAAAATCAACACAAACATTTGCAAAAAGCTCTTGTGTGAAACTGGAGGCAATCGAACCCAGGGTGATTTTTGTGTGTCTGCACAATGCTCTGCTGCCACTCTTGCTGATAGAACCAGTAGTTGTGATGCCATATTTTAAGCCAAAAGTGCATGCACAGTGATAATATATGCTTTCACTGAGCCGTTTTGGCTGGGAGCCACACGCTGCTAAGTGGTGTGCAAATGGAGAAAGCAAATTACCATAACACCACATATCTGTCTGTAGTAGAAGGCACCAAGGACACAGAAACAGAGAGCAAATATAAAAGCTCACGTGCAGAGAAACACAGCTCTACACAGCTCTACACACTTTTCAAGTTACATTATGCAAAAGGTCATAGGGATATAACATCTGGATGAGTCTTCACTGCAACATCTGGAAAAAAAAATGTAACTGAAGTTCATTTTCTGTTTGAAAAATATGAAAATTATGTGCAAATGCATTCTTTATTTTACAAATATTACTATTGAAAGATCAGTGTCTTTGGTGTGATACCAAAGCTGCTAATTTCAACACACTTTGCTGATCTCCACTATACAGCATTTATAAAGGACTGGTTCTATGGGCAGCTAAAACTCAAAAAAAAAAAAAAAATGCCTCTTTGGTTTATTGATTTTGGGCTAATAGAAAAAAAAACATGATAACTCCACTGTCACTGGCTATAAACGGCTCATTATAACTTACATGTAATCCTCTTCTATCCTACTTACTGGAAGTATGAGAGGGTACTTTTTCCTATTTACACAGAATTTTTTTGAGCTGTGAACAAAGTGTTGATGCTGCAGACTGATGGGGAGGAAAGGTGTCGTTGAATATTGAAAGCTGATTCCAGGACTTTATTCCCCACTTATTGAGCCAAGCCACATTGAGGTAAAGGCAGGCCAGCTGCTTTCCAATTAGACTTCTTACAGGGAGGAAAAAAACTACTTTTTATTAAGAGTCAATAGCTTTATAGTTTTTCTTAAGATGTTTGCACACAAACTGGTTTAGGATGCGAGCGGGAAATTTTAAAAGCTTCATTTTGTATTTTGTTTAAGTAACATTGCAGTAAAAGTACTTTTCTTTGGTATGCTCAACACAAGGTTCAGACTACAACATTTTTAAATTCCTCATTGATTTTTCACAAGATATTGCATTTACATTTTATGACAACCACAAGCGGTCTTAGCGTGCTCAAAGATCTCTTGTAAGAGTGTCCTGATTTAAGACAGCAGCATTTACAAGTCATAACAAAAGAAACCACTACAAATGATTCATCATGGTTTGTGTTCTCAAAAGCAATATGGCATTGTTCAAATGTAATATGAGAACAAAAGTACACAACAGCCTAAAATTGTATAAATTTTGCAGAGACTCTGGTTAACCGCTGTCACAACATCCGGCGTCTTCCCTTTTTTATTTGTTGCATTTATTCCAGTAAAAGTGACTCCTGCTTGACATTTATTTGCTCCCCACATACTCATAGGAGCATTTATGTGTTTTGCTTTTAAAACCAAAGCAGAAACTTCGCCTAAGTCTCGCCACCGTGGTGTTTGAGGCTCTAACTGCAGACTGGATCAAGCACACTTTTGTGCACTTACCAGCAAAAGCTACACTTAAGGCTCTGTGCTGCTGCGATGAGGAGGCGTGCAACGTGAGCTGGAAGTTTGAGGCCGGACTCAGACCACAGAGCCTTTTGAAAATGCTGGAGGGTGAGGGTTGGGATGGGGTGTGTTCGCCTTTTCCATCACACGAAAAGCCAATCGTTTAAGAAAAAAACTGTATTATTACCCAGCGTATCAGCTATTTCTTGAAAACCTTTTCCAATTAAAAAACATAAAAAAAATATAAAAAACATTGACATTTTTATATATGAGTGGTCCAAAATCTGGACGTGATAACTGACTCAGTCTTAGTGTAAATCCATCATAGCATAAAACTACTGCCAACAGGAATAACAAGCTCAACGTAATAGCCTGTCATTCATCAAATGCCAATACTTCAGTTTCAGAGGAACGTGCTTTTGTAAAAAAGATGCACTGATTCTTAGTACGTCTTTAAGAAAGAGCAAAGACCAGAAGCACCTCTGTGTCCTTCTGTGCTGCAGGAATAAAGACAAAGATTGACTGTAATCATGTGCATATGGAATAAGGTGCTTGTATATATTTTTTTAATTTCTTTTAAAGCTTCTATAAATAGCCTTGTGTTTGTCCGGTAGAATTGAAACATCCCTCGTACTTGAAGAAGTTTGGCTGCACATCTGAGCTTACCCACAACCCAGCAGCTTTAATGTATTTTTTAGTGAGCAAACAGAATTTATGATTCCCTAGAGGCCCCGTGCTTTAGAGACCCAGCATATGCTGTGTTGTTCAGGATGTATCCAAAGAGTTATTACGAAACTCTGATCTGTGCACTTTTCCCTTTTCCTGTCCATCCAAAAATGAAGTCTATTTTCGAACCAGGTGACTGTGCAAAGTCTAATTAAGGACAGACACAGTCCTTACTCAGGAAAAATGCATTTGACTAATAAACCTTAAAGCAGCATTCTAAGTGAAGTAAAATGACATAAGTGAGCTTAAAGGCCTAATTCATTCCCAGTAGGACAATTAGCATTTTCTACTACATTTACACCACCCTGAGAATTTAGATTAGAGTTCTCTCATTAATTCATTTTCCATATCTGCTTCAGTTCTTTTCAGGGTCACTTGGGGTCTGCTGGAGCTCAGCTGTCACCAGACAAAAACACGCCTGGATTGGTTGTCAGTCCACTGCAAATGTTCAGACTTGAATAAAAAATTGTGTGTGTGTGGAGTCACGTAAGACTGTATTGGGATTCAGAAAGTAGGATAGTACTGGGGTTTGTTAACGACAGGATATGGCAGGCTAGCTCCTTCCCATACCCACAACTCCTAGACGATTGAAGATGTTTAGAAAAAAATAAAAAATAAATAAAGAAGGTGGTGAAGATGGCGTGCAACATGAGGAAGGAGAGGAGAGGGAGGCTGATGATTCTCTACAGACTGTAAAAAACAACGGATGATTGATTAAGATTCGTGATTCACATTTCTGAAGAGCCGTTTTGAAGCCCATTTTTCTCATAAACTGTAAAAAACAATGGAAGCCAGATACCACCAACCATCAAACGTCCAAACTGAGTCTCATGCAGGATTTGTTGCTGTTCCTGGACTGTCCACTAGAGGTTGGCTCCGAGCCGGTCAATCTCCACCGTCTTCCATGTAAAAATATTTAACTTTACAGTCGAAATATACATATTTACAACCTGGTTTAAAAAAAAAAAAAAAAACAAAGAAATTTTGATCTTCATAGTGAGAGTTCACATCCCTGACAACTCTGAGGATGGTGCATGAAAGTAGTTTTTATATAAAGCATTACATTTATTTCCAATGTGCTTGATTGACAGTCAGCTCAGCTACTAACTAGCCATTATCAACTCGTTTGTAATCGTCATGCCACTGCGCTTTGCAAAGCAATCAACAGCTTTTATTAACACAACAGTAAGTTTTGATTTTGCCATTGAGTCAACATTTTAAACAATATATTGTGCTCTAAATGTCAGCTCTGCAGCTAATTTTGATTGACATGTGGTGGGCGTGTTCCTGCAGTCTGTCCAAGCAACACAAATATCTGCGCTTTTGAGACTTTAAGTTATATAATAAAAGCTATATTTAAATTATATCTACTGACATCATTACACAGAAATATTAACATGAGTGGAAGAAGTGTAAGTTGTAATCCACAGCATGAAACAAGATGTGTGATGACATAACCAACTAATAATCAATATTGTCATCAATTATTCGTTGCAGACCTAATGAAATAGAATCAAAGCGGCAGCTAGACTTTAATCTTCAATAATCAAAAGAATGATGATGTTTTTCTGAAAAATGAGAAACTGGATTGCATGCTGATAAGGTGCAGCTCTGTTCCACCTCTCCTTTAGTCAAAACTGCATGTCCTCGCGACATTCCTTTCCTCCAGATTCAAGCCAAACTCAGAGTCTGCGTCATTCTCAGTTCATGGCCACTGACAATGATGAAGTGCCCTGTATTCTTGCACAGTCTATTTATGGGCAAATATATTTCTAAATGACTCTGGGGTTTTATCCATGTTCTGTAGCACTGTATTTCAGGGGTTGGTGTTCAGCTATGCATGGAGGAGAAACTCATTTACGAAATGCGTGCACTGTCTACTAAAATTATATTTATTGTAAGCAACCAGGATCTTTGTGTACACTTACAGCCCTTTTGACATGTTGGACTCTATGGGTGACTGTAATGCATACGGCTATATTTTGTGCACTGTAGGTATTAAGAGACTTAAAAGATTGATCACATCAAGTGCTATAAAATAGATAGTTTATGTATTTCAAAGTACAAGTTAATAATTTGTCCATGGGCAGTATACCCATCATAAACTTTACCACAGTGACTGGTTACCTTGAGATTGGAGAACTTATCAACATTATTGCTACTACCAATCCCACCTTAATATTTCTGTTTCTTGTCCCCAACCTGTCCTTTCACACTCGAGTAAACACAACTTCCTCCACTTGCACAGACCTGAGCAAAATACTAAACTCAATCCAAAAGCTCCTGCATTGTGCTAAACTGTTTCCATCCAACCTTCCTACCTGCTGCAGGCGAGAACAAGAGTGTCACCTACGTTGCAGAACAAACATCCTACGCTTAGTTCATTATCGGTGGTGTTTATGAGTTTGTTTTTTTGGTTTTTAACATGCAGATCTGCATTGCCCACAAAGGTCTGCAATTAGGTCTTGGCATTTTTACTGTTACTAAGCAACAAGGCTAATTACTGACAAGAAAATATGCAAAAGGAAACATAAAGTAAATATAAAACAATTCACTTTGCCAAATCTAAGTCTACATTTAGGTTATGCAATTGAAAAGAAGCCAAGCGTAGTGACGATATAACATCTGCCCTGCAATGTATGCAAAAAAGATCTTTTCTGGCACTTTTCAGCATAAGAAAATTTAGACTTGTAAAGTGTTTTTGTGTTTTCTTTTCTCCCTCCTATCTCATATGATCCATGTCTCTGAGCTGTAAAACCAAAAGATCCTTGTAAAGAATAAGGGAAGCCTATGTTTTGGCCTCCATCAGTGGCAAACTTCAGTGAAATGGTTGGATGCAGCCCACTGGCAAATTGAGCACTGACACTTGGTTCACCTCTTCATTCCAAAAATAAATCACAGCCAAACTTCAAAGGCGCTTTTCCAGTGCCACTGGACTGATATATCAGATCAGTCTTTATACTTAGATATGAGACGGAGTACAAAGGGAAGTTTCCAAAATATCAGTACATCCTCATTACTTAGCCAATACACTGGGTCGAAATATCTCGACTGTATGACATGATGAGTTGATCTAATAATTACTGAAGGAAATGAAACTGCAATTTTTACATACAATTTATATATCATAGTTTAAAAAAATACTGATACAATCTTCTTTGGAAAAAAAAATCAATTTTGGATTTCATGTGATTATTTGAGGTGTATAAGATAACCTTATTACTGACTGAGGGACAAAGTGGCGTACTATTTAGCAGTTGCAGCCCTTGTTTGATAAATTGCTGAAAGAATTTAAGACATTATTTGGCATTCATGAGAGCAAAAGCCTCTCTCTGAGGTTGATATAAGTCCAACAATTTATTCTTAATCCCTATCCTGAAACATTACCTTTCCACAAAACAATTAGAGTAGGAAATAAGGGGCTGCAGGTACTTTCCTGGAATACAAAGGACAGCGCTGCAGCATAGATGTGGGTCTTTGAGTAAAGACTGATTCACCTTTATTGTTCAACCTGTCCCTGTCAGACATCATTAGAGGGGAGACACTCGCGAGAATAAATAACATGACACAAATAGAAACCCCTATGTATTAATTTAGTTTACCTCAGCTGCCACTTCTGAACTGAAATATGGTTTTACATGCCCATACAACCTTAGAGGATATGGCAGTGCACGTTTACACAAACAGCAGTTCATTCTCCATCAGTAAATGTAATATAATTGACTCTAACTGTCACATTTTGAGGCAATTCTTTTCTTTGCTCACTTGAAATTGATTTGAAGGTTTTTAATCCTTAAATTTCCTCCCTGCTTGTCTTTCTCTGGCTCACTTTCTCTGAGCTCATCGTTCATGGCAGTTGTGGCAAACCTTTATACTTCTGCGTGAAGCAAAGTCTTACAGGCAAAAATGAGGACATCTGTCTAACAGCTAAAGATTGGTTGAAACCGATTCATGCAACAGGGCGATGGCCCAAAGCATGCATCTTCTGACTTTGGTCTTAACTTGCTTAGACGTTCAATTCTGGGAAGTGAGGAAAGGTGTTGAATGTCTTCCATTTGTGAATCAACTTTCTCAATTAGACTAATTGAGTCCAAAAAGTTTGGAAACTGGCTTTATAACTCTTCTCTTCCTACTGCTGATGTCTTTGTTCCTTGACATTGTGTTGAACACCTAAACGGAGATCAGCAGTGTCACAAGCTCTGCTTTTATACAGGCGCTCACACTTGTTGGTTAGGTATATTTGACTGGTTGTATCTACTTCTTTATCCATCATCTGCATGAACCAAGAACCTTCTGTGAGGCAACAGCGTTAAACACCAAGCCACCATGCGGCCCCCTGCTGCTGCACACCCTCTAAATTCCTGCTGAACCAGTAAGATACTTAGTATTACCTAAATTACATTTTCTCTTTAGCTTTATTTTTGTTGAATAAGTAATGATGACAAACACTTAAATGTTTTTGTTTGCCAGAGGTTGTATTTGTCTAATAAGGAGACTCACTACTGAATTAGTTTTGTCGCATTTTTACACATTGCATCTTTATCTGGCTTTTTTTGTGTGTGTGAAATAAATACAAATACATGCATTGTTCTTCATCTGAGGTTTTATTTCAGAAATGTGCATTTCCTTTATTTTCAGTATTGCATTATTATTATTATTAAACTGAGTAATAAATGAGGAGAACATATGTGGAGACGCATTCGGGTATAAACTAACTTACAAAGACCTGTACACGCATGACATAATTATATATAATGTATATTGTAGAAAATCTCACATTTTGGGTGAATTCCTGTGTTTTTATTTTCTGTGGCTACTTTTCTTTGCTGTGTCGTATAACAGCTTTAAAGACAAGTTTCCAAATTGATTTTAGTCATATGCACTACGGCGTTGCGCCTCGGGCTGCTCAGGCAACAACTGCAAAGCTATTTTCAATTAGGAAAGGCTTTCTGTTTACAAATAGTTCCCCGAAGCTAAGAATAAATAAAAATGTATGTTTCGCTTTGTTTTAGAGTCTTGAATAAGGTTCTGTATTATCTCACTTTAGCTTTGAATATCCTTCAAGAGAAGGTATCTAGTGTTAAATAAATGGAACAAACAGAGCATGTGTGCATATCGTCCTTTATCAAATCTCTCCATTATAGAGATTACGTGATGTGCTTTCATCTGTCTTCATCATCATCTATTGATACAAACATTGGCTAACTGATGAGCCAAACAGGATACTAATGCTCTATCAGGTGGTCTTTTGTAGTTAAACCTGCTGTTGGCAGTCAGGGAGGAGAATAAACATAGTTTTCTGCATCACCCAAATAAATTCATGTCATTTTCTGTGTTGATTTCAATCAATTTTCTTTAGAAGACCATTTATTTGGAGAGTTCTTTTGAGATGAAACCTTACTTCTTCTTCTTCTTATTATTATTATTATTACTTTGAACCCATGTGGAGCAACCCTTTTTATTTTGTTCCAAAAAGCTATTTCAAATGACCGGGGGCCTCCAAATTATAATAATATGATTAATTACAATCAAACATTATATTTATCTAGCCTTTTTCTTGTTCACAAATATTTCTCGTTCAAAAATATTACCAGACAAGGCAAATATAATAAGAAAAAGTACAGGAAAAATGTTTAAAGACATTTTATTTTAGTATGCAAAGGCTTTTTTGGACATTTCCCTGCAATTTAAATTTGTTCCAGAGCTGCATGCTGCCCTGTCCCACCCTCTGACCATCTCAGTGTTTACCTCCACCTGTCTGTATAGACGTCTCTGTCGGATACCTGCTGACATGCTGACCTGCAGTCCCACCCTCTGACCACCTCAGTGTCTGCTGTTTACAACAATTTGTATAGTCGTCTCTGCAGTACATCAACTGACAACTGTGTATCAGCCATATTAAAAGTACATCAATCTTTTAGTTCTCCATCTAACAGATAATAACTACTTATATATTTTGTCCTATGTAATATGGACATTACATTTGTGCCTGTTCTCTCTCTGTTCAGGCTCATAAAGGTGGCGACCTCCTAAGGACCCCGAGGACCTATTAAAGGATTTTTTCCTAGACACTTGTTTGCCTTAAAGGTTTTTCTCACATCAAGTTTTTTTTTTTATTTTCTTGCTTTTGTTTCTTTTAATATTTACTCGGGGTTCATGTTCTGGATCTCTGAAAAGCACCTAGAAACTATTTGTATTGTAATAAATGCTATATAAATAAAATAAAAATTTCTTTATTAAATATATTATCAATTAAAGTTACATACTGAGCAGTGACTGCAGAGTCCAGGGATTTTTGGATACAAGTCATGATCCACATGTTGTTGATAAATTCTGTCATCTTTAGTTTATTTGGGCGACATTAGGCTGAAATTATGATCTGTAGTACCATTTTTTTCCCACTGACTATTATATTAATACAGTCCTTAAACTGGTCTTCTATAGATGCAAATCACAATAGTTTTTTTCACCCATTGTATTGTAAACATGCTGAAATATTGCTATTTTCACATGACATGTGCTTTTTATCCACAACAAAGCTACACTTCCACCACTCTTCTGCTCAAAAATCATTTGTGTTTACAGTCTCCAGCTGAAACGTCCCTATTATTGTTATATTTGTTTTTGTTTTCAAATGTTGACTTACAGCATCAGGCGCAGTGGTTTTCTAGTACCTGCTTTTTACACCAAACACCTTCTACTTTTCCTCTGAGGACTACACTCTGCTTAGAAAAAAATGTCTCAATTTGAAGTCTTTGTGACTCACACTTTCATTTGCTTCTTCAAAAACAATACTCTCTTGGCAGTGTTTGCACTCCTTTTGTCGTGTATTCTGTTAAATACAAGTCTGATCCATTAAACTTCTTTTCTTGTTAGATGGAGATTTACAGAATGTGGCCTGTAATAACCTCCCACGGTCTTTCGTAAACAAACAAACAAAAAAGAGACAATTATTCAAGTCATCTGCTGTTGGGAGACTAAATATTTGGTTCCCAGGAACCACCCAAGGGCACTCTAAAATATTGTTTGTTCTGGTTTTTGCTTATCTCATTGTGGTATGTGATTTCTTTGGTCATACCATCATTTGCAGCCTGAACTACTGATCAACTGTCTGACCCTAATGCACCCATGGAATAAAAGTTCTCTAAAATTCTGTCTTTATTTCAGCCATACTTTAATTTATACAAACATCTATATGTATATAAAGATGTTTTTTTTCCTCCAACACCATTTTCTAAATCTGTGTGGATTCTTTTTAGTTTACAAACTTAATTATTAAAACCAGTCTATTACTCTTGGTTGTCCCTCAGAATGAAAGACGTCCCTCACTTGTTGGTTCGTCACATGTGGTGTGTATAATTCACTTTTGGATGACACTGGCAAAGCATTTAACGAGGTTTTAACATCCGACCAGGTAACAATAATTCAGTTCAGTGCCCGTTGTTCTGTAGGGTGTGAATTTATGTTTCCAGCATGGTTTTGACGGGCTCTTTCAGATCCAAAACACTGTTCTTCTGCAGTCTCTTTCCTTCATCAAGTCCTGTTGACCTGTGATAGTCCTTTTTTGCCCAATGCTTGTCCCAGTATGTCTCGTAAACTGATAATGTCTGGCTCCATGCTGTAGACTGCCCTGCAGCTGACTGCAGAAAAAATAAAAGTGCACTTTAAAACATGATGGACAACACCACACATCCTCTACGCATAACATACTGAAGGAACAAGGACATTTTCAGTCAGGGGCGTCGTCAGCGCCTCTGCAGTAAGTCCTAGGACAGTGGGTCAGTTCAGTCCACCGCAGCACAAATACCTAATGACTGAATTTATAATGACTATCAGAGCAATATGTGGCATGTACTGCAATGTTATATGTTAGGCAATAAAAATATATTATTGGTTGTTTTTTTTGTTTGTTTCCTGAACTAGACATGTGAATGAAAATTTGGGGGAGCATAGTTCCTCCAAGATGACATCTGTATACATTTCTTAACAACTGCATAGTAGGACTGAACTGTGGGGAATGGCTGTTAAACCGACAACACGAAAGATTTCACTGTGAACAAAAGGATAGTATTATCATAGTATTCAATTTTTCATTTTTCTTAAACTTGCCGTTTTCCAAGCACCTCAACTTGTCTGAGGCACCAGGAGTCCATACAAAGTCCTTTATATGACCAAAAAACACTTCCCAGTTGTGATGGGACAAATGGACCGAAGCTTTGTAGCGAGTTATCAGTCAGTTGATGAGTTAGTAACTAAAACAACGTGGATGAATAGCCTGAGAAGTAGAAGTAGTGGTGTAGAATTTTACCCATTTTGAAGGACTTGAATGTGAGATATTAAACGCACTATGGTAAAACTTGTGTTTTTGAATACAAACAAATACAAACATTAACTAACTAATAAGTTAATGCTTGTGGTATGTGGACAACAGATGTCAGTATTCACTTTTAGTGAGGCCTCGAATAGTGAAGCATTTGGTGAAGATGGGCTGCAAAGCCTCAGTGATTCATCGGGCTTCATGTGACCATCACTACTTCCCAGGCAGGAATCCAAATAGAAATGTAAAAAAAAGCATCAGTGAAAACAAATAAAATCCAAATGACAACGGAGAAGACTGTCAAACAAACAGTATGCAAGAAGAGACCAAAAGAAAACACACACAGACCAGCAGGGAGGAAGGAAAAACTAAGATAATGTATAAAGTGTTTTTACATTGGCGGAAACTAATGACGAAACTGCGTGTTGACTGTCCTTTTTAGATTGAGTGACGCTGGGTGGGTTGTCGCGCTGGCCCTGCGAATGTCTCGCCTTGGAGGGTACACCTAACCGCGGGTTAAGTGCACCCTCGGAGTGGGGAGTTGTAGGGGGGATTAGTTGATTACTTAACCTGGGTACAACCTATGAGGGTAGGTTTTTTTCATGAAGTAAGGAAACAGCTGACGAGAGTAAGGCAGCAGATCATACATATATGCAAGATGAGCAACTGGGGAGACGAGGAGATCCGCGAGCTACTTGGCCTCAGAGCCGAGGATGCCATAAACCGGCTTATGTCCTGAACCATAAAGGATGGTCCATTGTTTGAACAACTGGCCACAAAAATGACAAACTGGGGCTTTGCAGAAGCACAACCCAGCCAAAAAATGCATATCCCGATGTTCAATCATCCTCAGTTTGAAAATTACACCTGTCTGACAACATATTTCATCCTAGTAATGTGGGGATAAAACATCACACACCTTATGTTATATTACCTGGATAATGCCTCCCCGCTCCCTTTCCCTCCTCTACCCTCAACTTGCCTTCAGGCAGGGCGTGGCAACACGCTTTGTGTTTATATTACCCAACGTGCGTTTACACGTTCATCAATCAGCTATATTAGCTGATTCAGTCACAGGGGCTGACGAGACACGGGTGCAAACAATCAGGGAAGATCAGGTAAAGGGAAATCAATCAAAACGCAAAAGGAATCAGACTTTCAAAATAAAACAGGAAACGAGACCAATCTAGAAGAACCAACGAAAAGGTACCATACCAGACAAACCAGATTACTTAACCCCCCAGATCGTACATTTCATCTAAAAAACAAAACCCAATTTGACACTTGAAAGAACCAGTGTTTGAGAAAGTTTGACTAGACACTAAAATTGTCATGGTTCCTTTGACAAAAAATAAAGAAATAAAGAGTTTTTCTTTAACTCAAGATGTAATTTGTAGATTTTCTCCTACCAGCCACATAATTTACAGCTTCACATCGTACAGTACATAGCTGAGAAAGAAATGCTGCGTGGTACAGGGCTAATCATTTGTCCTGCTCTTCAGCTGCACTTTGCACAGTTTATAAATTCACCTCTCAGGCTCCACTTCAGGATTTGATTATGGATTCTGCTGAATATCAGTTCAATGCAAACTCTGTGTTTCTTTGCAACATGTGTCACTTTAATACTGTCCTCTTTTTTGCTATGTCCCTGATAAAAATTAATAATAATAATGACGACGTCTCTGTATCAGTTTGCTGATCAGGTTGGATCAGTTTGCTTAGAAGGGTGGCTGATTCACATGATGTCTTACTTTGGGAATAGTGCAGGGCGTAGCACTAAAACTGACACAATGTTGTTGACAGTAATGTCCCGAAGCAGCCTGAAACGTGCAAGATAAACACACCAAAAGAATCCACTATTTAATACCGCTGGATACCTCTCATTATTTCTTTGGCAGGTTCTGCTCTCTGTGCTGGTGGGCAGCTTTGTTGAGTCAAGTTGGCATGCTGAGACTGTGATGATGCAGCTACTAATATGCAGAAACCAAAGCTGCAGCTGCTTTTTGGAAAGCAGTGCATGTTTTTAAGACATCATTACACTTGAGTTAAGGTCAAAAATTTACCAAAAAACTGTTTACTGTCAGAGCTAAAAGGGCTCCTCAATCTAGTGAAGTGAACTTCATGACTGATACACTACTACACTACTTATACACTACTTTGATACAAATGTAATTACTGTTAGTTTTTCATTTATCATTGACTGTTTTGTGCACTTGATCCTGACACAGTTTCTATTGTTTATAGTCAGTCTGAATTTTGTAATTTGGCTTAACACAAACTGTTAGTCAGTCGAGTATAAAACCTTTCATAACCATTTTACATCTGGCTCATACACAGTCAAAGTGCCTGTGATTTTCACAGTTTAGGTTTAAGCACTTCACAGATGGCTTGGCTCACATTTATCCAAGTGCTGGAGAAATAAATGCAGGTACACATTACAATATGTTTATGCAGAGAACCTAAAATGTGCACATTATGTATATAATACAAGCTGAAAGCACAACACTGAGGAAAGCTGGCAAAACATGAGGTCTGTGTAAATATGCAAATTGATCATTTTATCAGTATCACTTCTCTGTCATTTGGGCATAGATTTGACTATCAAATTAAGTTGTAATGTATTCTTGTGGCGTTTCTGCTGCAGTTAGTAATGCAAAAATTCCCTTAATATGGCTTGCGCATTGCTGATTTCCTCTGCATATTTGCAGCTTTATTGTAAAAAAGAAGTTAGCGTGGCTGCTCTCCTCCCCAAAATCAACTCCCAAAATCATAATGAATCTCAAATATTCCTTTCTCTGTCACTGCCACTGAGTGATTTACTTTATTTAGCATTATAACCATACACAAATGCCACATTAATATATACAGTTCACTTGCTGCACTTAGCAGTCACTCAAAGGGATCTCTCTCACTGAAAGACCCATTAAACAATTTAACGTGGAGATAGGTAAATAGCATTTGGCGTAACTGAATGATTTGCACTAAAAAAACACGAAAAGATAGACATTCAGATTGTGGGATTGGTTTCTAAGGGTCCTAACTGGTGGATGTTACATTCCTGGGCTTGAGTTGGCAACAGACAACTAATTTACTTGATAGATCAACATAATGCTTTGCTGTCCCTTGACTTTGAATGGAGTGACAATAAGTGTTGCTTGAAACTGCGCTTAAGTGCTTCCATTGTAAGATTAAAAAAAAGTTAAACTTTATGGACTTCAACATGAGCCTCAGCCAATCAAAATACATTATGAAGCCTAAAGTCTATATTTTACGCAAAGAAAAAAGAAAATGCAACAAAAGCACAACAAATCAACGAATCATGTTTCTTGGGTCCAAGTTAAGGCAACCAAGTGCCAACCATCTAACTACCGGGTTGAGGCTCATGCAGAACTAAGATTTGTTTCAGTTCCTCAACAGGCCACTTGAGGCAGGCTGCAAAAGCGAACCGATAACCACTGAATAATGTTAAAATGTCCTGTACTGTAAAGCAGAAGTAAACAAATTTACAGCCTGGTTCAAAAAACCGTTTTGTTATCAATCATTTGATTTTACACCATGACAACACTGAGACTGAGGGAACAGAATTTTTTTAAAAAGTTTTTTGTACTATGCCAAGAGAAATTATATTAAGCATTAGATGTATTTCTAATATGACTGATTGTCTTTCGGCTCAGCCAATGGCTGGCCATCATTATTAACCCATCCGTAACTGTCACGCTTAGCGAACCAACCAGCAATTAGTATAAACCCAGCGTTGGTTATTTTTAATTTCACTGTAGAGAACAATATTAATTAATTGATCCATCCATTTAATATAGCTCTATACAAAATTGTGCGGCACATGTCTGTTTAAGAATTTTCTGTAAATGGGGCTGAAACGTCACTGTATTATTGCCGACTCATGTAGATCTGAGAACACAAGCAACAGATAAAACTGTATCAAAATTTCCTTTTTGTATAAAGTGCAATTAAAACCTAGAATAAATGGAGTAATAATACAAACTCATTACAGGATACAAATAAACAAATAAACCATTGCTACAGCTTCATTATTTGGTTGGGGTAGTATTACTGCAGTGACTGTGAACACAATCTGCAATCCTCCTGGAGGCAAATCTAAGAAAGCTTTGCCCTTTCAGTTATCATAAACAGCTAACAGTTAGTTTTGTTTGTCGAGGGGGAAACAAAAATCCATTTGGGCTTAGTTTTTGCATTGACCCATTTCTTCCTCCTAGAAAGCAATTTGTTACCGCAGTACAAGTCAGTTTTTCAAGCATTCAGAGCTTTCGAAAGCATGAGTAAAATAAATCAGATTAACACCGGGTTCAGAGACCGTTAGAGACAGGAAGTTGCTCATCAAACTGAAACGGACTTGACTTGACGGTCTTAGTCAAAGCGTTTATGCTGCGGGATTACAACGCGACTCAGTTACGATAGGTTATACGGAATATCTTACTGAGCATTTGAAAACAGAGTGAATGAATAAAACTGAACAATTGAACATACACTAGTGATACCAGCTTGATTAGCGCCAATGTGAACACTGACATTTTCGTTATTTAATAGCAGAAAAGCTGCCAGCTTACATTATTACACTGTTTAAACTGTCAACACCTGCCTTTCCCAAGCAACCTAACCCTTTATTTCACAATTTGACCACATATGCTACAAGACAGAAACTGTTAAATCTGTTTATGAAACTTCTCTTGTCACTAGAAAGTCACAGCGTACGAAGAACTTGTCAGTGGCCCTTTTGTCTTGCTGATAAAACTGCTTCGGTCTGTTGGTCGCCAGGGAAATCAAGTCACACAGCAACGGCCCCCAATTCAGTCTCATTCCTCTAATAAGGTAGAGTGAAACCAGTCATGGGCTGAACTTCCTACTCGTTACCTGCAGTAAAATCCATTTCTTCAGAATCCGCAAGAAACAGATGGAACACTGATGGAAGAAGACTAAAGGATAAATTTCACTTGGTTATTTAAACTAACTTTTGATGTCGACGTTTTATAGGTCTCAGGAGGCCAGTAAAAACTAAAAAAATAATCAAGAGAAAGCACATAAGTTTGCTTCCCAAACTGTGATGTTTTAATAAATTTTTACAAGTGACAAAGATCTAATTAATGAGAAAACAAACAAACAAAAAAGGATACTGGTTGCTCTGGTCTCAATTAAAAAAAAAGTAATTAACAGATGCCTGCAAGAGGATCAGAATGATTAAAGATGAGAACATACTTGGATGAAGACAAACAGCAAAAATACACTGAAAGACAGCAAAAACTTAATGATAAAGACTGAAAATTTCAATAAAGACGATGCAATTACAGTGAGGGAACGCAAATAATCGCTGGTTCATGAAAAACACTGAGCTTCTAAATTAAGATCTAACAGGATATCGTATCCATACTGTTACGTGAGTGGAAATAACGCAGAATTTAATTAAAACAACTGCATGCTTTAATTTGTGAAATGTCATAATTTCACAATTAAGATAAGCACAAATTTAGAAAAGATCAGATCAAGCTAACAGACTAAAAATAGATAACTGTTATTGTGATGGTAAATATGTACTTTGTGGTAACACATGTTCTTAGTTCTTGCTGTTTCGTCTAAACCGTACTTATCTGTGCCTCCGCTGTCATGGTGCCAAAGAAAACTGCAGTAATGAAGGAAGTGAAGGTCACTGTCACCGAGATTGTTTTTCTTGGCTTCTTGCGATATCTCATTTCTGTACTGCAGGAAACTATGGAAACCGCATCACAAACTGCAGCTGCGTTCCGGCAGTATGAAAAAAAAGAAAAAAAAAGAAAAAAAGAAAACACAAAAAGAACAGATTTTTTTTTCAATCTAAATTCTTTAATCTTTGTAGTTTCTTTAGAAATGTTGCTTCGTTGTTAGGCTTTGTGTCTGAACTCTCCCTCATGAGGTCTTTTCCCGCAGAAACACACAGAAAACAAACGTTGGCGTTATCAGATTCAACTTATCTACCCTAAAGTGTGGTTTAATATCCACGGCAATTACTGTAAAGCCTGTTTAAATGGGTTGTGACAAAAAGAAATGGGATGGAGCTTTTAATTGCTGTGGCTCTTAAGAATAGAGGCAAAGCTATTTAGTAGCTATTAATGCCACATAATGGATGAAATGGATCCGATAGATAGATAGATAGATAGATAGATAGATAGATAGATAGATAGATAGATAGATAGATAGATAGATAGATAGATAGATAGATAGATAGATAGATAGATAGATAGATAGATAGATAGATAGATAGATAGATAGATAGATAGATAGATAGATAGATAGATAGATAGATAGATAGATAGATAGATAGATAGATAGATAGATAGATAGATAGATAGATAGATAGATAGATAGATAGATAGCACCCAGAAGACCCAAAGTTGCCACTGACGATGACTGCGACTACACTTTAGTAAAAATGCCAGTGAGATATAAACGTCACGCAAAATCTGAATCATCTAAAGAATGTGCCGATGATTATATACTCATGGGATAACTAAGAGGACAGGGGGAAGTTAAATAAGACATGTAGATTTGAAAAAGAACCACAAAAATGTCTTTTAAAGTGATGCAAGGGCTTCTTCGCAGCTGACTTCAGATCAGATCTTGATTATCAAAGAGAAACTGAAAAAGGGAAAAAAGCAGCTGGTTTTTGGGATTATAAAGATGTTTCTTTTTCATTCTGAGACACTTTTTAAAGAGAATATGTACATTTTAAGTTAATGCTGAGGATTCTTAAGATACCATATTTTCATCCTTTTTTTATCCCCACTTCATCCTCTTCAAGATCACTGGGGGGAACTGGACCAAATCTGGACTACCAAAAGTTATCCAGATAGATAGATAGATAGATAGATAGATAGATAGATAGATAGATAGATAGATAGATAGATAGATAGATAGATAGATAGATAGATAGATAGATAGATAGATAGATAGATAGATAGATAGATAGATAGATAGATAGATAGATAGATAGATAGATAGATAGATAGATAGATAGATAGATAGATAGATAGATAGATAGATAGATAGATAGATAGATAGATAGATAGATAGATAGATAGATAGATAGATAGATAGATAGACCATATATAACAACGTCAAGCTTCTCCACTATGATTTGTTGAGCTTTGTCATAGGTCCTGACCTTCTAATGTCACTGTCTCTTTGTTCGTGGTGACATTTAAGACCAAATGGTTCCTGCAGGACCAATCCACATAGCAGCCCACCAGCTGTGTGCACGCTGACTCCTGCTCTGCTCCGATACACCCACAGCACAGTCATCAGGGAACCTCTGCAGCTGAGTCACAGTTACACTCAAAATCGGAGGAGTACAGTGTAAACAAGAAAAAGACACCGGATAGTCTTCTGTGGCGGTCCGCTTTTACTGACCACCACATCAGAGCTCTCCATCCACTACTGAGGTCCTTCTGACAGACAGTCAACAACCTACGAGACTGTAGGAATGCTGACACCCATCCCTAGCAGCCACACACTGAAGAGAAGATGTACAACAGGACTGATATATAACAGATAGAAAAAAATCCATCTAGGTGAGTGTTTTCATACTAAAGCAGACAGAGAACAGCATCATCCACACACACTTGGGGCTTGCAGGGAAAATGAAAAGTCAATGGTATGATTCATCTGTTTAGAAAGATTTGATCTGATATGTAGACAAAATTAAAAACAGATTGTTTACTGCCTGCCTGTCAAATCAGCACAGCCTCATCTCTCTCTGTCATTGCTTTTAAGATTACTTTTGGGAGATTTTGTAAGTTCAGAAGCGGTAATGACGACTCAGACAGGAAATAAGGAAAGGAGTGGCAAAGGTGCGAACCTTGACCCAGGGCGAAGTCAGAATGTTGACTGAGGTAAGCTGAAGGCTTCACTGTTTCTAGAGAAAAAAAGGACTGCCCTGAAATGGCCTCAAATTCACATCTCGTATTTCAGATCCACTACACCATCCTAGGATCTCCTTTCAACCATCATATCCCACTGACCTACCCTTAGAGTGGTCATCATCTTTATCACTGCCTTACAACTGATACGACACTAAACTACCAGTGCTGACATTTACTTCTGTGTATTTCTCAGAGAACTATCAGACTGCTTCAGGAGGCCCAATTCACTATCTGATAATCAATAAAACATGCAGTTCACAACATAGATAACTGATAATGTTGCCCGTACATGTGTCTATTAAAAACCAGCTGCCTTTTCTCCTTTACACTGTTGAGCAAAATGAGAATTTGAAGCATATAACAAAATCTGGCATCACTTATGAGACATTTCCTAGATGTAGATCAAATCTGAGTACATGCGTTGCTTTTTAAAAGTTATTTTTATTATTAATTCATTTCTACACAAAAATTGCTCTTTTCCTAAACTGTTCCCGTCGCTGTTATTAGTGCTGACAGTTTTATCTTTGTTTCACAGTCACTAATTACATTCTACGCCGTAATGCCAGCAAGACTAATCATCACCAACCAAAATCATAAAACCAAACTAAACCACTCCCAGTCGATCATATTTCTCAAGTCTTGCAGAACTTTATACACTGCAAAACAGCCCCTCTAAAATAAGCCTAATATTTCCTAAATCGAATCAGAATTGTCTTATTATAAGCAAAAATATATATGCCAATGGGATAAGAAAGATTTTCTGGACTAGAATTCTTAAAACTAGCAGAACAGTCAAAAATAGTCGTCTATTTTTTTTAAACAAGATTTTTTTTTTAAACTTCCTTAGAAATGAGTTTTTGCAGTTTCTGGATTTTAACTTTTTTTTTATGAGAAAACCTTCTATCAAGCTTGGAGACATTCGCTCCACTGCCACTCAGGGCGCATTAGGACACTGAATCACAGAGTCCGGTAATATTACATCCCGGCCGACGCTGCCGCGGCCCACATGAATCACAGTGACCATGTCCAAATACAAGCCAGCACAGCTGAGGAGAGATACACTCACAGGATGATGATGATGTACATCTGTTCAGCAGCTTGATAAAAAAAAAAAAAATTTTAAATGATGTGTCGCTGGGTGAAGATGTCTCGTCCATGCCAGGCTGGTTCCCGCTGATGGGGATTCAGCAACTACTCAAAATACTCAGAGTACAATTAAGGTTTACCAAAGAGCATCTCTGAATCACATCATGTTGTACTTTAAAGCGAATGGACCACACCAACCCTTCCAGCTGAGATTAGAAAGTGCTGCCTCTTGATAACAACTCTTGCACTTGATTGTCACATACAGCGGCATGGGTCAACATTTGGTCAGAACACGGAGCCCTCCTGCCTTATATCAACAATACTGTACATTACACACAGTTTTCTTGATGCATCTTTTTTAGAGCTTCTTCCAGAATAAAGTCCTGTGATATAGTCTTTGGCTGTTTTGTGGTCACAGCATTTAAACGTCCTCCACAACCACACTAGATCCAATGGAGGACCTTTGAGATGTATAAGAATCACATCGTGGAGGTCCTGATCCTAAAACCTGAGATGCGTTTTTACACCCTAGCAAGAAGGCAGTTTACGCAGAAGTGTTACTTAACTCAGTAATGTTATGGCATTAATAACAAACTAATGCTTATACTTGTCAGTCTTACTGGAAATAAAAAGATATATACTGTTTGTACAGAAGATTTGCAGCACTAAACTAAACAGCCACATTTCTGAGACAAGAGCTACACAGCTGCTCAGTCGAGATGTGTGTTGGTAAGGCTTGGAAAATAGATATACATATAAAAAATAAACTTTGATTTATATAAATACCTATAGTTATTGCAGCTGTAGCTGTGTATTGTAAAACTACATAGCAGAAAAAGCGTTTCAGTGAATCTCTGATAGGTCAGGAGATGTTATATATTTCTCGTTAAAGAATGTGTAAGGAGAAAAGGTTGGCAGAAATACAATAAGAAAATAAGCTGTGCGCATGTCAGCCCATGAATAGCAAACCCAGTCCGATGCCGGCTGTTCTGGACAAGTTAAATTCTCCGCTATTGTCTTTACTTCATACAGTAGTGATTATTGCCCTCTATGAACAGAATTCACTGCCATCATGCCAAGTAAAAAATGTTTCACACAGAACTGCAGTCAAAAACAGCTGCTTTTAGACGCAGATATGTTTAACACGCCAGCGAACGTGTACATTGAAATGACATCCTTTAAAATTCTGAGCTTTATAGAAATAAAAAATAAGGCTCACCTCATGAGAAGATGCCCGGTGTACAGCGACTACAGCTCGTTTAAGTCCTGGCCCGTGGCCCATGGCTGCATACCATTACCTGGCTCTCTCTGAGCCCCCATTTCCTGTCTGGCTGCTGTCAATAAAGGCTGCTAGAGCCACAAAATAAATAAATAAATTATATAAATAATATTGCTATCATATTTACATTTGTTAATGGACACAACTTTGAACTTTCCGTTACACCAATAAATCTCCTTCTGGCTTTTCTCTTTAGGGGTTGCCACAGCTGATCATCCATATTCATCTTATCCGGTCTCCTGCGTCTTCATATCCTCATTCACCACATCTAAACATCTTCTGTTTGGTCTTAACCTTTTCCTTCTTCATCACCAGCATCCTTCTACCAATGCATTCACTATCCCTCTCCATAATGTGCCTCTTTTACTTTATACCAAAGATGTCCAGCAAAAATATCCTGAGCAATATTTGTTCAAAACACACATACCTCCCAACACATGCAGATTGTAATCCCGGCGCAACACGGGAGGCATCACTGACTAAGCAAAGATATAGTTCTTTATACCGGGGATTAAGGTTTTAGACTCCCTAGACTTTACCTTGCACAAAAGTGATTAGTGAGAGCAGTCACTGTAAGCACACACAGACACGGACGCTCACAGATAATCGGCAAAAAAAAAAAAAAAATACACAAAAAAGATGCTTCTAGATGAGCTGGGAATCTGGTAAAGGATGGCACTGGCAAACGGCAGATGGACACCTAACGAAAACCTTCCCATGGCTCAATCAGAAAGGGGATTAGAGTTACATCCAGATAATTAATGATCTGAAATGTAAAAGCAATAGCAGCAAGACATGTAGGACCCCAGGAGAGCTTGATCACACTTGAAAAGGATCTTTCTGAGCTATTCTGATTATTTCATTAGAGCATTCACACTCAGAATAAAATACTATTTAAAAGAATACTGGGTGTAATCTAACATTATTCAAGGCGTAAGAAAGTTTTGCAAAGGCAGCAAAAACATTCATCAATACAAGAAATACTTGTGGTAGACACTCATTGCTGTGCTGTTAAAAGCATCTACAAATTAGTTGCAAACCTCATTGCTGCATGCTGTAAACTGATGCATCTACATCTTCAGCAGAAACTGACCACCGTCGTGTATCAAGAATTATACGCACATTTGTTTCCTCTTTTCATTGCTACTTTAAAATGTATAAGACCACAGAGACAATCAACGCACGGAGGGGAAGTCTGGCTCCTTGCAGGCCAGTACTGAACAGGAATACATACTTTTTAGAAGAAAGAGAAGAAAGTTACCAGTTTACGCATCTTGGTGATAAAAAAAAACAACAAAAAAACATTTCTATTAGTACAACTTTCATCCAACGACGAAACAAATTGCATTTAAATGGGAGCATAATGGCCAAAGTTTGAGGTTCAAGCCAGTGCAGCTTCTGTCCTCATCGTCCAGCTGGGCAGTCGACGCATTTCTGAGGGACAGCGCGGAGGTGACAGCTCTGCCAAACCGGACGGAGATCAGCGCACGCTCAGCAGGGATTGCGCCTAAGCAGCTCCATCTCTTAACACCCAGATGGGTTATAACACTACCGCACACTTTGTCAGAGATCAAAGCCCCACAGAAGACGCCAGAAGCCCCTCAGATGGGCATTCCAAAACCAGGAAGGACATACGATGTGAGGGTGGATGAATCACCAACGATGCAGAAATTTTAAAAAGTAGAGCCATTCCCTGCATACAGAATTCCGGCACATGAGAGACATTCAATCCGTGAAGCGCTTATTTCTGTCCCCTGGACAAAAAAACAATGGATCAACGTCTTTGTCACACCTACCTCACTCAGGGTCTCCATCCCACTCACACTTCTGCTTTCCCTCAGCATCCCAAAGCATCGCTGGACGAGTCGGAGGGGGAGAAACACGACGGTGATGCAATGAGGCTGACGCAGCGCCCGAAGAGGAGGATCCCGCCAATCAGCGCGTAATCCGATGATTTTCTCACCAATCCAATAAAACGGTGAAAGTGAGGGCTGCGCTCGGACAGCGCTGTGGTAGCAAGGTAGATTGACGCTGTGGGAGAATTTATAGTCAACTCGTGCAAAGTGTTTCTGGTTCATCCTGCAGCAGAGAGCTGCGTGCTTAATTAAGTTTTTATCAAGGATGTATGAAGAAAAAGCAAGAGATCCAGAAGTCAGCATGCCTGTCTCCACTGTCGGCTCAAAAGATTAAATGTGGGATTTGTTTTATTTCACTTCATTTTATTTTATTTTATTTTATTTTATTTATTGTAGCAGTGCTTCAAGTTTACCGAGACTGGGTACATTCAAAGATGGACAAGAGTAAAAAAGTAAGCGTAATTATTTTTCCTGAATTAACACAATTTACTATATAAATGCCAGCGGTGCAGCAGCTACTTTATCTTGTTCGTGTATTTGACTTGTTTAATACCACTTTTAGTTTTACTAGATTAAATTAATTCCATATGCTTTGCCTTTCCGATTTATAGAGAAGACACGCTCAGCCTACAGGTGAACTAAGTTTGGACCCATGCTCTTCATTTCCACTGTATAAGATTGTATGTGTTCAAAAAAATGTTCATCTTTTCAAATGCTTATGATGCACATATGAAGAGTTACCTGACCGTCTTTAAGTGGACATTTGTGATTTGTGCTCCAAAAGCCCTTCCAGGGGAAGGATATGTAAAGGAGATTACCGATGGCCTGCAGGGATCTGCTGACCTCCTCCTGTTTACATGCGGACGTCTCTCCACACTTGATAACTTCTGCTTCCTCCGCCACTTCAAACTGAACTGCTTCCTCTTTGTGTCTAATGTGGAGGACCTCCGGAGATGCAGCCACTCGGTTTGTATCATGAATAAAATGACTGAGTTTATGATACTGACTCAGCATTAATGTAATTACCTTTTCAGACTTGTCCACATTTTCTCTTAATGAATCTTGATATTCTTGTGTTGATACTTTTTATATTTAAAAAATAGTCTCAGATCATTGTTGCTTTTTTTTTTTTACTTTAAGATTAAAGCACAACTCTAAAAGTATCACTGAAAAACCTGCTGCTCATGAACAAGCGTGCAAACACGCAAGAACATCTCCACTAGACTGCAAATGTTGAAAACTGTTATTTTAGATTAATGCAACCATTCACCAACGGTAAGGAGGCACAATCCCAGTCTTTGTGTAATATATCTGTCAGATATGTGTAATATATCTTTTTCAGGGTGTAAAGTCCTTTCTTTGATGTTGTCACTTATTGTAATGATTGGAGGTGGGGTGTGGCAACTACCTTTATTTTTGAAACATCATAGATATTATAGCTGCTAACTTAATGTTGACTTTAAGCAACATTGCAGGGTTTTCTCTGCTGGCAAGATTTGGCCACACAGGCTCCAGGTTCTCTTTTCTGGTTGCATTTAAGCTTACACACAAATACACACATGTAAATGACTGAAAAACAACTCTATTTATTATTATTATAAGTATAATTACTATGATCTTTTATTGTTTTTAGGATGTTGTCCAGTTGTGTGACAGGACTAACACCAACATACTTTACGTTTTTTACATTCTAATAGACCTTTAAAGAAACAAAGGCATCAATGATAATAAACACTTTATTACCGGTCGATCAGCAACATAGTAAGTGAACCACGTTGACAGCATGATATTCTTTTATCTTGTACAAAGTAAGATATATTGTCTAATCTACAAAAAAGAGAGAAAAACAGATACACAAGTCTTCATTTCAAAATATTTTTTGTTGAAATTGGATACAAATGTCTAAAACAAATATGATTACCACCAATTCAATTGTATATAATATATTCCTTTAGTATTAAAAATAAAATAATTCCAAGATGATTTTAGTCATCTGCACACCAGGTGCTAAAAAAGGTAAATGCAAAATGTTACGCTGAGATGTAATCCTGAAAAAAACAATACAAAAGCAGAATATTGAGACTGGTGTATTGAAGTGACGTGAAGAAGTAAAAAAAAAAACTGTGAGACTTTAATAGCCAATTTCTTTTAAATTAAGTAAATGGGGTGTCGTTGTTTTTTAAAAGAAAACAACAACTCATCATAGATGTTTTTACTTTGTGATGCTGAAGAACAGAGAACTGTAAGACAAAAACCTCAAACTTGATCCAAAAACAGTCAAATCAAAATCAAGTGTTAACAGCAGTCACTGTCATTATGAAACTTGTAGTTGTCACAAGTTAAATCTATTGCTCTTTAATTCCCTACAGATAGTTTCACAGGCAGAAAGGCGCTTGTTAAAGTAGTCGTGAGCTGTGACCGGACGCCGACTGGTGCGTCGGCATGACTGCCGACAATCAGGAAAAACAATGATGAAAACAAACTCCAGTAAATGGAAGATGACACGCTTCATGTCTGCATTCACTTTCTGCACATTATCATCCTCTGCCTTTATCATACTTACAATTACAACCTGCTTTTCCACACCATTTATATGTTTATACACAGTTTTCTTTCATAGCCTTACTTGTCATATTCCCTTTTGTTTCACTTAGCTGCACAATCTTCAGCCAAACACTTTCTTAATTATACCTACAGGACCATTTTCACTAGAATCTTACCAAACCATTCAGTCTTTTGTGCTTATTATTAGAATGCGTTTGATGAAACTTTATTTCAAAGGACGCTTCTGGGAACAGCTTTTCTGTGCTGGTGTTTGGGAGATGTAGGGGAGCTCTCTGTTGGGGGCCACTGCGGTTTAGTCAGCTGAATGTCTTCCTCTATCTTAAACGTTTTCTTTGGTGGATTAGCCTGTGGGGGCCAAACTACGGATATTTTGCTACCATGTGGTTTGCTTTCATCCATTGTTTTAGTTAATTCGTTTTCACCTCTGTGGGCTTTGTCTACAGGATTTAAGCTACTTGTGGAATATCCCTGTTCAAGTTTCTCGTCAGAGGGGATCGGTCCATCACTTCCTGCGGGAGGTTTCTGGCCGAGTCCATTATCGCAGTTCCCTTGAGACTTTAAGAGTTGTTTGTAATGGTGTAGACAGTAGAAATGGCCATTGAGAGAGACATAATTTCCAAGGCTACGTTAAAGAAAAATAAAAAAAAAAGAATTACGTCAGCTGTCAATGATCATATAAACAGAAAAAAAAAGATTTGTTAATAAATACCACTTTTACCTTAATTTATTTTTGCAGTGCTCACAGCAGAAACAGGATTTATGGTACTTCTTTTTGTCCACTATCAAAGCATCCATCGGATAAGCTCTCTTCCGACATACCGTGCAGAGCTCCGACTTCGGAA
Organism: Xenentodon cancila; assembly: GCA_014839995.1. NCBI lineage: Eukaryota > Metazoa > Chordata > Actinopteri > Beloniformes > Belonidae > Xenentodon > Xenentodon cancila. The sequence goes on from CM026200.1 coordinate 7,406,828, forward strand.
CTCGAACCTGTTTAAAAAAACAAACATTCAATGCAAAACATTGAGGCGTTATTCATTTATTTCAAGTCCTTTATCGAGCATTTCTGAGGTGTTTGTTGACGCTGAAAGCAACTTTCCATTACAGTTAAAACCACAAAGCCGTTAACTTTGCTTGCTTCTGAAAAGGTGCAGTCATTCTTTTCTGTATTAATTACACTCTTTCACGGATCGTGCAGAGAAGCTACACAGTTAATGAATTTTTGTACTTCACCCGTACTTTAATTGAACATATTACTCATAACTCTTACCTTATGATCACATTTAGAGTATAATAGAAGATAAAGTCTGGTAATGGGTTAGTATGTGGCTTCTGTGTGACTGCTGTAACCATATAAAATATTCACATTATCGATTGCCGTCTTTCTCTATAAGTCATCCGTGATGTTGTTTTTTTCCTCTAAGTGACATGAAGGTTGTGAGATGTGAGAGTGGGTGAACTGCGTGGACCCTGGCTAAAGACACGGGTGGGGTTTTTCACGTAGATCAATCTGCACAGGCATAGAATAAAGCAGGACGTGACTCACGGGTATTTTAAAGGGGTGGCCTCAGGGTGGCTTTGTTCTCTACTGATGCAATTTACAGTCTGAACCAGGGAGAATTACCAACCAAACATCAGCGCATTAGCAACACATGCAGCCACTGTTAGTTTGGCGGTAGACTAGTCTTCAAGTTTATTACAGAAAAGCTTTCGCAATCTAAACAAAACAGCAATTAGAGCCACCTCTTTTCTCACAGCAGAACACCAATCCGTCCATAGTTCATGCCAATCTGTGTTGTTTCATGCTGTTTTTGTTTTATTTTCTTTACCCAATGAGATGGTCATCTGATCTGACACAGCTTGTGATGTAGTCTCCTCAGAAATGGTGTAGCCAAGACTCTTGAAAACAGTCTCGCTCTCTGTCCATGTTTTATGGAAGTTTTGCAGCAGCTTTTCTGTGGCATCTTCGTCATACGTTGGCGTCCCCCTCGCGGCTTTTCCTTTAACTGCATCTGCGTAGGAGAAAGGAGCCAGCTGGGATGAGACGCTTTCAGTGCGCTCAGTGACGGCAGTCTTTGTTCCCGTGATCTTGTTGCCAAATTCATCAACCTTTGAGAAAGTTTCTGTGATGGATTTGGTTTCAGAGAAGGTTGGAGGTTGTGCTGGTACAGTTTCTGCCTCATTTTTCTGCAGAGGGAGGGGACTGCTCTGCCTTGAGTCTCTCTTTGTCTCTTGGGTGCATTCCTGCTTTGAAGTGTCTGCTGTTGTTTCACTAAGACTTGACAGAAGCTCCTCCTGATCCATTTTCCCTTCTTTCAGGGAAGAACTTTCCTCACTCAGTTCAAAAACATTTTTAATAGCCTGGATGTCAAAAGTTGGCATTTCCTGTTCTATGATGTCTGCTTTGTGTTTGTCACGTTCTGTGCTTTCAGCGTCGTTCGTAAGGTGCTCTGAGCATTCAAATTTGTTTACAAGACTAGATAAGTCTGCCCTGGGAAGCTCATCATTTTCTTTGCTTTTATCTTCTGCCTCAAGCTCCTCCATCTCTGGGCCAAGTCTTTCAGGGATAGCAATGGGTTCCTTGCGTATATAGGTCTTATTTATTTCAGCTTTTTGAGCCTCCTCGAAAAACTGTCTCTTTTCTTTGACAGATGCAGAAGATAGTTCTAAATCATCCGAAGGTTCAGTGAGCGTTGGATCATTTTCCAAACGACTTAGTACGTTGTTTCCATTCAGACCCTGGGCCTCATTCTCTGCTTTTACATCAACAAGATGAAACTCCTCTAATAAAATCTTCTTGGGCATTTCTGCTTCAGTCAGTTCCCCTGAAGCTTCCGCAACATGGGACTCAATTTTGATTTGCCGATGGAATGATGTGGGCAGTTCCACTATTTCTGATTTCTTCTCTGGGATTTGATGGGTGAGCAGTGGCGGTGGGGTGACGCCACGTGAGAGCTTTGCTGTTGTGTCCTTAAGCCGAGCCAAATTTTCCGCTCTGTCAAATGTTGGAGAAGGCGTGATTCTGGTGATGCGTGATGTCGGAGTGTCACACCTGCGTGGCGGTGGAGTTGGAGGCGTGGGCGGCCTGTGTAGCAGAGTAGGTGATGGAGTAACTCTTTGGGGAGAGTCAGTTCTTCTTGTGGACTCAATGGTGATAAATGTTGGTGAGGGAGAACGCATTCTGAGTAAAGGTGATGGAGCTCGAAGGTCAAGAGATTTGCACAGACTCACTTCTGCTTTCCTGCTTTCAAGTGAAGTGCTTTTCTGACTTTGGCTCTCAACTTTGGAAGAACCAATACTGACCTTTGATGCTTTTGACATTGCTGGACCAGTAAATTCTTTCTCTGAAACTGGCTCAGATTCATGCTTTTCCATCATTTCACCTGCTAGATGTATTACTTCGGTCTCTACAACTGTCCTTACATTTGAGAGGGTTTCTTTATTTTTCTGAGCGTCACTCTCTGCTGCAGATGCTTCTAGTTGAGGTCTCATCTCTGCTGGTATTTGCCTCTCTGGCCCCATACTCAGCAGACTCTTCGCAGATTTTGAACTAGTCATCTCTGAAATGGTTTGTATCTTCGTGCTGTGAGAGATTGACACTTGGACCTCTTGCCTCTGAGATTCTTCTGTTCTCGTTGTGGATCGTACAAGTTCATTTTGTCCTGACTCTCCTGTCACAGTAACTGAGAAATCCTTACGTTGTTTTGATGGTTCCTCAGTGTTCTGCTGAGTAACTGACGCCGCTTTCTTTTGAGATCCTTTCCCATTCTTTTGAAAGGCTTTTTGCTGCAGGGAGTTCTGATCATCTTTACTGCCAGTGCTCACTTCTCTTTTGACTTGAGTGTGCTCTCCATTCATACTTTGGTGATTTTGTTCAGATGTTAATTTGTTGGTTTCTGTTGTATCTTTACCTTGACCTGGCTGTGCACCCGCTTTAGACTTTTTGGATTTCTTTTTCTTCTTTGCTGGAGTTGTAGTTTCTGGTTGGCTGTCTGCATTGCTCACAGCTGCAGCGACAGCAGCAGGAGGAGGAGACAAAGTGACTTTCTTTATCCCCAGCTTTAGCTCTGCACCTCCCTTCATGTCCTGTTTCAAATCTTGAGAAAGACTTGGCTTCTCGCTCTCACTGGGCACTTTTATATCCGCAACCTTGTCTTCTTTATTGTTCTTTTTCAGTTTTTGGTTTTGTTTGCCTGTTTTCCCATTATTATTTGTAGATGCCTTCTCTGTTTGCGTTGGCTGATTGGAAACATGTTCTTGGATCTCCATGGGAGAACAGTCAGATCTCTTCTTGTTTGAATCATGCAATGATTTGACTTCTTTGCTTTCGAAGGAACTGATATTTTCTTTTCTAGATAATTTCTTGGATAACTGCTTTACATCTGCTGTGGGTTTCACATTTTGAGCAGAGGTTTTCTTTTCTTTTCTATCTTCACATTTCTTGGAGCACTTTGTTTTATAATTTATGCTTTCTGTCTTTGTAGCATCAGTGACTGAGTTCTGGACTTGGTCTGATGTGACACGTGGAGCAGACTGTTTGGAGGAAACAGACACAGTTTTCTGCATGGTGGCATGCGTGTGTTGTGTAACAGCTGTGATGGATGACGTCTTTTGAACGGAGACAACCTTGGAAGCCTCATTAGATACAATTTGCTGTTTAGCAGAAGATATGACTGTGGAATCTGCATCGATTTTCTCATTTCTCACGTCGGCATTGCTTCGTGTGGTATGTGAGACTACGATCTGCTTGGATAAATCACGCGCCAGAGAGTCTGAATGAGCTGAAGTGTTTTCGTCTCCCTCCGGTGTGGTTACTGGGCTGCTGTAACTTAACTGCTCTTCAGCGGAAAGCATTTCGAGAGCGGTGTTAAGTGAGTCGTGTATGAAACTGGGAGGTGGAGTAGTTGGGGGTGTGTTTTCCTCCTTGAGCTTACGGTACATTTCTTCTGCTTTTATTAATGGCGTGTTAAATCTACTGCTTTTTCCTCTTGTGATTGGAGGAGGAGAGGGAGGAGGAGTGAATTTTACAGGTGTGTAAACTTTCTTTGATGGTTGCGGTGACTCTGGTGGGACTTCATATGTAATGGTCTTTGAAACGTCGGTAGTTACTTTTATTTGACTTTGACTGATTTCCACTCTTTTCTCAGATGTTGCATGTTTTGTTTTGCTGATTTCCACTTTGGGCTCCAGCTTTGGCACTGGATGTAACACAGGAGCTTTCACTTTTTTGACTGTCATCTTTTTTGCTTTTGCTGGTGAACGAAGATCAGTCGGTTCTGGCATAGTCTCCAGTTCTTGCGGAGATGGAGGAGGAGGGAGGAAGTCCTGCTCACCGGTGAGTGCTGGTGGTGGCGGTGGTGGTGGAGGCAGAGGATCGATGTCAACATCAGCAGAGGGAGGAAGAGGACTAGGAGGAGGAGGAGGAAGAAGGTCAGTGTCTGTCACTGGTGGAGGTGGAGGAGGGAGAGGCAGGTCAGGCTCTGGTGTTGGTGGCTTTAACATGTAAACATCCGTTTTTACTTTGGTCTTACCCACTTTTATCATCCCCTTTGGACTTGACTTAAGATTACGAAACTCTGTCTTTACTGTTTTGATGCCATGACTTTGGGTGATGGTTTTGTGCTCCACCACAGTTGATTGCTGACCAGACTGCTCAACAGTACATACTGCAGTCTTAACCGTATCAGTTTCAGAGGTGATCGAGGGATTTTCATTGACTGTCACAACTTCTTTCACTGTTTTTATCTTTTGCACATTTCTCTGTGCGTCAGAACTCAGGTTTTTCACTGGAGGGCTCTGCTGGACTCGAACTCTTCTGTATGCTTTGTGCCTGACTTTGGGTGCTTCGCGCTGTGCTGTTTCCAACAGCGACTTAATTGTGCCTTTAACATCACCCTTTATAACTTCTTCTTTTTCTGTTTGGGCTTGCTCTTGTGTCTCATATAGGGATTTAATTGACATCTTAATGTCACCCTTCACGTCATCCTCAAGACTCGCCCTCCTCTGCATCCTCGGCGAAGCTGGAGGCTCCATGAAGAGCTGAATCGTCCCTCTGACGTCTCCCTGAACATCTATTTCTTGTTGGCACTTTCTCTTTTCGCTGGAGGCATCTTGTAGACCTTGCATTGCTGTGTGGATATCACCCCGTACAATTTCTTCTTTTTCAACTTCCCTCACTGCTTGCTTTGCCAGTTCCAGGGATTTCAGAGTGGCTTTCAGGTCTCCAGGAACTAAGTCCTCAACAACAGTTTCAACTCTGGATGTTGCTGATTTCTCAAGAGATCTCAGGGCCCCTTTGATATTCCCTGGTATGATGTCTGGCTTTTCCACCTCCTTGTAGTTCCTCTGAGCTCTCTCCAAACACTGGAGCGCTTTCGGGATGTTGCCTTTCACCACCTCCTCTTTGTCCACAATAACCGTCTGATTCACTGATTCAGACAATGAGCTCAAAACAGCCCTTAAATCCCCTTTGACCACCTCCTCTTTCTGGATTCTTTCTAATGAGAGTGTTGGCTCTGACATGAAGACTTTCACTGTGTTATGAACATCTCCTGGGATAACATCCTCCACTGTACGCTCAATTTGCGTTTGATTACGGCCAAGGATGAGTTTGGTGCCCTTAATGTCACCCCCAATAATCTTCTCTTTTGCTGTTGCTGTGTCAGCTGGAGTGTCATCAGGTGCTATGTGAAGCTGTTTTAGATAGTCAAGAGCTCCAGATTCAATACATGTAGAGTAAAAGTTTACATTTCCTCTTTCAGTGTCGTCTACTTTTATCTTCACTGCCTGATCTGTTTTGTCCAGGCTGGACAATCTTTGAAGAACACTCTTTATATCCCCCTTTACAATGTCTTCTTTTTCAACACTAACATTTTCATCTTGATTTAGAAGGGAATATATAGTCATCTGTACATCTCCTTTTTCATCCTCCTGGATGAGTATTCCATGTTTGGCTGACCCGCTGTCATTGAGGAGGTTTTTAATAGCTTCTTGAACATCTCCATGAAGTATTTCCTCCTTTTCAATATTGCTAGATTGCTGTTGACTGAAAAGTTGCTCTACTGTTGAACTGATATTGCCCTTTTCTTCTGAATCTATGACTATCTGATGCTCCTTCTTCTCCTGATTGTTCAGTAGGTTCATCATAATTGTCTGCAGATCTCCCCTGACAACCTCTTCTCGCTGAATCTCTGGAGCTTGTGTATTCATTAGTTGGTATTTTGCCATCCTTACATCACCAATTTCATCAGCTTCTAAGAGTATGCCCTTTGACTTCACCATTTTCTGACTGTAAAGTTCTTCAAGAGTTCCCTTGATGCTTTTGCCCAATATTTCAGTCTTTTCCACTTTGGCCTCATTAAAGTCATCGAATGGTGTAGTTTCAAAGAGCCATGTTGTGGTCTTTACATCTGCTTTGGGAACCTCCTCGTAAGTGATGGCTGTTTCCTCGTGCTCTTCCACCTCTTTAATGTGGTCAAGAGGATTTTTCTCAAAAAGCCAAACTGAATGTTTAACATCTCCCTTTGCAACATCTTCCTTTTGAACTGTTTCAATAAGGTTTTCAGAGCTCATGCTTTTTATTTTGTCAATGGACTGGGTCTCAAATCTCCACTTTGCCGTCCTGACATCACCTTTTTGTATTTCACTCACATTAACAGTCCTAACTGAATCTTGGGACAAGGTGTCAGTCTCAAAACGATGCCTATTCACGCTAACATTGCCCCCCTGAATGTCCTCCACAGTTTTTATTAAAGTCTTGTTTTCTTCAGCAATCCTGTCAAGAGGTTGTGTCTCAAATTTCCACTTAGCAGATGTGACATCTCCTTTTTGGACATCCTGTTGTGTGACAGATTGAATGACATAGACCTCATCTGAGTCTTTGATGGCATCAAGGGGCTTGGTTTCAAACAGCCACCGGGTTCCAATAACATCTCCCTGTTTCACTTCCTCACTGGTGACGGTGGTGACCTCATGATAATGGCCCTCTTTGTCCTGAAGAGCGTAAAGAGGCTGAGTTTCAAACATCATGGTGTAATTTCTCACATCACCCTTCTCTTCTTCATCGCAGACAATTCTCTGGATTTTCTTTGGTTCCATCTCAGGGGAAATTTCTTGGATTTTATCTAAGGACTGGGTCTCAAAAATGAAACGACCCTTGTATACATCTCCACCTTGTATGTCGCTCACTGTTCGATTGCTCTTACATTCCTCTTGGCTCTCAAGCAGGCCTATGGTGTCCATGGATTGGTTTTCAAAGAGCCATTTACAATTCACAACTTTTCCTCCTTGTATGTCCTCAGTCTGAACTTTCCTGAGGTTTTGCATCACTTCATCAGATGTAGAAGTCATAATATCAGATGTTTGGTTTTCAAATATATACTTCATCTTAGACACATCTCCAGATGCAATGTCTATCTCTGTGACCCGTTTATAAGAGTCTGTGTCCTCCCCAGTGAGGTTCTCCAGTTTCTCAGACTCAAAAAGAAAACAGGCCATTCTCACATCCTTTCCTCTAATGTCTTCTTGATTTACAGTACATGTTTTCAAGACTGTTTCTGTTTCATCATGGATAGCATCAAGTGCTTGAGTCTCAAATAGCCAGGTGCAAGTTTTAACATCTCCTTTGCGTACCTCTTCAGATTCGTTTTCCCCCTTTAACGCCACTCTTTCATACAGGATGTCCATTGGTTTTGTCTCAAATAGCCACTTGCAAGTTTTCACATCCCCCTTCACTATGTCAAGATTTTTACTTGTTACCACAGTTTCCTCATCTTCAATGTTGCTAAAGTACTTAATAGCATCAAGAGGCTGCGTTTCAAACAACCACTTTGCAGTTGTAACATCACCAGACTCAATTTCTTGTTTGGATATGCCCTTGATTATTTGATAATTTACAATGCTTTCATCAAACTGATCGATTGGTCTTGTTTCAAACATCCATTTGTAGGTCGTCACGTCTCCTTTCACGATCTCCTCACGCCGCACTGTTTTCACCTCATGGAAGTGCCCTGCACTGTCTTGCATGGCGTACATTGCAGAGGACTCAAACAGGTTTTTATTTGATTTCACAGAGCCAGATGTTACACCCTCGATGAGAATCCTTTGAGATTCATCCCTCTTGCTTAAATCTGTGCTCTCAAAGATGTACTTGTAGTTTGAAACATCCACTTTATCAATTTCTTCAAGGTCAATAGTTCTTATGACTTCTTTCTTTTCATCCCTTATTTGCTCTAACGGTTGGCTTTCAAATCGCCATTTCTGATGTCTAACATCACCCTTTTCTTCATCAAGTGCTGCAGCTTTTTTAAGTTTGCCAACCTCGGCCAACTCTTTCAGTTCTTCACTTGGAACTGTTTCAAAATAATCTCTGGCTGATCTAACATTACCGACAATAATGTCCTCTTTTGTTAAGGGGCGATTATTTGAGTCATCTTTTAAACTATCCATTGGCTGTGTCTCAAATACCCAGCAGTTTTTGCGAACATCTGCCCTGCAGCTGGTGCCATCCTCCTGTGTGAGGTCATCGTCAATATTCACCGTTCGAACTATCTCTTTCTTCTCCTCTCTTATTTGCTCAAGAGGCTGACTTTCAAAGCGCCACTTTTGGTGTCTCACATCCCCTTTGATTTCTTCATCTACTGCTGCTATTTTAAGTTTTCCAACCTCAGGACAGTTCTTCCTGGCGACTTGAGGACTGGTTTCAAAAAAGTGCCTGGCAGATCTAACATTGCCCCCAATAATGTCTTCAATAGACTGAGGTCTAGCATTGGAGTCGTCCTTCAGAGAATCCATCGGCTGGGTTTCAAACACCAAGCAGTGTTTGCGCACATCAGCGCCGATGATCTCTTTCGTCTCCAGTTGTGAACCTTCCCACTCACTGACAGAATTTATGGTTTTGATCTCAAATAACCACCTTCCAAAGTTTCCCTTACTACTGTCCTCCATGGAAAGACTACATACAAGTTTTAAAGGAGCTGACTCCTCTGTTGTCATGTCCAAGGGCTGAGTATCAAAAAGCCAACGTGAAGCAAGAGAGTTCCTCAGTTCAGTTTCAATTTTACGCACAGACTTAATCTCAAGCATCTGGCTCAATTGTCCCATGATGATGCATTTAAACTGGGTGTCAAAAGTACTTGTTACAGTTTTCTCTTCTCCATGAATTTCCTCTAACACTGACCGTAGGCTCAGCAGATGGCTCTCGTCAATGGTCTCGGTGTGCCCAAGGTTTTCCATAAATTTATTGTCAATCATGTAAATGGTGGCATGTCCATCCTCTTCAGTAAATTCAATCTCTTTTGTTAAATCCTCCTCCTTGTGCATTTTGTTTAGAGTGTCCATTGTTTGGGTTTCAAACAACCACGCTGCAGCACGGACGTCACCCTTCTCAAATTTATTGAACTTGTTTTTATATTCTGTTGAGTTGGTGTTCAGTGAGCCCAGCTCATCAATTGGTTTAGTCTCAAACATCCACGCTGTGCGTCTCACATCTTTTCCCACAATCATCTCCTGTTGACTGAGTTTCTTGTCGTCTTCATCCTCATCAGGGCTTTCATCTTTAATAGTGTCCAGTGGTTTGTTTTCAAACATCCAACGTACTGCTTGGACATCTCCTGGGAGAATCTCCTCCCATTCTCCATATTCCTCTTCATTCACATAATCGGGACTGCTGTCATCGTCCTCATACGTATATGCTTGGTTCTCTACATGGTTGTTCTCGCTTTCATTGTATTCACTGTAGAACTCCTTCTCAATGTTTTTGCGAACCTCAGGATGAATGTGCTTGTAAAGACGCTTCAACTCAGACATCCCCTTCTGCTTAAAGTAAGCCTCTCTGTTGAGTTGGTGCTTGGATGTGTTTACTGGCCTTGGAGGCTCATTTGAGTATTGATCTGCTGGGGTATGCTCGCTGTCTGGTGGCATTTGTAGCAAATCTGGAGGAGGGGGCGGAAGGTAGTCAGAGTCCTCAGATGGAGGCGGTGGAAGATCCTTGAAATCCAGTACTGAGACTGTTGTGCCTTCTGTTGCTTCCATAGCGGACGCCTCAGACACTTCACTAGTCACTGTGTTTTTTTGAGTCACATATGAAGACCACTTAGATCGATTGATGTCACGTCCAATCTTTGTGAAGAAGAAACAGAACATTTGCGAGTAAATTAACGTAATATTTAAAAGGCAAACCCAATTCAGAAAAACCTGGAACAGTGAAGAAAATGCAATAAAATAAAAAATGATGAGTGAAGTGACTCCAACATTTACTGGACTTATCGTTTCATTGCAAACTGTAAACATCCCAGATGTTTTAAGTTTGTTCTTGTTTTTTCTTAATTTGGTAATACATATCCATTTCTGCATTTCAGGCCAGCAACACTCTGAGATGGAGGGAACTTCTAATTAAAAAAAAAAGTAATGTCAAAAGGGATTTTAATGATGACTTGGTACAAAAGAAGAGGAAAAGATGGGCAAAAAATCTTCAGTGTGTCAATATACATATGTGCGTGAAAATTGTAAAAATGTTATTAATGAATGTTCCCTCCAAGAAAACTGAAAGAAGTTTGTATATTTCATATATTTTCATATTTTAGCACATGGCATCTTTCCCAGGAATGATCACATATTTTACAGCAACACCTCTCACCAACAGAGAAAGTGTTTGACACAAAGAATGATACCAGGTGAACCCCGTTACACCTTACGACATGCTTGCTGATAAATGCGACGATGAATGAGACAAATGAGACTAAGTGACACCTGAAACTCCGTATCATTTGGTCTGCTCAGTGCCAGAGATCATTTCTGGCGTTTTGAGAAGTAATGACATGACAAAGCGCTTTAGCATCTCAATTGTTTTTTGAATTCGTTGCAGACCTAAAATGAACGGATGTATATTTACAAAAAAAAAAAAAAAGCAGACACAACAAATATGAAAAATGCGCTCTTCTGATACTCGTCTCAGCAGAAAACAATAAATTCCCCGAGGGAAAGTTACAGCAATAAAAAGTTGACAGCTATAACCATATTTCTCCAGATTTTCAGTGCAGTAGCGTGCTGAGTGTAACAGTCCTGCTCTTCCACCACAGGAAGCTGTATTACTGTCAAGTTTTGCTTTTCCCTGTCATTAAAAGGCTGTTTGGACCTGATGTTTTCACGTGCGTGGCTCAGCTTTGAATATTCAGGAAGAGCTATTAAAAGGCAACTGCTCGAGAGCACAGACACACAGCTCTTTAATTCAATGTTGCTGCAGAAATGAACAGAAACGATGAGCGCACGTGTAGATGCTGCGTGCTTTTCATAGAGAATTTCTTTGCATTTTATTTGGAATTAGAAGAAGCGACAACAAAACATCCTGCTGGAAACTCTGACAACTTTTTTGTTGTCATATCAGGTAAGCAAGAGGTCCTTGTACATTTGTGATCACACCGTTAGAAGAACGTGACTAAATGTGGCCCAGACCCCGTCTGAATGTGGCCAGCTGAACGCAACGGCGTTGCTTCCTGAGTACGTTAACATCTGTCCACATGGGACCGGATCAGCCAGAACACGTCAGTATCAGGTTTGAAAATTACTTTCCCACCTGACGAGAGTTTAAATCAGTTTAAATAACTATGATTTACACCACTCATTCTCGACTGATCTGGACATAAACTCACCTCCAAAATGACAAGCGATGACGATGATTGAGGTAAGTTTTCAACTTCTCAAATTTATTTAATGAAAATATGCTGCAGTTTAAACCTAAAGATTGTATATGAAACGTGAAATTAAAAAGAAGATCTACAACAAATGGAGGTACTTTCAAAAAGACTCAAAAGACCTGCGCACGTTACCTTTACCTGAGGCAACGCCCCACAACCCGCTGAAAATGGGTCCGTGACCCACTTTTGGCTTCTGACCCAACAGTTGAGAATCATCGATTTACATTACAAAGTTTATCTTTGACAAGGTCAGTTTTAAATGTATCACAGAAACCCCAACGTGTGAAGGAGGTAAAGTAAAAGAATAAAAGAAAATCATCAAATATATGCCAACAAAACAAGACCTTGTTCATTGTCTGAGCGTTTGCTGATGGAAAGTAAGTTTTTAAATGTTAAATGAAGTCACTGAACAGTCACATATAAACAGTAATATTATATATTCAACAAGGTATCCTGCTTGCGCAGTTAATTATTTTTGTCATTTTAATTCACTTATATTTCATTTCAAAATATAAATGAATATAGTTAAAAAAAAAACATCATATGCCCAACTGAAGCAAAGTTTAAATTCTTACCTTAACTGGTTTGTGTGAAGCAGCCTCTTCTATAGTTTTTTCGAAGCGATCCCTCAGCTCTTTCGTAGTGTACCTGGGAAACTCTTCCTCTAAAACCATCACAGCCGTGACAAAAACAATGACGGGCTTTAATTCAGCACAGCAAAGACAACCCATTGCATTAGCATGTTTTTTTAACAACCTCCTACCTGTTTCATTTTGATGGTTTTCATAAAGGGATTCTGAGTAGTTGTCGCTGCATGACACCTGTGTGTATTTCAAACCGCAAAGACAGTCAAATGAAAGTTGACTAAAAACTGTGCAGAAATAGAAGTGTAGAAACGCTGTAACGTCCAAAAACTGCATTGTTACACCAAAGACTACTGAACAAACTTTCATTTCACTGGGTAGAGGGAATTTTTTACAGGTTTATAAAAGCTGTAGGTCTCATTAGGAAGCGTGGCTTCGAGGACACAGTGATAGAGAGTGTTATAGATACCACAGCTTCTTGGAGATGTGGCTGCTGACTGCCTGGGGCGACCTGCCTGCTGCTGCTTGACACCGTCACCTCTGAGCCTGACATTTCCTGTGAGGGGCAAAGAAGATGGTTGTCAGACATGATGCAAAATATGTAGCCTACATGCCACACATGCACACTTGCACACAAATGGCTCAATTTACCACAGCATCCCCACTCCCGGTCGTGGCCGTAAAAATATATGTTTACTCCATTCCTTTTGTTCTCTGCCAAAGCTTAAAAATACACAACTAAATACCATGCTGAGAGGATGCCAGGCGGCTTTTCCTTCTGAATGTTGAAATAGCTAATCGCAGATGGATGAAGATGACAAAAGACGGGCCAAGCTGCTCACTGATGCTGCATCTTTACAAAAATAACAAATGAGAACATTTCAATTGCTTTGTTAAGTCTGTACCCTTAAGGAGCTGAAATTCTAGTAAAAAAAAAAAAAAAAAGCTTGAAGACTTCCATGGAAACTAAATGTCAAATAATGCATGCACGATCCCTCCGCAGCAGACGTAACAAGAGGTACAAAGAGCCTCACTTGTCACATTCAACTTAAATCATTTATATTTTACATCCAAAGCTGCTCATGCATAGACAGAAACCTAAACGTTAGGTTGCAACAGAAACCAGACACACAGGCACAAATGTTGCCATAATTTGAACACAGACATCTTTTTCAAGCACTTTTTGTTACCCGAAGCCAAATGCTGTGATCAGTATACCTGCACACTGCTGTGATGAAAGTGAAACTGGGTAACGTTGTGTGATGTTGCAGTTTCCTGGGTCTCAAATTGCTTCCTCACACTTGCAAGTCCCCCAGGCAGGGAACAGACTTCCAAGTCCTCCATGACCTAATGTCGCAGGGAATAGAGTTAGCTGCCTTAATTCCTACATGACCTGAAATCAAACGGTCGCTACTCTGCATGGCGTGCACGCAGCCGCGGCTGCTGTCAAGGGTTGAGTAAGGTTAGGGCTTTATTCCATTAGCCTGCACTGACAACACACACACAGTTATAGGTATTTTTTGAGTATTAGTTTCAGAGTTAAAAGGCAAGTCCCATGTTCTCCATTTATTTATGCATTTATGTGGTTGTCACAGATACATAACTGTCATCAAGCAGATCAATGACAACACCAACAATAATAGTAAGAATGTCTGCTCAGTGCAGCTGTTGCACAACACTGAATCATCTGCATCACTGTCCACAAAGGAAATCAAACATATTCATGTAAATACCTACAGGCATTTTTTTTTAAATATGCAGGCTGTAGGCTGCAACTAATTGCTGCATTTGAGACTATTCTGTTCAGGTCCATGCATTATCCAAAGTACCGCGCTGGGGATGGTGTTGTCTGCTCGCTTGGAGACAGCTGCCTGGTACGTGGCTTCACAGTTAGCCAGTGGGATGACCTCTGAGTCCGCAGAGCGAATCCTGATTCCTCTGGTTTAAATCTTTCAGGATGTCCAGCCCGGGTTAATCTGCGCTGCCAGCAGCTGAGGCACAAAAAGTCAACTGTTGGAAAAATGGCTCATTACCTGCTTTATTTGCAGTTACTCAGAGACGACACACAGCACATTCTGCTGTAAATGCGTGCAAATACAGCCACAGCTACAAGGTATCAAATAGGTATTGTGGATTTTGAGGTACAAATATATTAAATAGGTACAAATGCTTAACTGAAAGCAAACAATAGCACCTCTCTCAATCTCAATCTATAAATATCATCAAAATGACAGCAAAGCTCACTAAAACTACGATACTGTTTACAAGGTGCTGCCGCAGTGCAGGTGGTGCTAATGTAATGATACTCAGCTGGGATGCAGTTTAAATCAATTTCACACCTGTTTCCTGACATTCAGTTGCTCAAAGGATAAGCAGGATTTATTAAAACTGTGCTAAACAACTAGACAAAGTCAAAGTCATTATCATGTGCAGTGATTTGGCTGCCTCTTGAGTGGGAAAATGTGAAGCAGCCTTTAATTAAGTAAATATTTATTATAATAACATCCCTATTTGCTTAAGCAATCCTTTTGGATTAATTTGTACCGCAGGCGTTTGATGACCTCCTGAAGTCATGCCTTGAAATCCTTTTTTTTAAAGGGGGTCATAGTTTACAGGAAAGACATTGCTGTTGTCACACTTTCGTTTGAAATGGAGTCCATCATTTTGGGTTTTAGGAATAATGTGTACAATTAAGGGAAAGAGATCAGCGCTCATCTTGGTTTGTTTGGCAAAGCCAAGCTTCTATGCGGTGATATCAAGGTGGTTAAGTGTACTAATCCTCAAAAAAGTGTATGGAAGTTGTCCAAGATTCCAAGAGGATCGAAGTCCTTTGCCAAGAGCAGAAGGAAATTGTAGATCCAAAGGTCCCAGCGAATCCCATCTTTAGAGGTTTTTTATCTCAAAGGCAAAACTTTGTTCTGGACTGGGCTTAACAGTAACCTGTGCATGCCAGATCATGCAATTAATCACTTGAAAATCTCTAAACTTTCATTGTTGAATTTATTGATAGATGTGAGAAGATGTGATCTGTGTGGTCCCTGTCCCAGACTAAGCCGGCAAGCTTTGACTGTATTTGTCTACAGTAGCCGTCATTTCTGTTAGATGTGGCTGCTTGAAAGCCGTGTTGCCATGAACGTGCTCAATTATTGTGCCGAGTGAAACTAACAGAACCTCCATGCTGCTCGTGTTATTATTAAAGACAGTAGAAGCATCACCAACATTAAAACGACTGGTAGGAAATATTGTCTGATTATAGTTACAAAACTATATTGATATCTAAACTATTAGACAACATTTTATGAATTATATACTTAAATATTCACTTTTTCCTAGTCCGTTTTGTCCTCATGTGAATACTGTTATGTTTGTAAGCAATAAACTTCTCTGTAAAACAGAACCAAAGAAACCTGTTTCATTTACTCTTCTTAATTCCTGATACAAGCTGTCAGTTTTTCACACATTTCCCTACATCTATGAATTTATAGCACTCTATCCTTAGTTCTTGTTAATATAAAATGTGCAAATAACTGAATGAAATTTGCATCCAGACTTATTAAAAACTGTCTGAAGCGGTCTGCAAAAAGAACAGTGTTAATATTTCACTGTGAGGACCAACAGCCTGCCTTAAGATGGAAATAAAACTACTAAAGCTGTATACTGGAAATGATGGTATAAAATGTGTAACAGTGTCTATATTTTGTTTCCAGCACTGAAGAACAAATTTGATTACAAGATATCACTTTCCAAAGATTTAGGACTCAATAAAGCAACAGAGTCAACTCAATGCCAGAAAGAAAGATAAAACAAATGCAGTTTTTGAATCAGTCACCAGAGCAGCTGGACAGATGGAAACTCATGTGAAGTGATAGTGAAACTCATGTCACTTGTTGATGATGCTTTCTAAATAGAATGCACAAAAAAAACACATTTCATAATTACTTCTTCTGCTTGCACCTTAGATTGCTTTTTGTCTCTGCAGAAGATTTAATTTCTGTTTTATTTTTATTGTCTTACTTTAACTGCTTCACGTCTCCGCTTTAGAAGTGAAACTTATAGTCTGACTATGACTGAACCCCCTAAAAATTTCTAGTCAAACCTGTCAACAGGTTTAGGCTATCACATGACACGTTAAGTTGGGTCAAGAGATCAAATAACAAGAAAGTGAAGAAATGTTGGCGCCGTGTACTTGCAAAAATAAATCTAGCCTTATTTTAGACTGAACCATGGCTGGGTCGTGTTCCTCTGTGAAATATAGAGGAAAGCTGGGAGGTGATGGTTTTCCTTTCCAAAAGTATCTAGAAAACTTGCTCTAATGACCTTGTACTTCACTCTGTATTTCAAGTTACTCCTGCCGAGGACCTGACATGACAGCTGGAGGGACTGGTGTTTGTAGAAGCAAGATCTCAGTGTTTCATACGGATTTATTTCTCCAGGAATTAAAACCAAACTCTGTGTTCTTTGCTATCGAAATTGTTCGCATAAAGACACCAACCCAAATCGTTCACATATTTTTACAAAGTTTCAACTAGTCTCACAGACATAAGGTCTTTTCTAAGAACATGCACTACCTACCAGAGAAGAGTAACGCTGAATTATAAAACGATGATCTCAGCAGGTAGAATCCCACAAAAAAGGCCACTGTACCCCCGGCCAGCAGGGTCTTTCCAAGCCAAAACCAAATCCCAGTCAGTGATGGAGACCAGCTCCAGTACTATGTGTTCACCTCTTTCCAGTGAGCATGCAGTGACAGCTGATTTTATTTTAGACCCTCCGCCCACTTGCAAAAGATGGTCCTGGGGTGTTTTTTTTTTTTTTTTTTTTTTAGAGAGAGAGAGAGAGAGAGAGACAGTGAGGCCTCCAATGTCAAGTCCCCAGAAAATCCATACAGAAATACTTTCTGTGACTCGTCTGCAGACGGTTGTGTGCGAATAAACCAGGTCAGGATAGTTTCATCATCACACCTTCCATCAGGGTGAACTACATACTCCGGCAGCTGCTGCCGCCACTCACGATGCACCAGACTGTATCTACTCAAATCCACAAGAATCTCCCTTATTATTCACTGCTTCTGGTGTGCAAAGCACAGGTCAAGCAGGTGCAATTTCAGGGGACACTAAAGGTTGCTGAAATGTGTTGGTTACTGCTGTGCAGCAGGTCTGAATTTGGTTCAGAGCTGTAATGTTCGCAGTTAAAGAGAGACCAGGGTTAAGAAGGCTGTAAATACTAGAGACACCTCTTAGCGTGGAGGAGCTCGTCTTGTTTGGCCACGCTGCAGACGGTGGCGCCAACCTGACTCTGGCATCTGATGAAGGGTGGGCCAGCGGTTACAGCCCATGACATGTATGCTCGGAGAATCTTTAAAAGAGCCAGAAACTTTGGGACAATTGGATGTTACCTTAAAAAGTCAGTGTTTCAAAGTCTTATTTACTTTTTTTTTACATTTCGAGGCAATCCACTGGTTTCTGTAACGCTTATTGCTTACAAGACTTTTGCACCTGCAGACAGGTGTTTTGGCCCACTCTTTGTGAGCACACTGCACCAGTTGTCTCAGATTTGAAGGGTTTCTTCCCCAGACTGCAAAATTCAGATCTTTCCACAAATGTTCAGTAGAATTTACTTTAGGGTTCATAGAGGGCAACTTCAGAATTGTCCACTGTTTTGTTCTCTGGCAGTCTTACATGTTTTTAATTGTGTGTTTTGGGTCATAATTCTGTTGGAGAACCCATGACCTGCAAGTGAAACCAAGAGATTCAAGACACCCTCTGCCAGATAAAAAAAAAAACAGTTTTTTATCTCATCTGTCCAGAGGAGATTCTCCCTGAAGTTTTGTAGCCTCTCTCAATATGCATTTGGATAAATCCCAGTCTTTGTTTTTCATGATTTGTTTTCAACAGTGGAGTCCTCCTTGGTCTTCCATAACATCCACTTTGGCTCAAACTACGATGGATGGTGCATTCTCACGCTGATGGGCTTTGACTTTGAACTTCACCCTGAATCTCTGGTGATGTTGAAACTGAGATCAGTATCCAAGATCATTTACAGATTTCTCATTTGAATATTGTGTTTTTTGGAAAGTACTCATGAGAATGAACACATGTTCTGTCCCCAACTCTCTGGACCTGCATGCCTCAGTTTTTTCTCTTTGTTCAACTGCCAGTGGTTCTATGGCTGTAATTCATTAATAATATTATTAAAATATCTGGTAGAATGGAAATCAAGCTAAAAATGTACAACAATTTACATAAGAATTGTAAGATATGATTGTTCATGATGTTTACAAGTGGGACCTCGTTTAGGTCAAAGGTTAACCTCGAAGACCTTTGGAAACTACCCAACATTTAATCAAAAATGAACAAACAGACTTTACTGTCTTCAACTGTGGACCAAGTAGAATACGTTTGAGTATTAAGTTATCAAGAATAAAGACGTAGCAGATGGTCCAGGTTCAGTAGATTTAATACACCATTTGCATGCAAGCGGTTCAAAACGTACATCAGGAGCCTCGATGCAGAACTGACACAGAGAAAGCGTAGTAATTGGACCAACCAAGAATGATTAAGACTAAACACTAAACGTTTCTCATAATAGGTCATTGCAGCTGTGTGTGACAGCAGAGCCAAAACTCTTATAGACAAAATACGAGTCTGCACAAACTGTACTCTATAAGGAAGGTCATAGAGTGACCAAGACTAATGTTTCCATCACAACTTCCATTGAAGAAAAACATAATTGGGAGTATGTATTTTAATTAAACAAACATTTTCTTAGCAGGAATCGTCAACATTTAATCAAGGGGACTCTTGTGCGATTGTACAAGTATAAGTAGAGTCCAGTTATTCAGTTAGGGGCTGCAAAGTTATTGCTTTAGTACACAGGATTTAGAATTTTTGAATAAATTAAATCATGCAATCCCTATTTAAACATCCCGTATCGAAGTCTTTTTTTTATTTTAATTTTTTAAGCAGCTTACAAGAATAATCACTTCATTTTTAGACTACTGGTGGGACCCAATCTCTGACTGGTATTTTAACTGTGAATCAAGTCTGAAACTCTACTTATGGCCATCAGAAACATGCCAATTAAATTAACTTGGATCAGAGATTAAAACAGAACATACATATTGAAAAAGAAGCCAGTGCATGTTGAATAAACGGCGACTGACCGCAGCCTAACTTTCAATTGGCCGTGAGCGAGCTCACACTGCTGCCTAAATGCTGAACAGGCTTGTTAACATGCACAAACTAAATGGTCTCGGACACGGTTCTCTGCAGTCACTGTCTTTCACAGACTGTTGCACCACAGCTTAATTTCCTCAAGAAATGAAAAAAAAAAAAACAACAAATAAATGACTGATATCATTGCCGTTCAGTGAGTGCTGGATGTCAGCAGACAGACAGACGGAGCAGGAAGAGCTTACATGCTACAGACGCCGTGTCTGTCAGTCTGAAACTTTAGAGCTGTGCATTAAAATAGACCTTGATGGAATATATGGTAGGTTAAAATAATAATAATGATTCATCCCTATATAATTTTACAATCACACCAGACAGAGATATTTACTGTAACTATCACCAGAAACATATTCTAAATAAGTTAAAAATATTAATATGAAATTATAATTATATAGTGGAGAAGAGGTGGTTTCATTCATTCAAACTGATGGTAACAGACACTGGTTGGCTATTAGAAGAGAGAATAACAGCTCTCAGCCGTAATATGTTTTCAATTATCCAAATAATAGTGGGGTCTCCTTATTAGTTATTTCATTTATAGTAATTAACTGTCCTAGTTTGATGCCTAAAGCTGTTGGATATCCTGAAACTTTAATCACACTTTTGCAATTATAAATAGGATCTTCATGACACCTGTAGCACCCTCAAGTTCAATAAATCTGAACTGTCTTGATGAGTTTCACAAGGCTGTTTATCAGATTAGGTTTAAAAGTCCAGGAAAATGTGTTTCATTGAAATAAATTGATTCAATAATATAACAATTGTATATATATATATACATATATACTTTTACACTTTTGCATCATTTCTTTTTTTTATCAAAAACACATATTCAGACAGACCGACAGACAGACAGAGCTTCAACAAATGGCTCCCTGTCAGCCAGCTTAAATATTTGGTGGGGAGCTTTAGAGAGTGAATCTGTAAACCTCTGCACTTGCAGCTACTTACCCTGCAGGTTGTTTCTGCAAATATCTTTGAGCTCTTTGTCTCAGCACCGGCTTAAATAAGTGAGAAGCCTTTAGGAGACAACTGAGCTGTTTACATTAGAACATTTAATTGCTTTTCTGGAGAAAACAATGAAAATGTCACCTTCGCAGAGGCTGACAGACACGTCTGAGTGATACTCAGTGAGAGGAAAACAATGAAAACAATGAAAACAATTAAACATGTGCCGTCAAGGGCAATATGAAGCTAATAAATAAATAATGTCACAACCTCATTAACACTAAACATTGTACTTTAAGTGTAGATTTTTCATTTTCACATGAACTCCAAGCTTTAATATATGACTTTGATAGCTTGGTTGGAGGGGGAAAAAAAATCACTTTTATTTTTTTAAAATTTCCACTGGAATATCTCAAGCGTTTTTCATTTCAGTCGTCTCCCCAGTATCGGCTTTGGTGCAGTTCACATCAGTGAGCTCACATCAGTGAGCACTGCATGCGGACCACAGGCAGATAGAGCCATGAGGCGCATTACAATGAGCCACTAGTCTACATTGAAGTGAAGCTGTGGATCACAAGGATTCACCACAAAGAAAAGCTTTTTGAGGGAAGATCTGTTTCATGTCTCTAACTGGATGTAGATTTAGGATGATGACTGCCTCGAAAACCACATTATTGAGGTTCAACGGCAGAAGCTGTCCTGCTCAAAGTGCTCCAGTTTCAGCCCTTCTTCTTTTATGTTTCTTTTTTAATTTGCACATTTTCTTTTTGGTTCAGCCTTTGATTATCTCAAGTGGAAGTCTGCATATAATATTTTATGTAAAAGATGAAGATTGCAGAACCTTATTAAAGCCAAACAAGGCTAATAGATTATGTCAGTTATGAAAGGTCATTGAGCTGAAAAATGTATTAGTTGGTATGCACAAGCCCGCAGCTGTACAGTATGACGACATGCAGCGCAGCAGCAGCTTTGTTACACTTGAAGTCACTTTCTGTGTGTGCTGATGACACACAACGTTTTACACTGTACTTTTGATGACTGTATAACAAGAACTGAAAAAAACACCCTGTGGCATTATGCTTAGATTTCTGAAGCTGGTGTTTGAATCTTATTATTTTTTTTTTTTCTTGTTCTGCAACGGTGGAGTGAGCAGGGCTGGGGGCCTTGAAACATAGCAGTTTCACAATAAAGATTTAAAAACTTTAAACATTTTAGAAGTATCAATTAACCTAGTATGCATGTTTTGGACTGTGGGAGGAAGCCGGAGTACCCGGAGGGAACCCACGCAAGCACGGGGAGAACATGCAAACTCCACACAGAACGACCCACTGGGCAGGGAATCGAACCAGGAACCTTCTTGCTGTGAGGCAACAGTGCTGACCACTACTACTTTCAGAAGAGTAAAAATGGTATCTGCTTTCAAATGCCGAAGAGATGTCATCAGATTTAAAATAATTTTATTCTACGGAGACTGTTAAGGCATTTTAGAAATAAAGGCATCTCAAAACACACGATTACACCCTGACTAGTGTAGTTCTAAAATTACGCTGTGTAGAAAAGAAAAGAAGGAGCGGTTGCTTCTTTCAACAATCGTGTTAATTTGATTTTACATCATTTTTCATCAACAACACTGCAATAGTTTTTGTCTCACTGAGTGTTATTACTTTCTTGAAAATCATTTCGAAGAGCTTCAGAGAAAATATCATGATGTTTAGAGTGGAGTTCTTGGACAAATTTAAAGAACATAACAAAAAACACTCCCAGGCAACAGCATGGGCACGGTTATGTTTCATATGTAATATATGCATATTTACTTATATATGTAAATTCTCTAAGGGGACATAAATGACAATATATGGCTATGCTGCTAATCGGCACCGCGGGTTCAGAATTATCCTCCCTTTGAATTTTCAAATTGTTTGCAAATCAAATAACAGCCTAAAGGTGTTTTTGCTTTCTGCTTCTTTGGAAAATTAGGTAGAAGAAAAAAGTCTGAAATCAGGGCAGTGCCATCCTTTTTCTTAGAACTTGCACCAAGAAGCCTGCACATACGAAGCTGAGACTAAACATCACAATACTTTGGGCTGAAATAAAGTTCTGGCCAACAAGGAGATGCCACACAGATAGATACGAGACATGGAAACAAAACCGAAGGCACTGATCTTCGCCAGGCCTCATCCATCAGATCAAAAGAAACCATTTAACTCCTTAATCAGTCTATCTATCTAACTTGTCTTTCTAATTTCTTCACAGACTTTCAAACTTTCAACCTGCCTTATATCTGCCCCTCCCACAGAAAATAATGCAGGTGTTGTTGCTTAGTGTATAAATACAGAAAATCCTTGCTATCATGCCAAGATGCCTATTACTGACATTTCAGTGCTGCTGCTGCGCTTCATGGATTAGATGTTCATTTTAGACCTGAAGCAGGTCCCAGTATTTAGGAGGCACTTAAAGCTCTGCAGACTCTATGTTTGTCCATGATATATTTAGTTTGGTGTTGGGTCACTGGCAGCAGGAGAAAGGTGGTTTCCAGCAGTATCACTGAATAAATGCAGGATACACACACAGTCAAAGATGAAAATTTAACGCGACTACCGTCACAGTCATTTCTATAATTTGCTGCAATGATTGTCAGCATCTGCTTTATCTTGTCAAAATCAATGATCCACTCAGTTTCCAAATGAGCCCTTGAAGTTTAATATATAAGTGGAGCTAAACCCTTCAAACAGCCCAAGGTTATTTCAGGATGGGATACATGGAGTATGTGTGCACTTGTTCTCTTTTTGAGGCTTAGATGATGAGATTAGTAGGCCTTAATGATGATGGAACATCAGAGTCGGTCCTAGTTATCGCTTTCACACTATCACAGCTCACTGTTGTGACAAAAAATATTGAATTATAACCCCTACCTATCAAACAAAACATTTTATTAGACACTGTATTATTTCAGATTCTTGCAAGATATTCTCAGAAGGACCACGATGCTCCAAAAGTTAACAGAAATGTCCCAATAGACTCCTAGTTGTTACTGCTTTCTGGATCTCACATGAGCAGACTGAACTTCAAGTGTTCGTGCTTCACGGGACACCTTTCTGTGAAAGCTCCAGCTCCTCATTCCCGTCTGTCCAAATCCATCCAGCCTTCAGGAAAAGCTCCACTGGGGGATTCTAGTGGTGAGATACCGGAGCAGCTCATGTGTGAATCTCTGGCAGAGGATAGTCTGATTTATGTTGTAGCTTTTCAGCTCATCTTTCATTATTTCATGTGCAACCGAGTCTTATGTGCCTTCCTGCTTTCCTTTTGACCATTCGTTTTCTTTATAAAGCCTTCTCCCAAAAATGTTAAATGTTTACCGAC
The DNA here is from genome assembly GCA_014839995.1 of Xenentodon cancila. NCBI lineage: Eukaryota > Metazoa > Chordata > Actinopteri > Beloniformes > Belonidae > Xenentodon > Xenentodon cancila. Next base: position 7,430,661 of record CM026200.1, read on the forward strand.
TGTGGGGCTACCGAGCGTAAATATGATATTTTAATATACAGCAAAGTAGATGCATATCAGTCCTCTCACTCTACTGAAGACCAGCAAGATACTCATGGAGAAAATGCTTATCCATACCATTCCTTAGGAAGTCTCTGAGGAACAATGTGTGCAAAATGTCTCAGAGAAATTCAGACGATGATGAAAAAACATTAAAATCAATGGAATGTCTGCTGAATAAACAGACCCTTTGAGTTAGAGTGGAGTCTTTGACGCACCAAGGCAACTGTGCCGCCTCCTGCCAGCTGTCAGAGCTGCCACCACCGAGAACAAAAGCACCGTTCCAGACTGTCAGTGGGGTGCAGCCAGTTTCTGACCAGTACGGATTCGAGCACGCACACATGAATGTGTCCTTATGTTTTTCTGTTTCCCCCCACCCCATTCATTGGTGTTCGTGTGTTACAGCAACTGGATGCACTTCAACGAAGCGTCAAGGCTGATCTTTCCTCGTGACGGGAGTGAAAAACAAAGCTCTTCTGCTGATTTCAGACAGCACAAGCACACACACACAGCTCATGTGAAATGCTGCACTTGCTGTGAATTTTAAACCGTTTAGACTTCACAGTCGGGATTCCCAACTGGTGCAGTTCACATTGCTGGGTCTTTTGTGTGTCCTCAAATCAATAGAACATCATTTCTGGAGAAAATATCCATAAAGTGAGCAGCACATCCCTGAAAGCTGTTACAAAGAACAAAGTCAAACAAACGCAGCATGAAGCCAGGAGCATTAAACATCTCACCCAGTTTTTACTCACTCTTGCAAACATTTGCTCATTATACATGTTTTTATTGCTCAAAAATTTTGGTACATTTTCTCACAAGTTCAAACGTTGCAAATTCTTTCATGCTTTTCCACTTGTTTGAAGTCAAACTCCTTCAAACGGATTCCTGTCAGCTTTACAATAGTAACCAAGTTTCGAAAGCTCAAATCGTCTGCTCCAGCCAACACAGTCAGTGGCTCAGACTTGCAGAAAAACGCTTGACCCTCTCATGAAGGGTGCATGAAGTGCATGAAGACACTTAAAATGCTTGAACATGTCTGATGAAGTGGAGAACTGAGAAAACATATGCAAATGATTTTATGTATAGAAATAGACACGTATAGAAATGTTCACGTTTGAGAACATGGTCATTCCCATTGTCATTAGATCTGCCGGATCCAAAGGAGGATTATAAACCTTTAAGTGACCTTGTTTCTTTCTTGGATAATTCTATGTGACGACTCCTATAGAAAACTGGGCTTTTGTGCTTCACAGATTCCTCTACAATTTGAGCAACTTGACTTTTAAATAAAGGGGTAAAAAAAATACAGAAACAAACAACCTGCCTTGAATCTGGCCTCTGCAACCAGAGGATAAACATCATCAAAATGGAATGACAGGCATGTGTTTCTGTGATGTGAGGCCGTGGCAAGAACTGTACGACTCTTTTCTGCCTCCAGAAAGGAGTTGATTCACATGCAGAAATGTGGACGTTTTTTTCGGAACGATATGGAATAAGCTGCTGAGACAATGATGCAATCACTTTGCAAAAAAAGTATCAGCACCATTCACAGCAACAGGGCATATATTTAGTCCCTGCTCATCCTATGACATAGTCATGCTTGACACCCAATCTCGGCACAAATAGCCACGACAGAAACTCAAAAAGCACCTAAAAATAACTGTCTCAAGTGACAAAAGACTAACTACCATGACTCAAAGACGGATGACCTACATTACTCTCCATAAATTACCCAGTATGGTCAGTTGAATCTTAAATATGAATTTGTCCAAATAGCCATTTGCCTGAAAGATTACAGGACAAAACAATGTAAAAATAAGACGCTAAAAGACTTTAGAAAAGAGTGACGCGCTACAAACTTTCAAGATTAAAGCCATGCCTTCACACTTACAATGAACAACGCTGTGGTGAAACACTTTCCCAAACATGATCTATTGTCCCCTCAAGTAAATCAAAGCTGTCAAACCTGGCTTCCTTTGACAGCGTTGATCTCCATTCATCTTCTCAGACCGCCGCCCCTTTTTGGACTTGTCAAGCCTTTCACCCTCATCTGTCAGGACTCTATTTAGACAGGCACGTTCCTTTTCATTGCAACAATTTCTCCCCTACAAGCTGTCATTAGGCCAAGCCATTTATCCCCATCCCATTAAAAAAAAAAACACACATTACAGCTGGTTTAAAACACCTTTGTTCACATTTTTAACATAGTGGTGACGTGATGCTGTTGTTTACCATGAACCCGCACCGTACGAGTCAGTTCCAGAGGTGTAGTTGGAGTTATCATCCAGCAGGCTGAAAGCTTTGCTGCTGCTCTGAGGCGGTCGGAAGAAACACAAAGATACCCTCAAGTCATTTTTTTTCCCTTCCTGCATCGGTTACCCGACTTCCCGTGGTGATTTATGTGAACTGAAACTGTTAACTAAGCACAAGTTCCCATTATGCAAAAGTATAACATGCCTAATTAATCTTTGATGCTGTGAGTGTCTGGTGGCACAAGTATATTAAATAAGGGCATCAGCTTAAACTACTATGGTGATTAATAATGGAGTCCGAGATTTGCAGTGGAATCATAATAAATGTTTTATTCATATTATTTTAGGCAAATGTTAACTTGGATTTAATACATTTCAATCATTTTTCCAATATTGTGTTAAAGTCACATTCTTATCTGGCAAGAACCAGTCGTTTAACTTCTGTGGGGACATTTATGCCGTCTAGTGGTAGAATAGAGTCGCTGCAACGTTGACGAACACGACGTGACGTTTTCAGTCAGAAGGGACACTTTTTGCTGCAGTGTGAAATAGTGGAGAGGAGCCAGATACATCCTTACACACAAGAGACGGGCAGGTGGAGAAAAAAAAAGGGGGGAGGGGGGTTATGAAACAAACAAAATGGGGTGTCTAAAAATAAAATCAATACAGAACTAGACTTGGCATGGAGAACATGACATAAAAAAAGAAACACTGATGAAGCAAAATAAGGATCTGGCAAAGGACAAAGAAAAAGCGTGAGGTTTCAACACTGAGGGAAGAACTGGTAATCCCAAATGAGAAACAAACGCAGAGAAGACAGACAGAAAACGAAACGGAAAGCACAAAGAAAGAAGTTCTTACATATAAAACATATAGTAAAGATGAGGAAGACTATCTCAAAACTAAACTCAAACACAAAAACAAACATGCAATGTTAATGCAAAAACAAAGAAAAGAAACCCACAGAACGCGTTTCATACATGCGATGGACTGAATACAAACAGATGGCTGCACATTTCAAGCAAAAACTGACTGTCAGATGATTTTTCAACGAGCTGAGCTGCTATACACTGAAAAAGTTGTAAACATGGTTAGTGTTGATAATGTAAAATAACATCAATCGAGCCTAAAATCACAGGTTTTCATCCTAGTAAGAAAAAGATTCACTGTTGCAGCACTCGTCCCAGTTACAGTACATCTCCTTAGGCCTTTTCACTAAAGTCAAAAGGCAAATAGAGCTCATGTGCCAGAAAGCCTGCTGGAGCACAACACTTCCATGATCCAGATAATTCTGGTTTCATTGTAAAGAAATACAGCCTTCATTGGCAGACCACCATAAAAATCTGAGAATTGTCGATTTATGATGCCACATGACCCATTTCGCATGCATGCAAAAACTCATTTAAAGTAGTAGTCATGGATACCCTGTCCTTCAATTTCATCAGCAGCTCACAGTGTTAGAAAATTACATGTTTGGCTCCTACTTGCTGCTAATCATCCATTTTTACACTGCCAGATTCTCTCCAGTTAAAATAATCCGTGTTGGACTGATTGTGCTCATTGTTGTTATCTCGCTATGTAATTAGTGGGAACAACTGGATCCAATGACTGTCTACTCGCTCTTTGCAGAATTATGCTGGCTGTAGGACTGCTGTCAAATACATGCTGTGGTACTGCCAAAACTGTGATTCAAATAGAAAAAGGACAAAAAAAATCACCTCACTGTTAAGACAGACTCCCTGTGTAGAGTGTTATCCAGGCTTTAGTGCCTTAGAGGCCAGAAAGACTCACTACAAGACACATGGGCTCAGTTGCTCTTTGCCTCTCCTCTTGAACCCAGCTTATTTTGCAAGTTTATACAGAATAAGACTTAAAAAGAGTTGAATCTGAGCTCTCAATCCCAGCTGACATGTCACACCTGATAGATAAATAAAGGATACAGTGCAAAATCATCAGTCTCAGGATGTTTTACGGTTTATATTGTGGTTTTTTTATGTGTTTTTATATCTGAATAACATCTTGTTTTGTTTTGTTTTTACTGTTAGCTCCCAAAATTAAATACTTTATATGTTTTAGTTTTTCTTCCAAGATGCTCTCACATGATGTACGTGATGGAGAGAGTCCAACCGGGAATTCGTGTTTTTAAGTTTGATGTTTCACGTTAAAGAACTGGGATTTCAGTATTGACAAAAACAATCCTTATTTTTGCTATAATCAGTGCGTTTTTCATAGTTATATAAAAAAAAAGGGGAAATCCATGTTTGGAAGTCTTGTTCCATTCACCCGACTGATGCTTACTCAGTCAACTTGGCCTCCAGACATTAATCTAACAGTACAATAAGTATTGTTAGATATCAATTTGATGCTTTCGCTCTGACCTCATATTTTACTGTATCACCTACAGTGAGATATTGGAATAGAAGAACAACGAGTTGACCTCATGTTCTTGAGAGGAAGCCTGCAGGTGGATCCTGGGGTGGTGGTGAGGTTCTGAGCAGCGCTCAGCTTCACAACTGCACATCTGTGGCTAAGACAGAGTTGGGAAATGTTTCTCCTTTAATAAAGAAATGAGCTAGAGGCTGTAATTAGACATCAGAACGTAATCAGAACGTGGAGAACGTAAAACACTGATGTCAATGTCTAACATAAATATCTCTATCACCTCCTTTTGTGGAGTTTTCACTTATTTATTTTTTTTAACCGTTTGTGCCCCCCCAGTGACCTCTGAGAAGAGCGTCTATCTCTTTAGCTCCTCTCTGTCTTCACCCGTTCACCGTTAATTTTTCCTGTCTGGAGATTGCTGTGGAGATTGCTGCAGGGTTTATAATAGCTTAATATTGATTTAAGAAAAGTACTTTGTCTGTTGTTGGAATTCATGAAAAACACAGAGACACACAGCTTTAAAATTGAAACAAGAAAACATTCCTGTATGAAGAAGATCCTGCTTTTCATTCATCATGAGGAGTGGCAGCTTCACATCACTTGTTGTCGATCCACTAAACAGCTGTTGTAATAAATGATCTCAAATGACATGAAGCAGTGCAGCTTTGAACAAGAAATGCTTTTTTTTAATCAATACGTCGTAAAGTAGCTCATTTTCATGATGATGCCTAATCATCCGTGTTCGCAGGGTCTACTTTGTCAGTCCGTGTTATTCCCAGTTGAAGTATACATGTTCTGATTCCACTTTTGATTGTAACCATGGCGATGTTTCACCGGTCTCTGTGCATCCAAGTTTACCTGGTTAATTGCATTGTCACATAAATGTGGAGTGGCTTTCACATCTGAGAGAAGCTCTGTGTCGTCAAGTGTCGGCGTAGAAGTTTTGGTTTTAATTAAAAAAGAAAAAAAAAGATAAAAGTAAAAGTTCAGTAGGAGAAATGAGCACACTTGTTTTCGGTTTGGCTCTAAGTTGTTTGACTTATGGCACCGGTTAATCCCATTTTAAAGGATTTATCTGACAAAATCCTACCAAAAAAAGTGAACGCCAAAGGCAAACACCTGTCTGACCGACATAATGGGATATGAGTGCTGAACTGGCGCCAAACCCACCTGGTATTTGTTGTGTTTTCTCATATAATTCACCAGCGAACGTATATGCACACAAACACATACACAGAACAATAAATGTACTCACAGACAGAGAAAATCCAGAAACAGAGAGTCTTCCCTCCAATGTATTCTCCTTTTTAAATCCAGATGTGTTTAAAGTTCCCCTTTAGAATAATTGATTGATTGTCAGGTGAGCTGGAGAATGACAGCGGTGCTGCTTCTCCTCACTCCGCTCCATCTCTTGATTGAATTTCCATTGTGGTGCAATTGTATCGCCAAAGGCTACAGGAGGGATGTGGGCACAGGTCGCCACGCTCGACGGAGTACTACTTTCTCTACAGCCTTAAGGGCTGCCATCAGCCGCTCTGTGAAGGCAGAAAATTGACAGGCTGCACACAAAAGCCCCGGAGAGCTCCTGAAAGAGGGATGCACTTAGAAATTCTGACACTATGAATTTCAGAGGCCTTTCACGTGTACAGAAGACACCTAGTGAGCACATTTCCACACCCGCTAACAGCTTTAAGTCGGTATGAACTCACACACATATTGATATTTATATGAATGTTCAAAATTAGGTTCTCGTGTGTGTAGGGAGGAAATGAAAAAAGGCAGAAAATGATTCATGGTAGATCTCTCCGCTGTGACATGTTAAATGCAGGATTGGATAGCCACTGTTAACCTGAGAGGAATGCATAATTCAGATGAGGCCAGAGCTGAGGGCCACATGTAACCTGGTCCTCTGTCCACGCGCGGCCATCAGGTTACACTGAGGCATAAAAGTGACAGCTGATCACTTTCCTTCACAGTAAACTTGCACTCTTCAATAACGAGGGGTTGTCACTGTCTGACTGTTGAGGGGGGCAGTTACTTCTTGTAAAAAATGTGATCATTAAACAGCAAATCCTTCTTGTGATAGATGCCAATATCTTCGTTTCTACTACTACAAACCAGGCTGAAATATCAAGACTGCTTCTAAACAGTAAAACAAGGGAGGCAAAGAAATGTGGTGACTTTTGAGATGTTGAAACCAGTAATCCGGTCCATGAATAATAGATACTGCAGTGCAGTAGTGCAGACTCCTAGCTTTAATATGAGGGCATTTGCACCCAAATCAGAATAAGTTTGGAAACATAAATATTAAGTGTAGAACCTCCCTTATCGGGTGTTTTCAGATCTCTTATCATTTTCAAAGTATTGAACCCACAGCAAGTCAAAGAGTTCATCCTTTCAGAGCACAAGAGAACAAAGAAAGCAGAAGAAATGCATTTGGGAGATAATGTCATATTGTTTTGTTTTTGTTAGATTTGTGTGTGTGTGTCATTGTGTCAGAATGAAAACTCAATAACTACAGACAGTTATACAACTGCACAAACGCTTGTCAGAATTGGCTCTTTAGCATCATCTACTGCTCATCGTTTGAAGCACGCAGACCTGCACACCCCTCCCGCTAAATAAATTAATCATCCGTGGAAGTGGGGGAGTAACTGGGGTAACGGGCTTACAGGGGGGCTGAGAAATGAGTCTTTGTGACACATGAAGGAACCACTTGTCTGAGCACCACAGGGGACTGAACTCGCACCGTTTGCTTCACTTTGTGCACCTCAGACGTCCAGTACAGCTCACAGTCTTGTCATATCCAGAAGTACCCGCTTTTTGGCATGGTATTGGAACAATCCCTTCATCTTGAATGTGAACAACGCAAAGGGGATAATGGTGAAGTTTAGGAGGAGCAGGAATAAACTCAGAAGAATTTCCATTCTGGTTGAGGAGGTGGGGGTGGTGAAGGGCTACAGATTTGCTGGTTCATCTGGTCAACAGACAACACTTTCTACAAAAGAGGAGTGCACTTCTTAAAGGGGTTTAAGACCTTAAATATTTGCTAAATGTTGCGTATATTTTACGAGGCTGAGGTGGTTTTATCTGCAATAACCTGCAGGGGAGGCAGCATCAGAGTCAAAGAAACTACACAAACTGATAAAGAAGGCTTGTGCGGTGATATTAACCTCTCAGGAGCCCGAACTGAATGTGAAAAGAAGAACGTTGCATAAAATACAAAACGTGCCAGTCCTGGGGATGGATCTATGTAGTTATGGGTTTGTAGCATGTTAGAAGCACAACAATAACTATGCTCGTTGTACGGTACAGAACAGTGCTCCTCAACTGCTGGGTCCGGATCCAAAAGTGGGTCATGGCACAGGGGGCTTTTGCCTCAGGTAAATGTAAAAGTTTCCAGTACACCTACATTTTTTTTATTTTTTATTTTTTTTTTGCTGAACTATTTCTCAGTTGTTGAATGTTTTTATTTCATGTATTTTGTAGGAAGACGCCTGTTGAATCTGTTAAAAATCACTGTTCTTGAAATGTCTTGATTATGTTAAGTGACAATAGTTCTTCTAGCACATTTTTAACAAATTAAATATAGTATAGTAAAGTAGATTTTTCTTACACTTTGAAATAACTGTTTATATGTCTACATATGATGATCATTATAACTTTATCCAGACCTACTCGACTTTTTTGTTTGTTTTTGGCCCAGCTAATATTTATACATTTTAACTTTATATAGAAACTATATTGTGACACAATAAGAATAAATATTAGTTTTAATCAAACTATACATGACATTTGTACATGCCATTATAAACATTTTATACTAAATCTCTTTTCATTCAAAGAAATGCAGCCACAAAATGCAGTTACAGCTTCCAGGACGTATGACGGGTTAGGGTTAGGGTTATAATCCGTGGCATCATATTATTAAAACCATTTAATTTTACTTGTTTTTAGAGAGGGTGGAGGCTCAATTGTACAACTATTTTGACTTTTAGAGAGGTTTATCTATGTCCTGGAGAGTTTGTAATGTGAAATTATGACCACTAGATGGCGGTATGCTCCATTGTATTGATTTTTTTTTCTTTCTTTCAGGAGAGCGAACTGATGCTTTGGACTCAGAAAAAATGTCTTTTCTTTTTATTTTTTTATAATTATCATTTTACCCTTTTGTAGTTGTTTATTTTACATGGCAATAATGATTAACATATATTCCCAGATATGAAAGCTCCTTTACTTATTATTATATAATCCAGCAGGTTTCTTTTAGGTGACTCTGAATTTGTTAAATTACTACGCAGTATATTCACAGAGTGATTTGATTGAAAATGGCAATAAGTCCAGAATGAAATTAGGTGAGACAGCTTATAGATGCATATATATATATATATATATATATATATATATATATATATATATATATATATATATATATATATATATATATATATATATATATATATATATATATATATATATATATATATATATATATATATATATATATATATATGAATATCTCAGGATTTATATTTTGTTTGTTGTTTATTTCTTGTAGAAATAAACAACAAACGCAGACTTTTTTCCTGCAAACCTGCATGAATATGAGCGTGTGTCGCACATGATGATTCAGGGCTTGTGCGTGTTGCGGCTCCAGCTCTCCACTGTGCCCCAGTCTTGCTTTATTAAACCATTAAACCATGATTGGACGGAGGGAGTCACGTTGTCCGTGGAGCTGCCGGTCTGATGCTGCACCATTGTTCCCAGAGCAGCCGGAAGAAGCGCTGCTCTTTAAGCACTGCTCTATGCGACAGCTGTGCCGGTTTGTCCAGTGCCGTTGCTGGAATCCGGTACCGGTTATTTATTTATTTATTTATTTATTTTTGCCAGTCCCACTCTGGGGAGGATTTCCGCAGAGGAGATCGATGCGTAACTGGGTTTAGAGGAAAACTGTGAAGTCCACTGAAATCATCGCGGGGCGTCATTGACTGGCTGGTTGCTGATGTTTGGAAGGAAATGAATGGTGAGTTTGATCAGTCATAGGTGATAAGCCTGCATTTAAACGCATGCACTGAAGATGTAAATGGCAGGGTCATTATCTTTGTCTTTCATGTCTCTTACTTGAGACTTTAGGCAAATTGACCTTAATGGAGTTGTCTGCTTTCTTTTCTTTCTTTTCTTTCTTTTCTTTCTTTCTCTTTTTTCTTTAGCTTCTTCTACAACTAAAAGACCCACATGTCAAACTATATTGAAAACAATACCTCATCTGCCACTGATATCAAATTATTTCTCTCCATGGTCAAGTTTTTTTGTTTTTTTTTTTCAAATTTTTATCGCAAACACTGCAAAAATAATTTATATTTATGCTGGAAGTAGGCGCAGAGCCACATGTAGCATTCATATAGGAGCTACTCCACCTTGGTGAGTTGTTTCTGAGGGCACGTTGGTGCCCCACAGGATATTCTTGTAGAAAATCAGCAGGCTGGTACACATGGCCAACCGAGCTCTCATGCAGACCACAGGGGAGGAAGTCTAGTTTCCAGCAGAGGCTCGTGCAGAACAGAGAGAGGACCCAGGGGATACCCCAAACTCCCCTCTACTCCCCAGCTATAAAAACTGAGATAAAGATCTGTCAATCCTTCATATCTCAGATCTGAAAGTTTCACCCAAACAATGCTCTTATAATTACTACAGGCATTACGCATTAATTACTTTGTGTGCATCTTTTCCTGACACTTTGCATCAGATGGCACCAAACAGCACAAGCCGTATTTCTTTAGGCCATGCATGTGCATGATCCCTTTATTGGTTGCGTAATTGTACACTGGTGGAAGAAATAAGCATTGTGCATCTTACTCTTCTTTGTTCTTCACAGAACAGAAGTGGGTCGTTGCAGCGTAACGCGTTTAGCTGAAGGTAAGATCAGATATTGCTTTTTCTCTCTGAAATATCACATTGCCATTCATCGCAACACATTAACATACCGAGGTAATGCCTGCGAGATGGATACAGAGCTCACACAACTGTTGCTAAGATGCAACAAAAAGAGCTCCTCTGATATCCAGATATGATGGAACGTTGGTGCAGACAATAGTGTTAAGTCAATAAAGACGGCTGTGCTATTGTCATTAGACTAGAGAAATGCTTCTCATATCATAATGATGAACAGAAGAACGACTCTTTTGAGACAGCGTTGTGTTATTTATTTGATATTGAATTCTTTGTCCGTCAGTTAACCATTAAGGCTAAATATGCACACAGTACATACACAGTACGAGCTCCTAACAAGGCATTACAAACAGGTACTGTGAGCTTTACAGGCGGTATCAAGCCGTTCATGAGAATTAAACTGTCAGGATTTCTACACGTTTAACTTAAACATGGCAGCTTCATTCATCTAAGAGCAATGCCTTCTGCATTGTCCTCTCCCAGCCTCTTCTGTCAGTCCCTCGCTGCTTGCGAGCATGCCTCATGCAACCACGTAATCACTCATGCATTTCCGTATCTGTGGTTGAGATCTGAAAGGTGAGGCTTTAGTGTGTGTGTGTGTGTGTGTGTGTGTGTGTGTGTGTGTGTGTGTGTGTGTGTGTGTGTGTGTGTGTGTGTGTGTGTGTGTGTGTGTGTTCGGGGAGCCTCTTTCCTTGCAAGTGTGTGGTTTCCCTCCTCGATCCATCTGTTTCCTCAGTCTACCAGCACCCAGTCCTCTTCTGGGAGCAGAATTTAATTAGTACACGTGGCACAGAGTTAAAGGACATTGAAACATTGAGTAGATGTATTTACTTGTGAGAAGCTGCATCATTAAGCTGTTGGCTTATTTGAAGAAGTGATTCAGTCATGCTGGTATTACATACTGTAGCACAGATGGCTCAAGCCTGATAAAAGTGAATGTAGTCCATTAAAGATTCCCAGGAAAGGGGTTACGGCTTAGCAGCAGCGAGGAAAGTCTCTCTGCAGGAGGCTGACGTGGGTGAGTTGTCTGCACTCGAAGGGTCACATGTGCAGATGAATCTATTTTGTTTACTTCTATGAGGAAACAAAGACTTGGAATCTTAGCTTAACCTGGAGCTTCAGGGAACTTTACCGAGTTGAGTTAAAGGTCAAACTGAGTTTTTGAGCAGAGAAGAAAAATAGAAAAGAAATGAGATTTTAACAATGTGTTTGTTTGACGAAATGTCAAAGCAAATACTAAGATGTTAAATGATCCAGTGTTTTTTTTTTGTTTTTTTCTCGTTACTGGACAGACTAATATATGGAGTCTCATGCAAGGATGTGTTGACTTCTGTTTCCCGATTTCCTATTTTACTTAACAGGTATTCCAAGATCCCAGACAAAGAACTGACAAGAACAATTCCCATGTTTGGGAAAGCCACCCCTTCTTAACTGAATGGCTGCCACAGTGGGTTGAAAATATAGAAAAGTGAATCAATAAAAGAAAAAAAGCATAAACATAGCGATACTTAAGGAGCTCCATGTATAGATCCACCTTATCTAGACGTTAAGGGCACCGTTCACTATGTAATAAACCACAACGAATATCAATAAATTCCTAATTTTTCAAGCTTTTCGCTCTAATCTTGCATTAGTTTTCTTGCTGTTGAGATCATCCATCATTTCATCTAATTATTCAGGATAACCGGTGAATCGATCCGTTGGTAGGGTTAGACTCACTCATCTAATGATCAGTCATAGTGGAATCGGTTTGTAGCGTGCCATATACACACTTTACTGCCAGAAACAAAAGCTATTCTTTTTTCAGTAGTCTGTATTTACCTTGTTTATTTCATGTGGTGATGAACATGCAGTTTGTAGCATGCAAACTAATATCTACCCTTTAGATTACGCAGCTTTGTGAGTCTCAGCAGGGTTCGTGGTTTCAATTTAGAAGCTTTTGATGTTACTCTTTTTGTGCTTTTTGGCTCCTTTCTGGCAGAGCGGTGTTGGGCTTTCACGGTTCAGGATTACGCTCTCTTGAGATGTTGCCATGACATCTATTTGGAATGTTTTCTCCGTCGTCGGCTAATCAAACGTCAAGAAAAGAAAAAAAAAAAAACATTTTTTTTCCCATCATTTTAAACTTTGCCATTTTAGGTTAAACTAGATGATTTTAAGCTAATTTTCTTCAAATATTCCTTTAATTTCTCATATTATTTAATTTTATTTCCCTTGTGTGGTTGTGCAGTAAAATAATTGCATTTACTGTCATGACTCGTTCATGATGGATATTTGTTTCTTTTTTATTGCAGAGATAATACTTTGATAATACAAAAAGGTTCCTTGTCAAGTTTATAACATAAATAATGGACGTAAAAAGTGCACTCATGAGGTCTACGGGACTGTTTTAAAAGCTGGATTAGTGGCATCCACAAAGGCTGCTTTCTAACGTCCCTCCATCATATTTGTGAAAAGTTGCAACAAATAAACATTTTCTCCCAAAATTGTGGTTTAAAAACAAACACTTTAAAATGTGCCTGGTTTCTTCTCTACTAGAGGTCTTTTTAATAAATACATTTATTTATATCACGGCCCTAAATATCCTTTATTATATCCTTTATCCAAAACATTTTGACCAAAATTTTAATATCATAAACATTTGGTTAACATGTTTAAGATTATAACCTCTTTTCAAAACAGGTTTCTTTCTTTCCAAGAAAGAACTGGGAATATAAGGAATATCTTAAAACCTATTGCCAGTGTTTAATGGGAGCTACAAGTCTCGTCTTTGTGTCTTTCAGTGTCTGCACCATTTATTGTTCTAAAAATGTGTCACGTTTTGCTTCAATGGTAACAAGCTAAACATTCAAGCGTATTTCTGTCATCTGCAGGTGAAAACTCTCATGATTTATGTTCATAATCTTACAATCTCTATTATTCATTTGCACAGACTTTCAAGTAGCTTCACAATCTTTCTTAATGATCTCACAATCAGACTTTAACCTTTATAAGAGTGGTACTCTGGAGACAATAAACGGTCTCTTTGGTACTAAAATGACTAACCAACAACAGTTTTAGAGCAGTTCTGCAGCGCATGTGCATTTTCATATAAATGTAATTCGCCGTACATCGTAAAGGCATGCAGAGATGGCCTGTTTCACAGTTTCTCTCAGATAACACAGTGAATGTTGTGCATATAAAAAAATTATTCAAGATCGCGACATGATACTGGCTATATATAAATGATAAGGCTTGTCTGCAGAATACGAAACTCCACATCCCGCAGCTTTCCTCAGCCTGTGTGAGAGATAAAAGAAGCCCCATCTCTCTGAAATGCTTTGGCAGCTCTGTCTCTGCCAGCAAACCGGCTTTTGCTAACTTTCAGGTGGCATGGGAAAATATAGTCATAAATAAAATATATAGGCATGAATAATTTAGGTGTGCATTGTGATTGACGTGAGGGTGAGAGCACCTGATTATGCCTCGGCAGCGTGAGACTTAAATTACAGAAAATCAAAACATCAGCCTGAATGTGGAGCGTCTGCCTTGCTGCTTGTCTGCCGTTGTGTATTTTGATCACTGCTCGTAACAACAAAGGCAGCTGAGATGTTGGATGGAATCCCTGCGCAAAGATTACTCTTCAATTTGAGCACGTTGCATTAAAACGCTGCTAATGCTGTTCGGTGTGAAGGCCTTAAAGAAAACGCACGCCGTTGTCTGGAGTCAAAAAAAGTCTGCAAGCTCTGAGCTGTCAACAAGTTTCTGCCAGAAAAATCAATTATTTACTAAAATGCAATTACAGAGTGGTCATTCATAAGACTGACTCCTCATGACCATTGTTGTTTAGACGGGTTCCTAGAGTGATGCTGGTGCAGCTGTACGTGCAGCAGAGCTGCACACTTTTCCTCTAGACTCATAATCAGCAGCCATGCTTCCTTCATTGTTTGAGAGGAGGAAGAGATCAATGAGTCCCAGCACTGTAGCTGCAGAGGAGAGGCTGCAGCAGGCATCACCAGGCTGCAGCTCCTCCGTGTGCTGAGTGCTGAACAGTGGGCTGCACCCCACCCCCACCGCCGCCACCCACCCCCCTCCTCCACCACTCCCTCTCCCCCTTTCATGTGTGTGGAGCAGATCTGTCTGCAGCCTCGGGCAAGTGCAAGTTAACAAATGTACAGAGCGCATGTGAAGTCTCATTTGCATAAATCTGTAGATGTCACAACGTTTCCTTAAATGGATTCCTTTGTGTTTAATTGGGGATTTTTTTTTGTCTTCTTGCACATTCTTGTCTAATTCCTTCAAAGCAAGCTGATAATGAAGAAAAGAAAAGAATTTGACATATATTTTTGTATAAGTCGTCCATCTGATTGGTACCATCTTCTTTCTGCCTTGTGCCTCGTGGCATTTTCCCACATAGGTAAATTTTTTCTGCTTCTGCCTTTTGTTTTGTGTTGTTTATTTATCATAATTTCCTATTGACAAGAGATTTTTGTTTGATTTTGGCCCCAGATTGCATCTTGGTCCATGTAACTGTGTCCTTTAGAGGCAGAGTTCAAGTGTTTATTGAATTATCCTTGAACGTGGTGGTTGTGCGCACATATGAAGGGAGATAGCCCGTGACCTCTCACGAAGCCTGTGCTTCAGTGGCCTTTTCATCTATAATTTAGGCAGCTGCCTCACCCGCTTTACAGTCGGTGAATGCAGTATGTGATTGGATGTGTTTGTGTTCTCGCTGTGGCCGGGATCCTCCAATGACATCATCTGTAGCTGTATAATCATCCAGGCCACAGCCTCTCCTCATGGGAGTCCAGCTGAGACCCAGGTCGTTCTCTTCCTGCCTCTGTTTCTTTATTTCTGCTGTTTATTGCTGCGTGTGACACACGTGATGGATGAGTCCAACACACAACCTCAGAGTGTGTGGAGGAAGTGCTTTTGTGGTTGCAAGGTTTGTCTGTTTGTCAGTTGGCTTTACTGAAAAGCACCCTTAGTTATTCAGATAGAGTCTGCTGCAATGAAAGAGAAAAATGCTTCTTGTACTAATAAGAAAGAAAAGATCTGCCGAGCCAAGTATAGAGCCGAGAATGTGCTCTATATGTCGAGACTTCATTTCTGCGGAATCATTTATGGTCTGTGATGTGTGTAACCATAATGAATGACATGGATGTTTCATAGAAACACACAGAATGAGGAAGGACATTTTTGTATTATCTATACCCACCTTACTCACCCTTTATCTCTATAGGTGCAGGCAGTTGCTCAGATAAGAGTGATGTAACTTCTTGGGGGGGGGGGGGGGGGCATTTCCTATGGTTCAAAACCAGGAGAAGTTGGGGTAGTATTGAAAATGCAAATTTAAAAGAAAAAAAAAACAACAGACATTCCATCTTTTTTATTTTTTTATTTTTATTTCATTGCAGACAGAATGAATCCAAGATGCTTATTTGAATCGTTTATTTTCCTTATCAAATTCATTTAATTTGTTAATACACATATATTTGCAAACCAAAACTTCAGTGCACTAAAAAATAAAAGATGGGCATAATCTGGGTTAGTAATGAGGTACAAAAAAACATTAGTATTATTATTATGAACGGAGAATTTGAACAGGTTATTGTAGTCGTGACTTGGCCGAAAACACAAAAGACTCAGTCTTTAATGAACAAAGATGTGCTGAAGATTTCCTGTTTCTAACAATAAAGAAGTGTGAGAAAATCTTTGATAAGTTTTTTTTTTTTTTTTAAAGCCCCTGAAAGAAAGATTGGAAGGGATTTGCATATCTCTGCCTCGACAGTAGAAGTACAAGGGCTCAAGTCTACCCTGGATGCCTGCTGTGTGGGGGATTGTGTTCTCCAATCCCTGAGACAGGCCTACATCAAGAACTGTCATTCATCAACAGCCGATATAACCACATGGGTAAGGAATGACTGTGGGAAATCTTTGTCAGGCACTACAATATGAAGCTATGTTCACAAAGACTAAATAAGCATTAACTGTGCCAAAATTAGAATTCTTTTGTTAAACTTGTCCAGAAGCATCAACATCTCTGGACTCAGAGGCATCTGGGTTTGACCATCACACAGTGGACATGCGTACTCGGTCAGATGAATCGATAATCCAGATATTTCTTTTTTTAAGAAATAAGTGCCATGTAATCTTGATGAAAGAAAACCAAAAAAAGGGATTATCCAGACTGTTATCTTCTAACACTTCTTTGATGACATCGATGGCTAAAGGTGCACTGAGTTTTTTAAGCCTCAAGGCTTCTTTTCCAGTTCAAAGGTGTGGCTGGAGAAGTGGAAGTTACAGGTACTGGGGTCATCTAGTTGCCATGCTGACCTGTGCCTATTCGTGAATGTGTGGAGAAATTAAAAAAAATTATACCTGTGCTATAACACTACCAAATCATTATACATTACAGCATTACATAAGAGCTTCTCTTCTGAACAATCATTTGAATGATCATCCGCTGCCTTCATCCTCTGTTGACTATTTTTGTAACAGTTGTTGTAATAATTAGTCCTAAACTAGTTGCAATAATTTGTCCTAAACTAAAGATGTTTACATCCATCTTCTTCAAGGTCTAGATCTTCTTTTTCTTTGATTTGAAGAGACGTCTGGCAGGACGAGATACGGAAGGTTACTGAGTTACAGCGTGAGAACTAGGAGAGTTACGCTCATAAAACGAAAAGCACCATTTAATGGAAACACCGGCTCCTCCCACGCAAATGTCATTACATTCAGCAGGCGCTTTTATCCAAGACAACTTACAACAGAGGATTATTTCCTAATTGGGAGGTTGCATGCTCATAGTTTACCTGAGTCAGGCTTCCTGGATCCACGGTGAACATCCCAAACCGTTCCACATAATACTTGTTATTATTTGGATTTTCTTTTTTCATACATTTCTAAAGAAGATGGAAAGTCTAAAACAGCTGCGTCCGTGCACAGTTACATCGGTGTGTGTGTGAATGTGGCAGACGCTCGGCCTTCTCAGCCAGAGGAAATCAAGTTCATATCAAGTTCATACTCAACATCAAACGTTCATTTTCAATATACAAAAAAAAAAAGAGAAAAAGTACAGACTTGGGGATATATATGCTGTAAATGCTTTCTTCTCCTGGTTGAGTGCATTTTTTGCACTTGTTTGACCTGAAGGCACCCTGAAAGAACCTTCTCGAAGGCAAACGTTGATGCTTCCCATGCAGAACATGGTTGGATTGCAGAGATGCAGGGATTTTAGAGCAACTGTTAGACTAGAAATGATCACAGACACAACAACTCTGAGCTCTGAGTCATTGAGGAGCAGTAGATTCCTGGTATTCACTGAAATGACAGACCCTTGAACCCAACAGAACCCCTCACACTGCAATAGCCTTTGAATCATCGAGCAGAAGAACAGTTTGACTATCTCCTGACTCGCTCCAAATGACCTGCGTCATCATGAAAGATATATTCTCTGATGTACCATACCACAGACAAAGTCCTTGTGGTGAGTCCAAGACAAGGTAGCAACCATTCACACACTTAGGCATCAGAACCATAAAGTTTGCTTTTATGGTGGTATTTACCAAGAATGTTCGTCTTCTGAAATGAAGAATAATATTCTGTTCTCACTCCAAGCAGAGGTCTGGCTCCTACACAGTCTTCCATCAGTGTCACTAGTGCTGAGTTTTCAGAATAGTTCATGACATATTAGTTTGCCACTGCGGTATTACGAAGTCATGCAGTGGAGACATCCTTGACGGTCCCTAAAGCTTGCTCTAATTCAGCGGAGACGTCAACTCTCACTATCTGCTGGCTGTCGGTGAGGAAGGAGTAGTTGTGAATTAAACTTTCTCTTATTAGTTCATAATACTGAAGAGTTTTTTGGGAGGATAATTTGTGAAGTCTTTTCACGGTTCAGGAGCAGCGTGTCTTCTGAAGTTTGGAAAATTGTCTGCCATCGTGGCACTGCTTCTTCTCTGTATGTCTGAAGAATAATAGCGCTGATGTTGTTGGGATCAATCTTACAGCGAGATGCTGAGTGATGTTGGCCACCTGCTTCGCTGATGTCCTCAGCATCACTGGCTCCATCACCTCATCAAATGTTCTTAAGGAAAATACTTTTAATCCATAGAGCTAATCAATAAACAAATAAAAGCAAATACAAACAGCAAGTGAGCATGAATGTGAAATAAAATTTCCTGATCCAGATGGGAGAAAAACCTCGGGTCTCCTGATGGCAGTCCTTGGAGTTGGACCATTTCCACCGTCCTTCCACAAGCTGCCTTGAGACTGTGAAGTCGATTTGAGTTAAATGTTGGATATTCAACTGGTTAAGAACTGGTTAAAAAATGTATCCCGGTTTCTTTTTCTGCTGCTGAAGAAGCCAAACCTTCCGGTGACATAAGTGGAGACTTCGTGCAGTGCTTTTAAATGTGCACGCCGTGGCCCTGAATCGCAAATGACCTCAATTATAACAATGGTTACACACGTGAATTTAGATCCTTTCGAAAAACCTTTCCTTGTTTATGTTTCCCTGGTGTCTTCAATTTTCTTCATTCAGAAAAGAGAGTCTCTTGAAGTCAGAGCAAATATAGGTCACCATCTCAACAGAGAAATGGTGTACTTTTTTTTTTTTTTTTTTTTTTGACACATGCAGTTTAAGCTTGAGATGTAGTTTTATCTTCCCAACCGACTTTACGTAGTTAGAACGACAGATTAGACATCACAAATGCAGTAGCTATGAATCACAGTTGCTCATGTTCCCACTTATTAGTATGACTAAGCCACTAGCATTGATTTTTACCTTTTAGAGGAGAGAGAGAGAGGCATACATGCATTAAATGTGAAAAGATGATAAGTAAAATCCACGAAGACGATGAGGACAGGATATTTTCAGTAGTCTGAACAGCTTGTAACCAAGTAATATACATACACCGTTTCTTGTTTAGTTTCAACACAAGATTGTATAAATTCATCCATTGTGAATGTTTATTAAAGCTGTAGCTTACTGAATTGTATTCCTTGTTTGTTGGTGTAGCGAAAGCTTTTATTTATTTATTAATTTATTTTTATTTCTTTGAACCATTGCAGTTGTGCTGACACGCTTACTCGCTCTGTGGTCAGTCTGGTTCAGCTATAACAGCCGACTGTAAGCTTTGAGTGCTCAGCAGGGTCTGTCAGAGAACAGCCAGTTCTCCTCCTCTGGCTTTCTGCGCACCAGTCGCATTAAAAGGCACCATCTCAGCCAAAGTCAGATATAAATCCACAACTTCTGTACTATTCCTAACTGTTAGGGAGGAGAGAGCTTGTGTGAGGCAGCATCGATGGACGAATAGTGCAGTGCTGTGAAACCGAGAATCAGCTGATGAGATGCACAGAATAGCGAGAGCAAATGGTTGTTTTTTTTTTTTCTTTCCTTTTTTAAAGCCGTATCAACGAAGCATCACAGATCCTTTAATATAAAGCTGTAAATAAATGTCTTTAACAGGCTCTACCCAGATTTACTGAACAAGGCAAATTAGTGTGTAGTCACAAATGGGAGTGTCCAGCTCTGCGGCCGATCAGCTCTGTGCTGATCTGCAAAGACAGACGTGACCAGTTCACTTCAGGAATGGTCGACATAGCCATGTCCATGTGGACTCCATCTGGGTTAAAAGTGGGAAATGTGGAGTGGGCTTTGGCCTGACGTTAGTCCTCTATAGTTTCAATGTTATGGGCCTCAGACAGGAAGCAAAAAAATCTGTAATCGATCAATGAGATAGGTACATCTTATTTGTTTTAGCTACAAAACAGGCTTTTATAAAGATTAAACAGTGTATATGTTTAGTTATAAATGTATGTTCACAGTTTATTGGGCGTATTTCGATAGGTAAATTCTGACTTTTACATGGTTGGTATAACTTTACAGTTTTAATTAAGTCAGTGTTTTTATTGTGTTTTCATGGTCAGCTTCGGACAGCGCCAAAAGTAGGCAAATAAGAACAGAAAAGTCTTTAGGACTTACCGAACAGCCAGCTCACAGTAGTGTCCTGCTCACTTCCGGGATCTCTGTTGTCGGCTTTTAATATAGAAAATGCAGGCATGTGAACATAAACTACAGCCGTCTGATAATTGGTGCACAACAATCGGCGCAATTGATAAAATGGTGCACAGAATTGTATAAAAAAAGGAAAAGACATATCTGAATGAGTTTCTCTAATGAATTTACATACGTGGAGAATTCCTCCGTCCACCCTCTTTGTTCCTGTCATCTGTGCCTCCGTTTCATAGCAACTATAAGTGCTATGCTGAATGGAAAAATTAAATTATGTTGTTTTTTTTTTTTAAAAACAGAATAAATAATCGCTAAATTGTAAGTTAGTGTGATACATTTAAATATCCTCCTCCCGAAACTCCCAACGATGCATATGTGACAAGTCCAAGTGTAAAAATCCCCGTGTTCAACCCTTCCAGGCTCTAATTCACTTCTGCACCTGGACAATAAAAACCAACAGTAGCTCTTTAATGCCAAAAACAGAGATTATACCATCTGGGCCATTGTACGATCTAACAAACTCACTCACATATATTGTCTACTTTAGAGCTAGAAAACAATCAAACATCAGGGTCTCTCAGCGTTGCCGTTTTTAATGCGGATTTTGTACCGTTTTACTATTTGTATATAAAATAGATAATATTCTTATTACTGCAGCAGGTGCCAGGAATAAAAGCATCTATAGGCTGAAAATGATCTTCTAAGATGACACATTGGACATTTTACGTTGACATATAGTTGAGGCTCCACCAACTGTTCAGCAGAACGTCCCTGTGTAAGAAGAAGCAGGAGCACATTTGCTTTGGTTTGGTCGAGGTAGTTTGAGACGTTCACTTTGGCAGCCTCATCCAGCTATACAGCTTTTCTACAGCAAAGTTTCCATGTGTGCATTCGGAATGGTGTCACTTTTTTCACCCCTGTTGAGTAATGCTCTTGTTTCATTTAATTTAGTAATGAATTTCTTTGTTGGTCTTAGCTCACCCCGTCTCCCCTTCTCCAGTGGTCTTTATGGTGTTGCTCTTGGCATCGGATGTTCCCCTTTTTCTTTTTCCTTGCCCCTCTCTCACCCCTTTCCACCTCCCTTCCGCCCTCCCCTTCAATGTTCCAACTGAATCTCCTATTTGATGCATTTCTATTAAACGCTCTTGCCCCATTTTCCCAATGCCCTGCATTTCTCACATATCTTCCCTCATCAGTTTCTTCAAAATGACCCCCCCTCTCCAAAAGCCACATACACACACACACACACCATGGATACACTCCCCTCCTTGCCCTCCTCCCTCCTCCAGCTCATGTTGGTAAAAATATCTGCAGACAGCAGCAGCACAGGCACGCCTGACTCTCTCTCTCTCTCTCTCTCTCTCTCTCTCTCTCTCTCTCTCTCTCTCTCTCTCTCTCTCTCTCAGACATCCCACCCATGTGATCTCACAGGCTGCCTCTGCTCCACTCTGCTCCAGTAAGGCTCCTGCCTTTCTGCCGGCTGCAGCTAATGAGCCTTTGTGTGGCCAAAAGAGAGACGGAGAAGGAGAGAGCAACACAGTGACAGAGTGGGAGAGAAAGTGAGAAAGACGGTCGTCTTGCAACAATAAAGCATATGGTGCCGACAGTGCAGTCGGAGCTGGAAAATTACTAGTCTCCCTCACACTCCTGCACCCATCTTTCTCATGCCCGTGGAGCTCAAGGGTCGCTGCAAGTCAGTGGATTGAAACAAAATGGGAATCTTTTCATTCATCATGTTTCACCTTCTTTGAATAGCCACATTTGTGATTGTGAGACTGCACTGCTGTGAGAGGAGGTGAAAGGAGGTGCACTCTGCCAGTGGATACAGGTCAGTTGTTCCTGTGAGGGCTCACACACACACACACACACACACACACACACACACACACACACACACACAGAAGTGTAATGTGGTCAGAAGATGATTGATGTTTCATGACTTGCTCCAGATGCCACAGGCTTGTTGGCATCACTAGGGATCAGTGTTTCGAGCCTCACACGGTCACCTCAGTTCATTTTGATAGTGGGAACTTTGTGAATGATGAAGGGGGACCGGGGGGGGGGGGGGGGGGGGGGGGGGTCATCGTAATTTGTGATGTAAGTGTGCTACATAGCTGTGAGCGCTGTTGATTAAGGATGTGAGTTGCTTTCTATCTTTCATATCTTTCACGTGTGTTCTCACAGAGGCAAACACAGGGAGGGGCTTTCCAGACTGGCTCTTGCTGCATTATTTTCTCTGGGATTTTCTTCCGTTTTTCAACAGTGTGTGTTGCCTGGCCGTGATCAGTGGTGAGGCAACAGTGAAGACAAAGAAAGCACCATTGGAGAGAAGCCACAATATCTGTTTCTTATTTAGCCATGTTGAAAGAGGTTCACCCAACATTACCCACAGCTCTATGATGTCACGGCCATTCAGTGTCAAGACTTGAACTTTTCATCCTGTCATAACAGAATGTAGATGAACCAGTAACTCTTTAATGAGCAGAGGGGTGAATATATGAGCAGAATTCACTTTAACGTCAGTGCTTTACTGCAAGGAATCCTTGTGCACAGTACAGTATGTAACACTGGAAACGCGGCCATATGGGGAAGCACTAGTTGTGAAAGTACATTAAAATCTCCATGGAAACCACTTTTGGTATCAAAGCTCGGTGCAGCAGCTGCTAAGGGCTGAGCATATACGAATATGCTTCCAACAATGGTGTCTAATTAGGACCTCCACCAGGAAATGGACTAAAATTGCACAGGTCATAACTGGTGGAAATTTCCACTCCTGCTTCCCAACAGAGGAAGTGCACAGTGAAAGAAATCTCTCCACGATGCGAGATCAGCAGCCTTTGTTGATCAAAGTTTTAAAAATCTCACGAGAAAGAATTATATAATGCATTCCCTCTCCAGTTAATCTTAGTCCCGTCATGCTCATTCAGAGAGGAAATGAGATTGGGTGTCCTGTCAGGCTGCTCAGTTAGCTTCACAGGCTGTAAAAGACAGATCCCTTCGGTTCAGGATACAGGCATCTTTTTTCTCAACCAAATTATTTTAAGATTCTTTATGCAGAGATTTGCTTTCAGTGAGCTTCTCCTGACTGACTACACTCTTCTTCTCTTTCTCCCACATGGATGATGCCTCACATTCCTTAGTTGTAGGTAGAGCTGTTGACTCTGGAGGTTCTCCAAATGCTGGCCGTGCCATGTCACCGCACTGAACAAGCACAGCCTCCGGGGAACAATGACCCTCTTGCTGGCAGCGCTATAGCCTCTCCGGGCTGCACCTCTCTCCCATACAGGCAGCACGTCTCTCAGGCAGCATTTGCATCTGTAATGACCAGATAGCGGAGCCCAGATGAAATGCCGAGGCTGTTTGTGAATGGTACTCCCCCACAAGCTGCTCAGGCAGATAGACAGAGCGGGACTGGCTGAAGATGCACGCTGCCTCTACTGATTCAAGGTTCAAAGAGAGAAAGAAGTGAGGCAGAAGCTGCCAGTCATAGCAATCCTTTCTGTGCTGCTGCAGAAATGTTGTGCTATTTTGAACTGTGACATGATGTTCCAGCTCATGTTAAAACCAGAACTCAAGGTATTGTGATGTAATACATTAAAAGACTAGATTTTCACCAGTATTGCACTAGACCGTCAGTAATACAGCCCATTGCACAGTGGAGAATAGTGACAAGATTTTATTGAAAGAAAAACACAAGCAGAAATCAAAATGATGTACTGTTTTTATAGTGACAACGCATTAGTATCAGAGCCACATCCAGTAGTTTTTAGCACATTTGATTGATGAGCCTGTTCTTGTTTATTTGTCTAATTGGATCATCAGTCAGGGGGAGTTAATGGACTCTCTCTCACTTGACATTGAAATGGTCTGTTAGAAAAACCTTTGCGTGACGAGCCAGCCACAACCGCACAGGGATCATTTTTCAGGATGTATGTGCAACACAGCTGTAACTTGTCACTGCAGAGCTACTTTCAGGAAAATTGTGACAGCTGGGACTGAGAGGATCTTGGCAGCGATCATATCCACTGCTCCGTTATTCTTACAGCGCTTTATGATGCATGATAATTGGCTGTATTTGTAGACAGTTATAAGGTCACTTGTCGTGTTTCACTGTATAGATATTTTTTTTTGTCTATGCTGCTGTGACTGCAGCTGCATTCAAGAGGACTTTACTTTTTCTTTTGTTGGAAGCTTCCCTCATTAAAGATTCACAAGATAATGATGGGTCCACGTAACATTTAATGATCATTGCACAATTAACACTTCTATACAAGTGTTATCACACTTGTGTACAGTAGCTGATCAGAAATGTGTTTTGTACCCGTGTGAAGAGAAAAAAAAGACATTACAACACATCCTGCCACTTTTGTCAGAATTTAATGGTTTCTCTTAAGTTGGTGTTTTTAATTATTACTTCCCTCTATAGCTACAGTTACCTAATATTTTGATTTTAATTTTATATTATACAATCCCAAACCAAAAGATAGTTTTGAAACAAAAAAAAAAAAAACAACTGCTAAGCAATTCTTAAATATACTTTTTTGCTTTTATCGCTTTTCATACTAGCAATATATATATATATATATATATATATATATATATATATATATATATATATATATATATATATATAACAATAAAATAAAAGTTTTTTTTGTCAGAAAAGCTTTTACCACATTACAACACTTAAAGCATTTTCTGGCATTAAGGACACCAATCAATGAAGCGTTTTAGCTGCTATTTCACCATTCTTGTAAACTTGTCGGAGACAGATCAGGGCTACAGACAGACCAGTCCATTGTTTGGGGCTCCGGAGCCTTGCGTTAACCTCGTTCAGAGACATCAGCACAGTCTCTGGGTGGATTTACACAAAGCATCTCTTTTGCACGGTAACATTTTAAGCAGCATTTGTGACTAGCTCATGTTTGTTTGCTCATATGGTCAGCTGTTGATGGATGTCAGTTCTTGTTGCCATCTGACAGATTGGAGATTGCACCTTAAACATGTGCCACTGCACTTTATATCTTGAATTGTAACAGATTCCTTGAAAGATGTGAAGATTATAATGCACTATAGAAGGAGAAAGAGGCAGAAACCCTTCCAGGTTTTCCTTAAAGAGCATTTATTTTTAACATTTCAGTAATTTCTTACACATTTGTTGATAAAGCAGAGATGGGCTTCTTGTCTTTTCTTTCTCAAAGACAGACTTTTATGCATCCTGCTTTGCAGAAACTGTTGAAATCACCTGTTTTGAAATAACAATATTTTTTTCTCTCAACTCCTCGCCCCCATACTGTTTTTTGTGGAATGGATCGCAGTCTTGAAATTCAAAAAGAGAAAAGAGAGGAAAAAAAGACATGAAATTGCAAAAGAAAGGAAATCAAAGTTTAAGAAAATGTAAAAACCGCTGTGTTGTTTTATTATTTGCATTTTCCATGTCATTCCGACTTTTTCTGACTTGATGTACATAACACAGTCTTGGCAGGCGGCTGCGCAAGACAAGTGGCTCCAGTCTGTCTTTTCTCCGCAAGCCTCTCAATCAAACACGCTGAAATGAACTTCCTGTGAGGCAGACATAGTATGTAATTAGCAGCTTTCTCCTTCCCTCTCTGCTCCTTTGTGCCAAGGTGATCAATGGCTCAGGGAATGCCTGGGAGCGGCGACAGAGCGCGAGAGTTCCTGTGTGAGTGAAAGGGAAAGTGTTCGGGGAGTCCGGTTTGGTAATAATGTTTGGCTCCTCTTCTGTCTCACGGTTTCAGGTGCAGATGCAGCGTGCCATGAACGGAATACTGAAGAGAAAATTTGAGGAGGTGGAAGCCTCCTCCTCCCCGTGCTCTTCTGTGCAGGAGTCTGATGATGAGGTCTCCTGCAGCGAGAGCGGGGACAGCAGCGACAGTGTCAACCCCTCTGCCACAGGTCTGCCACATGAGTGTCTGCGTCTCAAAGCTTTGAATTATTCTCAGTTTGCCAAAAGTGCGCTGTTGACACTAAAAGTAATTATTTTCGCATCATGGAAGGCAGCTCGGATTCTGTAGTTCACAATCGTTTCAGGATGCAGGTCAAATAAAACAAATCTGTATCACTGCTGATAAGGGACGATCATGTGAATTTAGAAGAGATGTTATGCATGAGAGAGGAGAGGAGGTGTGATGAAGGGGACGTAAGCACAGGCAGCCTCGCTCATTAGGAGCCGAACCAACATGCAGGCCCGGCCAGATGAATGAGCTGATGCGGTCTCAAGCTGTGAATGTAACACTGCTGGCACCATACCGTATACGCAACGCAGACAAACTGCTCTCTAAGAACAGCTCAGCTGCCGCAGACTAACGCATCATCTGAAAAGGACTAATTATCAGATTTATCTTTGATGAAACAGCCTTGTTTGACAGTAATCTCAATCTATGCATTTTCCTAAAACCAACCTGATTCTCAATAAAATTTAACAGGGTTATTTTTCTTTTCCCATGCTCGTATTCTTTACCTAATTTCATGAAATTTGGCTTAGTGGGTTTTTGCATAATCTAATGAACAAATAAAGAAAAAAAAAACGCAGGGGCTTTCATCCCGATGGAGGAGTAAATGATAAACATCTATTTTTGATAACAGCCCCCCCCCCCAACCTCCCGATCACAATATCTCATGTACCTGTCACTAAATCTTACACACAGACAGAATCTATATTTGATTGTTTTTACTGACACATCAATCATGTACTTGCTTGCTGTGCCAGGGAACTTAACAGTACATATATCACATACATTTACACATCCATGTGTTTCCCTTCGTGTGTGCTGCTGTAATGATTTACACTTCTTCTACGCTTGTGTTTCTCTCTCTTTTCTTGGGCTGGAACTACCATGCAGCATTAAACACTATTATTAACCGCACTGTCTAGGAGTCTAGGGCCCCGCATCTGCACATCGCCATTGTCCTGGTGGCATTCTTAACCTTTCACATCATCAACAGTGAATGACACATTTCTCAGGCTGAAGTATACTCCGCATGCCATACTTTGTAATGATGCAAAAACAACCCTCAAATTGGCTTCTCACGCAGACTTTGCATGTGTCCTCATTTGTCGGCAAAGCTCGAGTCCCAGAACAAAGCAGTGAATGGAAGAAATGAGGTTGCATTTTTTTCAACGGACTCACAGCAGTTACATGCTGAACCACATGAGAATGTTTCCACACGTCTGCTCATCGCTACACAATCCCTTTTTACTGTCAGTGGCTTTACTGGGCAAATTAGTAACAACAGTTTATCGTCACTCAGGGTTCTGACATTTTGCGCCTGCTCTGTTTCGGTGCTTCTCAAATCGGCATCGACCTGTTAAGAAGCATTTCAGCGCCGCAGCGGGTAAACTGACTGGAACTAAGTGTTGAAAATAATGAGGATTGTCCAAGATTGCACAAATATTCCTACATCAGCCCTTCTGCTCTCAGAGCCTGAATTTATGAGTAAATTCATGCATGCCTCTCATTATAAAAGACTCCTTAAATCATATTTCTTGATATTCATTCATTTATTCAGTGACAACAACACCAATGTTATAGTTGATGTGACTGCAGAAGAGAGAACGCTTAGAAAAAAAAGGGGTTTGATTGCTGCCAGCTGTGTCTAGAATAACTCTGATTGGTGTCTGATATCACATTAGTTCATTTACAGTTCATCAAACAACGTCAGTCATGACTTTTGGTCCATGTGTGCACAAGTGGTGCAGCCGAGTCAACCTTGAAACCACAGAGTGCCCACACATAATAGATTCCAACTTTAATGCCGGTGGCATTTCAAACCTGTGTTGTCAGTAAGAAAAAAAAGACATCTAAACTGAATAAAAGCAGTATCAAACAGCCTTTCTCCTAAAAACTGCTTTCTCTGGGAATAATATTGTTCAGTTGATCAGTTAATCTCTTCTCCTGTCTAAAACAAATTATTGTACAGTGGCAGAAAAGGAGGCAAAGAAAAAAAAAACCAACAAGACAGATCTGACACACTACAACTTCTTAATTCTTTGAAATAAAAAACATATATCATATAATATGATATATGTTTATAATATCATATAATAATGATATTCTTAAACATCAAAAGCTAGGAATCATACCTACAGGTGTTTGTGTGTATCTGCGCACTAAAAGATAAATAAGTAAGACTAGGTTTGAATGGCTCCTGTAGAGGAAGGGCTGAGAGGCATAAATGTGGCGCTGCGCTTCGTCTTTGTTGCTGCTGGTAGGTGGGGGTTCAAGAAGGTCAGCAGCTGTGAGGGAGCTGTGCACGACGAACGACAGTCTAGACAAATGAATCAGTGATGCTCCGAGTAGCTTTGATTTCCAACCCTTCCTGTGGCGACGGGGGTGAGGATGAAGAACATCTGCAACGTTTCTGAGAAGTCAGCGTGCAGGAACACTTGGGTGAAAAGGGGCTGCATGTCAGATGTCTTGTAGGCGTGCATAAAGAAGTGCTAAGAAACGCTGACTCATGCCTCAAAAACCTGCTTTAAACAGGACGTTTTGCATCTTTTTATGCGGACAATGAACCTCATCACTGCTCAGTAGCCTCAGTGTGACAGCTCTACATCTGCAATGAAATACATTGTCCCTCTTGCATGGGGTGGAGAACTGCTGAAACCAGATGGTATCTATTTGTCCTGTCTGTCTCATGGAGGGAGGGGGTGAACACTGGGAATACTGCTTCAGAGTAAACTGGCGCATTTCTTCTGTGGGTCAGGCAGGGGATTATTTATGCCCCAGCGTTGCCCTCCTCCTTCCACCTCCCCCTTGTTGAGATCTCCTTAAAAAGACACAAGAGGGACTCGGATGACAAGCGGAAGAGCTGTTGTAAAGGTGGCAGGAAAGAATTTCTCCAACTTCAGGCATTAAAGGGCCACGCATGTTAAAAGCGATGCCCCACAGTGGGATAAAATTTCACTAATTTTAAGTTTTACAAGGCTGTTAAAGTGTTCTCCATCATAAAAATATATAATTTAAACAAAGCAGCACTTAAGTGTGTGCAAGATGGTGGGACTTTGCTGCTTTGAATATTTCCTCGAATGGATTTAATCACTTGTAACTTTATACTGAAAAGGTGGTGCACTTTTTCAACCCCTGTTTTGTTTTGCAGCTGATTCATTGCTGAAGCACGAAAAGCGCCTGCGAACGAGGAGGGTGCACTTTGAGAACGTGACAGTGTACTACTTCTGCCGGCGGCAGGGCTTCACCAGCGTGCCCAGCCAGGGAGGGAGCACGCTGGGCATGTCCAACAGGCACAGCTGGGTCAGGCAGTACTCCCTGGGTGAATTCGCCCTGGAGCAGGAGAGGATCCACAGAGATATGCTCAGAGACCACCTAAAGGAGGAAAAGCTCAACTCAATCAAACTGAAGGTACAAGCTTTGTCATCTGTTTCAGAACAAAATTCATGTTCTAATAAGGTGCATTTTTATTTAACTTTTTTTAATTTAACACTTTGCTTTGATCTGAGATATGACTCGTTTAAAAGAAATACTTTGTCAGTGGTTTAAGCTCCTAATGTCACCATGTCCATCCCAGCTCTTGCTTTTCTAAAGGAAAAAAAAAACCTAAATATTAAAATATATTCATACACTCTAGTGAAAAATGTTAAGTTAAACACGGATAAAAACTTACACTCATAATCCATGAACACAAAAAAATTTCATCCGAACATCTGAGGATGGATCTTTTACATTGTTCAAATTAATAGCAGTAAGACATTTACAGCTGAAGATTTTACATTTATTATAGTTCAGTAAATCTGAATTTTATTTTTAATATTTTTTTTGTTTTTTAACTTTGAAATTTGTTGACGCTTATACATAAAAGGTAAAAAACATCCAAAAAAACCTGCACAAATTACAATATTAACGCTTCATGAAAATACCGTGGATTTGCAAGAAAGAGTTGAGAACTACAAAATTACTTTTTCTCTTTTTAACTTTGAAATATATGGATCCTTGGTTATTTTTTTTCACCGTAAAACCTCCTGCAACAACTCATCTTTCCTTGTGTCTCCTTCATAGCTGTTCAGCACAGTTTTCAACGCTGTCCAATAAAGAATGAACGCTTAGTGAGGCTTATAACGAATCACAGCTATCAAAGATTCATAAATAAAAGGGAGAAGAAGTTTAGGACGTTTCTCTTTTGCAAGGTCATGCAATCTTAATAGAGGTTTTCAGCTTTCTTATCTAACGTTTCTTTAAAATAACAAAAAAAAAAAAACAATCATGGCAAGCTCAGAGGGTTAAGTAAGCCGGCATGAAGTGACACTTATTCCGTCTTGTTTTTAGCTGACTAAGAATGGCACAGTGGAGTCTGAAGAGGCCAGCACGCTCACAGCGGAGGACATCTCTGATGATGATATCGATCTGGACAACACAGAGGTAGACGAGTACTTCTTTTTGCAACCTCTTACCACTAAAAAGCGCCGAGCACTGCTACGCTCCTCTGGGGTAAAGAAGATTGACGTTGAGGAGAAACATGAACTCCGTGCCATTCGCATGTCCAGGGAGGACTGCGGCTGCGATTGCAGGATTTTCTGTGACCCGGAGACCTGTGCCTGCAGCATTGCGGGGATCAAGTGTCAGGTAAATTCCCAGATGTGCATATCTTCATGCTCTATGTTCCGACTTGTGAACAGGAGAACATACATTCAAAGAGACAATGCAGGGATCCATGATTGATGTAGTGCATTCAAAGAAATACTTAAATGTGATCTTAAAACATGACTGCTGTGTTTTTCTTAGGTGGATCGTATGTCATTTCCCTGTGGATGTACAAAAGAGGGCTGCAGTAATTCTGCCGGAAGAGTGGAGTTTAATCCCATTCGCGTCCGAACTCATTTCCTCCACACCATCATGAAGCTGGAACTGGAGAAGAGTCGCGAGCAGCAGCAAACGTCCACGACCAACGGTTATCTCGGCGAATCTAACGACCTGGGAGGCGGAAGCCTTTTCGCCCAGCCACAGCACAGGCTGGAATATTCTATAACGGATGCTGTCCCACAGACGGCCAGCATGCACCTGCAGCCTGCAGATGAGATGGACGAGCCACTCGATGAAGACGAGGAGGAAGATGAAGAAAACGAGGAGGAGGAAGAGGACAACGAGGAAGACGAGGAAGATAGTAGCAGTGTTTGCAGCGGGCTGTCTGACTCCAGCACGCAGAGCTTGGCTAACACTGACTCTGAGGACGAGGAGGGTGAAGACGAGGACGAAGAGAAGTCTGACAACTTCGAAGATGACATGACAACCCCAGCTGTTTCTCACACTGAAGTGGTGCCCTTGTCACCTGTGGTGTGTTTCAGTGATGCCTCTGTGGCGCTTGATAACCACATAAATGGAAACACCTACTTAATGAACTCTTCCCCAGCTGAGTACTATCAGCTGGGGAGCTCCGGTGCCGGCTCTAATGGCCAATCCAGCCAAACCTGTGAACCTTACGGAGATTCCTTGGCATTCCCAGGACCAGTAGGTACGAGCAACAGCAGCATGAGCCCGGGACCATTCACCCTGACTGCCGAGCAGTACACGGACTACTCTAATCAGGCAGAGGATCAGTACACAGCCGGTCACCACTTTACTCTGACTGGCGGTGCTCCTGCCACGTCCTTGCCCTGCTACGCACCTGACCAGAAGAGCAAGTTACTGCCCACAGCAGCATTCGTAGAGCAGACAGAGAACCAGAACCAGGCGCAGTTTCAAAACTACCTGAACAATAACAGTCAGGGTTCATACAGCAGTCACAGCTCGTGTCTGACGGCCGAACAGCCTCTGCAGGACTCCAGTAATAATGGACATTCTGACCTGACCTTACTAGCAAACAATACTAAGAATCTCCCCTTACCAGACCATTGCCCTGAGGTCACTGCCATTTAAGAGGCCAGACCTTTCTAATTGTTCTTTCATTGCTACGTCTGCTTCTATGGGTCACGATTTTTGTTGTCTTTTTTTTTTTTTTTTTTTTTCCGTTTCCTGCCGTAAAATTTCAAAGCGATTTACAGCACCACGGGACATTTTCATCTGTAACTACGAAGCCATAGGTTTGTGACGGAAGCCGTTTTTGAGAAACTCTTCGCTCTTGCAGGTTTTTCCACAGTGCTTGCACTCAACTGCAAGGTAGAACCGGAGAAAAGCAAAAAACAAAAAAAAACAAAACATCAAAATACAATTTATATCACGCCGTGCAATGTATCCCGTAACTTCAGATGTAAAGTTCTAGCTTCAACCTGATTGTACTGTAGATGGAACTTTTCTGTCTGCTGTATGTGTCAAATGTGCAAGAAATGTTTATTGTTGGTTTCTTTACTCCAGCTGATTTATGTGTATACGTATATATTGTACATGTTTTGATAAAAAAAACAAAAAAAAACATATGCATGCTGTTTGGCTATTCTCTGTAATATTTGGGAGAGGAATTGCCATTTTATATAAAGAAATATGCTGTATAATGTATATTTCTGCTCTTCTTTTGTGTCATGATTTGATGCTTTTCTGTGGTTTTGAAAAGCATGAAAAAGCTTGAATACATTGAAATACAGTATGAACATGTCTGTTCATATTGCACTTAGAGTATGTACAGACGTCCAGTGTGGTGCAGTTTGTTTTTTTTCACACTCTGAATCGCAAACTTACCAGGTATCACTACAAAGGAAGATAACTTTTATGAAGCATTTAGTGGAAACAAGAATAATAATAGAAATTTGACACATTTTTAAGTTGTACAATAAGCCATATGACACATCGGACAAGAGGATTCTGTTTTATTATTAAATAACAATGAATGGATCAATTTCTACCATTTCCAGTTCAGCTACATTGTCTGATCTGAAAAAGACTAAGATGTTTATTTACGTGGGACCAATTAGGATATCGTTTGTTCTACTGAAGTGCAATAGATGCAAGCAAGCTTTTCTTTCTTGCAAAAGTCTTAAATATAGTGGACTGAGCCTTTAGTGACCAACTCTGTACTTATTTGTTTCTAATGTACTACTGGTTTAATTTAAAAACAAATACTGCAGTTTTAGCAATTGTGTATGGAGTTAATCAAATGTTCACAATTGACAATCAAAGCTCTTTTTCAAACGTGATTCTACTTTACTCTTTAAGCAGTTAGACAAATAGATATCAGTCCTGATTTCTGTCAGCCATCAAAAATGACTTGACATCCAGATATGAAAAAAGAGAAAACAATCACCTACCAAAAACGTGTCACTAACCTTTAAATGTATATTTATAAATGTACTGACAACTAGGAGACTGCTCACCATACGGTGGGAGGTAATTTTGCGAGACGGTAACTGAGGTTACTTACTGTATGGATTATTATTTTATTTGCATGAATGCAGGCATTTGACCCTCTTTCAAGCTTGCAGACACATTATGTGTCCTCAGAGGGTTTCAGTGCTACAGCTTTGGTGGTTCTGTGTTTGTCGAAGAGCCGGAAACTCCAAAGTCACTTTTCATGGTTCAGAGAAAGTGAACCAACCTGTTTTCAGGCAATCAGTTGCATCCACATAGCCTATAGTGCATATTAACTGTGCCAAAGCATATAGTGTGGGAAGGCTAGAATGACACTTCATCCAGTTAGGAATCCTGTTTGGAATCTTTTATTTTCAGTATTTATTATGAATGATATTAAAATGTGTATTTATTGTGGTTTATTAAAAGTCTGTATTGAATAAATCGCTTCTTTATCTTAAAAAAGTCAATTTTTTCATCTTTGTGAGTTGCAAAGCTTCATGCGCCTGCTGCTTTATTTATAATTTGGTGAATTGCATTTATTATGCACACTTGTTTTTCCAATGTCGTTTCCAACTTTAAATAGAACCTACATTGTCTTTTGCGTTTTACTTGAACATGATTTTGAAATAAATTTTGTGTTGCTCGAACGTAAAATATATTCTCATTATTGGTGCACAAATACCGCCAATGTGCAGCAAACGGGAGTCATTTCTAAGTGCGCAGCGCCCTCTGCAGGCCGAAAGGATTCATGAACCCAAGTAACACTTAATTACCAACTTAATTTATTGAGCACAACTTGACATCTCCCCAGCACGACACTCAAACGACACAAAACAGCCTCCATTTAAGAAAATCAAACACGTTTGAGCTGGTCTTTAACCAGTCACAAACAAAAACCTTATTTCACAGACATCTAAACACTAGTGCCTGCACCAGACGTTCAGTTGTGGACAACTGCTGAAATGAAAAAAAGAGATTTTTTTTTGGCTTTTCATGAGCAAAAGGGTTTAATGATATTTAACTTAAAAATTCCTCTTTAAAAAACACCAAAGCTCAAACTTTCAAATAATACCCTCGGAAACTCCTGCAATTAGGAGTGAATCATTGAAGAATTTGCTCATAAATCGTCACCATTTTTTCCCCTTAAAATAAATCTACTTGTTCATAAACCATGTTAAAGACCTAAATCACTTTCCCTCAACTTAATTTACTGACCCTCACCGGCAATAAAGCACCCCCACCCCTTCTCTAAATATTGAAAATGTTTTAAACACTGGAAAAAAAAAAAAAAAGAACAAATCAGGAAAAACTTGATTTGACATTGACTGGAGGAGACAAAATTCAGATTTACCAGAAATTATCTTCAACCTTAGCACACCACCATCCAGCCTCCAACCACTTTCACACCCAAGAGGACAAAAGTAAATAATTGCATTACAACCAAGGCACTGGACGGCTCCAAATAACAAGTATGCATTCGAAGAAATACATTTTAAAATGGACAATGCAGATTATTCTTGTGTGTTTCACATTTGCACTGCCTGCTTCTTAGGTGCATAACATTTGGGATTCATATGCGACCAGCTTAAATTCTGGTTTGGAATGTACACAGTCTGTTTTAGATTCATGGATGTGCATCACTGGATAACATTTAGGCTTTAAACACCAAATGTTCTGGTTACAAAGACTCAAAAGACAGAAAACAGCTAAAACACAAAAGGAGGCACATGTCGGCACAGTGCATCATCATCATCATCGTCGTCGTCTTTGGAGGAATAGTGTTTCCTTGAAGCAGTGGTACATGATGGTTTCTTCCAAAGTCCTGACTTTCCAGCAGCAGTTCAGTTCTTTACGTATAAAAATAAATTAAAACTCAATGCAGTTGTTACTCTTTAAAAAAAACAAAAAAAAAAAACTGCATACATTATTGAATGCTTGTGTCCTAGTACGCTCATGCATACAAAGTACCATTTCCATAGTAGTGTTTTGCACACTCAGATGAAGGACCAGTGCTGGTACCCGTCTGAAGGGTTGCAATGAGCCAGAGCAGGGCGCTCATGGCGGGCAGTCAGACACATGCTCCATCCTGGGAAGTACAGTAACCGGTTCTATACGGAGAGGATAAAACTGTTACCAAACCAGGCATCTAACGTTGCAGAATAGTGCGCATGGAAAGACCAAAACTCACGTCCTTCAGTTCCCATTTTTGCTCTGTTCCTACCAATGTGTTCCTGCCTTTGTACTGGCAGTCTTCCAGCTTCACAGCCCCCGCTGCCCCGTGCAAACACAGCTCCTTCTGAATGTTGTGTCTGATCTCGTGACGGGTGGAATACTCAAAATACTAGGGCACGAGAAACAGTGAAAAAAAAAAAAAAAAATGTCATCAGTCCATCTGGTTAAAATTTACCAAAGTGGTTTCGTCAAAAAGAGAAGAGGTACATTTTCTTACTGACCTGGTTTCCTCCTAATCCATGACATGGGTACATAATCAGCTCTTTTCCACCCTCATTGTTCTCTCCAGTATCCAGACATGAGTCTTTGCCCAAATTTTTCACCTTAAGAAAAAGAGAAGGGAAAGTAAGAGCTGTGAGAGGAAACAAAATGAAAAGCTAACATCCAGCGCAAGCTGTTCAAACAACTTTAGTGTCTGAAGTGCTTTCAGTGGTGTTAAACTGGAGCTGCCTTCTAGCCTCTGGAGATCCCAAGTGGAAACCCACAGTGGCTAGACAGACCTGTGGGGTTTTGAAAGCGGAGTTGGTAGTGAGTTGTGCGATCTTACTGAGCCAAAGCGGAGAGGGTTGAGATCAGGCATGAAGACCTCTGGATAGACGTTCTTCAAATACCAAGAGAAACTTTTGCACTGCAGCTGCGCTCGGAGCTCCGTGCGTTTGGAGATGTCTCCAAAGTTTCTCTGTTA
Source organism: Xenentodon cancila (assembly GCA_014839995.1). Lineage (NCBI taxonomy): Eukaryota > Metazoa > Chordata > Actinopteri > Beloniformes > Belonidae > Xenentodon > Xenentodon cancila. Next base: position 7,467,453 of record CM026200.1, read on the forward strand.
TACAAACGACAGCGAGAACAAAAAAACAAAAAAAGAGAAACTAAGAAAAACAGACATTTCATAAATGGGATCAGCATTGAGAGATGAATCCACATCTACCGTTTACTCACTGAAAAGGCTGAGATTTTTTATTTTCCTTAAGGAAAATCTTATTCACATTGAAATGCAAAAATTACAGTGAACTTAAAACATTAAAAGAAAAACAAAAAGTAATTAAAAATGAGCTGTAGCATAATTGAGAAAGGTGGGAACATTAGCAGGATTATAACGAAAGAACAAATTCTGGTTTCCAAAAACATGGAAAAAAAAAAAAAGAATAATTCAATGACATGTGAAGCATCTTCCTGCATACTTGATAAATACAGAAAACATGTTCAAATTAAAAAAAGAACTGCTTTGATAAAATACTTAAAAAGAAAAAAAATCAACACATTTGGAAAATGTTCAAAACATAAGTACTGTAGCCCAGAGAATTTAAACTTCAATTCAATTCAGCTTTATTTATATAGCACCAAATCACAACAAATGTCAGCAATACAAGGGACTTTTAGATAGATGTCCACACATTGGCCTTTTTATTTGAGATATAGATATATATATATATATATATATATATATATATATATATATATATATATATATATATTATATATATATATATATATATAAAAAATGTGTGTTTATTACTCTTGTTTCCCTCTTTTTCTCTCTTTCCACAATGTATGTGAATATGTACTAGTTGACTGCATGTATACGACTTCATGTTGATATATTTGTATATGTATGAGCAGTTAAAATACTTCTATGTATATTGTGCATGTCTTTTATACATATTAATACTGCTCCAAACACTCATATGTTCACAGCCCTACTTGCATCACCAACACATTGCCCACACACGCACGCACGCACGCACGCACGCACGCACGCACGCACGCCAAAATAAAAAACAATAAAATAGAAAGCTCCTCCTCCTTTTCTCTGTCCTCTTGTAGCTTGTAATTACCTGGTTGTCCTGTGTCCACTTTTATTCTAACACATGTTATAGACTAATTTACACACACTATCACATCAGTACAACACATCACACAGAGCCAACTGCACCCATCACTGTCTTTTTTTCTAGTCTTTCACGTTCCACACTAAAAAAAAAAAAAAGAAGCAATACGAGGGACTTCAATCATACAGTTCAACTCATTGCAAATTAATCCAATTAATACAAAGCCAATTGATTAACAATAGTAATAATTATTGCCCCGCTAAGGAAACCAACAGATTGCATCAAAACCTTTCCTCGATAAAATCTCGTCCTGAGCAAGCACTAGGCCACTGTGGAAAGGAAAAACTCCCCTTTAACAGGAAGAAACCTCTGGCAGATCCAGACTCAGGAAGGTTGGCCATCTCCTTCGACCAGTTGGGGGTTAGGAAGACAGAAAAGAAAGAACTGGATAGACTCTTCATATCGGTGTAATTTTCTTACGCAGCCTATCCAGCAAACGTTAAGTGTCCTGAGAATCTGAGTGGAGCCTTGTTTCGTCGACCAAAGAGCCTGAACTTCACAAACTCAAGCAAGCGAGAGGCAGAGATGACTACATGAGGCCTTCATCTTTGTGAGTAAAACTGCTTTAAAAACAAACAAAAAAAAAACTGGAGGGAATAAATTAGGTTGTCAGTCAAGAATGCTCTGTAAACACAATTACGCCCTGCACTGCCCCCATGAACGTTGGCAAAAAAAAACCAAAAAACCAAAGAACAATAACTGAAAACATGGAAAAGTGTGTAGAGTAAAATAAATCTTTAATTGAATATCTAACTATTATGTTATTATTTAAGTTAGTAACACATGGTATAAAAAGCACAGAGGCCAGCGGTCCAGGGCCTTTCAGATGTAGTTAGAATGAGAGCAGGTGTCACAGGTAACGGAGGCTTAAATGATGATGGTAAATTCTTAAAACAAGGGAGGACGAGTTTTTATCAGCGACAAAATGTTGAATCACAAACATATTTATGATAGTGACTCGATAGTTCAAGTCCTTTTCGTTAAAGTGTGTTTAAAAAAAAAAAAAAAAAAAGGTGAAGCCTTACTGCTGAGCAAATAAAATCCTATATGAAGCAAGAACGGGAAAACATTTCAAAACTGCATTAGTGAGTCACCTCAGTTCGTAAACACTTCAAGAAGCAGTGATGCAACACAAACATTCACTGTCTCAGCTTGTTTTGGTTTTCTCCTCCCAAATGTGAGTAAGGACTCAAATTCAGCACCAACAATTAAATCTATCAGTATAGTTTTAAAATTACTTTACATACTTTCCTGCTGAAGAGTGTGACGATAAAGCTCAAGAATCACCATAAAAAGCAAAAATAAAAACTTCTGACATTCAGAAATCTATTTTACATCAGTGTCCCATCCAAGACAGGCAACACTTCAGCGACCACTGAGAAAATAAATGTAGTAACTTACAGGGCAAATCCACCCACTAAAAGCTGGAATATTTCCGTCTGAATCTGCTGAGTGATGGGCACAGCTCTGTTTGAAATGTTTGTATAAAATTGCCTGACTTATTATAATCACTTCACATTTCTGATGAGAACAACTACGTTCCAGCGCTCTAATGAGTCATTTGTTATATTAATTGCAGACAAGTATTTGTTTTTTTTAATGAAGTGTAATAGTGCATTTAATAGGATTTACAGCCACCTCGTTCTGATAAATAATTGGAGAACTTAATTACAATAATGAGGATAATTCTGCTCACTTTTGCTCGTGGCTCCTACTCTGGGTTCTGTAAATCTGTGCGTTCGAAATCAGCGGGTCCGGACTGGCCTCTCCTGTGAGGTACAACCCTGGGGGAAATGTTTACGGCCCCCGTGAGACCACATGTTGCCAAAGTTGAGAGACCAGAGCCAACTCCCTTCAGGGATTTTCTCTGGCGGTTACAGCTTTGCTCCCCCCAATAGCCGATCCATGACTCCCCTTTTGGGAGACTGGTTTCAGTGGTACAGAGCACGTGTGAGGACAACGAATACTTCTACTGGAGAACGTATACACTGCAAAGAGTATATACTCAGGGGCAGGAGTCGGATTTGCTCAAACTTGTCCCGAGGAGGAGATAATGAGTGGCCTTGAAAACATTTGTTTGCAACTGTGTGCGATGAAAATGAAAGATAATGCCTTGGAGCAATTAGCTGTAATTCAGGTAAAGCTTTCTGATGCACGTCAGAATCAGAAACACTTACTTCTTTTGCGATTTGAGAAGCTTGCTGGTTACGGCGGTAGAAGAGCTCCTTGTACTCATCCATCCAGACTTCAGCCAGTCGTACCTGGTTCCGAGCAATCACTTGTGTACCCTTAGGAAAGGTGTGGGGGCTTTTGGTGCGGAAAACGTGACCAACGACGGAGCAGGGAATAATCTCCAGCTGTCCACCGCACTGCCACACCTGCAGGAGACGTGCAGGATGACAAACAGTTGGACACACCCATGCAGACTCGGGGATAAAAGAGAAAGAGAGCTGCTGACGGCGGTTCAGTGAAGTCTTACCCTAAATGACATTTCAATATTCTCGCCACCCCAGATCTCCATCTCTTCATCATAGCTTCCGATACGGTAGAAATATTCTTTAGAGATGGAAAATAGCCCACCAGCAAATGTTGGAGTCCTGTAAAGTGGTTAAATTGTGTCAAGTTATTTTTTTTGTTGTTTTTTTTTTAGGGAGATTTCTTGTACCAAACACGTTTTACTTACTTAATGGGATACGTTTCATCCTTCCTCCTTTGTTTTTCGTGATCTGGCAGACTCTCCCAGCCAAAAGAAAGGCCCCAGTCGAAGTTGCCCCGATTGTGATTCTGGCCATATGGGGACGGTTTCATAAACTCAAACGTATTCAGATCAATCGTGGTGATGTCAGGGCTCACGACCACGGTGCAGTTCTCGGCGATCCTGGCCAGCAGAGGCTCCAGCCATCCGTTAAAGCATTCACCTGTTAACGCCGGCACACAGAAACCTGCATAACAGCTCCTTTCTTAACGATCGGTACATGAATGGCAAACATTGTTTCTGTAGGCGTGTAAGTCAGGGTGCGCAAAACCGTTTAAATGTGCGAGTGATGTCAGCGGTGTCGACTAACAATGGGCGTCGAGAAAGGTGAGCGTGTCTCCAGTGGCCACGGAGGCACCCAGGAGCCGAGCAGTTATGAGTCCTTTTCTTTCCCGCTGGCGGACAACTCGCACGATGTGCAGCTGTTTCAAATAGGCGTCCAGCTCATCCTTCAACACATCTGAAAACATGGGATATCCATTAGACATGGTGGGGGACATGGATGTAAACAATCTGTTGGATGCAGAGTAAAGCAGAGCGTTTGTAAAAACACCACGATTGTTTGATAGTGCTGAATAGATGATAGTCATAGACCCTAGCCTGGAAAATAAAACTCAAAACTGACAGCGAAGTGGGTCTAGTTATACGGCACGGTTCCATTAGTGGTCCCTCCTCAACAAATAACCGAGCTTAAGTTCCAGAATGGATTCCCTGAAACGTCTGTCCTCTCCAGAATTTTGTTTCCTTCATAAATCTGCCCCAGTTAAAACTCATTTCTGTGCCCAAGAGCAGCTCAGAGTTTTAATTCCTCTTTGGGAAGTATTCACCACCAGCCGCTTGCTTCTCTATTGTTACCCACTTCATAGGCCACAGTGGGCGCAGGGAGCTCCTCCCAGAGCTGCCCACCCAGCATGCTGCATGAAATCAAACCCAAAGTGAGAGGGGCGGTCCTGAAGGGCCCCACTGGGTTTTTACCGTCAACGCTGGCGTCGTCCACCAGGATGATCTCCTTGAGGAGAATGGCAGGGGAGGTGTGGAGGACGCTGTACACTGTCCTGAGAAGGGTGCTCCAAGCTTCATTGTGAAACACAATTATCACGCTGGTGGTCGGCAAGGGGGGGCATCGCTTGAAGGTCTGCTCGATACATCTGCAGCAAGGACAACAATGACTACAATGACCAGACTTTCCTGAATAATTCCCTCCATGTGTGGCAACCTTTGAATTATATTAAAGACTTAAAAACAAATGTTGCCTTCTGCACATGGCCGTGCAGCGTATGTGAGCCACGCACCGACTACAAACTCACATGTATTTGAATAAGACAAAACTATGTTGAATCTGGCCACAGCAAAGGGGCAGACATGCTGATACAAAGTCTCTGAACGATCATCTCTGTGGTTTCTGCCAAACATTTCTCATCACAGTAATCTATGTATGTATGTATGTTTCAGACAGTGACTACGTAATATTTAGGATTAACAGATATAATTATAAAATCGAAAACAGGTTACATCTGTACAAGTAGACGTACTCAGGTGGTCTTGTGTCTGCACCCAGGTCTCTGCTTAAGGAGATGCGGTCACTTGCATACAAGTTAAAGCAGTGTTTCTCTTCGCCCCTCTCCTTCTCTTTCTGCTCTTCTGAGCTCAGGGAGTCTGTGTGGAAAGGTTTCCCAGCGGCTCCAGGAGCGAGAGGGTTCTGGGGAGGCCTCTCTAGAGCCGGCCTGAGCTCAGCGGCAGTGTAGTGGCCTGGCAGGCAGGAGCCGGTGCCTGGCTTGTCCTGCTGCCGTACAGGGGCTTTGATCTGCATCTTTGGCATGGAATCCCTGAAGTTGTTGACAGCTCCCATCACCATCCCCAGCATGGTGTCTCGCTTCACTGCCACCTCCTTCAGCCAAGGGTCCTCCCTTTGGCTCTGGGTCCCCACTTCCCATTGTATGAAAAAGACAAACGTGACAAAGACTAGGGCCACGACAGCTAGTGTAAGTGGGTGCAGTCTCCTTCGAAGAACTCTGCGCAAAGCTGTCATTGTTCTTTAATGGGGAGCAGGCTGGCTGCGGACGGACCCTCGGCTGTAATAAACAAAGACACGGCCGACGCTGAATTACAAACAACATCACTGGAACTTCCTCATGTAATACATTAGATACCAAAAAGAACAGCAATATTTTTTTTACACATTTCTAGCCATGTCAGCAGAATGGCGTAGGATTTTAGCACATTTCCAGTGTTGTTAAGAGTAAATTAAAGTGCTCGGCTGCCGTTTACACATCTCAAATGTGAAAGCAGGACGTAAAAATCAACAAAAAATAAAAAATAAATAAATAAAAATGTTGGCTTTGTATTCTTTAAGAGAAAATAGCACTTACCATCGGTCGCTGAATTGGAGGTTAAAGTTGTCAGTCCTTGAAAGGGGTTTCAGAAAAGCCCTGCGGCGACATCCTGCTTTAATTGGAGTCCATTTGGAGATTCATTTGTTGCTTCAACTTCACAGAAAATATCGAGGACAGAGAGAGAGAAGGCGGGGAAAGAAGATCCGCTCTGCGTTGAGATTTCACCAAACTTCCGTCTCGTTGGACTCAGGTGTGCTTCGCTCAGGTGGTAGAAGGCGGGGGCGCACCGGTGCGCATGCGCGCAGAGGACAGACGCGAGCGCAGATTGTAGTCAAAATCCATTCCTTGAATTCCTGGGAAGTTAGAATTGTTTTATTTTATATTTTTTTTCAACATACTTAAACGTATTAAACCGCACTTCAGCCAGATGTCGTTCCTAAGCCCGAACCAGCATACCTCACTTCTCCTTGAGGAATAATCGGGACTCTTCCCGGAGCTGTGTGGAGTCAGTTTGGTGTCATTAATATGATTCGTTCAACTGGTCATTCACTGGGACAGTTGCCGGGTTACAAATAACGGGAGGAACGCGATGCACCCCGCCACCACCGCATCCCATCGGATCTCCCAGAAGCACCATCACGTGCACTATTAATCCGCAAATGGAACTGGGGGGAAAGTTACGACTCCTTTGAAGCAAAGCAATCAATTTGAGCTTTACCGAGCAAAGTTGCGAAGGCTGGCAGTCAGCGCGGGTCTCTGCGGCGTGTCCGATCCTCGGGTGGTGCTCACAAAGAGCTGAGGGTTTGCAGGAGTGAAGGCGTGGATTCCACCCGCTGGTGTCCGCGCAGCGCCCGGGGTTTCAGCCTCTCCCGTCTCTGGCTGACACAGTGAGTCCATGTGTGGGGACCAGGTCCCCCCACTGCCTGCTGCCCACGGAGGGAAGCCGTAGCGGGCTTTAAAATGCTTACTGTGTCCTTCATGTCACTCCGGCTACGTTTGGGACCGTCTCCTGCTCTGGATATAGTATCTGTATCATCACCTTAATTTATTTTAAAGTTAATAAATAAGTCAGAGCAACGAGTTACCATTATTACTATATAAACTTTATTAATTAAAAGAAAAAAAGATACATATACAATGATCAAAAGACACTTTAAATGTTAAATCAACAATAGAATAGTTATGTAGAAACAATAGAAAAGTCCCTTCTGTGATTTCCACTTCTGTTATTCAGCCGAAACAGTTTGTAGAGCTGTTTTATATCTTAAAGTTTTCAGTTGTGATCACGCTTGAACGTCTCCCTGTTTTCCTATTGGATTGTTAGGCATCATCTACAAAATGTCCATGAGAACATGTTTCACTCACTCCCACACAAAGAAGGCAAACATCTGTACATTTTCAACTTGACAGCAATATCCACAAAAAAATCGGTTACCAATTTTATTACATAAACAGTGGTTTCATATGTGTCTTTCTCACACCCCTTTACACACACACACATCCACAGGGGTTCAACACTACGATCTCAAAGCAGCACGAGCTTTGTCCAGTATTTCCTTTCTCATTTTTGGATAATTTGGATTAGCAGCAAGAACCTGTGGAGAGAAATGAAACTGATTTACAGCAGAAAACCATGTTAAAGTGGTGACACTGGAAGTATTCATCTTCAGATGTCTCACCTTGTGACACACATCTATGGCATCGACATGCCTCTTCGCTTTTAAGTAGTTGAAAGCAAGTTTGTATCCTGGTGGAAAAGCAGACATAAGATGTTAAAAATGCGAATCTCCCAACGCACTTATAAAAATAGAACTGGACATCTGATTTTGTTTGACATACCAATAGTTGGGTTTGTCCGATTTCCATATTTCCAAGCCAATTCATACTTCAATGCTGCATCCCGGAATGCCTGCTCTTTTTCCATTATGTAGCCTTGATATTCATAAGCCTTGCAGCATGACTGGGGAAAAAGTGAAAATAAAACCCCAAAAACAAATTCTTTTCAAAACAAGGAGCATATATGAGAGCTTAAGTGAGGTAAGCTGTCGTGATACCACGTTTATGCCGTGTTGGTGTCTTCTGGCTGACCTTGTTATGATTCAGGCATCTCTGTAAGAGGTCCCCGGCCATGTCAAACTTCCCTGAGTGGATGTAAATGTCTGCCAGGAGCAGCCAGCTTTTCTCAAACTCATCAGCATCAGCAATGTTCCAGTTCATCTTTGCTATCCGTTTCAGCTGGTTCCTGGCTCTTGGAGTTTGTTTTAGCATCATGTAAGCTGTTGCCATGGCCAGGAGTGCTGGTGCGTGGTCTTTCTGAATTTAACCAAAGAAGGCTGGTGAGACAGGATCAATCTGACATCACCACTAATTTACAAAGCTGACTGTGAACACACAAACACTGATACACAGCAGAATGCATCCAGATACAGAGTAATAGTGAGTTTAAAACTATTTGGCACTTATTGACACTAAGAGGGAACTTGAAATAATGCACAACTCCTGGTGTGGGTATATTTACACATGAGAGGAGTGATGTAACTCCTGTGCACCATCTGGAGTTTACTTACCTCATTGTTTGCAATCTCTGTGAACACACTGAGGGCTTTCTCTATGTTGGCCTTCTGCTTAGTTGCAAGAAGGCAGTAGTTCTCCAGGATGCGGAGCTGTACGTGTCCACCGGGTGTCTGAGGCTTTATCTCTTTCAGCAGCTTCTCTGCAGTTCTTAAAGCAAGCTGCTCTGACTCCTGCTTCTCTGTGGAATTGCTGAGGAAAGACAAAGTGGACTCACGTGAGCATAAGAACAAAGTCTGTCAGATTTAAAACAGATTAACTTATTCTGTATAATCTCATTTCTACTGTACCTATGTCATTTAACCCCACTCACCCAATTTCACCATCTAAATTCTCAAATAATTCTCCTCCAATTGTGTCATTGTCAGGGTTCAGGTAGATTTCAATCATGTTATAGACAGCATTTTGACCCCAGTCGTTGTCTTTGCGAGCCTTGTTAAAATGTCGAAGGGCATCATTTGGCTCCCCCGTGTACCTGAACACAAAAACCGAGGTTTAATAATGAGACTTGAAAGAACAAATGTGCCTTAAATCTTGAGAAGTGAGTCTTGAATCTTACCACAGATAGAGGCCTTTGCAGTAGTTAAACCCAGGTTCAAATTTAGTCCTGGAACAATGTTTTTCCGCCATATCAAGAAATCTGGGGACTTCTTCCAACTTGCCAGCCCTTCTCAACAAGTCAATAAGGCGCGACAGAGTTGGGTAGTTGTCTGAAAACAACGCCTTTAATCAAATGATCAGTTTACATTAAAATTCAGTGCTGAATAAAAGAGCAGAAAAATACTGCACCTGGTTTGCGCTCCAGAAGCTGTTGAAAATGGAAAACCGCCTGCTCGTAGAGTTGCTTCCTGAACATAATGTCTGCCATCATCTAAGAGACAAACGTTTTTCGAGTAATAAAGTTTTTATTTTAGCTTTTGAAAAGGTTGGGGCCACATTTGTGCTGGCAACGGGACAGAACAAACCAAAGTTGCGTCTTCATTGAACTGGTCATTCCTCAAAATGACACTGCACTGCTCCTGGCACGCATCGACCTCATCCAGAGTAAGGTACAGCCGTGCCAACTCCAGCATTACCTACGAAACAGATGTTGCATTACAAGAGTCTTTTTGCAGTAATGCTGAGCAGATACGTCTGACCTTTTGCTTAAACGATCACCAACTGAGAACACACAACTTTAAAAACAGGGGAGGACTCAAAAAGATGCCAGTGCTTGTTAACCGCAGCTGCAGTTAAGTACACAGAATGGTTTTGATTCAGCTGCACTGACCTTGCGATCTGTCTCACAATACACAAGAGCTTCTTTGTAGAATTTGACCGCTCTCTCATAGCCCCTCTGACTCGTGTAGTATCGGGCGATCTCAGCGCAGATCTCAGCAGCAAGTTGTTTCTGTGTGGGGACAGCGTCAGGCTGCTCCAACTGAACGCGCTTCAGGACCTTGGCCTGCACATCTCTGGCCTATCGATCGCAAATAAAAATAACAACCAACACTACCATGATCAGTATTATATCCACACAAAATAGTAAAAAACATTGAAATCTTAAAATGAACTCTACTTTTTTTGTTTTTATTTTGTTGTTGTTTTATTTTAGGCAAATGAAATAGTGCTAATAAAAATGAAGATAAATATTTGACCAAAAAATGGTGGAAAAAAGACTAAATAACAACCACTTACCTTTTGCAGAGAAAGTAAAGCGTCCTCATTTTTCTCAACTTTACTTTGGATCTTTGCCAACAGGACCAGATAACGGCAATCGTCTGAGAGAGCAGGTAGTTCATTCACTGGATGGAGTAAAAAAAAAAAAAAGAAAGAAGAAGTTACTGCAGCACCTCCTAGTGGTCACACCAAACTTGACTAAACGGACAAAAGGATCACGGGATAATTCCCTGTCTGATGGGCTGTACAAATAGATTTGTAAATCTATAATACATGTCTTTAATTTTTGGTTGTTCACACAAATTTGCTCCTTTGCATACATACTTTTTTTTTTTTTTTAAATAATAGCAGAAAGATATGTAGTTTGGTTTAATTTCCATTCTTGTACTTACAACGTTTTAACAACATCAATCATTTTTGCAGATCAAATCAGCATCAAATATAGTGACGTCTTACGCACCTGGTTCGTGAGTCAGCGCATCGTGCAAGACTCTCTCACAGCGCTCATACTGCTTCATCTTCATCAGAAGCTCCGCCAGGTCATAGCGCAGGAAGTGCTGCTGCTCAGTCTTCAGCGCTGCCTCATAATAATTGATGGCCTGTGTGTGACAACAGTTTTGCGTCAACACCAGCTTGTGTGGGAATTTTATTTAACTTCTCAAATGAGTATACAACACAAACCTTTATGTAATTGTGAGTCTTGACCAGGGCTTTCCCAATCTTACTGGCTAAAGCCCCGTCTCTGGGGTTTTTCTTCAGAGCCTGCTCGTACACCTCAATGGCTTTTTCAGGCTGAAAATAAACACACATGACAGCAAGTCGCGTCATTTCTTCCGCTGGTTTCAGATATTTGTAAATATTATAAACAGTTGTAAACATGGACTAAACAGATGAGCAGCTGCTGCATCCTTTAAAGAATGAGAAGTCTGGGAGGTTTAATAAAGATAGAAGTTGTGATGGTTAGGAAAAGTCAGTGTTTGTCAAAGTATACATTATCTTGGGAAGTTGGGGATTAAAGCTGGAGTCTTCCAGTTGAAGGACTACTACTGTATCTCATGCGCAGTTCCAGATCTACAGGACAACGGGGACAACGAGACCCTTCAGTTTCTTACCCGATGACACCGATGCTGACAGGATATAACTATAATCTACCTGATGCCATCTCACCTAACCTTGAGTTGCCATCCTGGCGTTTCACTCAGTGGTTTATCTTGAACTTATTCCACAACAGCAGGTGCATTTCTGCCCCTTTTAACTGTTAACACTGATTGAAGACATTTATGATGGGAGTTTCATGTGTTGTGCAAACCCTTTTGTGTTATTTTTGTTTGTGAGAAGTTTGAGTTCACCAAAACAGCAGCAACTTTAAGTTTATGATTCTTTTAATTGTTTCTGATCGAGCAGATATTTGTATTGAGTGGAGAAGGATGGGAGGACAACATGATGACTTCCTGCGCTAACAGTGACCCACCTGTTAACATAAAAAAAAAAAAACGTAATTATCAATTAATACATTATTAATCAAACTGATTGATCGGCTTCTAAAGACTTTCTTGATTTCACATGAAAAAAAAATGACCGGAGCTGTTTTAATTCAAGCTGGAGCTCACCTTTGACCCCAAGCAGAAAAAAAGTGAGAGTAAAAAAATGGCTGGATGGATTCTGGTCTCATTTCAAAATCATGCTTTCATCTGCAAAGTAAGGATTACGAGGAGGATTTCTTGCGTTCCTTCGGTGTATGAAGTTAATCGTGGACTATTATTAGTGGAATTGAGCAACTGCAGGGCTCTGTTACGTGATCAGTGAGAGCAGGACAAATGTATGACCAGACTGTGGAATTACATCATGAGGAAACCTCATATTTTGAGGTTTGAGAATCATATTGTAATGACTGAAAGGACAAGATCGCGGATACAAGCGGCCGAAATGAGTTTCCTCCCCAGGGTGGCTGGGCGCTCCCTTAGAGAGAGGGTGAGAAGCTCAGTCACTCGGGAGGAGCTCCGGGTAAAAGCCGCTGCTCCTTCACATCAGGAGGAGTCAGCGGAGGTGGCTTGGACATCTGTATCAGATTTCCCCTGGACGCCTCCCTAGAGAGGTGTTCCAGGCATGTCCCACCAGGAGGAGACCCCAGGGAAGACCCAGGACAAGCTGGAGAGACTATGTCTCTTGGCTGGTTTGGGAACGCCTCGGAGTCCCCCTGGAAGAGCTGGAGGAAGTGTCTGGGGTGAGGGAGGTCTGGGCATCTCTGCTCAGACTGCTGCTCCCGCCACCCGGCCCCGGATGAAAATGGATGGATTGAAACCTTATATTATTGTTACTTCTTAGCACATGGTCCATTTGATTTCATTATAATATTTGGAGGAGCAGTGTTTAAAAATATAACTTAGAAAAAGTGATTTTCTTATCATGTGTTATTATTGTTTGATGTACAAGTAAAAGCTAAAGTAAGCTTGTAAAAACAAATGGCACAGAATAAAGAAATCATGTCGTCATACGTAACCCAATCATATATTTTTCTCACCTCCTGAATGTTCATGTAGGCATCACCGAGTAGGAGATATGTGTGAGGACTAGGCAGCTTCTCCACCATTTCTCTGTGAAAAGCAAATCACGGTGCATATGATGTACTTGTATAAACTACCAGACGAATCAGTTGTTGATTCAGTCTCAGTTACCAACAGGAAGATGAATCGTTTACTTTCAACTGCATAAATGGCCTCAGTTAAGACTGTAACCTTCTTGACTTGATGACACAGCTGTGCACTGTTGTCAATTAGTATAAATGGATATTCTGCAGGTTATGTATTTTTTTTTACTTTCATAAATTGTGATTTACTTGTAAATGAAGAAGTGCTAAAAATGTAGCTACCAACTTGTATTTGTTTATTTTTTGCGGTACAGTTCACCTGTAACAGCTGGCATACAGCTGTTTGTCTCTTCTGTTCTTCAGATACACGTCTGCCATCTTCTCTTTCGCTTGGATGTAATAGGGCTGTTCAGGCGTGATGTTCCTCAGCATATTCAGCGCCAACTCCATGTCACCACGCAGGAGCGCCAGGTCTGCGTTAGCAATAGTGACACGTAGCTCCTCGGGTGTCCCAGAGAACTCATTGATGGCATCCTGCATCACCTTTGCTGCTTCATGCTGGAATATCAACTCCATTCATTAGCCTATTCATTTCTCTTGCAGACCAGACAGGCGTGAGAACCAGAATTGAACAGTGTCGTGTACTTGCATTTTTGAGTAAGATCTCACTCCTTTACCTGTTCTCCGTTAAGCCACAGGGCCTCGGCTAACTCCAAGAAGACAGAAACACAGTCCGCAGAGCTCAGTTGTGTCTTCTTGTGCTTTGACTTGGATGAAGATCCAGCTCTACGAACTCCTGGAAGACTCATGGCCGTCTGCAATGTCTGAATGGTCTCTGCAAGCTCACCCTTTTTCTTCTTAGCCTGGGCTTTAATCAGGTGGTACAATGGGTGGTCTTGAATCTGGAATTGACACCAAGTCAACGGCCACAAGTATTAATAACATCATGTAGTTAAGTCTCTGAATTGGTTCTTAACTTGTGCAAGACATGGCATTCACCACAGGATGTCAGACTAGAGCTCCTAGCAATGCCACTGGACTTATGTGACTTTTAACTTGTGTGCACCTGGTTTGAAAAGGTTTTCCAGCTGACTGATAACATGTACTGTAAGATATTCACATGCAATCCCCCATGTATCTTAAATGGTTACTTAACTTTACAGTATAAACTATATATACATCTGTGTCTCCCTCTTGATCATCTTAAATTCAAATCTAATCGTCTTTATCTGTCACATACACATTCTACATGGTACAATGTGCAGTGAAATGCTTTGTGGACCTGCTCTGGAAGCTTTACACAGAAACAACATAACACGATATAACAGCATCACAAAACAAGGTAGAACAAAAGCAGAACAAGATAAAATGTAGTAAAATAAGTAAAATACTAAAATAAAGCCAAACATGCAAATGAGTGTACTGAAATGTCTATGTAGGTGTTGATCAGTTGAATTTAGTGTTCGTTGAGAATGCAGATGGCCCCATCCATGTGACGATGCCCCCCATGACGATACTCTCCACAGTGCATGTAAAAGTTCCTGAGTATCCTGACAGGGAGTCTGAAGTCCCGCAGACATCTCAGGTGGAAGAGCACTGACGGACCTCCTTCTCCAGGGTGTTGTTGTGAGTAGTCCAAGTCAGATCCTCTGAAATGTTGACCCCGAGGTATCTGAATCTGTCTACCCTCTCCACCTGTGTCCAGGCAATGGTGATTGGGGTGTAGCTCCTCTGCTGCTTCCAACGGAAGTCCACAATCAGTTCCTTGGTTTTGCTGACATTCAGCTGGAGGTTGTTGAGCTGGCACCAGTCCTCCAGGTGGCGGATCTCTTTCATGTATGCCGACTTGTCGTTGCTGGAGATGAGACCCACCACAGCATGTCGTCAGCAAATTTAAGGATAATGTTGTCCTCTGATGTGGTCGAGCAGTCGTGGATGTAGAGTGTGTACAGCAGGGGGCTGAGCACACACCCTTGAGGAGCTCCGGTGTTGAGGGTGAGGGGGAATGAGGTGTGGCTGCATACATGAACCACCTGTGGTCTGTTGGTCAGGAAGCTGAGGGCCTATCTTCATAGAGAAGACTTTAGTCTGAGGTCACTCGGCTTTTGGCAAGTCTAGAGGGGACTATGGTGTTGAACGCTGAGGAGTAGTCCACAAATAGCGTTCTCACATAATTCCCCCTCCCAGAGTCCAGGTTTCCAAGCAAAAACTATATGACCCACAAAACAGGCTGTGTGTTCATCAGTTATGATGAACATACTGCAAATTGACTTTGGAGTCATTTTAAGAGCAAAAATGAAACATTTCTCTTTTTTCCATTCACAACCTCAGGTATAGCTGACATATATAACTGAAATAATACAGTTACATACAAGAAATACAGATAGATAAAAGGATAAGCCTATAGTTCTGTTACTTGATTGTGAGTTTACCTCAAAGTTGTGGCTGAGGCAGAGTTCGAGAGACTGGTTGCAGAGTGTTACGTTACCCTGCAGCAGATGGATCTGAGCCATTAGCAGATGAGCTTCTGCATGAGATGGACACTGGTCTAGGCAGTGATGCAGACTACTCTGGGCAGCGTTTATGTCACCTGAATGTTTACAGCACCAATTAAATTGAAGATATGACTGACAAAACAAGCAAACAAATAAGTAAATAAATAAACAAAACAGACATCATCGTACTCACCAGACTGATATCTGACTTTGCCCGTCAGGTAGACAGCATGAAGGAGACCTGGCACAATTTTGACTACAGTGTCCAGCAATGTGGCGCAGTGATGAAGCTGAGGAGCCGGAGGCTGACCAGGGGGAGGGGGCTAAAAACAGAACAGTAGAAATGACAGAGTCTTGAACCCTTTTAATGATGTCTTAAAACAAGGGAGTCAAACTGTCCAGAAACATGTTGCAAAGAAATGATCACAAATAGAAAATAAATAAATAAACTGAGGTTCTCTTGCACTTCCCAAATTTAAAGACCAAAATTTCAGTAAGAATTTCAAGGATTCCTGAGGCCAATGATGATGTTTTTCTATTCGTACCTTAGAAGGACACAGCGCAAGATACTCTTTCACAATCTCCAGCAGGAAATCAGGATTCATCTTCTCTAGGTACTCTACTCCCAATGGCAGGCCCTGCAGTGAGGAGAAGTGTGTGTCCACTGCATCATTCAGCAGGTTGGTCACCTCTTCCGGGGGCCGACGCTTCTTAACCGCCAGCAAAGCTTGCAGGTACAGAAGTTCCTATAAAAGTAAAAACACACAAGCAAAACAAGAAAGATGAATGCACCTACCAGAAAAATATAAAATAGTTGGCTGAGAGGCAATCTTGACAAAACTGTTCTATTTAAAACAATTCAAACACTACACATTAATAAAAAATAAAAAAAAAACAGGGTGAATAACCGAAAAGAAGTGTCGAACTGCAGCACTTGTTTTCGCTTTATGCTTCAACAATAACTATTAATCATAAATCTCTCCTTCAAGAATACTCCTGAGAAAAGACATCACCCCTGATTTTCCAACGGTCTGAATCTCTCCGAGAAATTCCACTTGTTGATCTGCATCTTCGAGTTGACCCTCTATCAGCTGGCAATGAGCAATACCTGGATAGTAATGAGAATAATGCGAAGAAAGTAACATCTGAAGATTGCATATTAAATATAGTTGTGGACCTAAACAGACATGCAAAAGATAAAAGAGAAACAACATTGAACCAGTGGCAGATGTTACCAGTCAAAGCTGAGATGCTTGTTTTCTCCCTGATGGTAATAGCAGTCTTGTACCACTTCATAGCCTCCCTGATCCTGCCCTGAAGCACCATCTGGTAACCCAACTCGGTTGCTAAATCAGGGTCTCCTGATGCCAAAGAAAAGGCTCTTTCTGCCATTTTGAATGTCTGCTCCATGACTTTGTCGTTGCGTCCACACTGTTATTCAACAAAAGACAAGTAGTGTAGTTGAATACAAGTGTTTGAAAACGAGCCATTCCATGTCAAATTACCTACGACAGAAAGATACACAGTAGGTGGACAGCTAGACAGGAAGGGAGAACCCTTCTGTTAAGTTAATGAGATTTGAAAATCCTAAACTTCAAATCCAAATACTTTTTTAGTTTTTAACCAGTTGACTGCAGTTGACAGATACTCAAAAGCCATTGCTCTAGTTTTATGCAGTTCGGATAGTTTTGTTGTACATTAACCACCTCAGAGGACACCAGTAGGGCACACACCTTTTCCGGGTATGGTATGGAACAAAATCAGCATTTAAAGGATTTTCTTTTTCTTTTTTTTTTTTTTTTCTTTTTTTATGAGCATGCTGCATAATCATTAATTTTTAAATTCTTGTTGATTGTGTCAAGAAAAGAATGAAGTAAATTAAATTATCATTAATTTCTGAGGGCATTACATGATCTCCAAAGAAGTGGGTGTTAGTAACTTGCTCAAAAATATGAACATAAATAAATAATAAATTAAAAAAAAAAAAAAAACATTTATTAAACATAAAACACAAAAACATAACATAATTAAAAGAAATCAATTGAGTCTAACATTATAGACAGTGGAAAGTATAACAAATTTATGTATGTATTCACAATAGATTTTATTGCTTCCTGGAAAAAAAAAATGTTGAATGTTTATATAAAATAAAATAAGCAACTTTAGAAAAAAAAATTAAATATGACATCCATAGGGAGCAGTTTTCAGCTCAGTAACTGTTTGAATTAAATATTTTGTTTTTTTAATTTACACCACGTTGGCCTTGCTAAATATAATAAAACTATATTGATACAACACAAAATATATCATTGATGTGGAAATTGATGGAATAAGATGGAGATTTAGTTATTTTGTAAATTAATGTTTCTTTTTTGAGACAGACAATTATCTTTAGAATTTTATGAAAGCACAACCCAGGAAAAAAAATGTGCAAATTAGAAAACTATTAAGAGCTACAAAAGTTTAAAAATCCAAAACCAAAACGCAAGCTTTAAAAATTCCAAATTCTCTATATTGTTTGAATAAAACTTTAGTATGTTTATGGTCTTATAAATTAGTGGATGTTTTCAGATAAAATGTTTCAAGAAACCAGAATAACAAGAAAGTTAGCAAGAAAACTGGATCACAAGTGTATCACTGAGAGTCTAAAGATAATCATGTAAAAGTGAGAATAAAACAAAATGAAATCAACTGTGGTCTTACAACACGGGTGAAGGCGAGAGACATCCTGTAGAAAAGCTCAGCGTTTTGTGGTTCCAGCCTGTCTAAGCTGCTGAAGAGGTTTGACAGGTGCTTCACTGCCTGTCAGGAGCAGATTTACAGTTTATGTACACTGATTTTTACTGCACTTCCATTATAGGTCTGAATATTAACTACCGGTACTTTAATTGCTTTCTACTAGCAACTTTATTGTTTATTAATGCTGATTTCCTACCACTATCAAATCAAAATATAAAACATTGTGAAATGTGTTGAGTTACCTCGGTTATATCACCGTCTCTACACAAAGAATGCAGGGCTAACATCCGGAGTGCCTCTGGGCTATTTTTATCTTTCTGTAAAAGCCTGAAACATTATACAAAGTACAGTGAGTCAAGGCTCTCCCTTACAATTAATAAGCTAAAATTTCCTTTATTAATAGTAACGGAGGATCTGATACTCCTGCAGTACAGTGTTGAGCTCCCAGACAAATAAAATTACAACAAAAAGCAACTGTGAGTCCAAAGATTTCTGTTAGCTGCTTGCTTGTAATTCACAAGAAAGAAACACAGTGGCCCTAAACTTAGTGCAACCTGAGTAACCACTGTCCTGCTGTTCATTTAACTCCTTGAAATTGTATAAAATTCTAACATTTTGGCTCAAAAGCCCTTTCATATCTGGTACTGTCTTCAGGCGTTATGTAAAAATGTTTTTCCATTTGCTGGTCTCACAAAAAAAACATTGTTTTGTTACTATTCTCTCTATGTACATATACACATATACACACATATACACCCATGTATTCAGTCACCTGTGTGCTGCGTCTACGGTTTGCTCCCAGTCTTGAAGACTTAGCAACAGCTTCATTTTCTTGATGAGAGCTGGTAAAAACCCAGGGAAACTCACTATTACCTGGTTAACAATCTCCAGTGCTCCAGAGTAGTTTTGACGATATTCATAGTATTGTGCCTGGAACAGAAGAAACATAGGTGAGAGAATGTCTTAAAAGGTGAACTGAACTGAAAGGTGTATATACTAATACGTTAGCAGCTATGATGCCCCGCATGAGCAGCGCGTGAGCGCAGTGTGACTTGTATGTTTGTGAAAAATGCAGTAATGCTGGACAATATCCACAAATTTTAGAGCAAGACATGCCAGGATCCAAACACCTTACAAAATGAAATTCCAACTTCAAATCATTGAGAACCAAGCCATTTAGCACTGCAACAAAAAATACCAAATAACAAAAAAGAGATTGGTAAATTAAAATTAAAAGTGTTCGTGTGAGATCTGCAGGCAACATGAGGAATTACAGAATTATAACATTTGGATCTGATTCTGAAGAAAACCATTCAGTATTGATCTGTGTTTGCTTTGTTACCTTTCCCATGAGGGCAAATACATCTCCTCTCTCTTTTAGTCCTTCATCAAAGTATTTTCCAGCCTTTCTGGCATAGGCATCTTTCCCACTGGTGACATCTATCCAAGCTTTAAGGATTATACCCTAAGCAACACATCAGAGCATGCATTACAAAAGAACAAGTATATGACTCTAGTCATGCCACGCTTGTACAAATGTTCCAATAAATTTGAAAACAATATTCGTGCGTTTCTCTACCACTATGAAGGGGAAAAGTTCTTCTCACCTCTTTAGAGCCACTGGAAAGTTTAATCATCCTCTCTGTGTACTCCCTTGCCTTATCATTTCGCCCTAATAGCCAGAGAAAGGTCCCGGCATGGTACAGACTCCTAGAAGGTGCACTTTTACGATCTTCTTTGACCTTGGCATCAAGTTCCTGAATGATTTCTCTATCTGTTAAAACAAAGAAACGCATATGAAACCCGACACATATGTCTAGTCCACTAAAAGAGAACACACTGGCTCACCTGGGTTTGTCTTTCTCTTCTCTGCATAAACGAGGGCCATTAATGTGCAGAGAGACAGATGTCCATCATCTCTTATTGTGTTCAGTTCTGCAACTGCTTCTTGGATTTGATCTGAAGTAAAATGACCACAGAGGTGCTTGGATAGAAAACGGGGGAAAGAATTATACATAAGACACACTGCTACTTTATTTATGTCAAGCTCACCTTGCATAAGAGTCGCATATGCGTGGAAAAACGTGTAGATGGGATCGCTGCTGTACGTCCTCCGTGCAGCTGATGCAGCGTTCACGGCGTGATTGAAGTACTTTTCGTAGCAGTAGTACTTGATCAAAGCCTTGAGAAAACAAACACGGTGTAAACTGGTATTAGTGGAGAGGAAAATGTGTTTTAAATGCATTCTGATACTAGTTATCTTCGTGTAACACACTAAAGTAAAATGGAAAGCACGAGGAGACGCGTCTAATCTCGCAGCAGCAACATAGATGTCAGCTACTTATCTACTACCGTCGTCACGACGTACAGCTATAATTTATTTCAAAATTTACAAGCTGTCTTCACCTACGAACCCTTCTCTGTCATTTATAGTTATCTCGGTCTCCTAATTGTCTCTTCTGTGCTGTTTTTTCACGTGAAGTCTCGCGTGCTGTGTCGTCGATTCGCTCACCAGCGTTGTGTCTTCTTCCTCCATCTTGCACTTTAGGAGCAGATTTTCACCGGCGATAACAAAACCTGCTGATATGCTTTGTTTATGACCTGTTTACACGATTCTCTCGGATAAGACATATTATTTTAGACTCCGTTGTGATTTCGCCATCTTGCGCCAACTCCGGTGGCGTTGCCTGGTAACTTAGGAACGGTCACCACGCATCATTTAGTTTTCCCTCATCTTTGACTTTCGGTTCCGAGTTCGTCCGAAGTTGCTTGATTTACCATTTTCCTGAGATTGTATGGCAAGTTAAAATATTAAAATGAATGCTATTTTTACTTTTAATGTACTTATTTGGCCATGTGTTAGGTAAATGCGCGAGGACTCCCTAGACCAATTTAACCCTGAGAGACTAAACTCAGGAAAAATGTATTACTCATCGCAGTTTTCCTTTTGTATCCATAGGTGGCGCAATTATTCTTTTTAATATGCATGTTTACTTAATTTTGACAAAAAAAACTGCTATTTTTATTGGTACTACTACTCCTATTAGCATACTGTTTGGATCATTCTTGAATCATGATAATCATAATGTCTGTATATTAATTTTAAAAACACTGGTGAGAGGTTTTTCAATAAACCCTCAACAATTCAAACCTTAAATACAAAAAATAGTCTGTCATATATTTAGTTTAAGCTGTATAAATATGAACATTAGTCTGGATTGTGTTCCATTGTGAAATCAAATTTGATCATATATAATTAATTATTTAAAAAAGATTTATTTTATACATTTTGTACATTCTCAAGTGACAACTTTATTTTATCATGCATATAAGAGTACGCTTTTGAAGTCCTCAACAACTATAAAGAAAGTAAAAGTAAAACTATGACTTTCAGATAGATATAACCTAAAACATTTATCGACTGCATTTTGTAAAGATATAGTCTATATTCTTCTTGAAAATATAGAAAAGTAGCAAAGAGTACCATAGAACTGTACACAGGAAGTACTGAACTTCAGTAAATCTGCATTGTGAAACCACTCCCCAGTGCTTATAAAGGGCAAGACAATGGTCAAAGTAAGTATAACCTGCTTTGTGTACATGGAAATGATGTGAGCGTGTTTACCGGTTTAAATTACATTCAAACAGGTTGGGCTAATGTGGGTTTTGAAGGGCAGGTCCTTTGTTTGCCACAGCTACACAATCAGAAAGACCTTATCTTCTTTTAGTTCAAATTTTAATTTAAACTATATTGTTTGCACTCGTTATTGCCTTCCACATCTTCGTATAATTTATCACACTACTGTGGGAGCAGGGGTTTCTGGAGCCAGTGGTAACTGGTCTGCTGTGTTATGCAACACAGGGAATTGACTGTTAAGTATGATGTCCACAGTGTCGAGTCTGTGGTGCAACTGTTCCAACAGAGACCTTTCCATGCCTTGTCAGATACAATCTAGCACTAACTCTGGCACATAATCATTACTCTCAACAGAACACATCAACGGAAGAGTAAATCAGGTTGATATCGAGCTCTGTGTACAGTATGTCCAGCAATAGCAAGTGTCTGCATATTGCACCATATAAGTGTGACAGTAGTTTTGAAGTTATTGTCGGAAGAAAAAGAATAAAAGCACACAATAAATAACCATTTATTAACACTATGTTACATTTGGTCTTTCTTTTGTTATAGGAATTACAATAAAATAAATTTTATTTTCCAATGATATATAATGTTCAGAGTGGTTACAAATCAGACAGTTGAGGTTTTGTACTTAGCAAAGGCCAATAAATACTGCATTTGTTGTTGCACTTTCAAAGAATGCATCTGAAAGCCTATTAGAGGAAAACGATGGAGTATGGAGCCCAAGGGTATACTGCCATAACAATCTAATGGCTATGTTCATTGTGGTTTCTACAGACCATCATTGATCAAAGCACCATGCCCAATTATACAAGCATCTCACTAATGAGATATTTTATTTGCATTTTCCATGCGTGTTGCAATAAAACAAGAAATCTGTTTGCTTTACACCTTTGTGGACTGATGAGCTTTCTCTCCCAAACATACAACAGGTGCATTTCTGTGACTCGAACGTTGTTGCATCTGAATAAGATTACAATACAACATTTATTAGTTCAATGTTGTTGTTTTGTTTTTTTTCTTTTGTTTTTTGCATGCATATATGTACACGCCTGAGACTTGGACGTTGTGATCATAAAAAAGAAAACGGTATTTCTGACAGTCTGTGCTTGTCTATTAGCACATTGGGAAGGTAGAGAGGGAAACTCACCACTATCTAACATAATTGGATTTTCTGCCCATCTATCTACAGCAAATAGAATTACCGAGCTGTTATAGGTGCCATTCTCAGATTTCTCTTTGAAATGTTTTTTTACTACCCGCCCTCCCTGCATACCGGTGGCCAGAACCGAGCCAAATAGGCACATCTTTCCACATAAACATGTCCACATGTTCTGCAAAGCACACAAGACTCCAGGGGAGGGGACAGCAGACCAACTTCCGACCTTCCACCCTAATGCAGTCTAACAAAAGAGCTTGCCGTCCCGTTGCTGGGCAACTAGTAAGGAGAATCTGCAGAATCATTCCTGATTTACTGGCAATTAAAATAGACAATGTGTAACCCCACGTGTTGCCATTAGTAAGGCTGTGTGCTGATTTTAGCTATATTTTACAATGTACTGTGTTAGATCTTATACATCAGTCGGTGGATGACATTTAATAAAAAAATATGGCACACAATAAGAATCTAGATAACTAATTCCTAATTTGCTTCTGTGATAATGTCAAGAATTACTGGCAAACACATAGAAACAGCTGAGATGCTGTGCTGATGGCTCTTTCAGGAAAACAACATGTGAGCAAGTACTGCGGGTGGGTGCGGTGCAAAGTGATAATCGTTTGACAAAATGGCAGGAATAATGAGCACTTTGCAATCATCCTCTTGTTTGCAGCTCTCAGGGTTCAGCAACCACAATAGGCAAAAGCAACACCACACAATAATGAATATTTGGACCGTTGTTAATAATTAATAAATGTTCCATCCATTTAAGATGGATTATAGCTTCCAACAGAAGCCACAAAGCATACTCAGAAACCAGATTCTGTCTTATTATTTATGGCATTATTATGTTTGCTCAAACACGCTGCACGGGAAAATTAAAATTGTATTTAGCCAACACTTCTCGTTCTGAATGTCTCCTTTTGATGCATAGTGGCTAATTTACTTCTAGGAAACATTTTCTCGTTAGCATACGTCAATCAGAAATAATTGCTGAATGGCAGACATTTGTAAGTGCCTTCATTAGTCAAAGAAATTCACTTTACTGTAAACAGATCATTCTTAATTTGAGTGCTTATTACACTTTTGTTAGGCCATGGATACTGACCACTTCAACATCAGGTGATTCTGAGACAACATCAGTGCTGGTGATGGTTTGCTGAAGTATTGTAAACATTTGACAAAATATTACAATGGAAGTTCAAGCTTTGACCCTCTGAATAAGTATGTGTGTAAACTCATTCATAAAACTATAATTTACTTCTTAATTTCATGTTGCAGTGTAAGTGAATCCTTGAAGCCTGTTGGTGATTAAATTAAATTGATAATTGTCAAAATGTAAGCTCCTAAAATATAATGTTGACAGATCACAGTGAACGATAAGCAGTCATTTATTGTACTTAACTTATATTAACCTTGTTTCTTTGAATCTGAAATCAAAATTGTAACTGATCATAAATGAAAGGGTTTCAAATCATCGGACACCTCAATTGTTATATATTGTATTGTAATTATATTCATATGAGGTAGCTGGCTGTATTCTAATTTTGGAAATTTTGTTAAGGTGCAACGCATTTATTTTAAATAACAAAGCTCTGTTCATGAGAAGCTTATTGTAAAAGGCGAGAGGTTTATCAGACCAGGACTTCTTAATAATAAGCTCTCTAGAGAAGACAAGACGAGGATTTAATAACAACCCCCCTGACCGACCTGTCTCCTTTAAGCACGTTACTGAATGCCTTTGTTTTCAAATGAGCTCAACTGGCTTAAGGAAACGAGATTGCTCACATCACGCTGAATTGTTTCTTGAATTTACACTCTTACACCCATGTCGCATGGCCAAACCGGAACCAGAGGCGACTGATCTCTCCTGCGCCAATTCTATATCATGACGTTGCTCCTTTTTCTTCTTTTTTTCCTTGTAAACACCACGTACCATCTCTGCTTCCACGCGGGCCTGTGCCATAAATCTTCTCCCTCAAGCATGACTTTGATGGGACACATTTAGACCTTGTTATAACTTCAGGAGGTCAATAACTTAACAGTTAAAACAATTACTCCACTTGGCATCTCTACTTTCTCTTCTCTGTTTGAATCCACTCTTTTCACTAAGTTAGACTTAAATGACACTTAAGAGCTGGCGTTAAGGAAGGAAATAAGTGGAAGTCTGCAGTCACTACGCCACCGGGACTCGTCGAGAGTCTTGCAGTGTTCGACGGTCTTACTTGCTGAGTTCCTCGAGTGTTTCAGGTCTGAGTCAGTGATCACACTTTTGGTGTAAGATTGTTTACCTGGATGATGCTCGGTCTTTTGTTTATGTCCCCTGCTAAATATGAGAATCAATTTTTGATTGGTATTGCAAAGGCTCTTGGTCATTTGTAAGTGCTTACACTCTTCAAAGAAATTAGATCTTCTGTAAGCAGTATCATTTACAGTTTGAGTGCTCATTACATTTCTTTTAGGAAATGGATACTGATAACTTTAGCGTCTGAAGGTTCAGAGATAACACTATGTTGATTACGCTTTCACGTGAGTTGTACAGATAATTACCAGAGGTGTATTGAATGTCCTTCCTATTTTTCCCCGGACCTCCGGTGTTCTTTAAGCTGGAAAACTTCCACTTTCTAAGACTGAAAAAAATAAAAACAAATGCAAGTTCAATGTACCCAAAGTACCCTTTATGGCTCATGTAATTAAAGGAGAAGAGGTGCATGTGGATTTAGCTGAAATATCAGCTTTTATGGAATTCAGACAGTATGCCACAGGAAGTGCATTCACAAGTAAGCAGTTGTCCTCACAACAGCCCCCATAGGTGGAAACTAGTTGTGGAGACTGACTTCAAGAGACTAAAAGAGGTCAACTCTGCACTTGTTGTAGCAAAACGAGACCAAATTCCCAGTATCCCATGAAGGTTCCCAGAGCAGGCTCTGTTCAGTCACTAAAACCAGTCACTGATGATAAAGTTCATCGTTCTGCCTATTATCACTGCAGACCTTCAGCAGTAGTTTGGAATTAC
Organism: Xenentodon cancila; assembly: GCA_014839995.1. Classification (NCBI taxonomy): domain Eukaryota; kingdom Metazoa; phylum Chordata; class Actinopteri; order Beloniformes; family Belonidae; genus Xenentodon; species Xenentodon cancila. The sequence goes on from CM026200.1 coordinate 7,493,467, forward strand.
AGCAGTGGAAACTGCTGGCTCTGCTTGCCTGGAATGAGTGCACACTATAAAGAAAAAAAAAAAAAAAAAAAGGAATCTCACAACCCACTGCAGAAACTCTGCAGCCTGGTCTAGTGAACCCCTGGCCTTTTGTCTCTCAAATCACCACTGTGATTCACTCTATTGTGGATCAGACATCATTTGATTAAAATACCCACATCTTAAGAACTGTAGATTTTCTTGTTAGGAATATTCCTAGTGTACATAGCAATCCGTCCGATATCGTCTTAGAGAGGCGTCACTACTTCACTTCTCTGCAGTTTTAGGTCTCTCAGCAGTTGTTCTGAATCAAACCAAACCAAGTCCAGTATGCCATGTTGAGCCACTCGTGGCCTGGGCAAAAGCACGACTTACCCACGTCCACCAAAATCAGTCTTTTGAATCTGTGCCTGCTTTTGAGAGACAATTTGTTTTTTTTTTTTTTAAGATAAATGAATTTGGAAGCCATATTTGCCTTAATGTAATCTTTATTTCAATAATTTACCATTTTATTTAAATGAGTAATAGCAATATTTTGCATGCAGTTTATTTATTTATACACTACACATATTATGAATATAAATAATGATGTTTAAGTCTATGTCATAAAAACATTCTTGACTGTGCATAAAGTGTAGCATATTTGAATGACATGCAAAAATGTAATTACATCAATGGAATTATAATTATATAGCAGAAGACCACAGATGTGCCTGTGATACATTAAAGTGGCTGTTGTACAAAGCAGTAATAAAAAATGTAAACACAAACAGGAAATAGCAAGGGGCACAAGATGTGTGTTGCCATTTCCTTGAGATCATTCAAAATATCCTGAGCCATCTTCCATCCATCTGCGATATTTGCCATGATAAAGACTGAAAGGTAAACTGCGAAACAGTGTATAAGCACATACATGACCAACCCCATAGCACATACTTCTGATTTTTTTCCATAAAAAAAACCCCCAAAAAAACAAAAACAATATTGCATATCTATATCTCCTCTGAAATACAAAAGAAGATACAGAATATATGTAGTTTTACATCACAAGTAATATAGATTAATTCTTTCATATCAAATTATTGTATAATCATTATAGAATATGTCCCATCAAGACGGAAAACAAAAGAAAATAAAGAAAGGTTATACACAACAAGGCTCGTATTTGGGAAAAGCCAAACACTCTCTAAAAAGGGATGACATTCAAGGCCATATTCATTTTCTTTTTACAGATTCGGTGCCTCCAGTGGCCTTTTTTCGCAGGAATTCAAAAGGAGACGAGGGCAAAGAAAAGAGAGAAAGAAAGAGAGAGAAAGAGAGAGAGAGAGAGAGAGAGAGAGAGAGACACGCAGCTACGGGCCAAGAAGACGGAAGCCTCCAAACGGAGGGCACCTGCTCAACCAGGTGAGTTATGCGCCGTCCCATGCTCCGCTGTTTGTTCAGGGCAATAACCTATTACAAAAAACTTTTACAATAAAACTGGTGTATAATTAACATCATTATCAATGGAGACTCAGATGGCATATGTAAATGCTTTAGATGATCATATAAAGGGCTACTGCCTCTGCACTGATGAGCACATATAATCAGCACACTTCATTCATTTGACTAAGATTATGTTTTTGCAAGGTCCAAGGAAAAAAAAGAGAAGAAATAAAAACGTGATGACCAACATTTGCAATATAGAACATGATTGCTTGGGAAAGAGCATGGCGAAAATAATTTTCTCTTTTCTGTTTTTGTCATGCATAACCATGGAGGAACATTCATGCAGGTCTGATTTTCTAAACGACTCAAACTCTGACGATGGCTTTTGACTATGTCAAACGCTTTTAAGCGCTACGTGAACAAGACCAGTCATAAAGCTGTGCGTTAATTGAAAATATTGTACCTGAGGTAACGACACAAAGATAAAAAAATAATTAAAAAAAAAAAAAAAGTCCGTTGACCAAACAATAAATGCTTTAATAATACTTTTTGCTTGAAAAAAAAAAAAAAAACCAACATTAATAATTCAGTAGTGTGTGTGATATAACAATATTTCAAGACACTGGATAGCAGAACTAACTGCAGTAGAAGTTAAAACATTAACTAGTGTGTCTTTCAGAGCACTTTAACTAACACCTTAAAGCACTGAACCTTCTCAAATCTTCCAAAACGGTTTCTTTACAGCCGAAATGAGCCACTTTTAGACGCCGAACTCAAGTAAGCACAGTTTTTGTGGCATAGTGGTCATCCACACTGATGGTCATCCAAAAAGGTCGACGGTCACTTTCAAAATTGTAAACATTTTGTCATTAGTTAAAAAGTCTATTCCACCTCCAGCATTCTTCTATACATCTTCTTCTTTGACATCTTTGCCCACAACCTCCTTTTCACTTTTGTCGTTTTCATATTTGTTTTTCCCATTTGTCGTTACAGAATTAGATGAAGACTGCAAGTCCATCAGAGGAGTCTGTTCTGTTTTATCAGAACTAGAAATTTCTTTAAGTTTGTCTGTGGGAAGTTCTTCTTTGTCAGTGAGCTCTTCATCCTTTTTATCGTCACCATCCAACATGTCGGAGGGTTTAATCCTCGTTGTATATTGTCTGAATGCTCTCTGAATGACAACGGCAGAAATATCCTCCTGTTTGTGGCGCAGGGTGGTAGTGATGGGTTCATATGACACTTTGGAAGGATTTGAGGCCATGAAGCGCTCCTCCATCTGCCCCCTCAGAATGTCCATCTCTCCACCCTCACCTAGAACACGCTTTGTGAAGGCAAACAGGATATCCAGACAGTGAATGCGGCCGCCACTGACAATTGGTAGATCCATCGAGATCAGCTCGATCTTGTTAGGTTTGGCAACACGTAAAGGTGGGCTCAGAGCATCTGCAAAGTCTGACAGCATACCAAACTTTATAAACTGTGTTGCAAGAGGATCAAACCTTTCCCACACCTGGTAAAACATCTCAAAGTCATCCTCACTTAATGGGTCAGCGCTCTCCTCGGTGGCTACGCCAAAGTTCTCCAGGATGACTGCAATGTACATGTTGATCACAATGAGGAAGCAGATGATGATGTAACTCACAAAGAAGGCAATTCCAACTGCAGGATTTCCACAGTTTCCTTTAACGGAACTGCCAGGGTGCTCCATTTTAGGGTCACAATCATCTTTGTTTTTGTTGAGAATGGGAGCGAGAAGGCCGTCCCACCCTGCAGATGTTGTGATCTGAAACAAACAGATCATGCTGTTGCCAAATGTCTCAAAATTGAAAAGGTCATCAATCCCTTTCTCTTTCTTGACATAGGCAAAGTTTGTCATGCCAAAGATGGCATAGATGAACATCACCAAGAAGAGCAACAGGCCAATGTTGAACAAGGCAGGAAGTGACATCATCAAGGCAAACAAGAGCGTGCGGATTCCTTTGGCACTTTTAATAAGGCGAAGGACGCGGCCAATCCGAGCCAATCGAATTACTCTGAACAGTGTTGGCGAGACAAAATATTTCTGGATGACATCTGCGAGAACAATTCCTAAGGAAAGAAATAAAAACATTTTACACTCTGAATAAAACAGATTAACAATTTGTTAGACTTAAGCAGTAAACGACGGCAGTTCATACCGATGATTGACAGGATGACCACAATGAGATCAAATATATTCCAGCCGTTCATGAAAAAGTACTGGCGAAGTGAGATCATCTTCAACAAACATTCTCCAGCAAAGATGACGATAAACACTATGTTTATCTTGCGGAGGACGACAGCCTTTTCATCAGACTGCTCAGCAGTTTCCACCATCATGGTTACCATATTAAGCCATATTAGAACCATAATCACAATGTCAAATGCTTGTTTGGTGGTGAAGTCAAAGATGTATCCCTGAATCTTGTTCTAAAGTAGACACACACAATAAAAAAGAAAAGTTTAAAACAACAAAAAAGCAATTGTAGAAGCTGGTAAAAGTGAGAATATCAACAGTTTAAGTTAGATGCATTTATTATCAATGCTGCATACCGATGGCCTTGGAATTGGTTTTTGTGGTTTCTTTGATCCCAGCTTCTTCATGGCATTGTAATATTTCTTTTGGTCCTCTGTCATAAAGATGTCTTGACCTCCAAAGTAAACAGTGGAAGAGACTCACGTTAAATCACAGCATACTGCCTAAATAAAACGTTGTTTCAAAAGAAGGCTGGATACTTATCTTTTTCTTCTGCTGGTTGAAATTGTCTATAATGACACCAATGAAGAGGTTAAGGGTGAAAAAGGCTCCAAATATGATGAAAACAACAAAATATAAGTACATCTTTAAGTTGATTTCATATTCTGGTTGTTCTCCTGGCTATAATAGAGAGAGAGAAAATAAATAAATTAGAATGTGACATCAAACTGCTCATAACTTTTTCACTGTAGACTTAAAGTGCAATAAGTTGCCTGCATATCTTTATTTAATAATTCACTTGATCCATCACTCAAATATAAATGTTAAATCTGCTTAAAAATTGTCATGATGTGCAGCTTTATATAATGATTAAGTAGCAATATAAATGATTTTATAAGCATAAGCATAACATTTATTTAACACAATGGTTGAAACCAATAGAAAGCAATGTTAACACAGTGTTTTAATTATTTTTAGCTTTCATATATATATATATATATATATGGCATAAAGAAATGCAGTCCTCTGGGGCTGCCACCTTGCATGTTTTAGATGTTTCTCTGCTCTACCCGCCTATATGAGTGGATCACCATTAACTAGTCACCAGTGCCTGTTGTTGAGCCATTTACACTGAATCAAGAGTGAGGCAGCAGAGAAATATCTAAAAGATGCAGAGTATTGATGACCCGCACTGGACTGGAGATCCCTGATCTAAGCGTATATTAGAAGTGTATTTGATGACCTTGCTTGGAGAGTCCACAGCGGCATACATGATGTCCATCCAGCCTTTAAAAGTAGCCTGTATAGAAATGAATTCAACAAATGACACAAACGTTTGGAAACACACACATGTAGCTGCCAGACGCGTCTCAAGACGATCCGACAAATCACAGATGATCCAGTTACTTACCACTTGCAGCAGAGCGAGGTAACCCATTCCAACGTTGTCAAAGTTGACTTTGACATTCTTCCAGCGAGCAAGATCTTCTCCCATGCCTATACAATCGTTCCTATTTTTCACCTCTTTTGGAAGAAAGGGCTTATCTGTGGTTTTGTTGACACAACTGTAGAACTTCCCAGCAAATAAGTTGACTCCCATGATGCTGAAGATGAGCCAGAAGATGAGACATACCAGCAGCACATTGAAGATGGAGGGTATGGCTCCCAGTAGGGCGTTGACGACCACCTGCACATCAAACGCACAAACATAACTCATCTCTACTACTGAGAGAAGACGCGGTTTACGGCAGATGCACTACATGACGTACTAGTAATGGCAAGCAAAAGACCCCACATGGGTGATGTTTCAGCGTTAACATGCAACAGCACGATCCTATCACAGATGCAACTACCACCATATCTGTAAAGAAATGGTAAAAGAAGAGCCTAACCCTGATTTCAGCAGTTGGCAACTCAGATAATTCAGTTACATAAGTTGACATCATTTGTTCAAAACTCAGTGCCAGTGTACTAAAAGAAAAATGTATTTTGCTGGTAAGAGACTTGGTTATTCTACAAAACCTGAGATGGACCGGCGACCTGTCCAGGGTGTACCCCTGATTTCTGCCTACTATGTGTCGGGATGGGCTCCGACAGACCCCCGTGACCCGGAGACGGAGTAAGCGGGAATAGGTAATGGATGGATGGATACATAACATATTTTTTGCAGATTGTGGCACAGCAAAGGTAACTGTCTGGTGCAAAAGTAATACAGAGTTAATATATTCAGAGTTTTTACTTGATGGTGAAAATGTACTCCTCTACGGTCCTCAGTCTGAGCTGCTATTACCCGAAAATTCCCATCAAAACGGCTTTCTGAATCTCCGACGTCCTCCGTCTTTACTGTGTATCCACAATATATCTTTTGCTTGGTAGCGAAAATCAAATGTTTCAGACAAACTTAAAGTTGCTAGGCTCAAATTGCTTACCAACAAACTTCTTTTTTGTAGCCATGTTTACCTCTGACATCGATTTAAATAATACATTTTAACTAACACACACAATTGTTTTTAAAGAAAGGGATGCAAATGACTTTGACGTAGGAAAATAATAAATGAAGAAGTGGGGGCGAGGTAAGAGAGCTGTTATTTACAGACATTTTGGGGCTCTTTCAAGGACCTAGAGTTACATGTTGTTCCTTATTAGGTGTGAAATGCCTTCGGTTCCTCTTACCCTCATGCCCTCGAATCGTGACAGGGCTCTCAGCGGCCTAAGCGCTCTCAGAGTTCTCAGGGACTTGATTGCGCCGAGGTCCGAGTACCCTAAAGCATTTGCCACCAGACTGACCAGAGAAACCTTGAGAACGAACGCACAAATATTTCGTAAGCGCAGCAGAAATGTCATGCACACTGCCAGACATATTTAGAAAACTCTTTTGACAACAGGGTTTTTAACACGTCACATTAAATGAGGCGAAACTATTTTCTTTTAAAATGTGTCTTCACTCCTATCTTTAAACAATTTTACCTTATGGCCATTGAAAATGAATATTGAAAAAAAAAAAAAAGGTGAGTTTTTACATTAAAGCAAGGTGTTTCAACCTACGTCAACAATCAGGAAGTCCAACCAGCACCAGGCATTCGTGAAGTACTTTGCAAATCCATACGCAACCCACTTCAACAACATCTCCAGAATGAAGATATAGGTGAAGATTTTGTCTGCAAACTCCAGGATGGTTTTAATTGTCTTCCTCTGCTCAATGTAGACGTCCTCAAAAGCCTGATGAAAAAACAGACATCCCTTCACTTATCTGAATCCAAACATGTGAGAAACTTTTGTAAGGCTTAAAAAGGTCCCATATTATACTTTTCATGACCTGAATTGGTTTGAAAAGGATTTGTAAGATAATCTCTCTTTTATGTGGTGTTAAACAAGTGATGATATTATAAATAGAAGCACACCAAACGTCCTTGTCATTATTTAAAGACAGGTCTGAGGTTGTTAACCGGACTCTAGGCATTGAACACCTTTTTTGGAGCAGCCTGAGCGATGGGCGGCGGGCCTGCCGTAATCCACATTCATCGGGTCAAAAAAGTGACCAATAGTGGAGTCGGGATGTCAAAAGGAAATTGTTCAAAGAGAGACGGTAAAAACTGAAAAAAGAAGCTGTCTGATCAATAAAACCAACGCTTTTTCCTGTCTTCCCAGTACTTTTTCAGGATAATTGTACGTCAAAATAACATAATGTGGGACCTTTACGATTATTGATTGTACTTTGCAGAGATGATCTCAGAGACTTACAAGTGCTCCGCTGCTGAGCAGGATCATGAAGATGATGAAACTCTCAAACCAGTTGTGCTCCACTATCTTGTAGCAGGTTTTCCTAAGTGTCCACCATACCTTCCACCATCCCACATCCACATTTACTTGACAACACTTGAACTTCTGCACGCAGCCTGACAAGGGACACATGTGAGATGATGGGTTAGCTGGTTATTATGCAAAAGTCGGATTAAAACCTGGCCTGCAACAGATGAACGTTACATTGGTTTTAGCAATCACCTGCAGGAAAGCAGGCATCGGGATCCATAGCTTCTTCTATTTCAAAGTCCATAATATCTACTCCCTGTCCAGCTGGCAGACCATCCACCGTGCTGCCCTCAGAGGAGCTGAGATCCTCGTCATCTTCAATGATCTGTGAAAACCAGAAACATAATGGATCATTACACACAGAACACTATCTACTTACTTGTTTTGTTTTAAGAGAAGTTACTTTGATTTAAAAAAAAAAAAAAAAGACTCGTTTAATTGTGTTTTAACTGCCACTGAAACGGATGACTGCTGAATGTCTTTTTTAAGGCTGGAAGTGCTTTTAAAGTGGTCATATTATGCTTCTCTGTGTTTTCGAGCTTATCTACGGTATTATTCTGAATTATCATCCAAGACATAAACATAGCTTCACAAAATTGATGTAAATATATGCTGTTGTATTCTTTTTTCTGGAGTTTCTTTTCCCCCTCTAACATTGGCTCCATGATATCAAAGCAGGTGGAATTTCCCTGGTATGGTCATAATCTCAACATGGAGAGTGTCCACAAAAGCACAAAAGCAAGAACTTCAAAAGTTACTTTAAAAGCTGAAGTCGATGGACTACACAGCAAGGATCAAGTAGATCCGCCAGTATTTCTTTGTAAAAGCTTTTCTTCCCCAACGGATTCCAAAGTAATCCGTTTTTAATTGCTAGGAAGAGTAGGGTGACTGTAGTTCGGTGGAAGCAGGCTGCTTTTCCAGACCAGTAACGGAACAAATGTGTTCACTTTCTCCAAGACACTTTGTGGAGAACCGTTTTGTGAAAAAAAGGCTGAGAACTCTGCTGAAAGCTGAAACGTCTGGTGCTGCAGCAATGCAAGAAGCTGTGTGTGTGTGTGTGTGTGTGTGTGTGTGTGTGTGTGCATGCAAATACATTCACACTTTCACACTAAAATGACAACATTATTATAATAATAGGCAGAAATGTTTAATGTTTGACCATAAAACATATGTGAATGTCTTCACTATTACTGAAAACAAAATGCTACAAACAGCTGAGATGAGCTGGATAATTACACAATAAATGTTCCACTCTTTTGCCTTGTCATTGACTCAATTTCTTTTTTTTTTTTTTTTTTACAACAAATGTCTGCTCAGTAAAATGTCTCAACTGTCCTAATCTTTGCTTAAGGAATTTGAGACATTAAACATTTTAGCACGTCTGTGTAACCACGTATCTACCAGATAAAAACAGAAAACATCTTAAAATGAGAAATAAAACCTAACATTGTTTTTCAGTACTAACCGAGCTTTTGTTGACTTGCTCTGTACAGGGTGTGTCCCCTAATAGCTGCTATGAAAACAGCTTGAATGTCTTCCTGGAGAATGCAGAGCACTTGGTTGCCGTGACTCCAGCTAATGCAGGGCTGGCTGTGATGTAAGCATGTCAGTGTGATATGCTGGAGTCACTGATGTTGCAGCGGGGAAGGTTTGTGCTTCACTCAACCCATTCTGTTTGTGTAAGATTAACAGTCAACTGTGGAGCTGACGATATTGTCTAGTTTGAAATCTGAAAGATTGTAAGCAAAATAACTCATGAGCTAATGTGTTGAAATTAAAAGAAATATCTAAAAAAAATGACTACTCTGTTATCAGATTCACCAAATGCTTTACTAGAAACACAGTCTTCAACAGTGCTACCGTAAACTTTACCTTCAAGAATGTTTTATTTTCTTTGGTTTTCGCTGCGATTATGAGGACGTCTACTTTACGTAATGAGGCTGTTGACTCATTACTAGACCATTACTTCTATTACTACTCATGATTAGAGTTCCTAATGCTTTGTTAAAAGATCAAGAAACGTAGGAACCAAGAGTTTTTGTAAATTAGTTGCTCTATATTAATTAATGGTAAAATGTAATATGTCTAGCATCAGCAACAAAGCAGCAGTGATGAAGCAGTGTTGAAGCAATAGTCAACTCAACTTATTAATTTATTTTTTTGGCTCTGAATGAAGAAAAATTTGTTTCGGACCAGGAAAAAGAAGCCCAGTAGCCTTTGAGGATTACTGTGACTTGGATAACTGAGCAGCTACACCAGCATATTTCTTTCACATCGTGAGCTTTTCTATGATACAAATCACAGGCTGCATTAGAAGAAGATTCAGCCCCACAGCACTCAGACCTAAATGGCCCATAATGCAATCTGCACACTAGTATTTTCCTGTCTATATGAGCTCTGCTTGGTATAAGGGATCTTTAAGGGAAACATTATGACAAGTGCTCATATCTTATGGCCATGACTCCAGAGGGTAATAAGTATTTCACGTGTACATCGTACTTGCATCAATATGAGCACCTAGACACAAAAAACTTCTATCTGTTCACCTTCTGATGAAGCAAATGAGACTGAGTTTTAAAGCATTGTTGTCTCTAAAAGCCAAAAAAAAAAAAAACTTAAGACACCAGGCTAACCAATCCGCAGCCTCATCCTTACCACATGGCATCCTGGTACTTCAGAAGAGGCACTGCTGAAGTCCTCAGTGTTGAGCATTTCAAAATCAGACTCTCCCGCAGCAATAGGAACTGTAACAGTCAGACTGGGATTGTTGATGAAAGACATGATTGAATCATCGCTCTTGCTGCTGACTATGTACTTATCTCCACTTTTGTCCACTCCAGTCACATCTCCATTGCTATTCTTAGGAAACTCTTTGATGGTGTGGTTGGGAACACCATTTGTCCCAAAAACTTTCTGGAATTCATCCAGGGGTTTGTCCTCTGCCTTCCTTTTCTTTTCACCCCTGTGAAAGATACTGTTGCAGCCACGTCGAAGCACAGACTTGGTGACGGCAATGCCTCTGTGAATCCGTCCAATTGCAATCTGTAAATTGTTTGTCTCACTGTCATCGTCGATTGCCGCCAGGTTGTCTGCACTGAACGAACTCAGCAGCAGGGCCAGGAACAAGTTCAGCACCTAGGAGGTGATGACATTACTCAACGTCAGATCTGCTGCTCTTGCATGGCAGCAACAAAGCATGCATAACTGTTAAACTGTGTCATGGATAATTATTCATTCCAGTAAAAAGCTAAATTGAAAACATTTGGATGATGTGGACTCTGATCATAAAATATGCAATGTACCACAAGATTCCCAATAACCATGACCATCATGTAGAGGATGAGGCACTTGGCGGTCCCAGCCACCTCCATACAATCCCACATGGTCTCTATCCATTCTCCACAAAGCACTCGAAACACAATGAGGAATGAATGGAAGAAGTCTTTCATGTGCCAACGAGGCAGTTCGCAGTCTGGAGAGATTTTACACACACACTCCTCGTATTTTTTCCCAAACAGCTGCATGCCCACCACAGCAAAGATGAAGACAATAATGGCCAGCACCAGGGTCAGGTTGCCCAAAGCTCCCACTGAATTACCAATTATTTTGATGAGTGTATTAAGAGTGGGCCAAGATTTAGCCAACTTGAACACTCTCAGCTGTGAAAAGAAGAAACAGAACATTTATTTAATATATTTCTGCACTCAACACAGATGCAGTCATAATGACCATGACACAGTAACATGACGTTCCTTCTGCTGGCAAAAAGTGCATGTGCCTGGATTGCAATAGCGGTCAAACAACTTTAGGATAAGTTTGATGTGTAAGGTACTTGCTCTGATAAATCAAATCAACCAGCTACATCCAGCTTCCAGACTCTGAATGAATCTGAATCAAATTTGCAGCTGTGGTCACAGGAACCTCAAGCTACTTGGAGACGGTCTTATAACTTTCATCTTTAACATGTCTGCCTGTAACTTCCTTTCTGATCTCCTCAGACAGCTCTGTCCTTCGCTTTGCATTTCCATGTACAATGTGGTGCACACCATGATACCAAACAGCAATAATTCTTGGCAATTAATCTTGTATTACTTGAAAGCCTGTTTATTGCACCAATGAACAAGAACTTGCCAAATCTTCTCTATCAATGCCAAGTAACATATTCTGCCTTTGAGTCTTATTTGGCGTCATGTATCGGAAACGGTTATTTAAGTATGAAGGAACAAGACATAGTTGCAATTTAACAATGTATTAATTTCACAAAACAGGGGACTCAGGAGCAAGTGGAAGAACCATACATAGCCACAACACGGCTGGCATCACCTCCTCATGCTGGTCGCCAGCTTCGTCATACGCAGCTGTGGGGTGGCATCCTATTCATTAACCAGCATTTGTTGCAAGTCAGCCAGTGTGGTTGCGTTTGTCACTCCGGCACAAACGGCACATCCAAGCTGATCCCACATGTGTTCAGTGGAGTATTGTTAGGACTGCCGGTAGGCCATTCCATCCTTTGAAATCCCAAATTCTGGAGGCAGTCTCTGATAAACCCCTCTCTAGAGTTTGATCCCAGACCGTGAAGATGTAGGATTGCTACTAATTGCAGAATCTCATCTCGATATCGTCTCTGCATTAAGATTGCATTCAGTGATCACAGGCCTTGTTTTTCCATGTTGGCAACACCACAATCCAGCAGCGTGACAGTGAATTAAGGTCATTTCAGGCCTCCTGGCTGCCCTGTGAGACCAGAGATTGTCTGTGTAGAGACCTGTTGGCCATATTGTCCTGCAAACCTGGACTGCAAATCTCTAGAAGACTGCCAGCAGTTTCTAAGTGCTGACAGGATGAGGAAACAGTATGCTGTCTCTGACACCCCCACGTTACATGGAGCTTAGTCTTTGATTTGGAGATGGTACTAGGACTCACTCCAAATAATGCTGCAATTTGGTTTAGCAGAAGAGTAGCTTGAAGTTACTCTATCCAGATCAGTCAAATATGGCATGCCTGGACCAGTCACGAATTGACACCCTGTGGCAAGGTTAGCAGATGACTTTCCATGCTCCACGGCTCAGCTCCGTGCTCTGCGTAGCAGGGTCAGGGTCCACGCTCGCATGATTTGCCTGATTAGCAGCACCTGGAGTACCAGACGCTCAAAACAAGAGTTAAGAATAGAGTAAGCTGTTTGGCATTGGCAGAGAAGGTTTGGCAAGTTCTTTCTGGGAGCAACCCCCAAACTCAACTCTGTCGCTCAGTCCACAAATGCTTTTTCCTTACAAATGTGGTACCATTTTTAAGGGAATCAAACAGGGTTTCCAACAGTATAAGATTTGTTGCACTGGGGCCATTACAAACCCATCAAAATAAATTGTTATTATAAGCCTCTGACGTTTAAAATAAAAGTTATACTTAAGTTGATAGTGCAGATCGGATCATTTTAATCTTGTAAGTGTAGAGAAAGTGTATAAAAATGACTATTTGTACCAGCATCTTCTTCCATCTAATCATTTAGCTTGTATTTTAAGACTTACCAGCCTGAATGATCGCAAAACAGACATGCCACGCACGTCGCTCAAGCTCAGCTCTATCAAGCTTAACGTGACAATGATGCCATCAAAAATATTCCACCCCTCTTGAAAGTAATAGTAAGGATCCAATGCAAAGATCTTCAGGGCCATTTCAGCGGTGAAAATGCCAGTGAATACCTTCATTAAAAAAAAAAAAAACAACAACAAACCTTTAATTAGGAGAATATTAATATTTTGACAAGTTCAGTATTCTACTAGTTGGCTTACCACATTGCCAACACTCAGCATTTGGGTGAACCACGGCTCCATTGGATAATGCTCCATGGCCATAAATAATGTATTGAGTACGATGCAGATGGTAATGGTCAGATCCGTGAATGGGTCCATGACAATTATTTTAATCCCTTTTTTGATCTTCAGCCATGCTGGGCAACACTCCCAGATGAGGAAGGTTTGGGCAAAACTGTACCAGCAAGGAGGACACTTCTGTCTTGACTCTTCAAGCTCTGATGGCAAAACAAACCAAATATTTCATGTAAAAGTACTGCTCCATTGAGATTTGTCAAAGCTTAAAACATAATCAGGATGGGACGTTCATGCCATTGTGTGGACTGCATTACCCTCCATGGTGCTGGTTATGACACTTGCTATACTTTGTGCTCTCTGTCTGACTTGTGGTTCTTCAAGAAAGTCCATAAACTCTCCACAAGGTCCTCCAGCATCTTGTCTGTACTCGTCAGCAGTGTCAGCCTGGACATAGAAACAGAGTTACTAAAAGTGTTGCTGGTTATTATGGAGAAGCAATTGTACCAACATAAATCATTTATCTGTATAAATCAGTATCTCATGTACTGTTTCAGTGTAATAATATCGTAGAGCATCTGTGATGACTTGGCAAGAAAATAGTATTATCTCTACTGTTCAAAAGCAGTAGTTTATCTTGCAAATGACAAGAGATAAGAAAAAATAATATGGACATAGTTTATTATATTTCTCAGTATTATAAGCACCCTTGTGCAGCAAAAACATTAGCTGTTATGTGTTCATTTGATTGAGAAAAGTTCAGGTCTAACAGAGTTTAATTGAATTTGTCGGTTTTTGACATGGGTCTGACTTTTAAACATATATTTTTGATTGGGGTTCAGGTCAAGCTTTGGCGAGGGCATGAGAGCTTAATATTAGCAAGTTTTACTTATTTTAGAAACAGTCTTTTTGTGTGTTTGGAGTCTCTGTCCTGTCCAGGGCCGGGCAATTCTGCCCCTCAAGGGCCAGTATCCTACACCTTTAGATGTTTACCTGCTTCATCACACCCTGATAGATTCAAAAGACTGCGTTATTAACAAACTTGTACACAGCTTGACGACAAGCTGATAATGACCATTAATTTGAATCAAGCGTGTTAAACCAGGTTAACATCTAAAACATGTAGGACTTTGGCCCTCAAGGCCCAAATTGCCCAGCCCAGGTCCTACAGGAAGATCAAACTGTATAAAAAAAAAAGTACATGTCTAGACGCTGGTTTGAGATTGAGACATCTTTGGCTTCAATTCTACGGTAGACCCGTGACTTTATAGTTTTCAGGTTGTTGGTGACGTACCAAACAAATTTCTTCACTTCAACAGCTGCAATAACTAAATCTGAAGTTGCTTAGAAATGGCTCCATGACACATTTCTGATGTGGGTAGATCGAAGATGTAACTTCCGGGATCTATACTGAGCTCTTTCCAATTTTGAGAGTGTTAAACGTGATGGCCTTCAGAATGACATCAGAATGTTTGTTTCAATATGTATTTTCTTTTTTTAAAACATTTGCTAAAGTTGAACAATCCTGTTTACTAAATTCTCTCTCTATTTTGTATTAAAAATGTATATTTTAAAATCAGTTCGACCAGTTATGCTTTGAAAAATATCAGATATTTAACCTTTAGTTACAATGATGAAATGTCGGAACTGTTTTATGGTAGTTGTGAGAAAATGACTTATGGCCAAAGGAGATAGAGGTGAATTTCTTACGTCGTCTCCATTGGAGGCCATATCTACTGTCACTTTAGGCCGAACGAGGCCCACAGGTGGCGATGGTGGGAGTGTATTCCCACCCACGAGAGACACAATTCCATTGCAGTCTACAGAGCTGTGTCTGACACCATTGGGCTGGAGCAAGAGGTGCGGAAAAAAGCTGCACTGGCTCATACTGCTGCTCCGTCGATCACTCCTCCGGGGATGAAACGGGGATCCTCTTCGACTCAGGTTGTCCTCAAAAATGCTGTTCTCGTCATCTGCAAACTCATTTTCTGAGGCCACGTCCTGGATTTGGCTTCGGAAACTGAAAAGGCTGGTCTTGCTGTTTCGTCTGGATGAGAGCAGGGGCCCACGAAAACTCAGAAAGGACTAGGAATAAAAGATATTCTCCAATGGATACGTGATACATGCTGATTAGGAGAAAAGAATGAGGAAAGAATGACCATCTGAATATGTGCAAAAAAAAAGGAAAAAAAGAAAAAAGAAAAAAGTATATCACAAAAAACGGCATGACGGTGGTGATGAATACAAGAAAACCGTAAAACTTAAAGATAAAAAGCGGTGATGACTGAGAAGGGTGAAGATGATGATCATAATAATGATCATGATGATGATGAAGAAGAAAAAGGTGGGTGATGGTCATATTGATGATAAGCAAAATGATGAAGTATCGTAAGAAGAAAATCACACATTAAAAAACATCCGAATGATCACTGACAATCAGAAGAAGAAATGTAGATGAAGATGATGATGATCAAGATGTTATGAAAATGATTATAAAATGTGTCTGCAGCTCAGGAATATTAAGGAACTCTAACAAAAATATCCAGAAACCTGCCACCAGAAATAAAAAAAACTGTCATTTAAATCTAAGCTTAATTATCATAGTATCAGGCCCCTTATTTTTGTGTTTCATCCTCTGCAAAGCACAAACTATTATTTTTTATGTAAAATATCAGTTTCTATTTCATTTAAAGGAACATTTGAATGCTTTTAGGAAGTGTTGTTTAACTCTCACATCTTCTGACATCAGTAATAATCACCCAAAGTAACTGTGGACGTCTGACCTGGTCATCACTGGCAGCAACTGCGTGTGACTTTACAGCACTAAGTCACAAACCAACAAAGATGAAATCAGCTCGTGTAGCTACAGCAGACATCATGGCAAAGGTAAATGAGACTTAAGAAAGTACCAATGAAAGATAAACAAGAAACCAGCCGAACAAGAGAGCGTGTAAACACAAATCAACCCCTCCGCTCACATATAAAAGGACCTTTAATGGTAAAACCTGCAGAAGTTCTCTAGTGCTGCTTTAATGTCTTAATATTTTCTGGCCACTGGAAGAACTATGGATTTTAGATTTTTTTTTTAATTATTATTTTTTCAATAGGAAGACAGTGAAGTCAAAATGCAAATTGTATTGCATATATAACAATGTATTCTATTTTAATTGGGTATAAAACTTCCAATATAAAAAAAAAAACACCAGAAGTTTTTTTTTTATTATTCTCATAATTAATGGAGGTGAATCATTTTTGATTTATTACAGGATGGAGATGTAATGGGCGGCTTCAAGGTAAATGGAGAGCAGATTATGACTTTTATTGACAGTTTTTTGATAGATCTTACGGCACCTGGTGCGTGGAGGAGCACTTCATGTCATAGCTGAGCAGGTTTGCATCCACAGAGAAGGGGCAACGACCCCTCTTCATGCTGTCCAGTGAATCCGATTTAGGGATCTTTGGAGCCCCTTTTCCTTCCTCCTCCTTTCTTTTTCTTCTCCTGTTGCGCCTCTCTTTGGCACTTTTAGAGCTCAGCTTAGATGTGTCGGATGAGCTCTCAGTGCCACCACATTTGTCACCGGCCTCCCCACCCCCTGTTGCAGCTACTATTGCCTAGATGAGCGACAACGGGACAATAACAATAAGTGCAAACACACACATTCGGGGACACACACTAACAATGGGTAGTTTCTTATTTCAAAGAGAGCATTAACAGATGAAACTACAGGACAAAACCATATGTGTTTATCAGATCTTTCAAATGGACCAGCCGTAGTATTTGAAAGGGATGAGACTGGATTTGCTTTGAGACACCACCACTTATTTGCATGGGTTGCTGTGGTCATGAGCTACGCAGCTATGCTGGTGGTGCTGTTTGCCAACAGCAGGCTCATTTTCATTTGCAAAGAACGTCCCTCCTCCAGATGAAAGAAAAGAAAAATAGAGCTGATATTTCATTTTGTAATCCCTTTGCTGCCTATATTTTTCCACGCTGCTCTCTACAGCTGGTGCCAGTTGTGGCACTCATATCGCTCAGCACTGCTGTCACTTTCGATTTCACGTGATCACTCTTCCTTTTCATCGTGAGAGTGATACAAAAGACACTTTAAAATCTCATTTAAGCTAAAAAGCCATCCAGACCAAGAAGGATACGCAGGAATCTAACTGGAATCAGTGGACGGAACAACTCCTGCAGTTCCAGTAAAATGTTGGTATTTGTCCATTTACACATACAATATCCTGTGATGTTCTTCGCATGTTAATAGTTTTTGTTAAGACATTTTGTAGGTAGGTTAAAGCTTACAGCCATAGACACCTTTATTATCTTCCATCTAGTTTTCTTCGGATGCTATTTTATCTTAAAATATATTCTACATATAAGGGTTTGTAAAAGTACTTAAAAAAAAACTGTGAATACATTTGTAAAGCATAACTGGAACCAGTCCCAATAGAGTTCAAAGTACCTGTGCGTCCTCTTGCTGCCGTTTGAGCTGTTCAAGCATGGCTTGAAATTCTTCTTCCTTCTCCTTGGCTTCCTTTATATTGGCCTGACTCTGCTCCTCGTACGCCATGGCGACTACGGCCAAGATGAGGTTGATCAAGTAGAAGGAGCCGAGGAATATCACCAAGACAAAGAAGATCATGTAGGGCTTCCCAGCAACTCGCAAAGTCTAGAAGAAAAAGGTTGCACACTTATACTTTACCAAACCTTTTGTCCATTTAAGCAAGCATGTTTTTTTTTTTTTTTTTTTATGTTTCTTAATTTCATGTTACTGCTTTTTATTTGTCTTAGACCGGTATATTGAGAGAGCGTCATGACATGCATGATGAGCTGATTCAACACTAAAAAAACTATTTACATGGAATTTAGTGAAGTAGAATGTGTTAAGTACAAATTTAAGCTGGTTGCAGCGACTCCAATAGATCGATCAGTCAATTTTGTAATGGGTTTGGTGTGCACATTTATACACCAAGCTGGTCTCCCCCTCAGGTCAAACAATCGTCTCATCCAGTTCATCCAGTAAAATATCGACTGTGAGAGTAACTAACGAGGCAGACTACTGAATATTCATGTATTGTTTTAAATTTATCTATAGATGTTTCAAGTGGGGTTTTTTTTCAGCTACGGTTATAACCAAACCACTTATAAATAAATAAAAAATATTCTGTTCCAAATCATTATTGCAATAGCAATAACATAGTTATAGAAAAAGGTATTGTTCCCTACTAACCTCATGGGAGCTTCATAGTATTAACTGTTTGCTTTACCTGTTGATATTACAATGTTAAGCTGTGGTGTGCATTCACTAAATACTAATTTTGCTTTCTACACACTATTCAACATGTTTGCCTGAGCTGCAGTGAAGATCCATCTGGCAAAAATGCACCTGCACTGCTTTCAGAATTGTGTTTAAACAGGATGCTTTGTAGACTCCCTTTGCTATTATTCTTTTCTCTATAACACAACAAACCCGTCCTGTTTATGCTCTTTGCGAACGGTCATTCAAAATACATCATCCCGAGCCAAATATGAGGTTAAACATATAGGCAATGTGCATTAAAATGTGTTTTTCTTGCAAAGTCGTCCATCACTCTATTATGGCCATCAAGGTAAAGTATGGATTACAGTTTAAGCAGTTCAAAAGAGACACTTTGCCCTTTTTGTAAAAAAAAAAAAAGGTTTGACACAATTTTCTGAGGTCTTAATGACATTTGTTTGTCAAGATTGAAAAAGGGATACAAAGCAGCATCTCCCCTTTGAACCATGTCTTTACAGCTCTGCGCACAACAGCCAGCTTCAGTGGTTGGGCGTGTGTGGAGAGGGTGGACTCCGCCCCCTCTCCCCCTCTCCTTTGGGTCTGCATCTTTTGAAATTGGTGTTACAGCTTTGCACAATCCACTTATTCTATATGTGAACATTGTGGCTCTCTACAAGTTGGCAGCGCACACCAGTTTAATTCAAACACATAATTTCCCTCGGTTTGTTTGTTGACTTAAATTTATATGCTTGTCTGGTTTATCTTATCTCTCTGCCTACCTGCTGGTAAAGGTTTTCCCAGTAATCCTGTGTCATCAGTCTAAACAGGGAAAGAAAGGCCCAGCCAAAGGAGTCAAAGCTCGTGTAACCATAGTCTGGGTTACGTCCAGTTTTAAAGCAGCTGTATCCTTCCGGACACTGTCTGCAGGAGACAGAGAACATGTTAAATTCAAAAATGTCTTTGCCATACCCTTATTTACTTTCTGTAGTTTTGTAAAAAAGTCGGGAATGCATCATACAAGAATGCAGTTTCCTTACCCAGCTGCACTGCTGTTTCCACAAAGCAATGGATCTTTATGGCCTGGAATGCGATAATAAACATCTGAAAGGCAAATAAGGAAAAGCAAAAAAGAACTGATGAAACTGATAAACAAAACCACTAAACACCATGTGAAAGCAGCTTGAGATGTTTGAAGGTGAAAAAATAAAATATTCTTCAATGGGAGGTCAGTCGCTTGATTTCACAGCAACAGGGTGTGCTTTTTTTCTGTTACTGAGGATGAAACTCCAGGAAAGGAGGATTTTACAGTCAAGCAACAAGCAACAACCTCGTAGCATATTTTTTCATCAGAAATGAAGATTTAGGAGAATAACTAGCCAGGATGCCTCGATGAATCATCAGCAGCAGGTGTGCAGGCCTCTATAAAAGCAAACATTTTGGCAGTTTACAAGTCCAGAGCATTCGGGTGTGCATTAACACAACACCAAGATGCAAATGCATTAGAACTGGTCTTAGAGAACTGTGAGTTGTTTAGTCTTATTTCTGGCATCATGTCTGGCAAAACATTAAATGCAGCATTTCAATAGAAACACCTTATACCCACTGTCAAGCATGGTAGCGATGATATTGGGTTGTTTTGCTCCCACATTACCTGAGCACCTTGCAGTCTTTGGGTCAAACATGACCTCTACATTTTACACACACCAAGGCTTTCATGTAAATAAAAAACAGAATGCAATGATTTGCAAATCTCCTAAAACCAACAACCAACCAAACAGTGTGTATTATCATTAAAATCATCTGTGCACACAGAAAAATGCCAAAAGTAAAACCTGGACGCTCGTGATCTTTGTGCAAAGATCTTCACTGCTTGGGCTCAGGAACATTTCAAGATATCACCGTCTGCTCATACAGTTGGCAATGTAATCCAATAATGGAGGTTACCGCTCTATCATCCAAAGGAGAAGCCACATGTGATCGTAATCCAGAAACACCATCATCTTCTCTGAGCCAGAGCTAATTTAAAATGGACTGAGGCAAAATGGAAAACTGTTCTGTCGTCCAATGAATCAAAATTTCAAAATTGAAATTTCTATATGAAAACCATGTTCTGTGGAGTACAGAGGAGAGGAACCACCTACGGTGTGGACAGCTAACACATCTGGAATACCACCATCAATGCCAAAATGAGGTTTTCACCCACCATCTCATTCAAAGAAGACCTTACATATATACATATTTCAGCAAGACAATGCTTAAGCACATACTGCATCCATCACAACAGCCACGCTCCGCAGGAGAAGAGACCGGGTGCTGAACTGGCCTGCCTGCTGTCCAGACCTTGGCAAAGCGTCCCAATTATTAAACAAGTATTTAACAATGGGATACTAACAGTTGTACATGACTTTAGGACTCATCACAGCCTTGTTTTACTGGTGTTCAGGCTTTTCTTCCTGCTGCTCTGCATTTTCTTTTTCCCACATCGTCAAGCTCAAACCACCCCTGATTCTGACATCACTGCACAAGTCCAACGGGCCTTTATGAGCCAGTCATTTAATTCCTATTTGTTAGAGGTCATTCCTTCTTCCATGACTCCTTCATAACACTATTATGCCATGTCTTATTGGAAGCCTCTGGCGGATCCTGTCTCTACTCATCCACCACCATACTACACTGTGTCCTAGCCCTTTCGTTGTAACAACCTTTTGTGAGTTTAGTTTAGTTACAAAAGCACCAGAACCATGGAATCTAAACTGTAGCAGCAGTGGAGCGAAGAGGAAATAAATTGTCTCCTTGCACTCTGGTCATCAGCTGGGGTACAAGAGAAGTTTGAAGAGGCTATCAGGATGTTGATGGGAAAAGGTTGCATGAAGTCCATTCCAGACTCCAAACAAGATTTTCAGGGCTCGGATCAGTGTCTGCACATACGGAAATACGTTTTCCATAATTGTTCTTAGGGATTTTGTGCTCATTTTATATATTTCCTGCTTCCGCTTTGGTGATATATTCAATGACGTAAGGTTCTGGCTCTCTGGAGGTCTCCGGTCAGTGGAAAAGCAAGGCGGTACTTTGTAAAGAATATGACTATTAAAGCACAGACTATTAATGCCCCTTTACGTTAAAGATAATTCTGCATTTTTTTTCTTCCCCAAGCAAACCCAAGAGTGGAATGAAAACAAACACTCACCCTCGTTTTGTAAGTATGTTGTCCAGTTGAAGTTGTCCGTTTCGTTTGCAGAGCCATCTGTTCCAAATGCTACGGTCGTGTTTGGGTCCCGTACGCACTTACTCTGTAAAAGTCCCATAAAGAGCTGCAATCCTACCAGAGCGAAAACGCTCAGGCAGAAGACCGTCAGGATCATGACATCGGCAAGCTTCTTCACTGACTGGAACAACGCACCAACGATGGTCTTCAGGCCTGACAAACGCAAAATCACAAAACACATTTTTTTGTCTTGTCATGACAATATATTTTATTGTTATACAAACATTCCCACATTTCAGGTGTCCACTTCCAATTTGAACTTTTCTCTGCAAAAAAGAAGCCTCATGCTAACTTGACCTTGTAGATATCTGAGATAGATCATCACAGACGAAATGTGCAAGTGTGCTCAATTTTATTAGTATTTTTCAAATCCCTGGTCAACGAGAAGAAAATGGAACAGTGACATTGTACTCTATAACGTGTAATCAGTCAGAATGGAACATTAAAAAGTGGTAAAACCCTCAGTGGACCAATTATTTGTCAATGTATGTCTTTTTTTAAATTATGTTGCAGGCAAATTGCTGAATGGTTAAGCAAAATAAATAAATAAAGGAATGCCGAAGGTGAAGTAAAGTGACATATCTTGGGTTCATGCTGTGAAATGTCAATAAAAGTTAAAGAGCCACTACTTTTTAAAATTAATTTGCATTAGAAAGTTTTGGAAACTTTTCTAATAATTTAAATGTTAATACATTTATAAACTCACCATTTATATTCTTCTTTTATCATTTTTTACTTTTAATTTTTGTTATGTTTCGCCATTAATTTCACTCACTCATGCATTCATGAATTCATTTCTCTTTGGGGAATAATAAAGCATTTTTTAAATTAATTTCTTTGTTATTCTTTAGGCTATTTCTAATTATTTGTTATTAATTCAGTTGTTACCTTCCCTGTTTAAAACTACATCTGTGCAGTTTGCCTAAATTAATTTATGTATTTGACCTTTTCCAGAAGTTTCCACTCCTGTGGTGATGTACATGCAACAACAATGGACAATTGTTTCTCAGGACAGTATTTTCTCTTTAACTAAATGAAATAAAGCGGAAGGAGCAACTAAATATTTTCGTAACAAACAATTCAGAAACAAAAATGCGGTAAATCAGTTGATCAGCAGGTGGAGGAATGCAAATGAAATCCACTATTGATCAAAAGTCTGGGCACAAATATAAATCCATTGGAAATAACAGTTGGCGACTTGCATGCACTTGCTTACCTGGGATAACTGAAATCGCTTTGAAAGCTCTAAGCACTCTGAATGTGCGAAGAACTGAAAAATTTCCAAGCTTTACAAACTCTGTGACATACCTGCAGGAAAAATTACATTATTTCAAAATGCTGTCAGAGAAGAACTAATTTTAGTAGAATTAGGTAACAAATCTTCTGCAACAGTGTGTTGTTTCACGTTTCTTCCCACTGTTTTCAGAGGGGTCACCACAGCGGAGCATCACAGTCCACACTTCGATTTGGCAAAACACTTACACCGGATGTCTGATGCTACCTCGTGCACGAGAACAAGAACCACACAAAGAAAACATATCCTGCCGGGGGCCAAACCGGGGACCTTCACGTTGCGAGGCAACAGCACCAAAGCCTTCCAGCACTACTGCAATTCACAGAAACTTTGTACTTACGCCATGACGATGACACAGAAATCCAGCCAGTTCCAGGGATCTCTGAGAAATGTGAACTTTCCTATACAGAAACCTCGAGCTAGAATCTTAACTAGAGATTCAAATGTATAGATTCCTGTGAATATGTACCTGTTGGGGAGAAGAAGAAACAACTTTTACCCTTTACCTATACACTTTTTAAAAAAGATATATATATATATATATATATATATATATATATATAGAGAGAGAGAGAGAGAAGAAAAAAATACTCACTCTACAATCTTGGGGGATTCAGAGCGAGTCATAAATGCACAGTTGGTGAGGATAGTGCACATGATCACCATGCTGAACAATTTGCAGGTCTTTGTCAAGGAAGTTGATGATCTTACTGTGGAAATGACATTGTGTCTAGGTGCATGCATGTGTAATGATAAATGCAGTCTAGTTCAAAAGTTTGGGAACCCATGTTAAAATGTATCATAAAGTTTTCATAGCGGACAACAGTCCACACCATGCATCTGGCATGGGTTGCAGATATGGTTCTGGCCTTTGTTTGTCCACAGTAATCACCGAGAAAGGACAGGTGATTCAAACCGCGAGGCTCTGACTCTTCAAACCTCGTCCAAATGCTCAGTAATTAAACAGTAACTAATTAAAACAGCTGATGCTTTTAAAGTAACAGACGACTACTAAAAGACAGCAAGGCGTTTTCAGGTAACTTCTCAGATCTTAATGTCATTATGAAATACCAACAACAGCAGAGCTGGATGTCATTTTGAGATGTGGACTACAAATAAAAGTTTCTGAACTTTACTTCTTTTTTTTGGTAGGTTTCCTACTTTAGAAGCTCTTAAGTCAAGCAACAACTTTTATGGATGCTCAAACTTTTGCATGCCAGTATATGTCAAACAAAATCACAAAGTGCCAGGATCAACACACAGTATGAACATAACCCTGATTAATACTTTTCAGGTGAATATGCAGTTGAAAGGATATGAGTGAACCAGAATCTTGATTGATATTCTCCTAAGAAGATTGAAGGGGCTCAGGAGGTACAACGCAGGATCAGCATTGAAGCGAAAAATGAACTTTCCTTTGTTTAACACCACAAAAGTCTAAAAGAAGAACAGACATGGTATAAAAATTAAGGCACAATATTCTTTTTAGCTGGACTGTAAAATGTTATGACAACTTTGGAAAAGAATGCCAATTTTTTATGCAAAAAATGTAGAGCTTTCTGGAATGCAGCAAAAATATCTGTCTGTTTGTTTACACCTCAATCTAACGTTCACATTTACAAAGTAATTTTCACTGTCGTCTACAACCAACTTAACCAATTACACAGTGGCTATCATTGTACTCCCTAAACCACAACATTTCTAGTTTAACTTTGGAATAAAGCATAAAGTTGAATGTGATTGCTTTGTTAAAATAGTATTTTTTCACTGTAGTAATTAAGGACATGTATTTAATCCTGGCATTAAGGCACCAAACCGCCAACAACAGACTGCCTTGCCAACCAGCGCACAACTGATGAGTTTGCTTCTGCTCCAAAAAAAAAATAAAAACTTTGACAAGACTAGAAAATTAATCATAAAGACGCTTACATGTGTTTCCTTTTGAACTTGTGTCTGAGTTTGTACAGCATTTGCAGCTGCTAATAAACAACTTTATCACAGCTGTGCAGAATAACTGATTTTTGCCAAAATCTGAAGAAGCATGAGAAAGCAAGAGAAACTAAAAGGAAAAGATTTCCCATCTAAACAGTAAAATCTTATTCAAGTTTCAAATGGAGCAAACTTACTTTCTGATGGTCATAGTAGGGATCCAGGTCCTCCAGTGGAACCATGACCAAGCCTGCAGGAACGTCCCCATAGAGAAGAGGAAGGGATTTACCCGCCTCAAGATCACGGTTAGGTCTGGGCTTATTCTCGCCTTTGTGTTTTTTCTTCTCTCCCTTTGGTTTCCTGGCATTTTCCTCGGCAATTCGTTTCTCAATAGCTTTGAGGGACTCGCAAGTAAAGGGACGAAAGCTGTCTGGACCTGGTGGTAGAAACAGTTGTGCCATCTTTTCATCCTGCAATTTCACCATGAACGGCCAGCCTCCGGGGATAGAAAGGCCTGAGATGGAGAGGTGATAAGAACAGGTAAGGAGCAATAATAAAAGAAAAAAAAAAACTTTGTCATGACATTAACTATGTGGTGATTCAGCTCTTGCTAATCGTCTTGATTTGTGTCCACTGACAAACTAATGCAGATAAGGAGATGGTTTTATTTTCCCCCTTTCTCTTTGTTCAGTGATTGCCATCTCAGGAAAGCTATTACTAGTCTACAGATGGCTGTCATACACATGAATTTATTTTAGCTCTGGTAAAATTAGATCTAATTATCTGCTCGTCTGTAGATAAAATTAAAATTTGACATGACAATGATCAATTCCAGGTGAGATTCTTGCACTCCTCCACCATCCCTCAAAATGGAAAGAGTCTTTGCCCCTCAGAGCCTGACACGGAGCAGTGGGAGGAAAAGATCCATCCTACTAATAGCCCTGACTGGTAGGATGTGCTAGGAAGACCTATGCAATATTAAATATGTATGCACGACAGACCGCACTGCATGAGCCTGCCACAGAGATTCAGCCTGATCTGATCTCACCAGCATAACAGAAAACATCACACACACCAAACATCAATGGCAAAACATGCTCATCAATCAACTGTCCTTAGAACTGAGTTGTACTTGTGTGACGTAACTGCAACAATAAAGAGAGACACGTGCACACGTCAAACCCCATGAGTTTAAGAGTCTTCGCTTCTCCAAATAATCTGCAAAGACAGTTGCGCAATGGCTGAGCTGCTGAGCTATTCGAAGTCCAAAGCGCTGGTTAGGAATATCTGTGGGGCAACATTTACGTTATGTGAATATTACATTTGCACCCGTCTAATATTCTTGGAACGAGCACCAGGAATTCTTTAATTCAACATGTGGTGTACAGTCAAAAACTCAGTCAAATGTCACAGTCCGCAGGCTTTGACAACTCTGTCTAGAGTTGGTGCCACAATTCGAACCCCGACCACACCACACGTGGAAGCGTCACTCATTGACCCGGTATAGCGTACCGCATACTGCAGGGGTGTCCGATTTCAGTCGGCGAGGGCTACTGTCCTACATGTTTTTAAATGTTTCCTCACTTCAACACGTTTGATACAAATAACTGGTCATTAACAGGCTTGTGTGGATCTTGATGGCAAGCGAACGCTGATCCATTCCCCTGAATCAGGTGTGCTGAAGCAGGGAATACATGCCACACTAATAACACGCTGTAAAATCTTTGTATACGTTTACCATAGACAATTTATCAAATTGTTTAAAAAGATTTTTTTATATAAAACTATATTTCAGATTAATGCCTATCAGTGATTATCAGAAGGAAAGAAAAAACAAAGTCCAGGTTTCTTTTCAAAGACTTTTTAACAGGATGAAATAAAGTCTAGAATCTCATAAGAATCGGCACACAACACAGGACGAGATGTTAAAAATATCCTTTGTGTCGAGATGTGGTGAGCACCCCAATGAACTTTACCATGACTTCTGGACTGCTGGACACATGGAGCATCGTCAGTCGTGTACCCCTGGATAATTAGGTTCGTTGGCCCTTCAACACATGCCCTCAAGGGCGACCCGCCCGGATGATTAGATGTCTGCGTGTGCTATGTGCTCAACCGCACACGAAACCTGCAAGGTTGGAGTTTTCAACTGCTATTTTGTGGCAGAGGCCCAGCGCTGCCACCTCCACTGGACTCAGGTCCACCTGGTACTTCTTTCAGCCAAGTCTGAGACTGTTTTAAGTGGCTGGTCTGGCCGTGGTGTCGGTGGTCTTTCAACGTTTGAGGGTGGATGAGGCCAAAAATCCTCTACAACCAACATAGGTTTAGTATTCTGTAGCTTTTTATTCCAACCTCCACCGTTTTATTATTATTATTGAACTTTTATTTAACCAGGATAATTCCATTAAGATCAGGGTTCTCTCTTAGAACCAAGTCCTGGCCAAAATGCCAGCAGCACAATACAATTACAATCCGAAATGCACTGAACAACAAAGTTCAAGAATGAAACAATAAAAAAAGCAATCAATGAAAGGATTTACATCTTATAGAATTACCTTTGATGTTCTGTAAAACTGATTCAAATCTATACATTAAAATGAAATTTATGGCAAAATTAAATTTGTGCCTCGCATTTGAATGCAGTTTAACACCTTAAACTGTACGGGCCCCCCGAACCAAGACCAGGAACAGATTTAGAGAACAAAACTCATGGCTTCCTGAGTTACCTGGAGTAATGAGAGAACCTAAATATAATAGGAGTCCAA
The DNA here is from genome assembly GCA_014839995.1 of Xenentodon cancila. Classification (NCBI taxonomy): domain Eukaryota; kingdom Metazoa; phylum Chordata; class Actinopteri; order Beloniformes; family Belonidae; genus Xenentodon; species Xenentodon cancila. The sequence goes on from CM026200.1 coordinate 7,521,274, forward strand.
TAATGGCCTTGGAAATAAGAATATACCAGCGATAGAGTCTACAAGTGGACAAAGTCAACCATCGAACATGAGCATGCAACAAGCACTGAGAAATTAGTCATTAACATCAGAGCTCCAAGAGAAACTGCATCTAATCCATAATAAAGAGATGCATTCATGAAAATCATATCAATCCAAAAGAGATAAAACACACAGTAAAATCTTAAACTATCCTAAAGTGAACAGGAAGCCGGTGAAGGGAAGCCTGCACTGGAGGGAAGTGCCCACACCCTTTCTTCCCAAGATAGGCTGCAGCATTTTGCACAGTTTCCAAATGTCAAAGCAATTACTGATCAGTTCCATTAGATAGTAAATAGCTATAATTCAGGCAACAGGTAATAAAAGCGTTAATGACTTTTTAAAACCTTTTGGAGAAAGGTAAGGCTTCACCTTACTTAAGAGTCTAAGTTGAAAAAGATGGTTTTAATAACTGGGCTGTTTATCTGTTTATCCAATCCTAATGAAACAAGGAATCCCTACAAACTGTTTGCAGTACAATAACAACCAGCCAAACGTACTGCATTCTCATGAAAAAAGTTTGGTCAACCAAATATAATGATTTCTGTCTTTTTCTAATTAAAAAAAAAAAGTTTATCTTCAGCCAGGTTTTTACTTCCTTAAAACAGTTTAGCTAAGCATTGCAGTCTGTCTGCAGGGGCAAATAAGCAATGTGATGCTACCAAAAAAAGTATGTGTAATGCAAAAAGAAAGGGCCCCAAAACTGAGCCTTGTGGTACCCCAACACTAAGTAGGGACACAGCTGAAAAACACTGGCTCAGGAAAACAGGAGACTCCTGTCTGGCAAATATCAGCAATAGGATTTGAGGGCTCTGCTTTTAATGTCCACACAAAGTTCTAGCCAAGATAATAAAATGTTATGGTTTGCCATATCAAAGGCAGCAGTAATGAATCAATGCGAAAAAGCTGTTCAGTAAAAACTGTTGTTTGTTAAAAAAAAAAAGTAGACAGGTCCGAAAGGGAGCAATAAATATCAACTCTGACTACAATGACGGGAACAAATAAACAACTGAATTGACAACAAATTGCAAAACATCTAATCATTACATGCAAACAAATAAGAGTAAAATACACTTGATGACTAACAACAAGGTCAACCTATGGTTTGTAACCTTTAAAGAGTCATGCGTCATTCGCCAGTCTCTTCACAACTCATTACACCCAACTTGAGATATGACCTGCTACTTTGAAGCTTCAAATAAGCCCACTTCAGTTTATCTGCCACCAGTTCGCATCATGACCTTGCGGTGACAAGTCTGCCATAAACACATCTTTTTCCACCTACTTCGATGGAAGAGAACACCAGCAATTTACTTTGATAACTTTGTATGTAGTTTGCATTGAAATGTGATGACTGCTTCTGGCCTTAACCCGCAGGGTCAAACGGAAATGGAAGTTTAACTTTAATATTTAATGTTCATCACTCATTTCAAACTTTAATTTCTTTGACCACAGAATGCTTCCTGGTGCTCTAAAGGAAAACCAGAGGAACCGCTGCAACGTTAACTGCTATACTTATACTGCCATCGGTCCATATTTCTACACGGATTACTGAGTACGCCATAAATCTCTTTGTGAGCTACAAACTTGATCAAATACAGACATAAAATTAAAGAAAAAGGCATAAAAAGGACTGGAGATTGTTTTAAAGGAATGATCATATTTGTTTTTTCAAACTGTAAATATAGTGAAAATGTAGTTTTTGTGAAAGAAAACTTACAGAAAACACCAATTTGATATTGAAAATGAATCCTTTCTCTCAGTACTACATAGTATATGGGAATCATATAACCCTAGGCTATGGAAAGGGAGGATCATTGTGGATGACGGTGTAAACCTCTCTTTGAGCCTCTGAGCCGTGAGAGGTGTCATAGAGCTCCTCCAGTAACCAAACAATTTACTACATGTCAAGTGCAATCAACATCCGAATCAGTTGAAGGAACTTACATCGATTTAGGCATTGAAATGGACTGACTTTACTTTTCTTCCTCCCTTCATCTTATACATACAGTAACCTTTTCTGCTGGTTCTGTTGACTTACTGTCCGGTCCGCTTTTAGTGAGTCAAACACACTTTTTAAAGCGAATGCACTCATATGGATAGTTTACATAAGACCTTGAGGTTTTGTTTATGAAGTATGTGGGAACAGTGGCTTAATACTACAGATCAGTTTTGTTCAGTTATCTCGTGAAAAGCTGATCCCTTAGAGACTTACTGATTGATGGCTTGAATGTATGTGTAAAAATCTGATAAAATAGTTTTTTTTTCTACTTGAACGTATCCGTAGCAGTTCAGCGTCTGTGGGTTCCAGCGGGACCAACACACTCAAGGCTCTTAAGTGCTCACAACTCATACTCACTGCTGCCTCACTCTGACGACAGAATGAGGACTCGGGCTTGCTCGTTCAGGGCGTTGGCAAAGTAGCTGTTGATGAGTGGCCGCTCAGTTAGTCCTCTGCAATCAATTCATGCTTCCCTGCACAACTTATCCAGTTCTGATATATGTACAGTCTGGTTGGAACCAAACAGGACACTCTAGTTTCTAATTGACGGCAATCTAATAATGTTGTTGACAGTCAGGCAAGCAGGAAGCCATCCCAGATGGAGTGTGGGCTAATAATTGCTGCCGTGGCCATTAACTTCTGTAATGCACTGCAGGCCATTTTTCTTTTCCCAAATCTTAAGTAAAATATCAGTTCTTCGTACAAGCCCACCAGCATGGCCATTTTCATATATTGTGACATTTGACAAGATGGGTTACAAAGATGACATCACACTGCAAAAAGTGAAATCCTTCGGTCACAATTCCTGGGATAATAAAATAACAGATACACATGATAGATAGATAGATAGATAGATAGATAGATAGATAGATAGATAGATAGATAGATAGATAGATAGATAGATAGATAGATAGATAGATAGATAGATAGATAGATAGATAGATAGATAGATAGATAGATAGATAAAAAAGAGTTAAAAAAGATAAAAGAGTTACATCATTAAACTTTTTTCTTAATAAGTTTAACATCAATTACTTTTGGAAAGGAGGACTGGCTTCAACTTACCATCAGTTTTCCATCGTAGACAGGTGGACCCTGGTCAAGACAATGACGTGGAAAAGCTTCAGTGTTTAAAAAATGTTGTTTCAAAAGCGCCCACGGTCCGATGTTTGAAGCTTCCTCTTACCCAGACCTAATCATTTCTACGTTTTTTTTTTCTTAAAGGGGAATAATTAGAGACAGAGACTGTGTCTGCCTCTCCGGGAGGCTGAGAGCTGCACTGCCGCGCTTCCGGTTGCTCCTGGTTGCTCCTGGTTCCAGTGAGGGCAGAGGTGCCAGAATCCCTCTTCACATCTTCAACGACGTAGCCTAATGTCGGAAATAAGGCGTTAATAGCTGTCTGGCATCAGGAACGAAAGATGTAGTCCATTACTGTGAATTGGGTGATCTTCCATAACTCCCTCTCTCATTATGGGTGTGTGTGTGCTTAAAATGACCCTCTGTGTGAGAGTTTGTGTGAACCTAAATGTCTGCATTGGAGTCGTTACGCCTCTTGGGTCACTGTGAAAAACAAAATAGCGAATCAAAGGACAGTGTAAAATGCCACAGGAGACGTAACTCTACAAATACGATTTACCTCTGAAGTAAAGATTCAGATTTTAAAGATTTGGAGGACTGTTTTAATCTACGCACTGTTAGTTAGTCTCCCTCTAGTGGGCACAGGCGGCACTACACGATAAAGAAGCGTTTACAGCGGAAAAACGCTCAGTAGCACTTGTTACAATTTAGTCTTTTATCAGAGTTGGGATCATATTGAATATAATCCGACCTTTATGAAAACATTTTTTCAACTATAGTAACATTTTATATACAATCAAAATTAATGAAACATATTTCCGAGTACAGCAATCAATGTAAAAAAAAAAGAAAAATAATAATAAATAAAATAAAAGCATATTGCCTACTAAATCTCTTTCTTTTATGCTCTGAACAGAGGGGGCATTCTTTCTTCTTCTCCTTGTATTTAGTAGTCAGCTTTACAGTTAATCCCATAATAAATCTTTTTAATGCCACATGTCACTTCAGCATGTTGAGGCATATTTAAGGATCAACTGTCAAAGTGCAACTTATTTCCAGCACGCTTATTGAACAAACACCAATAGTTTAAAATGAGATGGGGGTGGACTTTGTTAGTACTGGGTTTTTACTCGGCTGCAGGACGTTATGTTCATGAGCTTGAGATCCACGGAGGTTTCATTCAGTTTCGTGCTACGACCGAGGCGGAGCTGTTTTGATTTGAACCATTTTACCATTTGAGGTTAAAAAAATCAGTGAAACTGAGCGACGTTTGTACAAACCTTGCCTAAATCGAGGCTCAGCACAGATATGTTAGAGAATACTGAGGATAATCGCAGCAGCGAGTGCTCTAAAATGTCTCAGCAGGTAAGAGTGATGCAGTCAGTCTGATCTGAATAACACATTCAATGAACTTTGTCACCACTCTTCTTTCTTTCTTTCTTTCTTTCTTTCTTTCTTTCTTTCTTTCTTTCTTTCTTTCTTTCTTTCTTTCTTTCTTTCTTTCTTTCTTTCTTTCTTTCTTTCTTTCTTTCTTCAGCGCAACAGTGAAGAAGGAGCAGCATTAATTGCTCCACAAAAAGCTGCCCGTGAATCAAGAAGATCAATGATTGCTGCGTCTTTTAATTTCATTAACTCCATAATAGGATCTGGAATAATAGGTAAAGTTTCAGTTCGTCGTGCTAGTAACTCTTAAGGCAGCCAGTTTCTAGTATTTTTCAGTGGTTTAAAAAAAAAAAAGTTAAGCAAAGAGAAGCAGCCTTGCAGCCTTGAGTCATATGACTGGCGCCTGTCCACCCCCCACCCCCTTACCCCACACATTTATACGGTTAACTCTTTTATCTTAACAAACTGAGTCATACTCCTCTTAACATATCTCTGAAATAGTGATTTTATTGTGCAAGAACCACACTTTTTTTGTGTTTATTACATAAGACTAAAATCATTTGATTTTCCATGTTTGATACTATGATTGTTCATTTCGTGACAGCGTTTATTTGGAGGCAACATACTTTAAGCTCCCTTAGAAACATAAACCATCAGACTTGTTTGTTGCACTGACTTTCAGCTCACATGAATCTGCTGGAGACAGAATAGCACTTTGTTGTCTGCCTCAGTTGATCACTTTGTTTGTTTCACTATTATACAAAAACCTGCTCCCAGGCGTAAACTTGGGCCAATGACATTAGGTATGTTGTTCACAAAAGTGTGACTGAGACATGTGTGTGATGCTATGTGAACTCTGTTACTGCTGCATCCTTGAAAAGTTTGCTGTTTCATTTGGAGCTGGAGCTCTGTGCTTTTTCTTAAACCAGGTTTACCATATGCATTGAACCAAGCAGGGCTCCCCTTTGGCCTTTTTCTTTTAGTAGTTGTTGCATTCATCACAGGTGGGTATCTGCAAGATGTTCTCTTTTATTTTTATATATTTTTTTTAAATGAAACTGGAATTTTTTTTTTAGTCAACAAACAATTAAAACAAGAAATTCTTATGTTTGTGTTTTATGGCAGACTACTCAATTATTCTCCTAATTAAAGGAGGGGAGTTATCAGGATCAGACAGTTATCAATCACTGGTGCAGAGCACTTTTGGTTTCCCTGGATTTGTGATTTTATCCACTTTGCAGTTCTTATATCCTTTTATTGGTAAGTAGTCACGCAAGTATTTGAACCTGTACTTGAGTCTTAAATCAAAGTGGTTTGCTATTCTGTCCAATATCCTGTGCAGTGTGAAAAGTAATATTTCTTTTTCTTCCACTCCTGTAGCCACACAGCAAAAATAAAATAGCAGATGAATGTTAATAGCAAAAAGCTGAAAAATCCACTTTCTTCTCTTTCAGCCATGATCAGTTACAACATCACAACTGGTGACACGTTGACCAAAGTGTTTCAGAGAATACCAGGAGGTAGCCAGTCGTTCCCCCTCAAAGGAACAAAGTCCTAAACGAAATAACAGAATCGGTACATGATGATCTGCGTGGTAACGCCCGATGTGTTGGCTTGTCCTGTGTTTGCAGTTGGTCCTGATCACATACTTGCAGAGCGCCACTCTGTCATCCTGTTATCTACCTTTTTATTCACACTGCCGCTCTCACTTTATCGAAACATAGAGAAACTTGGGAAGGTAAGACTGATGATCACAGAGGGATTTATTAATTCTTTTTTTTTTTTGCTGCTTATAAAACATTTACATCTGTCACCAGGTGTCCTTCCTGTCCATGGTGCTTACCCTTACCATCCTCATCATTGTAATCGTCAAAGCTGCTACCCTTGGACCCCGAATGTATGAATGCATTGCATGCATTTTGTTAAGTTAAGGATTTCTTTTGAAGGAAGAATCGCATACAAATATAATTCTCTTTTCTTTGTTGACTGATGATCAACACGTCTCTATAGCCCTCCCACAGAGAATGCATGGGCATTTGCAAAGTGGAACGCCACTCAGGCAGTGGGAGTAATGTCTTTTGGTGAGTTTGATGAGAATACTGATAATGGAGGCATCTTCATTTTTGTGAGCAGTATAATAAAATAATAAAAAAAGGATAATAAATGGAGGCCGTAATTCAAGAAAAGCTGAATGTCAAACACATTTTTAATATCAGGGGGCTTTTTTTTTTTTTTTTTTTAATAAGCTCTTATTTACTCAGCACCAAGGAACTAAAAAGTATCTACCTGGTTGACAATATTTTTGGGACAAGTGCAACAAAATGAGCATTTAGCCCATCATATAACTGTGCAATCTCCAGACTTACGAGGAAAACAATTTACCACAGTTGAAAGTCAGCATCTGTATTCATATATATATGAATATATATATATATATATAGCTCAAAATAAAACACATGGGGTGAATCATTTGAAGAGCTGTGCAGGAAGTCCTCTCTGTTGACCAACAGCTCACACTGCTGCAAACGTTAGGTGACGGTGTTCCCCTTCTTGGGAGTTTTTAAAACGTATGCATGTACGTTTTATATATATGTATGTATATATAACGTTCTGCCCATCTGTCTCTCAGCCTTTATTTGCCACCACAACAGCTTTCTGATCTACGGCTCTCTGAAGCAGCCCACTTTAGCCAACTGGTCCTGGGTCACCCACACCTCTGTCAGCTCTGCCCTGGTTATTAGTGCTGCATTTGCTGTCGCTGGCTACACAACTTTCACCGGCTACACGCAAGGTATCAGCACAAAAGGGACTTCTCTGCTCCTTGCACCGCCTTATGTCGCTTTGATTTGTTTTAGCTTCATCAGCTTTCGTATAAAGTCAAACTTTTTACTTTTTAGGTGACATATTTGAGAACTACTGCAGAAATGATAATCTAGCAACCTTTGGCCGCTTCTGTTTTGGCTTCAGCATAATAACCACATTTCCACTGGAATGTTTTGTTACGCGAGAGGTAAGTGATACTTTTGGATGGGCCAACCCAGGAATTAGCAGTTTGAATGTTTACACATGAGGGTGAAAGTGGTATTTTGAGGGTTGGACTGGGGATGGACTGTGGATTGACACAAAACGGCTAGATGTGTTTGTGTTACCCTCTTTTGACTTCCAAATATAATAGTAGTTATCATTTTCAAGTCACAAAAAATGTGTACAATTTAAAAACAGTAATTGCCTTTAATCTTGCTTACTTCCTCAGGTGATATCGAATGTTGTATGCAGTCGTGATCTCTCTAAAGTTGAGCATGCAGCCTTGACGATGCTCATAGTTACAGTGTGCACGTCACTGTCTTTGGTTTATGACTGCCTGGGCGTTGTTTTAGAGCTGAATGTAAGTCTTAAGCCAGTCTATACCTGCCTACATGAGTTGGTAACAATTCAGTATTTGAGAGAAATTGTTGTCATCTCCTCTGCGTTCCAGGGTGCCCTGAGCGCCACCCCTTTGATCTTCATCATCCCATCAGCATGTTTCCTCAAACTTTCCCCAGGCCGCTGGTTCCAAGGTGAAAAATTGATTCCCACCATGTTGATACTAATTGGCTTGTTTGTCATGATAACCGGTCTGATCATGACTGGCCTCTACCCTCAAGACTGCTCCCATGGTGTGGAGATGTTCTACTGCGCAGATGCCAACATCTCTGGCACTGTGCCACCAGGATGAAAGGAAATGTACTCAATTATTTTATTGTCTTACACTTATACCTCATGGACACTTTGGCATGACTGGCCGCCTTTGCTTCCTTCATGTCAGACCGCTGTTTGCTTTCAGCTTCAGTGTAACAGTTTCAGAAAGTTCAGTCCTTCATAATAATTTTTTTTTTCATTTACTGTTAAAGACCTTAAAACACAGCAAAGTCTCAGAGGATAAACTGCAAAGGCAGCCATGAACCCAGTGGCCCAGCATAAATGCCTTTACCGCTGTATTGCTCCAGAATCTGGGTGGGAACGATATTGCCATATGCAGAAATGTGGATTAAGCACTAAATTGTTTTATTCACAATGCAAGACTTGAATAGAAGTTCTCATTTTAAAAAACAGTAAAACAGACAAAAACTACGTACATATAATATATTGTGTATCTTTTTAAAGTTTTATGTGATTTCATTAATGTTTTCATTAAAATATTGAAAGTCTTCTTAACCTTTCTGCTTTTAGTGTTTGTTTTCCTTTTACACAGTTTGAAATCACAAGCAAACTAAGTAAAATGGAGCATGCAGCCAGCCTATTTTTATTGTTGGATGTGGTTTTTATCAAGAGTGATAAGAAAATAAGCACATAAATGAATGTAATACATTACCTGTTGTGCAGTATTAGGCCAAACTGAGATTAGTTTTCCCCTTCAAATCAGTTTCCAAAATAATTTTACACCAGCAGGTGTAACTCAGTATCTTTGTTACCGCATGATTTATCTTTGAAAATAAATAAATCTAAATGAAAGAATTAATAAATAAATCCAACCAAAATAAAATAAAATAACGTAAAAAGTTACTCTATAATAAATTCATTTACATAAACAGTTAAAGAAAACCGAGACCACAGCCTTCAAGAAGTTTTAAAAGGATTTTCACAAACAGAACATTTTCTATCCAAATTAAATCCTATTGTCAAACCATGCACATTTTAATATGGTTTATTTTTAATGAAATAGCCTGATTATTCTATGTAAGGTAATGCGGACTGACATTGTGTTTAAGTCCAGCCTAAATGAAAATGAAAGTGAATGGGATTAGAGGATACATTCATTCATTTACAGGATTTCTTTTAGATCCCAATAATTTAAGCAAATTCATCGACGTTGTTGCTCTCTACTATATTAGAAGTAGTTGTAGTTCTCCAATCCTGCCACGTGGTGTCGCTGTGTACAAACAAAACAGACAGAAGTACAACACAGCAGTGTTTATGTGTTTTCAACGAGTTATAACCAAATTTACTCTAAATGAATGAACACACTTTCGTTATATTTAAAGACGGTTATTTAACGTATTCTCGCCTAAAATGCGGAATTACATTTGGCAAAATACCTAACCGTAACTCGCACCAGAGACGCTTAAGAAACGCCCCGCTTGGCCGCAGTCCGCGACGTACAGATGAGAGTTGGCAACGTTTTGTTGTCTCCGCCGTCTAGAGGAAAGTCATCTGCGTCCGAGCGCACAGAAACGGCTCCAAACACCACGGAGGAGGTTGACAGAGGCCTCCCCCGGAATGGTGTCCACGACGCTGCTCAAATCACCGAAGAGTGGCGTTATGGATCCAAGGAAAACGTGTTTGTAGCAGTCGCACCTTCTTGAAGACTGATGGAAGTTGACAACTGCTTGGAAAACAAACTGCATTCATGGTAAGGCACAATAAATACGCGCCTGTCATCTCCAAAGTGAGGAATAAAGAAACTTTTAGCAGGACTTCCAAACTGATGACCTCATGTGCGAGTTCATGTGGGCGTTTGTCATTTGAAAACTGCAGGTTAGAGGAGTCTTTACGGCATTGAGTCTAAAAGCCCTCGGTGAAAATGAATTCTGCTTTTTGTTTTTGTTTGACTAGTCCGGGGGATTTTGTTAAACCTGTGAGTTTAGTCATGGATGATCACGGATCCCAGTCCCATCCGCGGAGCTCCGGTTTGAGGTACGTACTTCTGATATGAGCCTCTAATCACAGTTTTAAAACAGTAGTTGCACACTAACACGTGTGCAGGTAGCTTTTCTTGCTGCAAGGATTATTATTATTTGTCTAAAGCTTTAATATTTATATTCGTTGAGTGGAAGCTGTGTGCATATGTCCATCGTGTGCAACTGTAAATCAAAAGTTCATCCACCTATGAGTGGCAACCTGCCGGTTGCTGTCAACAGCAACTGGCAGCACACAACCAGCTGTTTACTCAGCTGCATATGCCTGAGCACACTGACACCTTTGTCACATTTGCATCTGTATTAGCAGCTTTCTACTAACATTCCCTTCACTCAGATAATCCCAGTGGAGTCACAGTTGCTGCAGACGTTTCCACCTCTGAACTCTCCTCATTTCCTGCCCTCAGAGTTTTTTCTGAGAATTTGCCTCAACCATATGTAGAGGTCATGGGAACTATTTTGGAGGCAAAACAGTCAGCATCCTCTGTTTCTGCGACGAGCCTGGTGATTTGTTGTGGTACATGTGCGCGCTCTAGGGTTTAAACTTATATTCTATGGTATAATGATTAGTTATGTACAATAGTGAATGAAAACTTTAGTCAAGAAGTACTGGGAGTATGTGACTCCATGGAATTTCCCATCGGTTTTTGGTCCATAGAGATGGAGATGATGTCAGCAGCTCGTATTATTCCAGTGGTTGGAATCATTAAACGGGGTGAGTAAGTTTCCAGTTTCTTCTTCGTCGTCTTCTTTTTTTTCTTTACAGTCTCTGCTCACTCTTTTGGTATTCATCGGCAATCTGCCGAGATTTTGACATTTCAATTTTAGGTGAGATGGAGACTTTGAGCATATGATAGTTTCCAAGCCAGTGCAGTTTCCACTCTTGCCCTGTGAATTGTAATTTCCATCTGTAAAAACAGTATTCAGGCTTATTATAAACAAATTATTGAAAACACAGACACACACACACCATATTGGTGTGACTTGTGTTCATACTTCTTGTGTTTTGTAATCTGAGAGCGCTGCCATGCTCTTTGGCAGTCGAGAGTAACAGACTACCTTAATGTCTCTGTGGTTTGGGTTTTTTTTGCAGAAGTGCACCACAGTCTTCCATATGCTGCTGGGCCGCGGGGAAAGTGTACTATATGTTTTCTATGTGTTGTATTTTTTGCTTCTTTTAATGTGGGGTTAAAAACCCACTGGCACTCGTTTTCAAAAGCAGCCATATGTTAAGTTTTTATGTGAGAATCAAAAAGCGACGCTTCATTTGTAACCCAAATACTGTCCCTGCAAGAATCACTTGGCTGCCTGGTGTCTGCCAGAGCCTACGAAATCATTACTTGACTTTAGCAAGTTTCAGCAGGATTACAAAGTTGTCTTTCCTTACTGCTTTTTTAGAGGAAGTTTACTTTAATTACATGGCTAATTGTCCAGCAAGAGGTGCATTCATATAAGTCCTGCAGCAGTTCGCTGCTTTGAGTTGGCCCCATTAATTGGACACAACTTAAACCATGATCTCACATGGCTGGCCCTCCTCAGGGCAGAATATGGAATTAGTTAAGGCATTGCGAATCCCCACAGCTGTTTCCCTACGTGCAGGCGATCCAAGGGCACAGCTGTTCACATGAGTGTACAGATGAAAATTATGACAAGACTCACAGATCCAACTCAGATATGTGAAGAATGTGGGCATGTGGAGGTGAAATCCAGCAAGGCAAGGTACAGAAATCTCAACAGCCTGGAATAAACTGAAGCGTATTGCAGGGTTTACTCGTTTGTGTTATCCCAGAGACAGGAAGGCTGTCCTCATTTAGGGTGATATATATCATTTGGTCAACAGCACACTGCCCTAAACTGAGCCTGCTCAGATCTTCTGGGCTCAAAATGCAACATATGTGGTATCATTCAAAAATATTCATCTACTAGATTAAAGGAAGTGAGCGGAAAAAAGCAGCACCGAAGTGGAAGCAGCAAGGAGCAAGTGAGTGTTTGAATACTGGAAAGTTTTATCTCATGGATGCTTTCTGCCTCACAAGTCTAAAGCTGACAAAATGGCAAGCATCCAGGGAACAGGGAATAATGGCTCGCCTTTGTTGCCACTCTGGAGCCAACGCATTGACCGTAAATTCCAGTGCAAGCTTCTTCATGGAAAGTGATGAATTTTAACAGGCAGTTTTTGGCAGGTCGACCTATTTTTCTTCTTTATCCTTACCATAGGCGTTGCAGTTATGTATTTAAACAATGTTGATGTCTTTCACTCCATCCTGTTTAAATAGATTGGCTGCAGCAATCCCGACTGCATACCCTCTGAACAGACTGGAAGACTTGGCCCCTCTTTGTGTCTGTTATGAACTTTTCCAGGCCATAACAGATGGATGCCTCCCACTCTTACCCCATGTAACATTCACAATGACCTCCCTTGAATTAGGTCTTTGTGCGCTTTCAATAGGGAATTTTGCATATCTCCAATAACATTCAAACATTTTATGTGACAATAGAGCAAACAGCCTCAATTTGCTTGACCTTCTTTATCAGTGTTTGGCTTGTTTTGATTAGATATTTAGAGAAAAAAGGTCAACCAGTCCTGACTGGTATTATACTGAGTTTTCCACAGATGTGTTACACAGGACATTGACAAAATGCTTTCCACTTCCTCATCAAATCTTAAATCACAACTTAAACTTGAGTTTGGGCTTCAAAGTGGAAGTGTAATGCAGGAGATGCACAATCGCGCACCGCAGTGTGGTTCTCTACTGTAGATGGCACTATCACTGTGTTTATAATGTTATCTTCAGCACATGCTCTGGTGTTGCTGCTCTGGTTCCTGCGTTGAACCTTGCACAATATGTGACTGTAAAAGAGCAGACGTGATGAATTTATCAGTTCAACAGGTGTAGCAGACTAATAAACCACACAAACAAGCAGCCAAGGAGGTTTCAGTAAAGACACTGGCACTAATGACGAGCATTTGGAAGTAAATGAAGCACAATCTGTCTGACCAGCTGTGTCTGCAGAATTGTAACTTTTAATATGGACTGTTGTCGAAATAACTTTAATATTCAGAATCTCTTATGTGCAACGTTAACAACTCTTGGTGGTACTGTTTGTAGCTAAATAAATGTGCCTAATCCAGCGGAGAAAAATGTGCATATTTACTTCAGACGCAGCAGTTCATGTGATGAGCAAAAGATGGAACGCATGCTGTTGTGTAACTGGAAGATGCCCCACTGTGGACAATGCCACATTATTTCAGATGAAGGGACACAGTGTAAGGGTTGTAATTATGACCGCAGGGAACGTTTTCTCTTTCACTAAGCTGTTTTATCCAAATGTTGGTCTCACTTAGAAAAGCAGACTTTTGGTTAAGTCTCAAAAAACTCAAGTGAATGTTTTATCTTGATCTGATAATAATAATAAAAATAAAATAATAAATAATTAAACATGATCTGGGCCTTACCAGGTCTTCACCTTACTTACGACTTCAGGTGACCAGCAACATTCCTAATTTAAACATAAGCAATTTATTGGTGTCGTTGTAAGTCTTGAGTGTTTTCTATTTCCGGAGTCTGTTTCTTGACATGATTTCAGCTTTAGCTATGGAGAGAAAATTGACTCAATATATTTTGAAACTCTTCACGCCTCTGAAGCCTCACAGATTCATGTGTCCATGGTGTGTTTAAGTGCTGGTGGAAAGCTGGGTCATCTGAATTTTCTTCCGAATCAAACGTCATTTCCCTCGATACTTGAAGAGATAGTCTTTCAAGACTGTCTCGCGCCCCATGGTTATAACATTTCTTATATGGACACATATACATTTATGAGCCTTTCGAATGCAAATAGATGGTTTAAAGCAACGACAGCTTGGTGTTGGACTTCTTTTTTAGCTGGGAAATATTGACAGTCAAATAGGGAGGCAAGAAGACGGCAATGGATCACAGTGATAAGATATAAAATATGTAATTAATGGATGGAGGATGTTTTGTACATGTCACTGGGGTAACAGGATAATAAATAATAGATGAAAAGTTTACAGTGTTTCTTGTGCTAAGCCAAAAGACCAATGATATATTTAGAATTCAACTTGCTTTAAACCATCTGATCCACACGGCTCATAAATGCATATATGTCCATATAAGAAATAACACTCGACTCGGAAGAAAATTCAGATAACCCAGCTTTCCACCAGCAATTACGCGCACCATGTATCTGCAAATCTTTTTGGCTTTGGAGCAGTGAAGAGTCTCAAACCCCTTTGTGCTGATCTGTGCGTAAATGTAGCTTTGTGCATGTGTGTGTAGGAGGCTTTTTGAGTTCGTAATAATAATTTTGTTCCTAACTTCGGGTAAGTTAGAGACAAAATGTTCTTTATGTTTTACAAATCATGTTTTACACATACAAGTACACAAAGCTACATACAAACAGGTTTATTCACACACATATCAAGTAGTACGCACATATCAAGTAGTACGCGCAAATTAAGTGCTACACACGCACATATATTGAATCGATTTTCTCTCCATATTTATCTGTCATGCAGATGACTCCTCATTACTTTGGTGTACAGAGGTTCATGGTCGACACAGTGACTAGAAGATGTCAAGGTCCTGCAGCTGCAAAACAAATGTGTATCATGAAAGCACCATCTCCATGCTTCAGAGTTGGTCTTAGGTGTTTGTGCTGATATGCTTTGTGGTTTTCGCTAAAATGTGGTGCTGAGCCTTATGGGTGGTTGATGTCTTCTTTTGTGCCTGTCCTAATGCCTTTCAGCCATGAAATACAGATATACCGCTAACAAATTTTAAATTTGCTTTGCAGATAAATCTAGCCACCATCTGTTGGACCTCAGTAACTATGCCCGAAGGTCACGAGGAGCCAATCAACTCAGTAATGAGAGTCTTTGGGTGCGTTTAACACGATGACGACAAAGAGAGAACGTTGACTCTGGATGTAAACGATGTAGATGGCTGCAGCTGAGGATTAGCAGGTGGTTGGATCGGCTTTGGCGTTGACAGTTCAAGACTTGAACTTTTTCTTTGAAAATGGAACAACAGAGGAGCCTTAAATAATTCCTTTGCAAGGTAGATCTATTTGCTGTTTTGCTGACATGCAGCAACAAAAGTTTAATTTACTCTTCGACACAACAACACTCCTCCGTTGACTCATTTCGGTTGATTTAAATACGCCATCTTGTTTGTTGCTCTGATTAGTCGCAGCGCCAACCAACTGCGTGCAAAGGCAGCTTGATAAGCAACCATCTTGGAGGGGGAGGCCTTTTGGATTGTTTTTCAGACCCTATGCAAAAGCTTACAATTGGAGGAAGGTGTGTATTTCAACAGTTGGAAGTGGAATTGTCTAGGGTTATTGTGTGTACTGTTATTGGGGGAAAAAAAAAGACACAAACAACCTCTTGGAAGTTCCCCCTTTTGGAGAACTTTATAAAAAAAAAAGTGCATCAAAGACTGAAACATGTATCGTGTTTTTGCCTTTATCTTTGACTGACTTTTCTTTTTTTTCTTTGCACAGTCCTGAGTTTGTTATGTTGCAGTCTCTAGAGGGAAAATATTTGAGCTGCGTGGAGATAAGGGGAGGGTAATGGACCCCAGTTCCACAACCATAATTATGCAAAAAAAAAAAAAAATCAAAAAAAGATATCCTAAGTCATCATCTTACTAAATGAAATATATGCCGACCTGCTGGCTTGGTTCATCTGCTGCAGTGTTAAAACTCTGCACCAACATTTATAACATCAAAATCAAAATAACGGAGGTGAGAAAAACTAAAGTGTCAAATGGAAACCACTTTGACTCTCACCGTCAACCAGAGCATTTTTGCAGACCGGTCACCCCTCCCCCCACCCAACCACAGAAACAGACCTCCCATTAAAAGCAGCCTTCCCCAGCCGAGCAGTGATGGCTCCCGCAAAAACTTGGAGAGGACTCGGCGAACTTGAATGAAGAGTTTGGAGGTTTCCGAACTTCCCAATTACCAGTCTGATGGGATCAGATGGCATCTGTGAAAATAAAGCTCAATCCACAGAGACACCACTGGTGTCTGGTTTACCAGACACCCCAGAATACCTTCAGATGTTCTTTGTCCATGGGTGCTCATTAAGTGTTTTCCCTCTGAAAGCTTAAGCTTCTTGCTTAAATACGTGTCAGTAGTCCACATAGTAGTTCAAGGGACACCCCTGGGACTTGTGTTTTTACTAGGAACCACTGTGGGAAAAAGTTTTTGTTTTGCATACACTAATAAATGACACACCTAGGAGGTAGGAAGTTCTCATAGGGTTCCTTTGCACTTTTCTTTTTTAAACTAATCTCTTTCCATCCCACACTGCTTGTAAAGTAATGGCCTTTCCAGGCTCTCTTTAAAAAGCTTGTGTTTACTGTGAGTGACCTCTCACCAGATTACCAGCTGTGACTCTGGCCCTGTGTTTTGTCTTTCCTCAGGAGCCCCACTCACAACTTCTGCGTCTCTGACTTTTCTTTTTTTTTTCTTTTTTTGAAATAGGACACTTAAAAAAAAAATCTCATATAGATGAACTTCAACTTTAAGTACAAAAAAATGCTAAAGTAATCCAAAGTTGACGTAGGTAGTAGACGTGTGGTGATGCAGATGAGTGGGTGAAGGAAGAAGGAAGGAAGATGATGAAAAGTCTAAAGGGGGGAAGGATATGGGTTTAAGTGGGAGTGAAAGGTGAAAGCGGAGTGGTTCAAGAGGTGTTTTCCAAATACCAGGGTCTCGTGAGTTTTGAGTAACAGGTGGTGGAATACTGAGTCTCCAGTGGGAAGGGATAAACTCTCAGTTCCTTAATCAAACTGGGAGGAGGTTCATTAGAGAGCAACTCTGTTAGCGTAAAGATGGAGTCTGTCCTTATCAGAGGCGAGGGAGGAGGCTGATTTTGGCAGGTGATTGGCCCTGGGCTCAGAGTTTAAACGTGTTTCCCCGCTTCCATCTGTGGCGGTTACACCCCTCCTTTTCTTAAAGGAATATTTCAGTGGCAGTTGAAAACGTAACAGTGGGGGGAGGCCAACATTTATCATGGAGATACCAGAGAAAATGGAGAGATTAGACGGTGGAATAAGTGTCGAAGGAAGGCTAGAACTTGGATAAGTGTTGGCAGGAAAGGCTGGGGCGGATGTCGCGTGACATATGTTATGTCGCGTAGATATGTACTGAAACAAAAAGGGGAGGGGCAAATAACAGGACCTTGGGAAAAGCTATACAATCGGATATAAACACAGGAGAAGAGGAGAAGGGAGTGAGGGGGAAAATGTAACACATTTAGACTAATAACTGTATGATGTTTCCTCAGTTTGGTTTTTTTGCACTAAAACTTTTTTGTGTTCAAAGTTTATTAATTTGCCTAAATCTGCAAATTAGGTTTAATCAAAGCAAATGTTCTATAATTCTAATCCCGGATAAAGAGAGAGAGTATAAGGGAAAGGAACATAAGATTTGTAAAAGTGGACTTTATCTATAGTGACATAAAGTTAAATTTAGAGATTCTTCTTCTTTTTGTTCTACTTTAGTAATGTATCGTATTGATGCATGGAAGACTTGGATGGAATACAAATCTTTGGATCCATAAGCGAGTAAAACCAGCATGACCAGCAACAACTAAACAGCAGTTAAATGTGACAAAGTGAAACAGCTTTTATTTGGAACTGTTGGGTTCAGATAGTCATTAGAAGTGTTTGCCAACTTTATGGAACAAATACCTTGGGGCGTGAGCCGTTTTTGTTTTTGTTCAGCGTTTCCCAGTCTCACCTGTGCCATCTCATTCAGTCCCTGTGCTGTTTGCACAAGGAGGCTCCGGGTGGGTGTTTTACAAAGGAAATGTCCTGGTTGTCTTCATCAGACCAGAGCATTTATATCAAAAACAGCCAGGTAACGTAGAGGAGCATTCATTTGGCTACATGATATTTCCCAGTCTTCCAGTCTTCCAATGTTTTGTTGCCACATTTTTAAAAACTGCACACTGTGTGCAGAGATTTATATTCCAACTCTGTAAAATTACTACACTCTTCCCGAACAGCTTCCACTGCTCCCGCTCCCCCTGCTGTCTTTGCGCAACAACTCACCTCCTGCATGATTTCAGAGTGAGGCTCTTTCTCCACTGGGACTTTTCCCACGAGGTTGTCTGACCCTTAGTTGCAGTCTGGCCTGGTCATTTACTAATATGAGCACTTTTGATCTGCTGTGGACGTTTTCCCCAGTATATCACATTACAGCTATTAAGCAGTTGTTGGGCATCATGTTCTCACTCAAGTCTAATTCTGAAGAATTTTGAGCCTGCAAAAAAAAGGAAAGAGTAGGTCTCATATTAAAAACAAATACAAGCAAATCTGGATTGAAATGATGTAAGATGAACGTCTCCAGCCTGCCAACGTCTCCATTCATCACCTACCTTCGTATCATTCAGTGGTGGTGTTTGTTAAATGAGCTGCACAACGTGAAAGTGCAAGTACACTTATTTAAAAAAAAAAAAACTGGCAGTGGACCCTTTTTTCCCAAGGGAGAGTCAAATTTATTGTTTCCGTACCAGGCAGTTTATATCCTCCTGAACAAAGAAGCACCTCTTATGTTGCTCTGGGCGTGCCGCGGATCTGCAGGGAACGACGTTGTTTGGCTCCAAACTGAAAGTGTGGTAAGTGTGACGCTTTATCATTTAAATATAATGCCCCATAAATGGGGGTTTAAGTCTTTCTTTTTTTCTTTAGTTGTAGATCAGACGAAGTAAAGGAAGCATTTGAACTATTCTGTTTGTTCCTTGTAAAAAAGAAAAACTGAAACCTAATAATTGGTTGTAGAGTATTGTTTTATAAGTATAGAAGTTAAATATTTGATACGTAATTATGTGGAACTATTGAACTTTTTGCTTAAGCCTGTTTTATCCATATGTTGTAAGTAAAAGAAATAAATATAGTACTTAATAATCCTCCAGCGTTCCCAGAGAGGTTTGGAAATACATGTCATTCCATTGTTTGTTGGGAATCACTACAATTATGGTTTCGTTTAAGTGGGTATCCATCCAGCTTGGCTTTGGAGTGAGTCAGTTCCTTTGAAGTGAGGTGTGGTTTTCATCAGTTGGTGTTGTTGTTTTTTTTTTTTTATAATGAAAAGATAACAGAGAAGGAGTACCTGATTGAATGATGAAGTAGGAAGGTTTCCAAGATGGCATTAAGCATGTGAGAAGTCGTTAACTAGATCAGGAGTCCCTCTTGACTCCCCTTGTTTGTTTACTCTCTTAATTGCATCATTGCAGCATGAGTAGAGTTAAAGCTCAAGCACCATCAGCATTTCAGCAGATTTGCATGCTGCAGTGTGCAGAAGCCAAGGCCCCGCCCACAGGTTCACGAATCGCAGCGCGAGGCAAAGCTACTCACCTTTCTGCTCATAAACGCAAGGGTGGTGCTGCCGCTGTGCTGTACGCCAGAGCTTTCAGCCACACAGCAAGAGGAGACGGAGTTCTGACGTCACAGCTGTGGGCGTGGCATTAAGGTGGGCCTGACTGGTAAAGAGTTGAGCCTGTCTGACTACTCATGTGAGGGAACTGCAGAATGGATTTTATGTGAGTTGGGGGAAAAAACCTTCAATAGAAAGGTAAGAGTGTGGATTAAAAGACAACGTGAGAGGGAAAGCAGGTCTTTTTACCTGCTCTCTGGACTTCTGCTTCTCCTTGTTGTGTCTACACTGTTATCACCAGACTGCAGCACAGTAGTCCAATTGAAGATTTGAAATGCTTTTGTGAACATACTCCGTGCATGCAGACTTGACTGTTATGTGTTCGGACATGAAGGGGAGGGCGTGTTTGGACTGCTGCGCTGTGGCGTGTTTAAGCCTGTACATTTGACTGTATAGCTAAGCTACTGCTAGTGGAGCTCTGTGCTCTTTTAAATTACTGATCTTGTTTATTAAAGTAAAGTTGCCTGAAAGTTTAACTGAATTAGAGAGATGTGTATGAGAAAAAAGAAATGACTTGTTAGTTTCTTTGCACATGAACCCACCGTTCCCCAAGGGGCCATCCTGCTACCCAGCAGCTGCTAACATGCCACAAAGGGCATTTTTGTTCATCCTTCATCTCCTCAACATCTCCAACTCTGCTTTTGTCTGGTTTCCTTCCTGAGTTGCTCGATCGTTATTATATTTTAAACATCCTGTCGATCTTTTAATTGACTGTTTTGCAGAGAGTTGACTTAAATGCTGACGATATAACAGGTTAAAGTAATGTCACCAGGAACAAAGAGAAATGAAAATATGGGAATTTGGATTCAGTCCTTTTTAATTTTGCAGCTTAGTTATAATTTATTGTTGATTACGTGGAACAAAGCATAGATAAAGGCATTATTTCTACCAGCGTAACTCCCTTCCCATTTCTCTTTTCATTTTCTCCCCTCATACGTAATCCAAGTTTCTGTTGGGTTTTTTTTTTTTTGTAAAGTTTTTCTAAAATCTTCTTTACATTTTTTTTTTAAGCTTAAAAATCAGATATGAATTTACACAATAAAAGGGAAATTTTCCCTCCTGTTTAAAGTAATCTTGCACAAAACTTCTTTTTTTAAGCTTATCATTTATTGGATTCCAAACATACTTCATTAAACATCCACTGTTCAGACATCTTCTATAAAAAACTGCTAATATTCAAACCACAAATCAGCTTCATTTATTTATCATAGCGCATGCAGCTCATCGGTCTGCTTGTTTTTCATTGCTGAAAATCACAAGATCGTCCGATGACAAAGTGTCAGAAGTGACACGATGACAACAGGACTATTATTTCCTGCCAGTCTGTGATCACATCTTTCAAGCATGTTATGCGGCACTGAATGGACTTGTTTGTGAATGTTGGACCTCCCAGGTCTCCCAGGCCTGTGAATGAAGCGTCAGCACAGTCGAGCTGCAGCATGTCTCCTCATTCAGTGATGCATCAACACTCTGTGCGTGCGACCGTGTGCACGTCTCTTGTCCGGTTTGAGAAGGCTTGTGATGACACAGCTGTATAAACCGGGCTGACCCTGAGCCTGAGGTGCAGCGTTTGTGTACGTTTCCGTGTTAATTTATTATGCGCCTCAGGTCAGGATGTAAATGTTGAAATATTTAGATGCTCCGAGATGCAGTCAAAAACCGGAATAGATACATGGATGTGTTTTATTTGGAAGTCCTTTTTGAGACTCACAAAGCTGCGTTTTAGAGCATTTAGAAGATATGTGGACAAAGAAGTTTACCCAGTCAGACATGTGAAATCAGGACTTTTAACCCACAGTGTTGGCCTTTTTGTTTGTTTTGTTTGTTTTTTCTGTTGACTCGTGCAGGAATTCAAAGATCAGTTCCTTACTGACGTTTTGTGACATGTCTAATGTCTTCAATCATCTCAGTAATTTCATGTACAATGAAAGGTTTCGCTCTGGGTGGGTGTGACACTTCTGTTAACACTGGAAACATTGATGCTTTGCCGACCTCAGGATGTTTTTCAACTTATTGGGAATTTTCTGATTTTGAAAGAAAATATCAACATGAAGCCTTGGTGTTAGCAGACCCGAGGGCCTAAACTTTGTACTACATTGAGCAGTTGTTTTGTTTTTTTTTTTTTTGGGGGGGGGGGGGGTGAGTGAATAATTGTAAAATTAAGACAGTTTTATTTTCAATCTCATCAATATTGCAACATGTTTAATTGTCTCAGCAGCTCCAGACCTGCATGAGTAACTATTATTGGATGCTTAGCCTGGTTAAAGGTTGAATCACGCAATTCATTCAGGTGTTACACGTTTTAGCTGTTATTTTCTCAGAAGTGCCATCTATTGAATCCACGAAACCGGCTCACATCTTGTGCTCAAACTTCTAAACAGAAGTTTTCTCAGTCAGATTCATGACGGTGCTTCTCTTTACCTTCCATCCTTAAAGAGAGTTCATCACTGGAACTGGTTTGACCAGATTTGTTTCATGGAAATTGTAATAGATTGTTTACTGTAATGCTGTTAATGTGTTTATGAAACGTGAAAAGTAAAAAAAAGAAAAGGTTATCAGTTTTTTTGAACCACTGCGGTGCATTTGAACTCTAAAGCGGCTCTTGACAGCAAACCAAGAAACATGATCTCCGAATGCAAACTGTGTATTTCTTTATCAATATATTTTATTCAAATGCTGTTGCCAATTGTTTAGAAAAGCAGGGCTGCAGTTTGGCCTATGTATATTCAAATGTTATGTTGTTGCCTGGTTTTCACAAAGGCATCGGGACAAATGCTGGCGAATGATTGCGTAGTCACGAATCATAAACGGTTCTATGTGTGCAGGTGGCATGAAAGTGAAACGCTGAGCTGATTCAAAAACGAAGGCGAGACCGGCTCAGTTTAATCACGATCAAAGCAGTCTTTGATCTCAGTTTTTTTGACATTTCACACAACTAAAGTGATGTTGAGTTCATTTTTGGATATCAGGCAGGTTTAAATCGAGCAATGAAAGCTGTTTTAAAACAAATACCCTCAGACCCCAATTATTTGAGCAACTTTGTTTGACAACTCCATCAAAATGATGTGAAAGATTGATGAGACTGTCAAACCAAACATGATTCCGTCAAGTTATTAATGTTTAAAGTTGTTTCTACAAAAGAATAAATCTTCAGGTGAAGTCAGTTTTTCCACAGACTGCCTGTCTCCACATTTTCCCTCAGTTTTTGATACATGGATAATTGTACACGGTATTGTGTCATGTGTCCTGGAGATTTATTTACCTTCTTATGAAACCTGGTAAGACGAGGGCATTTTTTTTTTTTTTTTTGATGTCCTGTTTTCCATAAACTTAGAACTGAAAGGGGTATATGTTCTATTTAGCATGATTTTATTTTTTCACTTTGAAATTACTTTGAAAGTCAGCGTGTTTTGCAGCTAATTTTTATAAATGGCTGGTCTTGAAGCTACGTCTGCTTAGGAGGACTTTGCACACAAGCTGATGGATTTACAAATAGCTGCTACAATCCAGTTGATCTGAGGTAACCGAGCTTCTGCTTCATTCCCATGGCATTTTATCTTTTGGTTTGTTTTTGTCTCAACTCGTTCCTGTAACACGAACAGAATAATAATTTTAATAAACAGCTATAGCAGTACATAATTTGGGTTTCCTTGTCATTGTTTTCGTCCTGTTCTGTTGGCATATTACAGCTTTTGACTCAAACGTGAACGGATGTCTTTGAACACACATTTCAGCGGATTCCCGCTGCTTACTTGCTTTTCTGCTGATGCATCAGCCACTTTTTTAAATGCGCAGTATTGGTCTACTATTGTACTTCCTATATTCAGACTGACAAATCATCACATGTTCGCCTCCTTACTTGCACACTTGGATTTTAAGAGCCTGCCAAACTTGTTTTTGGGACGTGGAAAACCTATAATACTGCGCTTTACTTAAAATGTTTGTTTAAATTACATGTCATGGGTTAACTTTTTTGTTTGCTTTCTTTTATCAGTATGTTTATTTGTTAATATCTATAATTTGTACTTCCTGTAACACTGTTTGAGCTTGTTAATTTTTTTTTTGTAAGAGAAGTACCAGGTTTCTTACTCTAAAATATGAGAGTACTTCGTGAAACTATGAAAAGCAATTTCAGGCCTGAGCTCTGAAGTCCCGGTTGCTACGGTTGCTACGGTAGTTTTTATGGGCCTCAGGCTGCAGCTTGTCAGAACGTAGGACTGCATTTTTAGTTCACTCATCGAGTGGTTTTATAATCTTATTGATTGTTCAGTTAAAAAATTAACTCATTGAGAAACAAAGTTTGTAGTTTACACATTTTTTGCATTTTATACATTTGGGTCTGCTGCTGTTGTGGAGTTTTGAATGAAAATGTTATTTGTCTTGGTGTGTATGTGTGTGTTTTATACAGTGTATGTCATACTCGCCCCCGCAGTGATACCAGTAATCCTTCGGCAGACGTGCCTCCGTCGAGGCTGTAACCTTGCATTGCTTGGATTCCTGTGTTTGAACAAGCGGTGCCCCCATGTGAGAGTTTGCTGGCTGTAATTCAGAGCTCTCGGCCTGCACAAACCTTCTCCTATCTGTGCACACACCGTCTGTCTCAATGAGAGGACACATGAATGTGGTCTATGCTTGCGATGCCCGGGTTCACTACGGATCTACTGTTTTTTTTGTTTTTTTTTTTTGTTTTTTGTCACATCTGTTGAATGTTTGTAAGGCGAAGTCGTGACACAAACATTGTTTTATGGCTCATCTCCTCACGCTCCTGTTGAGAAAAGGCGTGGGTTTTTTTGTTTATAGTTCCAAGCTCTGCGTTAAGAAAACTGTATCATTATCTGAAATACTTCACAGATTTCTCATGCATGCTTCTCTAACAGGAAGAAAAAACAAATGTTGCCCTGTGCTTTTTTTTTTTCTTTCATGTTTGTACAGCAGCGTGCACATATCTACTGCTGAACGCTTTGACAAACACGTGAAACACAACTAAAATGTCATATTAACACCCACTGGTGAGACTAAAAAAAAAATGGCTAAGTTGTGTCCAGAGACATACACCAATACAAGTTTAAAAGCAGCGTGAAACTTTGCTTTACTACACAATCAGCTTCACCTCCGCTCATAGATTTTACTAAATTGAGTTCTTATCTTGAATTTTACTTCAAATAAGACACCAGTGTCACATGTTTATCCATTCGCAACCTTTTCTTTTGCTTCAGTGAGCAAATCTGTTCACTTGCTTGTCTTGTGACTCCTGTCCAAAGTGTACTTAACCTCTCAGTCTCTCTGCTTTTGTGAAAACATCAGGAAGAAAAAAGGCGTAAAAAAAGGAGCAAAAGGGTTCCTTTCATGCTGTCTAACTGCACTGCATGGATATGTATTAAAAACAAACCAAAAATACAAACCAAAAATCCTTGTATTGGTTTGTTTTTAATGCACATCTATGCAAATTTCTTTAAAACAAAAAAAAAAAAAAACCCTTCCCACCTGTGCGTTTTTACATTTCCCTCTTCGTGTCGAAGCAAAAGTCAGATTTGTATTTTGTTACAAAAACAAACAAAAACTTTCTTGTTCAACTTCAGATTGTCGACCAAAAACAAGGCCCCAAACCCACCAGCACTGAAGACAGCCGAGTCTCCGGGTTTCTCCCACTGGCACCCAGGAAATCCTCATGCCACCATGGAGACGAAGGAGAACCTGACAGATAAAAACCTCACTCTCACTGTGGTTCTGCCTGGTGGAACGGAAGAGATGACGGTGGTTCATGAAAGGTACATAACGTGTGACGCTCCAGATCTTCCTCTTTTATAAATTTGTGTTTGGTATTTGAGCAGTAACATCTAATATTACTTCTAAGCTCCCCAACATGACACCGGTGACAGATTAAGTCATCACATGACGTCGTGCTTCCATCAGTCTGAGTCAGCTGGGTGGAGTTGCTGAATGTTGTTTGTACACTTTCGCAACGTTAAACGCATTTTGATTTTATTTTTGCTCAGTAATAGGCATGAAGTCACATTTTGCTCTCAAAATAAATGACTTGCCTCATTTTTGCACGCCATGGTGCAACCAGGTCCAGTAAATCCTTAAACTAGGGCTAATCAGATCAGCATGTGTCAGCAAGCCTCCATGGTGGCGTTTCAGAGCAAGGTCTATGTTTCCTCAGAGTTTCCATCTGAACAGTTTACCTAAGATGTCACTATCTTTCTCTCAGTGCACATGGTTTCAGAGGTATCTTTTGCACTTTGCCCTCTTGGGAATTGACTTGGATTAATCCAATTCGAACTGATAAAATATTCCTTCTTCCAAAGAGAGTCTGTACAAAAGAGTTAGTGTTAGTGCAGTTTAAACTGTATTATCTCACCCTCACTTTCAGGACGTCTGCACCCATAAATCCCACATTTTGCCTTGTGTTTCACATTTTCCAGCAGCCTTGATACTATACTCTTATTTTAAAAAAATGATTACTTTTGTGCCTTTCAGCAAAGCCCAAATGGATCTATTAGTGGCACTCTGTGCGCAGTATCACTTGAACCCATCGAGCCACACCTTGGAGCTGGTCACTGCCAACAAGAACATCAAGTTCAAGCCCAATGCTCTGATAGGAACATTTAATGCAGAAAAAGTCATATTGAAAAGTAAAGGAGAGGATAAAAATAAGAAGACAGGTCCTCAGATGCCTGAGGTACGTTGTCAAATACGGTTGATGAGACGTTTTGTTGTTGATTTTGGGGGGAAAAAAAAAAAGTTCTTTGTCTTTTTTTCAGGCAACTGTTCGAATGGTGATAAATTACAAAAGGACCCAGAAAACCATTTTGAGAGTAAACCCTCAAGTTCCCCTCGCTGAACTTCTACCAGCAATCTGTGAGAAATGTGAATTTAACACGGAAACCACGATTCTGCTGAGAGATGTCCAATCACTGACCCCTTTAGACTTGTCCAGCTCTCTCAGCGATTTCGGAGTACGGGAGATTTATGCAAGAGACACGAAAGGTACGTTTCTGTCACCTCTTCTTTTATGAACGCCAGTTATGTTCTGATTCATGTGTTTGTCTGTTCTACAGGACAACCTGCTTCTCCCACGTGTCTGGTTTCACCAACTTGTGGAAGTATTTCACCAACTTCTGCAGGTATTTCACCGCGCAAACTGCATGATTCATGTCAGTTTAGCTGCCAAAGGCTCCTTTCAATGGCGGGTTGTTGTGTTTTGTTTTTTCTCAGGAGCAATCCCACCAGGCAAAAATAAAAACCAGAAAGAGGAGGAAAATAAAGGCCTCTTCAGCAAGTTCAGAAAAAGCAAGAAGAAATCAGAGCAGGTAATTGTATTAAAATGTAAAAAAAGTTGTTTTTTTTTTATGCTTCATAAAGGGTATGAAGAACGTTGAGAGAGAGGTTTTCTTATTTTGGTTTGCCATGAGTTAATGATCACTGCGTTGTGTGGAAACGGGTCTCTTATCATGTTCTGATTGGATGTTTGTTCTTTAAAGCCAACGACAGCCAGTGCTCCAGGTTCTCCTGTACATGTGAGCAAGCCTCGGCCGCTAAGCATGGCTTTGCCTTGCTCGAATACATCTGATGCGCCGAAGAAGAGACGGGCACCCCAACCCCCGATGCTCGTGTCTCAGAGCCAGGACGCAGAACTCGGTGCTCGACGGAGACTCAACTCTGAACCTAATGCCCGCCTTGACGGCGATCAGGTGAGAGGAGTGTAAAGATGCAGGCTCTGATATCCTACTTTCTGTAATGCAAAATTAAGGTTCCTGTGATTTATGCGTTGATGATGTATGAATATTTCCCTGCAGAGAACTGGTGTAAGTTGTGGGTTTTCAGCCGAGTCTTCACTAAAGAGAACCAAACGCAAGGCTCCCCCACCTCCAACATCTCCAACTCCTGCTGTCCAAGATTCTGCTCCTCCAGATGAAAATTTGCAAGGTTTGACTTTATCAACATTTCCTATCATCTGAAAATAATCATGTTTTTGGGTGGAATGACATCCAGTCCATTGTTTACGTTGACCTGTTAAAACTGAGCAGCTCTTGTAAGTTTTTAGGTTTTCAGTTCCTTTGATTCTTGCGCCTCCTTGTGGTAGTTAAAGGAAAGTGTTTCATTTGACCCATTAAAGTCTTGTCAGGAGACATGTTTCCATAAACTACAATATTTGCAACCAGCACGGCCAGTTATTAAAGTAAGTTTTCTTGTATTTCTACAGATTTTTGTCTCCTTTAGTGGATAGTTCTGGCCTGTTCATCCCTTTTTTGAATTTGAGATTTTTCTCCCCATTAATTTCTCCATTTTTAGTTATCTATTTTTGTATATTTTATTTAGAGTGAAATAGAAATTAAACTATAAAATTACAAAGCACGCTTACCTGTTTTTAGAAGACATCTGTGTTGTAGAAAACCTGTTTTTGAGCAGTTTTTGGGTATTTTTCTCGCGGTTGTGTATATTTGCCTTGTTTTGGTGTACTTTCCTGTGATTGTGTCGACACATCGGACTCTTTTGTCCTGTTAGGGGAAACTCCACCCGTCCTCTATGCACGCTAATTTAAAGCAAAAAGTAAAGGTATTTCAAAATATTTTTATTTAAAAAAAAAAAAAAAAAGACAACTTTAATGACGCTACGCTCCTTCACTCACCTCTCTTGGTGGTTTTAGTCATGTTCAGTTGTGGTTTAATATCCAGACATTTTAAATATGGAGCTAAGAAGATGTATCGAAGGCTCTCCAGGAACCATATCCATCCCCGCATATAAAGATCTTTTGCTTACATTTATATACATTTCTTTGTACAATAGCAGTACAGTCTGAAAACTTTCCTGAAAGATGGTTTGATGGTAGTTTTCATTCTCTGTGATCCTTTTGTAACTTCCTGTATGCATAAATGTCATAGTTTTCCTGAAATGCCTTTGTTGTTATACAATCTCACACTCTTCTCTCGTCCATCCCCGCTGGCACGCGCCTCAGACAGAATCCCACTTTTTAATGGTAGTTTAGATGCAAGTGAGGACATTTCATCTACTCTTGATGTTTTAAAAACTATATTCACGGAGAACAAACCCCCTTCTGCTCTCTGCCCCTTGTGACTCTGCACAATATTCAGATCAGAGGCTGAGAACAGGAAGTTTTGTTTAAGTGGCCTTGACATTCCTGATGCTCAGTGCTGCTCTGTGATGTGCTTCCTTTAGCTGCTAAATTAACCCATTAAAACCTGATGCAGCATGTGGGTATTGCAGTGTCTACGCTTACAGGGGGCATCGGGTCTGAATTAGAGAGGCCAAAAATATAAAAGCTTGTCTGTTTGTTTTTGTCTTAAATGGTGAATGCAGCTTCGAACATGCTGCAGGAGATAAAGGAGCAGGAGGAGATGACCGCGTCTGTAATATCTGCAGCGGGTGGTAGTAGTATCCAGGGAGAGGACAGCAGCCTCAACATGTCACCTGACCTCTCCATGCATTCCCCTTCCCCCGACGTTGAGACGGGAAGCACGATGTCGCTGGAGGCTGTTGAGGAAGATCAGTCTGGTGATCTGTCCTCAGATGGCAAGTACGAACTTTAACCAATGTTGCACAAGGCTAAACCACGCTTTTCTTTATTATTAGATGCCATATCAAATCTAAACCTATCTCTCTCTCTCTCTCTCTCTCTCTGTTTTTCTATTTTTTTGTATTTTTTTATTTTCAGTCAGCTGCAGACTGCACTGAGTGATTCTGAAACTTTGATTGGGAGGCAACCTGATGGCACAGACTCGTCTGAAATGGCTGTTACCTGTGAGTTTTTTTTCTTTTAAATTAAATTTAAATTCAACTTTTGCGGAAAACGCACGTCTTTCATTTTACAGAATAGTGCATATTAGTTTTTGAACCTGTCTTTGTTATACAGATAGTGGTCCAGCGCAGGTTGAAGATGCTGCTCCACGTCCTGTCTGCGATGAGTCTCCAGCTGATGGCGCTGAAGTCGACTTTCCTGCCCCCAGCCCCCCTCCACCTGTAATGAAGGATGCAGAGGCGCAGGCCTCCGTTCAAGAGGGTGGTGATCCCCTACAGGACGTCGCTGACAACGAGGACAGTCCGGTGACCTCCAGCACGTCACGTCCCACTGGAGAGGATGCTCAAGTCCAAACAGATTTCACACAGCTCCCTGAGCCCCCACAGCAACACATGGACAAAGCGCCTTCATCTGCAGACTTGTTAGATTTGGGATCAGCAGGGAAAAGAAATGTGGCCACTTTGACAGAGGAGCTGGAACCCTCCGACCTCAAGTCTGCCTCATCGTGCAACTCTGAGATCCCATCACGCCAAGACTCCCCACCAAGGGCCCCGGCGGCAGAAAAAGAGCCGCCTATGTCTGCCACGGACGCTGAGCCCAAACCCAAGCCCTCCAACGAGCTGACGAGAGACTACATACCCAAAGTGGGGATGACTACATACACCATTGTGCCTCAGAAAACACTTGAGAAACTCAGATATTTTGAAGTTGCACTGACACTGGAGACGCCTCATGAAACTTCAGCAGAAGGACAGAATGTTGGTTCTCCGGATCAACATGAAAACACAGAACAGAGCAAACAGACAGAAGTCCCAAAAGAGGGAGCAGAGCCTCATTCTGATTTTCCCAGTGAAGTCTTACTGACCAGCACTACTACCAGCACTACTGCTACTACTACAACTACTACTGCTACTACCACAGAAAACACTGTAAATGGAGTTACACCTGAACCTACTCGTTCCTTTTCACCAACAAGTTTACACAGCCCAGGGAGGCTGTCATCGTTGGCTAATGGGGCGTCTCAAGCAGGTTCACCGGCACAGGTCAAGGAGATGAAAGTTCCACCCGCGACTAAACCTAAGCCTACTTCTTTCCGCTTGGCACAACCCAAAAAAACACCAGGGTATTATGTAACCTCAGCTGCAGAGAAACGTCTCAGTGGCAGTCCCGCCTCTGGCTTCAAGGAGACCCAAGGGAGTGCGGATAGAGCGGCGTTGCCGCCCCCTCCTCCTCCGCCTCCTCCTCCTAACGTTCAGTGTCAAGAGGAGACGGCAGGGGCCACTGGTGTCCAGCTGAGTCCCACATGGGATGACAAGCGTGCCTCCTTCAGGCAGATGTCGAGGCAAAGTAGTCTCCCATCCAGAGAGCCGAACATAGGGTTAAGCTTGGAGAAATTCAGGAGTTTCGCAGCTCCTAGACCTTACAGTCCTGCAACTCCATCCCGCTTCGCTCAGGCAGTGTCCTCTGCTGTGAAGAGAAGTCAGTCTCTGTCCCACGGGCCAAAGTCACCGCCCTCCTCTCCGCTCGCCCCTGTCTCTCCAGTTACAAGTCACTCATCAGTCATGGAGTCAAAAGGATTATGTTATCTCAAGGTTAGTTCTAATACAGTGTTGCATACTGACATAAGAATATCTAACTACAGCTGAATGCTCATGTGAGGACAGACGCCAGTACGTGCTTTTCTTTATATTTTAACACGCACTCACACACTCGCGCACATTAATACTTGAGTAACTGTTCAGCACTGTTGATTAAAGCACCTTTTTTTTGTTTTTCTTTTGAAGAGTCAAAGACACAAGAGCACGTTGGGACTGTGATTCCTCTTTTATTTTAAAGTTGCCTCAGTCTTTTATTTATTTATTTTATTTTTTTTAGGGGGGGTAGCAGCTATTTATACTCTAACCAGTGGTAATTCTCACAAGCATTATGACCTCTGAGTCATAATGTACTAGAATATTTGGCAATACTTCCTGTGACCCAGTGACTTGAATCAGTCTATGCTTTATTCCCAAGGCCCTCAGACTAAATAAACACCCCCCCTCCTCCCTCCCTGTTCAGTGTATTTGAAATTAAGGTCCAAAAAGGTTGTGTTAATTTGCAAATCAGTTGCAAAGAGGCAGAGAAAAAGGGGGAGGCTGTTTGACAATGAATAATTTAACAGTCTGTGGGATGTTTAGTTCAAGTTTAAGCTTTGATTTAAGACTGCACATTTGGAGTTCATGGAGATTGAATAAATAATCAGAATTTTCAGTGCAACGCTGTGTTGCCCATGCAGTGAACATATTTGATGTTAGAACACAGATTGCAGAGGCCAGAAGTGGTGCAAAAAGTCCTTTTGAACCTCGTGATTTTATCTTATCATTTGTGCATTTGTGTGCATGCTCTTCATCTCTAATGGAGGAAAAAAAAATGTTTTCATTGATTGCATTGTGTCTCTCAGGACTGCGAAGACAGAGATGCAGATAGGGATGGGTCCATTCTGCAGAGAGAGGAGTCGAATGTTCAGATGACCAGCGATGATAGTCCATAGCAGTTGTTTTTAATTCTTCTGACATTATATGGCAGTAAGCACTACCCAACTCTTTATAATATTGCATGTTTGACTGTTTCCACATCACTAACAGGCCTTTTCTTTTTTTCCAGATGGAGTGCACATGATGCAGGCACAAAAGAAGTAACTGTCTTTTCTTTTGTGGTACCTCCTTTTTTTTTTTGTTGTATTTTCCAATGTACATAAAAGGATGTATTTTGATAATTAATTGGTTTAAATCCTCACATAAGTAATATTCTTTCATATTTTCTCATTATTTCGGGGTACTATTGCTGCATTTAATGCAAAGTGTTGTTAGCAATCAGAGATGATACGTGAGAACAGTTCTATAAATTATTAGAAAATTTGCTGTAATATAAGTGGGTTTGATAATACAAATATATTGTCTAAATGACACACAATGTGTATGAGAGACCAGGTAAATATATCTGAGATTACTTAAGATCTGTATTTAAGAATGACTGTTTTGATTTAAAAACTATGCAGAAATGTTTCAGTGATGTGAACATACACTTGTTCTAAGTTGCTTTGAATAAATCTTTTATAAAGCCTCAAGTCTTCGTCTTTACTGCACATTTGTTTGTTTGTTTGTGTTTGTTTTTGAAGCACAAACTGCTGAAATAAGATCTCCCGAACACGGTCGCTCACAACAGGTAAAACGGGATCCCGCCAGTTGGCCGTGCGGGTGTGTCGCACCTTAAGAAGTCGAGAAGTGGAGCTCCAGACAGGAAACCGCTTTCCGTTTGAGTCGGTCCAGCAGGTTTTGAACCAACTACGTTTCAACCGTTTCACGCTGGGTTTTGGTTTGTTTTAGTTGGTGTCTGATTACAACAGTAACGATCAAAGGTTGTGTGCGCGCTCGTGAGTGGTGCACCCATCTCCCCAACAACCAGACTTGTGGATTTTTTTTTTTAATATTCATATCTTTATGTTTTCTTCCTAAATGTCAACGTGTCTCTAAGCAGTAAAATATATAACCAACGTTCATATGTAGTTTCATGCTTTTCTTAGCTGTTGGCCAAACCTGAAAACTGCTGTAGTGTAATTAAGAAAACCAAACCAAACCAAAAACATGACTGCAGATATCTGTTCAGAGAGAAGGTGACCTTTGTAAAGCCAGCTGATGTTTGACACCAGCATCCATCTGCAGTCAAAACGGAGCTGCTCTCAGAAGCAAAGCAAACACAACAAACACGTTTGTTCAGAAGAAATGATGTTTACCATCACCCCCTTGAGGTAGTTCATTTTCAGTAACTAACTACTAGGTTAATAATATATAATTAAATTAATGTTAGCAGTTATCGATACTCAAAGAAGGGGCTCTGAGCTGTAGGACATGACACTCCCAGGAGACAATCAATCAATCTATTTGTATAGCACTTTTAAACAACAAGGGTTGACCAAAGTGCTTTAATTCAAATCAAATAAAGCGTGTACTATGAAAATAACCAGAGGGGCATACAAACTAGGAAAATGAAAATATTCCAAATGTTCTTCACTATTTTTGCTTCTGTTCATGTTCTCCAACAGAAACTGTAATGAACTATTCCACCTAAAACAGCTCTGGCAGACTGGAGAATAGGTCTTACAGGTCTTTGCTGTACTAAAGGCGTTAACCCTTTATGGAGCAACCAAGTAGAAGTTTGAAATTTTTAGTTTTCTTATTGAATATTAACCACTGAAAAGCAAACATTTAAGAAAGCATGAACATAACCCTCAGCACTCATTTGTTCATGTTTATGTACCTTAAGTACTTTACTGTTACAAAACTTTTTTTTTTTTTTAGTCAAATATAACATCCATGTAAATTCCATCTGTGGTAAAAATATGTTCATACAACCAGGCAACAAACGATTTGACCTTGGAGTTCTTGGTGCTTTTTTAGTGTTTGATGCCCAGGATTCAGTATGTCTGTGATTAAAGACAGCTTTTATATATATATATATATATATATATATATATATATATATATATATATATATATATATATAAAGAAAAAAAATCAAAACGATATTCAACCATGGCACATTTCATTTTTCCAATTTGAAGCAACATTGCAGCAACTGAGGTGAGCGTCGTCTTTGTGCTTAATTTCCGTTGCAGCAGATTTTGTAGAAACTTGTTCAATAACTTCGGTATCTGCGGTTATCTTTGATACGGGGCTGTTGTTTATTCTCTCTTAATTCACTTTTTTTCAATAAGGTGAGGTTAAAAACATCCATTTATGATTACATTTTCTGCTCCAACGCTGACTTGGCGTTTATTAGGAGATTTACTTTGTTTTCCATCGTTGTAAAATTTGTTCACTTCAACATCGAAGTTGCTAAGCTGTTAAAATTAGTGCGCATGTATAACATGAAAATATTAAGTGGTTAGAAGCAATTACAGACATGAAACAGGCGTACTTGTGGAACTTAAAAAGATAAAGGAATTATATTCTTTCTTTGCAAAAAGATGATTTAAAAAAGGGGGACCTTGGTGTCCTTATGTCCATAGTCCAGGTCTGTTTTTCTTACAGTGGTGAAAGCGAATTTATGGATGTACTTAAAAACTTTAAGTGGACAAGAACTGAAATAAATTAACTTGGTATAATAAACAGTTTCAAACAACCAAGGTAAAAGTTGAAATGGGAGATGATCAAAGCGTCCCAGAATTACAGAATAATCTTCCGAAGTTGCTTTCAAGCAACGTCTTGAGACATATTTAGCCTTTTAGGGGTTACTTACTTGTTTAAAAAGTCAGTCAGCTTCTTACAAAAGGTGTAGGAGAGTAGATTAAAAAAATAAAACGCACAAAATGACAGTTTGTATTGTTCAGCTGGATCTGATTTCCACCTCCGAACAAGTGTTTTCCTGTTGGAAACTTTTTTATTTTTAATTTTTATCATTCTGATATACCGCATTCATGGCATTCCCTGTCTCGTATGACTTCCTTTGAAAAGTAACTGCATTTTGACTGGTGCAGTGTTTTTCTGCGCACTGTAACGAAGTACGACTTGTCTACAGTTTATGTAAAGGGTTATTGTTTCAAACCTATGCTGCCTTTGTGTCTGCATCTTCCTCGGTCAAGGTCTGTTACACATTACCTTTCAGGACGATTTTATCATCCCAACCATCCCCCACGTGGAGCCTGTCACTGACTGACACAGCCGGCAACGCAGCCGATCTGCTGGGCTGGCTACTCTTTACAACCACAGGCCCTTCTGCATTGTGCTAAGTTTAAAGTGTAATCGCTGATCAAAGTCCAAAAGAACAGTTGTTTTATAGCCCTCCCTGGAATCATTATCGATCTCTTTGTTTAAGAGTCCTTTGTGTGCCCGTTTCCCTAATTTCCTGTATGCAAAAGTAAATAAATACTAATACTCATGTGTCAGAGAAAGTATGGCTGTTTTGGGGAGTCATTGTGTTAAAAATATCTTTATTGTGGTGGATCATGTTTGAGTAGGAGGGATCATTTTGCCCCACTGGGCCAGCCCTGTGGGCAGCAGATGAGCCAGAGAGACGTGTGTGTGTGTGTGTGTGTGTGTGTGTGTGTGTGTGTGTGTGTGCGCGTGCATGTGTGTGTGTGTGTGTGTCTGCACTCTGCTGTGCTGTGAGTAGAGGAGCTTCGCCAGCCAGCCTTCTCCAACTCTCCTCTGCACACGCTCCCCTCCAACAGCTCGCCTCTCCTGTCTGCTCCAGATGATGTCTTGGATTTAGCCGCCCCACATGACTGATATGAATAGGACGCTGGACAAAATAAACACTTCTGGAAGCTTCAGACAGAAACCAGAGATTTTTCAAAGTGACAAGGGTAATGTGAGTGGTTTCCCCAGCGCAGCCCTCTTCCCGCTGCAAGAGCCTTTACTAACACCAAATGCTCAGAGGACCAGAACTAAGCCCTGCAAGGGTAACAGGTATGATTCATTTTTTTTGTTCACACATGCTTTGAAAAAAAAAAAGGAATAAAATGCAGTCATGATAAATGATAAACTGTGGTGTCTCCTTTACGTGTTACTACGCGAGCTGCCTTCCAGAAGAACGGCCGAGTGTTTGAATTTGCAGGAGTCAGTCAGACATGTCATTTCAAAAGCTGTAGTGTTGTTCGGCAACAGGCGAGAATCACATGTTCAGTAAATGACCAGTATTCATTTATTACATTTCAAATTTGTGCATTTCATAAAATCCTGGAATCAAGCACCTGTTATTTTGAAAGAGACAATTATAGATTTGGACTGTGAACTGAAAAAACAGCCTTTGTAATCTAAAAGTGCTGAAATCAAAACAGTTTATCATGAAGCAAACTGAGTCTGATATTGGTGATGACCCCTGTAGTTTAATCACACACATCTTCCAGATAAAGAATAAAGTATTCATCCTTGCCAATAAGAGTGGCTCATCCTTCAGGGATTGTTATTTTCAAATTATCGCAAGAATTCCTTCATTCTCTTAGGAGGTATTGATTGGAATATTGATTACAATATACACTTTTCGCATTCAGTTCCTCGAAGCACTGGCTTCCAGTGGAGTGAGCGGCTGCTGAACGCTGCTTCATCTGCTGTCTGATCAGAAGTCTGTTAGTCTGTGGGTGTGTCATCAGATGATTCAGGGCGGAGGGGGTCCGCGCATCGACAGATTTTGCTTTCAGGATCAGTCAGTTTGTCACCTGCTCCGTTTCTGAAGAAACTGCTCCTGCTTGGAAATATTGATCAACTCTAGCAGACAAAGACGGGATATAGTAATGTACTGTTTATAAAAACCTGATTAAAATATATTCGAAAAGTCTCTATGTTATGCATAATTGATCCATTTCTTCTCTGATGCTACTGTATCACCAGTGGTTCTCTCCAAATGGGTGGAAATTTATAGTCGCCCATGTGGTACTTTTGAGAAGTAAAGCATTTCAAGTACAATTTGAAGTAAGATATGCTGGCTTTATTTCCCTCCTCTCTTGTGTGTGCGCCGTGGTCTTTCAGGAGCCTTAAGGAGGGAGAGGAGTCCTTATCTTCCTCTGTTACAAACCCCTTGCTGGCGTTTCTCCCGTCAACCCAGTCCCCGCTCGTCTCTGAATGTTTATTACCGTGGACCAAAAGTAGCGCTACTCAGGTGAGTACTTGATGCCAGATTTGACAAAATAATGGGAAGTCGCAGGCTGTCGTTTGAGGAAGATTCAGGAAGTAACTGAATGATGTTAAAGCTGCGTGAATCCTTAGGTACAGTGCCTGACATGTGATTTGTCTGAACGCTCAGGACATGTGGATGGTTGAACCGGTTTTATGAGAATGGAAATTAGTGTGAGGGAAGAGATTAAAATGCTGTGTTAGTATGAGCAGAAAATCTGCGTACAATATGTTATTAAGAGTGTAAATGCACATCGATGTACAGTGGCCATAAAAATGCATGAAAATACAAATGAAGCATTAGAGCACTTGTAGATGTTATATTGTGAAACTCAATAACTTTATGGTTTACCCATGAAATACCTGGCCTGGAGCCCACGGCGGCTGGTGTTTATTTTAGCACAAGGTGTGTGATTGTCATGGACCGACTGCTGGGAAGTACCTACCGGTGCAAAATACGCTTCAACTCTGATCGAGATGTTGAGCCGGTTTTGGATCTTTTTTTTAAAATGCTGTTTTCAAATCCCTTTCTGTTGTTGCTTTTTCAGTATATCCAGACACCTTTGTGTTTACAATAAGATGCTGTGCAAACACGTTTCTGAAATGGGCATTTTGTCACTGGATTACTGAAAATCCTTCTTTCTTTTTTTTTGGTTTTTGTAGAAAATAACAATTGCAAAATGTAACTAGCTCCAATTAAGTTAATTCATTAAGAGTATGTGAGCACAGACTTCTAATTTAGATTTTTTTTAAATGTATGCTTATTCACATTCATGTCACTTGTTTAGTATAAAAGATTCCTTTTGAATGTGAGAATACTTGTTAAAGTAAATGTTAGAAGGTGGCAGCACTCAGAAAAGCTTCAAAAGAAACACTATACTGTCAGCTTTTTAAAACCTGGGTACCAAAATAACCCACCTGGGTACAGGTGTGTGTTTGAGACGGACAAAGAGAGACAACAAGAAAAACGCTCCAAATTAGGGCGTAAAACAGCCACCTGTGGACGCAAAACTCTTTTTATGCTTCCAGCTGTGTAGCGTTGAAAACCCGGCACGTTTGTAAATAAATGAATCCGTCAGTCTGGGAAAAAGACGTGTTGTTTTTGTCGTGTTTGGAGGAGTGAGTTCGTTATCTGAAAGCTGGGTCGAGTCTTTAAGGGCCGTTGATACACCAAATGGATGAATGAATGAATGAATGAATGAATGAATGAATGAATGAATTTAACTTTAACTCTGTTTTTATGAAAAGTTTTAAACACTCCTTAAAAGCATAAATGTACAAGACAGTACGTTTGACATATAGACACACCTACATGAGCTACAGTCATGTTACATACAAAAGAACCTGACAAAACTACTGATTGTTTACATTTTTTAACTTACGGAGTAACGAAAAGCTCGCTGTCCTGCTCGTCCTGCTTACACCAGCGTGGATCCTCGCTGGTCGATGAAAGCCATCTTTGGTGCGTGTTAAACGGCTGTTTTCTTTTTTTTCTTTCTTTTTCTTTGTTGCCCAGTTGCTGCTAACACAAACAGACAGTTTTTAACAACTTGATTCTTGATTCTTATCCTAGCAGCACTGGTACTTTTCCTCCTGCGTTGGTCAAAAAAATGTATTCATTCGTTTATTTAAAAAAAAAAAATTTTTTTTTTTTTTTTTTTTTAGACCGTCTAAATTCTTGAGATGCAGAGATATACAGCCACACTCCACAGATATTGTTGCTACGAGCTGACTGCCTCAGCATTTTAGCTGTGGATCAGTCTGCTTAAAAACTTGCACAAAGATAATGCCGAGATCCACAACTTAAAAGGAACAGTTGGAGCACATTCATTATTTCGGAAAGCTAACAATTATCGGTCTGCTTCAGATGTGTGTGGGTTTGGAAGTTGATTTTGTGTATACATTTTCCATGGCTGTTGAATTAGTTTGGTTTGCCAACCACGAGATATTTCCTGGATGTGGGTTGCTTTATTGTAAGCTTGAGTTGATTTCAGGTTTTTCAGTGTCTTTGTGGCTTCCATGCGTGTGTGTGTGTGTGTGTGCGTGTGTGTGTGTGTGTACAGTGCATTTGTGCGTATGTTCGTAGCAGCAGGGGGCAGCTCAAAGCAATGACTCACTGGAAAGCTTGAAATTATAGATCTCCGTATTTACCAGCAACTATCAGCAGTATTAAATCTCTCCGCACTCGTTAGTTGCTGAGAAGAAAAATGCATTCAGAAGGGTTACACTTTTTAAGCTTCCGCTGCTCTCGGTGGTAAATCTGATTAACACAAGAGTCTAATCAAATTGGCATTTGTTCCCCTGCTGTGATTATCCATTTGTGAAGTGTCTCCGCTCAATATAAGACTCAAATAAGGCATTTTTTTTTTGTCTTTCTGACCCGAATTAAGCTTTTACATAAAACAAAGAAAAATATTAAAGAGCAGTCATTTGCTGGTGTAAGATTCTTGCGATATCAGGTTAAGGATTTTACATTTTTTGAATATACATGGGAATAATCTCAGGTTTCTTGGTGAAGGCGGAAAACTGATACCCAGTTGATCTCAGTCTGAGACAATGTGGTTTCCTTGTAAGCAAGTCTTAATATGATCCTTATGTATCTTCACGAGGTTTTTTGCCTCATGGGCTTGACAGCCTCTTACATCGTCTTTTCACACGTATTGTTTGGAAGACAAAGGGAGCACGTCAGTCTGAACAGCTGTTTTTATGTCACAATCCTCGCACCGCAGGGTTATGACCTCCTTTCAGAGGCACTCAAGACACCAATGACATCATTGTTCCCAATGTGCTGCACTGACCCCCCCCTCACCCATCATTTGATCCTGTCTATAATGGAAAATTGCCCACCAAGCCTCCCTGTGTGTCATTTCTGAGTTGCGGTTTTGTTATAATTATCTGAAAACAATGATAATCTGCCAGAGAAAAGTTTAGATTATTATAATTAGTAGACAGGGAAGATAGCAATGATGTCACTATGTTGGTCTGGGCTATTATATTCAGATTTTTGAAGTAATTTCACTTTTGTGAATCTATTTTATCTCGGTCTCCTGTTACTGTTGTGCTTGTGGTGTCATGGTGCATAGGCACAACAAAACCACCAAGTCACAAGTGTGGCATTATATAAGCAAGATACAAGATTGTCTGCGAACCACAAGCTGCTGAAAAGTATTCAAAAGTGATGCATTTCATTAATTTACAACATGATTGTTTCAGACTTTTGGTTGGTGAACAAATTCTGCATCCATGGTGGGTTCACCTAAATAGGATTAATTAGTTCTTTTAAACTGAGATGCTATGGCCACTTCCATTATGTGTTTTAATACTGGCTGAAAACGCTTGGATCACTGGAGATGGTGATACAAGCAGCTCCTGTAAAAAACTAATCAACCTGAATAATGATCAGCTGTAAATGTTTTATATCGGTTCTGCCTGCTGTTTGTGGCTGATGAGGGGATGGTCAGTGAACAGGAGGGTGACAGTCTGGACTGAGGCTAAAATCCAGCCGTACAGCCAAGATCGTATCTGGTCCACTTCCAAAAGCTTTAGTCGTGGTTGACCCGTCGTTGCATTCCTAAACTACTTCACACTGAGTTTGACAGCAGGACTACAACTAATGACTTATTTTGTTTTGTTGACCAATAGGGTGAATATTTTTTTTGACTTTTGAAAAAAAACCCATTCGTGACAGTTTATGATTGTTGTTGTTGTGACATATATGTGAATGCGTGTGATGTGCCAATGCTACAATTTGATTCAGTTTGTTTTGTTTTGTTTCGGCTGGGTTAGATTATGTTTGGTTCGGTTTAATTCAATTCAAATCACTTCACTTCACTTCACTTCACTTCACTTCACTTCAGATTGATTCAGTTTCATGTCATTTCATTACAGTTCAGTTCAGTCCTTTTCTGTTCTGTACTGTTTCATTATTTTTAGTTTTGTTCACTTCAGTTCAATTCCAAGGGTTCAATTCAATTTGGTTCACTTCGGTTCAGTTCAGATTGGTTCAATTTGGTTTGAATGGATTTGTTTCTTTTCATTTTTACTTTGTTCAATTCAGTTATACTTTATTATTTCTCTTTGGGGATTCATACAGTAGGTTATATAATATCATTCATAATTATATATTATTATCAGATTGTTATTACATGATTGCTCACGTTGGGTGATTGTTATAAAAAAACGCAATTTTTCTGCAGCTCAACGTCCTTCTGCCACGTTTAAATGGGTGTTGACCTAATGTGATAGCTATTTCCTTTTCCTATCTTACTCAGACTTACAGGGTGGAGGAAGTGTATAATAAATGACAATAAATGACTGCATATTTTTGTCCATTGTTTTGATATGTTATAAGATGTTTTAGCTGCTTTGAGCAAAAAAATCTTTTGTCACTTTTAAAACCTTTTACATTTTAATTTGACCTGTGAAAGAAGCAGACAGGCTTAAGTTTTTATGGCAGCAGAAGCAAACACAAAACGTTTAACTGTGACAGGGATGCGGTAAATATTAGCAGGATGGTCAAAGTTGCTGCTTCACCAGTTGGTCTATATGCAGGAACTACAATATTGGTATTTTATGTCTATTCTTTCTTTGTCTAAAAAATGCAGATAGTGCTTCTACAATTCAAAACAAACAAACAAAAAGAAAAAGCCCTCTGTCTGGAAGGAAATGTCAGCGATATTGCTGCCTGTGAAGTTGCCACATCAGGTTTAAGACAATGTGTCATGATAAAAAGAATTTTACCATTTTATTGTGTATTCTTTGACAGATGTGGCTAGTAGTGAGATGAGTCAAATGAGTCACTAGTAGTGACTCAGTTTCTTCAAAAGATTCCCTCAGTAATACAATAGTCTTTAATTAAAATCCTAACCTAAAATAGCAATAATAGAAATACACACCATCAATGCTGGCGTCATCTTGTTTTATTAGGGTTCATAAAGCCACTGGATTTCTGGAATAAAAAACAGATATATGTGATCAAGATATCTTTAAAATATGTTAAACTGGCTCTGAGAATCTCCAAAGCAGCAAGTGAGAGTCTTTCTGGTAAATAAAATGGTCTAAAAAGGGAAAACCAGTGAACTGGTGAAAGGGTGAGAGACACTCCAGTTTCACTCATGTGGACGGAGTCCCACAGAAGAGCCACTGTTGCTCAAATTTCTCAAAATCTTGA
This sequence comes from Xenentodon cancila, assembly GCA_014839995.1. Taxonomy (NCBI): domain Eukaryota; kingdom Metazoa; phylum Chordata; class Actinopteri; order Beloniformes; family Belonidae; genus Xenentodon; species Xenentodon cancila. The sequence goes on from CM026200.1 coordinate 7,563,515, forward strand.
TGCCTAACAGCTTTGTGGTGATGGAACCTGTCGATGCTGAGCCCTGAATGCTGATAAAATCATCCACAAGGGGCACATATGTGTCAGAATTTAATCATTATGCAATAAAGGAGGTTTTCTGGTCCAGTAAATCATGTTTATTTCATTTTTCTGAAATTAATCACTCTTCCCTGACAACCCATTGTTCTAAAGAATAAATCAATCTCCACATTTTATTAGTCCCACCCTTCGTCTTGGACTTTAGACGTTGCAACACTGAGAAAAAAGACGTAGCCAGGAAACTTTGAAAGTATTATCTCCACCTAATAAAACCTAAATTCAGTTTTGAAACCTAAAAATCCCAGAGAAAGTAGTGCCAGACTAACTTTGAAGACCACTTAATACACTTTTAATGTCATAGAAAATATTTATATATATTTTTTTAATAGGACTTATCACTGCTTAATGTTTGTAAATGAAACAGTGAAACAGCTCTTTTTAAAGATAAAAGTGATTTATTACTGGTTGTACACTTTACACCTTTTAACTTTTGATATGGAAAACCATAAAGGGTCGATATTACAGCAGTAATCGCCCACTTTGTCTGTCATTTGTCATTTACATGGCAGAACAAGTTTTCACTTACTGTCTATTAATTGATCACGATGCATCAGTTGAGGCCGACATCATTGCAAAAACTGCTTTATGGTTTATACCTCCCAACATAATCCTTTAGCACTTGACGTATCCTTTATACATGGGCACCTGCATGCATTTTTCACAGCATATTTTAGTTGATAAACACTGAGGAAGGAAAAAAACTGATTTGGTTCAGCTGGTAACAGTGAGCAGTAATGCTGGAAAAGAACCCAGAGCCTGAGCAGATCATGTGTAAACTGCTCTAAATACAAGTGTGAATGCGCTCAGGACAGTTTTAGAGCCGATAGCTTATGTCACATTCAGAGATATAAACACACACTTCCATTTTTAGGGTGAAAGCAAATGTGCTCTGGGCCACAATGAAAGACCTCCTACCCAACGTCCGTGACTCTCACACATAGCAGAGTTTCTGCAAGGATGTCCTCTTGCTCTACCGCTTTCTGGACGGATACAAAATATGTAAACTAAAATCCAAACTCACTTGGTGTATCTTACCAATAAAACTTCCTGCTCGTTTATTGTTATTTTAATCCCTTATTTATTGTGACCATGTGTTTTACAGTTTTTCAGAAGACGCCTTAAGATCAGCACACATTTATGTTAAGTTGTTTTAATTAAACATGCTCATTTTATATTCTTCCATGGTGCTCACACATTATGAAGAAAGGGACTTGTGTTTTCTTGTTGATTTTAAATACACTGCTTCCTCCCAAATGTAGTGTTTTTGTGAAAGTAGCCTATTTCTGTTTGGAAGCAGGGAAAAGTGTGCAATAACATCAAAAAGCATGCAGCTAGACTTGCTCAGTGGTATCTCTGTAACATTTTGTAAAGTAATCTTTTAATCTTCCTGTTTTGTTGTCTATCTTTATTAGTGCATATAAAGATAGGCAACAAATTACAGGGACAATCCACAGAGGTTCTTTGTAAGATGTGGAATCACAACATGCCAACGGATCAGCTTTCCTGCCCCTTGGCATTGACTCTGTGAGATTGTGTAACTTTATGGTTGTGTATGGTAGCGAATGCGATCAACCATAAATGTCTGAAATTACATGTAAGTTTTGCTGAGATCTGGTGACTTCAGTGGTCATACCGTAAAATGCGGATCCTTTTCGTTTTCATCGAATAATACCTTGTTCTGGGTGGTGGAGGCATCATTGTGGGAGTATATCACTCTGGCTTCAGCAGAAATGTTTCCTGGGGGCCCTGTAAGCATCCTGGCAGGATGTTTCAGGATAACTCAGCCACCAGACCCTTTCACTGTAAGGGTCAGTGTTGTTGTTTGTGGCCCTCCTGAACCTACCACTGCACCTTTGGCTGCCGTCTTCCTCTGACAGATCCTGCAGGGGCGTTTTGATTGAATCAACTGTGGTCAAGGACAAACTGTCTGGAGCTGGTTTTGTTATGGGAGTTGTGGAGACTCCGTTATCGTTCTGTCTCCATTAATTCCAATTCATTTTAGCTGTGTGATAACTGGCAGCGTCTACTTGTCTGTGCTCTCACACGTTAGCGTGCTTTGTTTCCAGATAAAGGTGAAAGCTCTTGTAGGGGGGGCTCCTCTTTCGCTGCCTTTCTCAGGAGTTGAGTGAAAGCACAGTTACGCTCCATATTCAGACCTGTGAAAATAAATATAAAACATTCACTAAGTATGGGAGTTAAATGAAATATGGGCTTATTTGTGTTGACGAGTGCAATGAGCTGACTTGTTACTGTAGAAACTGACAAGTTTTGCAATAATTCTGTTTAAGATATTTTTTTTTTCAAGAAAACAATAACTTTTCTTTTAAGTTTAATAACACCCTCACTGAAATCCCACATCATTTATAGTATTTTAAGTATTTTGCCATATTGCTTGTTCATAGCATTATTTTAAATGACTGTAGATCTGCATAAAACTGCTCAGATGAATTGAAATAGAGGTAAGCAATTAAACATAAAACATTACGAAAGACAACACAAGTTCAGTTCCAAGGTTTCACACATGAGGCATAATATTTAAACAAAGAAACACACATCAAATTCTTATCAGGGGTTAAAATCAGGACAATAGACCTCAGGTGAACAACAATGTATGACATATTACGCTGTCACTTATCTAACAAAAACGAAGCCTCAAAAGCTTAAATCAAAGCAAATGTCCCTTAGAGAACAGAGCCAAGAAAGGCCAGTTCCCCTTGATTCAAGTCCGTAAGGATTTCCAGGACCTGGATGAGTGAGAGTCTAAGCTGGCGTAATGAAGAAAAAAAAAAAAATATGTGAACAAAGTTCTTCCCAGGAATTCAGAAGTTAGTAGCAACCAGGTGCTGCCAGTCAACTGTGTTTGGTTAACTAACAAGCAGTTTTGGCAGTTTGTTGCTGTAGCTGTGTGGAAACACAAAGGTAAATCAATAATGGTCCAATTAATCGATTTCCAAGCAATCTGCAGTCTTCTTTACAATAAGAGAGATTATTCACAAGTGGAAATCATTTAAGACAGTCATCGGTTTTTCCAAGAGTTTAGACTCCTGACTCCTCACATAGCCCGTTAAGTGTTAGAGTTCTTCACAGTGCAATTAAAAAAAGATTAAACAAGTATGACTTCATAAAATAGTTACCAGGAAAAAGGCTCTTGTCTTTAAAAAGTACATGGAAGCTCAGCTTAGGTGCTTAGCAGCTTTACATCTGAACAAACCACAAGACGTCATGGAGAAGTGCATTTTCGACAGACCGAGGCAAAGTAAAGATGCTCGGTGTCACTTTCGGTTGAAACCAGTACAGTTTCTGAAGTCTAATGTCAGCAAACACTTCGCCATGCAACAGAACGGCCAAAGAAGATGGTGCGACGACCCAATCACAGCTCAGACCTAAAACTAGAGCGAAATGCTGTGGATGGACTTTAAAGCTGGAGTTCAATGAGCTGAAACAACTCCGCGAAGAGAAATGGACCAAAATTCCTCCACGACGATGTGAGAGACTGATAACGTCGTATATAAGAATGGGCGTGTAAAGATAACACTGATACTAAGCACATTTTTGTGTCTGGTCCTACAGGCAAACGGATCCGGTTATGGCTCGTTTAGACCTCCAGTTCTCTCTCACATTATCTCTGTTTTTGTCTGCGTTTGCTTTTGGGCGAAAAACAAACAAACAAGCAAAGGAGTCGAAACGATAATGGAAAAAATATCTGTGTCAGGTGAAGAATTAGATGAAGCCTTTGGAAACACTCAAAGATATTTGTCAAGTTTATTATGTGTCAGCGTCTAAAAATAGCCGTGTAGCGTCTGGAAACAAAGTAAGCAAAAACAGTGTGATACATGTGAAATCTTCAGCTGCTTTGTTGGGGTTTTTACATTATCACGTTGTTACTTTTATTACAAGTATTTAAGCTCGTCTTGGCCTTGCAACTGTATATTTCAACTTGATTCACCATGAGAAAACGCTTTTTTTTTTCCTCTCTCTCTCTCTCCGTTTTGTTTATTGAAGCTTACTTTCTAAAAGGAGAGAAGGAAAAAGGTTTTACATTCTCAAGGACAAAGGAGGAGTTTGTGTTGTGAGGCGATAACTCAGGTTAGTTTCTCATAGTTGGACACCAAGACGTGCTCGCGCTCTTTAGAGCACAGAAGGCTTACCATGTAGGGAAAGTCATTTCTTGTCAATATTATCAAAGGTACATCTTTTTTTCTTTCTTTCTTTCTTTTTTTTTTTTTTTACATTATACTTACCCAGAGTTACTATGAGTGGATGTTGACGTGGTTACTTGTGCATGCAAGGCAGAAGCATGAATTTCCATGTGAGAAGAGTCACCTTGCCTGCCATCACACCTCTTTGTCTGCAGAAGCGGGTAGGAGTCTAACATGGATTGCTTCTCTGATATTTCTTAAATGTTGATGTTTTCTTTTGCTCGCTGCATTCAAATCGTAAATCTAAGCTGTGTTTCTGGTGCCGCTGAATGAGGTCCATCTTCATGTGCGCAAAAGCATTGCTTAAAACCGATCTAGGAATTTGATTTCATATGTAGTAAAGATGACTACTTCCTCTGAGGTATTTAAAATTGTACCAGCTGCTTGGGAAACTAATGAAACACAATATTGCTATTAGTTAATTATACATTATTAACAAAGACTAAAATAAAACATTTTGATTTATCGCAAATGAAGTTAAACTAAATCGCAAATGCAAAATGTATTATTGAAGCTGTTGTCATTTGTATTATTGAAACGGCCTAAATGAAAGCAAAACCAAATTATTTTTGCTTTTCGTAAAATATTCAGTATCAGACTTTAAGGTGTAAAAGAGCAGCTAACTCTTCAGCTTGTTTATCATCATTGCTTGACAGCATTTGGTTTTTTTTTTTGTAATTAAACTCCAGTTTCATGTTGTTCAAGCTGTTACTCTCCTATGAGTTGATAGTGTACGTTATATATGTGCACATGCAGTGGGTGGCTGGGAAGACTTTTGTGGTGGATTTCTTAGTCAAGGCTGGAGGCCGACCCCTCACCACCACCCGGTGACAGAGCCACAGCTGTGGGAGAGCACTTCAAGGTTTAACCTTAGGAGGCTAATTGCCATAATGGAACATGCAGTCCTGTGCTGTCCTTGAGATAAAGAGGTATAATGGAGTAGTTTATGTTCATTCAGATTATATTTAGTGCGGCACATGTATCTGGATTTACTCTGCTCGGGAAACTTCAGGGAGCAATTAAATCACACTTCGGAAGAGTACAGATGTTGAGTACAAATGCCATATCAGTGGTCAGTGGACACCAAAATATTTATACAAAAAATCATGTTCAGATTGATAAGTTTAACTGACTCCTAATGCAATGTTCACCATGTTTCACCAGCTCTGCAGTCCTCCTGCGACGTGTGTGAAGTGTTTTTTAGCGTTTGACCTTCGTCGTCGGTACTTGTCATCAAGACCTTGAAAACTAATATCAGCATGAAGCCGACTTGTTTTTTTGTTTTTTTTTAATGTAATGTAAGCATTATGTCTGACTTCAGTGCTAAAGATCTACAACGGGGCGGTTTTCCCGTTAACAGACTCTTCCAATATTCCAGGTGAAACACTATGCCCGGATGATGTGATTAAGGCAATTCTCAAGACGCCAAACCCTTTTAAGCAGCTCAGCTGAAGGATATGATGAAGTCATCACCGGGCGGGAAAGGGGGGACTTATATCTGACTTATAATTCATATATGTCCCTTCATTTTGCTCGTCATGATTTCTTGTGTCTTCAGCTTAATACACTCACGTGAGGCTCGCGCGCCCGCAGCGTAAACTGCATGATGCAGCGATGAGTATACCGAGGAGGCTTCTGTTTAATGCAGGCACCAGCCTTTGTTGGACATCTGCATCTCTCGATACGCTCTACGTGGGCTGATTGAACGATAAATGGTTTACACAAAGAGGCGATGTCATCGCCGGAGGCGCCCATTTCCTAATGACTCCTTGATGACTCAAACCTCAGCCCCGTTAAAAAGCTCTGACCTCCTTTATGACCACACACAAAAAAAGGAGCCCGTCTCCTCTGAGGTCCAATAGACCTCACTGGGAGAAAAAGAAAAAGGCCATTTAGTTAGCCATACCCCTCCTCCTCTCTGAAGCCACCTCTGTCGACCCAGTTACCATTGCATTTAAACAGCACCTTTGTACAGTAACTGCTCTCTGGGCTCTTGCTGGGGCATTATGTAGGAGATCTGGTTGCCATGGGTGCGTTAATGTGAATAAAAGGGGGGTTGAAGCCACGTGACCCTCTCTCCACCCCTCATGTAAATGAGAAGAATAATGTCCGGCTTCGTGACTCTTGTTGGTGGGGAAAGGAGGCAGGTGATTCTGTGGGAAGGTCCAGCAATGGCGATATCTGGTGTCAGGGCAGCACGTTGCTAAGAGGCAGTTTCACTATATTTCTCCTTAACACACAGTAACTTAGAGACGGCGGTTGGCTTAGAGTTTAATGTTTAATGTTCAAAGTTTCTCACAAATGTTCTCCTTTTGTAATTCTCAGGTTCTTCTTTCAGGTCAATGAATTTATTAAAAACCTGTATTTCTATCTATAGACATGCTTTGTGTATATGTGTATAAATATATATATATATATATATATATATATATATATATATATATATATATATATATATATATATATATATATTTATATATATATTCCTCACTGCTAAATGTGACAGGCTGATTTGTTTTATGTGTAACCGAAAGCGGTAAAATACATAAAAAGGTCCTTTCTGGTTTGACATAATTGCTGATGTTGAAAGTTTCTGTTTCAGGTAATTAAAGTTTATAATGAAGATAACACCAGCAAAGCCGTAGAGGTTCCCTCCGACGTCACTGCCCGGGACGTATGCCAGCTGTTTGTCTTAAAGAATCACTGCATCGATGACCACAACTGGACCCTTTTTGAACATCTTACCCACCTAGGAATAGGTAGGATTTTACACGATTTCTGCATGCCGAAGCGGTGACTTTTCACTAGTTTCACTGCATCGTGTGAGAGGTTCAGAATTAACAGGTTCCTTGTACTTTTTGAAGAACGTCAAAATGAGGGCAGTGGTCCTACTGCAGTACAGTTCAGACAGTCCACATCAAAAGCAACGGACAAACCCACTGGTTTGCGAAGAGTGGTTTTGAAGCCTGTTTGTCTTCGTATGGGGCACAGCCATGGTTTTTGAGAAGACGGTGGGAACATGTCCACTATAGCTTTGGCTTCCAGCTCCTTTAGCCGAACCCCGCCAACATATCTGCAAAAATTAGAGACCGTCAATCAGTCATATTAGAAATACATGTATTGCTTTAGTTAAGTTCTCTTGGCTGGTACAAAAAAAAAATAAAATCAAAAAGGGATTTTTGAACCAGGTTTATATTGGACATTTTAACGTGTCAGTGGAGATTGACTTTCTTGTGTAGCCAGCCTCTAGCGGCCTCTGCAGCAAATCTTAACTATTTGTACATTAAATAATATAATATATAAAACTTATATAATACAATATCTTTTTAACGTCTTGGCGACGGTGTAACTGTGTGCATGCTCGATGTTAAACGTTACACAGTAGTGTGAATGCTACTTAAGGGCCACTTTATAGCTCTTCTCTTGTGGGCACCGTGGAACTGTAAATGTTATAGTTGGAGGTTTATGTGCCAGTAGGCTGCAGCAGCTCAGGAATGAGGCATTTCAGTTAGACATTCATCTGCAGAACACCTCCTGCAGAACCTCTGACCCTCACTTACATCATGCAGACCCCCACTGAGTCTCTGGAGGAGCTGGGAGTCACGGTGCATCATCAAGGGCACAGATTAGATTACTTTGAACAGCATGCATTTGAATATATTACAGGGTGGGGGTGGGGGTGGAGGTGGGGGTCAATATCTTGCACTTTCTATCTTGCTGGTCTAAATAAATTGTTAGTGGAGTGCTGTGCCTTTCTGTCTTTCAAGCCACAGTAAGCCCTTCAGTGTCATTAATCTATGAATTTGTTCTTGGCTTTAGCCAGAAAAATTGACTTTTGTTGTGAAGCCTTGTCAAGATTTGAGTCAGTTACAGGAGTGTGGCCGCGGGAATTTAAATATAATCTTAAAGCAGAGCCCGTTTCGCTCTCTCAGAGATGATGGCAGTGAGAAACTCGTCCTTACATTCGGCTTCAAGGCAACCGGGCCGATACACATTTTCCACAGCATTACTGTACTCCTTGTGCTTGTTGGGAACTATTTTAGCTGTGTAGATCTTATCATCACAAACCACGGCGTCCAGCTTTATTAAGTTCTTGAACTGTTTTGACTGATACTAAAATGGTAAAAAGTTGGTTTAATCATTTTATTAGACCTCTGTGTGGTCAGAAGGATTGAGTTTTCCGCTTCTATCCCAGTTACCGTTCCCACGACTGTCTTTTTGTGTAGTTTTCGTCACGCAAGCACGATCCTTGACAAACTTTCTCTGGAAACTTTTAGTAATTTGGCCAGTTTTTGTTATCAAGGCCTTAAAGAATAGAAAGAAAGAAACCAAGAGGGAAAGAATATCCTTATCTCCAATGACCATTTCCACTTTTCTGTTCAACCTTTGCTGTTGTGGCATTGACTTAAGATCCATGAAAAAAGTGTGCACGTTAGATATGCTGAAAGGCACATTTTAATTGTCTTTAAACCAGTTCTGGCTTGTTTTCCGGTTTCTTATCTTGTGCTTTGCTAATATAATCAAATTGGCTGCAGCCTAAATCATATCAGTCATACCATCTAATTCCCTCTAAGGAAGATTATTCTTTTAAAACAATTACATTTATTCAATTTACAATATTGAAAATTCATGAACTCTAAGCCTTTATAATTCATAAAATGGTTGAAAGTATATGTTTATTTTCACATCATTTAACTGTAGCCGCTCTTTGTAAATTCCCCAGTTGTAAATGCTTATTCAATTAAACTGCTAACAAAGCATGATGTTTATTTTTGTTTTGTGTTTTTATTGTTTTTATTTCCAGAATAATATTATCAGGAATGTAAATAATCGGAGCTCATCTCATTTGCTCTAATATAACGAATGCCGCATCATATAACTCCACAAAACGGGTTTTCCACTGATTTAACAACAATCTTTCAGAAATCATTTTTGTGCAGTGCTGCATCATCCAGAGGATTGTCAGTCTTTCAAGGCTGAAGATCGAGCTCTCTGTCCCAAGACTGGGAGATATTTAGCAGGGATAGTTATGTCAATGTAGAAACATTTAAACGTGTGTCTTTATCTGTGTCTCTGCATTTAGACCCGAATCTTTGCAGTTGGTTGCAAAGAAATGCAAAACCGGTTGACCTTTGATCTTTTTGTCTTTCGCTAGAGCGAGCCATAGAAGATCATGAGTCTGTCATGGAGGTGCTATCAGGCGGGGGGATGGACACAGACAGCCGGCTATACTTTAGGAAGAATTATGCTAAATATGAATTTTTCAGGAACCCTCTGGTAAGTTGGTAATTAAACTGAGCTGCATTTGTTGTGATCGTGTACTTCACTTCTTATTGAACTTAATTCCCACTGTGTTAAAAAAAAAATGAAACTGTCCTGTAATTAATTATGTTTCATTTCCATAGGACTTTTTCCCAGATCACATGGTTTCCATTTCTACTGAAACCAATGGCATGATGGATCATTCTGATCTTATAGAGGTATCAGGTTGTTTCAGTTGATAATACACGTGATCCTGAACGCTCCAATTTACTGACAAATATTCTTCTTTGATCACCTCACACAGACCTTTCTCAAATCCAGCACTTGTCCCGAGATCCATGGATACCTTCACGCTAAAGAGCAAAGCAGGAAGTCCTGGAAGAAGTTTTATTTTGTCTTGCGGCGGTCTGGGCTTTATTTATCCAGTAAGGGGACTTCCAAGGTTAGTAACAGAAAATGAGTCATCCACAGAGTGGTGCGTGAACTTTATAAAGGCCAGAACAGTTTCGAACTAAAGCTGAACAGTTCCTCAAATTCAAATCAAAATAAGCTGCATACATCATGCTGCAATGTCTGGTGAAGGCGCAAAACAGCGTGAAGGTTCTGAAAGGTTGCAATGACGACCTTCACCAGAGGAGCTGCGGGACACAAACACTACACGACTGCAGTTAGACATGTTTTCCACGTCAGTCTCTCTAACAGCGCGATTTCAAACCATTCCCTTTGCATTACACTGGTGTTTGTGTTTGCTTTTGTTCAAGCCACAGGTCGTGGTTTAAACACTTAACGTACAGGATATACTGGTACATCAACACCGGCTCATCCTTCCCATTATTTTCCGATCGTGTTCTGAATGGCCGCTGTAACAGCCGGATTTTCCTCAGGTCAGCTGGCATAGCAGCCTGGAAGAAACGGGACTCCCAGCGCTGCTGACAAGTGAAACTTATAAGCCGGCACCAGCTGCACACGCACAACCACTTTCCAGCCTCCTCCAGTTCTTACAACAGTAGAGCTTTTGTTGTTGAGCGCAGGTAGACTTTGGTACAGTGCCCGCTTTTTAATCCAGCATGTTTACTATTCAACTAGTGTCTTGGTCAAACACGTCGCTAAAAGTCAGCGCAGACACTAATGGCTGAGGCATTACTTCAAATAAGGAAGTGGGAACCGCGTGTCACATGAAAGCTGAACAATGGAAGCCTTTGAGCATTTTTTTTTCTCCTTTGAGCATTTTTTTTTTCTCCTTGGAAAGTTTCACTATCTTTGGCACAATGCAGCTATTGATGTAGCGAAATATTGATGATATGCCAATATGTCTAAATTTATCCTTATCGCTTTCATTGGATTTAAAAGCTGACCATGACAAAAGTGACTGATAATGTGGTATTTCTAGATTAAAAAAAAAAAAAATGCTGTTTGAATTTGTTTCACATGTCCAGGAGATTGTTTTTGATTTTTTTTTTAATGCAAATTGAGATATTTTTTTTCTTATTTCTTATTGTCCCACTAATTTCTTTCTTTTTTCCATTACCTCCGTCTTTTGTATACCAGCAATGACATCATAAAATAAAGCAACAGCCTCGTGCACTGAATCACACATATCCTGAGCTGCGTCCTTGATTCTCACATATAATGGATTTCCACGCAAGCTTTAGGGTTTAATATAATTCTATTGCTTGTTTAATATTTTGCATCTGCGGTTCATAGCTGGCGTTTTATTTTAACGTCTCTTTATTTCACAGGAGCCCAGGCATCTCCAGTTCTTCGCTGACTTCAGTGACAGCGACGTCTACACGGTACTGTCAGCCAAAAAACTACACGGGGCACCTGCAGAGTTTGCTTTCTGTGTCAAGGTACTGACACTTCATTTATTTTTCTAAGCTTTGTTGACAGAGATTGTCACCTTGGAAAAAAAAAAAACGAAGAAGAAGTGTGCAAAACAAGCAGGATAATTGAACTTTTTTTGACTTTTCTTTTTTGTCTGCTTGTAACTTCTTGCTCCAGTCCACAAAGTGCAGTTCAGCTCGAGACTTGAAGCTGCTTTGTGCAGATGATGAGCAGACCAGGACGTGCTGGATCACAGCCATGCGCTTGTTAAAGGTTGGCCTGCTGATGAATAACTCTGGGTGATATCTAAGTGGAGGAATGCTGAGTCAGTGCTAGAATCAGATTTAGCTTTGGGAGGAGGTCAAGGGAAACTATTGAGTGATGCTGGACTGGCACTTGCAGTCCTGATAGAAGCAGCATGTGTTCATTGGATATCTGATGGAACAGTTTAAAGCATTAGTCGCTCCTGATAGTGCACGAGTAAAGTACAATGTGGCGCAAACAATAAATAAATAAAAATGTACTTCCTTTTTTTTTTTTTTTTTTTTTATCTTAGCACAATCATGTTGACAGGGGTTTAAACCTAACATGAAATAGATATTTGCATTAATATGCATAATGATGAGTTTGTATTTCTGTATGTTTCAGTTCGGGATGCAACTTTATCACAATTTTATTCAGCCGCACCAGAAGCAAAAAGCCTCACCAATGGTAAGATGTTATTATTATCCTGTTATCATCTAGTTTCTGGAAACCTGAAGGATTTCTACACATGATCTAAATATCCACGTCAATGCGTCTGTCACCGCTCTGGTAGTAAACTCGCTCATTTAAAACAATGTTTATCCACGAAATACAGATCTTTAAGGCTCTTCAATGACCTGATGCTAGAGGTGCAGACAGACAAAAAGAAAAGAAAAGCTGAAATCTCTGGGTGCATGAAAATCTGCAAAGATGTGAGGATGTAGATCAGGCTGCCGCTCTGTTACTGGAACTATCGTCCTGGGATAAGTTGGTCCACATTGTCGGATAGCGTCTGTAAATTGTCAGAGAAGACATAATTAAAGCAAAAATAAACAAGTAAACCTTTCACAAAGATTCACACAAGTCGTGTGTAAATCAACTATCCGTCAACTATCCGTTAATAGTTATTAACGTTGTTGATGTGAGCGGCACGTTGAACATTATAAACCTATATAAAATGAAATAAATACTTACAATCTTCTTGGACAAGAGGATGGAGCAAAAGAGTGATGATTAAAACTTGATCGGACAAAATATCTGTTTAGTCACAGGATTATTTTTTTTATAAAAATGACATCCAGTCACTGACTGAGTGACTTTTGCCAATGACACCATAATCCATCGAGGGAAAACTGATTTGACCTTCACGAGAAATGTTGACATTTTTTGTAAAGGAGATTACTGGAGATTATTAGAGTCATTTCACTGGAGCCAGCGAGGCAGCTGCCTGGCAGCTGCACTGTAAAGCGTCTCATCATCAGCTTCACTTCTGACAGCAAGACACCATCTCCATCCTTTATAACTGGCATATGAACCTTTTAAACATTGTTATTCCATTTCAATCCCTGCACTTAAACCATTTTTGTAGCGCCAACAGTGTATTTTGTTTTAGCAGAACAAATTCAGATACTACCTACTATAAAACAATGAGAAAAATCAAAGTTAGATGAAAACCGACTTCAGTTGACATAAATGCTTTCTTGTATGTATGTATTTACTCATGTATTATTTCAACGTATTAATATTAATATTAATATTAATGCCGCTCTTCTAGCATGTTCCCAGACTAAAAGAAACTGAGTTAAAGTAGCTTAACAGACACATTTCCATGAGTTAAATATAAGACATTCCAACACATGGCTGTGGACTTATATAATTGCACAGGACAAACGAGGCACCTTCAGTGGTTGATGTAGCGCTTGTGTCCCAGAATAAACTCAGACTCTCCTGAGGCAGCAAATGCAACCTATTTATGGGTTATGGACGTGTTCGGGAGCTGCTCGCCGTCTAAAAATACATAATGATCAGCTGTTGTCACATTTAACAGCTCATCACCTCTTCTCTGCTGTCGCGGGGTCGTATGTGGCCGGTAGCCTTGCCAGGAGGATAAACTCAAGTCAGGAGCACATGAATCAGCCAGACGCAGATGCAGCGCCTGCCTATCAAATCTTATGTGGTTTAGGCAAACATGCAGCTTTAAGAAGAATACTGCTTCATATCATCACACTAAAATAAATAAATAAATAAATAAATAAATAAATAAATAAATAAATAAATAAATAAATAAATAAAAAAAACATTTTTAGGATTTCTTAGGAGTGAACCTTAACATCTATGTGCATATTTACATTACTCAGTTTTAACAGGGTAAAAGACACACACTTTTTTAGGACCACTTCTTTTAATTGCAAGCATAGTTAATTAATGTGGTAATTTGAAAGCTTTTTCTTACATGTTTGTGTAGTTTTTTTTTTTGTGACACTTAGTCTATGACAGCTTAAAGGGTTAAAATGTTCCTATGTGTCACTCTTTCCAAAGCCACGCTAATCCTTTCTCAAAGAAGTTTCATGTCTGGAATCCTGGAGAAACGATGAAGAGGGAGTTACATCACACGGACACTAGGTGGCAATAAAGTACCACAGTGCAGTGAACGCCAGTCTACGTCCTTTTCACAGTCCATGATAGAAAGTGAATCAAAAGCAATACGAATGTAGTTATTTCTAGAATTAAAAGTTCAATTAAAGACATAAAAAAAGAAACCTGTTTTTCATATATTATCATGACCATGTTGGTGTTGAAATGTGCTGGAATAAAGAAGAGAAAAGAAAGTGAATGTTTTATCCACTGCAGTTCGCAATAACGATGTATGACAACTGTGCCATTTCAGAGGAGCATCTCGGAGAACTCACTGGTGGCCATGGACTTTTCTGGACAAAAGACGCGGGTGATCGAGAACCCGTCTGAGGCGCTGTCTGTGGCTGTAGAGGAAGGCCTGTCGTGGAGGGTGAGTTCAAGAAAGCTCCTATCCATGGACTGAGCAGGAGCAAATCAAATCTTACCTTATAATTAGTTATGCTGTACATTAACCGCATTCCCATTGTTTCATGCTGTGAAGACCTGAATTGAAATAAATAATAAACCCTAATGATAATTTTCTAATAAATGAAAGAGCTAAAAGGTGTGTCAGGGACAACAAATTGGAGTTTTGCATCCGTACACTATATTCTTACGTGCAGCAAGTTAACGCAGCAGAACAAGGATTCAATCTAGAAACTACAATGGTAACTATGAAAAGGCAGTTGTAAATATCATTGTGGATAGCAGAATATCCATGACAACAAGAGTGGAAAACAATATCATTAGAATAACGTTCATGTTTAATGATAAAATAGGCAATGAATATACACTTAAAGGAGCATTCCGGCATTAAATCAACCTCTGTTGTTCAGTGGAAAAACATGTAAACTTTCTTTAAGGACTAAAACTACATGAATCAAAGCAGTTTTTGGTGAAAATTACAAAATATGTGTTTGCAGCAAAGTGGCAATTTAAATGTATAAAAAAATAAACAAGTAACAATTTAAGGCTTTAAAGACTCAAAGATGACATCCCCGTTCATTTATAGTGTGGATTTGGTCCCTACAAACAAACTGAGGTAATTCCAACTTTACAAGTGTACAGAAGGTGTATAAAAAGTCCTTTCAGTCGCCTCCACCTTGATAGAAGTCATGTCGACTGTAAATAGACACAAACAGAGGAGAGTTCATGGCCTCTGCTTCCTTTCTCACTCAAACCTGCTTCAATTCATATTGTTTTGGTCCGTAACAAAGGTTTACACCCTCTACCATCTAATAATGCACCTAAGGTTGTTCCTTCATACAAAATACACTAACAAAGCTAATGATTTGCATAAAATACGTTGCCATGCGGTCTTTGTGATGGGCTGTCCTAAGTTTGGGTGTTCAATACGGGTTGACTTTGTCAGGATATCATCTACCTGATACCGACTGATATGAAAGTACGAATAAAATTTATTTTCCCAAAAGGCTGCAGCTCTCATCACAAAGTTTCTCCTCCTTCCTCGTGTCTTTGTAGAATTTCATGAGCCCACACAGTGCTTTATTTTTTTTTCTTTCTCTGCATAACATTGTATAGTAGGATAACAGGTCATCAAAGTCCATGTCGGAGCCTGGATTTAGCTGGAAGGCACAGCACGTGCTTTGTATCACAGAGCATTATCGTTCAGCTGTGCGGATGCCGACATCCTTGTCATTATAGTTTTTGTTATAAACGGTATTTCAGAGCAACAATTTTCAGATGCTCGTAAAGTTATTATGAGTCAAAACAAACAGGATAACTATGCATTAACCTGATTTCCAGTTGTATTGTGGCTATAACTCATATCTTCTTCAGAGGAAAAGCTGCCACCGTTTGAGTGGTCACGGGAGCCCCTCCGGTGCACAAAGCTCCTCGCCAAACATAGGTTTGTGAAATCCTCCTTTAATTGCTTGCTGTGCAAACATAACTGAAATATTTGTAATATACTGTTTCTGTTCTTCAGCGATCCACTTGTCCCAGCCGTGGTTCCACGGCAAACTGTCTCGAGAAGATGCTCAGCGTCTAATCACTCAGCAGGGTCTGATTGATGGGTAAGCGTTAATGCTTTTCATCACATAACAAGTTTTGGAACTAGGGATCTCTAGTGCATATAAAATCAGAAATATTTCATAGATTTCAACTGAGAAAAGTGTCAAATAGAATGTATCAACAAAATGTAATTACCCATAATATTATAATATCTGTAGACGTCTTTATTTGTGAGCATAATCATTTTTTTTAGCTATAGTAAAAATTACTACACAGATAGGGCATACTTTAGCTTTAAACTTGCATTAAAAAAGCTTCCTTTCTATTCCAGAGTGTTTCTTCTGAGGGACAGTCAAAGCAACCCGAAGACGTTTGTCCTGTCACTCTGCCACATGCAGAAAATCAAACATTTTCAGATCTTACCAGTGAGTACGATTGGCTGTTTAATTATATGAATTTGAATTTATCAGTCAGCTTTAAAGGCACACTATGTAACAACACCGCTCCGTCCCAAATGCATGCAGGATATCACAAGAAAATTCACAAATGTGCGGTTTGGCCACTGGCACAGTTAACCCCCCCCTTGTGAAATTGCGCTGTCTCTGAACAATTCTTTGAACTCTGAGCCCCATGAGTCACCACCTCGTGTATGAAACATCCTTCTGTGTGGGTTGGCATGTTTGCATGTTTGTTTCCTCCATTGCAGGTGGATGATGAAGGGCAGCTGTTCTACAGTTTGGATGATGGTCACACGCGGTTTACTGACTTGATCCAGTTGGTTGAGTTTTACCTGCTGAACCGTGGGGTTCTCCCATGCAAGCTCAAGCACCACTGCACCCAGGTTGCCCTGTGAACCGGAGACCCAAGAGACCCCAGAGGGCCCATGCGCACCTTAACTCCAGGTTCCTGTGGACTATCACTCCTAGTGTTCATGTGCCTTGAAGAAGAAAGTTGAGGAGAAAGCCGTTTTCTTATAGTGGGACTTGATCCAGCGTTATCATAATTATTTCCAATTAGAAAAAGCCAAGTTTTAAAAAAAGACTGTTTGAGAGACGACTGCTGGTTCTGTAAATCAGATGCAAGATTACTTTTCTACACCGTGATGTGCCCATACGAGGCATTAACTTTGTTTGCAGTCTAAATACGACTTCCTTCACTGTGCATTAAACCGAAAACCGCTTATGAGTCACAACATGATGCCAGTGGCAGAAAACCATTTAACAAACAGAAACAGATATTTAAGCACGTATAAGGTATTATACAGATGTATCAGTTAGGGTTTGCCACAGTGAATGATGGTTGAAACCTCGCGACACCTCTCGCCTGTTCAAGTTCTGTAACGTAAGCTATCTCACTTTTCATTGTAATTTGAACCGTAAGTATTCAGGTATTTTTATTTTCTTTTTTAAAGAAAGTGATTGTTTTTCTAGTTGAGAGATTAAAAAAAAAAAAAAAAAAAAAAAACCAAACAAAAAAAAATACCTCTCAGGAAAATTCATTGCATGGCCTACAAATGGACTGAGAAAAAAACGGAGAAGAAAGCTGAAGAGATGGAGCACAACCTCATTACCCGGCACTGTGCATTCATTTTTACATTTACAATTAAATTACACGTTTGAATCCAAGCAGGTATTTGTGAGCGTGCTTGAGAACAAGAGCAATGGAACATATTTTATAAACTGCAATGTCTTTCACAGAGAAATCACAAATGCAATGTAAATGATTCTGATCATGTCTGAATTCCCTGTATAATGAAATTAAGCTTTTATATTTTCCCAAGATTCAGTTGCACAAGTTGCAAAAACCTGGCTTGATTGTTATTTGGTGTTAGTGCTCCTCACGGGGATCCACACTGTGACCAGACAACATCAAATATGTTGTTTTCATCTTGTTTTGTTTTTACTTTATTAGCACTGTTGTAGATATTGAGTGTCATTATTTTTTTTTTTAAAGCAAATAATGTATTAGATAAACAAAACAAGACATTTTAAATGAATTGACTCCTGTTTTCTCTTCAGCTAAATGGCAAAACATTGAATGATTAATCTCATTGACTTCATAGTCTTTATATATAAATTTCATTCACTGTCACATTTAATAAAAAGCAGCAAGTTAAACACACTGCTGGCCAAACCACATCACTGTAGGTTTCAGTGATGTTTCTGTTATTCATGCTGTTGGGAATAAGCCACATATGGAGATACGCTTAGCCCTTTTTTTTTCTTTTCTTTTTAAAAGGACATTGTTACATTACATTATTGTCATTGTTAGAAAAATAGGGCACGCTGGGTTATTCCATAGATTCAATGACACACAATCTAGCTGTAAGATAAAATGTCCAACTGAGCCATGTTGTCAGTGCACAGCTGGGTGCTACTCTGTTAGGGAAGATTTTTATTGTGACTATGGAGGCACAGAGTTAGATTCAGTCTCAACACGTCGCCTTTGAAGGGGACGCGTTAGGATAACGCTGTCAAGTACGATTTACTGACTTGCACGGATAGCGCACAGGCACATATAGCTACGTACATGCTGGACTGACATACTTAACTTTTAACACCACTAGATGGTACCAGAAGTAGTTTGTTTGTCAAAGTTTAACTTTAAGATCATCCTTGGTTTACTGCAGTTTAAATAACAATTTATTGAAGTTTCAGCAGTTTATATATATATATATATATATATATATATATATATATATATATATATATATATAGAGCCAAATGTTTTCTCCCATCCAAATAATCGGGATCAGGTATTTAAATCACTTCCAAGGCAACAAGTGTATAAAATCAAGCACCTAGGCATGCAGACTGTTTTAAAAACTATTTGTGAAAGAATGGTTGCTCTCAGGAGCGATAATTGTTATAATTATTAGTATTTTGATTGTGAGGTTTTACAAAGTTCTTAGAAATTCAAATTAGTTATGAGATTATATATTATAAATCCAGCTTCATGGTGTTAAGTTGATCAGTTTTAGAGTAGCAGTTTCTTTTCAGCAAATTTGACCATTTTGACCAAAATTTGTAGTGCG
Organism: Xenentodon cancila; assembly: GCA_014839995.1. Classification (NCBI taxonomy): domain Eukaryota; kingdom Metazoa; phylum Chordata; class Actinopteri; order Beloniformes; family Belonidae; genus Xenentodon; species Xenentodon cancila. The sequence continues at coordinate 7,582,544 of CM026200.1, forward strand.
GCTACAGTCATGAAATTGAGTTTATAATTTTTTCTTTGACAAGTGACATTAGTGATGCCATAAAATTTGAAAAAGAGAAAAAAAATGTATAGCAGTTGATATGGATTGCCCACGTAACAGAAAATGCAACAACATTTTGTCAATCTACTCTCTTGTGATACACATTGCCCCAACAGCCTCCCTTGCTCTGCTTCAATCACGTATTTTGAAACAGTGTTCACATCCAGGGGAGATGTGCGCACATAGAGAAATCTTAAATGCACCCCTGCTTCCGAGGTCTTGTGCTAAATGTTGTTTTGGATGTATTCCTGCCATTGATCGGAGTCTGGCTGCAGGGGTAGAGATGGCAGCTGGGAGAGACTGCGCTTCCGTTAATGAATTCATCCAGCTCTATCTTGCCCAAACGGCCTGTGGATACATCATATCTCCCAGTAAAGAAAGCCTGTCTCCGCTCTGCCTTGGCCCTCATGGACAACCACCACTGTTTTTAACACTTCACATCACCACACAGCATTGAATTTACATCTGCCTGCACTCTCCCTCTTATGACTTCGGGTTTTGTACTTGAGAGCTGTCAACTTTGCACTATTCTAAAATGCCCCTCTTGTTGCATTCCCCATGTCTGTATTCAATTATCTGGCTTCACTGTCTTTGGCGAATAACTGATTATGTCCAGTGAAGTGAAGGCCTTGCTGTTTGCTCTGCTCTTGATTCTCAAAAGGGCATTTTTTTGGACTTGGTTTATAGTCTAGGAGCACATAGGAATAGGTTTGTTTGGGAGGTACACTGTAGTGAAGGTTAGAGGCTTTAACAGTTCTTTTGCAAAATGCTGTCTTTTCAGGACTTTCAAAAGCCAGAAGCAAATTCAGCGGCACAGCAAGCTCAGTGGAGCTGAGCAAAAACAATTATGGGTCAGTTAGACCAAAAAAAAAAGAAAAGAATAAGAAAAGAAACAACTGCAATGTTTCAGATTGCTCTTGTTGCAAATATATTCCACATAAATACAAAACTAATTGATTCATTTATTTGAAGCCGGTCTTCCGTTTGCAGATTATCAATCCCAGTGGGGTGCATTACACTGTTTTGGTGGCACAGTTTTGCCAGGTTAGTGATGTATAGATATATAAACACATTTCATAAACACTGGACAAACCAGAAGACATTAATTATCTAATTTTAGTAGAGTATACATCAGATAAACAATAACTAACATATTTACGGCATAACTACATCTAGATGCAACAAATAACTGCATTACGGGCCTGTGGTGATCGTCAATGACGAGATTATCAATAAGCTACAAAGACAGTGAACTAAGCCAATTTCCCATTATCTATATTTAATTTAGGACAACTGCACAGCATTCTGGAATGGCTAAACACAGATTAAGTAACCAAAATTGCGCGACGTCATGTCTGCTGTGTGTGTTAAATTTAATATAAATCAAAAGATTTCTAATATCTTCACACACAGAAACATAATTTATTTACTTATATTTACTGTGAGACACAGTCATGAATGAAAATGTTATGAGGACTGATGGATGAAGTTCCTGGGCGAATGTGAAGAGAACCGTTTCATCGACCGCGTTCTCACCTGCCTCTCAGAGCCAACTGTGTTTTTATCTCTGCTGGCGCTCCCACACCTCGACACATGCAGCTGTTGGCTTTATTTCCATGTGTTTTCTTAGACTTTTTCTTATGAGTGTCTGCTCAGAGCCTTTTGCTGTTTCTGTTTGTTGAAAAGTTGCATTCTTTTGCTACTGACGTTGCCTCGCGTTATTCTGACATATAGTATAAAATTAAGCTGCATGTGTCAGAGCCGCTGCTGGTTAATGTGATTTAAGTTTTAGGTGTAATGAATGTAATGCAATAGCAACAGCTGGTAGGACAAGATGATGAAGGGAAGCCAGCCTGCAGCGTAAAACTTAAGCTGAATACTGTGATTTTCCTTTGAGGTCCAGTGCTGACTCATTACGCCACCGGACACATTATTAATTTTATGCAGGATTTTCAAAACATGTTTTGTTTTTACACACTGTGAAGGTCCTAAAAATGAAACTACAAACTATTCTGCCAATATATTATCAAGGCTGTAAAGTAGGTTTATTGAAAATGCTGGTTAAAGACTTTTATTTCATAGATACTAAAAAGAAAAGATAATTGGAATAAGGATATTGTCTCAAATTTTAATAAAATGTCGAAGAGGGTGACATTTTCCTAAATTAAAACCTTAGAGTCGGATGCAATCAAAAAAAGTACACATATTGTTTAAGATTCAGTGCTAATTTTCGGTGTTTAAAATATTTTGTTTTGTATCACTACAACAACAGCAGCAATACTGTGAACCAGGACAACTGCCACACAATTAGCATCTTTCATACCTTCTCGCACACTACATAATATTCTGTGTGAATGTGGGGTGGAGGGGGATTTCTTGGTGTATTGAGCATCTTTGGTAATGCATTATGTCTCGGATAATTGCCCAGAAAGTGCTTGCTCCAAAAGTTGACTTTCTAACCTCTGATATATTTTTCTGGGGGTCTTGGAAGTGGCAAACGGTAAGTGCCAAGCTTTGTTAATTACATGGATAACACATGCACTTGTCAAATAATGGATATGGTTTGCAATTTCAAGTTTTAATAATCAATTACTGGCAGTAATTCTCTGTGGAGTCACAGTATAGTCATTAAATCTTACAAGGCAGGATGCATGCATTTTCCAAAGCCTTAGTTTTAAAGTCATGAGGGAGCTGGGCCTGCTTTAATCAGATGCATTTTTTTTGGCCTTTTTGTTGTATTTTGCAGCAGATACAATAAAAATTTAAGACAGTGAGTGATGAAAGGTCATTTTAGTGCATATTTTTACAAGAACATGGAGAAAGTTGTTTTTGTTTTGTTTTGTTTTTTTTAAAACACCTGAAACACCTCTTTATCTTATGACTCTAAGGTGTTGAATACAATATCATTTCAGAGAGAGAGAGAGGGAAAAAGTGTTTTGTGGTTGTAATAATTAATTATGATGTTTTTGTTTCATTTTTGATTCAGTGTTTTGTTTTCTGAAATGTGGCTGTGCCTGCGTATTTTCTGTTCCACTGTTTTTTTTTGTTTTTTTTTTGCTTTTTTTTTTGAAATTCTGTTCTGCTTCTGTTGTTTTTTTCCACCTCAGGGCCACCATAGCATCTGGCCTCTTTGATCCTTGCAAACAAGTAGTGCTATTGAATCGGTGTGTCTTATACAGCAGGGATTCTTTTATTATATTTTGAGTCCACTTTAAGAGCCGGTACACTGCAGAGGCTCTTCTTCACTGGGGAGAAATTAATATGGGAGAACTGGCTTTGCTCTGAGTCCTATAGAGGCCACTTCCTCTTCTAATCCCCAAAGACAAACCACTGCTGCCCAGACAAAGTGGTAACATACCAACATAATATCAGCCATCACACATAAGAAGATGTAAAGTGTTTAATTGCATCTGTCTTTAGTACAGACACATTTCTCTCCATGATAACTGTAGGTGGTGACAGTTTGTATTGTCTGAGTGAGAAAGATAGAGTGTGGCCTTTCAGAATTGAACAAACAAGGAATTTGAAGTGCAGTACCCTGTGTGGCTGCCCACCAGCTGAATAACACCGAGGCAGTCCTCCATGTATAACCTGCTCACTTCTTCCTGAGTTTGGCAAACGGGCCGCGGCTCAGCAGGGAGGAGCTCTTACTTGAAGGCAGACAGCGAGTTATGGACAGCAGGAGACGCAAACCACAGCTTCTGCTAGTGATGGACTGATGTTTTAGGTGATCAAAAGGATGGATAAGAGAAGGAAAACGACAGGGGTAGAAGCAGGAGGAGGTCTTGGTGAGGAAAAACATTTTGGGCAGGAGGTGGAAACACGTGAAAAGAAAAAGTAAAGCTGAGCTGTTTGACTAGAGATGAATATTACCTTCCACTGTAACGTTCACTCTCTTGTGTTTGTTATCGTTCACAGCCGAACGTGTGGTTGCGCAGAGCAACTTCAGTACAACATGATATATATCATAGGGCAATTTAATTCAAGGTTACACAGCACCTATTGAAGATGATATATTGTCCTTGCTTTTTTTTTTTTCTCCTGCAAAATAGGTCGCAACACTCATGGTGACACACACAGATACACATGTCTGAATGTGCTCAAGCCCATTTGCACATGTTTTGGACTGACTGAAATGCTTTATTCCTTCTTTTTTTTTTAGGTTTTACCTTCTCTCATTTGCATGGTGTGCATATAACTCCTGAACAGGGTAGGAAGCCTTGTGGTAGAATTAGGAAATGGTCCATTTCTGAGAACACAGTGGAATAGAAGCAGAGCAGCATATGTTGGGATTTGAATGGTCAATCGATGAATAACCCAGAGCGATGTTTTTCCTGCGCAGATTGGCAGGCATTGTGCAGTGGTATCTGTGTGTATGTGTATGTATGTGAGAGAGCGGAAGAGATGGGGGCATGCAGGAGTGGGGATTCATCTTTCCCCAAAGTATTATGCAGTGGTCAAAAATATTTGCAATGCCAGGAGGTATTTTGAAAAATATTTGAAAAAATTCAATATCGCGCTGACCTTTTGCTGGGCATCTGTGAACAGATCCACTCTGTGTCTAATCTGGCTCAGAGTCAGGGAGGATCTGTGTTATTGTATCACGTTGGTGTTTGTAAGATATGTTAATCTATTCTATAATTTTACTTTGACATCTTTATTGAAATTTTTCTCCTTCAGTGTAAATCTCCGAGTCAGGTTGGCTCACAAAACATAGATCGAAATATTTATTTACATAAAGTAAACTACATTGAGCTCTGTATAAAACTGAACTAAGTGCTTAATTTACAATGGTAATAAAGGTAACATTACATGCCTTGCAAAAGTTTTTATTTTTATTTTTATGAATATGTATTATCTCTGCATCTACATTATATCCACCATCCTGCTCCTTATTGTTATTTTGTGTTCTCCAGCATTTACATGACATGTCATATTTATAAATGTAATTATTGCTGTAATTTGTTTTTCTTTGCTACCTGGTCTTACAAATTGAAAATGTGTCGCGACATTCAAAGCTACACCACAAGAGGGCAGAAAGTATCCAAACACACAACCTAATGAACTTAAACATTAGTTTAAGTGCCTACAACATTCCTGCTGTATATACCCATATATCTGTGTGACAGTGTCAGTTCAACACTTTATAGAAAATTAATTGATTAATCTTCAACAAAACAGTCAAACAGCCAACAGTTTCATTCACTATTGCCTGTAAGTATTTGTTTGAATTCTTTTTAAATAGCTGTAGCACTAATTGGGGACAGTTTTGCTGTCTACTCATCGTCTAACATTGCTGTTCTTCTCAATTTACCCCAAGTAAAAGCAATACGACATAAAAATAATTAAGCAGGTAAATGTTATAAAAGATTTTATTTTTTCATTAATTTTCCCTCCCTAATTCCGTCCTCTTCAGGGTCACGGGGGCCTGCTTGAGCCTCTTACAGCTGTTACTGGGCAGAAGGCGGGGCGCACGCTAGATAGGTACATCCCTCTACATCACATATGAGATATTAAATTAAAAGCCACAAAGAAATCAAAAATATAAATTTTTTTCGAACAAAATATAATAATTAAATCCTACAATTAATTGAAAAGAAATCTTCTATTTTAATGATTCAGGTCTTCTTACATTTGCAGAGAATAATTACACAGTGAACAATACAGTTTGTGCAAGAACTGAACAAATTGAGATGCAAGAAATGAGGAATATGAAACTCCAGCTCAAGTGTTTGCATGATCAAGTCTTCACACTGCAGAGCTGAGACACTGCTGACTAATCAATCATCCAGTGCTGATCGATGCTTGTCGGGGCAAATAGTTGATAAAGTTGTACTGCAAGCACAGGAACACTGTATATTACACAATGCCACTTATTTGTTATTCATAGTCCTGCAGAGCAGCAACAAAGACTAACAGATTTGATAAAACTAAAAACATGGACTCATATGGATTAAAATGCATTATCCTCCCTGAAATACACTCTTCTGCTTGTACAAACAGCGCTGTTAGGATACAAAGGACTTATATTTACATTGAGTTACCTCAAACGTAAGTTTGCATTACGACTGGGTGAATCTTCTGCTTTTTAACATCAGTATTAGGTGTTATTCTATTCTGCGGATACCATAACACAAAGCTAAAAAGTGCAGATTTAACAGAGAATTATTTCTAAAGCGTCTGTTGAGATCTCAGTTTGTCATTCTTTTGAACACATTTTTACTTATTTCCAGGAAGCATCATTGAGTCGACACGGTTTCCTGTCCCTACTATTGTCAAAAACCCCCCACAGAAACTTTGGTTTTCTCTTGCCACAACTGACGTCATCGGTTTATGGTGCTATGTCATGCATCAACAATGATGAAACTACCTCACAGAGCTACAGTCCAAGTCCTGGCAGAGGCAAGTAAATGGCTCAGGAAAGTAAAAGTCGGGGAGAAAACATCACTAAAGAAGATACTTTGAATGGTTTGTGCAGACTGCAGTTAATCAAATACTCCTTTGAATTAAAATGAAAATGATGGTTTGAAATGAAAGACTGTCTTTAATATATATTTGAGCATACAGCCTATAGAGGAACATTTATTAATAGAGTGAATTATCATGAAATGACTACAAGAACAAATGTAGAAAATGATGACACAGAGTAAACACATCACAGTCAATCAGCATTCATCATCACAGTATCTTGCTTTAAAGAATGAAAACAGGAGCATAAACAGTGGATGACAAGGACAATGCTTTTACTCTGGTGAAAGGAAAATAAGATGCTGTTGAAATTATCAGCTGTCCCTCCGCTGCCCCCTCTATCATCGCCGCGAGGCTTTCTCTTCCCCCAGATAGAGGCCAGCGTGAGATACAGCTTGTCCTTCAACTCGGAGATTTACAGCACAGCTCACAGACTTTTTTCAATTCATCAACGAGCCACAATGCATACACATTCCGGCATTGATCTTATAGACACCAGCGGTATCTTGTAATCAAACATCATTTGATGTTACCAAAAAAAAAAAAAGAAAAAAAAAAAGTGTTTGGACAATTTAATAGACAGAGAGGGTTTTGAGAGCATGCTATTTTTTTGCCAAGCGCTTCCTTTTATGCGGAGGTTGAATGCAGGCTAACGTCAATCATGCCTCCGAACCTTAGCTCTGTGCTGCTAACTGCCAGTTTTTGGCCCTTATTATAACACAAGTTAATTGAATTTCAGTTCAAAACTGGCTTCCAGATACTTCTGCGTGTATAAAGGTACAAAAGTGATGGAGCAGGTGTAGCAATATTTGCACTTAAGAGTATTTCCACAAACCATCAGCTCGCTCTGGTCAGGCATTTAAGAGAATAGCTCCAGCTTTGTAAACCCCTTTCATTTATTGCTGGACGGTTTCCCATCTTCCTGTTTTCAAAAGATTCCTCTTTGACCCACATACACCAACATCAGAGAAAGAATTCAGGCTGAGCTGCAGCACATTGGTTTACTTGGCTCGCTAAAAGATACACCAAGAAATGGGATGCGGACAAAATGCCTATGACCTCAGACATGCCTGCACACTAAATGGAAAGCAAAGCATCTCTGTCCATAACAGGCTGTTGAACACAGGGATCACAACATATTTATGTGTAATGGTTTGCAGAGGTGGTCAGCTCATGTTGGTGGAGTAATTGCTGTCATATTTCTAAAATGAATAAAAACACGGCAAGAATTTACCAGTTATGATCTTTGCAGATGCATTTTTGTGTGTTGTTATGGTACAATTATCAAAAGGCGGTAGGTAGGGAGTCAAAACATAATGAAAGATGTAATTTATAGTTTAAATATCTGCGATGATTTCACACAGTTCTGGGACAATATTCTGCTTTCGAAATGAGCTGCTGTTTGTGGAAGCGTAATATCGCCAGCTGCTGCGCTTGTGAACGTTCAACAATCAAAAAATGCATTTTTGGGTGTAAACATATGTTCCTGAGTGTCCACGTGTTTTTAGTTAAGTATTTAGTCGCTGGTTAATGCATGACATGTTCTCCTTATGAAACATAGAAATAGTGTTGTGGACCCAGGATGCAGACAACAGCATGTTGCTGTGATTGTGCTGCTAATACAGATGTTCTCGTCGATAAATAAATTATACTCTGCTGTGCTGGGAGATGCGTATGACTGCTAGGTTGTTATATTTACTGTTTACTTTACCACTCTATACTTTGAGCCTCAAACCAAGTTTCATTAGTTTGATGGTAAAGATCATTTCTGTGATGATTATTATTTGGCAGGTGATCTGATCTTGATCAGCCTTAATATTTGAAATGTCTTCACTCTGATTATTCCAAGGACAAATGAAACTAAGCTTTGATTGTACTCCTCAGCAAAGCTCCATAACAGGGAATAGGGACTCCCCAGATGTCTCCATATGTTTGGCCTTTTTAAAATCTGTATGCCGTTGACAACTCGACGTCGTCTTTTAAGAATCTTTCAGCTGTCCACATATAAGGAAACAAGCGCCGACTCCCAAACGCCTCCTCATTTGTTGATTTGGTTTAGGGGCGTTTAGGAGCTGGACATTCAATACGGGGTCAACACAGAGGAAAACATCCATGCAAACTCACTCATATCTATTGTAAGTTAACAATGAACCAGTTTATATAACATGCGTGTCTTAGACTTAACTGTGGGAGGAAAATAAATAAAACAAAACAAAGAAATCCTTTGAAGGACAAGGGAGAACATGCAAGCTCCTAAGAGAACCACTACCCACACCTGAGAATGGGATCAGGACCCCTGAAGGCATTGTTAACCACTGCACTTCTTTAAAAAAACGTTTTCAAGTTGCACAAAGCCTGAAAATCCGAATCAGGCTGATTTGTGGCTGTGCAGCAATAAAGTCGGAGCGCAACAGCTCCTGATAAAATGTATGTACAGAGGCAGATGCTGACTGATTCATCTGTGATGAGTTGTGTCCAACAGCTGCAGTTGCAGCTGAATGGTTTGTTCCTTTAGTAAAAATGTTTTCAATATTAAATGCTGCATATTTTATTGTTTTATTGTTCATCTTTGTAAACAATTAAAGCTGCACACTCGGGTGTTTTTGGGAGATTCAGTAGGACATCCTGTCCCTTTGAAAACACATTTTCTTTAGCTACTGATCATAAATAGTTTTCATACATTAAACATTTTTGACTGTTTAGAATTAACGTGTTAAAAGAAATGTACAACACACTGCAGTGATTCCTCTAAAACACACACATAATTTGTTGTAATAAATGACAAAATCTGTATACTTTAAGAACTCACCGTAAATAACGTGAACTACATGTGAGCTACAACAATGCGGCTCGTGAGCTCATGACTTTCTCACATATGAGAGCAACCCGGCTCTCCCTCGCTCTCAGCGCTCAGAGTCCCCCGATGACGAAGGAATGGAAATACACCCCATCAGGATTGAACACATGACATGCCCATGATATCATTTAAGAACCACAGAACAGACAGAATAATACCATGAATACATTTTTTACACTTTAAGTCAACATTGCTCCTCATCAACTTCCACGCGTTTTCTTTAAAACTCTGAAACGATACGCCGCCCTTCTGCTCCGTAGTCTGTATCGGCCATGCAGCTCCAGCTCTGTCCACATAGCTTGTTTTCAGTGTTTTCAATAAATTACATACACTGTCACTGGGATCATGTTAATATTTTGTGAATAAACGCGCCTGATCCAGCAGATAAGATTGTAATGTTATCACTTATATTGAAATAAAGATAACAAATCTGCAGAAAAACCCAGAACACTCATTATCTCTACCAGTTGCTACTGGCTATCCAGCAAACTGTTAAGCTCCTAATCTCTTAACATCTGATGTATTTCCTCTGAAACATACAGTAAAATAATAATAGCCTTGTCTTCTGTTGTATTTTTTCAGGGTAAATGGAAGATGTGATTTGTTTTTGTTGGTTTTTTTTCATTATTATTTTAATGCCACATCTATCTGTGAGACAATCAAGAAAGACGACTTCACAGGAACATACATCAAATTGGAAATGCAAACATGGATTTTGAAAATTATTTAAATATGTTATTTCCATCGATTCACTCAAGTTTTTTATTGCTGCAAATGACAAACGGATTCAAATGTTACTTTTGAGTTCTATAATGGCCACAGGGTTTTCCATACAAACCTGAGATTTTATTATTTGTGCTTCCCTCTGGAGCCTTGCACTGGTATTGTAAATTATTGGCCTTATTTCTGTTAAAGGCACGGAGACTGAGCCAGGACACCTCTCCTTCAAATCAGCTTTGGTGCCTCATAGACCGCACTGATTTCCTTGTAGACAGTCATGCTCTTAAGAAGTGATCACCCTGCTTCAGTGCCCTGTGGCTTAAACCGAGCAGAATGCTTCACTTCTCTTTCACTGGGCTCCACAACTTCTACCTCTGCAACCAATAAAAGACTAACTAGAAAAGAATAAGGCTGTGGGAGAATCAATCTACTCTAAGCCTTCCCTTAGTTTTCCCATCATTTCTTGTGTTGTATGTCATTTTGTATAGTAACTCAAAAAAACAAAACCCAGAATGATAGATGGTCTCTGAGCCTTTCGATGTTAAGAGAAGCCAGAGCAGGATGAGTTTTCCAACAAAGTTGAACATCAGTTGATCTTAAGAGAAATGTAAGCTTTATTATGGATTTAACTATATATATATATATATATATATATATATATATATATATTATGAATTCGTATATCCTTCTCATCATAATATACTTTTTTGTATTGTCACCCTACGTATAGTCACCATACATTGTATACTGCATGATGCTGTTATTTTTGTCTGTATGGTTTATACTGTTAATGCTGTTTTTCCCACTATGCTCCAAAAAAAGCCCCTCTAGAAATAAGCATAATATTCTATATATCTAGTCAAAATGGACTTATTTTAAGCAAAAATATATTGGGGTAAATTTTCTTGACTCTAATTATTAAAACTAGCAAAATGGTCTAAATGCTCTTCTAATTTTTTCTTAAAACAGCTTTTTTCTCACTGAGGCTTTAATTTATTTAGTGTACCAATTTTTTTTAACTTGCTAGCTATTCACCATATTAAAGTAAAAAAAATCTAGCTTTGCCATGAAGATGTGAAGATGAGAGATTTTTGCTCAACATGTTTGGACAGTGCTTGTGGTGTGCCCCAGGGGTCAGTATTAGGCCCTTTAGGACTGTCTGTCTATCAGTCTGCAGCCTGAGGTTGTGGAAAAGTTTGTTTTTTTGATGTCCAAAGATAAATGTAATCACAAATTTGATTATAAAAAAATACATAAATAAACATTTAAACAGAAAATACAAAGAAATCATGGCTACAACAATACAGTAGTTAAATAACCCGAGTTTCTTACCTTGGCAGAGGAGAAAAACCTACAATCAAGACAAATCATCCAACGAGCCAGCCACTCACCTCTCTTCAGGAGGGCTGTCAAAATGTATTTAAACCAGCTGACAGATATCATCTCTGCAGCATACTGGCCTTGCCCCAAGGCCTCAGTCCAGAGTCCAACAGAACCTTTCTGAAACATATCCCCTAGAAGGCATCTGACCAGATGGCCAAACCACCCCACTTATGAGAAGCAGTAGCTATGGTCTCTGCAGCACCTAGATGACTGAGCTCCTCACCCGATCCTTAAAGGTAAGACCCACCAACTTCTGAACGAACTTTGGTTCAGTCTCATTATATTTGTTTTCACTTTACAGATCTCTCTAGAAATTGATTGCTGTTATAGCAATATGGTCGAAGTTGAACCTTTCACGAGTTCTTGGTGACAGACATGCATAAGAACAATAACAATAACAAGAAATTACCCACAACATCTCCAAATAGTGCTGAATTTCATCTAGGTATTCTAAGCCAAATTTTACGCTTTAATTGTGCATTGGAAAACAATTTATTTCTCCTGCTTTAGTGGAGATTTAAGACCATGTCATTAAAAACCTCTCTAATTGGCCACATCTATAAGATGAACTAAACAATCTAGAAAATCAATGTAATTTATTACACTGTACATAATCCATGTGCACTAAAATAAACCTTTCAGGTCAAGCAGAGTTAAGGCACACAAAGATAAATATGACATTGCATGTTAAGCAATGTCTTATTATATATTATTAGATATTGGTAAGATATAAGCACATAGTTGCTAAATGTAGAGGAAGAGCCAAATAAGCGATCCATATAAACGTCGCTACAGTAGTCCAGTAGAAACTATTATTTCAGAGCTGTATTGTTAATGCTGTATCAGGTCCACATTCAAACATGAGCATGCATACTGTTCTCCTCCGCGAGATAACTAACCAGCAAACCAAAACCCCTCATGTAGTTGGTGACACAAAACAATATGAAGTCAAGCCAGAAAGATGACATGACTGATTTCTTATCCAAACTCTTTTATAAAACAAATGCACCTTAACGGGCTGTTTGATAAAAAGAAAGTTTATTAATGGAGCAATTTATGTTGCAGGCTTCACCTCTGGAATACAGTTGCAAGTGACAATGTTTTTTCTGAAGCTTTTACAAGTAGTCTATTTGGCAATATGTATTTTTCTCTATTATTTTACATATGCCAGCTACTGTAAAGCACCACTGTATTTCCTTTGGTCTGCTTGGCTCTATTCTGTGACTGCTCCATATCAGGGGATGAAGCTGTCTGTTCAGGTGATTGACACAAGCCCACATTAAGAGGTGGTTTTGGAAATTAGTCCGTAGAGACCCTTTGGAGCTAAGCTGGAGAAGGAGGGCTGTCTCTGAGAGGAACTCTGCCTTTTTAACCCCTCTCATTTGTATGCCGATGCGCGAGTGGCAAGCTGCTCTCTAAATGGCTGAGGCATCCTGGCTGGTACCCCCTCGACACGTTCCTACACAGACAGACTCCGTGGAGAGCTGCCAACAATATGCAGCCCAGAATCCTCAAATTACAATGGGCCCAATTAATAATCACATAGTTAGTTCATATTTTATAACTTATAGAGAATTCAGAGGAACAGTGTTTTTCCTAGCCATGACCAATCTTTACCTTAACACTCTGAACTTTGTGTTTTCTTTTCCTCAGAATGTTAAAATTTGGGATATTTTAATGATGTGGTGGCTTGACCATTCTTTCACCCTCTTTTCAATTCACCATTATGGGCAGATGTGTAAAAAATACATAATAATAGGACCACTAAGGGATGTTCATGAAATTTGAATGAGTCTTGAAGGAATGCACCATGAAATAAAACATATACGGAAATATGTAAAGCACTGCTTTTGAGCCAGTTTTGGACCAATTAAGGCCTTTTCAAATATGGAGCAGTTAAGTTAGAGCTTCATATTTGATATTTGTGTGTGTGGTGGGGGATTTAATTTTTTTCTTTGTGTGATTAAAAACTTCTCCATCTATGTAAATGTTCACCTCATATGTGTGTAATTTCTAAAAAAAAAAAAAAAAAAAAAAAAAAGCTAAGTTAAGTTAAGTTTAAGTTAACAATGTGGCAACAATGAACAATTTCCAGTGACAATTTACATTTATTTCATGAAGGATTTACTAACATGTCATTCTAATCCCAGCATGTGTTCAGTGTTTTGTTGCATTACTTTACACCTCCTGGTACAGGCAGAGTCAGCATGGTCTTTTTTCTGTCTGTCTAGAGCAATTTACTTTAGGAATTTGACGTGTTCATTTAAAAGTTGTTAATCAGATATAAATATGCAAAGCAGCTTCCCAATGGCTGCCTTTGAAATGCAAATCCAGGGTGCAAACAAAGGTAGGATGAATATAGGTTCTGATGCAGCAGAAATCATGGAGGACTATCAGTGTCCATGTCTCATTAATGTATTAATATAGCAGCTATTTTTCCTTAATGTTGTTTTTTTTTTTTGCTGCTTAATGAGGTGGATGGAGGAGGAGGGGTGGATGGGTTGGGTGGGGGGTGGGTAGTTGGGGGTGGGGGGTGTATGGTGGAGGTGGGGGTTAATTTAATATATTTGAAGTTCTTCCCATCATTTAAATCTGATCACCTTTTTCTGTGTTACATTGTTACATTTTACATAAAAATACAATGTTGCTAAAATCATCTTTGTGATACCAAATGACTCCGATTTTTATAGATCATATAAATGTATGAATGCAAAGCATTTGAAATCAGGTGGGAGGTTAGTGGGAGGAATTAAGTGTAATGCCGTTATTATGAAAAGTGCCCTGATATTGTATAGTGCATTAACTTAGACTGTGATTACTTGTGTAATTTTTATACACGGGCATTGTTTTAATGCAACATGAAGGGAAATAAAACACTCCTGTAATACATTCAATCCCATATATTTCTGTTAAATACAGTTCTTCTCCACAGTGTTTTGATTTATTGTGGTTTTGATGGTAAAGAACTCTTTTTACAGCAATCCTTTTCAAGGCTCTTAGGTAAAATGTACACCATTATATTGTAACATCAGGCATCAGCAACTGTTTGCATTTACATTTGACATTTCTCTTTTAAGAGGCTTTGATTTTATTTGTGATAGCGAAGCTGAGCGGAGAATTCATCGGGTTTGAACAAGGATGCATGTTAAATACATGTACGATAAAATATTACTGTGAATAAATGGTGCCATGAAGGGAAAACTGTAAAATCAAAACCTACCATTATTGTACTGTATCCCAAAATAATGCGATGCACCATGAAAATAAACAAATGCAAGTGTACTGTAAAGTTTGTACAGTATAGATGGTAAATGTGTCTCTGTGGTCAGTATTTTGCTGTTATTTTGAGGTCAAATTCTTTACATCGCACAAGAGACCTAATCAAACCGCTGAGGCCAGTTCCTCCTCTTCTCTGGTTGTGGAGTGCTACTATTACAGTTTGCATAATTACAAGTTTTCTGTAACACCAAAATCCGAAATGGGCCACTTTAATCCAAATGATCAGATCTACTGGCCCGAGCAGGTCCACCAGCCATTTCACAGCAGCTTCACGGTCATTTGAATTTAAGAGAGCTTTTCATCAAACAAAAGGACAGGAGCTGAATGCCCCAGAGAGCAGGAGGACTCATCAACATTTTTAACCATTTTTCTGAGAAACAACCATTTTTTCTGTAGTTGGGGCAGAAAGTGGCCAACAGGTGCCGTACAGGAAAAAACGCTTGACATTGAATTTCATTTCTATCCTCATCCACCAGGCTAAGTTGCAGAAATGTCCTCTCCCTTAATGAATTTCACCCAAAAAATATAATCATCCATCGTCTATACCTGCTTACTCCTTCACAAGGTCACGGGGGTCTGTCGGAGCCTATCCCGACACCTAGCAGGTGAAAGGCAGGGGTACACCCTGGACAGGTCGCCAGTCCGTCGCAGGGCCACATACAAAGACAGACAACCAATCACACTCACATTCACACCTACGGGCAATTTAGAATGATCAATTAACCTAGTATGCATGTTTTTGGACTGTGGGAGGAAGCCGGAGTACCCGGAGGGAACCCATACAAGCATGGGGAGAACATGCAAACTCCACACAGAAAGATCCACTGGGAATCGAACCAGGAACCTTCTTGCTGTGAGGCAACAGCGCTTACCACTAAACCATTCAAAAAATATAATCTACCATTACTATCACAATGTTATAAACATGCACTTTTAAACAACTATAGACCTACACTGACATTTTCATTTTAGAGAAACGAAACATGAGCTCTGTGTTCAGCATAACTTGTGGCATGTTGGCAGTGTGCAGGAGCTGTGGATAGCTAAATCCAGCAGGGCACTGAGCCACTGGTCAGCCAAAACTTTGTGGATAATTTGTCCCTCACTCTCATGTCTACATATTTCGAATGTTCAGGAGCAAAACTGGGATTCCTGAGTGTTTGAAGTACCATTTTCTGACTCTTTGAAGTGGAAAATAGGACTCAATTCCTGTTCAACACCTCTTCATTAACTAACCACCAAATGGTACAAAAAGTGCTTCTGTCAAAGAACTTTGATAACTGCATTTCTGTGCTTCTTAGAAATATTTTGAGGAGTATTTCACAGATATTTTAAAGCTTTGTATAAAAGTACGCTAGAACACTTGAAATGTCAAGTTTTGTGTAATTATTCATTGTGCCTTTCCAGAGGCTCCTGAATGCGGCGTAACCCTGACCAATCCCTTTGGAGAGGTGTTTCACTTCCTGGTGTGTACAGCCACTTAACCAGACTCACAGACATTAGCCACCCATGACTTTACTGCCAATCCACATTCGACACCCACTGCACTCCCCATTAAAATTTTACAGGTCAAAAATTTAAAAGGCAGTTAAAGAAATGTTCTTTTTCATTACATGTGACAAAAAAATGAATAGGTCGACCTGTGGCATAATGGCACAGTAATTAAGGACTCACGGTTTGATATAGTGTGACTGTAAATCAATGTAAGACTAATTAATCAATATTTTAATTATTAGACCTTGTAATGAGGAATTTGTTGAATTCCCGTGGATCGTGTTGCCACTCTGGCCTCCTCTGTCATTATTAGCAAGAACATTGAGGCTTCTCCGTGCTGAAAGCGCCATCGTCTTGCAATGGATGGTGACATCAAAAAGCTTAAATTCTCAACTTTTGTAATCTCAACACTTAAGCAAATCAAGAATAAAAGCTTTGATTAGCTGACTTTATCATTACTGACTCAGTTTTCTCTATTATTTTTCCCAATTTTAAGTTCCTATGAATAATATTGTTTTGTCATTATCCATCCAAACCCAATCCCAATAGTTATTTATTTTATTTTTTATTTGTCTCAGGTGTCTGTCGATTAAAGTTTCCATTGTTCTTTTGGTAACAAGTTCACTCATTCAACTTTGAACACTGGCAGCAGTTACCAATTGCAAGTTCTTTCATCGTTCTTCGGACAAGAAAAACATTGAGATGAAACTGATATTATTTCTGGGTGATTTTACTCATCTGTCGTCAGACAAGATCTGAGCTGATTTGAAAAAAAGTTGCTGCAATGACTGCAGTGATGTTGATATCACGTGCAGAGTTGTCAATTATCTTTAAGATCATCAATACAATTCCCTCAACTTGTTAGGGGATGTTTACTGGGCCCCTCATAATTGTATATTTATTTGAGAAAAAAAAAAAGAATCATCAATACATGAAATGAGATCAAAGAAACAAATTTAAAAAGTGCTTTTGCCTTCAGATTATAAACCAGAGAAAATGTAACGCAGTGAAGTGAGTGTATAATCTTTACTCTGACATTGTAAACACATTGTAAAATGTCCATAATTGGTGATGCAGAAGGACTCTGTATTTCTGTGTGTCAAACTTGTCTAAAATATCTTGAGACAAGGTTTTCACACGAGCAGCCGTTATTGTAAAACTACAAAAATGCAATAGATTGGTCAAGTTAAAAACAGCAACTAAAGGGGGTGGGACTTTTTAGCTTGATCTGATTATACCCCCCCCCGTTACATCCGTTGATATCTGTTGAAACAAAACATCAACAAAACCCAGAGCACCAGCTCATACCTCACCCACCGTCCAGTGTTACCTGAGAAAAGTTTTCCTTCAAAAATAAATCACAAGTTTGTAAAGTTCTATAAATTGTCTGTATAAATTGCTCAATTATTAACTCAATTATTCATCAGCAATTCACTAAAAAGGGGAGAATAAAGTTTCACGGTCAAGTTGATGAAAAGGCTGTTTCTAAATTCTGTCCTGGGACTTCAGTTTTTAGTTTGAAGCATTAATTATTGGTGCTCATGAAAAAAGTCAGTCTGGAGCCCTTTTGTGGGGACGATGACTCTCGACATGTTGCTCTATCCTCCAGTTTGCTGAAGTTTCTTACAAGTACAATGAAGGGTTGGTTGGAGGTTCTAGTTTGCCATCTTCAGAAATCTGAATTGAAATTCCATCCCACACATTTTCCACTCACTCACTCACTCACTCACTCACTCACTCACTCACTCACTCACTCACTCACTCACTCACTCACTCACTCACTCACTCACTCACTCACTCACTCACTCACTCACTCACTCACTCAATTCAGCTGTGATAGTTCTCAGTGCGACATGGACTCATATACAAAAGCAGATAGGGATATGCTACTGTCTAAAAAAAGTATAACTATAATACTGGATTTTGTAAAGGAGTACAAAACACAGCTATAACACATTTTCTGGTGATATTCAGTTTGCAGTGGTCTGATCTTTGGATAACAGTACGAGTACAAACATATACTAACCAACACATGGTGATAAAATCCAATTCTGTTTCTTTGCATGACCGGAAATATTCTGGATGAAAATAGATGAAAGGGGTTAATTGTACAGCACCCAAGTTTACTTGTGCAGTTGCTATGGTAACCAGCGCATATGCACATAGTCAGAGATCACTTGGCAACCATTTGGCTTGGCAGTTACAAATAAATTTTAGGCTGACTGTTAGTGGCACCTTTCCTTTGTCTACTTATACATGTTACTACAAAGAAAAATGAGATTTTGGAAAACCTACAGTGACATTGTTCTCAGAAACAGTTGAATTCTTCTTTTCACTCTGATATGATCCATGCAGGTTTTTTTTAGTTTGAACAAAAAAAGCATTCATGAAAAAAAGCCCATATTATGTACAATTTTCACATTTAAATGTCCAAACATAAAAAGTACACCCATTTATTATCTTTATCAAGTCTTTACTTACTTTCCTGCGATGTTGGAACCTAAAGAAACTGCAGTTTTACTTAGTAAAACTTTGTATAACTTAGTTTTTTGTCAATACCGTCATATAGCTTTTGCCGCTTTTACTAAACTAAATTGGAAAAATAATTAACATGTTATTGCATTTTTTTCTCTACTTTAACTTATTATCATAAACTCTATGTCCTTCATTTTTTAATATAGTTAATTTATTGATAAGGCATTTTAATCTTGATCAAGATTATCATGCCGTGCAGCAAGTGACTCATCCCACCTACCAGGCCAGTGCCTACGGTTGTGACTACAGCATGTTATGACTACAGCATTCAACATCATAAAGTTATTTGTAGAGACGGGAAATAATCTGACAAGACCACTTATTTGCAGAATTGGACATGTCAGAAAATCAGGGAACCAAGAGAAAGGGATTTGCCACAGTGTTTCATAAATTAAAGTTTTAAATGATTTTGAGCTGTACAAAGCTCTTTAACCAAGGGATCTTTCTTTGTTTTTACAGTTTTATAAAATAAAAATAAATACATTTCTCATGTACTTGTACATCACTTTTAATGTATTTAAGCTTTGTTCTTCCCTCTGGACTTGTTGTAAACCACTTTTAACTACTTAATACTTGCACTCAGTAAATAAGTTGCATGTGCACGCTTGCAGAGTTTGCAGGAATTGGACTCAAGATGCTGCAGATAAGGAAGGAAGGAGTTGTTTAACAGAATGTCCTTTTATTTTGAGGATTCATCCAGAAATTCAAAGATAAGAATCAACATGTTGATGGTTGAGCACAAACCAGCAAAGGAGGAGAAGAAAACAAGACAGTCACTGTTTTCAAAACTGTACTGCACTTACAATTTAGTATGCAACATTATGGGATAGTATGGTATGTAGACTGGTCAACTGAACTCTAGAAACTTTCCCAAAAGTAGCAAAAATACAAAAATGGTGGTAATCAGATTTGAAAAAGGACAATATATAGATGAGGACAAACTCATAAGGCAGCATGAGAAAGGTAGAAATTCAATTCAATTTTATTTATACAGCTTCTATAACAACACAAGTTGTTATTTTAAGTTTCCAGATACACAGAACACGACCCCCGAGCAATTATTACATAAACAACGGCAGGTAAAAAACTCCCCAAGTGGGAGAAAATCCTTAAGCCAAACAGTGGCAGGAAAAACTCCCCTTTAGGAGGGAAGAAACCTGGATCAGGACGTGGATCATAAGGGGGGACCCTCCTGCTGAAGACCAGCCGGGTAGAGCAGGCAAAGGGGGGATCAGAAAGAGAGAAGGAAGAACGGAGAGAGGAGAGATACAGATACACCGTCAAAGGTACAAAAGACAAGTTACATAAGTATAACTAGAGGGGAGAACAGAGAAAGTCATGTCAAGCCCAAATTAAGTGCTTTCAAAATAAGAGGAAATGAAATTTAACACAAAACACAAGTCCAAACAACAAAAGAGTAAAAATAAACCAGGGTTAAACCTAAACTAAACACAGGAACTCTAATGTTAGCTTCAATATCGTTGGAAGTTGGAAATTAATATTCTCCTGTAAGATTTTAAGCTATTAAATCAGAATTAAATGATATAAGAATAAGCACAAACTAAATCTTTATATTTTAACCATCATTATTAACGTGCCCACCCCTTTTGTACATAACGCAGTCACTTTAGGCTGTTTTTCCCTTCAAATATACTTATCTGTCTCTTAACAAAATTATGTTGCATAAATATGTCTATCATCAATTTAGGCTTTACTGAAAAAAGAAAAAAAAAACTCCTTAAAATGGAAGTTTTGTTCTTTGCCATTGAATGTATGTGGAATGACCGGATGTCCGCTGAGGCAGCTGATGTGAAACTGAACCATCCAACAATACGTCCAACTGAGCCACGCGTACGCCAGAAAACAGCTTTTTAACCGCTGACCACAGTAGCGAGCGATATTGCATAAACCTTGACTATAAACTGGGGGGCTTCTTATTTTTTTTTTCCTTCAGCAGTTTATTTTCTGTTTGTGATTCCAGAAAAAAAAGACAACTACATAAACCAAAATATTGCAGCTTTAAAATTACTGACGTGCTGCTGTTTCCGTTCTCATGTATTTAGATGTGGCACGATCATTTTACATAAAAACAGCCTCGTAAGTGTGATTTCCAATACTGGAGTGGAAATCAGACGCTGATATGATTCAGGTATGATTGAGATCTATAAACGAAGCTCATGTGATCATGTCTGTAACACAAATGTTACTTTCATGCAGCGCAGCACCATTTGGAAACCAGTACATTTTTGTAACCTTAGTCCGACTTCACAAAATTTTTTACAAAAGGCTTTTTTTATTATTACATTTATATTAATATTAGTGACTCCTCAGTGCAAGGTGCTGGCCTGGCATTGTGTGGCACCTACGGTTCGGTGTTCAAGGACTTTTTGGCATGTGGGGCAAAACAAAAAACAAAAAAACAACGTGTCTGTTCTGCCACAGAAGGAAAGTGTCCACAAACACACTAAATCAATATAATCAATAGTCACCCAAAACATGAGGGGGAAAAAAATGCATGTATGTGATTACAGCTTACTTATAGTGTGCACAAGCGTTATTGCATCTTTGATTTGATCCAAAAAAAAAAGGCTACTTCTGACCAATAATTCAAATGCCTGTACAGTTCATGCGGTGGAAGGATCCTCATGATGTGACGCTCTTAAGCGAATATTCAAACATTCTTGATCATGGCTCTTGGACAGGCTTCCCCACCGAGCTGAAGCTTAGATTTTGTACGTATTTTCTGCTGGAGGCCACTCACTGTGCTGTTACACTGCAAAACCTCCCTCTTTCTCTTTGGTTATTCAAAGGGTTTTAACGTCTTCTAAGAGTGGTGCAGTGGGTCGGGGGGAGAAGGGGGGATCATATTAGCAGTGCTGTGAAGTGGAAGAACAAGCAAGGTTAATGAGCAAGAGTAGACGGAGCAGCGCTGACACTGAAAGACAAAGGCAAAGAAGGGTGAAAAATAATGCCTTTTATCTTTCGATGAAGCAAATATACATGGTAATAAAATAAAACCACACGATCTTAATATTTGCTTTGTTTCTGAAATGGAATCCCATTTTTTTTTTAAATTCAGACATGTAGACAAATGTAATAGCAGGACTTTCTGTGATTTGCCTGTGAGATGTGCTCCCCTAAATGGGATTACACAACTCATCTGAGTGTGGCCTGTGAGTGTCAAGCTACATCTTAACCACGACTGGAAAAACTGTGTGGAGCTCATCTCCGCTGAGGCAGAACTAAGATCTGGAAATAATCAGCTAGTGGGGAACATGAGAAATTCTCCAGAAAACACTTTAACGCCACTGGAGCCTACTGCTCCTCAAGATTGGATTCAGGTACCTAATCCCAGGCGGCAGCTGCCCACCCTCCCCCTCGCTTTTCTTTCATACAGTGGAGCGCTGCAGCCATGGGGTGTCAACGGGGGCAGAGAGACTGCTGTGGTTGGCACCTGCTGGGCGCTATAAATATAAAAATAACTGGAGCTGCCATTGTTAGTTTGCACTGTAGTTCTCTCTCCCAGGTCACTCTCTCTAGTAGGCTGTTGCCGACTTTAATGCAGGCTGAAGGCTTCTGCCATCACCAAACCATTAGATAAGCAAGGCTTCCAAATGACTCAACTGATTCCACTCAGCAACAAAGAACCTCGGCTGAGCTCCCAGAGGAAAGCTGTGGCTTTGACTGGTGCTTGACATCAAACCAGAGAACTTAAGATTTCTGATGAAAACTAGCTGCTTCACTTAAAATAACCTTTTCTAAGCAGTCAGAGATGTGTTGTCTTAGCAAATTAATTTCCATTTGTTATTTGGTGGAAATATAACCTAAATACAACCTTTTTAAGTGCAAAGAGGTTCAATTTAGACCGAAAGAACATATTATTCTTCGTAAAAACATTATTTTGCCCTGGCCTTGTGGGTAGCCGTGGTATGACATTAAGTCCCTGTCATGTGTGTCAGTGATGCTTCCAGACCTGGCGCCCCAGATCATGACTAAGACAGTAGCTCCATGTCAAAACCCCACCAGTCTCTGCAGAATTATAACATGCATAACAAAATTTAGCAGCTATCGTACAGGCTAGAGCATCCAAAGATGCTGTCTTAAGCAGGGCTCTTGACTGAAGCAATATATCAATGCAGCTTGAAGTGCATGGATTGCATAAAGAAGGCACCTTGTGGAGCTATTTATCTCGGGAAAGCCAAAGTCTTAAATATTCCTATATGAAAGGTCCATCACCCTGTTGGTTTTTCCAGTGGAGTATGATTTGGAAGTTTGCCCCCTATGAACAATGCGGGAAGGACTGGGATGCACTGCGCAGCAGCAAGAGGTAAGAGCACTGCAAAGCAGCTATAACGTCAATAGAATATAACTTAATACATTGTACATGTAACCTTCACCAAGTTCAGGGAACTGGAAAAGTAGTTAAGTTGCTGGATGTGTGCATTGACTAGTTTGGTGCCAACATGATTTTTGCCATCTTTAGCTCCAACTCATGTGTGTGGAGTTGAAGATGCTCTTGCGACGCTGTTTAAGCTTTATTGTTGCTTCTCGCTCCGCCACTCTCTTCTAACTAGATTGTACTCAGCAGGTATTGCTTGAAATCTTTTTTTTTTTTTCTACTGTATTTACTAAACTCCCCGAAATATAATCAGGAGATCTTGATGTCAAATCAAATCAGCTTTGACATCTGAACCAAACCACATCTGAGAGTGAGAGTAAGAGTTGAACCCGTGTCCTGGAAACAGCAGCATCACCTTTAATTTAACTGTGGTGGTTTACTTCAGGGGCTGGTGTCAGAGGCACACTTGGCTTGTATGTTGTAAATTGGGCAGGATGTACTCTTTAAAAAGTAAAAGAATTTTCATTTATGTATTTATTTAACCTTGAGATGTGTAGAGCATAACTGTAGTGTAAGAAAATAAGCTTCCGTGTTGTGACTTTGTCCATTGGCCTTTATGTTAAAAAAAAAAAAAACTATGTAAAAGGAGATGCAATTACTTTATAAGCAAAACACATTTGTTTTTGTGTCCTAATTCTGCATTTTAAAGGTTTTTTCTTCCTTCTTTCTTTGAATTAAAGTAAAAACAAATCCAATACGGACCCGTTTTTAAAGCCATGATGTGATTGTTTGTGTTACTGAGCTGAGCCTTGAATACGCAATGCATTTGATCCTTTTATCAACCTAACAAACTGTGCAGCATAAGAGAAAGGAGTAAAGCTTTAGAAATCCATAGATATTCCCAGCGATTGAATGACCTCATGAATGACGAGTATTCCCTCTAAAGAAACCAACACGAATGTTCCTTGTAAGGAAAATAATTACTTTAATACATGCAGTCAATCTTTGCATCTGACCTGGTCGAATTGCTTTAAGTAAAGCAATTTGCTCGGTGTGTCCCAATACATGCACAAGTAAAAGTCAGCATCCCAGCAGATGCCAGAGGGAAGTAGAGTTTTTGTTTGAAGATCTCCAATATGTGAATCGCACATTTCTGACAAAAAAGGAGACTTGACAAAATGCATTTCCTGCACTGTGCTGCATCTTCTGGCTTCTCATGTGAGAGTGAAGCATAGAGTTTGCGTTGTTTTCTGTCAGAATGACTGGAATGCCTTTATTCGTTTTATACTGAGCTGTTTGCTTTCTGGCTTTTTTCCCCCCGTTTTCTTTCATTCCCCTAGCTGTCTGACTCGGCTCTATCCCACACCACTGCAAGACGTGTTCTTTACAGATGATCTCCTCTGGATTTCCAATTTGCAGCGTTCTGAGTGCTAGAGGAAGCTGCAGTGGTTTAGCAGGACCATCAAAAACCAAGCTGCCCCCTCCGCTGTGTACAAGTGTGACACCTCCATTCCATGCTGTTGTCAGTTTATTGAAGAAAAAGTGGATTAATGTCAACTTCAGGGAGCCTCGCAAGGCAAATCGTAGCTTCAGACATGAAAGTGATTCCTGTTTAGATGGTCATCTGCAGCCTCTGTCAGAGGGAAGAAGAGATGAAACGCTAGAACTCACAGACTACACACACTAACAGGGTTATCAGACTGTCTGTTTAGAGGCAGGAGACTTAATCGCAAGTAAGCGGCATCAGACAACTGACACCTGAATGTGTTTATTTTCTGTGTATATTTTTTGTGGGAACCTCCCCCATGGCCTTCTCCTCCCCTTGATTTTCCCAGGAGACACCCTGCTGCGCAAACAACAAGGCTGCTAAAATGTACAAAAACAGCTTGATGTAGGTTTATGTCACCTTTCTCTACTTAAACAGTACATTCCTGGCCTACGCTAAAAAAAAAAAAAAAAAAAAAAAAAGCAATAAAAAAAGCAATAAAAAGGATGAATGCTTTTACATGCTTTATTTTCATCAGTCTTTAAAAACTAATAATCTAACTATACAACACTAACACAATCCAGAAATAACTGCGTAAAATGTTGCTAAAAAAGGTTGTGCTGTACATCAAAAATATTTCTATATTAGATGTATTATTCTATTACAACAATTTTATAAAGATAAATATGCCATCCGACTGTAGAAGCATCATTACCGATAAAAAATATCACGCTGAGCTTTTAATTTCAGCAGGTTTTGAAGGATTAGAAGTGGTTCAGCATGAGAGAAGGTGAAATGTGCCAATAAATATGCATTAGACTTTGCTGCTGTCTAACAGGTCATTCATATGTGCACGTGTGTTTAGGCTTCTCCTTGATAGTGTGCCACATGGCCAAGCTATTTATAACCTCTACACTGAGATCTGGGTGACGTCAGTGACAGCTGTCTAAAGATGATATTAATCTGCTACTAAACCAAATTCAGTCTGGTACAGAAGTATTTGTCAAAGACCTTTTCGGTGAGTGTGTTTTTCTTTGTTTTTCATGATTAAATGTGCAGTTTTCTAATGCTTTTCCTCTTTTTTTTTTTGCCACTTTCGTTTTGCATCGCATCGTGCAATTTTGAGCCAGAAACTACTGTGTTATCTATCCAGATTGCATACGTAGCTTCCACCAATAATTATGTTTACGAACATGATTCTCCCAGTAAGGCTGGTAATTAAGACACAATCTTCATCTTGTTTGGCTTTTGCAATAAATCCTAACTGAATTACAACCAAGAAAGTAAGAATGTGCCCCGTCATTTCTATGAAGCCATTATGTTGCATCCTGCTTTAATGATGGCGACAGTATATGAAACCATTAGAAGTGGTTGCTTGAAAGTTGTGACAGTTCAAGGGGACCAGGAGCCATAACATATTTAGAATGGTCCACCACAAGGTCGGTGTTTTAGTACCTCTCCATGTCTATGCACTGAAGCAGACAAGGATGCAACACATTTCATCTGGGACCGCTGGGGAAGACAATGTAGAGCCATGACATGTCTAGACGCCTGCTACTCATCCTTAGCGCAACGGCTTAGTAACAGCCCTGTGCTGAAATAAATCTGTGACCCAGTCTGATTATGTATCAAAGAACTAGCAGATTCTTTCCACCCCCAACTAAGCAATGCACCTCATCTGCTTTGTAATGCATGCATTTTACATTGCGATATGTACCACTGGCTCAGACTTGCCTGATTGACCTGCATTCCAAAGCCAGCCGGCTCTCTGCTCACCACACCTGGGGCCCGCGGCTGGTGTGTGGCTGTCACCGGCCATCGCCGTGCTATGCGATTGATGACAGCTATTCACTGATGAAGCTGTATTCATCATTCCTGTCCAGGGCTGCACTGACCAGATGGACCCTGACCATCCATCCACTGTCAGGGACACATCTGTTCCCGTTGTTGTTTAGAGTACTAACAAGTCACCTGCTCCTTGAAAGGCGGGTGTCAGCCACATAGGAATGAATGCTGCTACAAGCTGCCTGTTAAAGACAGAAAGAGGGAAAAAAAGCAACTATCTCCATCACAGACCGACTGAATCGCTGTTACTTGCAAGGGGTGTTTACTCAGTATGATCAGACAACTGAGATTAAAAAAGAAGGCATGTATTGAATAATTCTGCAATCCTGCAAGGATTGTATTTATTTTACATTTATTCTGCTATTGGTGAATTATTACTAGTGTTTGTATTGAGATAGAAAATCTTTAAGAGCATCTATTTTCAGCTCAGTTCTTCTATTGTTCTGCACAAATAAGAAAGAGAATGAAGATATTTTTCACATGACAATTTTTCCATTAAAGACGTTGTGTTTTAAAATTTTGAAGCATGTCTTAGAAACATTACATTCACAGTCAAAAGACCTTAATCTACAGTGACGCAGTGCTTTTATCGCTGAAATATCCTCAGAGGGCTGCAGGTTGTAGAAAGTCTATTTTTTGAATGTACACTTTAAAAAAAGACATGTATCAGACATTTTTCTTTACCAGTCAATTGAGTAAAATGCGTTCACAAAAAGGTGTTCAGGCAGGGATGTGGGCCTACTCAGAGGAGCTCCTTTTTATGTCAACTGAGAAGAAATATCACATTAGCTGAGCGTCAGGTATCAAAAGCAGATAATTGTCTGTGATCTGATTAGACAGATAGTTTATGTTCGTTTTGACACATCTTTTCAGGATTCCAGACTGAAAGGCTGGTTTAGCCCAGGTACAACAGCCCACGGTTGCCCTAAAGTAGATGAAGCTCTGCCTGAGGGGAGGTCCACGCTCTCAGACTTTGAAAGACTATGACCAAGTGCTGCAGAATATCCAATTATGATGCACGTAAGATATATAGAAACAACAAAGAAACATACAGTCTCACACCAAAGTAATCCCATTCAGTCGTCACTGAAGACAGATATAACTGGGTGCAAGTCTTTCTCTCTGCAGGGACGCAGGCCTCTGCTAGTTTTCTTTTTATTTCATCTTTGTTTTTCAGCTGTATCCTTTGGGCATAATCTCAAGTGCAAGAAAGTCACTATAACGCATAACAAAAAAAAAGAAAACAGCAGATGATTCCCCTGGGATTGTGTGGGTGTGTTTATGCGTGTTTTATAACTTAACAGCAGGGAAACGATTGATGAATCACATTTTATTTCTTAATTTATTGACTGGTTTTAACATAAATGTTTCTCCCACTTCCACATAATGTTTGATGGATTCAGTGAATCAATATGCATTTCTTGTCGAAACTCATTTTGATCTATTATTCTTATTTTTATTTATTTTAAGGAATGCAGTGCTCTTTACTGGCTCTTTACTAATTATTTTCATAATGCACTTGCACTGTATGAAAATAATTAGTATAGCACGTTGACGTTACTTGAACTCCTGTCAGCATACTAAATTTCCCAAACTCAGAAAGTCCTCAACATACTGGAAAGACAATGTAAAATAATTTAAGACACGAGGACAACCTACATAGCAAATTGTATCTATGCATCCACAAACAACAGATTATTATCACCTAAGCTATTTTACAATAGGTGTGCATTATCTATAAAAGGGGAAAAAATACATATTTCTTTGAGAGCATATGAATAAAACCTACACTTTAACACTTTAAATGAGAACCCATTTCTTAAATAGTTAAAACTGCGAAGCCAGAATTGAGTGCTGATTGACACTACAACGTACCGGCACCTAAAGCAGCGGCAAATTATATGACTTCACTGCAACAAAACGGTTTTACAATGTCATGAAAAACTGGGATGACATAACCAATCACCTTTGAGATATGAAAATATAGTTGTCCCCGCTCAAGATAAAGATAAAGGACGTCATGCAGGACTTCAGAGGCATGCTCATCCCCGCTGTTGTGTGTGCTCGCATGTGCACACCGTATGACCTCACAGATGAACGCTGGTAAATTTTTCAGCACTGTGGCTCGGGTCAGCTTTCGGGACCTTAGATGAAGTGGCTT
This sequence comes from Xenentodon cancila, assembly GCA_014839995.1. Taxonomy (NCBI): domain Eukaryota; kingdom Metazoa; phylum Chordata; class Actinopteri; order Beloniformes; family Belonidae; genus Xenentodon; species Xenentodon cancila. The sequence goes on from CM026200.1 coordinate 7,611,171, forward strand.
GAAAGGCCTATTTAGCAGGTCTGAGTTCATTAGAATCGCTTTGAGGAGTCCAAGTGTGTCCAAGGAAGTTCTTCATTGTCTTAAGACTCAATTGTAATCACCTTACTCAGCGTGACTGACAAAAAGCCCGCTGACTTGAATGAAAATATTGATCTTTTGGCAGGTCTCTCCAGATGACTCTGAGATGCACAATCACAGCTTTCACTTAAAAAAAAAATCTCTTCATCTGCCTTAATCATCTGATCAATAGTATGCATTAGGGCAGTAGCGGCTTTAGCCGTGCGTTAGGTTAGACAGCTTTCAGCCGCCTGCTGGGTCTTCTCTGTTTCCCACAGGAGAGGAATGTGCTGAGTAAAGCTGATCCGGCGGACTGGGGCAGCGAGGGCACGGTGGAAGCCCAAACAGCAATGACTTTCAGTTTCATAAGCTCCACCCAGTCCGCTCCGTCCATCCCCCACCCCCCTTTGGTGCCATGCAAGATCGGCAAGATTTCTGTCACCTTCAGCTATGGCAAACTGCCAAGTGCTTTTGGAACCAAATTTCATTCTCACAGCATCCTCTCGTAGCAGCATGAACTTGTTAATCTTCCGATAATTGAAGCTTTAAAGGAATATCACAACACAGGTGGTGGGAGATCAGGTGAATGTGCCCGATTCACAGTTTGTCACGTTGATAAACACCTTTTACACATCTAATTACTTGTAGATTCTATATTAAAAGATGGCAAAGGGAATGTTCCACTACGTTTCTTTTTCTATGTTCCACAATCAGTGATATTTTGTTTTAGAAGAATTTAGGTTATGTTGACTGCAATGCTTGAGTTTGGCCCAGTTACAGAAGTTCTGTCAATATTTTGTGTCAAAACACATCTTTCTCTTGGTAGCACAAAAATGGTCGCCTCACTCTGTGACCTCTTTTGTGCTCTCAAAGTGGAACTAAGATTGGTGACAGTACACGTCCCTGAGAAGACCCCCCCCCCACACACACACACACACACACCTACATACACACACCAATTGCTTGCTTCAACTACAGTGAAGAAAGACTGTAGTCAATTTTTGTTCTGGAGCCTTTCAGTCTACTTCTCTATTTCTACAAAGGGACTATTATCAGGACGCAACGCCAAAGAAAACTTAACAGAAATCTACAAAACACAGCACGCTACCAAAAAATCAGGATAGATGAAGATGCAGAAGATGGGTTGAAATGGAAATGAATGACTCTCTTAAAGGAAAAGCCAAAAGAGGAAGAAGAAGGATTAAAAAATAAAACAAAATGAATATGACAAACAAAATGTTCTGTCAAAATAAAAGTCTTTTATTGGACGGTAGTTAGTTGTCCCTGTGTATGTATGGCTGCACTGGTACAAAGTGCAAAGAGCAGTAATTCACAACAAAAGCTTTATAGATTTGACATGACTAAGTTTTCCCCCTCGTTACTTCTACTGGCATTCATCTGAAAGAATCACATTTTTTTTCTATGGAAACTGTAGAAGGCCACCTAAGCAGTTAAAGAATGCGGTGTGTGCAGAGAAACACGACTTTTATCAAGGAGACTGGGCTTTGTATCCCATTTCATGCATTTATTTTTTCCAGCTTAATCGCACAGTAAATAATTTTATCTGTAAAGATGTAAAGGACCATAACAGGATTTCAGTACAGACAGAAACTGTCACAGGATTCAGTGGCAAAGGGCTTTTGTAGCTGCACTTCACTTCAGTTGAGGTGGTCCGTGAGTTGTCATCCCAGTAAGCTAGAAATATTTGTGAAATGATCTATTTTAAGGCAAGTCATGATGTTATCCTGACCCTGAAGTGACAGCAAAAACAAAGAAAGAGTGAAAACAAAAAAGAAAATCCCCTTCAGCCTCAAAAGATCCTGACTTTCCTGTCTCTTAACCCATCAAGAGTCGGCGCAGCATACAGGTGCTGCAGTTAGAAGATATAATTGAACTTAAAAGTCCTGTATTATCTAGAATTTGTGATGTTCTTTTAAGATTTGATTAATTTTTTGTGACTTCTGAGGCGACGCCTTTCAAGATAGTTCAGACAAGCATCTTAAGCAGCATTTTATGATCATATATATATATATATATATATACATATATATATATATATATATATATACATACATACATACATACATACATATATATATATATATATATATATATATATATATATTCTTCTCATTCTCTCACATGGACTTGTACTGTCCATTACCTGACTGTTAATATTACTGTGCCTGACTATTGGAATCAGGTGTGTTGGAGCAGCGAACCATCTATAACATGCAGGCCAGTGGAGCTGGAGAACACTGGCATACAGGAAAAATGCTTGAGGGGGCAACTCCACCCACATAGATGTGACGCATTCAGTCATTCATCGCAAGATACCCCCCACCCCCCCACCCCAAACAAATTAAACAAAAACAAAAAAATATTGGCATTGACGTGGGACAGAGATGACACTGGACACCTGATATAGAGGATACCTCGGTTTTTGACTGGGTTTGTAAGAAAGACAATCCCTATTTGACATCTAAGCTCAGATCTAAGAAATCTCCACTTTTAAGCCATACATAGCTATATCAGGATTATATCGGGACACATACAACATTAAGAAAACAATGATTGAGATTGCTTAGAATTGGAGCCTGCAGGTGGAGATGGGCAGACTTTAAGAGTTGCAATGAGCTCAGTGGATGAGAGACAATAGAGGGAGTAATTGGACCAGACCATAAAGGGGGTGAGAATGAGCACAAAACGTAGCTTGCCTCATCTGGTTGAACTAGATACTCAGAGTTGCCTCATAAGTAAAGAGGTTTTTCTGATTTTTCAGGTTAATGGATGTTGCCAAGTGTACTTGGGAGTTGAAACAATCTTGCACACATGTATGTTAGAAGATAGTTAGAGTCAACATTACATATTAATTCAGAGGTTTCTACCTATAATTCTTGAGTATGTAAAAGTAGGTTAACATTTTCCTACGTGCTTTACTTTCCCCTACTGGATTATTGCTTTGTATTTAATCAAATGCAGTAAAATCTATGAACGCCAAACTAGTCCCTCTTCCGAACAGCCTCTTTTTGTTTGTGTTGATTGCAACTCAGTGATGCCGACAAGTGCGGACAAACTCATCAGTTAATTGCTAGGGGTATGTAGAAAGGTCACAGAACAATTAAGAGAAATTCAACCTGCAGAGAACAGCGACTGCACACAGCTGTCGCCGTCTTACTTTATGAAACAACTCACAAAATAAAGAAAACATGGAAAAAAGGTAAGACGGACCAAAATCCCAGCAAAAAGGACAAAGAAAAGTGATAGATTTCTATCATTTTTACATCCCTGTATAGTTTGCCTTGTTGTTTGGGATTAATCCACTCAGAACCACCTTAGCCAACACCTGCTCTACATTTCCAAGGTGTCATGTAGTTTTGTGGTGTGTGTCCAGATCGTGATCCACCTTCCCGCAGGGCTATTTGGCACTTTATTGCGCGTCCGCTGATAAGAATATAGAGATGATATGAATGTAAAGAATAAAGGAGCTCTGTTTTAAACCAACCGTGAGTGTTTTCTTGAACAGGATTTCTCTCAGTCATCTGCAGTGACATGGGTTTATTAGGTGTCAGAAAGTAAAAAACAAAATACTACAGGACAAATAGGATGTTTTTTTTTTCCCGTTGTCCTTAAAATCGGACTTTGTACTATTAAAACACATGATCATAATTCTGAGTTGCATACAAGATGATAATAAGACCGATACAACATCTTGCTGTAGTAAGACACAAAATAATCTGTGGATCCAATTATTTCTCTTCACATACATGAATATTTATATATTTTTCTATATGTTGATTTTTTTCTCTCGCAGAAATATCTATCAAGGTGCCTCTTTGTTTGCATAATTGTACTGTTTCTGTTACATCGTCTTCCTCAAGGCTGCATCTTGTTGGAGAAATGCCAACTGTGTTCCACTTGTGGAGTCCAACACTCCGGCACAGATATGGACTCACTCCAGAGCACATAGCGCCGCCTCCGAGGCATTGTTATTATCTGCAATTAAAGATACAACTGATGACTAGTGTGTGGCTCAGTATGGCGAGAGCCGCACAGATAACTACTATTGATACGATGTTGTTGAGAACGGGTCATCCAAACACTAACAACTACAGCTCTGCATGTCTTGGAGAATCCCCATGTGTTAGTTATATATGTGTATAAAGGACGCGGGAGTGAAGGCAGCTGAGTAGTCATTGTATGTATTATATGGACTTTTGTGACGGCTGACACAGATTTGACATGTGTAGCACAGAAGTACTAAAATGATGGCGCTTTTTTTAATGACAACCTCTTACTGATTTATGAAGTCATATATTGGAAGCAATTAACCAATTTGGAGTCTGTTATAAGTATGCAAAATCATCTAGCAGAATAATTAAAAGACTCATTTTAACAGTGGCAAAGTTTTTAGATATTGTACAAATAGGAAAGGATTTTATTTTCTACCTTGATACTTCTTTGTTCATTTTGACTTTTTTGTTTACCTTCTGAAGTTGTTTGGATTCAATCATATTTGTCTGTCAGTTGAAGGCCTCTTCCCGTTTCTTTCTCTTGGTTGTTCATTTTCCTGAGCAGAATGACAATTAAAAATATGTGATCAAACTTGAGCTGCCAACAAATGCTATTAGACTTTACAGAATTATTGAATGCTCTACATGGGAAATGGTTTATTCTCTTGATTAAAATCGAACAACAGGACACATTTGCACACAGACCCCAAGACATACTCGGGAAAACATGTTTGTCCTTCCATCTTTGCATTCCCAGTTCCCCCTCCGAGAGGTTAATTTGGTGCTTGTATTTTAAGTGGGAACTAAAATGATTTTCTTTTTCCTCTCACCTAAGTAAAACCAACCTTATTTTAGATTATATACGTTTTGGTCTTTTTGAGAAAAACACAATTGCTTTGAGGATTACACTCAAACAGACAAAAGTCTCTGTAATAACAAAGACATTTGTTTTAGTGAGCAGCAGAAGCAACTTGTCATGTGGCGTCTGTACCAACAACAACAAGATCTGAATCTTTCTCTACTTTTGACACAAGTGTTACTGTTAGTAACTTCCATTTATAATCAACGGTAACACCTCTTAAAGATGGGGACAGAGAGCTGAGTTGACGGGAAGTCAAGAAATATTAGAAAATATTGTTCAAGTGTGTGGATATGTAAACCTCCAGGTTCTGCTCCAAAGCTCTTTCCCCACAGCAATAAGACTCCTAAACTCACAGTAAACCCCCTTCTCCTACCCCTCTTCCCCGGTTTTGCAACCCCCTCTCCCCCCTCCTCTAAATAAATATTCATATATATATATATATATATATATATATATATATATATATATATATATATATATATATATATATATATATATATATATATATATATATATATATATATATATATATATATATATATATATATATATATATATCTCACTGTGTTCAGTGGACATTCTAATAGGTATATATCTAATGCATCATCTGCAAATTATTCAATATGTATATATTCACTGTATGTTATTTAAGACTTTTCTTTATTTATATCTCTGCTTAACTGTACTGTAAATTTCTCATATCTTATATTTATATATCCCCATATGCAAACATTTATTGTATTTATCGTATTTATGTGATTCTGCACACATAGCACATCTGTTATACACGTAGCGTATCTGTTATTTCATCTTAACATGTCTTATTAGTGCATCTGCCTTTGGTAACATCTGTTACTCCACCTCACTCAGCCATTGCGAATTCCTCATTACTCATGCTTCTTGGTCCCACGCTGTAGTCAAGAGCAATGAAATCTCGTTGCATTTTTGTGCCCTCAAAATGCAATGACAATAAAGTCCTCTTGAATCTTGAATCTATATCTCTGTGTTTTGTGTTTACTTGTCCATGTGCCATGTGTCAGAGCCCGTCCTCATGCATGGGTGCATGTGTATGTATGTATGGGAGATTCTGAGCATGAGCTTGAATATATGTTTCTATGTGTATATGTGTCTGTGTGCCTGTTGATGTGTTTTTTGATGCCCGTTCTGTGCTCCTCTGCTCATGCACAGGCACTCAAGAGACGCCCGCGCTAATGGAGGCTGAAGCTGTCGTGGCTGTATTGATTGCTCAGACCAACAGATTATTGCTCTGAAGAGTGACCCACAACAACCCACTGAGGTAGAAAGAAAAATAGAAAAAAAAAAAAAAAAAACTTTTCTCTCCTAACCAACAGGAAGCCAGCTGCTCTGCCCTGAGAAGCAACATGTTTAATTGTTTGTGGTGTTCTCCGGCCCCTACCGCTCAGGGCCCTGGGGGAGAAAGGCGAGCCCAGGGCCTGACCTTTCCCTTCCATCGCCAGCCTCATTCACACATAGACTAGGAAATGTATCAGTGCTCCTCGCTTCAACATTGCTCCAATTACCAGATACAAACAAAATTGGAGCCCTTATCAGCTGGAATAGGAACACTGCTTCCATGGGATGCTACCGGGCAGATAATGCACTGAATTCCACAAAAGTCAGTCGAATACACGAAGACTTTGGCAACTGCTGGATGTGACTATGACAGTAGTATATCAGTTTATGCTTCTCACTAAGGATTTGTGGGCTTACTAATTAAAAGTCAGACTGTGTTACAGAACCCTTCTTAAATGCTTACATTGATTGCTGTACAAATGTGGTGGGAGATGCATTACAAAAGGCAGGCCTGTGTTGGCAACTGAATACGATCCATCAGCATTCAACTCAGTAGTTTGCAATTATAATGAATATTAATGACTGTTTTCTCATACATAATATTCTCATTATGACTATACAGAGTAGAGCGGCCCTCCTAAAACAACCATTTATCATAACTATGTACCGGCAGGAAGACTGTCAAATACTGCAAAGATAAAGCCATCAGTTAGGCTCTTTAAACCTTAATTTGTTGGCATACACCTGACAAAACACCTACTGCTTCTGTGAAGAAATTTCATCTTCTACTACTAAACCCGCACATTTTTATATTATCATCTTTTTTATTCTGGACAAAAAAATTGTACTTAAACTGCCATGATGTTGAATTTTTCTCGCACTACCACAAGCATCCCCTAACGTCCGATGAACATAAGCACTAACGGAGCAAAATGAAATTCAGTGCTGTGTTTACGTTGAAGAAGAAGCCGTCTCTCCTTCCGTCAAACACCTTTTCCCGTGGGCTATTAAAACAGCAGAGGAGCCAGGCTCTCTCCTCGCAGACATTATCTGTGAGCGACTGAACCTTGTTTGGGAATTGGTAACGCGTACAGAGAAATAGACCTGGGATAGAACACCCTGGCAAATTCCATTTCACATCTGAAGTGGTCTACTTGTGAAAGATCATTTGGGTTGGAGTGAGTAAACAGAGGGGACTCCATCGCTCTCAATGACTTTCGTGTGAAAGCTGGGGATTACAGCCGATCAGGAAGTCTTGGTGCTGTTTGGAGAAGCATTGCTTTGCAAAATGAATCAAACTCCAGGCGCCGGGATTCTCCCGCATCTGATTCTCTCGCGTCTGTGCAGCGGACTCGTGGATGAGGTGGGGCAGGTTTGTTAAAGCGTCCCTGGCGATCCACTTCACCACATATTTAGGATTTACTTTAAAGTTTTAAGTACAATTTGATATCCATGTTCTAAAGTCCAATATCAAACAATTATTATTTGAAAAAAAAATAAACCGCAAAAAAGCATCTCTCTCTAATTAATAATTCAATTTATGCTTTAATAAATAACATTTTCTTTTTCTGGTGATGAGGAGCAAGGCCAACAGCTACTCAGAGAGCGGGTCATGACGATTTTTCACCATCAATAACAGCTCAAACCTGATGCATTTCATGGATCCTCAAGCGAAGCCCATATTAGATGTCTTTACACTACGTCACTTTTCAGTTAATTACTTTTTCCTACATTTTCCCAACTGCAGAATATTCTGTTGTTGACTGTAACACCTTGGACCACAGACCGCAGACCGCGTCCATGTTGATCTCTGCAGCAGAAATGACACGTTGGAAAAGAATGCACATAAGAGCGATCACTCAAACGGCTGTCCTCAGGACCCTCCGGTGTTTTATTTTTTTCTTCAGTGAACCTGTGAGTTGCACTGAGCAATTTTATGGCTTGAAATGAAACATAAATATATTTATTCTTGTGTAATGTACTATATAAAGGCATGTGGTGCACAAAAGCTCTAAAAAAATAATATTAATACAATATAATTCAACTATTACCTGTAAGTATGTTAAAGCATGTTGACTGAATACAACATTTTCACTCATTATTTGAGTTTCGTGTATAACACGTGTCTCACATACTGCATGTTTAACTACAGGAAGCTGCTCACATCTGTGGAAGATCAGTTTCTATTATTATTATGTAACGTACATTGGCTTTTTTCTATGGCACCTGTGCATGTCACCCATCCAACCAAGACTGCCTTATAAACTTGTTCTGATGTCATAAATATTTTTACATTTTGACAATTTTAAATGATAAATGTCACTCTACATAGTAAAGGTAAGCCATTCAAAATAAATGATTGTGATTAATTAACAACAGCCATGACAAACGGATAGGGACCGTAACCCTTTTTAAACAAATTGCAAAACGTCAAAAGCGTGTTAATATCAAAATAGGGCAGTTTAAACAGAGAAAGAGTGTAAATTGAACATATATAAGAGGCAGGTTTCATAATAATGTCTTTATATTTATATATTTTGTCTATATTTTCATATTTCTTTTCCTTTTTTTACTGTTCATACAATGAAACAAATAATCACATTGTACAAAAGTAGAAAGAAAACATAATTTAATTGAAAATCTACAATTATTTCAATCCATGTTTGTCAGCCAAACTAAAGAAAGGCGGTGTTGTGTGATCACAGAGGGCTTTTACATGGGCACAAAAGCACTTAAGTGTGATGGGCGAAGAGGCACTCAGTTACTGTAGACCCAGTGAAGCTGATAAAAACGGAGAGGCATTAATTGAATGACCTTGGCATCAGCGGTTTAAATAAGCAGATGGGCTTCAATATTTTTAAAAAAAATTGAGAAAATCATGAGTTATTGGGTTTAACTGTTCAGATGATTTACCCTGACTTGAATGCCGTTTTATTGTTCACTAAGGCAGTTGCAGTGAAATTAAAAACACAAAGCAAGTGGACCTCATACGTCAGTTACAACTAAGGAAATGATTAAATGAGGATTTAAATGACCTGAAGTTTGCGGTTTCTTTAGGCCAACAACAAACTTTGAACTGTGTTGATGTTAACGTGATCTAAAGTGCTACACTGTCCTCCGAACACATCAGGACAGAGAGCAGAGTAGGAGAGACAGACTGAGAGCCTAACCTGAGATAGAAACAAGTTACTGGTGGTGAATAGCTGAACTCCAGCTGAGGGCACACGCTGGCTGCTATGACAGATCCATCAAAGCAGCAGAGGCTGTCTCTCCTGATGTGGACTTCAGCATGGGCTCTGCCTGCTGCTGAGAGCCGGGGCCGAGTCTGCGTTGTCCACTGGCACCGAGCCAAGCCGGCCCTGCTACTATTGTCCTTCACCCTTCCAGCTTTGAATCCTTTTATGATACAACAAATTGTGATGCATTTTCAGTGGAGGATTTAAACACAGCTCCAGTATTAAGACTATTATTCTAAATGAATGGGACAGTCGCTGTAGAGGCCTTTTAAAGGACACCTATTGGGTATTTTGTTAACAAGGTATTATTGACATATCTGGGATTCGCTTTGGTCATAATGCCAAGAGAGCACAGTATTACAGCTCCTGTTCTAACCACGTCTTCACAGCTCTGATGACACCAGCTGGCATTAGGGAGTAAGTATGGGCTACTTGAGGGTTGGGAATGTTAAAACGACTTATAGTTTCAGATCTAAGCAATTATGACGGAGTTTTGTGCTCACAGCAGACACCCAAATATGTGCTCTCAAGTACAGAAAAGGTTTTTCTTTTGTTAACATTATGTCCTCTTTAAAGTTAATCAGGATCTGGAGACAGAAGAGAGGCTTTATGGAACTGTTTTCTTGCAGACCATATGACACCATGCTGTACAGTATGACTTGGACCAGACTTTCAAACACTCCCTGCATCATCTGCTCTATCTGCCACATCCACAATTACATTATTGCTGTTTCGCTCACACGAGCCACCGTGTCAGAGCTCTCAAAACCAAACAGATGGAGCAAGTTGGCAACAGACGGCACACAAATCATGGATCATTTGATTGGAGATCTTATTTAATTATTCAACCAAGTGGCCGTCTTGGATACGGCTCAGTCCATGTTGCCTACTGTACAATATGTGTAAGCAACTGTTACATTCTTCAGCTAATAAAGAATTATCCGAAAATGAAAGCTGACTGTGTCACATGCAGGAAATGTGAAATATCTGGAAGAATGATGAACACTTTGTCACTCTTTAGCTTTGATTGTGAACTGCTGCTGTAACCAACAGGAATTTTGCTTTCGCTTTTACTTTCTGAAACACAACACAGCAGTTTAGAGGAATAAACTGGGCTATGGTGTGCACTCTGTGAGTATATATATGAAATACTGATGCTTCTCCACTTCCACATTTAGGTGCAATGCTCATTTACCGGGAGCCTTGAGAAAACTCGCTGGTGAATCGTGGGAGAGGCAGCTGCAACAATGAGTCCAAATTACAATCACACCTAAAAAGACAAGGAATTCAAGCTGTGAAGTAAATTAAATGAAAATATGGTGTTGGCTGAAATACTTAGCAGAAAAACAAAATAAGCTGTATTTAACATTCAGGCACACCGTTGAAAAGTGACAATTGCTTATCTCCATGGAGATCAATAATGGCTGCAGGATCATTGTGTAAAGTGTCTGCAGGTTTAATGCAGATAGGATGTCATTATTATTTTCTTTCTCCTAATGACCATCATTATGCACGGACACTGATTGAATTCCATTTGTTACCTACGTTTGAGCCTGAGTGGAATAATTACCATTTAAGTATCTCCATTAAAATTCATCCACGAATGTTCATACTCAGACCTTCTTTTAAAAATAACGACAGTATTCATTGAATAAAAAATGCACGGGATATAAAACAGGCTTGCTTTTATACTTTAAGGATAATTACATATGAGTGGTATTAGAGCTTGTCTACTTTCCCAGTTTATACACTTTTTAAAGACAGCTACATAAAAGTGGTTGCTGCTCCGTTGCTATCTGTACAAGACACTCTCCTAATATTTAATTAAAATGGATTGCTGGTAAGTGTGATCAATATCCGGCACCCTTTTTAAATTGCTTTCTCAACCTCTTGAGTCATGTAGAAAATAAATATGTTCTAATGGTTACGTACATATCTTTTACATTTATGCTTTCATATCACAGGGTAAAAGGTGATTGTGTTGCATTCATATATGAGCGGATCTTTTTCTGCTGCTGCAAACATGGGTGACAGCTTTAAACAAGATTTATTCCCAAAGCAACCCTGTCATGGGTCTATACGCCTATTTCTTTATCCAGCGGTGCATGAATTCAGTAACAACAAAACATGTCACTCCTTGTTTCTAGTTCTACCGGTGGTCATCCTGAGTGTGCAGGCACCCAAGTGGAAGTAACTGTGCTTATGTTGCAGGTAAATAAGGCGGCGTCTCCCCTAAAACAGCCATCATTCTGTAAATACACAGCCACGGTTGAAGAGTGAGCCAGTCGAGGAGAACAGAAAGGGAATTTGGCCACACCTAATCAATCACTGACAGATTACGGCTAAAGCAACTTCCATACGCATTAAAGAGGGACAAATGCAGAATTGCAACTGAACAAGTTCTAGTTTTAAGCCAACAGTGGGACTTCCTGGTGATTTATCAAAGTCACTGCTGCCAGGCAGCATGCGTGTGTGATTGTAGTTCACAGCAGACAGAGCTGAGGCGCAGCACTGAAAGGAGTGTTTATGCCCTCAGCTGTGGCACTGTCAGCCTTGTGGAATTTACTGTAAATCACATTGCTTTTATTGCAAGATTTAGTACCTTATCCTCTTGTGGGCTCTATTCACTTCAAGCTTGTCCCTATTAGGATTTTAGCCTGAGTCTATACAGGGACTTGGATACACATTTTAGAATAATGTGAGAAATCAAGTCTGTAATTTTCTCACTTCTTTTTTTTTTTTTTTTTTGCACATCTTTCTATAACAGCTGACACTCTTGCAGCAAAATGTTTCTCTGCTGTGACTTTACACCAGCAAATGGGCATTTATGCTCAAAAATCTTTGCACGTGATGAAAAACTGTTAACTCTGATTGCCAAGAGATGCAGTACTACATCTCAGCAGATTATGCCGTTTATAGCATAACTGCATGAAAAAGCACCGAAAAACACTGAATCAAATTTGATTAAACTGTAATGTTGGAGAACGTAAACACAGTTTGGGGATTAAAAACCACTGCCGGTTTTAGGGCCAGTGGAAGCGCTCAACATGCTTGAATTCTTTTCTAAGACACCATGCCAGTGTTGTTGATTACCGTAAAGACAAGTCAACGAGTCTACAATCCACTGATCAGAGGAATGAAGCTGAAGATGCACGCTTGGGTCTGTGCAGCTGGAATCTCCAGAGTCAGTGTTATGGGCAGAGAAAATACAAGCCCAGCAACATTGCTGAAGTGATCACACATGACATAAGAGTCTGTAGGCAGAAGGTTAAAAAAAAAAAAAAAAGCCAGTCACATGTCATGTACAGTAGACCCCCAACCTCATTTCTGTGTATGTGTTTGTGTGCGACAGGGAGGAGAATATCACAAATCATTTTCATTCTCTTCTTAATCTTGTAAAGAATGCTTATGCAAGCACAATACATTTTAAGCACGCCCTACGTAACACTCTGCATGCAACATGCTTCTTTGTGGAGGTTTACAGTAAATAGGTTCATTTCATCCAGCTCAGAATTTTGTAATGGACTTGTCTAAAAGGAGAAAATAAAAACAACACACATGTCCAGTGGAGATCTTTTTTTTTTTTTCTCCTCAAAGTTTGATATCTGTCAAGGTTTCGAGTGTGTGATGGACATGGACTGTGCTCTCTGCGGCTGTGTGTGCGGGAGTCTTTATGATGCGTGTATTGACGTGCTGTAGCAAGAGTTCAGGGAGGCAGCTGAGCAAAATAATTTAGAATGTCCTGCCTGCTGACACAAGGACAAAGGCTCAGGCTGAACATGCCCATATGAGGAAGGAGACAATGGACGTGGCTACACCTGGAAATGCACTGCTGTTGTTTTCACCATGACCTCCAAAGCACACAGAAACGTTCACAGGGTGTTCCTCTGCGTGCTTGGACACTCTCTTTTGGTGGAGTCATCAGTACAAACAGGATACTGCGCTTTTATAGTTATAAAATGAGCTCATGAATACCGGCTTCCTCTAATACCCAGCAGCAGAATGTGTGCACTCTAAAACGTCCAATCCCTCCTAACTGTTTTCTAGACGGGATCATGCAGTAGCGGGTGAGCACTGCTAGAGTGTATGAGCGTTAAACTGTCATTCTTCCAGAGCACCGCGGTGGCTGCTCCGTTTTTGGCCTTACGAATTCTCCAAAGAGTTCATGCAGGTTGAATTAGCATGGTGCAGTCAAGGGAGCACTGAAGGCTGAATCAATGCATCACTCCCAGGGCCTTGGCTATGGAGATGAGAGGGCATAATGCGAATTTTGGTGCCAAAGCTCATATCATGTGTCTAACCAGGGTCTTTCTGCAGTCCCCTGTGGAAAAGGATTCACCTTCCACTTTCAAGGCTGTGCACGGATTATAGTGAAGTGCCGGAGAAAAAAAAAAAATAAGGCCTGAGTTTTCTGGGCAAAAATGAGATGAAATTCAAACGGATCCCTTTTTAAATGCCACGAAATATATGATTAGAGTCAAGGTTTTAATTATTTGCTTTAGAGTAGAGAGCAGAACAACTAGTTTTGTTCTACTTTTGATTAATGCAATATATATAATGTCTCTTATATCCATAAATAGACAAAACTGTGCAAAAGATGAGAAATACAGGGATTATGTCTAGTGCGAACATGTGATTTAATGGCTGGATTCATTGATTTGTTTCTTATCGTCCCGTCTAAGGAGTTCATATTAAGCTCATTTACTTGTTCATCCTTTCATTTTAGAGGTCTGTTGGAACACAGATGACATTACTATTCCCCTACAGTACTCTGCTGCAGCAGGTCTCGTCACTGTTTATCCAAAAACACTTCATTAGCTTCCTGTCTCTTTGAAGTCCTCATCGAATTTGACGTTTCAGTGTTTTAGTGTTATATGTCTTTTATTATATGTCACTTATCCCACAGAATGTACTGCAACAAAGACAAAAATATAATATCCTCTTCTAGGCGTACTTGAGAGATTGTATGTTCCCAGAATGTTAATTCCTTACCTTGCACGCGGGGCATAGACTAAATTTGTGTCCAATGACACGCTTTTTGGAAATTTAAATTGCAGAAAAGCTGACGCAGATTGATGCAGGACTGCTCAGGCAGTGGAGCTGACCAGCCAGAGCAGGGTGGGATTTCAATACGCTGCCTTCCCAACCTCTATTTTAACAGGAACAAAAACTATAAATACACAAAACATAAGCACCCTGCTAATCATATCATGGGTTTGCTAAGTGGTTACTGTTTGTAAACGCTGCATTCAAACCTGGCCTCCCCTTCCCAGAACTATGACGCTTTGGAATAAGGAGTCTGCAGTCAATCGCACAGCAAAACCAGTAAATCAGAGAAATGAGACTGATTATTTCACACAGGCTACATTCTGAAACACAAATAAACATACCCAGACCTCAGCATAACCCTGTGGGAGGGTACTGCATCATTAGATTTTATGTCAAAGTCCCTGTTCTGCTGAATGAGCCTGAATGTGTGCGTGTTTGTCCAAAGAGGAGACAGCGATTGAAAATGATCACTATCCTTTTATAGTCCTCACACCCACACGCTGTCATTGGTTGGTGTCTGTACACCCTGTGCCAAAAGCTTGCACACCAAAAACATCCAGAACACAGCAAAATGAGAAGAAACAAGTACACAAATATGCCTCCAAACTTGGCGGGCCACAGCATCTAATAAGGAAAAGGATTACTTTTGTAGGAGTGAATAGGTTTGATTTTTTTTTTTTTTTTTAATAAGTTATAAAGTTCTGTTTTACTTTCTATGCCGTTATGAAAATTTTCTCAAATGCTCAATTTGCGCTAAATGATCAGCTGATTGATAAAAAGCGGCAGACGGCAGTGACAAAGCAACTCATTCTTTGTTTTTGAAGGATGATAAATGTATGAAAATGTGTCTCCCAGTTATACAGGAGGATACTGAAGTAAAGCCTGCATACGGGGCTGAGTGGATGTTTGTTTTCGGTGGGAATGAAGCAAAGACTTCCCTGCAAATGTTGCAAATATATCCTTTGCACATCTTTACAATCCCTTGCTAAGCCAGGCCTGCCTTGCTGCACGGCTTTCCTTCATCAAACACATTGTTTTCAGCATGCCAGCTGATAAGGCGGCTTGAAGGTTGCGCCGGACATTTTTAAAAATCTACACAGATTGAGGAAGGAAGTGGGGGGTGAACGCCGCTTGAAAGGACCATAGTGCGTTTGCACTCAGAAGTCGGAATTTCAGACATTTTGAAATGGAGCTCTACCTCAGGTCGGAACGCTGACTTGGAAAGCCGGACAAACGTCAACTACGCCGAATTCAGAATCCAACACAGCTTTTTATAGCAGTGCCGTCTTTTTTAATTCCCATCAAGTCAGGCGTACACATAGAAGGCTACTAATCTTGTGTTTTGTTCTTTTTTAGTGGAAGTGCGGTACTACGGAACTACGGTATTGTTATAAATACGCATAGCAAGTCCTACATTTGGAAAGGTTCAAGTGTATATGTGTGTGAACTTCTGTGTGACGTCATTCTGGAATCCGACTTCAGGGGTCAATGGAAACCACCATTATAGGAGCATAACAGTCAACATTGTGTTAATCATTCAGTGAATCTGACCAAACTGCGAGTGAGGCATTTCATCAGTCCAGTGGTGTCCAGAGAACTGAATTAGAGGTTCCTTGTGTTGTGGAGGAAGCATCCTCTCACGACAAAAGTTGGGGAAGTTTGAACTTCTGATGATTCAACAGTCAATAACAGTCACAGTATCATTCGATCAAACTGTGGCTGCACTGAAATCGTACATGGGTGCGGGAACAGTTTCAAAGTTCCCGGCTTATATGTGTAGTGAAACAGGAATAACTTCGACTGTGTTTTTGTTGTTTTTTTTGTTTGAACGGTATGAAGAAGGCATGTCAGAAGCACCACCCGCCCCGCTTCTCCTGACTGCCCTCGATGTACCACAAACAACCAAAACAGATAATCCTGTCCCCCTATGTACAATTTCATTGGCTACTACAAGCCGTCAAATTGATTGGCTGATGGGTAAAGTTAAAAAGTTAAAAATCCCCAGCATCTTCGTGTGAGTGGAGGGGGAAAAGAGGTTATCTAAGCCATTGTTGCTGCTATTAGTTTGAACTCTGCGAATAAAACATGTCTCATTACTGACATGTTGCTTTGTATATAGAATAAGAAGAAATATTCAACAGTTTTAGTACCAACGTTGTGCTAAAAAGTCAAAATGCCACATCGTGTGTAGAGATCAGGGTGAGTAACATACACTGTCCAGAGCAGACATACAGCACAGGGCAGAGGAAGGTAGGAGCCTGCAGACAGCAGGCCTGTGATTATTTAGTTAATACTTCAAATAGCCTGAAGCAAAGTGTGTCCACAACAGGCTACTTAACCGCTGCTCATTAAGGGTGATTCTCTTTGAATTTGGCTCCCACCAGAGAGAACATGCGCAGTGTGCAGCGTGCTGCCTTCAGTCAGCGGAGCAGCTGTCCAGGGTTTGGAATTCCAACATGGCAGAGGCTGTGGTCAGTCTTCTCCTCACTTACTTGGAATGGTTTCAGATCGCGAGCAGCCACGCTTGACCACCGCGAGCCATTCATCTGCGCACCCGCCGGACCGATGGTACTATAAACCCCGACGCTGCCCTGTCACCTACACAGGTAAGCCGCTCGCTCCGTCCGTCCGTCCGTCCGTGCTCCCGTCCGCCCGCCCGCCTGTCTGTCTGTCGGTGATGCGAACAATTAAAAAAACGGAGGAACGGAGCAGCGCTGCACGCGCAAACGCTCGCGGAGAGACGGCGGGTCGCGCGTCACGGCGCCGCAGCGCTGTGGAGCCCGTGGAGTCCGTGGAGTCCGTGGAGTCCGTGCACGGTCATTCTGCGTTTTCCACCGCAAGCTCTGAACTTAGATCGACTTTTTCTATTAATGTTTAACTCACCGTAGTTTGGGGGAGCAGCTTTCACACACGGCTGGACCCGATCAGCTTAATAACTTTCCCGCAACGAGAAGTTTGTTGTTTTTTTGTTTTTTTTTTTCTTTCTTGCATGCAGCCTGAATAAAACTTGCAGCAAGCGGGAGGTAAATAGAAAGATCGGCTGTCATTGCGCACTTAGTGGGACAAATGCTGGCAGGTAATCTGTTGTGAAGAATAAAAGGGAGGGGGCATCGCGCTGGTTTGGCCGCTTCCTTTAATGGGCGGCATGAAGAATGTGTGTTTTATGTCATCTTCAGCCTCTCACATGCTTCCTATCTCTAGTTTCAACTCGCGCAAGAAGTGACAGGCTCCAGTCGTGGATCTGTGGCTTCCGCGTCTCCGGCCAGGGCTCTCATTTGATTTCATTTCATTTCGACCTGACTCGCGTGGTCATTTTTTTACCCCCCTGGTTTATTTTCTTCTGAATTACTTGGCCGAAGTTGTGAAATCCGCTGGCTCGTGGAAAAAGTGGCTGTAATGAAAAGCAACGTTTGGAATTCCTCCTCGTGAAAAATTCCGATTCTGCTGTTTTTTCCCCCTCTCCTCTTGTTTTTAGGCTTGAAGACATGATCACTAGCACCAGTATTTATGGTAGGCCCATGTTCATTTTGCAATTACTTTCAATGTTGTTGAATTATTTCCTATTTGTCACGTTTGGGGAAAAAAAAAACAAAAACAAAAAAAAAAAAAAAACGTCATTGCAGCATTTTTGTCTTTGTGGCTGCATGGTTCACCCTCCAAAATATGTTTGATTTAGTTTAATACTCTAATGATCATAGATGGCTCAAAGATATTAATGTCACTCAAGTTAGGTTCAAAGAGCCTGGCGAAGGTTTAGGAATTTGTCTCCATTGTGATTTAGGTTCTGTGGTTTCTGTATCAGACATGTAGGTTAACTTTTGTTTCTCGCTCATTGCACAGTTTTCATGTTTTTGCATGCAAAACTCCTACGTGGTGGCATCTTTCATTGCATAAACAATGTAACAATGTAGCTGTTTTGTTTTTTTTAATGAATGCAAATTTGCATCAAAAGAACAAAATACAAACCCAATCCAAAACGATTGTACTGTTGAATGTAATTTTAGTCATAATTTAGTTGTGCATTATTTGTTTGTCACCAAGAGAATATACAGAGCACTTTTATTTTCCACATTTTCTGACATTGCAGCAGGTTATGATCTTTTTTAAAGTGGTAACACAAAGGATTCAAACTAAGCTCGGTATTATGATTTCACATTTGCACTTTAACAAATACACTGCGGTTGTTTTCCCTAATAATTACGTGTGTGAAAGCTGACTGGAAAAAAAAAAACTGGTGACGTTATAATACGGTTTATTGCCATAGTGTCATAATATGTTAATAATAGTCGAATGCAGGCAGTCTGTCAGACACCATATGCAGTATAGAAGCATTTTTCTAACACACTTGTGGGAAAAGATCAGCTCTGCTCACAAGTAAGTTCAGAGACATAGTTGTTATTCTTGTTCTGGTTGCAATTACTTGTGACAAGCCAGTAAATGGACACAAAGTCAGGAAAAGTAACAAGTTGTGTGCTGGTTCTCCGCTGCAAACACGCTGTCCTGAGTGAACCTTTTTTCACCTGCGCAGAGCAATCTACTTAATTGTGTTCACACATTTCATTTTCATGTTTTGCTTTGAGAGGAAATTAACATCATCAGCAGTGAGCTGAAGTATGTTTTCTCTCCTCTTCAAAAATAACAGCATCCAAGCCTCTGTCACTCAGTGGGGGTAGAAAAAAAATGTACATTACCATCGTGTTCATTATGTTGGAGTGTTTGCTCGTAATGTGGTTTTTGTAAAGTGGGTATTAATTTTTTTTTTCTTATGCTTGCATTTGAATGTTTTTCATATTTGCATCCTCCCATGCATGTGTGGTGTGTATTTCTATTGCAGTTATTATTATTATTATTATTATTAATATTATTTATTTGGCGGCTCAAACATGCACACTAATCATGATGGCTAATTATTTAGAGTATTAAACAGTATTTTAATTTCTATCCAAAGGTAGACGCAGTGTTGCAGACTCTTTAAATGTTAATTCCATATTTGCAGATCTTATAAGAAAAAAAAATAGATTCGATGCATGTGTTTATATCAGATCTATCTTTTCCTATTCTGGTTTTTTTTAAGGGCTGAGTAAGACTGGGTCTGTCATGATAAATCAAATCTCAAATAATTGTAACATAGTCATCAAACTGTGGAAGGGTTTCATGTCTGAGCTCCTGCAGTGTGATAGGCGATTCTTGCAGATCCTCACTTAACCCCAGACACCTCGGGTGTGCATGGAAAGAAGCTGACAGCCCTGTTTATTTCTGATAGGATAGTGCCTGTGATAACAATCTTAGCTGTTGCTTGACATAAATCTTTGACCAGAATTTGACAACAGATGCTGACTGTGCTTTTTGTCATCACCTGTTTCACTGTATGACTCCCATATTGTAACGAGTGCTGCTCAATAATAACACAGTTGAGCGCCGTGAGATAAATAACTGCCATCAAACACACTTAGACCTAGATATGAGGAATAAAGTGGTAATATCTTGTGTTATTTAAAAAAAAAAAAACAAAAACAAGAATTCCTTGATAAACAATGATCAAAAACACATTTCTTTCCACAGTGCGGTGTTATTGCTTTTAAATTTTAAATTGCCGAAGTCATTTTGACTCTTAAAACGTTTTTTTTTCCTCCTAAAATGCCCCTTTAGGAGGTCGTTTTTTTTGTCTTCACTGATTGCTCCACAGTAGGTTACCCGCCATTTATTCTGCATGTAGGAATATTTCCTTGATGTAATTGTCAGGTCACTTATTTACAGATCTACCCGAGTACTCGCAGAAATAATCAAGGATGTTCCGATTACATTAATCTTTGTCCTGATTCTTTGATGTGTCCTTGTGAAGCAATTTAGCTTTTATAAGTGTTCTGTCTATAATCCGAAGCGCGTAACACCACCAAGTGATGACTAAAACTGTCAAGCACAATTTAAAGCATCAATTTAGGGAAATAGTTTACAATGGACCTGACACTTCATATATGCACTAACGACGACAATTAAAGCCAGATCAGAATGCACTGCGCCGACTCTTTGTAAACACCCCCTGGGATGTCTGGGGAGCTTTTATAACTAGATGAAATGTTCATCTTTACAGAAGGATCCAGTTAAGTGTAGCTACCTGAAATCACATTCACTCCCTTGACTGTATTAAACAAGATCAGAGCAGGATTGTCATCTTGGAGCAAATATGCAAAGCGGTGTCTTTGCTGTTCTTTATTTAAAAAGCTACGAGTCCCCACAGGAGCCAGACTCAAGCAAAAAAAGGGACGAAAAACTCCAGTCTTTCAACGTGTTTCCCCCTCCCTCCTTTCTCTTTGTCTCTGTCTCCGTTCATCTCTCCCTCCCTTGTATCCACATTTCTGTCGTTTCCCTCATGGCAGCTTGCTATGTTATCTTTGTGCGTTTCTCTCCACACTGACAATTCTTGCACTGATTTAAGTTGGACTGCATTAGAAGGTGGAGGCAGCTGTCTGTTGCTATACTGAGGGACGTGTTTGCTCTACTGCAAAGATGAAGGACCATGAATCCTTGACATCCTCCCTTTTTTTCCCTCCTCCTCCTCCTACCATCTCATTTAGACACAGTGACTGTCTGCTCAGAGTTGGTTTTTTCTCTCTCTTGCTCTCTCTCTCTCAGAGTGACAGCATATGGCATAGACATTTTCTAAAATGCATGTGCTGCCCATTGGCTGCTTGTACTTACCCTTTATATGTCTCCGAGCTATGAGCTTGTCATATGATTTATTTCTTATAATTATATGAGGATACTCGCAGATTAATTTAGTCCAGCAAAACGACACGTATTTTCCAGGTTTTATTTTCTGAACCATTTCAACACAGTCCCCTCTTATTTTTTTTTTTTTTTGCAAAAAAACTAATCCTTTTCACATTCTTCCTGTAATGTCATTATGATCCATACTATAAAGCATAATGTGCTTATAGAGCTTAGGCTTCCCTGAATGCTTTTCAGTGGGTATGTCACAGGCCTGCTTTATTCAGGCCATTACCAAACATATTATTTACACAGAGGGGAGCATTTGTTGCTTCAGAAATCCTTGTTCTTCTCATCTCCAGCACACTGAAGCAGGGGCTTTGTTTCATCTCCTTCACATGAGGTGTCTCTGCACTCATAAGCACACAAGGCAGCTCGGAGCCTGTTGGGGTTTGGCTAGAATAGACAATCCCCAGGTGTACTAAACTAGGTTTAGTGCTAAGGCTTTTAATCTGGACTTGTAGGAGATTCATGTGCATTCATAGATTTGCCTCTGTAATTATCATACCCCCTGTGGCAGCCAGAGAGACGTTTGCCTAAATCACTGATGTCCTCATTACACTGTTTACATTTTAATTAGACATGCAAAAACCCTAGATTTTTTTTTTTAATTTATACATTTATTTTTAAATGACCATAAGGATCAGAGATTTAAGATCTTGGCATTGATATGAGCCTGTATTTCAGCACTATGTGCAACAATACTGATAATCCTCCACAGTTCTTACTTTGTAAATGCAGCTCTTTTTAGTGGCTTATTTGAAGTGTTGTTCTTTCTTTTTTTTTTTTTTAATCAAAAATGCGACGATGACTTTGTATTATGTGGCTGAGAGTTATTTGCAGGGCATGGTCTGAACAGAGGAGTTTTTATCACGGCTTTAGCCAGCAGCATGGGGATGTTATTTATCAACAAGGAAGAACAGCATCACGTCCTCGTGAGTGAATCTGCTTTCAAATCTTTCATTTATTTCTATAAAGCAGCCAATCTGTTGTTGTCAATTTTTTTTTTTTTAGCTGTTAAGTGCCCAACACTCAAAAAGTATGATTAACAAAAAATGTAAAAATTCATAACTTTTGAAAATGTCCGGCACGTTGAGCTGCCATTGTGTGCCTGAGTGCTGTTGCTTATCATTGAATAACCTTGGTGAAGAGCTGCGTTTGTTCCTGTCCTTCTTCCAAGGTGTTTTTGTTTCTCTTTTTTCGCTCTCTCTCTTTTTTCGTACATGCTGTTGGGGCGTTTCATATTGTTGAGAGAGCAGCGAGCCTTTCACAGGAGAATAAGAGAAAACTCCGTATTTTTTGCTGTATTGAAATTCCTCTTGTGCTCTGATTCTTCCGTGTCTGATTAATCTGATAATCGAGGCCACCATCGCACCCACATTCAAACCTGCATGCAAATACACGGCTTTTTAAATGGCATTTCATTTCACCACATTTTGTCAGCTACTTTTGCCAATTATTTTTAACGATATATTTTTAAAATAACTGCTTCTTTACACGAGTTGTGACTTCTAGTGTCTCACTTACTTTGGCTTTTTCAGATTTGATTCAAAACATGACTTTGTTATGAACACTTCTTTGTTCGGTGGAACTAAACACTTTCACTTCGCAGCTGTAGTAATAGCAGAATGGTTGTTTTATAATTCATGTATTGAAATACATGCTTGAATTAACTTTGACATTTATATTCAAGAGCACGTGTGAATTTGCTCAAAACATAAAAGCTCGTCTTTTTCACTCTTTTCCTCCTCCCATTTTTCACAGCCTGCGCTAATTGTCTTAAATATCAATTTGAGACAATTAGCTAAAGAGATGATCAGATGAGATGCGCGCTATCAGTGCTTTTTCTCGAAGTTCCCAGCGATTCATTCATCCTTGACGGCATCGGGTGGCTGACAGGTTGGCCTGGCGCCAGGAGCTCGCAGAGGGAGCTCTGAGTGCCAGGGACGGGAGACGATGGGTTGAGGTGCGCCTGCTGCTGTAGAGAGAGGCGAGACGGGACGAGCGGAGGGAAGGGAAGGGAGGGTAAAGTGGCTTGTATGAGCTGTAACGGCGGTTTTAAGTGTTAGGTGATGGGGACATGATCATGTTTGTTAGATTCATTCATGTATATAAATCAAATCTATAAACCGGTACTTTTGGTCCCTAAGTGAACAAACCCCTAAGTCTCATCTAATGTGCGGCCTGTCTGACGGTCCTTTTTTAGAGTCCATCTGGTTTTAGATTAATTTCAAACATGGGAAAAAAGAAAAGAGCACTGAGGAGTTCAGCATCATCACTGAGCTTTATGAGGTCTGACGCTTCTTTTGTGTTCATTATCAAGAAATCCCCTCAGGAAGTTATGTTGACTTTGCATGGTTTAAAAAAGCTGTTAGAGTGGCCTGCCCCACGCTCGCACGCTCACTTCCACTGCAAGTATCCGGGGAGGCAAAGTGGAAATACCAAGCTGAGCTTTTGCTGCGAAGAGCTAAACATAGTTTAAACTCCCACTTTTGCAGAGGAAAATAAGCCATTTGTCCTGCTGCTCTGTCTAGCATGTTGCGCAAGTTAAACAAAAGCTGTTGTTCTGTTTGATTCCAGTGTGTAATATAGTATTATATCTGCTCAGAGTCGTTTCCTGCTGTTAGGCTGGCTGTTGCTGCAGTGAGACCAACTCAGTCAGCCCACAGATCGTTTTCTTTCCCACAGTGACATAAAAAAGCGCAGGGTTGTTGTCACGGATTTCTTTAATGTCCTGCTTATTTGAAGGTATTGATGCGACATAATTCCTGACATTATTAGGCCTGTGAATGGTTTATTGCAACAATACAACAATAGTGGATTCATTTAGTTAAGAGTGTGATGTTTCTGCAGCCCAAACCCTGACCGCATCGCCTCTCCCACATCTTTAAATGGATCCCATGAGTCTTCAGCTCTGTTGTTTCCATTATTCATTTCAAAACAGATGTAGCACAGGGAGACTAGAGGGGTGAAAAATAATTTTATGACTGAAAAACTGATGTAACAGAAAAAAAGAAAAGTCACTGCTTTATGTAAAGCGTGCCGTGCCTTGGGAGCATGTGAGCCGATGCACCGTAGGAGGAGTAGGCGCTGGTTCGGAAAGGGAATATTTGCGAGCGAGTCCTGCATATGCATGTGTACTCCTGTCAGTCTGTCAGTTATGCCTAATGTCGCTCCCTAGAGGTACCTAGGGGAGACCCATCTAGCACCCAGTCAGCCTCCACTGGCGGCCAAGTGGTGACAACGGGTTCCCACAGAGAGAGGAAGTGTCATAGTATGTATGTAAACTAGTGACAGATGACTGGGGACATGTGGCCCGAAGACGCTGGGCCTGAAAGCAAAGCAGTTTTGCCTGTATGGCTTCTTTTTTTTCCCCCCTTCCCACTTGAGACTTCAGAGAGTGGGCATCAGGCCCCAACAACAGTGCAAAATACAGTGACAACGAGTCAAAGATGTGAATAAAAAGGATGCAAATCATTTGGCATAAAAAGACGCATGCTATGCATGAAGCTTTTGTTTGCTTTTGAAAGGCTGTAGCAAAGGAGTGAGGAGTTTTTTTAGCACGCGGAGCTTCAGGCAGCTTTTCTAGGCCACAGGTCATGTGGGTCAGTGTTACACTCCCTGCAGCCTCACTTCAACCCTCGATCTGGAAATAGAACATGCAACGTCACCCAGCCAGGAGGGAGGTAGATTCCAGACCTCCGTGGCCACAGGCCGCACATGTGGAATCTGGTGTGTAGTTGACCCCAACTGTTTGAAACCCAGAATGCTCCCAGTAGGATGTTGTTATTTCATGCATACCCAAATGAGAGAGGCTGAACGAATTGCCTCGTACAAAGTGGACCAGTAGTGTACCGTCTGTTTGCTGTTAGTTATACACAATTCATCAAGGGAACTCGCACCAGCCAGAGGCAGATTAATTTAACAATATGCACATAACCTGTAGAAAAGGCAAAAGCGAACAAAAAAAGAAGCGAGTAAATGTTCTTTATTACACACTTCTGCGAGACGGCAGTGTGCCGACTTTCCCCTCGTAAACGTTCAGCGTGATATGTGGAAAGCAGAGGCATGTGTGATTGAGATCATAGGGGTCAGGAGGTCACCAGTCATTTCTAAATGCAGGCACAATGTCAAATCATGCGCAAGTTCTGATCGTCTATGTCTTTAGAGGAAAAATGAGAATATCTTTTAAAGTCCTCAAAAAGTAGAAAGTGAGATCGGTACATTTTCTTTGTTGCACAGCTCCAAGCATCTGGAGAACAATTGGTTTGGGTGTGATTACAATAACAGCGAGATCAACACCAGTCAGTATCAATATTTGATAATTAAGGTCTTTCCTAATACTGACCATTTGAGGGAGATTGTATGTCCAAGCAGCAGCTCAGCTTTCTGTCCAGGGAAGTAAAATCTATCAGCGCTGATGAGTTCGTGCTCCGTCGAATATATGCATGCCAAACTGTTTATTGTGAGCGCCGATAGTGCTATTGTGCTATTCTCTAGTCCACGCTGCGCCAAGAACCAATTCACATTTGAGCAATGCCCGACCCTTGGTTGTGTATATTGATGACTGGGATTTGTTTCTTAATAGAACTGTGTCTAATTAATTAGCTTTTAATTGGGTGAACTCTGAACATGCAAATGCAGCACAATGTGGAACAATCATAGCTTTAAACCACATAAAGAAGTGTGCACAATGCAACGGAGGAAAGGTTCAGTGTCTGTTATGTTGGCGGTAATTCCCACTTTGTAGTTTATGATGCGCTACGTCTAAACTTAGTTGAGGAATGGATGAATAACAGGGGAGTTTGGGTGGAGCAATATTTAAAATGCCCACCTCTTTACTCCACTGATTATTACATTTATTTTTCGCAATTGCTTTGTGACACAAGTTGATCTCTTTTCTTTCCTCCTTTCATAATAAATTAAGGAATGCCCTGCTATAATTTTCATTGCACGTCCCTCATTTGTGTCAAAGCTCTCTGAAGAGTCTGATCTTTCATCCGCCTGCCTCTCAGAGCTTTTGGCTGTTTTGAGAAACCTCCGTCTCCTTCATTTCTGCCACTTGTACACATTTTCAGTGCAGTTTCGGGGTTTCTCTGCATCCCTTTAAATAAATGAGAGTTAAAGCCAATCACACACTACAGATATTTATTAAAACAACAACATTGTGGTTCATTACTCAAAGTGGGAATGTGATTTAGAGTTGTGTTTTGGTTTTACAGCCCTGCAGCATCCTGTGTCCTGTAGCTTAAATGAGGATGTTCAATTATGCTAATTAGCCATGTTTCCATTAATAGTTTTGGAAGAAAAAAAAAAAAAAAAGGACAGAGCGGTATTGTGGAGAAAAATGGAGGTATTAGTCAGGTATGCAGGTGGAAGCAGGAACAGTTGAAGGCGCCTTTGCCACTCACCAGAAATGATGTTATTAATTTTTCATGGTCTGCTGGTATTGTTTCTTCTTGAGAGGTAGAAGCTACACATCCAGCAGATCGGCAGAGTGATACGTTAGTGAGTTAATTGTTTGCAGATTCTATTTGAAATTTGTTTGTATCTTTCACAGAGCACATTATCTCCTTTTTTTTTTTTTGATAAGGAACTTTTCGCTGCCTTTTTCATCAATCTATTGAATGCAATAATTTCAGATGGAAAAAAAAAAAAGCAGTGAAATCACAGGTTTGGCCTCTGCATATCACTCAACAGGTGTTTCTTCATATAATCTCAAGTAGCTGTGTTCTCGGTTGTAAATATAGCTATTAAAAGAAAAGCCTAAGCTATTTATTTCTGCCGTGAGGAGATCTGATGGCTGAAATTTGGGTCCACGTGTTGTCAGAGGATTAGGTGTTTACTTTCATGGATCCTGGGGCATCTGATCACACGTGAACAGCTTTAAGTAAGCGCGCGTGGCTTAAAAATGCGTCACTGTATGCGTATGTATACGTCTCAAGTGACTGCCTGTGATCAGATCTCAGATAGCTGCTTCAAACTGAAATGAAGCTGTAAGACCGGAGTCAGCTGCCGGTTGAACATAAACAGGTCATGTGCAGGTATACAGATGTTTCAGCTGAATGGTAAATAAATCAAGTGACCAGTGCAATATCATCATGTAGACATGAAAATATTTCCGCATTTATTCCTCCCAAACATTTTAACAAGCTTGGTTTTATAAGCTCAGATGCTATATGAGAGAAATAGCAAGTAAAAGGAGCACAAAATTAATTATTTGTGATGCTACACGAAGCAAAGCTTTTAAAATCTGCAGATTTCATTCTGAACCGGTCCCTGAAGAAAAGGCTGAAGGAAAGCAAAACATATGCTCCCAATAAACGGCAACTTTACTGCCTGTAATATATCCATGTGTCCTGCAATGTGCAGCGCATTCCCCCATCAGTCCGGCGCTCCGGGTTAAGTTTTGCCTCACGAGGAGCGTGCTGCAACAACACAGCCAGGTTTTGGTCTTTTTGTAATTGAATTAACAGATAACCAGTTAACCAGTTAACCAACCAAGACTTCACTTGGAGATAACAGTTATGATCTTTCTTTCTTAACTCACGCTTTCCTTTCCAGGCTCTTTACACACTCACACAAAAGTGGGACTATTTTTTAATTTATTTATGCTTTTTTTTTTTTTTTTTTACAGAAAATACACTTATCACCTGACAGTTTATTCATACGGAGATCAAGCCGTTTGAATGGAGAGATGTGAAGAATGTGAGAAATTTTACAGCGAAAAAGCAGCAGCGTTGCTGCGTTTAAGACGAAAGCAGAAGACCGCGGGGTTGATCATACAAATCTGTATGCACCTGCCGTTTATGTTGTGACAGCTGCACAGAAAGCTGTTCAACTTTTAACTCCACGTTAAAGACGCGTGCAGCTCTGACACCTTCGCTTAAGTCTGTTAAATTCTTCTGACTGAATATTCCCTGATATAATAATTATCATTGTAACCTGTATTACATCCACTATCAGCTGTGTTGAATGTCTCAGGAATTTGAGACAAAGTACAAATTCATAGCCAATGTATGGAATAATGGTTCCCATGGTAACCTGACATGTTGCCCGTTGTTTGTTTGGCAAAGTTATTATGGTGGTACAACATGCGGCTTTGAAAATTTGGAAATGGAATACATTCCCTCAGCTGAGGATCTACGTTATGAATAGTTGCCTCAACATTTACATTTCGTCAAAAAGTTTAATTTTTGGTAAAGGCCAAAGTCCGTGCAGGAGAAGCCACGCATCAGATTAAATACTGAAAATATTTCTTTTAGTTGCTAAAATTCCATCATTTGATCATCATCTTAAAATACTCTCAAGACCTATAACTTATAATTACAACTATAATTACATAGTGGCCCTGGATAGACTGGCGACCTGTCCAGGGTGTACCCCTGCCTTTCGCCTGATATGCGTCGGGATAGGCTCCGACAGACCCCCGTGACCCGGAAACGGATAAAGCGGGTACAGATAATGGATGGATGGATAATTACATATATTATAATTACAATTATAACTTATAAAAAGACTTATCATTTTCTTTCAATTTAATGTTTATTTTACAACAATCAAGTATTTTCAGTGTGGTTCCAGAGCCAGGCAACATGTTGGATTTCTTATTTTTGCCTGATGACATTTTAATGTTGTTACAGTTATAGCTTGTGGGATATCGTCAAGAACAGAAGTAATGGTGTCGGTGACGGTGGAAACTTCAGTCTGTGTGTTTGGGAGTATGTCCTATCACTAGGCGGTCCGTCGATAGGACCCAGGACACATTTGTGGTCACACTGTTTTAAAAACGTGGCAGCAGGTGTCCCAGACCACCTCTGACTGCTGCCTCAGCAGTCGGATTTGAGTGGATCCTTTATCAGCCTTGATTTCACACTTGATTTCAATTCTGAATGCATGTGATCAGCTCACCCAGGACGCAGGTCAGCACCGGGCCTCAACACGCCTTGAGAGGGAAAGGTCACAGCAAAAAAATATATAAAATAGTTGTGTGAACATCTTTACCCTATGATAAAAGCGACTGGTCTCCTCAGGGACTACAGTGTTTCCACTCACAGGACATGAGTGGTCACTTCCACACCGAGGTCATGCTGTAAATCCACACACCGGCGATCCCCTTTTCATTCCACCTCCACTCTCCAGCTGTGTATTCACAATGATCCAACGAAGGCGCAGTACTTTCTCCCCAGTGTGTGCTTTCACGAAGCAGTAAGGCATTCTGCAATCTGAAGACGGCTCCTTTCCGTTTCTATGCGGTCCACAGTCAGAAGCGAGTCCCTGATGTCTCCAGTCCTGACTCACTAATTCCTTTGGGCGCTGAATAAAACACAGCAGTAAAAAAAATAAAAAAAATAAATAAATAAAGTTCCCACCTGCTTCGTTCCTTGGGATATAGAGATTGGCGCCAGCTTCGGTTTCCCTCGTGCTGCTGGAGTTTGTAATGTCATCGCGTCACATCTGACCACTGCGGTTCATTTGTTTTTTTCCTTCTTTAGTTTGCTTGTTGGATTTAGCTCTGCAGCCATCCTCACGCCCCACTTCCGTCTTCCTGCTTTATCAGTTCACACATCATTCATTTCACTCCTGTTACGCCCCTGTTACTACCTCCCAAAGCTGTAACGGTGGCTGTTGTGTGAAGCATGGAACATAACTTGTATGCCACTAAGATATATCTCTTCTTAGGGATAAAGGAGTTTATAGTTCTCCAGCTTGTTGTCTCTCAATTTGAAGTGTTGTCACACAGCTGAGGTCTCCAGCTTGCTGTCGTGTTCAAGAACTAACATGAACTGAGACGTCAGGGCAGGTAATGTTCGCGGTTGCCAGTGACTGTTAGTGCTGAACGTTGCAGCCGACTCTAAAGAAAAGAAGAAGAAAAAAATATTTGGATACCCGACTTGAAATCCGGATTTCCACAAGACGAACAAATGTCCTGATTTTGAGCTGAATTGTGACGTGGCACGACAAGGGATGATTGACCCTCCCTCACAGTTCACTCAGTGGCTTGAACTCACATTACTCCAGCATATCGGCGCGTCTGAGCGTGTAATGCTGCTTGTACACATGTCATTCACAGCATCACACAAAACACTTCCACACTAACAGTTCAGAAAATCAGCAGAATGGAGAACACCACGGAAAGTATGGTGGCAGCTCAGCTGACGTCTTGGTTTATCTTGACTTCTGGTCAGATACAGCCCCCTCACATATTTGAATTCTTGGATTATGCAGAACAAAGACTTCCTGTTCACTGTGCAGCACATTACCCAAGCATACCTCTTCCAAGCACGCCAGAGACCTGGAAATTAAATAAATAAATGAATATTTCCTATGTACATGTCTTTTTTCTACTGAAAAGCCAAACATTGCTAATTATAATAATGTGTGTTTGCTTCTACTCAACAAATGTAACACAGGAACAGGAGATTTGCTTTTATCAGTACAGCCATAAAAAACGTGTTTGCTGTGTGAAGTTTTCTTTAAAAGTGAGCACCACATCAAAAGGCGATACAGGTTATGTGAATACTCTTATTTGGCCATTATAGTCCACTTCAAGGAAAATATATCAGGACAATCAGAATCCCTTCCATGAATATCCAGACATACCTTTAAAAGTGAATGCTTTAATTTTATTCCATGGCACTGCGCGCACCATGCCAGCTTAGCTCTTTGAAACCATTGTTTGCCAGTGGGCGAACCAATCTTCTCCACAGCTCTTTCCTTGTAAAAGTTCCCCTTTATGGCTTCACTACTTCACTTCAGTAACTTTATTACAGTATAGCTGAGAGATTTCTATTTCATATTGACCTAAGATTGCTTCAGTTGTCTCATTTCACCTTTTGTCTGGCCTGTGCTGGAGAAGTGACCTTCTTTGAGACTTGCAGTCGATACCACAGAATGGTTCAAGAATGCTTCTGACAGCCGTTGCAGGCAAACATCCTTTCGCTGCTCTCTCGGGTATTTTCAATTAGACCGCAGTTTAAACTTTTAATCACTTTAATGTGTGGGAAACAGTAAACAGAACAACAAATGGCCTTGGCTTCCCCCTGTGTGCACACGCGTGCTAAAAAAAAAAAAAAAAAAAAAAAAGTTCAGTTGCAGTCATGTCTTTACAATACTATGGCATGAGTTTAGGTGAAATTCAAACGGAATAGGCCTTATGTACGAGCAGGCTATCATATAGGTGCTCTTTTGAAGAGTTTCTTACATAAAAAGTGACCTAAGTGAGTGACCTAAAGGATTCTCATATGTTGTAAAAACTATTTTTCTCTTTTGTATTCATTGCTTAATGAAAGCACAAATGTTATTTTTTGTCTTTTTTTCAATATATTTCCTTACATATTGTTTTTTTCTTTTGTTTTTTTTTACTAGGACAAAAGTCATTTTGCGAAAAGTTCTGCAAGGACTTTGTAGCCAGGATTTTTAGGGTTTCAATCTGTTCCCGTTCCCAGCGTTGCTTTGACAAATATGTTTCTTCGAACCTGGCGGCATCTCTCAGATGTGGCGCAGGTGTCCGCTGGTGTTGCGCTGTTTGATGCTGGAAGAAAATGTTTTCTGATAAAGGACTGACCAAATCCACAGAAGAAACGAGAAACTACACGCTTGTCGTCCCAATGGGTGACACTGGGAGATGATTGCTTTGTGGTTTGTTTGTTTTTTTTTGTTTTTTTTTAATCTCACGCAGTATCTGGTCGACACACCAAAACTACTTGGTAAGAAAACAACTGTGGATGCGGTTTAAATGTGCTCTTTTCACTGGAAAAATATCCAGACTTTCTGCATGTTGTGAAATATGAGGTTCTTTTTATCATTCTATTTTGTTCCTCTCTTAACCAGGTTATCATGGTTGTAAAATTTAATGGTCGAAAGTAATCACACTTGTGAATCGGGCCAGTGAACAAGATAATTTGTTAATTTCCAGTGGGCCTGTCAGTGTTTAAATCAGGTGACTCGCTGGTTGTCGCCACAGCTTCATAGCAAAGTCAAGGTGTTGGACTTGTTATTGTCTTTCTCCGGTTGTCTACATCTTGAGGGATGAAGATGTTAGTGAGCACCTTTTTGGTCAATGAACCCTCATGTAAGAGGGTCACAGCCCGCCTCGATTCTCTCTTTAAGAGTCTAAGTGATTCCCTGAGAGGCAAAATAGCCAAGTTTATGGAGGATCGCAAAATCACTGTCTGTGCTCTGAGGTTAAGCAAGAGTTTGCCAGCGGTTGAGTTCAGGAACTCTCTTCCTTTAACTAACAAGCCATTTGAGTATTCATCAGTAGCACGCACTACAGAACCCGTCTTACTTTTGGCCAGTGTTCTACTGGTGTGTTAGTTCAGCATGTGCATAGATTTAGCTGTACTTAGTGCAGTAATGTAAGACGCTGCCTCGGGGGCCTCTTGGCCTGAAGAGTCGTTCCTTAATGAGCATCACCGAGACAAAGAAATGACAGCTCAACCTCACAATTTACAGGACTGCTGAGAAATATGAAAAATAAATCCTCCCCCGAAGCCAACAGAGTTTAAATGGCGAGCTCGGCTCAAAAAGCCTGCGAAACCTGACAAAATCCAGAGCATGCCACAAAATAATAAAAATGTTGGTATAAATTATTTTGAGGGAAAATAAATTTTTTTTTTTTGTTTACATTTTGAGTTTACCTACATTTATATTTATTTCTGGAGTACATTTTCAACACATTTAAGAATTTTGGTTGCGATTACAGTACTGCCTGAGCAGAACCTCCAAAAATGTGGAAAAAGATATTCCCAGTTTCCAGGAATCAGGGACTCAACCTTTGAATCGGTCCTCCTCAAAGGTTTCTCGACCCTAGGAAAATCTCATATCATCAAAACACAACCTAGTTCCACTGATGTAAAACCACTGTTACATCAGAATTAATTATTGTTAATTACACCCACCCCCACCCCACCCCCACCCAAATAGAAACCAGTAGCTTCTAGTCATTTCAGTCAGTGATGGTTGCTGCTGTAGAAAGCAGTTTCACATGAAGTAAAAGACTGCTGACTGTGGTCCAAGCCGAGCGTTGAGGCCGGCTGTACACCAGCTGTGTGATGTGTGCATTGCTGAACTGTTGTGATACGACTGTGTGTGTGTGTGTGTGTGTGTGTGTGTGTGTGTGTGTGTGTGTGTGTGTGTGTGTGTGTGTGTGTGTGTGTGTGTGTGTGTGTGTGTGTGTGTGTGTGTCCACATCAGCAATCTCTGTGTTGGATCTCTGCTGCAGATCAGCTGCTTTCTGCACAATCTTTTAACAAAGCAATACTCCGAGTAATGGCCATGAAGACTCTGCACAGCATTTTGGTTCATATGGTTCTAAATGCGAAGAACAGAGAATATTAGACCAGTTAAAAACATTCACTGAAATGAAAAGAAAAGAAAAGAAAACCCTAATTAGATCAGCTGTATTTTCACATACATTTGCTGTACTATGGAATTACAGTGACATTTTTATTGGTCCTGATGCAACATCAATATGGTGACCAACAAATGTCGTAGCTGTGTTTTTGCTGGAGCTCACTCACCTCAAAGAAATAGGCGCCTCAACTGAGCCGCTAGACAGCACGCGGCTGCAGTGCAGTTTGACCTGCAGCTGAAGCTGGTCTGTCACGTCACCGCGTGAGCCGAGATGAAAATCGTGACACTCTGCACATGCATGACAGCTGGTGGGAAGCCGGCCTAGTTGTAAACACAAACTGCTGCCACAAGCCTTGGTGAAAAATATTTTTCTAGCTTTCAGGCCCCTCGCTATTTTCTTCACTGGTGTTTCAGATTATGCATCAGCTGTTCAGGATACTGTTAGTTGGTCATACATCTGCTCCTACCAGTGAGGTGGCTGCTTGTGAAGCTGTTGGCTCGCGTGGTCCTTGTTTCTGGGATTAGGAGTTTGTGTTCGAACTAGCTTTGTAAGCAAGACTTGTGTGTCTAAATAATTAACTAACTACCTGTGGTGACCAAAATGAATTCACTCATTTATTTTTTAACTAACAATGTGAATACAAGGTATCCTATTGATTTGGAATATTTGACAGGATTGTGATATTTTTTGAATATCGTAGCGTCTTAGCGAGTGGTGCCGCCGCATTAATCGTGTTGTCAGACAGGAACATCAAAGCTGCACAACTGTTGGTCTTCGTGTGACAAACATCTGTTGGACCGGTACCATTATAGAGTTAAATGTTCACACTAAAGGACTTTTTTTTTCATTTCAAGGAATATTTGCTCACCTTTAGGAAGCGCCACCAAGCTCACACAATCTCCCCATTCCTACTATCGGCAAACACCGGCCACAGTCATTTTGGATTCGCGTCCCAGCCGTCTCCAGCAACAACTGCTTGTTGCTTTACGGGACTGTGTCACACGTCAGCTACGACGAAACTAAGTCACATGGCAGAGGTGGTTAAAAGACTCAAGAAGGTAATGAGCGAAGAGAAAACCGCGCAAGAGACCAAACAAGAGTAAATCCGCTCCACACCTAATTCTGCACACCTAATTCACACCTACAAAATCTACAAAAGTTCCTTTGTTTTGCTTTAAATTGTGGATAAAACGGGCTTGTTCGATCAGTCTGTGGCTTTTTACCAAACCCTCCATTTACTCCTACTGTAGTGTGTATATATATATATATATATATATATATATATATATATATATATGTATATATATATATATATATTACTCACACATACACATTTGTTTCACTGAAAGTTACACATAAAAAATTACAAATCCACCAAAGGTCATAGGTTATCAGTGTTGGATTTATCCAATTAAGCAAATTTAACTTGAGCTTGCAAATGTAGTTGGCTCAGAAGCAGTTGAAATGATGTTGCTGTGCTGCAAATTGTGTTGCAATGTAACACATGTTTATGTGCCCTCAGCAAACAGTGAAATGCATTTATCTTTGCTGAAATTGGGCTTGTTTTTTGTTTTTTTTATAACCTAAATTTACCCCGCTTTACCTGTAAAAAACAGCTCGTCTCACATCAATAACTTTCACGTCTAACTCACCAGTCTGCTTTGATCAATTTACACATTTTCCTTATTATTTTGCCAAATAATTATTGCTTTATACACTATTAAAAGTTGAAATTTGCCAGATCATATATTGTGGTGAATTCATAAAATGACATTCTCTTCTAATAAACTTTAAATGAAATTTGATAGGTCAATGTTCAGTTTGGGAACGCTTGAGAATTTGTTGCAGTGTGTGTTTTTAATTTTTTTTTTTCATTCTGTTAACAGCTTGTCTTTTTTAATTAATGGACTAAACATGTCTCTGGTTATACTGTAAAATATCAAAGGATATTTCAGCTTTTCACCTGCACACCCAGTTTGTTAAAGTCATTAAGATGAACAAATTGAACAAATATTGCTCATTAAATCTGTCGTCTGTAAATACACTGCATAAAATCATATTTTTCCCAAACTCTGCTTCATCTGATATGAGTTTAATGAGTCTTTTTTTAAATGCATGGACAGTCATAATTTCAGACCAGTGATTGGGCAAATATGTCACTTTCATCTGAAATCCACAGATGGAATTGTTCACTGCTTCCCTTAACTAACTTGTATGAACTAATATTTACTAAAGCAACTAAACGAGCAACTACTGCTGTTTTCCCTGACTCACCTCCTCGTGTTTGATCAGAATGGTTATTGTACTTGCAATGAAAAGTCTTCTCACAGTGAGTTGTTGGCGTGACTGGCAGGTTAACGGCAGTAAACAGTCTATAAGCGCCTGCCTTTACAGTCATTTTCCACCTTTGATCATAATAGGATCCACTAGGATCTGTGGAGACGTGTAGTAATTTGCTGCCATGGGTGGCCAGACTGTGAAATGTATGGGCAGACGGCCCTGGAAAAGACAGTGACTGAGGAAGGCCCCTTTTCTCGAAATTAGGGGTTAAATGGCACCCTGCCATCAAAAGATTGGTCTCACAGCCACATGGAGCTGTGAATAGAGTTTAGATAGTCTTAACTTAATTTGTCAGATGTGTATTATTATCAGTATTAGGAGGTTTTGCCCCACCCCTACTTGGAATATCTCTAGTGAATCTGAATATGAACATGATTTTGTTTTTATTTATAAACATAATTACTGTCTGTCTGCAATATTTGCAGGCTTGTCAAGTAGAGAGCGCTGTGTGTGCAGAATAAAAGCAAATATCCCCATAATTATGTTTAC
Organism: Xenentodon cancila; assembly: GCA_014839995.1. Taxonomy (NCBI): domain Eukaryota; kingdom Metazoa; phylum Chordata; class Actinopteri; order Beloniformes; family Belonidae; genus Xenentodon; species Xenentodon cancila. Next base: position 7,647,657 of record CM026200.1, read on the forward strand.
GTCTGGCAAAGAAAATCCCAGGGTTTTAATGATCGGTAATTGTAAATACTTTTCAGTATGTCTGCTGCCTCAGCTGGGACTATTGTGTGGTGTGAAGTGCAGCGTTTGCGCGGCTTAATTATGACATTGTGCATGTTAAAACGTACCAGTCTGCTGCAGCACTGCAACACACTTTCAGTGTGTAATCTTGCCCAAGTCTGACTTTAAAGAGCTCATTACAGTTAGTTTTCTAAAGAGCAGCTTATTAAACACAGTTACCTAATAAGCATCTTTGGTGGTGCAAATTGGTAAAAATGGAAATGAGTCTGATTAGGCCGCGTTTCAATTACGACAGCTCCCCCCATCTCTGTCACCCTGGCCCCTCCCCCACCCCACCCAAAAAAAAAAAAAGCAAAATGAGGACGAAAAGTCCAGCTCTTTTTGCTTGGGAACCTCCTGGAAGGCATTTTGCTTCCACTCTAAATCTCTCTTCCTCCCGTTCTCACTTGTACACACAAACCGTGCGCACATACACTGGAAAGAAAAAGGAAAAGAAAAACCACTCTGCCACCTCTGTGCTTCCTTTCAGCAGCACTGTAATGAATAGAGAATTGTGCAAGCGGTGGTCCAATTTACGCGCTAGGAAATTGGATGGACATTGCGGAGGCCCACTCTTGTTTGCTTAAAAATGTCCTAGGCTACCAGATTAATGGCTCCCAAAAAGGTCAGCATCCCTTTTTCGTCGATGACGATTGCTGAACCAGAAATTAAACACCACGTTGCAGGATGACACCGCAGCATCATCACATGTCAAACGTACGCCAGCCCCGCCGCGCTCGTCCTCCCTTTGATAAGTGTGAAATCGTGTGTACAGTGAATAACACATAAGGTTCATCTCAGGACATCTCTCAAGGGATTGTTCAGATCTGCTCACAGATTTAGGCAGCTCCCAAAATATGGCCTCATTTTGGAAAAAAAAAAAATGAAAGTCTGTTTTGGAATTAAAATTTAAAGTAGAGGGTCATTTAGGCCCGTGAATTGACAAAACACAAAAGAGTCTAACAGAGGCTTTATTGTTTGTTGGCTGATCAGTGGAATTTGAGCTCATGTCCTGAGGCGATCTGAAAACATTCCACTCGTAAAACGCTCTGTAATTATCCCGTTTCAAAAGAAGGACAAAGGAACCTGTGGATGCTGGTTTTTGAATTTCCATGCAGGTTGAATAAAGGGCAACATTTTATTGCAAAAACCAAGGTGCCAAATCATTGTAATAATGTATTGCAAGAGTGTGTTTGCATATGTGTGAGTGTAAATACATTTTATTTGTTGGCTTAATGTTCGTCTCCCTCTTTGTGTGCACAATTCTTTTATTTATAGGATAAGAACGTCTGTGCCATTTAGGCTATTTAGAGTCTAACTCCTGTTCACATATGTTGGTTTGTATCTCAGTCAGTTATTTTGGATTATTTTTTTCTTTTCCCAGTGAAAAAAACGATCACGGTCTCCTTACTACATGCAATTCGAAATATCACCTATTTATTTAACGTGCCTGAAATATCCATATGGAAGAAGGAACAGATGTGTTTATTTTTCTTTCAAATGAATCGAACGTATTTTCCAATCTGCTTCGTGGCGCTGTGCTGCTCTTGGATGAGCTCCCTCTTTATAAAACACCTGATGCTCAGTGAGCTCAAGTACACTTTGCAAGTAGTCCGAAGTGGCACATTGTTCAGAGAGGATTTGCAATGACAGAAGAATCTCTCTCAATATGAGCTGTGCGCAATTTTGTTATTGACAAAATGGTCCTTGAGTTGTTAAGGAACTCCACCGAATGATTTCTTTTACATGTTGTTACACTCGCTGCGATGTCGGTAATGCTTGAGATTCTTTGGCAGCGCTCGTTGCTGTTTTCCCAGAACTGTTTTAATTAGGGAAGCTTTTTTTTTTCTTGTTTGTTTTTTTTTTTTTTTTTTTTTTTTTAACATCATTTTGTAATGTAAAAATATTTAATGTTGCACTAGAAAATGACTGAAAGGTGTCCGCATAAAATTCCTGACTTTTGAAGTGAGCCTATGTGCAAGCCTAAAATAAATGTACAGTTTGACTCAGATAAAAGGGTAATTAGTGACTGTGGAGACTAAATACTTTAGGCTCTTTTGGCTTTAGTTCAAACTGGTGAAATTGTACATTTCTGTATAATGCAAGGTTTTTATTTTGCTAGTACCCCTAATGACCCCCCCCCCCCCCCCCCACCCCCCCACCCCTGCCAGTTAATGAACATTTCTTTTTATCCACAGTGTGGCTTGCTACCTTAATTTTCTGCTCAGGCTTTTCTTATTTTTCTTAATCATTATCTTGGATGGTTGACAACTATGTAAGCCATAGCATGAATCTCTTTGACTAAAACCTTGTAAATTAGCACAATTAGTGCAGCATCATCCTGCTAATTAGCTGATGGGTGGCGGCTTGGCAGTGGCTGGGAGGGAGTCAGAAGGGAATCTACAGACAAACACTGTTTCTGTAATCTGCCTCTGGTCCGTCTACGTTTGTTGTTTAAATCCTGTGATATGGACTTAACCCACTGAAGTATAAAGCACAGCAGTGTGGCAGCAGCTTAACAAAGGCCGGCGTGTTTTTTCTTTCTTTATTTTTAATGCATCATCTCATATATCTTTGTGTAGCTTTTGGTCAGATTAGTGTTGATGAAAGATGTTTAAAACTGTACACTATCGCAGATTGTTTTGAGCTGTAATCTCTAAAAGTCTACATTCTGAGGGGGTACAATACTTTCTCTGATAATCCCGGAGTAAAAGATGACAGCGTGACGAAAAACTTTTATTTGCAGATTGACTTTAGGATTTAACTTGATTATTTCTGTCATTCAAACTCTTAAGGCCCCATCGAGAGGCTGAGCGAGGCTTCACAGAAAAAGACAAGTGAAGCTTTTTTTCTTTTTTTTTTTTTCCTCTTCAGTCTTTCAACGAGGAAGCAGTAGGCAGACTCGATATGGATGTAATTCATGCTGGGCTGAGGGCTTTGTGTGATGAAAGCAACAGAGCGCTGCCAAGGAAGATTGCTTCGCTGCTCTCCTCCAAGCAGATTTGAAACTGTCTCAGAATGCCTCAGATGAGAGTTGGATTATAGACTGACCTGCAATGTCTGTGTCATCCTGCTCTGTGCTGGGTGGACTACACTGCAGCAACCAGGTGTTGGGTCCCGCATCATCAAACCGACCGTGATGTGAATCCAGTTCGCGCTGCTCTTTTGTACAATTAGAGATGGTTGGAGATTATGAAACTAATAGCATTTTCTTTCTTTGTAATTTCCATCCATTCTTCATCCAAGCAAGTAGAGAAGCAATAATTTAGTTTTTTCTTCATTTTTTGACTTATTCTAATTGCTTATTATGAAGCATGCTTTGATATCAGGATGTGCATTTTTTTCTTTATTATCAAACAATATGTAATGCTTAGTTTAACGTATTTTTCCCTTCTGTGGAACATCCAGGTCTAAAGATGCAGTGGACCCCAGAGCACACACAATGGGCAGAACAACACTTCGACATCTCATCCACTACCCGTTCACCAGCACACAAAGTGGAGGCCTACAGGGGGCACTTACAGCGAACATACCAGTATGCATGGGCAAACGATGACATCTCTGCACTGACTGCCTCCAATCTGCTCAAGAAATATGCCGAGAAGTACTCTGGGATCCTAGAAGGTCCAAATGAAAGAGCCCTGCTGTGCTCCTACTCCGATAGCACCGCTGGACTCATGAATGGACGAAAGTCAGAGAATGAATCCTGGCAGGAAGGGATTTACCCAATGAACTGTGCTCCAGATGTTATATCTGTGAGCAAAGCTGGAATGACAGCAGCCCTACCCCCTGCAGATGCGTCAGCTAGCATAGGCAGTTCTCCAGGGGTGGCCAGCAGCCTTTCCGAGCCCAGCTACTCCAGCAGCAACTGTGGGAGTCACCCGGCCACCACTCTCCATTCGGGCCTCCCCTCTCAGGAATATACTGCCAGTTACAACGGTTCCTACCTGCATTCTAGCTACAGCAGCCAGAGTACCCCAGCCCTCCCCTCCCCACACCCTTCTCCTTTGCACAGCGCTGGGCTGCTGCAACCACCACCACCACCTCCTGCTTTAGTACCGAGCTACAACGCTGGGTCTCCCAACCTCACCAGCTACAATTATCCTCCAACAGGGTACGCTTCACAGACTTCCATGGGCCCTGGCTACAGCCCTGGGGGAGCACCCCCACCTTCTGCTTACTTACCGTCCGGTATCGCAGCTCCTACACCAATACCTCCCTCCACACTACCCGGCTACACCTACCAGTCCCATAATAATACACCAATTGCACCTACACCTTTGAATGGCAGCACGTCCAGCTCATTAAAACGAAAAGCTTTTTACATGAGTGGAGATGGCGATATGGACTCTAGCTATGGTAATTTCAACTACAACCAACAGCGCTCCTCGCAGAGCCCAATGTATCGGGCAGAAAATAGCGGCGTCTCAGACTCAAACAGAGGTAGTGGTTTTGAGAGAAGTGCCGAAGCATCGTCTTTAGCGTTTAAGCCCACCAAACAGCCAGTGTCCTCTGATCAGCAAAGAAAATTTAACTTACACTCTGGCAGAGCACTTACTCCTCCATCCTATGGCTCAACCAAAAGCTCTGCAGGAGATCTCAGAACTGGCGAGCCATACAGAAAATTCGGATCTCCCATGATGAGCGAGCAAACAGAAGAGCACAGACAGCACCTCTCCCACTCCCTGACAGGGCCCGACGTAGGTACGGCTACCTCGACTATCCATAATGCAGAGGAACAACTAAAGAACAGTGATTCCAGCCTGGTGGAGATGGTGACCACAGAAATCCTTCAGCAGGGCTCTCCTGTGGACTGGAGTGACATCGCAGGCCTGGATTTGGCCAAAGCAGTGATCAAAGAGGAGGTGCTGTGGCCTATTTTAAGGCCTGATATGTTTAGTGGACTTGCCACATTACCTCGGAGCCTCCTTTTATTTGGACCTCAGGGAACAGGCAGAACACTGCTGGCACGCTGCATGGCCAGCCAGCTGGGGGCTGCCTTTCTGCAGCTGAGCAGCTCAGCGCTGGTGACCAAGTGGCTCGGGGAAGGGGACAAGATCATCCAAGTCTCTTTCCTTGTAGCGCGGCGTCGTCAACCAGCAGTGGTCTTCATCAGTGATGTGGATCTGCTGCTGTCAGCCCAGCTCAGTGAGGATAGCCCTGTGAATCACCTCAAGGCTGAGCTCCTCATACAACTTGACAGTATTCTGACCTCTGCTGAGGGCCATGTTCTTGTGGTCTGCTCCACCAGTAAGCCTGAACAGATTCCAGAGACCCTACGGAGGTACTTTACTAAGCGATTGCTCATCCCCTTGCCTGATGGGACAGCACGCCATCAGATAATCAGTCAGCTGCTCTCACAGCAGAACTACTGTCTTAGTGACAAAGAGATGTCATTGCTGGTTCAGAGGACAGAAGGATTTTCGGGACTGGATGTAGCCCAGCTGTGTCAAGAGGCTCTGATTGGGCCTCTGCATGGCATGGCTGGTGCTGACTTGTCAAGTGTTCACCCAAGTCAGATGAGACCGGTGTCGTACCAAGACTTTGACAGTGTATTTTGCAAATTCCAGCGCAGCATATCACAAAAAGAGCTTGACATTTACACAGAGTGGAATAAAATGTTTGGTTGTAGTCAATGAAAGAGACCCATCAAACACTTTCTTTAAACACAGCTGTTGAAAACAAAATAAAAAAAAAAAAAATTGTTTGGCCTTCAAGACAAAAGCAAGCAGTGGTGACATGAACATACTATAAAGAAGACGGTCTTTCAGACTTCAGACCAAGGACGACAGCATGGACATCGCGTTCACACGTGCATTCAGAAAATCTGTTTAACAATTTATACAGCTAAAGCCACATGCTCAATGAAATGACTTAGACAGGATGCCCCCAATCTTTTTGTATATAAATATATATATACAATATAAATATATACTGCTGATCTTGAGATTTAGTTGCTATCAAGTGCCTGAGATGGTGCTGATTAATTTACTCTCTTTCTTTTCTCCTTTTTTCAGTTGTTTTGCTTCACAATCTTCATTGGTGGTATGTGCAAATATATACATATGAAAAAAAAAAAAAAGCTTTCCAATGTGACAAAAAAGAAAAACCTTCACAGGAATAGTGTTTTTCAGCTGTGTCTTTTTCGTGCTCTCTGTGAACAGTTGTGGTTAATTTGAGATGAATTCAATGTATTGGCATAATTTCAGTTGAGCATCATTACCTTGCACTGGTTTTACGTGTGTGAAGCATCTAATTAGAACAACACTGACACGCTCACTTTGTGGCTGGAGCGACAGGATCTCTAGGATTTCATCCGGCCGGTACGCTGGCCTTTCCTCTTTACACGCAAAGATGGAAATTATTTTACAAGGTGACTTCAGTTTAAACAATATATTATATTGTAAATCCTATTAAACATGACGGCAAGTGGTTCACAATTTAAAAGTCTAGATTTTTTTTTCTTCTTCTTCTGATGAAGTCGATTCTGAAAACTCAGGAATGTTGTGAAGATATGTACAGTACCTCATGATCTTGTATTGAAGCACTACATGCTACACGAGCATTTGGCTTGCATTTAAATTTGCATTCTCAAAACACAAAAGGCTTTATGATACCTCAAAAAGCTCAAAATGAGAAGGTCCTACGGTGAATGTACGAGGGTAATTGTAATCGTGGATTATTCGCAAGGCTTGAAATCATTTTGTTTAGGATTCTTTACCTTTTTAAAACGTTTTTGGAGTGGAAACGGATATTATGTCCATTGTGCTGGTTGAATTGTATAATTGAGTAAATTCCAGTGTGAAATACCCCCCTCCCCCCCCAATTATCCCATCTTTTTAGTTCTCTGTTTTCCATACACATCTGTCCAGCCTGTGATGGTGGAGTGTTGAGAGAAGTTACAAAGGTGCAGACACACATCTTGTGGTTGAGGGAAACAGCTGCCGTGAGGTGTTTCGCTGTGTCACTCTATCCTGCCGCTGTTTTAGCATTAACCTAAGGATTACGTACAGCCCGAGCTCCTTTCTACCTCAGTTTGTTTTTTATCTTGCGGAAGAAAAAAATCAGCGAAATGTCAGCGCCTGCTCGGCTTGTTTGATGAAGAGACCTAGGAGAGAACCATACAGCAGTTTTGTTGCGTGGAAAATCTATTAGCTTCGTGTTTTTGATAACCCTGTTTTTCATCACATAATGCATTTAAAGGGGAGCACAACTGAATATCATACAGCATGCCTTTGCCTTAGGACAATTTGGCCTTTATCAGCGAACATTCACCAGTGGATTTTGTTGCTGCACCCTTTTCCATCCCTGAATCTGTGATGTCAAACAGACGCGCTTGAGTTTCTGTCTTAGACACAATTCCAGTATTTCAATCTAATGTTTACACGGGAATTGGTTTGACATACTTGCAGAAGTCTATAAAAAATGTTTTTGCATTCGCAGGTTAGACTCACAATCCATAATCAAAATATGATAGCCCCTTTTATTGTAATTTTTACGCTGAAACTGTTACTCTGATTTAAATCTGTCTGTGCTGCCATTAAGTAGTTAATATCCACTGAACATTTTCAGCTAAACAAGAGCCAGTCTGAGAGCAAGTAAAAGCACTGAATGTATTATTTCCTGAGAGCAGTAAGAAGAAGCAAAGCACTTGCACGTTGAAAAATGCCACTGAAGTAGGTGACACTGTAAGTAAGGCTGCAAAGAACTGCAGAGGCACTAAAGGACTCTATATATATATATATATATATATATATATATATATATATATATATATATATATATATATATATGGTCCCCTTTTACAGTTTTTGTTTGACTTTTTTCACATATTATAGCTTACGTTTTTGGTTATGCTTTATTAACTCATTTGCATATAGATCACTGCCACTTGGTTCAGAACCAACAACCTCTGCAGGTCCGAGTCAGGATGTTTGCAGGGCATCCAAACCAACAGTGCAACATTGCCGTTGCAGCAAAGAATGATATGAGCCAAACCGACAGTAATACGTACCAGTATTGTCACATTATCTATGTAGGTGAGTACTCCAGTCATCACGTGATGACAGCATTTCCAGTAAAATTACAGAAATTACTGTAATTGGTGTAAAAATGATTTGTACAATGAAAAAAACAGTCACAAGAGGAAAAGTGTAAGTGAATAGAGAGGAGCCTCTGTGTGTTTACCTAAAGGTGATGGTTGTATGATCTTCTGAATTCAAATTCAATGTGCTTTTCGATGCTGGGTTTCTCTGTTTAGATAATGGGTTACCCAGACATAACAAAGAACCATATTCACTACAACAACAAAAGAAAAGTTGTTATTCATGTTGTGCAAAAACAGTTACTACATTTCCCTCAATGACCATTGAAGTTTCCATCAGTAATACGGGCTCAGATACAATTAGATCAGTTTTCAGCGATCTTAAACATGCGAGGACGAAGGCGCTTCTTGAAATCACTCATCTTAAATGTTATGTAAGTATGTATTGCACTTTGAGATGTTTCTTAATGTTTCTGTGTTCTTGAAACCAAAGTAAACCTTTTTTTTTTTTTTTGGTTAGTATGTCCTTGTGGCGAGAATGCCAACTGTCATCTTAAAATGGAACATTTCTACTAATGTCAGTGCGTATTGTGATGTTATTTCATAACAGAACAATGAAAATTCAAAGCATTTGTAAGTTTTAGTTCAATCAAGTTTGATTCTGTCATGTTGGCGAATGTTCTGCCTGGAGTACAAGTTGAAAACATGGCTTATTTGTTCATATTCAAAAGCACACCACAGATATTTAGTTGTTTGTTTTTTTTTTGGTTTTTTTTTCCCCTCCTCACACTGGATTACGATTGTTGCATATCTCACAGTGTTTTTTGTTTGTTTTTGTTAGGTTTTAAAAGTGGCACTGAGTAGCACGTACTTCACAAATATCTGCTGTTCAAGAGAAATGTCTGTTTGAAAAAGAGAAATTGTTCCTGCGAACAGAACTAGAAAGACAGCAAAAGGTCTTGACAGATATTTGTATTTGTATTCATAACGATATCCTCCCAAAAAATAACAAGTTCAGTTTATATCATTTTAATGGTCATGACAATTAGGCTTACAGCAAAAACAGTTGCACAATTGTTAATATATGGGCATATATTTCACTTGTAGCCATTATAATGAAAAATAAACATCCGTTATTGCAGGTTTTGTAATAAAAGGAAATAAGTCACCAGAAACACTTGAGAAGGCCTTTTGAGAAGCACATCACATCTGAGAGTGATCCCGAATCAGTCAAGTCAATAACTTCTCTCAGTATTTTTACGATTACGTTTATCGTTGAGAAGTGTTTATAACGTTGATTCCATCCTAGTTTTACAGTCCGGCATCCTTTAGAACCATTTCTACCTCATTGCTACATATTGTACATGTAGTTTTCATGTTGTTTCATTTTGAATGTCATGCATTGGTGTGTATGTGTGTGTGTCTATATATATATATATATATATATATATATATATATATATATATATATATATATATATATATATATATATATATATATATATATATACACATATATATATATATTTAAAAAAACAAGAAGAAGAAAATAAAAGCTTGCGCTTGAATCTGAGCAGTCTACCTCAAAAAGACTGTCTTTACACTGGCGAATAGTCAGAAGAAATGAGGCACCTTGAGGACAAAGATTAAGTCAACCTGCACATACTTATGTACAGTTTATTTACATTTACACTTTTCATTGGGCTGTTGTGGACTGTATCTTCTGCAAGGTTTCAAATGCAAAGTCTTTTCCTAAAAAACAAGATAAAAAAGTTAAAAAAAAAACAAAAACAAAAAAAAAGGCAAAAAAAACCCAGTTGCTTTAATCCTTTGTGAATTGAATTCATGTAATGCCATGTTAATGTGTATTTATGTGCACTTGCAGTTCTACATGCAAGTATGAGGGGTGAACATTACATTATGGACAGTCTGAATTTTTACTTTTCATACACATGTACAGAGAATGACCTTGCACATAGCTGTATGTATTGTACATTTGCTAATGATATACAGCAAACATACGAAAATGCACCACATACATGTTTATATGTGTGTATCTATTGCCATATTTACAGTACAGTCAATTTATTTGTATTTTGATTTCAAGGTACCTAAAGGTTATTGAAATAAAGATGTTTTCTTTTTTTCTGAACTCTGGATGTTTTGTTTCTTTATTTGATTGTGGTGCTGTCAGCCGACGTACTCTTTCCTTTTTAAGTAGCTTCATATGAAAGACAATTGAAAGTGAAATTTTTTCAGTTCTGCTGCTCAGTTCATTCTCTCACTGGCATTTATTGTAAATGCAGTAAGAATAATTTGCTTAACAGCAGCTACATTTTAAGGATTTTATGACACTCCTTACAACAATAACATAATAACTTATAACCCTATTTTTAATTAGAAAATGAAGTGCCATGCTGACAACTCCGCTTGCATTGTGTCATTAAGTCGTAGGAGGAACACGCGTGGGTAGTTTCTGTGCAATTAACATAAATGAGGATGGATAGAACATTGTGTGATTTGATGATTTTTAAACAGTAGCCTCAAAGAAAACACATATTGCAGTGCTATTAGGTCATGTATGACAGTCACTTAAGTGAAATTTCTATTACCTGCACTTAAAACTGTCAATAAAAATGCATTTTTTTATCTCCATGTAGGTGTTTTAAATAAAGATTTGAGTTCTACGCTATTGAAAACAGTAAGATAAACCATATGAAAAGGAGGCAGGGGGTGGGGGTGGCAAAGGTAATTTCATATAATCAGTTCCTGATGGGATCTGAATACTTTTTCTCATGAGGACTAATAAGCTTGTCAAGGCAGAAATACAAACACTTGAAACACTGCAGTCTCCCACGGAGGGCTGTCCTTGGAGGCTGGAAGGGATGCGTGCTGGAGAACATTACCTGAAAAAGTCTAGTATTGTGTTTTATACCTGAATTAAAAGAAAAATGCTAATAATGATTTTAAAAATGAAAGAAAAAAAAACATATTTTACTCCAATGGGAAAAAAGCCTCATAAATAGGAGAAAATGTTTAACTAAAATACTAGTTGATTGAATTAATATGTGCTAAAGGTTTTTGTGTTTACAACACAGAATCGAAGCAGTGGTCGTCATGACTCTCCAAAAGACACGTTGTGAAATTAACAAACAAATATTTGCCTTAAATGCTTTTTTCCCCAAGTTTTGTTCAAGTGAAGAAACACAATAAAAAAAGAAAATAAAATCTGATAACCTGGGAAAAAAACAAACTGTACTTTCACGCTTTTATACCTCCTGCTTGATATGTACATTTTAAAGGACGTGAAGAAAGAAGGGAGGACTGCATCTTTAGAAGCTTGTTCTGCCAATTATGTAGGTAATGCTAAACATTTTGGATTTTTGTTTTCTCTGTGAGGCTTATTTGCTAAAACTGAATTAATCCAGTAAACTAGCTGCCAAACTCTGACTGTACAATGGAGGTAGTGTCTACTCAATTTTTGCAAGATGAGACTGAATATATTTCTGTGGAGGGGAAAAAAAAAAAAGCATAAGACTGTTACACTTTATCGCTCGTTGATTCATTTCGCAGGTTGTCCCTTTTACAGTCAAATACCTTATTTCACATACGTGCATATGCATCCATTTTTCAACGTTTTATCTTAGGCTCGTACCACAGCGCACGGTTCTGAAATTCTTGAAGCAAGCATCTTTCCTTTTTCCAATGAATTTTTAAACAAGGACCATTTGACCAGGAGGGAGGGGGGGGGAGGGAAGCACACAAATAAAATGAGACAGATAAGAGAAAAATAAAGTTGAGTCAAACAAATTACCTTCAAGTTATTAGTGGCTATTTTGTAAATATCAAAGATCCACTTGTCCCAGTGTTCTCTGCTTCATTTGCATTCTGATGAAACTGAAGTGGATGTGTGTGAACTCGAAGGTTATCTGTGGAGCTGCAGCGCTGAGCAGCCGAATCAGACAGCTTCGCAACCGCATGGCTCAAGAGGATGAGCCACAGACCTCTCTCAAATCACTTCCTTCATAACAATTAAAATATGCAAAGTGATAATTTTCCTTAAGTAGCCTTAAATGTGCAATCTATTTAAATGTGAGGGAAATTGCCTAAAGCTTGCAGTGCGCGTATGTGCGGTGGGTGGGGTGGGGGATAAATTATGCAAATAACTGAAAGGACTCTTGAAAGCCTAATTTTTCTGTAATAAGCATACTGTTTCATTTAATTTTTTGCCTCTTATTAAAAGTGACAGTTCTTTTGCTCTGTCTGATGGCTATATCTGACACAAGCCCGTGAAACTGACTGCTGGACTAATGGTAAAGCATTTTTGTAGCTTTTAGATGATGGTTACATTCACAAAGTAATTATGCACTAGAGAGTCCAGAAATAAGGTTTAATTACACAGTAATCGCTTCTGATGGACACTAGGAAGTGTGAGCACTGCCAGACTGCAATCCATCAATGACAAACCTCTGGCCAGTTTTAATTCCTCCTCATTTGCATCGTAACCTCAGCAGCAAGTTGCACAAACGCTGTTAAACGTTAATAGGACCTGTCTCTCCACTCAAAATGAACACTTAAGCCATTTCAATTCTCCCTTTCCATATATCTCTTTCTTTCACTCCCCCTCTCTCTCACCCTTTCCCCCTCATATCACACACATACACACACACACTCTCTCTATCTCACACAGTCCATATCTTTTCTCTCTCGCCTCAATTCTCACATTCTCATGAGTCCTCACATAAATAGACCCTCTTCAGAAGGGAAGCTGAGCACAGGAGACAGTGCACGGTCACTGCTGTGCTAATTGGGAGCAACATGTAAAGTTTTATCTCTTGAGTGCTAACAAACCATACAGACAAGTATAAATTCTTGCTTTGTGTGCCTGTGTGTGTATCTGGGAGTACAAATGAGAGAGGCTGTGCGGTTGTCTCACATAGCTGTGGAGCGCAAAGGTTTGTGGGGGAATGCACCTCGAGTTACCCCATTCCTAGGAGGCTGGACAAAATTATGTTTTTATTAATTGAAAACTGTTATTGGTGTGCCAACCCCACCTCTCTTCCTCTGCAGACTTTTATGAGGTTGATTAGAGCCAGGATGTCTCATTATCATCCCGCCTTGTTTGAGCATTGTAAGTATACTCTTTATTATACCTGGGACATCCCCGTATACAGCAGCACATTTTCAATACAAATGACACCTTGCCAAAGGCACACGCTCAACCCAATGGGCTTCTTGCACAGAAACATTAGACTGCTTTAAAGGGATAAATAAATAAATAAATAAATAAATAAATAAATAAATAAATAAATAAATAAATAAATAAATAAATAAATAATACGTATATATATAAAAATATAAATTATATATATATATATATATATATATATATATATATATATATATATATATATATATATATATATATATATATATATATATATATATATGCAGTCATTTTCAAAGCTCTGCATATTGTCAGTCCAAATTATCATTATTATTATATTACATTGACATAGAATTATATAGTAATTTGTTTAACTCTCAGTACCTGTGCTGAACATTTTTCATGGACATTAATATTGTTTAGTTAAAACAGTCAGGGAGGCAACACTCATTTATAGAAAAAAAAAAAAACAAGAAAAGAAACTGTTCTGAAAATCACACGTAAAAATACTCTGGCGTCACTTCTGACCCCATCACATACTGTAGCTTTTTAAGCAACTCGTAGGGATTTAAAAGGTTGTTTTTAACATTATTTCAGAAAGGAATAATGCTAGACCTCGTTTTGCACGACTTCGAAGACCGGGGCCTCATAGGGTCAGATGCCACGCGCTCAACTGTCCGGCCTGCAGTGCAGATCTGTTTCCTAGCAAAAATGTGAAGAGGAGTATCAGACGACAAGGACTTTCTCTGAGCAACGGAAATTTTATACATTACATTGCCAAAAGTATTTGCTCACCGATCCAAATAATCAGAATCAGGTGTTCCAATCACTTCCGTGGCCACAGGTGTATAAAATCAAGCACCTGGGCATGCAGACTGTTTTTACAACTATTTGTGAAAGAATGAGTCGCTCTCAGGAGCTCCGTGACCTCCAGCGTGGAACTGTGATAGGATCCCGTCTACGCAAGAAATCCAGTCGTGAAATTTCCTCGCTCCTAAATATTCCACGGTCAACTGTCAGCTGTATTAGAAGAACATGGAAGTATTTGGGAACGACAGCAACTCAGCCACGAAGTGGTTGACCACGTAAACTGGCGGAGCGGGGTCAGCGGACGCTGAGGCGCATAGTACGACGAGGTCGCCAACTTTCTGCAGAGCCAATCAGACCTCCAAACTTCATGTGTTTATGTAAGGTTGTGTTTAGCCACATGCTAGTTGAGTCTGCATTTGTTTCAGTTAATAGGTTGGTAATTCCAGGTTGTGATCGCGATGCCCATATCATTAGGAAAGTTACTTGTATGAGCGTCTTCTTGAAACTGTCCAAGATTGTTTGACTAAATAAACAGTTAAATAAACAGTCCTAAGTGAAACGATAAAGACATTGGGTGACGGACAGCTGCTGGGTCCGGGACCTCCCCCTTTCGCTGGCTGGTTCACTTTCAGTGAGATTCCCTCTAGTGCACCGCGACCAGCTGCGGGTCAGTCACGAAGGGTCCCTGGGTGAAGGTGGGTCACAGCTCCAGCCTCGAGCTTCGCTGCACTCCCTTGTTCAGACTGTACCGCTTTCTGAGGCCTTTGGGAATGGTGCTCGCTGCAACCTCTGTCCGTTCTTCGTAGAGACGGGATCCCCTCATCGACCGGCACCCCAACCAGGTAGTGCCACCAGGGTAGGAATGGGCCTCGTTCCAAGAGGCGTAAGACATACACGGTTTTACTGTACACTGCATAATAACAAAAATGCTGATTCAGATGTGTAAAACACCACCATCCAGTTTTATCCAAATATCAGCCATGCACATTGACAATTCAGCTCTTTTGGAAGATTGTGAAAAATCCTGATATTCCTGAGCTCAGCAGCAAGTGGGCGGGTTTTTGTTCCATGCACATCTGACTTGCCAGACTATCTTTATGCAACTTTGCCAGGGTACACCATCATGGTGTATGCTGAAAAAGCTATTAAAAATCAAGAAACATTTCCATCCCATAGACTGTATAAAACATCAGACAAAGCATTAGGTCACGTGACCCACTGGCTTCTGAAGAGTGGTTTTGAAGCCGGTTTTTCTTCGTATGGGGTGCAGCCATGTCGCTCCAGAAGGTGATAGTAACACACCCACTGTATGTCAATCAAAGTTCGCTTTGGCGAAGAACATTTCAAATGATGAATATAGGATTTTCTGTGTATTATTTCATATCTCATGTCAGACATCAAAGAGTTAAGTGAACAGTAGTTTCATACCCGTGCTGAATTCAAGTCTTTGAGTCACTTGTTAAATAACTTTTTCCACCATCACTCATCATTTGTTTGCTTATTTATTTAAAAAAAAGAATCTCCATAAAAAAAAAAAACATACATACCACAAATATTTAACTGAGGTTTTAGAAACTTAAATAGGCAACATAGTACTCTGACAACTAGGTTTTATGACCCTGTCTTATTATTTTAAACTAGAAGAAAGTGGCCCAGTTTAAAGGTATATATGTAGCTTTGTTAACTGAAGCTACTAAAAAAGAGAAATCTCCACATTAGAAAAAATTGGTATACTGTGTAAAGTACAAATAAAAAGAAAGATATTGATGCTTAATGTTACAGGGAAGACAAATGTGTTTTTTCAATGTTAAAATAGGAATGCTGGATTCGATTGAGGAAGTGTTGTCCAGCTCTCCCATCATTACTGTCAGCTAAAACCACACAAAGTAAGTTTGGACTCCCGTTCAGGCATGTTGTTTACACTCTGAACTTCCAGTCTGTGTTTGCTCATGAGGAGTCCTCACAGAAATGGATCTGCTTTTACACTTTTACACTGAAAGTCACTTTATCTCCCACCTGCTTCTTTTCAGGTAGCCACACCCACACATGTGAAAAACCCTTCATTTGTCGCAAATTGAGCCTAAAATCATGTAGTCTGAAAGAGCCTTTACTTTTTCTTCCTACGGTGAGTAATGAACGTTTGAACAGTGACAGAAACATCTCTTTGTGGGCTGTGTTAGGAAACGCACACTACAGTGAGCATTCACATTATCCTTAGGCTTTGATGGCGTAAGCGCCAGGCTGCACTGGGCTCTGAATTACTGTGTGTAATATGGGTTTGTGGATGCAATATACCCCTGAGTGGTATTCACTTTCACACGTTCACGAAGTAGCCCAAGTGGTTTTATCATTCCTGTTTCGGTCTTTACTATAAATAAATATAAAATGACAAAACATAATGACAATGTCACTCTTTATTCTTAGAATACAATGTTAGCGAGGTAGAATAAAGTCCATATAAGTTGGGGGGAAAAAGAAATTTTTTTCTCCTTTAATAAAAATCTGCACGGTGGGTTAGTGGTTATCACTGTTGCCTCACAGCAAGAAGGTTCCTGGTTTGATTCCCGGCCCGGTGGGTCTTCCTGTGTGGAGTTTGCATGTTCTCCCCGTGCTTGCGTGGGTTCCCTCCGGGTACTCCGGCTTCCTCCCACAGTCCAAAAACATGCAGGGTAGGTTAATTGATCATTCTAAATTTCCTGCGACAGACTGGCGACCTGTACCCCTGCCTTTCGCCTAATGTGCGTCGGGATAGGCTCCGACAGACCCCCGTAACCCGGTAATGGATTAAGCGGGTATAGATAATGGATGGATGGTGTTAAAAAGATTGTACATGGCTCATCAAAATAGTTTACTTGCTTCTCCTGAAACAGGTGCAGTCCATAAGCAAATTGAATATTTGGTGCTGTAACACACCCTGCTTACTGTACATAACCACATTCAGTATTTGTGTTTTTAATCATTTTAGGACATTTATTGCTGTTGCAACCTTTATTTACAACAATTGTTTTTGTAACTCTGAATTAATGTCACATACACAAGGAGGCTTTGGGTGGTCTTATTGGGAGATTGCTGGGTCTCTTTAGTCTGTCTTAACCCCTGACTGGGAACAAGAGGACCTAATGGGGAGCAAAGACAGAAGAGTACATGTCCAATAGTCACACACTTTGCCTGTCAAGGCAATCATGGGAAACACTGAACGTCACTCTTTCAATTTCATCCTTTCCACTGTGCAAGTCGCCGACTATAACGTCATTATCTCCAACAGATCTGCAGGGTCCTCTGACAGGGCCATGTTATCCAGGCACCAGGGAAATGCAAATTGATTCTATATCAGCCATGGCATTTTTAAAGCCTCTGCAAGTTACAGGGACTGTCATTTCAGGCAGAGATATGAAAATCAGAGGGAAATGTCAAACTGCAGATTGGCTGTATTATATGAATTGTGTTGTTTTCTCTGATCACTGGATCATGAAACAAGATACTTCTTAATGCCACATTGTTAGTTTACTATTCAAGAGCTCTCTATTACGCTATACAAGAGCGGATGGCTTTTCACGTCAAAATATCTAAATACAGATCAACAGGCACACACATCATCTAATGAAATAGCAGCTTTGAAGACGACAAAAGGAACGGTTTCAAATAGGACTCGACAGGGTTGTAGTCTTATTCCAGCAGTTAGAATATATATTTAGTTTTGGGTTTTTCTTCTAATTCAACACGATCAAATCTTTTCATTTCATTTCTACTATACTGTTTTTACAGTGTAAGAGTGGCTTGGTTTTCTGGCCCTTCACTTCACTCTTCCGGCTTTCACGGGTTCACTGTAAGCCACAGCGAACTGTTTCAACTGAAAGTCCACTCTCACCTTAGCAGAAAAAAAAAACAAAAACTGCACTAGCTGCTCTAAAAAGCTTAAAATTAAATGAAATTCCTTTTTTTGTCTTTTTCGTTTTATTTCTTTTGAATCTCTACAGTTGAAGAGCCTACGTTCCTTCCAAGCCTGGACTGTTGTGCCGACATTCTTCCTCATTTTGTACGTGAACAACCCTAAAGGCGAAACAGCAGAGTATTTTTGTTGCACCTGTGTTCTGCCTTTGGAGGTTATTAACAGAGGTTATGCTGCCTTTAGCTTGAGCTATATGACTCTTTGCAATGCAGTATTGTGCGGTTTCAGGATTAAGACCGCTTTATTATGCTGTAGGAAGCATTTTGGCGGCGTTGGATGGGAAGCTGTTTTGAGAGATCACCCTCATAGCATGATGAAACATTTCTGTGCAGACGTGA
Source organism: Xenentodon cancila (assembly GCA_014839995.1). Taxonomy (NCBI): domain Eukaryota; kingdom Metazoa; phylum Chordata; class Actinopteri; order Beloniformes; family Belonidae; genus Xenentodon; species Xenentodon cancila. Next base: position 7,666,043 of record CM026200.1, read on the forward strand.
GCGCTCTCTTTTTGTCTGGGCAGCAATTTATGACAACACATTCTTACTTTTAAAGTTGTCAAACAATCACAAGGCTTTGATCTACTCGAACATTTTGCTCCATGAAAAACAAAATAAATATATAAAATGAAAAAAGTAAAAACAAAACCCACCCAAACCCTAATCTCGATGCAGCACTCCCTCAATTTTCAGCTTACCACAAATTATTCATTAACATTTCAAAACTTCGTACTTAATTTTAAGTATTTGAAAGTGCAAAGTTTGATTAAGTTTACTAAAAGTGAATTTATTACTCTAATTAATTTTATCTAACAGACTTTCGAGTCATTCGGCAACAATTCCAGCAAAGGATATTCAGTTACAGGATCAAAGAGTATATTTGAGACTATTTTTACTTTTTTTTTTTTTTTACTTTGAGACTGCACATAGTGTGCTCCTGCTGCCCTGGTGAGACTAACACATCAGTCACTGCAAGTTTTAGACAAATAATAGCTATGTGCTTTTTCAAAACGGTTTCCTTTCAAGCATTTCTTTTTTTTTTTTTTTTCAAACACACTGACTGTCAGGTAGAAATATTGTGTATAAAATGAGGAGGAGATAAGGAGAAAGCAGATGGCTAAAGATGAAGGTCAAAAGCAATTGAGAAGTTTGTCAAAATTTGATGACATAAGCAATCTGTAAGCTGTTATTGCACCCAAGCTTGAGGTGCAGAGAAACATATTGAAATTACAAAAAAAAAACAAAAAAATGCTGCAGCTGCCAGCACACTGCCAGGAATGATTGCCCCAAGTGTTTTTTTCTTGCCTTGCTTCTCTCTTTTTGTCCCTTAACCCTCCTCCTTCACACGCATGGCTGCCTGCCAGATTTGAAGAGAGGCATATCTGGATTTAATGATATTACAAATGCCTTTCTTTATGCTCAATAATAGCTTCGTTTTGATTGGTGTAGCACTGTCAGGGCCTTATCTTGATACAAATAGAGCTGTCTGTCATCCAGCATTGAGTCATCAATTTTAGCAGTGATGAGGCTTGTTTGCCATACCTAATCATCTGTCTTGTTGGCAAGCCTCTGAGGCTGAGCAGATAGCACTTGTAACTACTCCACAGCAACAACCATCACAACAGAAGCTTTCAGGGAAAATTGAGTGGGTCTCAATATAGCATGCACTTGTGGCGATGTCTGATACTTCTTTGTATATCAAGAAAAGCCTTTGAATAAATCATACGTTACACCCCCGTTTCTATTGATTAAAGCCGTTCCCATGCCTGCATCTGGTGAATTGTCCACAGAATAAAGAGCAGTTTTATACCTTGTCTTGTCAAAACAGGTCATTTTATCAGGGTAGGTAGTTCTACGCAATAACACCAACCCAGTCTCGCAGCAAAACATTCAATTGTCACCAATAAGCAATTAATCTATTAGTTTGACACAAAATCATCGGCACACACAAGCAATAAATTGCATCATGTTGAATAGGCATCAAATTCAACATTTGGAGGTCAGAGCTAATGACCGAACTGCTGTAAATCTGAATTTGACTCCTGTTGCAGCCTTTGGTATTTTATTGTAACTTCACTTCACAGGCACGTTTCCACCAGCAGGAGTTCTGGGGAGATTTTTTTTCAGGGCCAGGTTGTTGACACGTGTCTCCAATACCAGAAACAGCCCTGCAAAAGTGGCCTCGGGAACTTTTATGGGGGAAAAGAAACCTTCCTGCAGTTGGAGAGGGACTCATGTTGGCCAACGGGAACCTCCTGGCGAAGGATCTCTGCCAATCAGACTTTCTAAATTCTGTTCAGCACTCTCACGTGAACATAAATCATGTGAACACAACTCATTTTTAACATATTGGACCAGAAACATTTTGCTGCGAGTACATTTTTATGAAGTTGGAGATTACAAATAAAAAAACAATAGATGGACCAACGAGTCGGTTCAGGTCTTGTTGGCATATTATACCAATGTAGAGGTGGAGCAGGGGGTTTAATTTTAATCTCAATCACTACCTTGCAGTGTACATTAAAAAAAAAAAACAAAAACGCAAGTAGCATCCCTTGTTCTAATGTTTCTTCTTCTCTCTTTTGTTTTGCTGCTGGCTGTTTGTGAAAAATGCTAAAAATGTGCATTACCGCCACCTTGTGGTCAGCTGAGTTATTTAATTCCTGCTAGTGGAAATGCGCCTAACATTCAGAGTCCAATTACTTGCTCTTTTAGGTTAAGGAGTGAAAATTACTTGGGAAAACATCATTGTTTAGATACACACAGCAAAGTCCAAAAGCCAAAAAACTGACAACTCAAAATGGAAAATTGATTAACCTTAATTTTGGTGTATGTTCAGGTCCCTTAGGTTTATTAATTTATTCTTCAGCCCAAAAAATAAAAAATTATGCATGTTTATGTGTGTATCTATTTATCTGTATTTTTCTTCAGTGGTCTGCATTCAGCTCCCCTCCGTGGCGGGATTCTGGGAGTCCTTGTGGTCTTGGGACGTTTGCGTAGGGCATCGCGCTGGGATGAGTGTCTGGGCCGTTGGTGACAATGCCTGGGGATGGGTTTGGATGCCTCCCGTCGCTCCCCCTCAGTCTCGGCCGCTGCTGAGATGTCTCTAATACCTGGCAGGGGACTCCCTGTGCCTCCTGGGGCGCCCCCAACCCTCCCAAGGGCTTGCAGGGGGGCTCCCGTTGTGGGGTGGGGAAGTCTCGGTGGCTCAGTTGTTAACTTCTTCCTGCTCCTTTTCAAACATGTCAAGACTGCTGCTGCTACAAAAAAGGTGTCTCTTGCCTTCATGGTTAAGTACTTTCAAGCATGTCTGTTACTATCTATCATGTTCGAAATAAAGACTTTTTTAATTTAATTGTATTGAAAAGCCCAAAAGTATTTTTGGAACAACAAATGCTAAGATTTTCAAACGTTTCTAGAAAATAAGCAGGTGTTTGATTGGTCAGATTGCTGGCGACTTGCTGATGGGCAGAGCTGAAGCCTCATGAACATGCGTAACTCCTTCTACCAGTCAGTAATTTCCTGTAAATGACCCCTGCACCTCAAATGATAATTAATCATGATAATGTTTACGATAAGTCAGGGACGAGGGAAACATGTAATATGGCCACTTCAACTTTTAACACATATTGTCGCAACATGCGTAAACTTATCTAAAATTCTTAAATTGACTACTTACTGCTTACTCACTATAAATACAAAGCTTTTCATTCATTCATTCATTCCCTCAATTCGTGGCCAGTCTGTCACAGGGACCAACAAGTACACGTGCCACCACTCACTTTTACTGTCAATTTTCAATTCCAGTCTAACGTTCATGTTTTTGGATTGTGCGAAAGACCAGCATACAAACACACAAAAAGGCCCCAAATTCAACCCACTGCACCACCATGAAGCCCGAGGTTTTCCACTTTGTTGCTGCTTGATGTTGTTAGAATTGTAAGTTCACATCGTTCAGCATCTTTAAGTGACTCAAAAATATAATTTTATCGCGGTTTTCATTATTCAGAGCTTCAATAATCAGAGTTTATACATATACGTGGTACTACTACAGCTTTTCCCATGAATCATTGTAAATATTAGATTCATTTAAAAGATCATTATTGACAACATACAATAGTTGTAAACTTTGCAGACCGTCGCTTTGAGCAAGAAGAAGAAAGCAAAAAAGCTTGGTGAAAATCTGTTATAAACTTTGCAACTGCTTTTTTGTTTCTAGTTTATGGGTTTTTCATCCGTCATGTCTTTTACAAACTTTGCACATGGGTTGGTCCTCCACGCTCCTCGGGTATAAACCGTGCAGAAAGATTTGCATTGCAGGACATCACACAGAAGGAGTCCTTTTTTGAGTATAATTTACACAGCTGTATCCTAATCTGTGGGCACACAAATTACAAGGGCTTGAAAAACTGTGTGGACAGGTTTCTTTTTCTTTGTTTTTTTAATACATGTATGCCTGCAATCACATACTGTGAGTTGTGATTTTTAATTATAGTTATAATTTAAGTTGGTGTAGTTTAATCAGACCGATGACAAAGGCTGCCGGGATACTCCAAAACACCATCTTAAATTTGATTTCTTTCTCTGTCGTTACCTGATGAGCGAACTGAAAAGAACTTTGTTAATGTGAGCGTGTGCAAAGGCCTGCAGCCTGTAGACTCGGCTTTCATTCAGCTCACTAACATCAGGGAGCTCAAGCTTGGCGTCACTCAAAGCTTTTTTTCCTTTGATATTCCCCAGGCAGACCCACAAATTAAGCTTGCTTCTGTTTGACCAAAGATGAGACCAGCCCTGAAGAACGGCAGCTTTCCCTGTCTTTTTTTTTTTTTTTTCACGAGTTTGCAATCTATCCCTCAGAACTCAGCAGACGTATAAATCTCTCGAAAATCTCTCTATTCATTGTCAGCCTGCGGTAAAGAAGCATATGGAAAACTCTTTCAGTTTGGATTTCAGTTTGACTGCAGAGCACAAATACAGTTCGCTTGTGAATGTTGAGAACCAGTGCAAGCATGATTTTTATTTTATTTTAATTGTTCTTTGCCATTAAAAGAACCGTAACCGGAAACATATTTCAGTGGTCCTGCTGAAAGGTGACAGCTGTTGAACAAAAGACAGTTCTTGCCTTAAACATGTGGACATTGTAATCTATAAAAGTAAATGTCCCGCTGCCTTATTTGTAATGATTATACAGTATATTGTTTGGATGAAGCTTGATTTACAAGCGAAGGGAGAGAGCACCTTGCAAATAAATTTTCATTTCAAAGAATGTTTTTGAATTTGAAGAATACAGATTTTATTTTTTTTTCACAAGTGCGCGCGTCCACCTGCTAAACATCACCAACTTGGAGAACATCTCATGACAAGCAATCACGTATAATAAGATTTCTCTCCTCCAGAAAGATCCACGAGGAAAGATTATGTGAATCTATTCTGAGCACATTCAAAGGCAAGGGACCATGCACTCCCCGTGCGAGTTCATTATCATTCTCAGGTTATCCCTGGCCCAGTGAATCTGGAACGCAAATGAATTAGTGAGAATTAAGAAGTCTCTGTGGTCTGAAACCTCTCCAAATCTCCTCCAAGATGAAAGCTACATAGCCACGGCTTATGCACGGTCGCTCTCGTAGCCTGAGCCCCCGCAGTAGTCCTATATCTACAGACCCGCCCCAAGACACCCCTACACCCACCCACAAGCACACACCCCTCCAGCCAGAAAATGGAAATGGTACAGGCCATTAATGTTGCCTAACATCTCCTGACCGCAGGTTTTGTCGTGAGGGAGAAGTTGAGCCAGGCTGCCATTGCTGGCGATTAATTACAGCGCTGTGGTGCTGGCACTTTGGCGTAGTTGATCCCTCTGCAGGCAGCGCTTCCTCTCATCTCTTCTCTGTAGCCTTCAAAGGGCTCTTTGCTGCATGCAAGACTGAACCCAGGCCAGTTAAGAAAAGTGCCGTGGATCCATGATTGTACTTCATAAATTTCAATGGGACTTCAGTCGTACATTGTCTCTGTGTCCCTCCTGCTTTGTGCAGAGTGGTCATGGTAACTTCTTGACCACAATAAAAGTAAAAGAAAATAAATATTAATGATAATTGCGATGCATACTGTTCTTGCTCACGTGTAAGCCACACTAGATTGCTGCATGTGCTTTGTGGCCACATTCTGTGACAAACTGTATAACATACAGTAATGGTGTGTCTGTGCTCAGTATTTTTCCCTCTTTCCCCACCCATCAGCCCAGGCCTTTGTAACAGACTGCAGAGGCTGCCTCTCTCCCTCAGCTCATTCAGCATCACACCCTGCCCTTGTGCTGGACATCAAATGACCAGCTCACCCCCTGAGGAGCTCTCAAGTTTCTTCATTTCAGCATCCGCCTGGCTCTCCCCTGGTCAGCAGCCGGCCACGCAGGGAGAGGGGACATCTGCCTGTCTGAGGATAAGGGACAGGCTGGCTCACTATCCGTCTGTCAGCCCCTCAAACTGGACCCCGCACGTCACCGCTCCACTCCCTTCTTGTTATTCTGGGGAGAATGCTTGGATCTGATATGTGGCATTGTTTGTGCCATACTGGTCTGGAATACCAGGCAGCTGGGGCTGATGCACTGTGACTTGAAAAAGAAAATATCAGTATTTGGCAAACATTGCTCATAAAAAGGGGGGGTTATATACCAAATCTGTCTGAACGTATACAAAAGCCTGTGATAATTAATCCACTTGAAGGTATAAGTTTTACAAATTGTTGAGGGGTTGTATGGTGCAGGTAATCTTTTCTATGTGGGTGTAAACAAGGTCCATTAACGATTGTTCCATAATGATTACTACTATCTAATCACTTGCTGTTTTGCCATCAGAAGAAGGCTGGAGTGATCAATACACATATTTGCATAAAAATCTATTTCACCATAAGTGGGGGGATCGGGTCTGAGGCATCTGGATGAAGCTTCTTTTCAGACTCGGCGCTCATCTGACCTGCAAAATAATGTGTTTTGCTCTTAAATTTAATATTTGTTCTCCTGCTCTGCTTATTTACAGATGGGGTTATAGTGCAAGTAAGCATGCGTCTAAAGGAAGTCCATGGTCTTATTGAAATTCTGTATGAATGTTAATTAGCTCCCAAGATGATAACCTGAGTTTGTATTTAAATGGATTGTATGGAAATATGCTCACCGGCCACTTTGTTAGGCACACCAGATAAACCTAATAAAGCAGCCAGCGAGTGCAATTGTAACATCTGCGTGTAAAATTTCCACCAGTCGTAAATCTCTAGATTTTCAATCATCACTCATTAGATTTCTGCTTGGCTACCTGGTGGCTAAAGCAGAACAACGGCATGTGCGACACCCGGGCGCCCGGAGGGATGCAGTGTACTGTAAATGATCCCGCATGTCCGACCGCAGGCCTACAGCCACGTCTACGAGCGGGGCAGGACTGAGCTCCAACGAGCCTCCTGGACTGAGCCGGAGGTGAAGGAGAGAGTATCACACTCTCCTTGTCAGCTGCAAGGGTAATTACTGCTGGCTGAAATTACTCAACATTTGTTTATTAGCTCCCCAGAGCACACTGTAAATAGATTGTCTGTTATGGTCCGATCACATTAAAACCCTGTGCTGTGTGAACCCGCCTCCCACCGCCACCGCCGCCTCCTGTTCTCTGAGAGCCAGCCTGCTGCTCACTTATTGAACAGCTAGAACCAAGGAGCCATGTTAAATGTGATTGTTTTCCATTAGCTACATCCTGTCTAATACCTCACTTGTGCGTCGCAATTACTGAATTCTGCCATGTAACATAACCTTCATTAGCTGACCGTATAGTCCTGCAGCCCCAACATTCCCTCACCATTATTCATTTTTTTTTTCTTTTTATTCATGAGTGGAGTGTTTTAATTCAGTATTGATTTCTACATGGGCAACTTGTGCTTGTGCTTTGTGTATTGCATATGTTCGCCGTGCTTTAAGTGTGTGCGGTGATCGACGGAGGAAAAAAAAGAAGGTTGTGTCTTTCCTCGTGTTTTCATCGCGTCGGTTGGTCCCTGTCAAAGATGACATTCTGAAACATTTGACCCACTAAAAATGAATTTTTAAGGCTGGAACCCGGTGAAAGTGGAGAGCAATTTATTCCTTGAAAATGTAAGGAGATATTTTAGAAAAAAAAAAAAAAAAAAGCAGCACCACGGAATAGGACTGTCAAAAAAACAGGAGAGCAGAAGAGCAGTGGGGGGGGGGGGAGACGGGAATAGAGTATATTAATGTGAGTGAAAAATATGAATGAAATTTATATTCACAGCTGTCGGCACAGAAATCATTTCACACTATTTGAAACATTACACCAAATAACTCATCTCGAGGCAACACTGGAACACTTTTGGTGATAATAGCCTCGAAACATTTGTACCAGAGATATTTAGCTGTAAAATGAACTAAAGCAGCATGCTTTGTGTGCCTGTGACAGGTAGAGCATGGCTCCCTGGGAACCAGAGTAATAAAACGCTATCTTTCCACGGCATTCTCCCTTTTCCTCTAATGTTACCCTAATAAAAGCAACCGCTGAGGTGACTGTGCGCAAATAAGGGCCTAAATCTGCTGGACATCTATCCCAGCCCCCTGGAGCCACATTACACACAGCTAATGGCCACTCGAAGCTTCATTAGGGTATTAATTCTCCACCTTTCTGAAGTGATTCCATCCATAATGTGACAGTTTCTGGCTGCTAGCAAGACTACTTGTTGTTATCGGTGTCCCGCTCACTCCATTCGACTCATTTCATCCTCCACCCCCCCTCCTCCTCTAAGCATATTGTTATTCTTACAGTGCCAGTGTCTCAGTTTTTCGAGGAAAGAGAAATCTGATAATACCGGGTGTCCTTTGAGATGCAGGCCAATAAAATAGCTCTGAGTGCTGCCAAAAGCATCGTTCCATCTGACCAGGGGAGCAGATGGTCAGGTCCACCCCCGGGTCTGGGGAAACAAGCAGCAATGCTAAACATTAGATGTCATTTTGCATTTTTAAATACATATCACCTCCTCCCACCTGCAGAATGTCGGAGTCCAACATTCACAGCCAACAGTCATGTGGAGTCCATGTGGCGATGATTGATTTGTTTCTAACAGGCTGCTGGGTGAAGTGAGAACAGCCAAAGCACCTTTTCAGAGACATTTATATATATATATATATATATATATATATATATATATATATATATATATATATATACACACAACACCAACGTAACAGTTTTCGACTGGCTTTCAATTATAAGCCAATCTGAGAGTTTGACTAAAACTTAAAGTTGTTTGAACAAAACTGACATCAGTGAAATGAGATGATTCTGTTAAATTGTAGTTTTTCAAGAAAATACACGGTAAGAATGTTTGTTAAGAAATTGCGAAATGCTTGCAAGTTTTACCACGCTTGTTGTTTTACGCTGAGCAGCGTTTAGGTGATGGGATACGGACCTGCAGCCATTTGTTCATTTAATATTTTAATCAAACGACGTATTTATTAATGCCTAGCCCTCAATATGTATTTTCAACTTCTGCTTTGGCGAGAATACTGTCGATCTAAATGCAGACTGTTAAGCTTTACTCACTCAAATGTTTATCTAAAACTTGGCTTATAGTCACCACAAACAGGTGTTTGGTCTACACTTGTTGCTTTTGTGGTTTTAATGTTATAGTGAAAGCGGGAAGAGGAGAGATGTACACAGCAGAATATTTGTAGACGCTGTTACGTGTATTGATGTGCGAAATGTTGGAGTCAAGCAACTATTGAGCTCATCGTTTGATGGGCAAACAGAAAATTGATCATCACAGCTTTTAACTATGATTATTGTCAAGTTAAAATGATTTGTAGTTTCAGCTTTGCAAACACTCATTTTCTACATTTTGTATAAATAGTTAAATATACTGTGTTTTTTATGTGTGTACGCAGAATTGGCTGAAACATTGTAAAGTTGTCACATTTATTGGAAATTTAAACTGGCAAAGTATTCTTACTCCAGTAAAGTCAGTGGAGCTTATATTAAACCATACAGTCATTCGCAGCCAAAATGTGTTCAATATTAGAAGAAATTCCTCCCATCGCCGCTTTCACACCAATTAAACCTTAAACCTAAAACCGCTCCACCACTGTGATCCTATCATTTCTGCGCTCACATCCTCTGTCTTGAAATAGCATGGCAGTTTCAGGAGGGATATCAGAGCGGGGGGAAATGAATTAGGAATATTTAAAATGCAAAGAGTTCTCTTGTTTCAAAGACTGCAATATCAGAAGGGTTCAGGGATGGTGGGAGAGGGCCGCTCATCTCTGTCGATGAAGAATCCCATTCATCCCAATGAAGCTCCTCGAGATACATCTGAAGTGCAGGATTTAGACATTTCTGAAGTGAAGTGATAATTGCCTTTAAAGACCAAGGAGGGAGAAGTTCGCAGAGATGAAAGATAAAAGGTTGGAACTGAAGAGAACATTAGTGTGCCGAGCCGGAAAACAAACCACAAAGAACGGACACATAAATAGTCATGAAATGAGAACTTTTTGCTTTGTAATGAAGTTAAGAAAGAGACATTCATCAAGGGGCCAGCAGGCCGGGCTAAATAATCCTTGACTGAGTCTCCCGTTTTGAATCCCATATTAGCAGCCCAGATTTTAATGTAAATATGCCATTACACTGTCATTACAGTGATCACGCTGCATGGCTTACAGGTCAGCCCAGCCACTATTAATTTTGCAGGCAAAAGCTTTTTTTTGTCTTTTGAAATGTTAATAACTTTCTATTAGTTAATGTAGCGTGACTAAAATTCAAATTAGACATAATTTATTTTAATATCTGTGACTAGCTCGTCTGACCGTTTAGCAATGGTCTTCCGCTGAATATAACATCTAAAATTGTGGTAATTTGCTCTGGATGGTGGAGGCGCTCCTCGCCGCGCTGTTGTGCTCCTGTGAAGTCAAGGATGATTCTTTTTATTTTTTTTAATCCTCAAGGTACAAATATCTCAAATTAAATAATGAAATGCATCACATTTGAAGCATTTGTTTTATGCAGAGTAACAATCCAAACACCTGTGAAATTAAAGGGACTATTTAAGATTTCATATTTAGATTCATTTAAGGTTTTAGAGCTACTGTAACAGGAATAGTTGATCTTTGGTACAGGTATGCATGGTTGAATAAACCGGTTAGGGCCCAGCCGTGGGGGGCCAACCCCCTACGTACTCTTTGAACTGTGTTCGTACGCTGTCAGCTCCAAAATGCAATCAATTACACACTTTAGGGCCGCAGTGTTATATACCTTTCCATGCTGAACTCATACTAATACAGAAAAAAAAAAAGATCTTGTCATCCAGTTTGTGGAAATTTGCAGAATTTGCACAAACTGCAAGTATATTCCAGGTGTAACTGAAGGTCGTTTACAGTCGTTTATTGTGACAAGCAATCAAAAAAAATAATGGTACGGTACAAAACCATTTACAAAACAATAGAAAAAGTCTCAGTATTTCTGCACATTTAGCACATGTAGCAGCAGTAACTTCTACTTATCCTGCTCTTTATCTCATTATGAGTCTTGCATCACCATGAAGGAATTTGGTTCATTCTTCTTTATCAACATTGCCTCGGCTTTTAGAGGTTGTCAAGCTTTTGTTTATGCAGAGTCTTCTTAAGCTCCTGCCACATCATTTCAAACAGGCTGAGGTCCTGATGGTTACGGGGCCATTTCAACATCTTGATTAGATTTAATTTAGTCGTTTATCCACTCTGTTGTAGATTTGCCAGTGCATTTATGCCCCTAAGATTTGACTTTAGAGAGAATAAGCTTCTTCCTACCAACCAAGCACCTAATAAGTTGTACTTTTGCGTTATTTTACTAACTATACTGTCAGGAATTTTTATTTTAAACTCACTTATTATTTTCTTTTTTTCCCTCGTTACTTTATAGCTCTCTCTGGATTCATAGGCAAGAACATTTGCTTCTCTAAGATCATTGCTGATGTGTTTCCTCGTTAGCATTGTGTTTCCACATACCTGAATACTATAGAGCAGCAAACTGCTAAAACCTTTGCTTTTATAGAGACGGTTACACTTACTGGCAATCAGTTAAAGAAATACATTTAATTGACAACATCTGCTGTTACTTACTATTTTAATCCCTCTGGAAGACATAAGAAAAGAGGGTGAACTTGTTTTCACTGTTCACAATGTTCGTTTTAAGCTTTATTTACCCAATTCTAAGACCTGAAAAGGGACAGCATTTGTTGTCTCTGTTATATGAATGTGCCATTTTATCACAGATATAAGGTGCATTTTTTTAATTGTTACACTAGTTTACATACTTATTGGTCTATATTTTCTCATGTACTTCATCCTGTATACAAATCATATGCAATATATTACACTGTAAAGGATTCAAAATGTTTTTTTTTTTTTTTTTTTATTGTTTGATTGTTTCACACTTTGTAAAATTAAATTGAAATTACAGTCAGATGTTCTTTGTTATTTGATGTTAAGAAAAAAAAAAAACGCTAAATGCCACTAGAGCTTTCAGTTAATCACGTTCCCTCCTTCACTTTCATAAAATGTTTTTAGCACTGGATAGTGGCACTCCACACTCGGAACAGAAAGTGGGTGTGGAGGATAGAAGTCCAGCTGATTGGAAACATCTGGGTGATTGTAGGGAGCACTCCCACATCATCCTGCGTTGGCTGAGATTTGACAGTGCCCTCTGAAGTGACAGCTTTGACCTCAGCCAGTGTGCATGCGTGCAGCTGCCAGAGACACGGTCTGCTTGAAAAAAGAGGACAGAGCCAGACGCTCTAGGCGCTGGATGGTACCGTTGCTTTTGATGGGAGCTCTGTTGACAGCCAACATTTCAGCGGGGGTAAAACACAACCAGCTTGTTGATGCATTTGGTACCAGTAAAGTGACCACGTGACAGCTTTTCAGAACATTTGAGGCTCATTGTTCAGATGTTTCCCGTGATGTTGTTTCTTTGTATGATTATTGGCACTTGGTGTTTCTTATTCTCGCAAAAGGAAAATATATATCATGTGATCTCTGTGTGTGGATATCAGAATATCACAAAAATAAAAAAATAAAAATCGTGTCTCTTTCCCACTTAAAAATGTCATGTTATTTGTTCACGCTGCATGCACATGTTGTGTTGCGACATTCAGCAGATGCAATTTAAAACTGATGTAAAAACATATAGCAAATACAATTAATTTTAGAAATTACCAGCCCACGACTCAGTGACAGACAGCAAATGTCAGAGAGTTCATTATAATTAGTGACATGTGTTTTGTGTTTGCAAAAAGATACTAGTTTTCCACATTTATTGCTGCCTCCATCATTTTTAAATTAGCATATTTCAAGAAGCAATTAGAAACTGTGTTTGGGTTTTCCTTCTTATTTTTGCAAATACGTGCATGTTGAAACATGTCGTTAAATATTTTAGCTCAGCATCACCATATAATGACATTAATATTAATGTTTATGCTAATGAACTTTCCTGAAGAGGAGCACTTATTCATATTTGATTCATTAATGTAATGAATGCAAGGAAAGATCAGATAATATGTTCTTGTGTCCTTGATATGCAACACGAGTATTAGACTGCCTTAAATTCAAGATAGGTGTGCCTAAGCTGTATTAATCTGTCCTAGAATATAGAAGCTATAAACTCAGTGAGAAAAGACTGCAGAAAACCTACAACATTATAGATTAAACAAAACAGAGTGAAATGGAGTTCATTTGCTTCACCCTCCTCTTTTCAGAAGAGCTAAACAGCTTACCATTATTCAAAGATATCTTTTAAATAAGGCCCAAATATGCGGGCGAAACCAATTTAACGAGTGGCCACCAAAGACGTTTGTCGAATGATCTATATTGAGATTTTGACTGTGTAAGCCTCTTATCATAACTTCTATAAAACACACATCATTCTGTTTCAGCACTGAATTTCAGAGATATGAAAATACAATAAATGTGACATTTTAAAGCTTGGCTTACTTGTTAATTACAAAACCATTTAAATTTGAACTTGGGAGAACTTGATATGTGCATTTGTGTTGAGGAATGAGATTCGTTCAGAGGAGGGGACACAACCCGACGGATGCGTCCCACAAGAGAACAAGTGAGAGCGTCGCGCTGCGGGTCATTTGATTTAACTGCTGTGAAAGTTGAACTGCAGGTGCTTTCCTTCTTTTAAGCGCCTCTTAATCTGCACACTTTTTTTTTTTTTTCTCCGCTGAAATTAAAACCATTTTACTATCTGTTGTCTGTATTTCCTCTGGATTTGTATTTTCATGAAGGCTTGTAATCGAATGCAACAGAAGACTGAAGAAAAGATCAAACTTGCATGAAGTTAGGGACAGTCAGGACAGCACGAGCCACGTGGAAGAACTTAATTACCTCAAAGAAAAACAGATGAATGAATCCTCTTTCATTATCTGCTAACGACCGCTACAAACGTAAGAAAACACCTCATTCATTTTTCAACGGCAGCTGCATGCATCCAAACAAGTGTAGATGTCTCCGTACTCAACCATCCAGAGGTGCAGGCTTTCTGACACTCTGCTATCTTTTGTGCCTTAATTGCACATTTAACCTCACCACTTATTCTCGTGTTGAGTTAAACAAAAACTGTTTTTTTTTTCCTCTTGCTGTAAGCCCTTTTAATGAGTCTAATGTAACTGGCCAAACATCTGCTAATGAGCTTGCTGCAATGTGGAAACGGTGCTTGTTTTAAACTTAACATCTGGTGTGGACCACTCATTTCGATAGGATATTAACACGGCATCAGCTGCTGACACGAAGAAGCAAACAGTTTTCCTTAAATTCTGGCACAGAACAAATATCCACTCTAAACCAATTACAGAAATCCAATGGATACTCCACTTTGTGTCTTTACCCTTACAGTACTGTGTGGCTTATTAGGCGCTCTGTCTCCTTCAGTAAACACTGCACACGCGCCCCACAGTAAAGATGGATGAGCAACACTCCTCGGTTACTACAGCCACATTTATTTAGACACAGTGGGGGGAGTTTTGGAGGTGAGGAATAATTCTAGCCAGCGGTTGGTGCCCGGTTTGAGAAAAAGGAGGAAGAGGACCACCACGGGGCACCTGACAGTGATGAAGAGCATGGGCACATGCTGGCAGATTCATCTTGAGCCACAGTGAGCGAGGGAGAGTGGTGTTGGGGGGGGGGGGCTTAGACAAGCAGGGAAAGAGGGAGCGATTGAGCTCAGTAGGGAGGGCAGACAATGGCTGAACACTGGTTGAACAATAAAAGCAGAACAGAGTAGTGTTTTCTTTGAGGTTTGCTCTTCTGGAGCGAGTCTTGTATCTCTCCGCAACCTGCAGGTAAGAGAGGGGCGGACAGGTGGGGGAGAGAAAGATGGAGAGAACTCCACATTTTATGTGATTCACAAATTGACATGAGGCTTTCAAAACATTACCTGCCACCTGGCCAGTGCTGGTCAATCAGCTGTCACTCTGAAATTCTTTTATTCCCCACTTCCTTCCCGGTGTGGGACTGTGATAGCGCCGGTGCTGATCACGGTCCCTCCAGAACAGCTGTCAAACAGGAGCGTGTGCTGGAAGCCCAAGGATGTAAACCAGTGCATGCCTTTGATGACTGGGAGATGCACCTCTCTAGTTTGTATTTATGTATTCAAGCTGCCCTCTGCTGTTCGCGTTCCCAATGACAGCACACGGAACAAAAGGACACTGCCAAATTTTGCATCAAATCACAACTATGTCAGAGCATCTGAGATGTGAAGTCATCTTGCTGCTATCCCTCACTTG
This sequence comes from Xenentodon cancila, assembly GCA_014839995.1. Lineage (NCBI taxonomy): Eukaryota > Metazoa > Chordata > Actinopteri > Beloniformes > Belonidae > Xenentodon > Xenentodon cancila. The sequence continues at coordinate 7,681,340 of CM026200.1, forward strand.
CTGTCTTTTACCATTTTTCCCCTCCCTTTTACTTTTAGTTTTGTTAAGTGAAAGAATTCCACAATTGCATAAGATGGACAACAGATTCACAACATAATGCATGTTGTAATGCTTCCCAACATTTTGACTATCCATCCTTTTTAAAATAGCATACAGACAATAATAAATGCGTTTAGCAGGTTCATTTACAGGCATTTGATTTGCAACGAAATATGTTTGACTTTCTTTAAAAAATATCTTTGATCTTACTGGATTAAATTGAAGCACTCACTTTGTCCTGCATCACAATTATATTATTGCTGTTATTCTCTGAAATATGCAGGCTGAATGATAATAAGTTTCTGAAATGCAAGTGGCCCGTATGCTAACAGGGGCAACGTATTTCCCTTTTCCATTAACATATCATTGGAATTCAGTTACCTGACACAATTGCAGAGATCACCAGTATTGATGTGTCAGCTCCATGTATGTGTTGGCTTGTAAAATCGGCTGCACTGCGAGTCAAGTGGATGTTAATGCCCCACAGACCCGTCAGTCTGATTTCCCTCATAAAACAGGAGTGCATTTGTGCAAAAGCTCTCCTTACATCTTTTAAGAGAAAATTGTGGAGTTTAACCTCCCAACATTATCTCTCCTTCTTTCTTTGTGCAGGGAACAGACGTATATCCACAAGGAATTTGGCACAGTCCACACAGTCAAGACGCTGATAATCCCAAGTCTTTGACTGCTGATAAGGAGGCCAATTTAACTTAATTATAAACCAGTAGTTATGAATAGTAACGATTCATTAGTTTAGAGCATAGTGGAAGATGATAATTCAGATCTTGCATTCACTCCCAATTATCACTCGTGATAATGATTTTATTATATACTGCTCAGTTTATGGCATTATAAACATAACTAATTGCATTAGGGGAAAAAAAGCAGTTTAACATAATAAAACTGTAGACAGTAAATTAAACGGTGTCTGCTCTATAAAGGGTGCACAAAGAGGTAAAGCTAACAAATCCCTCAAAACAGATGCAATTGACCAACACTATCATTACCTACAGACTTAATTACTTTCTTCTTTTTGATTTAATTGCTTCCCTAAAATATAATCCTTACAGGTTTTTTTTTATTTTTTTTTATTTTACTTTGAGTGACCTATGCAGAGATAATTTATTATTCCCGCACAGTAATTACCCTGTCACGTTGCAGATAGGGGCTGTTGTCGAGCCATCCTCTGCACAGCCGTTACTGTTCAACTACTTATTTACTGGCCTCGTGGCTTCTTCACAAGTTGCACAGTGTGCACATCAGAAGCAAGTACGATTTGATTTGGCGCCAGAAATTTTGTGAAGTCGAAAAACAATTGGTCACTTTTCATCATGAGCGCCTCTGCACAGCGTTTGTGGGCAACATACCCAATTAAAAGTTCATGTATGAGCTAAAATTAAAGCTTGTAGGTGATACAGATCCACAGGTCCAAACACAGATTTTCATTTATTTATTCTTTTTTTTTTAATTCAGAATTGATTGGCTCCCATTTTTTTCCTCTATGGATGAAATAAGAAGTGGAAATGCAAATTACAAAATCCTTTTAATTCACTGGCTGAAGATATTGTACGACGATACAGTTGAGCTGACTTTATCTACCAGATAATTGTAATGTTTCATCAGTTTTCTGCATTGTATGTTCGTCTCCTTTTCACTGTCGTTGATCCAGCAGTTACAAAGCAACATGTAAGTCTTTCAACAGCTTGTCACAGCAGTGTGCTATAATCTCCCACTCAGCGGTTGCATCTTGTTCAGTTCCTCCATTAACTCACTCACCGCCCGCTCTCAGCTCATCACGATAAGCTGACATTTCTGATCAACATATGCTATTTAGTGAAGAAAATAAAACGATCACAAACACGATAAAGAGAGCGGCGCATATTTGAAGGGAAAAGAAGCACTGAATATGTATCAAAGTAATTGTGCATTTACTGCTGTGGCTGTGCACGCTCATTTGCCCAACGTCCCCCCACCCCCCACCCCTTAGCAGTTGCCTAGAGGCTGCCCCCTCCTTTGTACGGGTGGCCTTGTCAGTCCTCATCCAGTTCCCAGCAGCGACGGGCTCCACAATTCCTCCATCTCTCACCAATAGGTTAACAGCGGCTCCTTTCTGAAAATACATCCCCCAAGAAGCATCACAGAAAAAGAAAACAACAAAAACAATTAAACAGATATTAAGCAGAGAATAGTAGGGAAATAAGGATGGCATCTTTTTCTGTTTTGATTATCATTTTTAGCAAATATGTTGAACATATAATAGTAAAGTATATATATATACATATATATATATATAAAATCACAAAATAAAATGGGGTAAAAGTGCTCAACATAATCTTTATCTTACCTACTTTTCAGGCCGCGATCACACCCAACTGAAACGCTAGCGAAAGCCAGGTTCAAAGGAGACTTTCAAAGACATTTAAAATTTCCAGCTGTATAGGACAGAAACGTAAAGCCTCAAAGCAGATACCATATCGTCCTCAGAATCTATGAGTAAGGTCTGAGTGGGGCGCAGTGGGACAGCCTTGGGACCGGGGGCCTCCTTCATGCTGCCTTGCCAGAGAGCTGCCCAAAGCATGGACAATTAGAGGGGTCCCTGGTGCCTCTTTGCTCTCTGTGCGCCTGGTGGGCTGCTCTGTAAGGCACCAGGGGGGAACTCGGGGAACCGACTGGGTTGGCTAGACTGGCTGGGCCAAAGGCATAGAGCCAGGGGAGGCCTGATCTCAATAATCCCTTTACCCCAAGAGGCTGTCACACCACTCACACTGCTGGAAGCTAGAATGGAAATGGACCGAGGCTTTCTGAAGCTTTTACCTGCTTGGAGAGCTCATCGTTGAGAGACGGAGACATACTGAGGACTCAGCGAGGTTCAAACGCAGAGACAAGTTGTTGTAAGACGGAACCGGGGCCACTGATGTGACATGCAGCATTATAAAACACACACATTTATATATATATATATATATATATATATATATATATATATATATATATATATATATATATATATATATGATTTATAACTTTATATGATAGAAATTAAATTTACATTTAATCAATTGCAAATTGACTCTGTCGAAGTAGTTTGCGACATATTTTGATTTATTCCTTAACCCAAATAAAAAAGGAATGTTTTGCATCCCAGACATCTTCACCTCTCGAGACGTATGAGACTCCTTTATTTAAAGGGTGGAACGTAAAAGAGCAATTCTTCTCCGCAGCCATTCTCTGCTTTCATTAATGTACAATTTCACTTGAAATTCCCTAAACCATGTCATAATCTATTGGCCTGGTGGCGTATACATGATGTAGAATCACCTTGTTGTACAACTTAAAGTGAGCTGTCCCATATGAATATGGCTACAGTCAAAACCAGTGGCCTAATTAGACCGACATGCCTCCGAATGTGAGGGGAAACTTAGTGCAAATGGATAAAGGTCTTTCAGCACTGTGCCACTGGCTGTCTCAGTCCCTTAATGTATTACCACCTGCACCCACAATCAGCACAGGAACATTTAAATGACTGCGATTCAGAGGAGACCAAGCTTCAAACTGGTGGGTAGCACATGAGAGGTGATTTAAGATATTGGCTGTAATGAAGCTGACCGCTGGCAGGTCTGCTCTGAATGTGATGGGGAAAATTAGGGGCGGGAACAGGTCAAAGACATACATATACCGAGGGCACGGCGGCAAATGAAATGCAGAGTAGAAGTCTGCAGTCCAATATACTGTTTATTTCATGTCAGGTAAACATCAACCACTGCGATCTCTGGGTGTCTGTTAAAATGATAAAATCAATGTTTTGTGTTTGTTTTCCAACAGCTTGAGTATATTGTGCCGTTCCCTTCTTATCACCTCTGACTGCTCTCTTCCCCAACATCAGCCCTCCCCCTTATAGGCTTCAACACAAACACAGAAACAAACAGCCTCCCTCGGGACTGAAAATAATGCATTTTCTGCAACCTTTTTTTTTTTTTAACCTAGTATTTTCCTATATTTCTAAACACTAAATAACACAAAACATAAAGAAGCAATTAGCAGAAACTGTCAGAAGACATATGAGGCATAAGGGCAGAAAGATCAAACAACAAGTAATGGAAAACACGAGGAGATAGGAGACGGGCAACATCTGGGTACGGTTCCTCAGACTGATGGCTGCTAACTGATCCTTGTGATTGTGATTGACAGACACTGACCACCACTCTACCGGTCCCGGCTCCTCCACACTGCTGAGCACAGCAGGTAGTGTGAAGGCTCGCTGAGATTCCCAATAAAATGGACATTACAGGGATAAACAACAGCCGGCCTCACAGAGGTGAATGTTGAGCACGTAGCACTCCTCCATCACACAGTGTAGCAGGGTTCACTGACTCTGCTCTGTTTCGGGATTGCAGAATATAGAGCCACACTCAGGCAAACATCTTATTGAGAAAGCCAAAGTGACCTGTGGTTTTCTGAAGATGGGCTCTTTGTTTGAAAAAGGGCCCGCTCAACCAGACGACCGAGACTCAAACACTGTTTGTTTTTGTTGTTTTTTTTTTTTTACACGGTTATGTTAAAGATTAGCACGGATATTTAAACTTGCTTTTAATTAGGTTGGAAACAAAGCTTGCTCCTGTGTTTTGACAGGTGCTGCTAATAAAAGCACACTTTAAATAAGTGTTTGTCCTTGAAAATAGCACATTACCTTTTGTATAGTTTCTAAAAATTGAAGTACACCGGTAACTAAAATGTAGGTTACGTAAGTGTCATCTATCGGGTAAATATTCCCATGAGCGGTAAAAATAAAGACCCAAAGCCATTTACATCCCTAATTTTCACATCCATTAAGTAGATGAATGCTTTGATTCTATCGCCGTGTTTATCTACGGTCTTGGGGGATTCATTAAAGTGAATGCTCCTTTCAAAATATAATCTATTGCTTAATTAAACTTCCCAAATATAAAATTTGAACTCGTATATCGGGAGGGAAGTTGCTGCTTTGTTGTTCCCTCATTTGCACAATATTTTAATGAAGAAATTGCCAAGTTATATGTTACCATTTGCATGTAAATAAAGCTCCTCCTCAAGCACTTAGCAGCTTTGATTAGGATTACAAGTGTCCTTTTTTGGAGGGGTGGTGGTGGTGTGGTGTTGGCTGTGGGATGGGGTGTGGGGTGGGATGGGGGGGCTTCCCAATAATAAGAATTCAAGCCCACTGACTGCTTCACAGCTTCTAGCTCTAAAGCACATCATTACAATGTGTGAAATTTTAATCAGAGATGTTGGGAAGAAACAGAGATCAGCCAGCGCGCGTAATTAATGTCCTCTGTCATAGAGATTATGATGGCAAATTTAAATGGGCAAGTGTTTTAAAGAGCAAGGGGGAAATGCATTAACTAAATTACATAGCATGACATGAATGAGCCATCATGCTTTTCTGTCTGTTTATGTATGCTCAGATATCCCTTATTATATGGAATGCCATTACTTCCCTTTTAATTGAACAGTGTTTTGTTTGGTACAAGCCTACTGAACTTTGCAGCAGTCATGCATAAATTTTATGCATGGCTGCCTCATACGTGTCCCAATCAGAGCAGATTTGCAGAGAGCACGACGCAACACATGGACTGGCGACCGGTGAAAATACAATGAGCTGAAACTGAAAGAAAGAGAAAAAATCCCTAAATTGATTTTAAATACGCTTCCGATGCAATCTATATACATTTATTTGTAAAGATAACTTATGTTAAAATGTGTTAATAAAATATTTAATGACTATTTTAAGCCAGAGCGTCATAGTAGGAGTTGCTTTTGCCTGAACAATTTCTTTTATGACAATTGCTTGCTCGTTAAAATGCAAATTAAGCATATGCTTCAATTCTCCAGTAATAATCTAGACTGTTTATCCAGCCATCGACCATACCATCAAGACGAGCTTGGCTTTGCACGGCACTGCCACTGAGAACGGTCATGTGCAGCCACTTGGTCCTGCGTTTACACATTCAAACACTTTTACACAATTTTGCCATTCCAGCGCAGTTATAAATGCATACATTTATAGAGTCGGAATCTCAGAACTAAAGCACTCAAAGTGCTTCAAACTGTCCTTGACCAAAGCACAATTCAGGTTACATTGCCAAGTTTAATGCTTCAGATATATTCTGATATCTCAGGAGTCGAAAAAAAAGAAAAATTATATTTATTTTTTTTTTTTTCTTTTAATGTTGGACATTCGAACAGTCCTGGCTCACAATCTCCTCATAAGTGGAACTATTGAAAACAAGAAAAAAATCTGGCCCGGTGTGAAATGACATGTCGAGAGATAATGCTGCTAAGTTATCCCAGTGGTCACATTGTGGGTGTCATTAATGTGCCGCTAATGTGCGCTTGAGAGAGGCAGAGCGAGTAAGAGAGAGAGAGAGAGAGATGCTGCAAGGAAAGCCTGGACACCTGGCATTCTGCCCAACAGTTGTCGGGGCCACACTCTTGTTTCTGTCACCAGCGTTTGTTTCACAAGCCTCCTAATCAATTGGAATGCAGCCCCTGAAATAGAACTTGGCACCAGATTCAGCTCCTCCATTGTGCCGGCTGGTCAGTGCTGAGAGAATGCCGCCCGTCACTCATGTCACTTTCCAATTTCCCTCTTTAATATGTTAAGCAGGGAAGACATTAAACAAATTTTACATTATTGGCCTGCCAACTTGTAAGAAGAGGATCCCTACTCTACGATAATTTACTCTGGAGTTGTTTGGAGCGAGTGTAATGCCAGGTGTGTGTCCTTTTTTGTGCTCGGTTGATAAGTAGTGTTAATGAAATCAGAGCCGATGGCGTAGAGAATAAAGAGAACCAGTCAAGTTGGCCATTGAAGACTCGAGATTAGGAGAACTGGAGGAAGTGAATTTATTCTAATTTACTTAAGACAGCAGTAGAGATTAACACTCAAGTACACTGTCATTAGTTCATTTGATGCGCTGTTAGACACTGGGATGTAAATAGCAGATTTCTCTCGCAGTGAATAAACAGCAGATAAACAATCCCCAGCAGGAAACTTGAAGACTGATGGGTCATTGCGTGGGTGACATGCCACTGCATCAGCCTCTGCATGTCGCCATGTGTTCCCCAACTAATCAAGGGCAAGCTGCATCTTATCGTCTCCTTCTTGGCCCACCAACAGATTCATCACTGGCTGGGTTAAACAGGAATAAAAACGCATTAGTGTCACGTTAGACTGATAGAGCGAGGTGCTCAGATTGGCACCGCAGTACGGGAAAAGTCTGAATCTGTATAGATATGTGTGACATGAATCTTGTTTTCTGTCTAGGTTAGTGACTCAGCGAGTGACCCCCAAGGGTTAACAGACATTGTTGAGGTTTTTCAGCTGGCGTGTGAGCCAACAACACCCATGCATCGGCAGAGCCGTGTCCCATCTTGTCATTTCTCAGCCCGCCCAGCTTTACTAATTGCTGGCAATCAAGAGACAATATGATGGGACTGAAAGAGGTGGTGGGAGTCTTGCGGGTTTTGGCTCTAACAAGGAGGTTTGAGGCTCCTGCAGCCAAAAACTATCAACAGCGGATGTGAATTGGTCAGCAGGAGTCTGCGAGTTACAACCTGCATTAATTGCCATAACGGGAATCCAACATGGCGAGTGCCAGATCACGTTAAAGTGGTGAGATTTGACTCAGTAAGCTTTCACAAAGGCAAACTCCTCGTTACACTGACCGATTGACACTAAAGCACGGAGACTTATATGTGTCTTTTAATCTACCACTGAAAGGGGATTCGGTTATCACATTGGCTGCTGAACAGTTTGAGCAGGACAAAACCGTGAACTTCTTTATAGAGGACGTCTAGGAGACTGTTGTGGGCTGAAACAACATGTAGGTTGAGCAATATAAAGACCGCTGAATTACACATCTCCCCTGGCCACTTTTTTGTTTGTTTGTTTTAATAAATCATGGAGACACAAGGTGTTAAATTGTTTAATCTTTCAAAAGTATATGAAATCCATTTGTTTGTGGGCTTGGAAGATTACCATTGAAAAAGTAATTACATTATTACAGGTGGTATCATCATCGTTTATCTTTCTGACATTTAAAGACTTACTAAATGCCAAACTGCTCCTCAGAGACAAAAGCTTGATCCTACATGATCGCCAAACACCTTTAATTACAGGATCTTAAAATTCTAATGAGATCCTTTTTAGAAACTTAAGCATCAACAAGGATTTATGACAAAACTCGAGTTATTGTACTGTCAGGAGAAATCAAATGTTTGAACTATTTTTATCCTATTTTTTATTTGATCCATCTGCTTGCACAAGTGATAAATTTATTTTTATGGGTCCACTTGCAGGTTCTTCAGAGGCCATAAATGTTCACGTACACTCCTGACGAACATTAATTAATGTGTCCACTGAAGAAGAGACGTATTTGTGTTCATGTGCTTGGTGGGGATGTGGACGAGAGAAAGTTTGAGGGAGAGACGATAACAGATCTAAATGGCCAGATATATAAAAGGGGAGGGGGGTGACGTGTCTCTGGAGGCCTCCACACCAGTGCTCACCCTGCTGCCAGGCACACCGCACACCAGAGACCTTATTTACCCATCAGCCCTGAAGAGGCCCGGGCCCCAGATCTTATTTACTCAGAGCCTGGGCAGCCATCAGGTGCTGAGGGGATCTGGCCGGCAGCAAAAGCAAATACCCTAGATCAAAACCAACCATGGAGGAAGAAAGGGGAGCTCAGCCAAAGCCTTGGTCAAGTGCTAATGTTTACTCTTTGGTTTGAAGGGCTGTGGATGGACTCGATTTGAAAAAGTCCAAATTGACACCCCCACTCCACCCCTATCCTCCTCGCTGTAAAAAGAAAAACCTGATGGCTACCTCTTTCTCATATCCATACGTCTGGAGCACCTGCGGTAATGTGGACCCCTCTTGTCTTTAAAACGGCACTGCCACCGGTCTTCAGGATCAGACATGGTGTCGCGGGAAAGAGAGATAAAGACGGAAAAAAAGCTCAGCTAATGACTAGCTCTTATGCATCAGTGCACTTACTAATGAGCTTCCAGGGAGAGGCTGGCAAAGCCAGAGCGAAGGCTGAGCCTGGATGTGAGAGGCCTGGGCCATCACTTCCCTGCTGTGCTACCCACTCACAGGGAGCCCCGGCTTCCAGCCACTAATGAGTGTTGGAGGAAGAGTCCAAGCTCACGTCCACCTGCCAGCCTTCAGAGCCCAGCCTGTTGCAAGACAGTAGGGGTCATACGCATTCCTGAGCTCTTAATAATTTACATCATATTGATTTCCTCACTGTTAGACACTCTCACCTGCATGGGCTCTAATTCCTGGTTTCTCTCTCTGCCTCACTCTCCCAGAAATAAGCCCATTCCACCGGAGAGAGAGGCGTGTAAATGATACGAATGAAACTAATGTAACTTTGGCCTTATTCCAAACAACTTAAATACAACATTCAGTTTAATCGGTTGCTGACGATGTCTATGTCGGTGAGGATGACAGGCAGTCCAAGTATGTCAACTGCTGGAACACGGACCTTGAAAAAGGAGGAATTGTTTCCGAACATGGTCTTATGGACACGGGATATTATTCCTAATGAAAGCTGAAAGACATCTTTAACCTTGACATGCCAAAAACAAAAGGCACTAATTATCTCTCATTTACATTTTGCACCCTGCCATGTTTTAGTTTAAAAATAGACGGACAAAGAAGTTATCAAACCCAAGAAAGACCTAATCAAAAAGTACCAAAATACAAGAATGAAACAAAATCAGGCAGTTTTGCATTCTGCTTAACCTCTAATCAGACTCAGGAAAGACATTAGTATTCTACCTTTGCCAATATGATGATCTGTGTACTCAATCCTTTAAATATTCATTGTTTTAGAATGTAGAGTTCTCCTTACTTGGATTCATAATTCAAATTATATAAATGTTACATAGGTAGGGCACCATTTCTCCTCCTCACAGGAGCAACTTTTTATCTTCAGCGCCACAATTCAAGAATGACTTTTGACACCTTTTTCTATCTATCTATCTATCTATCTATCTATCTATCTATCTATCTATCTATCTATCTATCTATCTATCTATCTATCTATCTATCTATCTATCTATCTATCTATCTATCTATCTATCTATCTATCTATCTATCTATCTATCTATCTATCTATCTATCTATCTATCTATCTATCTATCTATCTATCTATCTATCTATCTATCTATCTATCTATCTATCTATCTATCTATCTATCTATCTATCTATCTATCTATCTACCGTTATACTACTCTGTCCTCTTCTAGAAACGACTACACCATATTTTGAGTGAAAACAGATTGTTAAACACTGGAAACAGAAGCTCTTCTGTAACTAAACGTTGCAGCATCGTTGTCCGTCTCATCCCTTTGGGTTTTTTTTTATTTACTTCACCAAAGAGTGATAGAAAGTAAAAGGAGAGACGTGTGGCTTCAGGCAATTTGTGTCAGTCACAGTAGGACTGTCAACGTGGTGCCTCATTGATGGGACAGTTTATGGAACATACCAAAGAAATTCCTAGTATTGGCTTGTCATTAAGAGCTTTTAAGGGTTATAATTACCATGGATTTATTTCACAGTAACTTCTACCTGAAGAGCAAACCAAGACAGAAAAATAAAATGTCAAACAGAAAATGTGGCGTGTGTTGAAGTGAAATACATCACCTGGAGGATCAGTACAGTGACTCTGGGACACCTCTGGGACACCTCTGGGACACCTCTGGGACACCTCTGGAAAACCTCTGGGACACCTCTGGGACACCTCTGGGACACCTCTGGGACACCTCTGGAAAACCTTTGGGACACCTCTGGGATCGTTTATATGTTGTTTTAGCAGAGTCAAACTGAAAAGAAATTATGACATTCTTATAACCTAAATTCTCCCAAATAACACTGGTAATCTTTTCTTGGTAAAGACATCATATTATAATACCTCGAAGAGACTGGAGTGCAGCTCTCAGTTTTAATAAAGTGCATCTAAAAGTCGCAGCCACAACTCACAGAAAAGAATCATAATGCCGCTCTCGTTAGTCGTTTCTTCCCGCTTACGCTCCCACACGATCCACACCAGAGGAGCTGTGGACCTGCTGGCGGACATTCGCAGTGAAAAATTACTTTACAGATGTCATTTCAGTGATGAAATCAGAACTAACTGTACGTATTGCTTCACTAAGCTTCGTAGCACGATGTTGAGGGAACTATTGGAGCCAGCCATTGGCTAAGCCAACTTACGATCAAAAGGGTACATTCCATGTTATAGATGAATTTATTGGTCTGTATAGATTAACTTGACATGGTACAAAATGAAAAAACATAACCACTTTAGTTGTCGTGGATGTAAAAATCTAGCTAAGGAGACCAAAATTGTATTTGGAAACAGGTAATAAATATAATTGTTTCTGCCGCAAATCTGCACATTTCAGCATGTTGGTGAAGGGAGACTTTCTCACATTTACAACCGGCACCCTAGTGCTCAGTAGAGGAACTGCAGTTTTCTTACTTCTGGGTCGGCTTCATCGCAGAAGTTAAATTGTGTTTGCCATCAAAACGTTTAGCTAGCCAGCTCTCTAGTTATACTTCTCTCATTCGCTCTCAATGTTCAGCTTTGATCGGGACTCTTGAGCAGACATCATCAATGTACGACTTCATAAGCATCCTCCGTTACTTCGCCATCCAATTTAATTCTCAGTCAGTCCGATATTGTCCTCAAGCTCGTCTCACAGCTCTTCATAGTACTTGTTTACACTGAAACCAGAAAAATCCGACTTTCGAAATGTACGATACCAAAACAATTCTAATTAAGTAGAGTAACGAAGTACTTGTACTTTACGTTACTTGACACCTCCGTAAAGCTTCGACAATGTTCATGAACACGTTTTCTAGCTGACTTGATTAGCTTCACTAGCTTATCGTTAACAACAATGTTGATAGAAGAAAATCTCATAGCTTCACGTCCAATGCTCCATTTTGGAGAAAATTGCCCACCTTTTTTGCCATTTTGTCAGTACTGAAAATGAAAACGCAGGAAGATGTTGTTATTAAAAATGATGGCCCCGCCTCTTCCATTTTTACCTCTCTTTTGATTGGTTGTCAGATTGAACCAATTACAAACGTTTCTGAACCCCAGGAAAACTTTGAGTAAAGAAAATACCTACCTGCTCACGATTCATGTCCTCTTCAATTTATAAACACTGTAGAGGTCCTAGCTTCTCACTAACTTGAAAAACCAGAAAAGGATTTTAAATTATTTTTCTTAAAATTGTAATTGACATTCAGATAGTTCCAGTCCTCAATTCAAATATTTGCTTGCATGAGTGGTTCGGGTTTTTTTTTTGTTTACTGCTCTGCCAAGGTACAAGTATGTGCATATAACTAACTGCCTTAATAGTTTAAAAGAAAAATAAATATTCTTACAGATAAAGATGCTTTGCCAGTTTTAAAAACATAAGTGCGCAAGTAGGGGTAGGAGGTCATAAAGTCCAGATGTTCTTTTACAAACAAATCAAACAGCTGATCAGGTGTAGTCAGGGCTGCACTAGATTTAAATTAAGGGTCATATTCAGCATGTCATTAAGGTCTGAAAAGTCTGTTAATGACTCAGCCCTGTCTATCAGAGTATGAGGAAGCAGGGAAACATCTAAAACCTGCAGGACACCGGCCCTCCAGGACAGACTATGGGCCCACCTGGTTGTGGTTCATGACTTCTGCTTTATATCTTGATCAACACTGCCCTCTTCTGTTTAAAAACGTATAACAAAGATATCTGCATGTTTATCTGTGATATATATAATACAAATATCATCTTTGAGTAGAATTATTCAGGTTTTCCCATCTTTTCCTCCACTTTATTTCACCTCGTGTTTTATGTAAAGTTTCATAGAAGTTGGTTGCACAAAACAGAAATGTATAACTTGCAAACTCCTCAGAGTAGAAGGATGCTGTTGTCTATTAACTGGCCTTAACCTGTTACAGCAGCTGCTCAGAGAAGGGATTAAAAATGAGAGGAGCTGTTGAATATGATGCTGTGGTACTTTATCAAGGTTGTAATTTACCCAAAACATCACACAGCTGTCATTTCATTAAAACCATTCAAACAAGGACATTTGACCCACGTGGCCCCTCAGTTCCAGTGACAGGAACTCTGAATGCTTCAGCAACAAGACATTTGGGACAATTCCATGCTCCCAACTTTGTGGGAACAGTTTGGAACAGGCCCCTTCCTCTTCCAACATGACTGTGCACCAGTGCACAAAGCAGGTCCATAAAGACCTGGATGACAGAGTCTGGTGTGGATGAACTTGACTGGCCTTTGGGATTAATTTGACCGAAGACTGAGAACCTGGCCTTCTCCACAGAACCTGGCCCTCTCTGCAGAACCTGGCCTTCTCTGCAGAACCTGGCCGTCTTTGCAGAACCTGGCCTTCTCTGCAGAACTGGCCTTCTCTGCAGAACCTGGCCTTCTCCACAGAACCTGGCCCTCTCTGCAGAACCTGGCCGTCTTTGCAGAACCTGGCCTTCTCTGCAGAACTGGCCTTCTCTGCAGAACCTGGCCTTCTCCACAGAACCTGGCCCTCTCCGCAGAACACGGCCTTCTCTGCAGAACCTGGCCTCCTCTGCAGAACATGGCCTCCTCTGCAGAACCTAGCCTCCTCTTCAGAACATGATCTTCTCTGTATCAACAGTTCTGGGTATTAGTTAAAGTAATATCTAAAGGCATGTTGACAGTAGATCAGTTTGCAGCTTTACTGTAACAGTAATCTTTTACCATCCCCAAGAATAAAAGTAAAATAAATCACAACAGTTTGCTGAATATATTGTATTACATCTGTGTAAGACATTACATGTTAAAGAAAAAGGAAAATTGCCTTCATCTCTGGGTAATGATCACATTTATACACCATCTCGCTCCCTTTCACACACATTTCAGTCTAAAATCAGTGTTTTTTCTGTCCAAACCTATATTCTTCATATGTTGACGGAAACGTCAAGGTTTTATTCTGCAATTTATATTTTGTGAGAAGTGTGACATACCGCAGTAACCAGAGAAATCCTCCAGATGGAGACAGACCTTTATTACAACGGTGTGTGAAGCCCGCTTAATCCGTCACCGGGTCACGGGGGTCTGTCGGAGCCTATCCCGACGCATAGTAGGCGGAAGGCAGGGGTACACCCTGGACAGGTCGCCAGTCTGTCGCAGGGCCACATACAAGACAAACAATCATGCACACCTACGGGCAATTTAGAACAATCAATTAACCTACCCTGCATGTTTTTGGACCGTGGGAGGAAGCCGGAGTACCCGGAGGGAACCCACGCAAGCACGGCAAACTCTACACAGAAAGACCCACCGGTCCGTGAATCGAACCAGGAACCTTCTTGCTGTGAGGCAACAGTGCTGACCACTAAGCCACCGTGCTGAAGCCTTGAAGCCTTACATTTTACTGGAATTGTTTTTTCCCAGTACAAAACTCTTTTGAATAATCTCAACCATACAAACAAATACTGTCAATAAAGGACCAACCACCAAACATTCACAGCAGTTTAAAGTGAAATAACAGAAAGAAAAACAAACAGAAAACAAAAACTGCTTTGAATGAATAAATCAGTGAACTTACTAGGTAAATATACTAATATTTATTTTTCAAACTTTTTAACATATTCATATAAATGTATTAAATTACCCTTAAATGCCAGAAAGATTTTGGAGATAACAAAAAAAAAAAAAGAATCTTAATTTGTTTTGATTATTTTCCCTTTTGAGTTTATTTAAGTATTTTTCAATTTATATTCTTCATTCTTTGACGGACACACTGATGAATCTGCTCCCTAAAGGAACGAACAATGCAGCGTCTGTAAAAAACATGTTCCAGAGTTTCTGTCAATTTAACAACATGTGCATTCATTGTTGTCAAAGTTAAACCTTAATATAGATCGTGAACATACATAAGTTTGGACTTTCCTGCATTGCAATAGTTTTTTCTGTGTGAACTCAGATTAAATTGTGTTTTTAACAAATGTGTGTAGAACATGTCATCACCAAATTGTAACCAACATTCAGAGATTTGCTCCTTATTTAAAATGTTTTGCTTGCGTCAGTGTTTGTGGACTACTTTGCCATGGTACAGGTATGTGCATATAACTACCTTCATAAACAGCACCAAGCTCATCCCACGAGTGTTCAGAGGGGTTGAGGTCAGGACTGCAGGCAGGCCATTCCAGCCTCTCCGCTCCCAAATTCTGCAGGTAGTTTATGACAAACCTCACACTGTGGGGGCGAGCATCGTCATCATGGAAGAGAGACTGTGGAGATATGGGATTGCCACTAGTTGCAGAATCTTGAGTTGAGACTGCCTCCATCAATGATGAGTCTTGTTTTTCCTGTGTCTTCCATAACTTTCCATATCTTCCTAAAACCCCGACTGCAGCTCTTTAGAAGACAGCCTATGGTACCTAAGTGCCTGGTTGGCAGCTGATTGACAGCAACTGGGGGTACCAGAAAAGAAGAGTCACTGGCGACAACTTCTACTTAAGTTATCTGTAATGTTTTTTAGTATTGGATTGGAGATAATGACGTTACCCAAGGATCGCTACGCAGTCATGTGATTTTATTATTTATTTACTTTACACAGTGATTCAAAATAAATGTGTACTAACACACAATTTTTGTTATCACGTTACTTTTTTCCTTCATTCCTTTTATTTAAAAAAAAAACATTTTTGGAATAGTAGATATAGCAACTCCACTGTGATGTCGCGTTCTAGATCAAACAGACTACACCTTTGTTACGCCAGCACTATATATATATATATATATATATATATATATATATATATATATATATATATATATATATATATATATATATATACGGCAACTGTGCGACACAAACCTCCTAACCTTGTCACTTTAATCAAACCGAAAAACTGTTGTTGTCATGTCACAACTTGTTTCTTGTCTCTTTTTAACTTGCACTTTGTGTTTAAAATGTATTTATTGTGTAGCACCGAGGGTTTGAGAGTAACGTAATTTCGATTCTCTGTATGTGTCTCACATGTGGTAGAATTGACAATAAACTTGACTCTGACTCTGACTCTAACTGTTCACTGTGAGAGTCGTTTGTGTTTGTTGATCATTAAAACCTACTTAGAAATCGACATCTACAACAACAGTTCCTCACCAAATCCACTTTTTAATGTCGAGCTCAATGAAGTTCTGCCTGGTCGCTCTTCCAGTTACAACCTGGAAGCTTTCCTGGGTTAGGGGACTTTCGGAAAAGTGGCCAGGGCCAGAAACCGGACTACAAATGAACTTTGATGATTATATCGAATCAGGCAGAAAAGAAGCAAAAGCACTGGAAAAACTACGAAGCCTTGACCCTGACAGGAACAATTTGCTGAAGTTCAATGAACATTTTATGTACAAGAACCACTTCTGTCTGGTCTTAGAGATGTTGGACATAACTTCATGACTTCATGAGCAACAGAAACTTTTCACCTCTTCACATTTGTGAAATACGACCAATTGCTCAGCAGATGCTGGTGGCTTTGAAAGCTCTGAAAAGCATAAATCTGGTTCATGCAGACATCAAACCAGACAACATAATGCTGGTACGCCATCACTCCTTTAACATAAAACTAGTAGATTTTGGTCTTGCTACTGAGGCTCCCAATTTATGGAAAAAAGGCATTGTGCAGAACCTTGCTTACAGAGCCCCAGAAGTGCTTCTGCACCACCCCACCCTGGATGAAGCCGTTGATATGTGGACCCTAGGCTGCGTCGTTCCTCGGAAATCACTTGTTTCCTATGGAAACAAGTGAATATGAAGCCATAAGAATAATGATGCAGCTGAATGGTAAACCTGGGAATGATTTTCTGGATGCTGCATTCAATACAGATTGCTTTTTTAACCTGGTCTGGGAGTCTCCTCGTCGTGTATGGTGGCTGAAAACCCCGCAACAGTACTCACAGCAAACAGGAGTGGAGGTTATGTATCATCGTGGAATTTCAGCTAAGTTTTGTTCTCTGTTTGGCCTGCTGGCGATGAACCCAGGAATAAGGAACCCTGCTGATTATGAGGACACAATAGCATTTATTGACTTGCTTAAGCAGATGTTGACAGTGGACCTGAGTAAACGGATGACCCCAAGAGAGGCTCTGGATCACAAAGAGGACAACACCAGAACTTCTGGAGGCAACAATCAAAGACAAGCAGCAGCAGCCAGCTTGTGCAAATAATCCAGTAATGACGTGACTGACAGAGACAGAGGAAAAGATCAGAGGAAACAGGAAAACATCAGAGCTCCAGGTATGTTTGAAAAACGGGCTGCTGGAAACCAAACATCTGAATCCCGAGTCAAAAAGAAGGAATTAAAATCAGCACCAAAATCTGTAAAAGAGGAACCGGCCACCTCTAAAACATTGAGAGGGAAAAATAAAACAAATAAAACCAGCCTGAGAAAAGAAGAAGTCACATCTTTACCAAAAAGTATGACAAAAGACCAGCTGGGAACCTCAAATACATTTTACTTCCACAAAAGAAAATGTAAAGAAGAGTAAACACCTGGACTCAGATCTGTGACAACAAGCAAGAATGACATCTCTCAAGTACTCACAAGAAGTTCCAACACCTCTACGATCTACGACAAAAGACCTGCAACATAACCGAGGAGTTTTCATGACCATAAGCATGTCAAGACGTTTCATGTGAAGAGGAAATAACTTCAAAACTAAGACTTGTGACAGAAGACCAGCAGTGGGAACCCGTAAATCAGCTCACTGGGAAATCAACTGCTGGTAAAGTTAGAGGCTTCAAGACATGTTTAAAGAGCATTCAGAAATTCTTCCATAGGACCTTCAAGAACCATCGAGCCGGAGAAACAAGCGTCAGTGAAGAGTTTCAACTCCATGAGCACCAGTGGCAAAGAAGATGAGCTGCTTCGATCACTTTCCAGGAGCAACACGTGCATGCTCCACTAAATACATATAAAAAGGTTGCTTTTCTTTGTGACGGATTAGATCTCTGTTTAAGTACCTTGATGTTGATTTTTTAAGTATAACCTTTAATGTATACAATGACTTTTGTCTAACTGTACAATGTTACTGTACTGAATGTAAATCAATAAATGTCAATAAATCTCTCTAAAGTTCATGTGGAAATGTATATTCTTTTAATACAATAGCCTATAAATGTTTTAATAACATGTGAGAAGCTACCTCTATGTTTATGTATTTCTTATGTTAGGACAATCAGAAACCAAAACACAGATTTTTAAAACAGAGCAGAGTACTGCTGTTAGTTACATTATATGTGACATTGGTGCCAAAAAAAAGGAAATACATAAAACATTAGATGAAAACAGTAAGTAAATACATATAAAATTAAGAATTTGGGGGTTGAGCCATATTAATGTGTGAGTTGTAAAGTCCCCAAATGGATAAATATCAGCAAAAATAGACATGACTTATATTATACTACCACCTAGAGTCCTATCAATGTAAATACAATCGTCAGAGATGGTTTAAGGAGTCCTAATTTAGTATAAAGTTAACTTCTAATATATGACTGTAGTGAAAGAAACAAAAATAGACATGCCATGTTCTGCTCTTTGAAGAAAAAAAAAAGGTTTCAAAATGTTCTGGTTTTAATAAAATGACTGTTGTGTGATACATCGTTTGTGATACAGCATTAACAAAGTATTACAGCATCGTGTTCAACAGCTCTGCCCACATTTAAAACTCTTTTCATAGCAGCTGGTTTAACACGGTATAAATAGTTACTAGACAGCAGCATCCTCCTGCTCTGAGGAGCGTGCATGTTTTACATCGCAGCTCTGTGCCACCCACTTCTATGACACTTTAAATGAATCACGATGGGAAATAAGGTGGAGGAAAAGATGGGAAAGCTGAATAATTCTACTCAAAGATGGGATGAGAATGGCATAAATTACAGGTAAAATATATTTTGATACCAGTATTTTAACAGAAAAGGGCAGTGTCGATCAAGATATAAAGCAGAAGACATGAGCTGTAACTGATCAGCTGTTTTATTTGTTTGTACAAGAACATCTGGACTTTCTGACCTCCAACCATCACTTGCACACTTATGTTTTTTTCAACTGGTAAAGGACATTTATCTATTATCATGTTATTATTTTTTTAACCCTTTATATGACATTCAAACTCTAGAGGATCGTTGGAGAATATTAAATTACCTCTATAAACATAAAGTCTATTGATTTTTTTGTAATAACCAAAGACTTTAGTTCAACTAACGTGACCATATATGGTGCATATAACAAATTAAGGCAGTTATATGCACATATATGTACTTTGGCAGAGGAATTAACGAAACACCTGAAACACTCAAACATTTGGCTTCTTGACATGTCGATCAGCTGCTCCCACTTTTTTCCTCCAAGCTTTCATTATTCTTGTCAGTATATATCTCACGATACGACACAAGCCCACCTCTGTAACCACTAGGCCCTTACTCCCCCACTTGTTAACAACTCGTTCATTGCTATGGTTACTCATCAAAAAAGGTGGTAAAAAATGAAAATGTAATGAAGGAAATCCCTCAAACCTGACTGAGAAATCATTTTAAAACCAATTAGATTAGTGACGCGGTTTCTTCCCTCCTAAAGGGGAGTTTTTCTTGCCAGTGTTTGGATGAAGATTTTTCTCCCACTAGGGGAGTTTTTTACCTGCCGTTGTTTATGTAATAATTACTCATCTTTGTATTGTAAAGATGCTATATAAATAAAATTGAATTGAATTATGGCAAGAACATGACAGAAAAAAATCCATTTTAAGTTCTGGATTTTACAGTCAGATGCAGACCTGCAACAGACCTGCAACAGACCTACAACAGACCTGCAACAGGCCTGCAACAAACCTGCAACAGACCTACAACAGACCTGCAACAGGCCTGCAACAGACCTGCAACAGACCTACAACAGACCTGCAACAGGCCTGCAACAGACCTACAACAGACCTACAACAGACCTGCAACAGGCCTGCAACAAACCTGCAACCTGCAGACCTGCAACATACCTGCAACAGACCTGCAACAGACCTGCAACAGACCTGCAACCTGCAGACCTGCAACATACCTGCAACACATGAACATCTCTCTTTGATGATATCTTGTTATGGCTGTTTTCTTCTCAGTGATACATAAAAAGTGAACTAACATTATGGCACTGTAGACAACTCTCCCATGAAATTCATCTGTTTGGAGCACATAGTCTATAGACCTTCGGCATAAACTTTGACATGCAACTGAATGTAGTAACCACATGATGTCAGCACAGAACTACTACACATACAGACACAGCGGTTTATTCACTTCAGGGAAGCCCTTCTTTCTAACCCAATGACAACACATCTACAGCAGCAAAACTGAATTTCTCCGCGGTGATAAAAGCTCTGAAATCTCTCTGAACCACATATTTTAAGACACCTGTATTCACTACACAATCAGCTGCATTTGCAACTGAAAAAAAATACGTTTAATCAAAGTCTTTAAAAGAATATTATTCTCTCCTAGTATTAATTGGGTAATTTCAGGGATGTCGCTGCTCCTTTTGATCACAGATGATAACGGCCTTGACTTAGAAAGATTGCAAGTAGGAGGATGTGATATTTGTATGCTTACAGAGCTACAAGATTTCAAACCTGTTATGCCAATATTCAGATTTTTGCATTAGCCTTTTAGCAACGACTTTACGACCAACTAGCACATATTGAAATATGTCCTCTCATGCTGGCAAAAGGCATCTGAGCAGGTCTGGACAAAGAACATCCTGGATTGCCTGTTTCCAGCACGCTAACAATAAATCTTTGAGCCCTGTGGATTGTGGCTTGGTGTCTCTGTGGATTAGGTTTGTTTCCCACAGATGCCCTCAGATCACATCAGATTGGTGTCTGGGGACCTGAGGGGCTGCGTGAATACCCAAGACTACATACCGTGTTCTTGGACCTTTTCCGAGCAGATTTTGGAGAGCCAGCTTCCCTGCTGAGGGAGCGTGCTATTGTAGGGGAGAGCTTTTACCACGTGGGAGGAAAGGGTCTGCAAGAGTGCTGATGTAGACGTCTGTCCATGTGGTTGCCTGGATGTAGCTTTTCTTTCTTGTTTATTTGAATTAGGATGAGCAGCTTTTTCTAAATTACCTGTCAGCAGCCTAAATGTCGTGGGTGATTGTTGCAAGCCAATGATTTGTTTTCTCTATTTTCAGATTTGTCTCTCCCACCCCAAGTTTGTCAGATGTGATTTTTATTTATTTATTTATTTATTTATTTATTTATTTATTTATTTATTTATTTATTTATTTATTTATTTATTTATTTATTTATTTATTTATTTATTTATTTATTTATTTATTTTTTCCTGAGATGAGATGCTGAGATGTTTCAGGACACATCTCTGCTTGGAGCACAAAACATTCAATTAAACATGAATGGCTGCACAAAAGCCACGCTATGGCGTGCAGTTCAGTACAGTTCACATGCATTGAGGCCACAATTACGACACTTAGACTGTTCAAATGTTGAACCACACAAACAATTGTAAATACAACACCACCCACTGAAGAAAACAGACTTAAACCAACACAACACAAAATTAAACGGTCTGCTGTTGTACTGCCTAACAGACTGAGCAGGTGCTCCTTTCAGCTGATTGTATTGATGATAATGTGCTATTTAGTATAAACATTTGAAATTTGCTCAGTGGCAGGAGTTCTGCTTGCTTTTTTCCTCGAGGGCTGGTCTTGTCCCTGGGAGCTGTATGCCTTGGACAATCAAACCTCTGCTCTATTTTTAGCCATTACAACAACTGCATCTGTGCAGCTCTGCACCAGCTGGGTGATGGTCAGGAACTGAGTGAATATTAATTTAAAAGAAAAAGTTTGGATGGCTAAGTATAGAAAATAAACCCTTCTCCTTGGATGCATGTAACTGAATGAAGAGGTAGTCAGTAGCTATCTTTGTTTTTCTTCCAGACTGCTCTTTTTCACTTATTTGATTATATCTTGTGTATACACAAGGTAAAACGTGAAGACTCTGTGTATGATGTGTATAGAGTGATGTGTTTTTGCATGACATGCATCACTGTCAATTAGGATGTGGAGAAGAAGATTTATTTATTTATTATTGGCTTCTCTCTAGAAGCAGAGCCGGGAGTCCCTCATGTGTACTGTGCCCTGCAGAAAGCGCATGGATTTTTTTTTTTCACTGTAATAGACCCTCAAACAATTTGGAATGACATTTTTAATATTTATAGCACTAACTGTATAGTTTCTCATCTGGTTACTTTGAAGACATGTCAAAGCTAGTATAGCACTACTCAGTTTTGATGAAAACATTAATTAAAAAAAAAAAAAAAAGCATGAAATGTGGCCAAAATTGGCAGGAGGCATTGCAGGGCTGTATCTACTGGGGCACACCAGTTTCCATGGTAACTTTTGATCATCAGAGGGGATAACAATAAATGAGGTAACCACTCCATTGAGCTCTGCCATCAATATGACAACAGTGATAATGAACTGCTCCATCTAAAAGTTGAACAGAGGATGGCAATACAGAGAGCTTTGGCACTTCTTGTTGAGATTTGTTTATGATGTTTCTCCTTTAGAGCAAAGAAGCTGTTTAGTCTAGTAGGCTAAAGTTGGTGTTGGTAAATATCAGACCACATCTTTGTCTTTTTGATAAAGTGACCCTGTCTAAAATATTCATTGTCATTTATCCTTTGAAAAACTAAATATATAATTAACTTATTTAAAGGCAGCCAATAAGGTAGCTCCTCTGAACTGGCTGGTACTATAGACTCTCCATTCAAAGACAATGGCTGTCTGAAGTCATTCACTACTCACTATACAGTGCACTTCACACTGTGTTCACCCTTTTGTATTGCTGTCTGAATATGTGGCCAGAAGCGTTACACCCTAAAAACGGCACTCATTGTATCCCAAAATGCATAATAACGACGTGAGGTAAAGTTCTGGTAGGGACCCAAATGCGTGAGATCTTCAGGAAGCAGAAGATGCAAACAACCAAAAAGCTTTTTATTAAACAAAAAGTGCTACTCAGGCAGAAATCCAGTCAATAAGAAAAGAAACACACTAACACAACACAGAGAAAATTCAAACAGTGACCCAAACAAATGCAAAGACACAGGTGTTATGGGGACAGGCTGACAATCAAACAGAACTGCAACTCAAACAAGACAAGATATACTCATGGGGCTGAGGAGACACAGGTGCAAACAATCGGGGAGATGAAGGAAAGGAGCAGAAACTGAGACAAAGACGGACCTTCAAAGTAAAACAGGAAGTGAAGTAACAGAAACAGACAAGCTCAGAGGCAAGAAAACAAGACCCAAGAACCCCCACAGCAAACCGAATCCAGATCCTAACAGAAGACACCAAAATTAAAGAACCGTGTATGACAAAAGTATAACAAAATCAAAACCCAATCACATTAACCCAACACCATGACAAATGAAAAGACATATTACGCATGTAAGGCTATTAAAAGTTTTCTTTTTAAGCAGATAAAAACAGTTATGGCAGACTTTCCTCTCCAGCAGCCTGTAAAACTGCTCTCTCAGTTGGAATTACACCTGAACGTTTTCAATCCACATCTGCAGCTCACAGGGGAGTCAAAACTCTACCAACTCCTGTTTATGTTTTCTGACATTATGAAACCCCATTCTTGCCTTCTTTGCTGCAGTTTTTCTGCAGACGGCTGAAGTTGAATAAAGCTAAAAGTGAAGGTTGACTTCACACTTCAAATAAACTTGAAACATTTCTCACTTTCATATCACAAATGCAGCAACCTTTTTGAAGTCTTCTGAAATGACCCCAATGTTCATTTCATACATAAAAGATGAACATGTCCTGGTCCTCTGGAGTTACAATGTGCAGGAATAAGGATTTGATCGCTACAATCACGATAAATAGTTGAAACTGTAATCTCACAGTGTGGACGGACTGATTTGGCCACTAAACATGATTGGTTGTTAAACTGAGTAGTCCCTAAAAGTACTGGAATAATGATGAAGTGAGTCCTTCTGAAAGGGTGATTCAGGGAACATTAGATAGCGATGGTTTGTTACCATTCCTTTAGAGTTGTGGAGGAGCACAGCAGCAGAACAGATGCAGCAGCTGTTCATTTCCTGCTAAATGATTAATCTGAACTAAAAGAAATTCGAAACAATCTGTTTGCAGACAGCATCGGATTTTAATTGGCAACATTTTAATTATGCATGACGGTAAGTAGGTTTGTTTTCAGTGTGAAAAGGGTTATGTTATGGTGGCCCAGTCATCAGAAATTAGACTTCCCCTGAATAAATTATCCGCCTTGTCAAATGTTTGCCGTATAGCCTTTGGGAATCAGTTCCGCTGGTATACTGCTCATGATCTCAGGAGAAAGGTTGTCCCATTAGGAAAGGACAGAAGGCTTTAATGTCCCTTCAGATTTTGTCCATGGAACATATTATTTATTTCAAAATGTGAGCAATTACTGATATTAAAATTAGATCTGATTTAATGATCCTTGAAGAAATTCTGCTTTGGAAGCCAATGGAAATACTGTTTTTCTGGAAAACTGGAATACTGAATTCTGTATTTATTTTTCTTTTTTTTTCTCACCGGTGTGCCCCAAACATGAATGAGGAAACCCATAAATATAGTTTGGAATCCAGGATTCATGGAAGGTTTATTTATCAGGGTTCATTTACACTCCAATGTCAGTCTGATAAACAACAACGGATGGGTGACCTACAATGTCCGGCCCTGTGATGAATCAGCAGGCACAGCCTGCGTGAAGGCAACAGCAAATGTATGCAGGCAGTGGATCCCTGTCAGATGACTTTGTAGGCTGTTTCTGGGTGGCAACATATGGTGCCTGTGCCTGGAGACTGCAGCTGCGCTCACACTGGGCCGAGCAGCAATGACACTGGGGACAGATGCTGCAGTATTTCTGACCCTGCAAATTAATGGCATCACGTGATACAGGACGATTCAAAACAATCTCAGTGTCAGGGGTGAGCACAGGAAATTACATATAAAATGTTTTTATTTTGCTGTAATTTTCAAGGCCATTTGTTGAAAGCACGTTTTCCATGCCTTTGGGATTGGTCTAAAAATTTCCAACAGCTAGGCCAAAGGGACGGAGTACTGACCTCTAGCAGATTAAATGATATTGTGAAGTCTCACACTAAGCCACAAGTGCTGGGTGGCCTTTTTTTTTTTCTCATTGGGAGCAGATGGTGTAGAGCATGTGCAGCGGTATATGGGCTAAGACACAGCAGCAGAGGCAGCAGTGTTTTGCAGTGGTGGATTATTCTCAGAGACAGGGCCGTAATGGTTTATACGAACGATGAGTAAGCCCTGCGACTGCACTCCATGCTTGTAAGCATATGGGCCACAGTAGCGCAGCGAGTGGAAGGAGAGAGAGAGAGAAAGACGGACCCAGAGAGCACTTCTGTCGTGAGACCTGGATTAGGCTCTGGGCAGTGCATGCTGCTGTGGCGGCTGCTGTTTTGCAGATTGCTCTAGATACTCAGAGATTATGTGCTATGAATGAATGAAGGACTGAATGAATGAATGGCTGCATGCTTTTCAAAACAACGCTACACAGCAGCTTTTCACATGTTAGAAAAAAAAAAGATATTTCGTGAATTTTGAAAAAAGATGTCAGGCACTTTTAATATCAGTAAAATTGTGTTTTCTTATGAAAGGTGTGAAACATTAACCTCTCTATGAGCAAGAGAACGCTCATTTTATTAGTCAAAGGTTAGTTTTGGTTGATCCGTCTTCACTGAAGCTCTGTCATCCCTTTTACAAGCGTTCACACGTGAGACCATTTACCACCCACACAGTGACAAATGTTCTCATCTTAATGTACAACACTGATAGTCATCTTCAGGTAACTTACCAGGTGTGTACATTTCAAGATAAAATATCAGACGTTTTGTTATTTAAATAAAAAATGTCATTACTATGATGAACCATTCAAAAAAAAATGTTATTCTTTGCTTCTCCCTCAGGAGAACTAATAAATGAAGTAACATTAATAAAGAGATGTTCAGATGCATGGTGCAGATGCAATACGACATGCATTATGACACTTAAGTAGTTGTATACTTCTCCATGTACTTACCTAAGGCCTACAGCTCCGCATGGGAACATTACTTCCCATGTGTGCATCTCTCGGGCATCATCACCCCCCACCCTCAACACCATTTGCTTGTTCCAGTCAGCACAAATGCCAGTATTAATCAAGTGTGTTTAAAGAAGTGAGATGTACACAACAGTGATATTTCTCACATCACCCACAACAAGGAAAGTAAGAGTCTCTGAACATAATCAAGTGAATTTCCATCCAAAGATCCAGAGCTAAACAAAGAGAATACATTGTAATTTTTAGGGGTTTTTTTCTGTTAAACTGTTGTCCACTGAACGCTTAAACTGTGGCTCTGTTGTGAGTAATAAATGTGATCTTCCTACTGACTTAATGCAACTGGGGTTTGATCAAATTCAGCAGACAAAGCATTGTGACCTGGGGAGGTCTCAACTTAGGGGATTGGAGGAAGACCACTACAAAGTCATTGCTGTATGGGGCTTGCTGTCTAAAAATATACCTTCGTCTAAAAGCTAAACTTTTATTCCTCATCGTAGTGCAAAAATGAATATGTGCTCCACTGTTCAAAATGGAAGACAATAAACCTGAAGAAAAAAAGTCCCTACGGTTTTGTTTTGTTTTGTTTTTAACAGCATAAAGAGACGCACACCTGCGAGTTCTCCCAAAGAAGAAATATAAAGCTACAGCACAAACAAGCTGAGCTTCATAACTGCTGCAATTTTTTGTTTGATAGAAAAGAAAACTATCAATAAAACATCCATTAAAAATATGCTTACCTGAATAAATTATCTCCCGTTTAAAATTATGTTTATTTTGCAGTTTTACTTCAAACTTAAAATGAGCTTTATTGATATATGTTTACTGTGATCACCATCATCACCAAAATTAGCAATATTTAAAAAAAATGAAGGCTGCCACCTTTACTCATGAAAATTGAGGGAGAGTTTAGAAAATTCAGTGTAAGTAATTACAATTGTACTCTGGCCTTTGAAGGTTATCACTTTAAAATTGATATCTCTGTTTTGTGTATAGCTGTTTTGAGTGCTGATGATGATTTTGATTTATTGCTGGTGCTGCTCCCCTCTCAGTCCCACCCTCCCACCCCTCCTCCCAGACTGCTATACTAGGAGGACTGGCCCAGGATGGGTTTAATCCTTTCCTAAACCGCTCCCAGACCCTAAGGAGGGAGCGTATTTATTGGGGATTGGCAGTCGGATTTGGCCGTGGACTTTGTTAAGTGGAAGTACGTATTGACCCAGTCTTAGTTACCATGTTAGCCAATGCAAAGATATCTGTCGAATCTGATACTCATGCACCTACTCAAAAAAACACAATAAAAAAAAAACATGGATGTTATTTTTGTTTTTTAAAGGTTATAATGAATTGACATGGTAATGATCTCAAGGTGTGACACCATATTTATGTATATTAAATGCACTCTCTCGCCTTGAATTAGTGGGGGGTTTGATCAGCTTAAGATGGAATACTGGCACAGATGTTTCATGACTGTAAGTGAGGTTTCATATTATACGTACATTTCATTTGTTCGCCACATTGCTGCAATCTGTACAGATTAGACACACTTGAATAGGTGCATAAAAAGCAGGCTGCTGCTTTTTATGCAGCCATTCATAAAAATCATGAATAAACTGTATGCACGTGTGTGTGTGGGGGCGCGTGTGTTTGCGTGTGCATGAGCAAGCTGGAGAGAGGGTGTAAAAGGGAGAGAGGAGAACTATAAAGAAGTAAACCTGATTGAAATAAATGTTTTTTTCCCCAACATGTAGAGAAAGAACTGCTCTGCTTAAACTGCAGCACCATGGACAGCGTCTCAGCCACCACCTCATACAAACTCATGACATGCAAATGTTTGTGTGTGTGTGTGTGTGTGTGTGTGTGTGTGTGTGTGTGTGTGTGTGTGTGTGTGTGTGTGTGTGTGTGTGTGTGTGTGTGTGTGTGTGTGTGTGTGTGATTACAAATAACTGCACAAGGTGACTTCATAATAAGTATAAATTACAATTATTGTTTTAGTACCCAAAACTACTTTTTTATTCTGGGTATGCCACATCTGGCTGTGAAGTTGTATAATACGAACAACTCTATTTTCCTTACCTTACCATCATATTCCAAGCTCATAAAAAGAATTTTGCACACTAAAAGCCAAAATCATACTCTCTGGAGCAATTATTTTTGGTTTATTGACTGGGTGAAAATTTGTCTGTACCACAGGGAAGACTATTGTAAGGAACCTCTGTAAATGGTTCATTACAAAGTAACCATAACATGTATTTTTTCATCTTCACACGATTATACAAACATTAAAAAAACTTACTTAAGAATTTTATACTTGCTCTTTGCAAATATATAATCTTCATCCTACATAGTGTATGTTTAACATGGATTTGTCTCCCACATTGGATTAGCTCATACAAAAATAGTTTGGGTGGCAAAGCAGTTGACTGTTTTTATATTTCTGAGGAAAAGAAACTTTTAAACTAAGGTTCTTGTCTACACTTGATTTATTTATTGTGTTCAGCACCATAGAGAATACTTTATGGATCTGTTGGAGTTAAAGCTCTTGAAGAAATGCTTATGATCAGACCTAAACTAGTGTTAGACTTGTTTAGAGAACAATGAGAGCTCACACAAATGTGTGTCCTGCGTAAAGGTAAAATTGAGAAAAATGTTTAGGATTTTTTTTTTTTCTTTTAACACGAAGACTGTAGGTTTTTTTTGCAGAACTCCAACTGCTCTTACAGCTTGGGGAGTCATGCATTAAACATTCATCCCTTATAACAAAATGATTTATGCATTTGCTGTTTTTCTGGTGAAGATGACATTTTCTATGTTTTTGTTCAATTAAAGAAGTTTTGCAAGCTAAACAACACTCATCACATTCATGAGCATGAGTATCTTGAGTATTTTCTGTTAACATTCATGGGTGACATTGAAGAAATTCAATTTGAACTAATTTAAAAGGTAATTTTTCCACCCTGTAAAAAGTAAGCTTTGCTTCGTGTAAAAGCAGATATTTCTCTACTCTGTCCACAAAGAATTAGGCTACAGCAAACCACTAAATTGCTTTGCTTAACAGGGTGATGGGGAGGAGGGGTACGTGGTATATTGGGGACAATTAAGGCAGTTCTCTGACTGTCCAAGGCAATCAAAATTTGCCTTTCAGCAGAAGCTAACAATTACAAAGAATAGGTATAAGCACTGAATTATGTTTTCACAGCTGTGTTATGAAATGTAGGACTAATTTGTGATATTGGTGAACTGCTAAAGAAAGCAAAAAGACATACAATACCTTGTCATTTGGTTTGTGAAAAGGCTTTAAAAGAGTAATTCATCAAACATCAGCCTGAAGTATAAAGATATTTCAAAATCATTTGCCCCTAAGTACAAGTGACAGGAAACATTTCAATAATTTAATGCAATAACTGCAAACAACTACGGTTTGTTTGGAAAAGGCCAACAGGACTAAATTTCCTCTCTCTACAAGCTTGCATATGAATAAACCACAAGATCTCTGGAATAATGTGTCTTGGACACATTGGACACATGACCCCACATGCTTTTGTTCGGGTGACCATGTTAGCAGAACCTTGTGGCTTGAATGTTTGTAAGTCTTGCACTAGTCCATTTGTAAACTGGACATGGCTCTCAAGATTTGTAACTCCCAAACTGCCTGGCTGCATCTGCACTCACACCACGAACAAGTCAGAAAATGTGTCGGGTGTCTCAGCAGAGGTAGCAGGTGGTATCAGCAGCACAGTTTAAAAGCTCTATCATCTCCAAATAATGCTGCTTTACTCATCTCCTCTGGACTCCTCATTTAGGGTGGGGTGGCAGTGCCACTTGCTTTTCTTTCAGATTGAGGTTTAACCTGATTTAAAGTCAGGTTAAGCGATTTCTGGATGATGTCAGGCTATTAAAGAGCTGGCTCCACCCTTCCTGTCCCTAGTGCTTCCCAAGGAAGCACCCTCTATCTACTCCCATCCACGCTCCCTACTTCACTTCGTATACAGAGCACCAACCCTCCCTCTGGCTGGTGATTGGCGGGAGCACTATTTGTTTTGGCTGGAGGGCATGTTGCCTCCACTCTGATGGTTTCTACTTGAAGGCACCAGGGATCTATATGAAAACCTGCCCTTTTTTATAGTGTACACACAATGTGCATTTTTCCAAACAGTGGGACGATATTCACTGAATGTGACAAAATGTGTTCGGAGTTAGGAAGCTCATTGAATCACTTACCCTGCCTTTAAGAGGGGCAGCCATAAGTGAGCCAGGATTTCTCCACAACACAGGAGACCGACTATGAAGGGATATCTGGTTATTGATTATTTTATTATTAAATCATCACTGATGACGCTTTGTTCAACTGTGGTTATATTTCCTAAATGCATTACTACGTTACTAGTAGAAGTTGTAGCAGTAGTAGTAGTAGTATTATTAGTGGGTTGTTTTTTTGTTTGTCTGTTTGTTTGTTTTTACACCTGAATACTTATCATTTAAAGAAGGTATTCTTTTCTAAATGCCTGTGACGGAAGATCAGAATACTGTAACAGAATAGTTTCTCTCACCACCTAAAATACTTCTGTCCGCATGGAAGATAAATTGTTGTTTCGTCACATAAGTGTAAAGTCTATTGTGTTATCATGACGACGCACCAGGCTGTGACACGGTAGGGTACCCGAGGTAGAGCGAATGAAGCCCGCTGGGAGTAACGTCACTCCCCTTGACATACTAACCAGCGTCCACTGTAAGCGCCGCGCACAGCACGACAGAGGACGTCGGGATCGCATCCATCCTCAGCACGAAATGCTTCGCGAACTGTGTGTAAATCACGCAATCCTCTCCGATTCCGAGTGTTTCGGCGAGGAGACATGCTCGGGCATACAAGCTGGATAAATGACTCCTCGACGAAGTAGGAAGCTCGTTTAAAGTGGAAAGAGCGCTCTTGCCGAGCATGGTAAAGGAAGCATCGCAAAGAGGCAGCATTCGCAACTTCGGGATTTACTTGTAAAGGCGTCTTTTTTTTTTTTTTGTTTTCGTTTTAACTGGAGATCCTGGAATTATCTGAGTATAAACATGCCTATACGAAGAGGTCACGTTGCGCCGCAAAACACCTTCCTTGGATTAATTATTCGGAAATTCGAGGGTCAGAGTAAGTATCTTACTGATGTCCAAATCCTGCTTCCAAGGAATATCTCACTGGCTTAAATGCAGATTTATATTAGAGCTCAAAAAACACATTTGAGAATGACTATCATTTATCAGTACATCAGCAAAATATGTTTTTCTTTGAGGTCAGTTTTCCTTTGCAGGAGTCTGTTTCTCAAAATTAAGTTAAAGAAGTGATTGTGGGGGAAATGACCTATTGTTTTTTATTATTGTTTTGTTTGTAAACAGCTATTGGAATCTCGTGTGGTATTTGACTGGATGGAGATCCTTGTACATTCACATTTCTTCTTTCTGCAGACCGGAAATTTGTGATAGCCAACGCCAGGGTGGAGAACTGTGCAATTATATACTGCAACGATGGCTTTTGTGAGATGACAGGCTTCTCAAGATCAGACATCATGCAGAAGCCCTGCACCTGTGATTTCCTCCATGGGGACCTGACTGACAAAGAGGCCATGAGCCAGGTGGCCCAGGCAGTGCTTGGGTCTGAGGAGCGCAAGGTGGAGATAACCTACCACCGTAAAGATGGTGAGTAACTGACCTGCTGCAGCTGTGTGGTTGCCACAGCTTGTGTGTAAGCCCGGAGGAGTCTTTTGCAACATCCTGCTGCTGATGAGAGTAGTCTCCCTACTGCAGCTCCTCTCTCTTCATTTCCAGCTCATGATGTATCCCGACTGTTACTAACGATCCAGTCACTTACAACACATACAGCCTACATCGGCCCCGACATGGGGAAACAGTGAGGTTCATCTTCTTCAAAATAACCCCATCCTGCAAGTTTAAGCTTCAGTTGTTTGCAAAGAGCTATCTTTGATCCTCCTCACATACAGTATCTGAAGGGCTCTGCACAGAAATTTAAGAAGAGTGGACTTTACCATCAAATAAATGCCGCCAATACGCTCAAAGAATTAATAATAGAAAAACCCTCCTTTTCACCTGCCTTGTGTTTTAAGGCTGCATGCCGTGAAAACAGTCTTTTTGTAATATTGCTTTGACTGTGCAACGATGCGGCTTCAGTTTGCCTTTTGTGGTCACTTCAAACCACCTCTCTGTCCAAAGTGATTCTCGTTTCTTTCACTACAAATGCACACTAATTTTACATTTATTCAAGTCCATTATGTATGAAGAAAGTCTAAAAGTCTAAAAGTAGAGTAACACATTCAAAGCATTATTAAGTTATTATATTTAATAAGGTTAAATCAACTACTGAACTCTTAATTCTAAGGTTTTTTTTCTTTTTTGTTTTTTGGTATCCATCATGCAAATGGAATAACAGATGGAAAACAAAACACTAGACAAAGGATGCATAAAACTACTAATTTCTTGGCAAAAACTAAAACTGTATATTCTCACAAATGTAGAAATGTGCACATGCTTTCTTTTTACCAGATGTATAAAGCAGTGCATACTTAAGGTTCTGTTTTACAGATATCGGTTATTGTGGAATACCACACATGCAAGAGGACGATTTCCACCGCCGTCTTTAGCCGTGACGCTTCATTTGTCATTTACACGTAAAAGAAAAAATAAAACTCATTGAGCCAAACGGGAGAATGAAAGCTGCAGCAAAGAAGAAGCACAGTTTTACAAAATGTGAAGCTGAGACAATCATTTGGGATGTTGCTAAATTCTGCTTTATCTGGTTGTCTCAGCCCCGTGATCACAAACAGATTAAACAAAAAGATAAATAAATAAAAGAAACTCAAGCAATCAACTCTCTAAATTCGGAGAGATGGTTAAAAACAAAACAAAACACTAAATTATAAATGAGAGGCCAAAAAGTCAGTCGGCTTAAAGCGAGGAAACCATCATGGGTTTGGGAGGAGGAGCGGAAACCCCTCTGCTTTACCTGCAACCAATGAGCACGCAGCCTCTTTATTGGGTCAGCTTTGCGTGGAGATGATCAAGAGTCAGACACAGATGTACAGATGGACAGAGAGCATGGTTTGTTGACTGTTTTTTGAACAGCATTTGGAAGCCTAAGGCAGCACTTGAGCCAACAACAGTGACATGTTATACCAGAAAAACTGTGCGATCCCTAAACACCCGTTCTCCTCTTCAAACTGCATTAGAAATACCTTCCACCACTGCTAGAGCTGTGCATAACCTTTCCACACAAGTCTTCTATTATATAACATCCACGGTTAACCCAGGGTATCTAAGTGTATTCTTTTTTTTCATTTCTACTTCCCCCTGTCCGGTTTTAATTGTTACATTTGCATGCACAGTCTGAATAATGTTTGAATGAATTCTTACTTTTT
Organism: Xenentodon cancila; assembly: GCA_014839995.1. Classification (NCBI taxonomy): domain Eukaryota; kingdom Metazoa; phylum Chordata; class Actinopteri; order Beloniformes; family Belonidae; genus Xenentodon; species Xenentodon cancila. The sequence continues at coordinate 7,715,001 of CM026200.1, forward strand.
AAACACTGCGTGCGTGCGTGCGTGCGTGCGTGCGTGCGTGCGTGAGTGTGTGTGTGTGTGTGTGTGTGTGTGTGTGTGTGTGTGTGTGTGTGTGTGTGTGTGTGTGTGTGTGTGTGTGTGTGTGGAGGAAAAGGACTACACACGGTTTATACGTGTACGCAGGAGGCCTCAGATGTTGTGTCACGTCGTACATGACCACCAGATTTTATGGTTTGATGAACTGTTGGAAACAATGATGAAGCCAATAGTTCACGTATAAATATGGATGCAGTCAGTGTGACATCCCCCTTTTGAAGTCTTTTTGTGTCTTTGGGCATATGGGCTGCTGTCATCTTGGTCTTTTGAAAAAAAATAAAACAAAAAAAAAAACTGAAATTGAAAATGAGAACTGGATCTGTTTCCCATAGAAACTGTGAAAAAAACCAACTGCATATCGTATGTACGTCACAACTTATACTAGTGGAAATATTGTCTCACTTCACAGACGAGTGTCACGGCCCAGCATGATCATTTCTGGTGCCAATAAACAAGACTCGCTGTTCATAGTTGATCAGAGGTTTAGTTGAACCCAGGATGCAGCAGAACAGAGTCTGAGAGACGTTATGGTACCGATGCTGGTACTGAGCTTTGGGGTGTTGGCTGATACAGTTTACTGATTCAATACTGTAGTTATTTTATTGATATTTGTTTAATATTTAATCTTTACGACTGACCTTGTATGAGTATCATTAGTGTTATTATTCTCAGTGTTTTACAGCCTAATTTAAACTCATCCCAAAGCATGAACATGTGGTTGGGATTACTGTCATTTTTTAAATTTTTATTTAAGTAATAAGAAATTAACATCAAATAAGAAATATCAGTTATATCAGTCTCATAACGTTTGGAGAGAACAGTTTTGGAGAAGATTTTTCAACAAGGGAAACTGTTCCACAGCTTGAGATTTTTATTTAAGGAGTAAAATCCAGGATTTTGAACAACCAACAAATCTCTAGGACAGGGAATTCCCATTCCCGTTTGTCCCATTCATGCTGAGGCCTTTTGGCTTGTTTTGGGGGGGGGGATCTTTCATTTCTGAATTTCCTATATGTTTTGAATGGATGCATACATCTTTCCGTATAGCTTAACAAACTTTTTGACATGATGGCGCCTTAAAAGCTTAATCGGGTTCAGCCTGTTTTATTTTTAGCAACATTCTCGACCACCTCTGGAATCGGCACTCTAATGAGCATGTCACAGTTTTCCTGGTGGTATTTTTCCAACCTAAGTTAATGCCATGCTGCCAGCAAAGTACGACTGCTGGAAGAACTTCCGGTTTCAAATACTTGCTGATCCCGATATCCTTATTTTTGGCAGAGCTGGCACATATTTCCAGTGCTTTGGTATCCGGATGAGTCTTCTGGGAAGTTTTGCTCCCAGAAGAGCTGAAAACCCAACCACACCCCTCCTCTTATACAGTTTAAATCTGTCATAAATACCCATAGTCAACATTCAGTTAATAAAAGTTGTTTTCTGACATCAGCATGCAGTGCCGGCTTGGTTTACCTGACTTAAGTGAAAAATGATTCAATTAAAATGTGTCTGAAGGTCTGTTAAGCGTTTGTTTACTGTGTGTTTTGCAGCAAAGGTGCAGAGATGCCGCTGTAGATGGTGGGTCGATCCACTGACCAGTCACATTTCTGTGTATTGGATACTTTACAGCGTTGCTGGATTAACCTAAGGATGTAAAAATGCACTCTCCTTAATGGTAAAACTGGTGTTTGTCATTCATATTTTGTAAATCCCAGTCCTGTCATGAATGATGTACCGCGGAGACGGCAATCCAGAATCAGAGAGAATTAATACGATGTTACCACTCAGAGGCATAAATCCCAGGATTGACCACCTCCTGCTGTGCTCTCACAGGAGTTTTTTGTTTTTGTTTTTGTTTATGGTCAGTATGACATAGCTGCACTGAGACGGTCTGAAGGCACTCCTCTTACAGACCTTGACGTTTTCTTTTAGTTTTGAACCTTGTACCTGTAAATGCCTCTTGTTTGTCGCCTTGAACTGATAATATTGTCTTTGTGATATCTTCCAAGACACAAACAGAACAATTGTATATCAGGAGTCTAAACAGAAGAAAGAAGGTAATATTTTATTTAATCATAAGAAGCCTGGGTCTTAATTTTTAATTCTGAGTTTGACTATTTTCTAGGCCATGGATACATGTTTAATCAAGCATCAGCAGCCATCCAAGTAGACCCTTTTTTTTTTTTTTTTCCTCCTCTTTTTTGTTATTCACAAATAAAATGGGAGCCATGTATGTAAAGCAAATTTAAGCATTTTAAGCTGCTTAATTTTCCTCGAGCCACCCAGCACACATGCATGTTCCGTGTGGCATCTCAGTGCTGTCGTGTGCCTGGAGCGTTTGAAGTGCGCTGGATGAGCGTTCCTGAAACCTTCTAACGTTATCACTGCGCTCAGTCTTGACAATCCTCCCTGGTGTGCATCACAGCTCAAGACACAACTCTTAATACTTCTCAGAGGAATTTACAGTCAGTGTGTGTGCTCATGAATAAAGATGTCAGGGGCTGACAGTTCAGTGATTGGGAATGAGGAGCTTATGGAGGAAATGCATTAAACTGGTATGGAGGACAAAATTGGTGCGCTCCCAGTGCCGTAAAGGAATAAAAGATTCATTCCATCCTTGAGAGCGATCGACCTATTGATTCCAGATCGTCTACAAATGGAATCTCGTGCTGGAAAGTGGATGTATTCCGTGTCTACTCTCCAGACTGCATCTCAGGTTATCAGTTTTAATGCAAATCACTTAATCCTTTTGTATTACCGTTCTCCATTTTTGCAACTGCATGTCGCAATGTTCTGTTCATATCTGTTTAACGTCAAAAAGAATAAATCGTTTTGAGAATTGTTTATCTTAGGATGGAGTTCCAGTTTTAGTGGGATCAGAATTGTGTTGCGCCCCTCTCCCGCCAATAACTACACTGAGAAACCATTAAAAGGGGTTTTCTGATTTGATGAAGGTATTTGGGATCAAGAGCAACAAAGCTTTGGCTCTTTTCACTGAAAAAAAAAAAAACAACAAAAACGCTTAAGCTGCTTATGCGTACACTTAGAAAGTAAAAGTAACGGAGCAACGGTGAATCCGGGAGCACAGCAAAGACATTTTCTTTTAATTCGCGTCTTTCTCTACTTGGAACGACCAAGCCGTGCTGCTGGAGGTGACACCACACATACAGTCTTCCTCCAGTGGGGATACATTATCAATGAGATAAATGCTTTCCCTCAATGGCTTTTTAAAGCTATCCTATTCCACAGGGTGTAATAATACTTTGTACTTGAATGAGTCTTAACAAAAGGAAGCTGACACTGCGGAGCAGGCAGAAGCTAAAGGGATAATGGCTACATGACAGTGGCAGCTTAGCTAACCGTGCTGAATGAGCTGGGACATGTGGTGTGCGTGGGTGCAGGGTTTCACGGGTGACTCGCCACCAAGGGGACGGTAGGGCCACGTGGCGGGGGAGCGAGGGGACAGGTGAGACAGAGTGTCCTGCAGCATGCAAGGTGTGCATCAAGACACTTGGATGAGCACACTCTAAAAGAGCGCATGCATTTTTAATTCAACCAAGCCGTCTTTGGTGTCTTTCGCCTCACTCTTCCTAAACCAGTGTCGTATGTTAGCGGGAAACCTGCCATTCAAACAGCTGGATCAAATTGTCTCAGACCGTAATTCTGTGAAAATGTGAATAGCATGATGTCATATAAGATCATTTCAATGAATATCCTCTTCAGTATGGAAACTGAAGTAGTTTGGGAAACTACTTTTTTTTTACCCACAAAATACTCAAGTACACAGAAAATAGAAGATTTTCCGTGGCAAAGATTTTAGGGAATTCTTCTAGTAGGTCAGATAATTAGGACTGGATCCGAATGTTCAGATGCCAAATGTTCATCCAGTTTTCAGTTATTGTACTCAGTAGTCCATGGATTATATATATATGTTATATTCCCAAAACACCAGATGTACCATATTTGATACATATTCAGTTTCTAATGTATAAAAAAGATTTATACATACCAAAAGAATAATAAATTAAAAAAAAAGTAAATCTAATAAAAATACATTAATTAACTAATGTATTCATAATGATAATGATAAGAAAATTTCATATTTACAAATTCTAAAAGAAAGTTTGTAATAAAATCTTCAAAAGAATCTGTGGATCTTTTTTTGTATTATTTTATATAATAGGCTTTAAAGGGATCATTTTTTATTGGCCCATATAAATGTGAAATAATTAATATCGTGGTTTATTAAAATAAAAAAAAGCTAAATAATAAGGCAGCATTCTCACTCGGACTACTTTACCGGTTACAAAAAAAGACAGCTTTGTGGGTTCACTTTAAATCAAACAAGACAAAGGTAGTCCGCTAAATTGAACATGAAACACAGTTGTATTAGTTGTAACTGATTCTGATAGCGTAAAATAGTATATAAAAATGTGCATTCAGATCCAGCTGAGGGAGCCTCCTCCCGGTCCTGCAAGCGACAGCCTTCCCGAGGCACGTGGGTAGTATCTGCCGCCTCTGACTGGGCCTCTCGCTTGCTGTCCGTCAGTAGCGGTTGCCCTGGTGAGACAGCCTGCCAGTGGTCAATTCCACCCTTAAGCGCCTTATACACTAATTCGAGGTGGGACTTTTATGCTGATATTCCACCTCGGTGTGTACGCGCGTTACCCCGATGCAGAATTGTTGTACATTTTGTTGTCTATTTGTAACAGCTTGGGAGGTCGTGACAGAGATGAAACAGAGGGGAGATGACACGCTCTTGTCCCTCAGATGAGTCTGCCATGCCAACATGCAGTGTGTAAACACACACTGATGCGGTGCTGAGCTGGCTCTGCTTGGATTTTTGTTTACAAAAAGGGAACAGCGGCTTTACGAGGACGGTTTTTTATGCACCGATGCAACGCGATCGCTGTGTGTAAGGGGCCTGGGTCCCAAGTACCCACCAGCTTTGACCTGCTGACACCCACCGCCACCTCCAACATGTTCGCACCCTCCCCACCTGCTCTGAGCACTCGACAGACTTGACATCCGGGAGGGTGCATGTGGAAGCTTAGCAACGCCAAGAACGGTGACGCATGAGCTGGGCCTGACTGTGTCAGAACCTCGGCCTCACTGCATTCTTTGAAGGGGGTTCTTCTTCAAAAACCTCTGCATCTTAAAAATGGTATCCAGGCCAGCCCTACAGGCAATCTACTGCAGTATTGTTCTCCATACTGTATGTTTTCCCACTGATCAGTGACAGTTATACTTTCCAGCCAAGTGTGTTCATCCTGCCAACGTTTCTTGTTAAGTTGAACTGAACTAAAGATCGTGAAGCAGATGATCACAAATTGATAAACAGAAACACAAGTGAAACCGTGTTTTAACTTGAGCTGCTAGATATCCCTGATGGCTCTGAAGACACTGATTGAAGGTGAAATTAGGCCAGGCCGCGTAGCTCCAGGCAGCCTCACTGGGACGAGATATTGCCACGAGCCCCGGAGACTATAAACAAAGGGTTCGCCTGCATGGCTTCTCCCTGCGTGTCCCAGTCCTGACGGGCTATGCCCCAGTAATGTTGTGTGTTGGCTTAAGCAGAATAGCCCTCATCCAGAAACATGTCAGATTACATTAGACAACGCTTGCCACCGGCCAGTAGGTGCAGGGCCGTTTTTAAAAGCTGCAGTGGAGAAAAAAATTGGTTGTTTTTTTTAATATTACTCAGTAGGTCCACTTTTGTACATTAACTTGAGGTCTTGAAACAATAACAACAGAAGGCAAGCAAAATATTCTCTTATTGAACTAATTTTCCAAAACATAAGGCAGAAAAATACAAATACAAATTCAAGTATATCCATGTATTTGTGTCTTGGACACGTCTTACCTTTTCTTTACAATTGCATTTGACCTGTGAGTCACTGTAATCGAGTCAAGAGCATTACTTGATTAAGTAGTGATGTTTTAATAATTGATGATGGAAATGGAATCTGCAGTAATGAAATTTCCATCACGAAAAGGCAGCGTGTCTTAATAGGCCACCCATTCATTCAAGCAGGTGTAAATAACATCTCCTGGCTCACATGGAAACACAATATAAATGTCAGGGAACATTCGCTCCCTCGCTGAAAAAAAAATAAAAAAATAAAAAAACCTCCTGCACTGTCAAAGATGTGGTCTAAATCCAGCAGCTCTGGCTATGACAAGTTAGTATTATATATAAATATCTTTGTTGTTGTTGTTTTGTTGCACGCCAGTGTGAATAATAAGCAAGGTGAATGCAGAGCCCCAAGTCCGGCTCTTCTGTGAAAAGGTTGGAGATTTTATGTGCAGTAAAAGTGAGTTTTGCGTTGTTTTTTTATGTTATGTCAGGCTGCACAAGCTTTATAACTTCCTTAAGCTATCTGTAACTAACAAGACATAAACTGATAAATTAAACTAGGGGCTTAAAAGTCTCCTGTCTGTTTTAGACTAGTCTGTTTTCTTCCGGGGTTGAATAAGATAACTTCTGTGTCCGCTGCTGGATGACTTGTGGGATGGATGATTAGATGGATCAGCTCAAACACTTGAACATAGTTTTGGATTTTGTGTAATGAGCTTCGTTTGCACGAAACCGACATCATCCAAGTACATATTAGTTTTAATGTAGAAACTGCCCACTGATATTTAATGTTTGTCTAATACAGCGGGGAAAACAAGTATTTAAGACACTGACGATTTTGCAGGTTTTCCCACTTGCAAAGCATCTAGAAGTCTGTCGTTTTTATCATAGATTCTCTTCAGCTGTGAGTGACAAAATCTAAAACAAAAAACCATAAACTCTAAGTGTATGACTTTTAAATAATTAATTTACATATTCTTGCATGACATAAGTATTTGATCACCTACCAAGCAGTAATAAGTCCCACTCTCACAGACCTGTTAGTTCTTTTTTTTAGAAGCCCTCCTGTTCTGCGCTCGTTACCTGTATTAACTGCACCTGTTTGAACTCGTTACCTTTATAAAAGACACCTGTCCACACACAACTCCAACTTCTCTGCAGTGGCCAAGACCAGAGAGCTGTGTAGGGACATCAGGGATAAAGTTGTGGACCTGCACAAGGCCGGGAGGGGCTAAAGGTCGATAGGCATGCAGATCAGTGAGAACTGTTGCAATGCAAACCGCAATTATTAGAAAACGGAAGAAGTTCAAGGTGACGGTCAGGCTCCCTCGGTCCGGTGCTCCATGCAATCTCACCTCATGGGGCATTGATAATCATGAGGAAGCTTGAGAGGACAGCCCAGAACTACACGGCAGGACCTGGGGAATGACCTGAAGAGAGATGGGACCACAATGTCAAAGAAAGCTATTAGTAACACACTATGCCTTATTAAAATCCTGCAGCGCACGCAAGGTCCCCCTGCTCAAGCCAGCGCATGTCCAGGCCCATCTGATGTTTGCCAATGACCATTTGGATGATCCAGAGGAGAAATGGGAGAAGATCATGTGGTCTGATGAGACCGAAATAGAGCTCTTTGGTCTAAACTCCACTTGCCATGTTTGGAGGAAGGAGGATGAGTACAGTCTCCAGACCAGAACCCCCTAGAAAATCTTTGGAGGGAGCCGACAGTCCCAAAACCAAAGAGAAGAACTTTATGGAGTAGCGGGCAGAAATCCCTCCTGCAGCGTGTAGGCAAACCTGGTCAAGATCTACAGGAAACGTCTGATCACTAACAAAGGTTTCTGTACCAAATATAAGGTTCTGTTTTTCTGATGTTTCAGATACTTATGTCATGCAGTGAAATGCAAATTAATTACTTAAACATCCATAAAATGTGATTTTTTTTTTTTTTTTTTTTTTTTTCTTTTTTTTTCTGGATTTTTGTTTTGTTTTTTTGATTTTGTCGTTCCCAGCTGAAGAGTATCTTTTTGATTAAAAATGATCTTCTACATGTTTTGTAAGTAGGAAAAACCTGCAACATCAGCGGTGTATTAAACTACTTCTCCTCACTGTATCTGGAGGTGTCGCAAGACTTCAGACAGACTTTTGTAAAGAGATGGTGTTGGGGCCTTTAGAGCTCAATTATTCTGCTGATTTTGAGACTTCAATGTTTTGGGCTGTAGACCAATCCAGTGTTTTTTATTATTATATAAAATAAGAATCTTTAGTTTAGGCTCATTTGAATTTTAAAGGGTCTATGTCTAAAGCCATCTCCAAATACATTTGCTTAATGTCTCAAGATTTACGTAAAAGGCAATTATGATTTATGACATTCTCAACAAGCGCCAAATGAAGGCCGCAGACTTAAGGACATTTAGAAAATCAAGTCAGCTTTCGTTTTCCGTCATTTGCTATGGCCGCCTTTCTTCAAACCATTTGCATCTCTCGTGACATTGCACAGTGCCGCAGAATTCACCACAGAAGGAAAATCCCTCCACCTTCTCCCAGAATACTGCAATTCTTTGCCAGACTTGGAGCAGACATGTGGGTTTACACAAGTAGTAGAGATTACCGTGATTAGGTTGCATTTGTGTCTTGAATTCAGAACTGCAGAGTCTCTGCTCATGCAGTGTCGTATATAGAGGAAGCGCTCCTTTGATCTGTTTTTGGTAGAGGTGACATTCAGCAGGAGGCCTGATGAGAAGGGACCCCTGCGGCTTAGCCTTTAGGCATGATTATTGTTCCTCCATCTGTTAAGGTAAACCCCAGCCCAGAATTATTTCTGCTGAGTTTATCGTCTTTCACCGTCCGGTGTGCCACACGCCTCACCCACAAAAGTTGGTATAGGCTTAATCTCCTTCCCCACCCCCACCTCTTCCTCCCCATGGAAGATGGATGGGGTTCAGCAATTGTGCTGCACGCAGTGCTTCACTTCTGTCTACTAACACCAGATCTCCATTTTTATTAACAATAATAGCATGATATTACACCTTCTTAGTCAAATTATGCATGATTTTTTTTTTCCCACACACAGGCCTTTTAATTAAGTTTGTCTATTTGTAAGCATACATATAATCTGGAAACCTATGTACTTTTTAAGAAAGATATATTTTGATGTATGTGCTTACTGTCGCATTAAGAGAACATTAAGTGAAGCTGAGATAACTGATAGTTGAGTGGTTGGGATGCAAATCCACCTACGGCCGTCCTCAGTCTCCGAATTGGACGAAACTTCGCATCATTGTGCTATTTATACTCTTTCCCCACACAGCTAGTCAATATCCTCTATCTTTTATAGACAAAATGACAAAATAAGAGAAAAAAATTAACTAACTTCAAAAAACTTAAAAACAGAAGAAGAAGAAGTGATGTCACGTTTCCTTGTCTAAAGATAAAAAAAAAACGGTAGGACATATATATATAAATTTATATTTTTGCATACAGCCAATTTCACTTGCAACTTTTCTATAATATATTTTAAAACAATAATCAAGGGGAGTTGTCAAAAGTTTAAAGTCACAAAAAATAAGTCTTTAAATTGGATTGATCTTTTATCGAGCTTTAACATTGAGGTGGGTTTGACACCTGTCACTGTACTTTATCGCACTTTTCATTTTGCATGGCATGAAAATCTGACGAAATGATACAGATATCATTTATAATCTACACAGTGACTTCACTGATCCTGGTTTTCTGGGTCTGTTCTGGCTGGTGATCTTTATTGCAGATATTTCCTATTTTTTTCTTTTTTTTTTCTTTCAACGTTAAGAATAAAACCATCCGTAATTGTGGATATTATCAGATAATGCTTTGAGGCTTTTTAGCCAATTACTTTCATATCAGCAGGATTGATCAATAAAGGGGCTGCATGGGGGAAGAACACACAGTTCCCCTTTCCTGTAAGCGCTGCTCTCCTGGTACACGATAAAACGCAGCGGTGCACCCGTGACACCAGAAAAGATGTAGTCCACACCTGGTGATCCCATTATCCTCACGCGAGCACACGGCTCAGATGTTGCGCTGTTTGTTCCCATCGATTCACTCGAATTCCAACTCTTCCTCAAATATTAATTCATACATTCTTCATGCCTTTCATTTCATTAAAACCCCATTATCACATTTTCAGCATTGACAATGCATCACTGCAGTGCCTGTGGGCGTTTTCATGCAGAAATCTTTCCAAAAGAGCTCTGGCATGTTAAGACAGACCGAGCTTGTTATATTTAGTCAGGCAGCAACACTTCGTCTAATGAATACTGCTGGCAGGGTGTCCGTGAGCCCAGCAGACATTACAGGGAGCACTGGTAATATCTGCACTCAGGGAATGTGGAAAACACCACAACTGAGACAGAATGATAGACAGACCTGCTGTCTGAGGAGAGACAGGTTGACAGTTTTTCCCCTTCTTTCAGCCCAGTGCACATGGCATACACAACTACTATTAATATCAAAATATCCATTCACTCCATTCACTCCATTCATTTGAATGTGTTGTATTTGTTGGTAATCTGATGAGGATTATAGTAACTTTGGAGATGAAAATGAAACAATAGCAGGCATCAGTAGTAGTTGGTTCTGACATAATTAAAACCAGGCATGCAGCACAAAGGTTTTTTTACATGCAGGAATTTACCTTTAAATTGGTATAAATTCACAGTTTTACCAAAGTTTTAATGAAGCCGGAGGAAGCTAAATTTCTGTTTAGTTACTGTTGCGGTGGTGATAACCTTTTTTCACACAGACCGTTTAAGGCTTTTCAGAGATGAAAGTTTGATGGAGTTTGATGGCTCTGATGTGTATCTTTCAGGGTCCGACTTTCAGTGTAACACCCACATAATCCCAGTGAAGAATGAAGACGGTGTGGTGATGATGTTCATCTTGAATTTCGACTACGTCGTGGAAGAGGGAAGCGACAACTCCACGGAGAATATCAGCCCCGCATCCCCTACAAAGTCAGATCAAAGTGAGTATTTGATATACCAGGTTCTGTATATGTCATGAAATGCTTTTCCTGCTTTACCAGAACCTAAAAGCCACTGCTATGGGTTATTTTTATATGTTCATATGAAATTTTAATATCTTTTAATAACTTATTCCAGTGCAGGATTTTTCCCATCATTTCTGACACTAAAACATATTAGCATCAAAAATCAAGCAAGACACTGTACTTTTGACGAGACTTTTGTTGCTTTTCATAGTAAAAAAAACAAACAAAAACAAGATCATTTATTTTATGAAGTACCTGTTAACAATGCAAGACATGTATATAACCTGCCCTCCTCATCTGGTCGACACAAATGCAGCTCTGGAGATTTTGTTCCTGTCATGAACTGCAGCATCTGCTTTTTTTTTTTTTTTTTTTTTTTCAGCTATGCATTATTTAGTCAATCAGCACAATACAGTTCACATGTCCAGCAGTAACGAGCACCATGTGCATGCAGAGACTGGTCTGCTTATGTAACATGATCTTGCTGCAAGTGTTTATTTGCATGTGTTTCATGTCTTTTTGGGAGAACCATATTTCTTAGTTCTTATTATGGATGCGCATCAGAAGTTGTGAATATCAATAAGACTTTGGAGCTGCTCGCTGATTAAAGGCGCATCTGCTCTTTGAGCAGAGCTCAGCTATTCTCTTCTCTCAGTCTGAATTCCTCCAAGGCTCTGACTTTCAGCTTCTGTTGTGTGTGAATGCACGTGCAGAATGTGTGTGTGCATGCATGCATGCCTCTGTGTGTGTGTGTGTGTGTGTGTTGCTGCTTATCAGAGTGATGGTGTTTCAGCAAAATAACCCGCAAATAAGTGAGAAAGATGAACAGAGCTGAACCAAAGATATATCACCTTAACGTTGTCTATAAGCAGTTTTTGATCAATGTTGAGGCAGTAAAGTAAATATTTTCAGATAAGTTAGATTGAGATTTCATTAAGTTTTTTCAAGCTGCCTGCATTTGGACTATATGTGCAGATTTATAGTATATATTAATAATAACAATAATAATAATACTTGTTGTTGTTGTTATTATTATGAAAACACTTTTCTATAGTTTGTAGTTAGTTGTTTGGCTAAAGTAAAATAATAATAAGCAGATAATAAGAAGATAATCTGGCCCTTTGTCAAAAAATACTTTTTAAAATTTAAAAGCAACTTTTTTTGTACTAAAATAAGTAGAAAAAGAATGTATGAATAAACCAAATAAAATAAACAAAACTCTCAAATTAAGAGAGTGAATGACTGGTTTTATTTAAAGATTAAGACACTTAAGACCAAGTGATGATGTTTAACTTTGGTTTTAAGACTAAAAAGTGGCCACAAACACTAAATGTTTTCACTAAGTGTCAGGATACACAAGTGCAGGTTTTCACAGTGCAGGACACTAAGCTTTGTTCAACATCCACCTTTTGCAGCACATTATCTGGGTCGTTCAAGAATTGTGTCCTTAGATAATCCACTATTTCATTATATTCATTGACAGACTTAGGCACTAAGACTCAGGACACTCTGTCCTCCCAGTGTGCAAATCGGCCTGAGCTTTTACCTCTTGGCTGCTGGCGGCTCACTTTCAGCTGTGACCAGGATTAGGTCAAACTGCATCTTGTGGATCATTTCCTTTGCAACTTTTAAATTGATTGTTTAAAATATCATTTAAACATGTCTTTTAAAATAATATTTTACATTTTTTGTTTGGACTGTCATCTATGTATTTCATTCATTGTCATTTATCTGTGTTTATAGTGTCTCTACATTTTCATTTGCAGTTTGAAGCATGTCTTTGATTTTGTTTTATTTTACATGAAACTATCTCAGAATTGAATTTTTCCAGCTTTAATATGTTCAGAAGCCCTTTTAAGGTGGCAGAAATTGTTATCATAGCACAGACTGCCATCCTCCACACCAGAGCTCGAGCGCCATCTGATCCACTATTATTACATTCACTTTTATTAAACTTGGTATTTTCTTATTTCACCTTCAAACCTGTCTGATCAGCCCTAAAAACACATGTTTAGAGTTAGATTTGAATAAATGCATGATCACAGGTTTAGATCTAGTCATATGAACAATGCCCTACATGTAAATACGTTTTTTTGTCCCAATAATACTCTTTATCACTTTGGACACAACTGCATCCAGCGCTCTTAGCAGCTACATTGACAAAAAAGGTGAAATATGTCAACAAAGACCTTCAAAGGACCACCTTACACCCTCAATTTGTCTGTCACAGTGAAACACACTTTCATTACTCTTTTTTTAGTATTTCATAATAATTGTGTTTACGCTGCTTGAACCACGATGTTGACTTTTTTCAGTTAAAATTGATAAATATAAATAAATACATAACTTGTTTCTGCTTGAATCCTCTTGCTTAAAGTTACAAATTTTATTTCCAGTGAGTGATGAGCCCACAAATGGTAAAATTAAAAGAAAGATCCAGGTAATTTTGAGTTAATGAAAAGATCATAAATTTAGCATCAATATAAAAATCTAATATCTGCAACTTTAGCAGGGATTTCCTTAATACTTTTACTACTTTCCTTACTACTTTTTCCTACTTTTAAATAAGAGCTCATTCCAGCTGACATCCTCAAGAAATACGTGCAACTTATCTCCTCTGAGCTCTGTGTCCGTGTTAAATCTCATCCAACACTTGTTCTCAAGTAAATGTTTCAAAATCGAGAGTGCAGGAGCATTAAACATAAAGATTCATGCTTAACCAGATCATTGGCAATGCTGTATTTCATGCTTCATACCTTATGGTCTCTAAAGAAGACATTAAGATGCTTCTTCACTTGAAGAAGCAAGTAACGCAGAGCTCAAAGGGCACCATCTAGTGTCGATAAACAGAGTGCAGTTACTGTTAACTCTCATCCTGTTAACTATTCACAATCATTGGCAGCTGCAAAGTTCACAGAGGCAACTCTTTGTTTAATTTAGCTGTCTAATTTCTATTAAATTTAAAATGTAAATTTGCAATAGAGTCATTTTTCCCACAATCTTGGTTTAAATATAACATTTTCACATTTTACAAGCAGTTTTCAACAATATTATGGACTATTTGGAATTGACGCACATCCTTAACTTGCTTTGCAGATTTTAACCTCAGCTCAGTTGTCTGTTAATTGGCACAAAGTCCGTTTATTTTTCTTTGAGCTTCAGTTCCTGGGGGCTCACCGCTGGAGCTGGCTGGCCTGCTGATGAAAGGAGCCCCAGCTGCATCATAACCCTTTGAATTAGGTTAATTGGTTAATGCGGTTGTATCATATTCTCCTGGCATCATGGAGACGGTGTCCTTTTTAGTTGACCTGTTATTTGCTTTCATTTTGTTAGGTTATGAATTTGCTTTATACTAATTAGTTTTGTTGTTGTTTTTTTGAATGGTTGAATCCTTTTGCTCATATATGAGCCCAGTTATGCATGAGGAAGACTCTGGGATATTTGCCAGGTATATTTGCTATTAGACCAAAAGGGGAAGCATTAAGTTAATTGCAGAAATAATTGCATATAAATACACTTAGAAGAAACAGAGCAGGATGAGCAAAAGGCTGTAAGTCTAATCTTAGACGTAGACAGTATGCCTGTGTCCCACACAAGAGTCTGATCGGGTCTGCCTCTCATTCTACTTTTGGAAAATAACAAGAAACAAGTTTGCAGTTTGAGAACAGAGTGCTCTGTTGGGATAATATAGAAGTATGAAGACTTTGAGATTTAACGGAACATGACTAAATGCTTGACATGTGAGGAGAAAAATTTTATATTTAGTAATGGATTTCATAGGAAGACGTATGATCCCGCCAACTAACCTTTATCACCTCTTGCTGCAGCATTTTTGGAGCAGCTGCAGGTTGATCAGGTTAAGTATGAGGCAGTATATCAATATGGAGTTTTGGTAGTCCAGTCTTCAATTTAACATAAAAGAAAAAAATAAACAAGTTTTTCTGCATGCATGGATGGATGGATGGATGGATGGATGGATGGATGGATGGATGGATGGATGGATGGATGGATGGATGGATGGATGGATGGATGGATGGATGGATGGATGGATGGATGGATGGATGGATGGATGGATGGATGGATGGATGGATGATCTGACGGGGTGTTCCTGGTAATATAGAGGTAAGAGAAGTCAATCCTAGAAACCTGTTTCATGTAGGAATTAAAAGGACAATGCTGGTCGCGAATATCATCAAGATTCCCCAAAGTAGTGGTATATCCTACAGTAATGCCAACCAGAGTAACTACATGACTGGACAGTCTATTCCTGAGCACTCAGGACAACAACAGCAGTCTTCCCTGAGTTTAGTAGCAGATAATTAGAAGACATTTTGACCTTTATTTCTTTAAAACTTGTACTGCTTGTAAAACAGATATCTGACTGGTCTCATCTGGCAGCTATTTGCTGCCTGATAATAACAACAAATGGAAGGATGTATGGTTTAACATTAAAAGTATTAGTCCAAACACAGAACCCTGTGGAACACCATGGTTAGCTCAAATATGCAAGAAACAAATATGGACTAATAAATATAACTTAAACAAAGCCAATATGGCTCCTTTAAACCTGATAATGAGGTCAAACCTCCCTAATAAAGTGGTTTGTTCAATTATAGAAACTGTAGCACTGAGCTCTAACAGGACAAGTAAATACACAAGTCTGTTGTCTAAAGCCTTGATGAAATCTTTCCTAAATTTAACCAGTGCTGCTTATGTGCTATGATCTAAATCCCACCTCAAACCTATCACTTTTGTGTAAATTACATTATTATTACAAAGTGGGTCTGGATTAAAAATGATAAATGATAAACTACTGGTATGTGTAGTAAGTGTATCATATAAAAACAACAGCGTTGTGAATCATCAAAATAGTGCAGGACCAGCTATGGTAGGCTTTACTGTAAATGCAAATAAACATTCCATTTGTACCGTTGGGAAAATGTATTACAATCAGTCCCTGGAGGGGAGATACGGATGTGAGGGGCAGTGAGATGTGGTAATGGTTTAGGGAAGTCAACGGTGGACAGAATATGATAATGAGACAGCCGTTCCTGAAACTGCTGTTCTTGGTTTTGGAGGCCCCCAGAAGTGCATTCAAGCAGGCAGTAGGGCCAACAGTTTGTCGGCTGGGTGAGAGGGTGAGAAGAGTCCTTGATGATGTGTCAAGCACAATGGCCGGTTGTGCCATTGACGCGCTGGGCAATATACACCACCTGCTGCAAAGCCCTGCGGTCAGAAACAGATCAGTCTGCGTTCCAGATGGCCAATATTCTCTTGATGGCACATTGTTCATCAGGATGACTGAAGAGATATGTTTTTTCTTAAGTATCCCCAGAAAGAAGAGGCACTGGCGAGCCTTTCTACCAGGCTGGAGGTTGTGTTGTTCCAGGACAGGTCCTTTAAATTATAGATCTCCAGGAACATGAAGTTTGAGAAACATTCAGCAGCCATCCCATTGATGTGAATGGTGTCAACCATTTCACCTGGAGCCTCTTTTGTCACGTTTGTGTGGAGCAAGTTATTGTTGGCAGACCATGCTGCCTGGCGCTTTACCTCCATCCTGTAGGCAGTCTCATCTTTGTCACTGATAAGGCTGATCATGCTGGTGGAACTATGTACAAGCTTGTAACCTTGTCTGAATGGGCCCAGCATACAGCCCAGTTGTACGCCAGTGCCCAGCGTGATTGTGGAGGTGATGTCTTTCTTAACATGCTGAGGTCTGTGGTCTAGAAATACCTACAGCTTGAAGTTTGTTGGTTAGCTTTGAGATGATGACAGTGTCCACAAACAGCATTCTTGCATATGAGTTGCTCCAGTTTCTGTGGAAGGCAAATTGGCGATGGTCCAACGTGGATGGGAGGTTTGTAGGTGTGCCAGGAGCAGTCGGTTGAAAAACCTAAGAAGAATGCATATCAGTCCCACAGGGCAGTGGTCATTTATTCACACTGGGGTAGACTGTTTGGTTACTGGCATAATAAAGTGGTTTTGATGCATGAAAGCACATCTGCTTGGTTGAAGGACTGGTTGAACATATCTGTATGCAAGTAAGCATACTTGATTTTTAACATTAAATGGTTAAAATAAAAGAAAGTTTAAGTATAAGAGTTAAACTCTAACACTTCTAGATCAAGGATTTTCTTCTTTTTTTTTTATGTACGACAATCTTAAAACCCCGGGGGGCAGATAGGTGTTTTGATGAAAGATATTCTGATTACATCACATTTAGAAATGTGAAGGTAAAAACGTCCTTGAATGGTCTCACTCAGAGGGACATAAGAGACGAGTTTCCTAAAAACTATATTAGATTTTATGGACGAATGCAGCCTTAGCAAAAGTCGAGATTATTTTACAGTAGAGATGACAAAGTCTTCATGAAGTAAACAGACAGCATGTTGTCTCTGTCTCCAGACTGATGTTGTAATTAGGCTCCTGTCAAGAAAACTTGTTGAGCGTCATGCCTCCATTGTGAGCAGCTGTAGTTGTAATATCAGCACATTTGGACAGGCGATGGAGACAGATGGCAGTGATGTTATGTAAGGAGGGTGATGAAGGATGGAAAACTCATGAGTAAAATAGGGTTCACTTTCATCCCTTATGTATTGTTAATGAGCAAAAACGTTGACTCCGTCCCAAGAGACCTTTTCATTTCCCACTGTGTCGTCTCTGAACGTGTACAAAATTATATTTCTCTAAATTGTTTCAAATAAGATTTTCTTCAGCTGTTCTTGTCTTTTGAGCTTAAGCATAAAGAATATGTATTTTGTATAGTCAAACCAGATATTTTATAAAAAAAACAAAGAGCTCCAGAGATTACAGAAACTGTAGGCACTGTAAATCTGTAAATAAATACATTATAGAAGTTTAATAACAGAAAACGGGCACAAAGCCAATTAGATTTATATTTTATTAGCAGACATGTTTAAGTATCTGCTTTTCCCAACTTTGAAAATTTGTAAATTATGCTTTCAAGTAGAACATGATATGAAATTGTAAAAATACAAGGTATGAATGACAAAGTAATCTCCCCCCAGTATCTGTCCCTAATTACTATGTTGGCCTTCAGAGCTACAGTTTTTAACAGCAGCTTCACATCAAAGGTTTAAAAAAATATAAGCTGACAATTTCAATTGTCCATACGCAGTATTTCTTTTGGAAGTCCTTAACAGGAGACCGGGGAACATGTTAGGTGCAGACGCGTAAATTTACAGCTCTGTGCAGATCGACCAAAATTCATCTCTCCGTGTTAGAAATTCAAGCCTAACAAGTCAATACGAATAGGGAACAGAGAAGTCATAGAAAGCTAAATACCACACAATCTTCAGAAAAAAAAAGGACCACATGGAGCAAACTACATGAGGAGCCTCTAGACCAGATGCTGCAGGAACTAGCCTTGATCGCACAAGACCTTGGTAGGGTAAAAAAGGATATCCACTCAGCCATCCTAGATTTTAGAAAGGAATTAAACAATGTAGTGTCAATACTGAAACAAGAACAAAAGCTCTCTGAGATCACTACACATGCAAAGTAAGGCCATCACCAAGGCCGAGGAGCGCATCTCGGAGATTGAGGAAAGTGGAGTAGTAACTAAAGATGCTTCACTGAATTTACTGACAGAACAAAAACGTCTGAGGGAAAAAGGTTACAGATCGAGAAAGCAGAGCCGGGTGAAACGGGGCGACTTGATGACAGACTTTGTGGTAAAACTGCTCACGGCAAAACTCACTCTACCGGACAAGCATGTCTCTCCAGATTCAGCGTGCTCACAGGGCCCTGTCACAAAAACCAAAACCCAGGGCAGCTCCCAGATCCATCATGGTGAATTTTCTGCAATTTGAAGTAAAAGAAACCATGCTAAAGATGGCATAGGAAAGAAAATGCAGATAGAAAACAAACAGATCTCCTTTTATCATGACTATGCTCAAGATGTTCTGGAAAAACGTCGGGGATATACTGCCATCAAGAAGATACTAAAGGAGGAAGGTATTCGCTTTCAAACTCCTTTTAAGAGAAATCGAATTCATTGGAGAACAGGCCCACGGATCTATGAAAGTGCATAGGAGGTGAATGTCAAGGAGGATCACTCGGAGACCGGGCTGGAGGAAGCCATACAGGGGAAGTTTCCGTGGCGACAAGCTGGAGTTAATGAGGGAAGTGAGCAGATGGAGAAACGAGTGAAAGATAAGCTGAAAGACTACAGAAGGCAATCAAATACTTAAGGACAGTGAGGATCAGAGAAGAAATGGAAGCAAGATGTCTTTCTATTTTTATTTTTCTCTTCTCTGAGGAAATCATCAATCATGCAGGAGCGTGTTTATTTTTGTATGTTGGACATATCTAGTGGACATGGAACAGTTGTGGAGATCAACTATTCCACCACTGGGGAGGGCCAGGACCATTTGTAGGATTGCTATCCCCTCCAGCCACCAACAGGGACTCAAGAAGGAAGCAGCCGAGAGTTGATGCAATCTTGATGCAATATCTAATCTTGAAGTCAAGTGTGAATGTTATTAGACTACTTAGTCCAATTAAACAAAAGAAAATAATATCAAAGCTTAGAAAAGAGAAATTTGCTGTTGTATTCCTACAGGAAACCCGCATGACTGGAACGCAACATGAATGATGCAAGATGAACATGGGTCTTATTCTGGATATAAAAGGACAAAAAAAAACCTCACATTTTTTCCCACTGCACTAGATACCAAATGGGGTGGAATAAAAATTCAATTAAATCCTTGGGTATCTTTCTACCCAAGCATTTTAATTTTAACATGCAAAACCAGGACCACCTCAGGTATTTACAAATTAGAGACTTCATAGCTAAAAAAAATACAGAATGAGAAAATAACTCAATAGGGGAAGGAGTTTTAGACATCTTCCAAAAAGCATACAAGGGGGATGCTTTTCGTAAAAAAAAAGTCTCCAAATTGTACACTGCCATCCAGACTTTGAAGGAAAACCCTCGCTTGAAAATAAAAGAGAGATGGGAGGCAGAATCTAAGAGTAAAATAACAATGGAAGAATGGACCAGGATGTGTGGACAACAATGATTAACAACGAATTGTCCTGGAAAGAATTTTGTCTGATAAAAATGTGTTATATATATATATATATATGTCAGAATACTACAATGGGATGATGCTTGTTCTGCTATAAAAACGATATATTACGGTAAAAAAAAAAAAAAAAAGCTGCTGTGAGTAACTTTTTCTGAGCTTTCACTCCTGCGTGCTTCATGACCATGCATCTCCACTTTGGTCTTATCTGTGCAAACAAAATTATTGCAGAGGTCGTGTGGCTTGCACAGGTGCATTTTTGCAAACCTAACCTGTTCTTTTTGGAGAAATTGGCTTTCACGTGGCTGTGCTGTCTTTTTCTGTTTGTTTGGTCATAACATGTTTTTCATTTATGAATATTCTTTCTCCCTAGAGAAATATAATTCTGTCGGGAGAATAATGCAGGGGGATCAACTCTGAAAATATTTGGAAATGGCTATCTAAGGCTTCCCAGATTGTTGGGCAGCAAAAATTGCTTCTCCAAGATCGCTAGTGATGTCCTTCCTCTTTGGCATTGTACTGACGCACAGCTAAAAACTCTATTTTTACCCCTGTGGATATAATGATCAATTAATCAAGTGCATTCGATTAGCATCACCTGACTTCTACGTACTGCTTGACTGCTGTGGAAGCTCTATGAGTGCAGTTGCTTTTCACTCTGCTTCTACATTTCAGTTTAGTTTTTCTAATATATTGATAACATTTGATATGTCATATGTTGTTTGTTCATTGAGGTTGTATTTTCTGAAATTTAGCATGACTTTTTTTTGTTATGCTCTGACACGCTAAACCTTAAAATTGAAATCGAGTATACTTTATGTCTTCCAAAACAATTCACACAAACGTTAGGTTGTTGGACAAGGTTGCATGTATTTAGTATATCCATCTCTTCTCACTGATAGACCTAGATGTTCTAGCTCATGTATTTATTTCTCAGCTCCTATATATCATGAGACAAGAAAAGCTCTTACCATGAATTCATCATGTATTCATGTAGTCATCACATGAGAAAACGATTGGACGTTTGGTGAAAATTCGCGGTGTATGTCGGTTATGTGAATAAAAATGTTAATAATTCCTTGTTTTTCCTCAATTTATAGGGAGGAGTCGATTCTTCCGCTTCCGCCAGGCTGCTTTGAGTCTAATGAACACCAACAAGCAATCTCTTCCACAAGAGGATCCAGATGCTGTGATGGTGGAATCTCCCAAAGAGGATGAGAACTCAGTGGCTCTGGAGAGCTTCCCCTCACCCACAAAAAGCATCTGCAGTCCTACGGAGGCCAATGACACACGTGCCCTTATAAGCTCGAGCCACCACTGTTCCCAGGCTAGCATTGGCCCTGAACCGCTTGACCATTCATCCCTTAAACTCCCTTGGGAGAAGCTGTACCAGATAGAGCCACAGCAGTCCTCTATATCCCTGTCAAACACCTTCCCCCGAGGCAGCATCAGCAGCATGAGGAGAGCCTCATCCATCCATGAAATTGAGGGCTATAGCTCCAATTCCAAAAGCGCATTCAGGGATCGACATTCAAGTGAAGGTATGCACTACAGCTGTAATTCCTAATCAGGGATACAGGTATCCTATACTGTAATTCTGCAGGAGACGAAGTATACTTGGGAAAAACGATGAGCTCAGATTGTGGACTGTAAAAGAACAACCATAGAATAATTGATTTTGGATGGTGCAGTGCTTAGTGTCATCACTCCATTACCATGTATGCAGTTAAATTCCTGTTTTAGTCTTGCACGAGTCTCTGAAGTAGAGTCAACAAAAAATGAAAAAAACAACTTTACCTTCTGTAAGAGCTCTACATGGCTAATAAAGAGAAATGCCACATTCCTGCTGCTCCTCAAAATCGTCTGCTGTGCTACAATGAAACATCTGCCGAAATTTGGTCAGTAGTGGTGCATTAAGACTGGGAAAACTGGGAGAACTGGCAGGATGAATTGAATCGTGAGTTCACAGCTACTTCGTTCACCGTCAGTGCAGAAATGAACCTTTAAAAACAAGGGTAGGTTTTATGTGAATGACCATCCCGTGAGTTCAGATGCTGCTATTTAGAGAATATGTTTCTTTTTTAAATTTTTTCTGTAAAAACAAGAAAACATTGTGGTTGACACTCAGGTCATTTGAGATCTAAATCTCAGTGCATTCACACTTGCATTATTTAGGCCTTTTAACATACTTCTAACTTGATAGTATATATTACAAATAATGTTGTTTCTGAAAAGCATATGGTGCAGATAGGAATTTTTAGGTCTTATCCCCCTATTAAAAATAAAAACAATTTATCAGAATGTGCTCTAAGGGAAAACTAAATATAAACAAGTGTTTCTTTATGTCACAATCTAAGTCCTGCATTTCCACTAGCAAAGCCAAAACAACACAAATATGACACTCAAATGCCGAACTCACAGATTCAAAAACAGTCAAACAGTTTGTCACGAAAGTGGCCATATCTCTGTGAGACATGAATAATAAACGTTAGGTTGGAAATCGTTCGCTTTCTGTTTGAAATGACGGCAGATGAACGCGTTTGAATCTGATATATGTTGTTATTGATTGAGTTTTTGGGTCCATCTGAGGTGATTGTGGGTAAACATTCGATGTTACGACTGCAGAGAAAAACAAACTCTTCTACAAATCTTAAAAACTGATGTTCAAGAGGCAGATTGTCAGTCACGCCTTCTGCTTATCCTGTTTCTTTTATGATATATTTTCTTGAATGTTATTTCTAAGAATGTTTCTTCTTTGTTTCCACTGTCCACTAAACGCCGTCTTTAGACAATGGTAGCCATTTCAGAGGTAATCATAAAATTCTGCCTGTGACTTCACTGCTTCGTGCTGCCTTGGAGCATGACTTTCAAACGATGTAATAAGCGTTGACACCCCTCAGAGAGCCACTTCTGTCGGACGGATTGAGTGCGCTTATTACATTTCATCATGAGCAACCCATTTTCACTCCCTGGGCGTCAAGTACTGCTGTTTTGTCAAAGTTAAAGGCGTAACTGAAATGCATAAGAGGAGTTGGGGAGTGCCAGTTTTATAAGTGGGGGATCCAGAGGCCGTTTCCTCTGCATCCTTTGGTACTTCAAAGTTGAGTCCAGAGGAACTACTAGGACTAATTCTTTGCATCAAAGAAAACAATTTGGGTGGCTGGCCAGGGTTATATGGAGCAGATGAAAGTCATGTTTAGCTGTTTTGTGGCAATACAGCTACTTGGATAGCTTTAGGCAACTCGGTTTCCTGGTTAGGTTTAGATATTAGAACAAGTTTATAAGGTTGGGCCCACGAAATCCTAGATCATGGTTGGGACTTTGGCTCTTGGACTTTTAAATTCTGACAACGACTTCCTTGCATGGGCGTTACAGGCTTGTGACAAAACAGCAGTATTTGACGCTTTTGCACCAAGATTGGGCTCTTACGAGAAGTGATCATTTTGTCCTTGCACTGCATCGCCTGCCAATGAAATCGTATTTTTTAACCACTTGCGTGTCATACTGGCTCTCGTAAAAAACAAAATGCTAATCATGATGTCCTCTTTGGATGAAGTTGCATGACTGTTTGCTTGTGGTATTTAATACCAAAGCAAATTCTGCTAACAAGTGAATATTGTAAGAAGATCCTGAGCAGCTGCAGAGCTAAATGTCTGATAACAGGAACTCTTACTTCATACTAAGCAGGTCTGTAATGCCATGCATGAAATTTTCAAGGAAACAGTCTTTGAAATCACCTTCGCCATCTACCCTTCTATTTAACCAAACTCCATCAGTGTTGTTTCGTGCATAACTGATGAAACAGAACAGAAATACATATAATTCCTACTAGTTCCTTGTGTTGTAGTTTTCCTTTTGCATGTCTACTGATGACTACACACATAAGTATTAACATAAGAGACTGCTGTAATTTCTCTATAAATAGATCTACAGTATATAGACTTCTGTGTATTGCTGTTATGTCACCCTGTTACTAAAAAGATGGAGATTTTAAGACGATGTATTCATTTAATCTTAGTTAAATCCAGGCATACAAAACTGAAAGTGACTTAGTAAAATGTAATATATGGTAATATCTGCTTTCCAAATCAAGTTTTGCAAATTACCATTTTGTACTTATACTGCCAGCATCCTCACTTTCATTAAGTCAACCACGTTTACCAAGGATCCTAACGGAAGCTGTGTTTCCTGTGAATCTCTAGGCCCTTTCAACCACGTGAAGTCCAGCCTGCTCGGCTCTACCTCTGACTCCAACATCAACAAGTACAGCACCATCAACAAGCTCCCTCTGATCGCACTCAACTTCTCAGAGGGAACTGATAAGAAGGCTCATTCTCCTCCAACATCTGAGAAAACCATCATAGCACCGAAGGTCAAAGACAGAACTCACAATGTCACAGAGAAGGTTACACAGGTGAGTCCGAATATGCATCTTTGCTTGATATTACAGAAACTTATGGGTTATGTTTTTGGCCAAAGCGCCACATTTCTCAACCACCTTCATGTCATCTGGGGTTTGATTAAAAATAACTTTCAGAGAACACAATTGGCAGTGTTTGTGTTTGGGGAACTGGCAAAAACACAAGATGGAATATATGTGTCTCTGTGTTCCTCATTTTTCTCCACAACTGCTGATCAAGTCCTCTTCAAACTTGGCAGCTGTTGTTTTTTTTTTTTTTGTTTTTTTTTCCTGGTATCCAAATAAATACAAAGCCAAGTTTGAAGTTAATGGAATAAGCAGTTGTAATAATTTGGGTAAAATGTTTTTTTCTGTTACAGTTTAAAACTATCTGCATGTGAAGCATTTAGGAAAAAAATATAACTAAACTCACATACAAGCATGTTTACTCATTAGATCTTTATATTTCTACAACTTAAAGTCTATTTGCGTGTAAAAAGCTTTCACAAAAACAGCCTTTGTCTGTTTGTGGGTTGTTTGGGAGCATCTGTTAATTCTAGCTACAGAAAATAACCGGTTTTACACTTTGAACCACAGTGAAGCCAAACTGAGATGCAGGCAAATTATTTTAGAATCCAGTGATTCACCAAAAAAGTTAATTGCCAGTTACATTTTTTTTGACAGTATGAAAAGACGCTGACTTTAATAACTATTTTCCTTTGCAGAAAGGAATATACTGTAGTTATCAAATCCATTTAACTTGTTAATGTGCATCGCCATAGGTTAATAAAAACCCATCTGATTATTTATAGGTTGCAGAGGTAAACACATGGCCTGTCTGGTGCCATCCACATCATTAGTGCAGCGGTGACATTTAGGAGCTAATTTTATGCTTGTTTACAAATGCACAAGGTTATTTTTGAATTCTGCAAGCATAGGTTTGCTTAAATATTCAAAAACATATTTGTATCATACTGTACTCTGCTGGAGCAGCTCTTACTCACCTTCTGGAAATACTCTGCTGCAGTGCCTTAAAGGTCATCCAGTAAGTCTGTTCAGCTCTGACTGGCTGGTTGCACGAGCAAAAGCAAGCTCGGGTTTGAACAACGGCAGGATTTAGAAACAAAGGATGGTCCTTACGTGCAGCGCTGTTCCGAGTATTTGTTTTTAGTATGTGTATCATCCGGGAGTGGTAATTGTTAAAAGCCAGTGTTTAGCAAGACCTAAACACAAAAAAGGCAAATTAAAAAAAAAAAAAAAATGTGTCAAACATATTAAAAGTCTGCAATCCTAGAGTAGGAAAACAGTATGGAAAAATGGAAAATACATAAAAAGAAACAACAACAAAAAAGACGCTGACTTTAATAACGTTTGATTTGAGGCATTTTAGACACATTCCTGCTTGCAATGCTTTAAAGGCACCGTGGCATTGAAAGGGATTAATTGTCTCAGGTGTTAATTTGTCCCATTCTACCTGCAAACACATCTCAAGATGTGGCCCAGGATGGGGGGGGGGGTCATCATTTTTGCGTTTCGCGGGTCTCTGTACACTGTCCTTTGAGGAAACGTCAGGACTGCCAACAGCCAGGCACTTCTTCCTCCCTGTCCCCTGTCACGTCACAGGACATATGTGCTGCTCTCAAATGTCATCATGAGTCTGTGCATTAATGCTGCTAACACAGAAGTGCGTCTGACCTTTGCCAGCGCAACTTATACAACCATGCACCATCACAAATCCGAACTGTAAGACCGCTAACAGTCTGGATGGTCCTTTTCTCCGTTGGTCTGCAGCACATAGCGCTCATGTCCTGGGCCAGACGTCACAATACACTTGTTGTACCTACCGGTTCTGTGCTTCTTCTTTTCACGCAGACTTTGTGGCTATTTAAAGTAAACGTTTCATGATGACATTAAGCTCCATCAATACGTTTGGGTGACGGTTTATTAGAAGCTCCACACCTATAAAGCTGCCCCAAATGAATGGGATGAATGTGCTTCGATAACACCCAATAAAACAGCTTGTCAACAAGATCAGGTGAGCAGCTCAGCGTGGATTATGAGATTGTGTTACTCTACATTATGACATAACCGTGAACAAGACATTTCAGATAGTTCAGGAGCAGTGGGTTAGAGATCTGATTAAATCTGCTTTTGTTTTACCACCAGGCAAAATCGCCAAAAGCAAAGCAAAGATGAACTTCATTGGACATCAGCGCTCTCATTTATAAATGAAGAGCCATCATCTTGATTAAATGCTCTCCTTCTCAGTAGACTTCACTTTGAAGTTTGGAGACGCCAGTGACATCTGAAAGCTGCATCTTCTTCCTGACTGCTGCCATGGCAGGAATCTATAATTCATAAGCTGAAAATAGGGAAATGAGCTAAAAAGAATAGATGGACCAGTTTCCCTCATCCTGATTCCCGCAGTATGTTCTGCCATGAAAGACCTTTTTCCCTTTTCTTTGTCGGCCTTCGGTTATCAAGCCACAACAGGGGAAACTTTGACCTTCCTGAGCACACTGAATGATTTGTCAACCAGCCTGATATCATTAATCTAGGGTTAGGGTTAGAGTAAACCTAAACAGCTTTCTTCTTTTTGTAATCTGCAACTGCAATATATATTTAGTTTATTCCTGCCATCCAAATGTAAGCCACGTCAGTGGCAGTCACACATTTTACATTATTTACCGTGCTAGTCGCTGGTTGTGTAGTGCTGACCTCACCTTGAACAGTTTGACTGCACTTATGGCACAATGCGTGTCAAAACTGCTGTTGGTTCAGTCCTTGAAGTCTGTGAGCTGCCTCGGTTACCTGGCAGACATTATATGAGAAACTTTATTATTGTTGTTATTTTTTCTGCAACCACAAAAAGAAGCAGTTTCTGTATCACCTGAAACAAAATCTAAGGCTTATGTCTGATCAAAGAGCAGTGGTGGTCTGGTGCTTTTCTTGGCCTTTTGTGACCTTCTTACCACTTTTGCAGGTCCTGTCACTTGGAGCTGATGTGCTGCCAGAGTACAAACTTCAAACAAACCGCATTGACAAGTTCACCATCCTCCACTACAGCCCCTTCAAAGCCGTCTGGGACTGGCTGATCCTGCTGCTTGTCATCTACACAGCAATCCTCACGCCGTACTCTGCCGCTTTTCTCCTCAATGACCAAGAGGAGCAGAGGAGGCGCGAATGCGGATACTCCTGCAGTCCTCTTAATGTAGTAGATTTAATGGTGGACATCATGTTTATTATTGACATCCTCATAAATTTCAGGACCACTTACGTAAACCAGAATGAGGAAGTGGTCAGCCATCCGGCGAAGATAGCAATCCATTACTTTAAAGGCTGGTTCCTCATCGACATGGTGGCAGCCATCCCTTTTGATCTCCTCATCTTCGGCTCGGGATCAGATGAGGTATGCCGTCTTGAATGAAACTACTGTGTTTTGCACATGTTTTATTGCACATTACCTCAGACATGCCCGTGTTGTTAAACTGACTCCCTGAACTGAACTGAACTTCCCAGCACTGGCTCTGAAAGGATTACTTAAAATGTTGGGGTTTTTGTTTGTTTGTTTGTTTTGTTTTGTTTTTTTTTCCTTTTTTTACCTTATTTCCTTCCTTTTTTTTTTTTTTTTTTTTTTGAATGGTGCTCATTGTGGAATCCATTTCCACAGATTAATGGCTTACCAAATGGCAATCAATGATGCATTTATGTGAGGAGAAGACCAACAGGACTATTTGCACAGCTTACATGCAGATGCGAGAAGGCCATTGGCAGGCAGGCTGCCAGGCCTGTGGGCTTGTTTGTGTGGTAGGATATTTCCCCTAAGGCTCTGGATCCACTTCAGAGTTTTATCGTGCTTTGTAGGCACTCCATTACACCAGAAAAGCTCCTGATTATAGGCCATAATCATCTTTTCCACCGCTGCTGCTGCCACTGCTGAGTCACTTCACTAAATCACAAAATAAAACGACACTGATTTGTCTCCCAAGAAAGAAACAGGCAGAATAGTACCTGTCAAATTTACAGGGAAATTTTCCAGCAGCCTTTTTTTTTTTTTCTTCTTCCCCGTCTTTAAAAAAGTTGGCATATTTTGTGATAACATTTTTGGTTTCTACCTTCTTGAACGGTGTAACTTGGCCTTTCTAATTTTAACACTGATCACGCAACTTCCACTCAGTTTTATTTTCATTCAGAAAATGAGCCAACGGCAAAAAGTGGCAGATGGTTTTCACAAGGCTCATTTAATTTAGAGGCTTAATAAGATGGTTTTAACCTACAAACGTTGAGGGAAACCTTTTGATTAGGACAGAAAATACATGTGAAGTTGATTTCAGTTCCTACCCAAAGATTGGGTACATGGTGGAAACCGTGAGGGGAAACTGGCATCATGCAGGGAGGAATAACTGTGCTGGGATCAGAAATACAAAAGATATACCGGGAGCTGTGTCATTGTGAATAAAGAAATCAAATGCTTACTTCCATCTTAGACTGGTTAGTTTTGTTTCTGTTAGAAATAAACAGGGGTAGGGGGGGGGGTTAAATGAGAGTTTTATTGCTAATGCAGCCATATAATGCGATTACATATTCAGATGCTTTTAAGACATCCTTTTCAATCAGTTAAACAACCATCAAATTATAGATAATTGTGCTTAGGTTCTTTTTTGTTTGTTTGTTTTAATTTTCAAAAAAAAAAAAAAAAGCATTTCTCTTACATTTTGCCTTTTCTTTTAATTTGCATGATAAAATACTATTTAGAAGTAAAATATGCTGATTTAATCAAGCTGGAAAAGCGCACCTATTTGACGTCAAACTCCACATTTATATACATGCATACATATTTATAGAATAGTTATAGAAGCATTATGTCCTAATTATTTAACCTCTATTTTATAACAATGTTGGTGTTAAATGGCGCAGAAACTGAGCTTGGATGAGATAATAACATTGGCGTTAACAAGCCAAACTGTAGCGACACCATTGGGACTCTGACTGAAGTTTCATATTTTAGAGCACACACGGACCTTCTGATTTTGGCCTGTGACATCCTCAGATGAAGACCCTGTGAACAACTCCCAAAATCAGTCAATAAAAGCCAACATTCCCAGACACCCAAAGACATCTTTTTTTGTGTCTTTTTTTTTTTTATTTTGCCCCGCTAGCTCTGACTCACTCTTTCTTCCCCACGTCGATATTTCAGAGACCCTCCAAAGACTCTAGTTATATTTTAAGGGGTGTCCATGTCTTGTTAAGGGGGGGGGGGGGTCAAGTCTGTGAGTGTGCACCTTGGAGTTGGGGGAAAGACAGGTCTGCTCTGTTAAGTAAAAATATCTAAATAATGTAAAATCAAAAAGTTATTCTAAACGATAGTTGTAATTGCTTGTCTATGGCCATAATCCACAGGCACCTTTACTTTTGTGTTTATGTTTTTAACATTGAAACTGGAAATATGAGTCTTCTTCATTCTGGTTTGAACAGATGTACCAGAGATATTTCTTTTGTTTATTTTTTGCCTCTAAATTTGCTTTTGCCTATTGTTTACTTTGTTGTCTACATAACAGGCTTTTGAGGACTAGTCGTACATCACCCAGCGACATTCTTCACATGTGAAGGACCCACTTGAAAGGAGACCTGGTGTGACAGTTCACATAACTGTTATTAGTAGTATTTGCTTATTGCGAATTCATAAACCCTTCATAATTATCCAGCTGTCACCTTTAAGCACAGCTGCAGCTGTTGTGATGATGGACGGCGCTGTGGTTGGATGTGGTTGTATTTCAGCCTTTGCCGGTCAGCGCGGTTGAGTGTTCTGCAGATTTGTCTGGCTGCTGCCGTTGTATTTAATCGGACACAGCTTTATGACAAATACGGCACCACGCACAGCACAGAAGTATTGCATACGGATTCTTATGTTTAAAAGCCGTTACGAACTCCTCTTGTTCTCTTCTGAAAAAAGATTGGTGACGCTTTCTCCCTGTGCCACCACAGCTAAAGATGCACTGACCCTAACTGGTGGTCAAAATTCATAAATTGTTATAAAATTAATTCTTTCTTTGCGGGTCAGCGACGAAGTGCCCCAGCAGTGAACTAAGAAGCTTTGTTTCCTTCCCATTTTTCTCCAGACAACCACACTGATTGGCTTGTTAAAGACAGCGAGGCTCCTTCGACTGGTGCGTGTAGCCAGGAAGCTGGACCGGTACTCTGAGTACGGCGCAGCCGTCCTGATGCTGCTCATGTGCATCTTTGCCCTAATTGCCCACTGGTTAGCCTGCATATGGTACGCCATTGGTAACGTGGAGAAGCCTTACTTGGAGCACAAGATCGGCTGGCTCGACAATCTGGGCGTGTCCATAGGGAAGAGATACAACTACAGCGACCCGAACTCTGGTCCCTCCATCAAAGACAAGTATGTGACAGCGCTTTACTTCACCTTCAGCAGTCTGACAAGTGTGGGCTTTGGAAATGTTTCTCCGAACACCAACTCAGAGAAGATCTTCTCCATATGCGTGATGTTAATTGGCTGTGAGTACTTGCTTAAAGTTGATTTAGTAATCTCTTCTTTTTTTTTTTTTTTTTTTTTTTTTTTGCTGGCTATTCTTTTCATATAGTTATTACAGCTGCATTTATTCACATTTGTTAATAGCAGCTTTTAACAAGTGAAAATCTTTGTCGACTCAGTGCCTCTGATCCCTGTCTAATTTTTTAATAAAAATTTCTTCCAGCTCTTATGTACGCCAGTATTTTTGGAAACGTCTCTGCCATCATTCAGAGGTTGTATTCAGGGACGGCTCGCTATCACGCTCAGATGTTACGGGTCAAGGAGTTCATCCGTTTTCACCAGATTCCCAACCCACTGAGGCAAAGGCTGGAAGAGTACTTCCAGCACTCGTGGACTTACACCAACGGCATCGATATGAACACGGTAAACGGCGCAAAAGATCTACAATATGTCCCCGTAAATGGAGAGAATAACCAAATGTATAACGTTTAGCACTGAATGATCATTACAAAAATGGATATGCAAGACTCTAAAAAGAACTTTCTTTCTCCTGTCTGCTTTTCGTTTGGACTGACGTCTCTTGATTGGTAAGAGCAGGAGGTACATTTTATGTTTTGTTTTGTTTTTCTGCTTCTGCTTTCAGTATTATTAGTAATATTACTTCAGTATTCAGTCAAGTGTTACTTCTTTTTAAACAGTCCATGTTAGTTTTATCTGTGATATTATTAGGGCTACTTTCTTTGTAGCATTATTTTTAATTTTTCTATTTTATTTTATCTTTTTTATTTCACTCAGAATTTTAAAAAGTAGCAAATGCAGTATTTACTGCACTTTGTTTTCTCTAACATTCAATATTGCTGATTAAAAGGTTAGTATTACCATGTTTCTTAACTAAGAATAAGACTTTTACAGGAGTAAAATAAGTTACTTAAACTTGCACAGTGCTCCTTTAGGTAAACAGAAGTGTCTTTTCCCGCTCTGCTTTGTTCTTCATTCATTCTTTTAGCTTTGTGCAACCAACTTCATTCACATGTGCATGAAGTGAAGTTGAGTGACAGTGAAGATCGGGAAGCAAGATGCTTCTAGTTTGAGCTCGGTTTGTGACGTAACAGTACTCTGCGAGTCTTAAATAGCTGGGCAGATTTAGAAAAAAATAATATAGTTGTGTCATGTAAAAAAACCTAAACACCAGTATTAAAGGTATACAATTATTATTCTGCATTTCCAAGATGTAATGTCAGTGGTTTCCCACTTTCATAGTTGTAAAGTCCTGTATCCACAAAATATGATATATCCTTAAATCACAATGATTAAACTCATATGCCACCGTCAACAATTAATGATAGTGCTCAAAGAAAGTATGACTTTATGAAAAAGACGTATTTTTGGAACTTTGTTCCACATGTTATTATTGAAAGGTGGCCATTGTACTCCCCGTTAGAGCTGCATGTACCCTACAAGTTTATTAAAAACAGGACAGAACAGGTTCTTCCAGCAGGTCATTAAGTGATTGCTACAACGCCGGGAACGCTTGGCCCGCAGGGCTGGTTCGGTCTTCACTGAGGTTCAGCACAAATGAACGTGGAGGAGTCCATGACAGCCCGGGCTCTGCTTCTTTTTTTTTTTCTTTCTTCATGTAGCTGCAACGCTTTGATTTGTGTTTGGGCTCATTATCCCGCTACACAGCGAACCTTTCCTCCACAGAGTTATAAACCAGAGCGCGTCTCTGAAGAGCAGTCAGGGCGGAGCCCGTTTGGCGCAGGTGTTGAACTGCAGTGTAGGCAAAACACTAGGTCTCCGATATAAACAGTCCCACAACCTTTTTTCACTGTTCAGCGGTTTTATTCTTACTCCTGTTCGTCACCTTACACACTTCACGCTACAGTTTCCACAAACTTCTAACTTGGACTCATCAGTTAACAGGAGTTTGTTTCCGTCATGTACAGAGAAGCGCTCTGATAACACCTAATAACTTTTAAACCTATTAATCTCTCCATAAACAAAGCTTAAACTCGTTTCTGATAATACACTTTGGAAAAGTCAACAAATCAACCTCTGCCTCATTTGTTTAGTGCTGAAGCATGCATCCCATTATCCCGTTGCCACTCAAAGCCGCTCGCTCCAAGCAAAAGCCTTATTTATAACAGCTGAACAATGACTCGAGTAAGCCTCTGATTAGCAAATCAAACCCTCCCCAGTGTTTCCTGAATGCTTGCGTCAGTGGGATACAACTGAAATAAAGCAGACGGAGTAAAAATTGTAAATGATTCAAAGCTGAAATACCATATTCCAGAATTTTATCCTACTATAATATATTAAATGTTATAGTTATTCGCAAATATATATGAAATATTATGTTTTCTCTGATCTTTGCAGGCTTTGAGTTGCAAAACAGCACGATAAACCACAACACAATCCTGATTTGAACCTGTATAAAACACAAATTTACGCCAAACTGAAAACCAGTGCTATTCATTTGCACCTCTTTGAGGATTCCAAGCTGAATGTATTTGAGTATTTCACTCACAGACTTTCTCTGCGTCACAGGTGTTAAAAGGTTTTCCTGAGTGCCTGCAGGCAGACATTTGCCTTCACCTCAACAGAAATCTTCTGCACAACTGCAAAGCTTTCCAAGGAGCCACCAAAGGGTGCTTGAGGGCCTTGGCCATGCGCTTCAAGACAACTCACGCACCTCCTGGAGACACTCTGGTCCACAGCGGCGATGTTCTCACTGCTCTCTACTTTCTGAACCGCGGCTCTATTGAGATCTTGAAAGATGACATTGTGGTTGCTATCCTCGGTAAATACGCTCTCCTTTCTTGATCAGGCTGCCTGTGTCCTGCTGCATCCTAATCTGATGATTTGTCACCTTTTGAATGACTTTTCTGGTTGTGATTAACTGTGTTTTAGGCTGGCATTTCTGTTCAGTGTGTTATGTAAATTCAAAGAATGTGGTGAAACCAGGAAAGGACAAGCATTAGGGAAATATTAACTATATAAGAGAAATTTAAATTGTGTTGTGAGAAGAGCCGTTGCCATCATTGTGCAGGTGAGTTATCGGTGTAAAACAGAATTTTACTTTTATTTTATTTCAATGCCTATTAAAACTAGAGGTTCTGATTCTGTTTTGTCAGCACATTTAAACTTAATGAACTGATCCGTTCTGTTGTCAAAACCAGTTACAACTGTTGGCCAAGGTGAAGACAATCACACTTACCTTATAACAATTTTGAAAGAGTTATTCCTGCTTTTATGACCAAACGACTGGATCATTGTAATTTCTTGTATGTTGGCTTGGATCAGTCATCTCTTCACCAGCTTCGTCTGGTGCAACATCCTGCCACTTGTCTCTTAACTGGGACAAGAAAACGCGAGTATATTTCCTCAGTTTTGGCATCACTCCACTGGCTTTCTGTCCATGTTAGAAATTGATTTTGTGCATTCTTCACCATCTTCATCCCCTACCCAGTGCACATAGATCTTCCAGTCCTTGAAGATGGTCCCTGAAGTTACCAGGTCCAGACTCAGTAGCTGGCTCCATTCTCTGTAACAGTTTATACAAAAACATTTCAAACTTTACTGGCCTTCAGTTCAGGATGAGCTTTTCACATCTGGTCATATTTATCTTCAGTTGTGTTATTGTGATATCAAAATCTCTCCCATATACTCTCATTTATAATCAGTTTATTTGTTTTTTTTTCCACATTTCGCGTGGTTCAGTGCGGTATCTGTGGGTACCAGCAGGGCTCGTGCAAACGTTTCCTTTGGCCCAGGAGAATTTCCAGAGCTGCACCTGACAGAATGAGGTTTAAGTGTTGGACAAGCTGCTGCATCGTGCAAAACGCGTTATATACGAACATGCCCAAAGAGTCGTGTATCCAAAAAAAAATGTTGTCACTTATTTATAATTACTTTTTGCATTATGGTTAGTAAGCGCTTTTGCACTTCCATTTGTTCTTGAGAAGTTTCCTGCCCAAAAGTTGTTCCTTTAGTGCGAAAGTGGTCAACACATAGTTAGAACTTATAGTTTATTTAATCTGTTTTTTTTTTTTTAATCAAATATATTGAGTCATGCAAAACTAACTCCAAAGTCATAGAGGAGAGGAACTAGTTGGTCCCACTAACGATGATCTAAATCCTTGTTGTGAGGGCTGCATATGGTTGAAAGATGCACCTCTCGCTGTGAGGCGTTCCTCTGAAGTGTCCGGTGGCCGCTGTGAAAGCACACTGGCAGCCGGCGTATCATATCTCTTTTTCCTGAACCCCTGCTTACGCTGTTGGCATTTAGTGAACCCCACTCACCAACAAAGGGATTTTTCATGATGGCCTTTAAACCAGACTTCTCACCCTTTGGAAAAAAAACAACAAAAAAAAAACAATCTTTTATCGCGTAGTTTGAAAGCTAAGCCTAAGGTACATTGGATTTTATGACATTAGGTTTGCGGAGGAACTGGTTTCATTACCTGCTTCCCATTATCAACACAAATATTTCCTTTTGAAGTGCAAAACAAATAATGGATGTTAGTCACTATCAACCTTCTTTTCGCCTCACATCAAAGCTGCTTTGTGTCCGTGGTTATTCCTCAAGATGCCAAGAAATACATCAAAGATAGAAAGAAAACTGATCCACAGGCCTTGGGAGAGCATCTTCACAGAGAGGAGAGGCTGTCTGAGTTTCTTTTCAACAAAACAAACACGTCTGATGTGCTTCAGTGAAAACCGGAGAATAGATAGATACGCCACAAATACCGCAGACATTTTCTGCAAACATATGTAGGTACTTTACTTGTCCTGATCATACTGATATGATCATTATGTCAGGATTATATGATTAATCCTTGCTTGTGTACTGGTATGTGTGTCACTAACAGGAAAAAATGACATTTTTGGAGAGCTGATCCATCTTTTTGCCAAGCCTGGGAAGTCCAATGCCGACGTGCGAGCTCTGAGCTACTGTGACCTGAGCACCATTCAGAGAGAAGAACTGGTGGAGGTGATTGATATGTACCCAGAATTTGCTGACTACTTCTTCAACAACCTGGAACTTACCTTCAACCTCAGAGATGACTCTCCCAAGGTAGGTATTACAAAGCTTGTCTCCCGGGACCCAAGTTTCCACTTTTAGGCCGTTTCAGTTGCCACCATTGATTCCAAAATCTGTTTATCAATGTTCAGAATGTACGTTTCCCTACTTTAAATTAGTTTTTCCGATTTTAATTTTTATAGACCCCCGATGTTCAAGATTGTGATTCTGATGGCGAAAACAATAAAACCATAAAGAGAAGAATCTCTTTCACACCAAATCTACCTGAAGGTCAGTAGAGTCGAAAGCCTGCGTGTACTCCGTGGTACCAAATGTGTTTTTGACATCATGTGCTGTTTGGCGCTCGCTGAGAACACGTGTCTTCTGTACGTAATATCCTGCTGACTGCCACTTTGTAGGGGAAGATGAAGAAGTTGTTAAAGATGCGAAAAAGGAAAGAGGCTCGAACTCTTGCCTAAAGTGGCGTGCGGTTGTCCTGGATTCCTCATCACTCAGCGTTCCAGTCCTGGACTCGGATCTCCCCGTCACGGACAACGTGAGCAGAAGAGCATCTACTGAAGGTACCAAGATCATGTTTTATAGATGAATTATAGATATTTTAAATTGATTTATTTATGTGCTTGCTGATCTTGCTGCTCTTCTCTCACTTCCAGTTACAAAGTTTGTACAGTTCTAAAGCTGTAAACACTTTCTTTTACTTTCAATTTTAATTGTTCAGTGTTGGTTTTGACAAGTTTATTATGAAAGTGTTTGAAAGCCACTTAGTCTAGCAGTACTAATGCCATTCCGCTGGTTTATCTCTTTAGTCTTTAACCAAGAATGTAATTTAAGTTAAAAGTGATTTGTTTACATTTATATTCACTGCAAAATCCCAATGATTACTAATTGACTGATTGATTTAATGCAATAACTTGATCTATTAACCAATATACTAACATCCACTTTAAATAGCAAATAACTATTTTTACTCAACAAGAGAATCACATTGTTGTCTCCTCACAACTATTCATTAATCTTACATTTATTATAATCCAAGTTGGTCCAGTAAAATAAATTATAAGAAGCTCTAACTCCACTTTTAAAGTCGGTGTAGCGTTTGGCTCAGTTATCTAACATATCCAGCAATAAATGCAAAAACCTGCCCAGCTACAACAACTAACGCCTGATTTGAAAAATCACAGGGCTCTGGACAGGTGGAGATGCATGGACAAAAGCTGAATGACCAATCCATCACGCTAGAACAAAACCACCCGCTCAGATCGCCCCATTAGAGAGTTAAAGTGCAGAACATCCACGTCTCTGTTTAAAATCACAAGGCACAAGGCGTATCACCAAAGAGCAGGATGAACACGAACATGTGGCCAACAGAGATAGCAGCAGAGCAAGCATCATGGCAATAAAAGTCCTGGTACAAAACGTTGATGAATTACAACGAAGAACCTACACACAGCTTTCCTGCAGAGATTAATTACAGTCTATTTTAGTTCTAATTGTACTGTGATGACGTTCTGACCCACATGTGAGGATGTACAGCATGTGTGTTGGTTTGATTTCTCCAGATCTGCGCTGTGATAAATGGGCCTGTAAGAAGCCTACAGACTACATGGATGAGTCAGCGCAGTTCCAGGACCTGAGAGAGGACGAAAACTCTGCCAGTGAAATGACGTACGGGGAGGTGGAACAGCGCTTAGGTCAACTTCAAGAACATTTAAACAGGTACATTTAATTAGATTAAATAAAACGGAAGGGTTGATCTTAAAGTTACTGTCATAAACTGTGAGTCACCCCAGAATGTGGTCTATACAACTTCATAGGCAAGGCAGGTTTATTTGTACAATTCAACCACGAGGTGATTCAAAATGCTTTACAGAGGCATTAAAACATCACAAAGTAGAACTAAAAAGCAAGACTTACATTTTAGAAAGAAAGAAAGAAAGAAAGAAAGAAAGAAAGAAAGAAAGAAAGAAAGAAAGAAAGAAAGAAAGAAAGAAAGAAAGAAAGAAAGAAAGAAAAGAAAGAAAGAAAGAAAGAAAGAAAAGAAAGAAAGAAAGAAAGAAAGAAAGAAAGAAAGAAAGAAAGAAAGAAAGAAAGAAAGAAAGAAAGAAAGAAAGAAAAAGAAAACAATAGATTTAAACTGTAGTTAAAATATGATCATGTTTTGAAACTTAACCTTAAAAGTAAAACAGTGTGGGTTTTTGTGTCTTTATTCAAATGCAGCTGAGAACAGGTGAGTCTTCAAATAAACTAGGTGTATCAGCTGATCTGAGTCTTTCTGGGAGTTTGTTCCAGACATGTGGAGCATCGAAGCTGAAGGAAGCTCCTCCATGTCTGGTTCTGACTGTGGGAACTTATAAAAACCGGATCCAGATAACCTGAAGGGTCTGGAAGGTTCATACTGGGTCAGGAGGTCACTGATATATTTTGGTCCTAAACTATTCAGAGCTTTATAGACCAGCATCAGAACTTTAAAGTCTAT
This sequence comes from Xenentodon cancila, assembly GCA_014839995.1. Lineage (NCBI taxonomy): Eukaryota > Metazoa > Chordata > Actinopteri > Beloniformes > Belonidae > Xenentodon > Xenentodon cancila. Next base: position 7,753,424 of record CM026200.1, read on the forward strand.
CCTCTGATGGACAGGCAGCCAGTGTAAAGACCTCAAAACTGGACTGAAGTGGTCCACTTTTTTGGTCTTAGTGAGGACTCGAGCAGCAGAGTTCTGAATGAGCGGTTGTCTAACTGATATTTCAGGTGGACCTGTAAAGATGCTTTTACAATAATCAAGCCTACTAAAGATGAATCCATGGACTAGTTTTTCCAGGTCCAGATCGTTTCTCTTTGGCTCCAAAGATAATTACCTCAGTTTTGTTTTTGTTTAGCTATGGAAAGTTGTGTCACATCCAGTCATTAATCTCCTCACTGCATTTACCAAGAACCTGTACAGGGCCTCTGTCTCCTGGTGACATTGTTATATATATATATATCTGTGTATCATCTGCATAGTTGTGGTAGTTCTTTATAATCTGTGCCAGTGGGAGCATATAGATGTTTAACATAAGAGGTCCCAGAATTAAACCTTGGGGAACTCGACATGTGATTCTTGTCTGCTCAGATATAAAGTTACCTATTGACACAAAGTACTTTCTGTTCTCAAAGTACGTCTTGAGCCAGTTTATCACAGTTCCAGAGATACTTTCTTATTTCTCCAGTCGTTTGAGTAATATATTGTTGTCAACTGTATCAAATGCAGCACTGCGATCCACCAGACTGACATTTTTCCACTGTCTGTATTCAGGCATATGTCATTAAACACTTTGGTCAGATCAGTCTCAGTGCTGTGGTGCTGTCTAAAACCTGACGGCATCATAGCAGTTATTTTGTGTTAAAGAGTGGTTCTTGCTGGTTGTTTTATACTTTAATATGACATTGATGTCCTTTGAACGAGGACATGCATCTACGTAAACGGAAAACTTCAGTTACGTTGGCGGCCAGTCAGTGTGATTCCGGGCACAGTGGGTGTGGGACCAGTGTGGGACCAGTGTGGGACCAGTGTGGGCCCCGTGTGGGCCCCGTGTGGGCCCCGTGTGGGCCCCGTGTGGGCCCCATCTGGTCCAGACCACATATGACTGTGACTTGAGTGATGGGTCCTTGGTACATTTACACTTGTAGGGTGGATTAAAACCAGATATGAACAGCCAAAAATACATTTATATTTAATTAGTAGAAAAATTCACAACTACATTGAGTATTTTCAGCATTTTTATGTAAAACAAGTTCAATTATAGGCATGATACAAAACACAAAATAGACTTTTCTAGTGAAAACATGTTTTACTTTTCATCAAATAAAATGAATTATTTAAATATATTTTTCACTATTAGTATTAGTAATTTTTCTCTACTGTTAGTAGAGTTACTGTTACTGTTACTGTTTGTGCCCAATAGCCATTCCTATATTTATTTAACAGTTATAGTGTTTTGTTTTGTTTTTTTGTTGTTTTTTTTTTTTTGGTTTGTTTCTTAAGTTTTCACCTCCCACACTATTAAAGTACACAGAAGTTATGCTGAATGTTCAAGAATAACCGAAGAGAGGCGACTAGTTGGCAGAAGCTGATGAAGGACTCCGAGTCGGAGGCCAAACCTGCTGGAAGAACAATATATTGAATAGATTGAAACTACAACCGTAGCATCTCAAACTTGAGAGTGATTTGGAACAGAATTCTGTGCTATTTTTGCACTTAAACGTACTTAGAAAACTGATACCTGGGTTTAAAGTTATCCGGAGCCAGTAACAGCAGAGATAAATATGTGGAGTGGTAATCCCGTTGCAGGAGACCATTATATTTCTGCTATTATTATCTGAAGAAACATTTTGAGCGTAGCTTCAACTGCACACCAGCAGCCACCTGAAACAGACTTAAAATGAACAACGGGATTTATTTTTGGTAGGAAATATCACTGGAAGCGAAAGATAGCATCGGAGTGCCTGGAATACTGGGTTAGCTCATTTTATTAAGCACAAACAAAACATTTTATCCACTGCACTATACCTGACCTTGTTTTTTCTCTAATGCATGCTGACTGCAGGATCAGCAGCACTTATCTGTCACATTGGGTTTTTCTGGTTTTTAATAGCCTAAAAGCATATGGCATGAAAAACAAAACCCCACATGGTGCAAAATTTCCTTCAAAATATGAATGCACACAGCCAGCGCACATTGTTATGATAAAGGTATGGGACGCGGGTAATTGAAAGGGGTTTTTTGTATTGATAAATTTTGCCTGACGCCCTTAATATAGAGCTTGGACGCTTTCTAGTCATAATTAGATTGACTAAACAAGTATGACAAAGTAATTTCCACAGTAAATGCTGAAGTCACACCTCCCACACGAAGCTCATTATCACTCCTCGCTGGAGCCGTGTCTTTCATCTACTATGCTTGCGGAATGTGTTTCCACACCTTTACCATCTCTGCATTTGTCCCCAACTACGGAGCAGACGCTCCATCTACTGCTCAGTTAAGCACAGCCAAGTGTGGTTTTCAGCTGTTATCGAACTCTGCCAAGACGGCGCTCGTCAGCGTTGAGCGTTCGTCTCAGTATCTGTCTGACTTTCCTTCTAACGTTTTTTTATCTTTTTTTTTTTCTACAATTGTTTTAGGCTGGAATCGCAGCTGATATCAGATATTCAGGCCATCCTGCAGATGTTGCAGAGACAGCCGACTCCAGGACCGCCTGCCTACAGCACTGTGACTGCCAGTCCAGACTATCACGGGCACGCTGTGAAGGTTCAGCCGATTCCTCTGACAACAAGCCATTTTTTCAGCCATACAGGAACTCAAGTATGGATGCCGTCTTCATTCAGATCTTTTTTTTTTTTCCATAATAAATTAGTTTATATAATTTACATCCCAGTTCATAGTAAATAGTAAGCACTGTAAGGCGTTATTGGACACTTTTCGAACAATATTTTATGTATTTGTATATTTATCGTGACATTCTTCTTTTTAGGGCTGCAGCCATAAACTGGAGAGCTCCACCCATGAATCCAAAGATTCGAGCTTGGCTGCCGCGAACGCGCCCACTGAAGACAACCGTGCAGCAGTTTCTGAACAGAGACGTGCAGAGCCCCAACAGCAGCAACAGATCACCATGCACCAACAGTCCTCATTGATCCCAGTTCCAGCTGAAACCTCTTCTGCCTTCTCCTCCTCTGCATCACCTTCCAGCTCCAGCCCCACCGCTGGACACCACAGACCTGTCTCAGAGCCAGACCTCCCAACACAATAAACCTTTCAGCATCTTCCCGGTCTAACGCCGGGGTTACAATGTTGTAATTTCAAAGTAGCACCTTTTTTTTTTTTTTTTGTTTTGTTTGGCTTTTTTTATCAGCATGCTGGCACGGCCATCTGTATTGTTAAAGTGGCTTTGTCACAGGAGATTTCATTAATTGTGCATGTGGATAAAACACCTCTTGGCAGCTGAGAAGAAAGAAAGAAACTGTGCTTTAACAGTGTACTCACGTTCGCGTATTTTAGCTTTGTCACAAAAAGAGAAGATTGAATTTACTATTATCGTCACTCGTCTTGATTCTACAAATGCATATGCAGATGTCCAACTGAATCACTCTGAACCTTTCCAACCCAGTGGAAACTGTGCTGCAGCTTTTTTTAATTTGTTTTTTTTTTTTTTATGTTCTCGCACAGTTGCTCAGGCTGAAGAGGGTCACCAAGCAACGGTCAGCCAGGATGACCACCACATGACCTATCAGTGAACCACGCTGTCTTTATGAACAGAAAACAAAAACTGGTTACATTGACAATCAGAGCGATGTGTCCCATCCTCCCCGTTACAAACAAGAAAAGCTGCTTGACCTACCTCACTCAAGACCGGTGATGGTGACCAGCATCAAATCACGTCACATCACTTTTTTTTTTTTTTTTTTAGTCTGTTTGTTTTTTTTTGTTTGTTTGCCTGGTGCCAGTTGCTCTGCCGTGGAAAAAGACTGGCTTCCCCGCCCTCCACCAGGTCCTCATCATCACAGCTCACAAGTCTGCACACCACTTGCATGGCTGAAAACAACAGGAGGTGTGTTGCCCCGAGATGTTACTTTTACCAGCTCATCCTCAGTACCTGGATTTATGGGTATAGGGGTTTTGCTGGGAATGTCTGTTGAGTCTCCAGCGTGATATTAAAAGATACAGATTGCATTCTCAAAAATCAGTCCTGTCTGATCTGGCAGGTTGAGATGATGAGGGGGGCAGCAACATCCAATGAATAGTTGTAGTGCAACTTCATTTATGTACAAAGTTTGGACCACAGGTAAGTCAGCGGACAGATGAGGTTCTAGCCACTATTAGGCACTTCTGTTAAGAAAGCAAAGGAGGGGAGGGGAGGGGCCGACAGAAGGCTATTAGTGTCGGTCACCAGCACATGACCAACATCTTGAAATGTTTCCAGTCCTTCATGCCTGCCGTGTGAACCCTGGAAGGTTATCGCGCCGGATACAGATCGTCGGGACGAAGCAGCTACCGTATTAATCACTGCCAGAGCGGAGCGCAGTCAGTCTCTCACTTTGCTGTACTCAAGAGCAACACTCAACAAGAGGTGAAAGCTTGAACTGGAGATTGCGAATGCTGGACGATGACAGCCTATCACTGTCTTCAAGGCTGGCTGGGTGGCAGCTAGTGAGCACAGATGGTTGTTCAAGCTGTCGCAGACTGAGGCTCAACACAAGGATGTGAGCCAGAGAGAAGCGGGGTCCTGCCCTGCTTCGCGTCGCCACCGCCATCATACATAAAAACCCAAAGTATGAGAAGGTTACTTTGTTCCAACAAAAAACGCGGCCGACTTCTTCTGACGAGGCTCCGGAAGCGCGTTTCCTGGGACAGAAGATCTTACATGGACGCCCTCGGCAGTCACGGACGAACCTTGTCATTAGAGTGTGTTTACATTCTAACGTCTGTATGGGTTACATACATAAACTATACAAACTAATTTTTTTTGCAGATATTACTGTAATGCAGCATTGTTGCGAAGGTGTGTGAACAGTTTTCTTATATTTAGTTCTATGCTTGTCTTCTCTGAAGTATAACTCAGGGGTTATGGACAATTGCACTGCAATATACAGTACATTATAAAGTATATCATAGCTTTCTTCTTTAAATAATGTGCATTATAACTTCAGTCACTGATGTGCACCTACTGTATAAGCCAACAGAACACACCATACATGCTGGTTTGAGGAAATACAACATTTTCTGCTGTCACCCCAGACCCAGTCCTCTAACCAGCAAGTATGATCAAGGCATTTCTACAAAGCAGTGCATGTGTTTTGTTTCTCTTTCTTTTCGATGTATCTACACATTTACTGCTTTGCACTGTTTATGAGCCCAAAGTAGCACATTAGAATTTAAAATGATGTCAGCATTCTTGTCTTTTAAAAGGTGTGTTGAGGGAGGAGACGGATGGGAATTAAAAGCTTCTCATTAGTACTTGCGCATAAGCGGGCCCCAAAGAGGGTCTTGTGCCTATACAAGCAACCCGAATGCTAAATCAGCATCTTTATATTTAAAATTAAGTATCTGTCACTTAATATTGTCGTTTCCCTGTAGAATTTTGGGCAGTGTACATACAAGCAAATTATTGTTAGACAACTGTAGAAAATAAAGAAATCTAACTGCAAGATGTAAATAGTACTATTATTTTTTTACTGAATGCATTTTTGAGAGATTCTGTAGTAAAACTGAAAGTAGTGCATATGCTTGTTTTGAAACTGTGGAAGCAATAAAGGAAACCATACAGCTGCAACCGTGTCACCAGTTTTCCTTTTTTTTTTTCCCAGATTCACACAGGTTTATTTGATGTTGCAGCAGATGTAATTTTTTTTGTGCATATGTGAGGGTGAAGGTGATCGTGTCCTTCCCCATCCTACTTGACAGTCCGATCCAACAAACTTTATTGGGACCTGAGACAGATTCTGCCAGAGAGAACTAAAATCACGGACAGTAAAAGTACAAAGACAGAAGACAGTGATGGATGTTGTGTGTGTTATTGATAATGCAGTGGTGTTTGTGTAGCGTAGTGTAGTGTGTGTGTGTGTAAATGAGTGCATGATGGTTGTGTGGTTATGTTGGATGTAACCTAACCCTAACCCTCCTGGTTTATTTCAGAGCTGGTTTAGCAACAACCCGTGACAGCAGCCAGAACTTCAGGCTGAATTTTTTATTTTTTCTAATTTGATACTGGCAACACAATAAATTGGGACAGAATAATGTTTACAATTTTATTGCATCACATCTTCTTTTAACAGCACCCTTTAACTGTTTGGGACATAGAGGCCAATTACTGTCAGTCCTACAAGTACTTCACTGTAAATGAAATACACCTTCTAGCAGGGTGCATTGCTCCAAAACACTCAGTCAAGCATTGATGGTGCCTTTGAAGTTATACATGCCATGTGCACTAATGTACCCCTTATACCATCACAGATGCTGACTTTTGAATTGTGCACCAATAAACAAACGAGGTGGTCAACTTCACCTTTTTCACGTGACGATAAAGGTTCCCAGTTCCAACATTTGATTCACAGTTTTGTATTGTTTCTCACTGAAAATGCACTTTGAAAGCTTCTTTTCTGCAGGTAAAAGTGATCATCAAAAAAAAAATCCACACCAGTGACTCCGTATTATACATATGCATGTTATATAAGAGCTGCAGCTCAGGCATTACGTTCAACCGCAGAGAGCAACTGTGTTACAATGCTGACACCTAGTGGCCACTGTGAATATTATTTTCTTTCTTTTATTTTCTTTTTGAAAATCGAAACAGAAAGAGTTTTGTGTTCCTTGATACAACCCAGAACAGTGAATCGCCACTTGGGCTGGGTTTTGTGCTTTAAGTGCGCTGGCATGGCCTCCGATGAAGTACACGAGCGCCTCATTGAAGCGCTCAGGCACAGGCTGCTCGACAGTATACAAGCGGAGCAAGTTCTGGACCATATTCAATTTATGCAACCCGCACAAAAGGAGCAGATCAGGCAGAGAGCGAAAATCGAGGGTAATATATCGGCTGTCAATGTCCTGCTCAACGCAGTGATACTAAAACCTCACGAAGAAGGCTGGTTTAGGGCCTTTGTTGACGCGCTGTATCACGGAGGCTGTAAACGCGCAGCGGACTACTTGGACCGGAACCCCCCTGAACCTGAAGTGGAGGCAGAAAATGACAACTGTGTCCGGCTTATTCAGTTACTGGCCCCCACTCTTGTGGACATGAACACAGAAGAAGTGTGCGTGCAGTGTATATCTAAAGAGCTCCTCACCGATGAAGACAAGGATGTTGTAAGTACCAATACAGGAGTGTTTGGAGGGTTAATTGAGTCCATGATCAGCTGCTTTTATATACGCTTTACAAATGAACACCAGAGGCCTGGCCGCCTGGCCTGGTATGATGTGTCGCAGAGCCGTTTCCTGCCATGGACATGTGTTTCCCCCCAGTAGCCACTAGGGGGCGTTCGGGGGGCGCCAGGCTGCAACGTCAACCTCAATGTTCAATATTTGAGAGGAGTATTTTCTGTGTCGCGTTTTTATAAAATCAGAAGTTCTCGGCTTTGTTTTTTTTTGTTTTACTGTTGTTTCTGTTTGTTTTGGGTTTTTTTTTTTAATTTTTTTTCTAATGCATAGTTATGTATAGTCTTAAAAATTTACAATCCCCCCTTTGCACTGTAGTTTTGCATAATAGGGGTCCTGAGCAAGTAGGCAACCAAATATGGCAAGTGTTGTTTCTTTCTTTCCTTTTTAAAAAAATAATCCAAACTATACGGATGCATTCATAAACTGTGACTTTATGGTAGATCAGCTCCATGTGTTGTGTTTATGCTGTAGGTTTTAACTGAAACACGAAACAAAGGCCCCAAGAGTGGCGCCAGGGAACTTCTCAGCAGGATTGTGAGAGGTCAAACAACCTGGTTTTCAGACTTTCTCCAAGTTCTGCTTGAAACTAAACATAAAAACCTGTATTATGAGTTGATTGGAAAACCAGGTAAGTTGGAGAAGCAGGGTGAGTGCCCTGTCTTTTCTATACACACAAACACATTGCAGGAAAGTTTTTTATTTATTTTTTCTGTTTTGGTGCTGTTGAGAGAGATTGTGTAAAGCAGTTGCACATGAGTAATTACGTCTAGTTTAAAGCACCATTAATTCATCATCATTAGTGATCATTATTATCAGGACTTATAAATAAACTCCTTTAATACACTGTCGTTTAATGCAGCTGTCATCTTACTTGCCGATTGTTGCTCATTAATTATCTCATTCACATATTCTTAATTTTTCCTTTGTCATTTCTTTCTAGGATCAGATGAGAAACTGCATTCGATGGAAGTTGAACCTGCAGGAAGCAAAGCTGCAGCAGCGGAAAGCTGTGAGAGCCCAGAACCTATGGAAAGCAGCGTAACCATGGAGCTTCCGGATGAATCTGCAGGTCTGGCAGAGCGTCTACGTTTAATTATCGTTGAAAAACCCTTAATGGTGACGCAACACCTGCAGTCAGCACAGCGATTTAGTACAAACTGAACCTCTGTGACTGAGTGAAGAACTCAGTCATCTTCTTAACAAGAAAAAAATAAATAAATAAAAGATCACAGTGAGTCGTTTTATATTTTGCTTGTGTTTGTCAAGTGTACGCTGCAAATATAATTCAACATTTTATTGAAAGGCATCAGAAATGTTAAACTCTAATAAGTACATCTGATTATCTCTGCAGACATTTGAAAGAGCTGAGTGTGCATTTTTTCTTCTTTTTGGGGGGTTGGGGAGGAGGGTGACAGGATTTTTTTTTTTTTTTTTAATTTTATAAAAATACTAAAATAAACAATGTTGTATCTCATCTGTTATGTGAATGTATTTTAATTATACCTTAATATCTTCCAGATCTGTATGCGAGTGCTGATCCGTCACTCAGCATGGAGGCCTCACAGCCAGGTGCGACTCATTCACCTCACTTGCTATGATTAAAGTATGTTACTTATCTCAGAAGTGGGTTGCTATGCTGCCAAAAGTCCAGCACACATTAAACCCTAAACTTTACAGTCAAATCTTGATGGGCTGGATGTGTAGTTTTCCCGTAGTATCCTGGAGGCAGAATGAGAGTAGCTGGACTATTGGTGGAGGGTGGAACAGTTCTCCATCTTGATGGTTTGACACCAGTAAATAAGTTCCACGTGTGCACCACAAAGACCAAGAGACAGGGCAGAGGACAGCGAATAGCTGCGCTTCAAATGAGAACCACATGCAGACTGTAGAGGAGTATTTTAACTGGGGCTGCTGTGAAGTGCTGCCTCCCTCCACACCTCTGCTCTGGTCCAACAATGACATTTGATTGTTTAAAACACGACTCCATCGTCACCAACTCTGGTTGTGGTGTGCTCATGTAGACAGATGACAGAAAAGGGAAAGCAGAGGAAGAGTTTTGTTTGTTTTTTTTTTTTATAATTGATGTTCAGTTCACTTCTATTTGTATAGCGCACATTTCCAGGAAGAAAGCTCACTGCAGGGCATTTTAAACAAAAGACAAGTTGTTTGCTGACAATCCAATCCAGTACAATACAGTTTAAGTCCGTTAATCCAGTTCATTTCAGATTCAAAGTTCATATGTTGAACCCCACACATTGCATTGCGATGCTGTTATGAGGCAACAGTGGAGGGAAAGAAAAATAAAAAAAAAAGAACACAGCTAAGAAAACTCCGGCAGACTCGGGGAGGGCAGCCCTCCTACTCGAACGGTCTGCGATCAGATATGACAGGAAAGAGAGACCAAAAAAAAAAACACGTAAAGAGATTAGTCCTGGGATACCTGCCTGTGAGATGCAAAAGACAAAGCTGTTAACTGTAGGAAGAATGGAGCAAATCTAGGAAGAGTAAAAGGAAAGAGGGAGGAAAGATCGCGGTGTATCAGGGAAGGTCATCCAGCAGTCTAGACCTGCAGCAGCATAACGAAAGGGATGATTCAGAGCCTCTGTGTCACCTCTAACTGAACACTTTATAAAAATGGAGCGCTTTAAGAGGATGTTTGCATCCCAACACTAACTGGGGGCCTGATACAAGACGTGAACCTGAACACTCTGCAGCTTATTCTACTTTTCTACATGTAAACTATATAATATTACGTAGTAATACTTCTGTAACTTGCAAGATCAGACAACTACTGCAATATCTTTATGTCCTCTGAACTGGACTGACTTCACTTCTTATAGGCATGGTCTTTCTAATCATTCTAGGATTTGGGAAATGCTGGTCGAAGTTCACAGAGTCACAGAAACCACTCTTTCGTTCTTATTGTTAAAGCGCTACTGAATCTTTCCATCAGTACAGGCTTGTATTTATTTACCTTCACTTGATTGAGGCACCAGTTTAACCTCTGGCATTTCAAGTCTGGGATGAAAATTAAAAGCTGTCTGCGCAGAGGAAAAGAAAAACACTCTCTCGGGGTTTTGAACTCATAACTGAGGGGGAGTGCAGAATTTAGAGTGGAAAAGGTAGCAGGGAGAAGGGGGTGGGGGTGGGGGTGCATACATGCACGCTGTGCTTATTGTAGTCATGAACTGTCTGCAGCCTAGACAGAAAGAATGAGTCACGGCCTGCCAGCAAATTCATGTTTAACTAAACTGGATCATATTAAGTTTCCTGTGGCTGCAAAGAGGAAAACAGAGTCAAGTCCTGCTGCATGAAAAATGCTGAAGAGATATGCGATGACATGATACACTATGCAAATATTTTTTTTAACACATGCAGATTTTAGCACTAGTTTGCAGAGGGGCGTGCAGGACATGGTATTTGTTTCGTCTGTGTAGGATTTCACTTTTCAGGAGGGATGCACTACTTTTTTTTAGACTATTTAATCTCACTCGATGGCCTCATATCTCTCCTCAGATACTTGATTGATGTAATGCACCCAAGAGCTGCAGTGTTACTCCTCTTAGTGGGTTTAAAATCATTGGATCAATAATTATTCCACATTTCATTCGTGCTTGTTTTGTCCCTTTTTTAAGCAGCCTTGCCAAGACTTTTAAAATGCATCCACAAAACAAAGACAAACAAGTTTTCAATGCTGGCAGTGTGGGCGTAATTGTGGCTTGCTGACACGGACATACGTGTTATTTTCTGAACTTTCCCTGTGTATGCAGATGGAAATGACTTAGCAGCAGCAGAAGCAGCCAGAGGCACAGAAAACTCCGAAATCGTTCTCCGAGATTATCAGATGGAAGTTGCCACGCCGGCCTTGGAGGGGAAAAACATCATCATATGCCTCCCCACGGGAAGGGGTAAAACCAGAGCCGCTGTCTATATTACCAAAAAACATCTGGACAGCAGGAGGGCGGAGGGAAAATCAGGGAAGGTGGTTGTCTTGGTGAACAAGGTACTGCAATCCCAGTCTGGTACATCTGACTTTTGGGCTTTCACTATAATGTTAACCCTCCTCTGTCCTTTTAAGATCCAAAGAAAACACAGTTAATTTGCACATGTGGGACACCTCACCGCAAATTCCATGCCATAAGGTTTAAATGTTCCCTTTAGTTGATAGTTTGCACATATGAGATCTCCTCTGAACTAGGCAAACCCTCTCTTTGGACTTAAACATTTTCCAGCTGTAAAACTATGCACTTGCATTTTAGAGGGGACATTAAAAGGAGTAAAAGTCGTCATAGCTGGGCAGATGAATGACCTTGGTAGACGTGGTTCTGCAGAAAAGGGAGCCCGCTCCTTTTGTAGGCATCAAAATGCTCTACATCAGTGCACAACTAACTGGAAGCCCAGCCTTAAACAACATGAATCAAGCCCTGAACATATTTAGCTGTGGTAGGTTTTAACATGGCAGCAAACAAGCAACCGTTTAAATCATCTGGAGCTGTGTGGTTGCAGAAACAACGCAGTCATTCCTTCAGCTTTAAATAGTCACCCAATATTCTGGGCTCTGTTTCCCTCCAGGTTCCTCTTGTGGAGCAGCACTACAACAAAGAGTTCCTCCCTTTTCTGAAGCATGCATATAAAGTGGAGAGAGTCACAGGATACTCCCAGCTCAAAATCTCGTTTGCCCAGATTGTGCGGAAAAATGACATCATCATTTGCACGGCCCAGATTTTGGAAAACTACTTGGATAGGGCCAACAACGGAGAAGATGGAGTAAACTTGAGCGGTAAGGTTTGTCATCATCGTTTTGCTAAAGCTGACCCAACACTTCCTTTTCTTTTCTTTCAGTAAGCTTAGTCACAATTATGGTTATTCCCTGCTGAACATGCACATTCAGACTTTTCACTGGAATACATAAAAACGTTGATGGGAGTCGTACTCACACAAACCCTCAACTAACGAGACACTTCCCTAGCTGGAGTCGCATTTCAACAACTTGTAAAAGAACAGGGGACATTTGATCTTTTGGAAAACCGGCTTCTTTAGCAACACAAAACCTATTTAACTTAACATTTGTCTTTTTTTTTCATCCTTGGAAGTATGATACTTGAAAAAAACTAACAATAAACAAACAAAAATGTCAAATCAAATTCCAGATGGGGTCATTTTTTAATTTCATTATATAATAAACACTTAAATACAAAAAACAAATGTGCGGTAATTCATACTTCAGGCTGAGGTAAACATTACATTCACCAGGTTTTTATCTTTGTGGAGACTAAATTTTCTGTGACGGAGTGACAGCGATCTTCTTTCAACCTGCAGCTGAGCATGTAAAAATGATTTTTAAGACATGATTTAGGACACGCTGATGTTGGTAAGGAGATAACTATGAGTTTGGTAAAACCATCTCAACTTTTTACTTTCATATTTAACAAAGAGAAGAACAGAAACGAAATAAAACCTTTAGCCAAACCTTTAGCCAGAACGTGTCAGCGTCTGACACGTTCTGGAAAAGAAAGCCACCCGGAGGACTCCGAGCAGCATTTCCCCCGACAGGATCCTGTCAGAGTCTTCCGACTTCTGCTGCTCACTCCTGTTGGCACCCACCAGTCCAAGGTGGAATAGCCACCTCTGAGGAACATATGCTGTTTGTTGAAACGCCTGAAAGCGTGTTCTTTCATTCTTTCTTTTTTTTTTTTTTTTTTTTTTTCTCCCTCCTGGTTTCCAGGCCACACGTCTGTTCAAACCATCAGCGTGTGGCTGATCAAGCTCACATGAGATTTTCTATCACCCAGAATACATCAAGCTGCCACTCTGCATCTCCTTTCCCTCCACGGACAAATCGGAAACATACCGGTTAAACTTGAGTAGCTCTGATTCACCTTGCTCACACAATAGTAAAATGCAAAGAGAAGTTATTGTATTTTTGAGGCACACGTTTCTCCAAAAGATGTTGTTGAGCGGTTTAAAGTGCTGCATCAGATGTTCCTAGTAAAGTGTTGGTTTATGTGGGAGGATCTCTCTCGGACAGAGGCTCTTAATCTGTGAGGGAAATCACCTTCTTTTATATAAGAAACAGAAATAAACAGCTTAAACTTAGCAGTGCTGTGTTAAGAGAATTGCACTTTTGGACGATTCATGCATCAGTTGTCACACCAAATGATCCTTGAATGCTCTTCTGTGGCATTTTCCCTTTCTGTTTTCACGACGTTAACGATATTATGTCATCTGATCCGTTAGATCTGACATTGATTGTGATAGATGAGTGTCACCACACTCAGAAAGAAGGAGTCTACAAACACATAATGATGCGGTACCTGAAGCAGAAGCACAAGAACAAGCGGCTCCAGAAGTTGCAGAAGAAGCCGATGCCCCTCCCGCAGATCCTCGGCCTGACTGCCTCGCCAGGCGTCGGGGGAGCCACAAAACTAGACAAGGCGGTGGAGCACATACTGCGAGTAAATATATATACGTTTTTGTTGTTTTAATTGTTGTATATGTGACCCAATTTGATCAAAGATTGGTCATCAAAGAGAATTAACCGTAGTTAATTAGTTAGTTAGTTAATAGTATTTGTATTTCTTTGCATCACAGTTAGTGTTTTTTATTTTTTTTAGTTTTTTATAGTTTCCTTTATTAGTGCCCTATTTTTTTCTTCCTTAAGCCAAGCTTTGAAGTTTCCCATTGCCATAAAAGTTAAAAAAAAAAAAAAAACACCTGCAAGTTTTCAACTGTGTAAATTCACGTACTTGTGAAATTATTTATAGATTTGTGCACACTTGGATGCTTCCAAAATCATGACAAGCCTTGTGGACTTCAAAAAGGAGCAAAGGAAGTCGATTCTCCTCGCTGAAGACAGGAAACAGGTACGTTTGTTTCACACAGGATTGTTGCCGTGTGATGAGTAAATCCCTCGCGTTCCTGTTTTTTTTTTTTTTTTAATACTCTGTTGTTCGTGTTTATGACTAAATCTCCTTTTCAGGATCCCTTTGGTGATGTTATCAAGCGTATCATGAACGCCATTCATGAGCACGCCCAGCTGACCCCCACCTGTGACCTGGGCACTCAGAACTACGAACAGTGGGCGGTTCAAAAAGAACGACAGGGTGAGCCCAGATTTATACGCTCATGCTTAGGGGTTCTGGAGACACTGTTGATCTAAACTTAAAAAAAATCCAAGCCTGATCCTGGTGATGTAGAAATCACGTGCAGTAGGTGTAACTTTCAACATGGCGTAGCAGTTGTAGGTCATGAGTTGTTGCCAACTTAGTGACTTTTTTTTTTAGTGATTTTTTTAGACCCCTCTAGAAACTTTCTTTCCAAAAAGCGAGTAGCGACAAATCGAGGGAACTTTTTTCAGGTTTCATTGAAGACTTTTTTGTAGACGTTAACTTGAAGGTTTGTATCGCTGTCGCTCATCCAGCCAGTGCAGCTGTGGGCCCTCCTCCGCACAGCAGGAACGTTCCCCTCTACGTGTACAGACGTCCAAGGAATCACGCATGCGAAAATCCACCACCGGTTGATCTCACATCGGCCCATTTAGAGTGTTTTTTACGCCCTTTTTGTAATCTCTCCTACGACTATATACAAATTGTGAAGCCAACGTAAACGTAGAGAAAATTTGTTCCTCTGCGTTTCAAAAAAGTCTGCAGCTTTGAAATATTTCAAAGTGGACAGCGAATCCAGGGCTTTTGGGAATTGGCTGAACGGAAAGGACAGAGCTGCTCCTTTTTTTTTTCTTTTTTTTTTGTGGGTTGCAAAAGTATCTGATTATTACGAGTTATTGGCTCAGCGATGACAACCACACGGTTGGTGTGGATCTAAATGAACGTGTCTCCATCCATTTCAGCTGCAAAAGAGGGAGATCAGGCAGTGCGGGTTTGCGCGGACTACCTCCGCCGGTACAACGAGGGCCTGGTTCTCAGCAACACCATTCGCATGTGCGATTCCCTCAGATACCTCAACAAATACCACGAGGAACAACTAAAGAAGAAAGCAACCCCTGACGAGGAGGAAAAGATACATATAACAGATACTGAGAGGTTCCTCTTCAATTTGTTTAAAGGTATTCGTCTTACCTTCGACCCATAATATTCTGTACGTATCATACAGGTTTACACAGATTTACCTCCATTGTTTAAACTCTACGTCCTGCAGACAAGAAGGAAGAGCTGGAGACTCTTGCAAAGAATCCAGACTTTGAAAACGACAGCCTGTCAAAACTGAGAACTAAAATTCTGCAGGAGTTCAGCAGTAGGAAAAAGGCCAGAGGGATCATTTTCACCAAAACACGTCACAGCGCCATCATGCTAGATCAGTGGATTCAGGAAAACCCCAAGTTTGCTGACATTGCAGTGAAATCCGCACATTTGATTGGAGGAGGAGACCAGAGCGATGTTAAACCGATGACTCCTGTGAGCGCACGTTACACAAACATTTGCTTCCAGTATCTTACACAGTTTAGAAGGAACCTATACTTACAATTCTTAAAAAAAAAAAACACAAATGTCTTCATCAGGCGGAGCAAAAAGATGTCTTGAAAATGTTCAGCACTGGTGAAGTGAACTTGCTGGTTGCTACGACTGTGGCAGAGGAAGGCCTGGACATATCTGCCTGCAATTTTGTGATCCGTTACGGACACGTCACAAATGAGATTGCAATGATTCAGGTCAGTGATGTCACTTCTGTCTTATCTTTTAAGGTGCATGTGAAAGGTCTGTACAATTACAACGCCTAAAGCCCACAGCAAAGGGACTTAATCCCCCACACAGATGACACTAACGCTCAAATGCAGAGACAAGTACTAAAATAGAGCTTGTCAGACAGCATGTTTTTACTACATTTTCAGGATGAAATAGTCTAAATGAGGATTACAGGATCATTACACTGTTCAGTACCAAGTGAAGGAGTCACAAAGGTTTATAGCAGGAATTACGGTTGCACAGGTGAGGAGGGTTTCCAGAATCCCTCTATGAGAAGTAATTTTGGAAATATCTTATTTCCATGGGAGTTTTTACAGGAATTAAGGCAAAGCAGGTTTTTTTGTATTGTACAATTCAACAACAAGGTGATTCAAAGTGCCTTGCAGGGATGTTAAACATCATCATAGAGAAAATGTCTTCATCCAAACCAAGAGGTGATGGCTGCATTTACACAGCACTTATCTAGTCACGTTGACCCCTCACAGCACTTTACTCTATCAGTCACATTCACTCATACACATATTATTTTAGTCTACACAGATTTGCTTTCTTTGAAGTCTACAGAGTACTTTTTTGGCCCTTTCGTGCACACAGTCACGCCCAGATGGATGCATCAGAGGTAACCTGAGCTTCAGTGTCTTGCCAAATGACACTTTGGCATGTGACATGCAAGGCCAGAAATCAAACCACTAACTTTCCAGATTGGAGTCAACTGCCCAACTTCCTAAACCACAGCCACCCAGGGAATACAGTCTTACAGTAATAGCCCAGTCAGAATACCAGAGTACTACTGGCCTCGAGTCCAAATAAACAGGGAGGGGTGTGTCAGGAAGCACCTCGACCTAAATCCTAAACCAAATACGTATTGAGCGAATCCAATTTACTTACCAGCTAGCTATTGTTCAAGCACATTTTATATATGTAAAACTTTAATACCCCAGGTCAACTCCACCTACCCTGGTAAGACTTTCTTGCATGAGTACTCAAGAGCACAACAGTCAATAATGTGAAATTCTTTCTTTTTTTTAAAATTCTGCTTGTCTGAATCAAGATTAAACAGAAATATTTTCTTCACGACATGCTGTTCCTTGTTGTAGATTAACCAGCAAATGTCCAGTTTATTCCTGTCAATTCCTACCCTAGGGCAGCACGGTGGCTTAGTGGTTAGCACTGTTGCCTCACAGCAAGAAGGTTCCTGGTTCGATTCCCGGCCCGGTGGGTCTTTCTGTGTGGAGTTTGCATGTTCTCCCCGAGCTTGCGTGGGTTCCCTCCGGGTACTCCGGCTTCCTCCCACAGTCCAAAAACATGCATGTACGTTAATTGATCATTCTAAAATTCTCCCTAGGTGTGAATGTGAGTGTGATTGGTTGTTTGTATTCTATGTGGCCCTGGATGGACTGGCGACCTGTCCAGGTGGACCCCTGCCTTTCGCCTGATGTGCGTCGGGATAGGCTCCGACAGACTCCCGTGACCCGGAAACGGATTAAGCGGGTATAGATAATGGATGGATGGATTCCTACCCTAGACGTCATTCCTCCCTTTGCTACCGTGCTCTGAATACGTCACCTTGTTGGTTGCTCTGGTTGGTTGAAGTACCAACCAGCTGTGTGCAAAGACAGTTTGATAAGCAACTGTTGGCTCCTGCATCTATCTCAGCTATCAGGCCATGTCAGTTCTCCTATATTCCCATTATTCCCATTAATCTCTTTGGTCTGTGATTTTCTGTTTACTTTTCTTGAGAGCCAGTTCTTGAATTTATTTACAGATTAATTCATTTATGTTTTGCATGAACTATTTTCTAATTTATTTACCAATGTTCTGTGTCATATTTGAATTTTTTTGTATGAAAATATCTTGGCTGAACGTTATGAGTATAATTACACTGCACTGAAATATGGGCAGTTGTATGAAAACTTGTGACTTATGTTATGCATTTATTTAATTCTTAAGGAAATACCTTAGATAACATTAGTCTTAAAGTGTTCAATTATAAAGGCCACAAATGTAAGAAACAACAATTTAGACAGCCGTAACAGCCGGGGTTATAGGCTGAACTAGTAAGAGCGAGTGTATTCTCAACGTTGACTCAGCCTTTACGTTCTGCAGTCTCAAGGCAGAGGAAGAGCTGAGGACAGCAGTTACACTGTGGTTGATGTCAAGAACTCTGGCGTAGCTGAAAAGGAGTGTGTCAATGAGTACCGTGAAGACATGATGAACAAAGCCATTAATAAAATCAAAGCTTTGAACCAAGCGGCCTATGATGAAAAGGTATATATGAACATGTTAATCACTTAAATCTCTTTTTCAATTTCTCCACTTTGCTCTAAGACGTTTTTTTTTTTTTTTCTCTCCTTCCTTTCATCAGATTAATACGCTTCAGATTCAGGCTATACTAGAAAAGAAGTTGGAGGAGAAAAAGCAGAATCAGAAAGCCATAAAGAATGAGAGCCCGTCTTCTGTTAAGTTCAGCTGCAGGAACTGCATCAAGCACATCTGCACCGGCGAGGACATCCACATCATCGCAAACATGCACAGAGTCAACGTCACCAAAGAGTTTAGGTATAAACAAACAATGCAGACCTCACTGTGTGTTATTTCTGTCTTGCTTGGCTCTGATGATTAATTCCATTATGTTTTCAACAGTAAACTTTTCAATCGGAGAGAGAATACTACTCTTCAGGAACGACTCCTGGATTACGAGACCAATGGCATCATAGCCTGCAAAGATTGCGGGCAGGTAAATATATTTCAGGCTTTTTAGATTTTTCTTAAGGTTTGTTTTCAGGTAGTGGCATTTGGTAATTTGATATGAACATGCTGTAACAGCATCTAAATTATTGAAGGCTCGGTCTTGTTGCGAAAGAACCTAAGTCACGTTCAAAGGAATTGTGAAAATCCAAAGAAAGATCAAATAACAGCACAAACGCATGCAAGAAAAAAATAAATGCAACAGTGGAAAACTTTTTTGATCCATCACTTACTCGTAACTGTTGGTCCACCCTCCTCTCTTTGATTCAACCCCACTATATTTTGTTGCATAGGCATGTTTTCATTCTTGTAAACCAAAGGATGATCTCTCTGCTGAGGGACTTTCTCCTGAAAATTCATCAGTTTCCTGAGTTTGTTGAACTGCGTAATCATCAAAACCAAATGAAAGACCAACAAAACTCTTTTCCCAGGATCTGCCAAACCTGCACTTCTGCTTACTTTAACATATGAATGCCGAAGCAGCGCGATTCTGCATCTGGTCTTAATCAGTATCTGGTCTTTAAAGTTTGGTTCCCCAGATTTATTGCCAAGCAGGTATTACGGTACATCCCTAAATGGCTGACATTCCTTGGAACTAGCTCAAACAGGTTACACTAGTAAGGTCACTGCAGGAACGCTTCAGGCACATCATCAAGAAATGCAACATATTTTCAAAAATGCTATGCCTATTGACTTTCCCAGTACTGTCTCACTTTTAAAACACGTAAAAATCATCGTATCATAGTTTGTTTTAGCATTAGGCAAGTGCAACCTCAGATGAACAATATATATTTAGTTGGGGTTTTTTTCTCCCACACTGCCATTGTTTATTTAACAAAAATTAAGCCAAAAGAATCAGTTATGCGGGCAATACTAAGTACCCACGCACTGGTTCCTTAGGATTAAAGAGAGTAAGTTGCAATCAGGTGCCTCAAATCATCAGCCCTTGAAAAACTGATCCTCAGCCGGTGTGCAGGCATCTGTAAAAGCAGGTGTTTTGGGGGGAAATACATAAGTAATTGTTGTTTTACATCAATTTAAAAAAAAAAAAAGAAGTTATAAAACCATTTTGTAGCTATTTGGAGGTCAGTGTGCCAAGTGGAGGACAGTTGCCAATCTTCCCAGTAGTGGACATCCCAGCAAATGTACCCCGAGGTCAGTAGGTGGAGTTCTCAGAGAAGCACAATGAGAAACCCAGGAGCTACATCTCAGTCAATACAGTTCTCACTCAGCGTGTTAATTGTTCCAAGTGTTGATCCTTAAATGTACAATTTTACACCCTTTTCCACAAAATGAATACAGTTTGGGGTATTCTTAAGTAGGTGTGAGATGTGAGAACGACACATCCTTCCCTGCCTCTATGGAAACATCTGTTGAGCCTCTCCGTCTAAGGGGCGGCGCCAACGGTCGCTTATCAAACTGCCTTTGCACAGAGTTGGTTAGCACTACGGCCAGTCCGAGAAACGGACAAGGTGACATATCCAGAGCGACAGAAACGAAACAGCGGGAGAGTGTGTTTTGTAAAAGGGTGCATTGAACTTTTGCTATAGCCAGTCAGTAAAACGGCAAACATACATCTATCTCGCAAAGGTGTTCCCAGCTGCCTACTTTATTTACAACCAGATTACGTCGCTGCTCTGTCATCGTCGTGTTAAGCCCGCCCCCAGATGCTCTCTGCGAGGATAGACAGATTTCATTGGCTCCCAGACACTTTTCTGAGGGAAGTCACAGAGCTGATTATTCAGCCAGGAGCAGAATTACTGGAAAAAGTCCTTGTGTCCAGCTGATATGGTATGTGTGTTCTTAAGCCTTAAGAGCTTGACATTACATGTTTCCGGAAAAATACCACGAACGCAGTACATGGCTTTGGAAACATCTAATTTCCGTACAGGCTGGAGCCTGCAGTCTGATTATGAAGACCCGTAAGTGACTGGTATCATATGCACATAATATCCAATGTTTTAATACCCACACTGACTACAACTAAATGCCCCAAACCATCAATGAACTGGAATTCGGCTTGGAAGAATGAGCCACATGAGCACGCTAAAGTCATACAGGAAATGACTACTTCAACTTTTTGCATATGAAGGTGGATCTCCAAGCTACCGAATCTTAGGGGGATTTAGTATTGCCCACAATTTTCTTTTTGGCCCAATTTTTTCTTATAAAAAGATAATTCAAGGTAAAAATGAGCTATATGTTGTTCCTCTTGACTGCATTTTGCCTGAGAGCCTCTGTGAACAGATTATTTTTATCACGAACTGGTGGATTGTCTTGGTTTGATCCCCATGTAGTTTTGTTTCTCTTCACGTTCTTTATAAACTTCTATCCTGCAGATATGGGGTTCGATGATGATGTACCGTGGGATCGAGTGTCCCTGCCTTAATGTGAAAAACTTTGTGGTTGACATCAATGGAAACAAGGTTAGCAATTCCACCAAGTGGAGTGAACTCCCCATCAACTTCCCGGCCTTTGACTACATCGAGCACGCCAGCCAGATGGTGCTGAGCTCAGATGAGGAAGAAACAGAATGAATGAATGAATGAACGACAGAAAAACCATCACCTGTCTTTTTCATCCTTTCATATACCCTTATATGCGTCACACCGCTAAAAACAATTCATCCTTTCACTGCTAAACTGTCAACCTTTTTTTCTCTGATTAATTAAATGTGTTTCACAAGATCGAATCCATGCATTTCTTCTTCAAAATGATTATTGTTCAAGGATTTCAAATCATGAATGTATTGAAGTTGCGTGTACGGGGATTAGAATTACGGTAACAATAAATGGAAATAAAGCTGGCATGACATAAACTGGAAAAAATGTGAT
The DNA here is from genome assembly GCA_014839995.1 of Xenentodon cancila. Taxonomy (NCBI): domain Eukaryota; kingdom Metazoa; phylum Chordata; class Actinopteri; order Beloniformes; family Belonidae; genus Xenentodon; species Xenentodon cancila. The sequence goes on from CM026200.1 coordinate 7,774,989, forward strand.
TAATAAAATACTATCCTTTTTCTCTCAAACCGTTGTTGTCTCTTGAGATGGGAGCCAGTGAGCCAAAGATAGCCCCTCAGAGCCCAACTGTCAGCTGTCATGTACAAAACAGGTGCTGTTGATTTCCCATTTAATTATCTGTCAGTGAATCACTACTACTGAGACAGCAGATGTGCACATCTGTATAGATATCCTGATCGATTTGGGCCACCTTACATGTTTTTATGATCAAAAATAAGTTTTGGATGTAACGCTGCGTTTGTCTGTATGAATAATGAATCGAAAAGAGCGAAAAGCATCGCTGCCGAGTTCTTGCTGTTAAACGTGCTGATTTTCAGAGACACGCCAACAGTTTTGCTCTGTTGGTACCCTTCCATTCAAAAAAGAAAAACTCAATAGTCACTGAATAACTTGAAACTGGTTTCTTTTGTTTAATGTTAAAAAAAAAAAAAAAAAATGACGTGGAAAAAAAAAATTACCGGACCCTCAATTTGATATTTTTTTCTTTTTTTTTTTTTTTGCTCAACCTTTTGAGGGAATCACTGCGATCAAACGATTTCTGTGACTCTCAGTTAGACTTCTGCACCTGTCCACAGGTATTTTGGGCCAGTCCTCAATAGCAAACTGCTCCAGACGTCTCAGGTTTGATGGGTTTCTTCTCCAGACTGCACATCTCAGCTCTCTCCACTGATGTTCAATAGGATTAAGATTAGGGTTCATAGAAGGTCACTTCAGAAGAGTCCATTGTTTTGATCTTAGCCATTCTCGGGTGTTTTTAGCTGTGTTTTAGATCTTTTATCTGCTGGTTCTCCTGCTCATCCCATTTGGCGTAAACAGTGACAATTTTTGTTTTTTTTTTAACCATTCGTTTTATGCATCTTTTCTATTTGTCATCAGTTTTCCTCTTGTAACCGTGACGTCGTCAATCCCATCGACCCTAAAGGTCTAACTGAAACTTGAACCGTAGTCAGAGGAGCATCCCGCTACATGGGAATGGTCTGACACCCTTCTCCTGATCGCCCATGTTTTCCTTCTGGTCTCCTCAGACGACTCTCTCCTTTGCTGTCTGTGGTTCATGTTCAGTGTGGTGAACACCACGATACAACATAGCAGAGCAACAACTTTTCACCGTTTCATTATTTTCAGGGGTATCAGCTAAATTGTTCAGACCTTATTCATTAGATAGATTTTTAAATTATTCTGCCAAACCACGATTCAAAAGCAGTGCCTGAGTCAATGTTCAGTAAATTATTCTTTATTGTGACTTTTGTCAGTCTCGAGTTATTTCGGTGACTGTTGTGGGTTTTAATGGTAGGGTACCAACAAATCTGTCCACGTGTTGTAAACACATCTTATTTTATAACAGCAGATTAACAATGACATGAACTGAGCTTCAATATAAAGCCGGTTTTTCCTGCTTTCTCCTGCCGGATGCGTCAGAAACTTGCGCAAAAAGAGGGAGAGAAAAAAAGAAAAGAAAGAAAAACCACTTCCTAAAACCAGTAAGTTGTGCGCTCGTGAAAAGTTGTGCAGCGGACTTCAGGGACATCTCCGTGTGCTGTCGGACTGGTCTCAGGAATGCAGCTGGAAGTGTAGGAAGCTCCGGCTGAAGGAGGACGGAGACCTCACCATTCCTGGAGCCGCATTTAGTTCGTGAGAGCGCGTTCACCGGGCTGCGTGTCCAGGAACAGACTTCCAGCCAAAACACTCCGGCGACTTCTAAGAATCATCAGCCCGAGAGCTTCAGCGACTCCGTCCGCATCATCACCATGGTCAGTAAATCGATTTGTCAGCAAGAAGAGAAATATATATATATATATATATATATATATTGAAAAGAAAAGATCTGTTAAAACGGGGCTGCGCTGTGGAAGTCACCGTAACGCGCGCCGTTGGGACAAATGGAAAAAGCTTCATGGGGAATTATAAATATCTGACTGGAGAAAATGTTTCGGAACTTTTTTTCCCTTTAATCTTAAAACTTTAACAGGGCTGCAGCAAGGTGGTGTGGGGAGCGCTAGGGGCGGCTGTCGTCATCACCATAATAACAATCCCGGCTGTTTATTACAGCAGTAAGTTCTGATCAATCTGGCCTCTTTGGTCCAGTTTTTCCTTTCTGTGTGTCTGAAGTCTGATCAGGTTTACTGTGGAAAAAACTGTTTTGATTATTGCCACGCAGGGTAATTTTCAGTTTTGTGTGAAACCACGTGTAATGCGTCTACTTTTGAGTGTTCAATGCAGACAACAAAATGGTAAATGAACAAAAATAGCGTATGAATGTGAGCGTACTGGCATGCTGTTAACGGGGCTTTTCGTATGCAGCAAGTTATGATGAAAACTAAACCGAGTCTATGTTTGAGCATCTGTTCAGAATCTGGAGCTACCAAAAGGCCTTTCACACTTGACGATTACTTCAACAACAGCATTAGGAGGAAATCTTACAATTTGTTCTGGATATCAGGTATCACTCTTTGCTGAATCTCATCTGCTACTTGATGTCCTGTCAAACACTAAAAGAATATGCATGATGTGGGAAAAGAAGAAAATTGACAGCGTAATTTCTTTGCTCTTGTATCTGCAGATGAGGAGTATCTACACAAATCCAGTGATGGCAGCATCTTTCTCCACAATGCGGAAACAAGGGAGGAGTCACTATATTTGAGCAATTCAACCTTTGTAATATATCTATTTCTTCTGATATGATAACAAACATAATTTTGTTCACAAAAATATGAAAAACATATTTTATACTAATTTTTTACATTTCAATTTCAGGCTAAAGTGAATGCCACCGATTACATGTTGTCAGGTGATTACAAATATGTTGCTTTAGAAAGCAATTACACAAAGGTGAGAAGCCCAAATAATTTTTTTTTTTAAGCTTTATGTGCTTGTTTGTGTTGTGTGGTTACACTTTAAAATAATGAAATAATTAAAAGCCAGACAACAAAAGTGTGAAAACAAGTTTTGTGGTTGAAATCCTACAGAAATGGAGACATTCATACACGGCCTCATACTCCATCTTTGACCGGGAGAAGTCGTAAGTAGTCCTGTCGTTCTTTTATTTGTAGCTGCGTCATCACATTTGCAGATGCAATAGCGTGTTGACAAAACACAGCAACAAAACAAAAAACAAAAATGCATGTTTTAGGCATGTATTATGTATAAATGGAGTTGTATGGCTTGTAAAGTTTAGAGGCATGGGAGACTTTCTTTTTACGTCGCCGGATCAGTGCGATAACTTTCACTGCACTCATAAAGTGCTCCTTGAATTGCATTAAAATTGATACCCTTTCAGCAATTCTGTTTTTAGTGTTTTTGTCTGAGTAAAACAGATTCTCAGATGATGAAAAACACTGAAGAATTGCCTCAAATTCACTGTGGATTGACATAAGAGTCTCAGCATCTAATAGCTGTAATGTTTAAAATGAACAATCAGCAGAGAGTGTGCATGCAGTTGGGGGTGCAGAATATGCACCAGCGTGTTTGGGCTGGTTGTTGCCACAAAGCTGTTTGAACTGCTGCATGGAGTAGAGGTGAAGAAGTTTTAGGACTTTAACAACCTGGGCTCAACTTTGCAGAGCAATGGGTGGTCTGGGAAAGAGGTGAAGAAATGCGTGCAGGCAGGTGTGGAGTGGGTGCAGAAGAGCTTCTGGAGTAATCTGTGGCAGAAAAGTAGCAGGGAAATGTTTACAAGACAGTAGTGAGACCAGCACTTCTCTATTGCTTGGAGACTGCGGCACTGATGAAGAGGCAGGCCGCAGAACTGGAAGTGGCTCACATGAAGTTTAGATTTTCTTTGAGACTGAAAAGGATGGATATGATTAAAAATCAGCACATGAGAGGAACAGCCAGGGTTAGATGACTCAGAGACAACCTAAGATAGGCTAGATTGAGAAGATGTTGATGCATAAAAATGTGGGACGGTAGATGGATGCTGGGGATAAAACTGGGGATTTATGCTTCTTTACAGGCCCACCGTCAGACTCAATTATCACCCTTAATATTCTGCTATTTTATTACAGAACGTTTGTTGTATCAGCAAGTCTTCCTCCTGTCATCCAGTTCTTTATCTGGGCGCCAAAAAGAAACCAATATGTAAGTTCACAACATGTTCGTGCTCTTTTGTCTCCAGCTAAAACAACTGTACAGCTGGTTTTACCAGAATTGAAAACATTCATCAAATCCTACAAGTTTTTTTTTGTGTTTTGTTGCATTTCCTTTGTGTACATTAACGATGATGTGAACTGTATCCATATATAAAAGGCCCTCTATGTAGCAATACCACTTCTGACCACATGGGGGTGTATAGGTCTGCACAATTGATAAAAGTGCTAATGAGTGGCGACGGTTTCCCTTCATTGTGTCTCACTCCAGGGGCTGACACAAACCGTCTTATTATATGTTGCCTTCATGTTGTCAGAAGTGCTTTAACTACATAGTGTGGCTTTAAAAAACCCAAAACCTAAGTAATGCTTGTTTTGCAGGCCTATGTCTCAGACTTCAACATTTTCTTAAGCTCCAATGCCACTACTAAAGCTGTACAGGTGACACACAATGGGAAAAAGAATGAGGTTCTTAATGGCATTCCTGACTGGGTGTATGAAGGTAGGAAAAGTTATGCGTGCATCTATGTTTCTATACACAGAAGATAGTTACTATGGGGTTTGTTTGCTTTTTCTCCAACTCTCAGAGGAAGTATTTGCATCAAACGGTGCCATATGGTGGTCTACGACAGGAAAGTTCTTGGCTTATATAGAGTTTAATGATACTGAAGTTCACAAAGTGGAGTTCTCTTGGTATGGATCTGAGCAATATCCCGAAAGAGTGGCTGTTCCATACCCAAAGGTGGGATCATTGTGGCGTTCCTAAACACAACAGTATAGCAGTTTACCGGTATTGCATTCATTAAGAGTTTACATTTAATGCTCTTGTGGCTTTGATCTGTTAGTATTTTAATGTCACAAATGATGCTCCCTGTTAACATTTCCTTTCTATGGAAATATTTATTAAATTGTTATCCCTGTTTTTTGGTAAAGGCTGGAACAAATCTTACCAAGGTGAAATTGTTCGTGGTTGATACCACAAATCCGTCGGTCCGCTCCCTTGTGCCCCCCCCCTGCTTCTGTTGCCTCAGGGTCTGTATATAATCATTCCATCATCATACTTTCAAAGCAGAGGGAAATACAGTCTGGTCGTGGTCTGCCTCATGTGAAGACCCTGTCACTTTTTGTTGCCTTTGCTCAGTGATCACATTTTGTGCTCAGTGACCTGGGTTACAGACGAGCGCGTCGCTGTGCAGTGGCTCACGAGGAAACAGAATCATGTGGTCGTACAGATCTACGACTTTGATGGAGTTGCTTGGAATGAGAAGCAGGTACCTGTCACCTCTGTGTGGTTGGGAGACTGTCACTGGCTTCCAAAATACTGATATTGAGGACTGTATTGTTTTGTTGTTTTTTTTTTTTTGTCAAATTATTAGATGCTGATTAACTAAAGAATGCTTTTGCCCTCTGCAGAAATTTGAGCAAATAAGCAGGACAGGCTGGGTTGGTCATGTACGTTTCTGTAAAGTTATTCATGTAATTCATTTTTCTTTGCCATTTTATTTGGTGTGTGATTGTAAATATGATATTTGCCATCAGTACGTGCCCCTGCCTCTTTTCTTTGCTGAAGATAAGCTCAGTTTCTACAAGGTGATGAGCGACACTCAGGGCTACAAACACATTCATCATGTTAAAGATGTGAGTATTTTCTGTACTTGCTTATGCATAAATACACATTGAATCAATTCCTTCACGTGTTCAGTGACTGAATGAAGGGATTTTCTTAAGGGCAAAGTGACACCTGTTACCTCTGGAAAATGGGAGGTTATCTACATATCCAAATTAACAAAGGATGCCATGTGAGTGACGCAACTAAACTAAACATTTCTGTGAATGCTGCCTAAAATGGTCAAAATATTAGTGAAAATATATCAGTATCACATGTGTGAAATTCTTCTCTGCAGATATTTTGTGAGTAATGAATATAAAGGAGAGCCGATCAAAAGAAATCTATATAAGTAAGTAATTCTGTTCTTGTATAAACCTACTTCCAAAGAGGTTGGGAGTAAATAAAACATTAATTAAAACAGAATGCAATAATTTACTAATTTCCCAAGGCCGTAATAAATAGTAATAGATCACAGAAAACATATCAAACATCGAAAGTGAGACATTTTACCATTCATAACCAATATCATCTCATTTTGAACTCAATACCAACAAAACTGCAATGATTCGAAACATTTCACCACCTACAGTGAGTAATATAATCAAACGATTTTAATAATATGAAGAAATCTCTGTGGAGAAGGGGCCGAGCTGAAATTCATTATCGCAATCATGTTGTCTTTGGCAACACGCTATTAAAAGTAATATATAAAACTAATTCTAGTGACAATCGCTGTATGTACCCAGGAACACTTCCATAAATCATTCAGGCCTCTCTAAATTCTTTTTGGAAAACATGGGCGCCATGTATTAAGAGGAGAGGAACCATCTGGTTTGTTATTAGCCCTCAATTCAAAAGCCTGCTTCTCTGATAGTATGGGATTGTATTTGAGCCTTGGGAATGGACGGCTTGCACATCTACAAAGAAATGCTCGTTTAGAGCTGCATATTCTCCTGTGCACAAAATGTCCTTTTGAGGGAAGAGTTTGCATCTTTCAGCAATACAATGCTAAAGGTCATAGTGCTTTATGAAAGCATGGCTCTGTAGTAGAAGAGTCCGGGTGCTGAATTAGCCTGACTGGAGTCCAGACCATTGTGAAAATGAAAGTATCCTCTCCCAAAACTCCAGGAGCTGGTCTCCTCGGTTCCCTTGTGGATATATTAGCCCTTGTTACAAGAGCTTCCTCAACCTTTTTGGCATGTACCATTAAATTCGCCATTAAATTCAAAAGCATACATTGTATATTTCACCTCTTTCAGGATTTGATGTTTCTTTCTATTCTGTTATGAATAGAATATAAGTTTATGAGATTCGCAAATCATTGCATTTAATCAATGCATTCTGGTTTAATCCACATTTCAAAAAGCATCCTAATTTTTTAAGTTGGGGTTGCATACAAAACAACTTACTTAGAAATTATCCAAACATATCTAAAATGGCATAAACAATATTTGCGTGACATATGGCAAGTTATTTCTGTTTTTCATCAGGGTTTTGATTGGAAGCAGCCCTTCAGCCCCCCAGTGCCTCACCTGTAAGCTGCGTGAGGACAGGTGTCAGTACAACTCAGCTTACTTCAGCTTTGACGCCTCTTTCTACCGACTGTACTGCAATGGTCAGTTACCCTTCCACATGTTCTATTAAGCAATAACTCACCCATGTGGGGAACATCTGTGAATGATAAACAGAGCTATAAACGGACAAACGGTTCCCCCGCTCAGCATCATTCAAAAGATCCGATGTGTAATCACATATTATTTGTGTACTTGTGTGTTTACCAGGACCTGGATTGCCCCTCTACATGCTCATGGACAACAGGGGCTCAGGTGCAGGTACGTGTTATTTGTTTCTTTTTTTTCTCCTGTTTGGATTTTTTTTTTTTACTTAAATTCACCACTTGTCACCGTAAAACACAACTGTCCAGATGCCTACGTAAGTTTTAAGAACAAGTATATTAGCCGCACTGCTTTAAACAGAATGTGTTGAGTATGTTCGATTATTTCATTATGCATTTTCTGGCAAAAATTCCTGGCAAATGTGACAATGTGTTGTTGTTTTTTACGCAAGAAAGAAAATGTAAGAAAAATAATCTCTCTTTTTTTTCTGGTCTTAATGTTTAGGATTTTGCCAAAAGATTACTTTAGAGACCTTTCGTCTGTCTGATTTGGAACATTTTACAGTTTTTGTGTGTCCCAATAATCTTCAATACATTCGATAAACTTTTTTTTTCTTTTCAGAGCTCTCCATTCTTGAAGACAACAAGGATCTGGGAAATATTCTGTCCCAATTCCAAATGCCAACAATAAAATATGGCACGTTAAAGGTTGCAGGATTTGGTGAGAAAAATACATGTTCAAATATACCTTCTGGAAATGATTAAGGAAACAAAGACGCTGTCTTTAAAATGTTTTATGGATTATAAGGCTTTTATTTTTCACAAAAGAAACATGCAAGAAAAATCCTCGTCTTTTTCTTCATATTCTAAATATTCATCAGAAGATTTTATTGGAGATTGTCTCTTCTTCAACAGATCTTTGGTATGAAATGATGTTACCACCAAATTTCCAGAAATCCAAAAAATACCCACTTCTTATATATGTGTAAGTGGACACTCGTCGTCTCTGCATAGCATCCCAGTAAAGTCGAAGTGAATCGTTGGCGGCTTTTTTGATGACACGAGGTGCCAATGTCCCGTGCAGGTATGCTGGCCCCTGCAGTCAGAGCGTGAGCTACCAATTCAAGCTGAACTGGGGCACGTACCTCTCCAGTTCACACGGGATCATCATCGCCAAGTTTGACGGAAGGGGGAGCGGATACCAAGGTGATGAGATAATGCATGCGATCTACCGGCGCCTCGGGACATATGAAGTGGAAGATCAGATAACAGCTGTCAGGTAAAATTTCTGCAACATGTGTGATATAAGTTGTGTTCGCACTATTGGTCTTACATACCAGTCGTGTAAGTTGTGGATCTCCACGTGTATTTCTATTTTTTCCCAGAGAATACATGATTTCTGTTTTATAGGAAGTTCATTGACATGGGTTTTATTGACAAAGATAGAATCGCAATGTGGGGTTGGGTGAGTTGTCTTTGCCTTACTGTTTTTCTCTTGTGCTTACTTTTAAAATTAGTTGTCTTACCTCTACTACATCTAAGCCCAAGTTTATTTTGTTTTTCAGTCCTATGGTGGTTACGTCACCTCAATGGCCTTGGGTGCGGGGTCTGGACTCTTCAAGTGTGGGATCGCAGTGGCCCCAGTAGCCAAGTGGGAGTATTACGGTGAGTATTCTGTAGTACACATTACAGTACAGTACTTAAAGTATGTAATGTTAGGGCTTGAACATGGTTCTGCAGGAATTCTGTTGCTTCAGAACCAGACCTTTACTTGTTATTGTGCGGTGCTCCCTCTTTGGGCCGTCTTGGAAGTTTGTTGAACAATCTGAGATGTGTGTTCTTAGATATCCTGGTCTGATTATTCATTGATGGTCCTTCAGCTTTGCTGCAACCACCAGAACATCTAATTTCCGGGTTGAGGCTCATGCAGAGCTGAGATTTGTTGCAGTTCCTCAACTGGCCACTGGAGGATGGCTCCAAAAGCGAGTCGATCTCCATTGAGTCCCATGTTAAAAAGTCCAACTTTAGAGCAGAAATAAACATATGTACATCATGGCTGTGTCCTTCACGAAGAAGAATGGGCTTCAAACTGCTCTTCAGAAACCAGTGGGTCACGTGACAATGATTTACTGCTTTAAACAGATGAATGGACCAGTCAGTATCATGAACTATGTAGAAGGGTGTATGGAAGTGCTACATCGGTGGCCAAAACCCAAAACCTCCCATCTGAAAAATGCACTCTCCAAAAAAGAGAGCAAAATAAAATTTCTTATGGATACCAAATAAATGTCACATTGTCTTTGGATAACTATAGTATGTGTTAACATGCCAAGTAGAGATTAGAGGATTTTACCAACTTTTTTTTTTTTTTTTAAATAATTTTGCAGATAAGAACTTTTGCATTTTGGTCATCGATGTGGTATTTTCGTGAATAAACCCTCACATTTTTTCAATTAAATGTGATGTGTTTGTAATTAAATCAGTTCTCGCTGGCCCCCTTCTTATAATAGCTGTGCCTAAATCCTGAGTGAGCAATGGAATTTCCTGAACACAGAAAAATGTATTTTGCAAGAAGAAACATTACATTTTGAGAAGTCATTTTTTTCTGAGCAAAGAATACCTCAGTTTGAGAAAACAGATGTGTGCAGAATAAAAATAAGAAAAACTAACTTGCTCTCTCACAAAACATTACTAGTGTGGATAAACACCAAGTGTGGTAAAGTCATGGCTCACTTTCCCGATTTTCTGGACTACTACTAACTCCTTTGTGTGATTGTGGTGGGTCATTTTTGTCCTGGTCTACATCCGACATTGTCTGCTGGTGTGTTACCACAAGTTTCCTACAGGGTGGTTTCAAAAACAGATCTAGATCTGCATAGTCAGCTGGCTGTCATTAAATTAGCCTTTGGATGATGCGTCTGGAAACTAATTCTCTACTAGTAACTGATGTTTCGGCGCTTTAGTAACACTGTGCCAGGTTGAATGAGTTTGGAGACTGAGTTGACCTTAAAAATCAATGAGATTCAGGAGAGTAAATTACTTTTTTTCCTTTAGCATAGATAACATTATTGTTTGCTCGGAAGTGTCTAAGCCATTCTTTGCTCTATCGCAAGGAATATCCTAATATACACTCGCCAGCCACTTAAGTAGGTGCACATGGCATACTTTATACCTGCTGAGTACAGTGGGTGGTGAATGCATGCAAAATGCTTTTTTTTTCTGTGCTCAGCAAGTCTTAAGCAGTCAGCATCTGACCTGCTCATAGCATCTTCTCCAAGAGCGAAACACTAAAGGTTGTTGGTTAAATACCTAAAGTACTGCACTCTGAATTGACTGGCAACACAACTCTGTTGCTGAGAAGTCTGTCTGATAGTGTGTTAAGCAGGTGACCAACAGAACCATGAGCCAACAGATCCAGAGTCAGTGTCACGTTGCAGACTTTCAGTCAACTCGTGGCAGTTTGTGAGACGTGGGTTTCTTCTCCCCAAGACCTCTCGACCCAGTTTGTTTCCCATACGCCAACACAGTCTGCATTCAGAGGCTGGAGAGAAGAGGATTGAAAAAAAAACAGACTGCTTGTTAATATCTAGAGACCTAAACTGTACATAAATGATTTAAAAAGATGTTGTTGGTTTTTTTAAATCCCAGAAAAATAAAATATTAAAAAGCTGAATTTTCCAGATTGTCATGCTTGCTATGCTTGCCCCAACTAAAAGATAAAAGTTGTTGGTTTATGTTTTTCTATCAAAGAAAAAAACAAGACAGCAAAGAAATCGTGCTGAATGCCTCAGAAATGCATAATTCATTCCCATCTGTATCGAAAAAACAGATGCCGTTTTGTAACCGTTTGACAAGTTGCCCTCCCTGTTCACAGATTGTCTTATATTTTCATATAACTAAGCCTCTGGAAACCTTTTTATTTTTTATCTCAAATAAAAATGATTATCCTTGTGTTAATTTTGTTATCTCTCTAACTTCTTAACCTGCACCTGAATGCTGTCTCGACTGCACTTACTGCTGTGGCTTAATTGCTTTGCTCTGTTGTAAGTTGATTCGGATAAAAGCATCCACTGAATGTGATGCAGTAGATTTGTGTGCAAATGACTGTATTTACTGAAGTGTTTTCTTTTTAGATGCCGTGTACACTGAGCGCTACATGGGGAAGCCGTCAGAGAATTCAGAAGCTTACAAAGTAAATACAACACAAGTCAGCCCTGTCAAAATCATCTTTAAATCTTTAAATAAAAAAGTGTGACTTGAATGAAAAGGTAAAAGTTGTGGCTTTTTCCCACTTCTTTTTTGTAGAATTCCACTGTCACGTCCAGAGTCAAGAACTTCAAAACAGTTGATTATCTGTTGGTTCACGGCACAGCAGATGGTATGTTTTTTTGGTTTCTTCCAGTCATTTATGTTTTGATTAGACACGAGCATGTGGCAGCCCGGTTTCCCTTCAGGGTGCCAGGTAACACAGTAAAGTCACGCACAAATGGACACGATTTGCTCTGAAAGAAACTTGAGCTTTTACATTCAGTCACGTAGTGACAGTGCTGTCTTTCCTGTAGACAATGTCCATTTCCAGCAGGCCGCACAGATCTCCAAAGCTCTGGTGGACGAACAAGTGGGCTTTGAGGCGATGGTAAATATTGGCTCAGGGAAGTGGGACTAATATTGGCCTTGATGGTGTTGATTTATTAGAGGTTCAAACTGGGGAAAAGAAAAGAAAATAGGGGTGAAAAACTGCCAGAATTAAGATTATAAGATATAAAATGTCCATAATTTCATGACAAAACCTGCAATTTGATTGATTTGTCATATTTTTGTGTTCATTTCAGTGGTACACTGACAGGGACCACGCCCTCAGCGGATCAGCCAGCTATCATATGTACACCCACATGAGTCACTTCCTGCAGAAATGCCTCCTAAATTTCAAATAAATGTGAAAAAATGACAACATTTTTTCTTCTTCTCCTTCTTCTTTTTGTTGCATTTTGTAATCTCATTGATGTTGTGAAAAATCAGGTCAACTCTATATATTTTAATGTGTTGCAAACACGACTGTGCACTTGTAATGTGTGTGGACTTGTATAACTTTTGCTGAATTATGTGACTTTCTCAAACAAAAGCCATTGCATGCATTTATGGTTGGAAATATTTTGTATGTGAATGTGCTGATGTATGGCGGATGAATTACACTGCCCAGCTTTGTCGTGGAGTGGGGTGGTTTGTTTTGTAGTAATGTTCTGATCAAATTTAAATAAACATTGTTTTGAAATATATAGTTTTCTTTTCTCATGAACAAATTTGTTTTTTGTTTGAACGAGATTTTAGATGATAAATGTTCTGCGCAAACTGGGGCTCAATGTGAATCTCTAGTTAAGTGCTAATTAAGATAATCATAAAATAAAAAATACAACTTAGTCATGTCTATGTCTGATATAGTGTCTTACGGAGTGACTATGAAAAGCTGATAATCCACAATTCACAATTGTGTACTTTTTGCAGCATATTTGCCTTACCGATCAGGGTCGTCCACACCTGAACCAGGTCTTTGTCTGACCCACGGTTCCCCTGTCATGTGCCAATGCGACCCACTGCAACTTTCAAATAAAACCTTTAAAGGGCAGTATTTTACTTTATTTGAAACTAGTATAATTTATGTAAAGTTTATATCATTTTTCTAATTTTCAAGTTCTCCTGAACTTTTGACAAGTTTAACATCTGTCACACTGACGGATCCATTCATGCCATTTGTCAATATATGTACAGTCCTTCATCTCAGCCCTGAAATAAATGAAAATTTACAAATAAATATTGTGATGTGAACAGTTTGGTGCTAGAAATGAGGGAAATAGATGAGGATTTAATTTCATGCGGGCGATGTCAACAGAGAAATTTGAGCCAAAAGCAGTAAATGTCTTCAAAGAGCAGATGTTTGTCAATAAATAGACAAGTAAATGACTGAAATATTTAAAATCGATGCTGCTTAAAGAAAGAATGGAAATATTTAAGAAATATTTAATATTTCCTTCAACTTTGCATAATAACATTAGGAAATTTACCAAATCTATGAGGATTTAAGACTGTAAAAGGACAAGAAGGCAAGCGTAAGTGCACATAACCCTCGCGATCTTTGATCACTTAAACCACACAGCAAATGAAAGGTTCATGAAAAATCAACTCTGAAAACATAAATGCAAAATATTAATTTAATATCCCTTCTTTAATCCTATTGAGGGTGACGGGAGTAAGGGCTGCGGACAGCTCAGCAGTCAATCATAGGGGTATTATCATTATTATTAATATAATTATTACAAAACAACAAACTTAAGTTTCATATGGACGAATGTTTTTCTTTTGTTCATATTGGTAGGCAGTTCTTAAGTTACGTCAAAAGAGGAACGAATGAATATTACTTTGGCTAACTAAGAGAGCGTAACTTCAGCATTTTTTTTTCTTTTTGTCAGGTGGAGGTCATGTTTGATTTCGTCACCTGAAGAAGCAGACCTCTTCCATCAAGCTGTCATTTTTTAACCAAAGCTGCTACGTTTAGAGGACCGAGCCGGAAGCTGACTAATGGGTTGAGAGTAACAGAAGACGTGCTAAGGTTTCTGTGACGGAGGTAGTCACCTGGGAGAGTGTCTCCAGCGCCGCTATAAAAGACTGAGCAGATCAGCAGGTGACCATGAAACAGCTCCAGAAGCCAGAGGAAAGAGGAAGGACATCAAACCTGTACGCTTCTTCCTCACCTTCCCTCAAACGTTTGACTGGAAAGAGCACAGGTGAGGGTTATCTGCCATCCTTTTTATCCAATCAGAATTTCTTCAATGAACCTTCATTTTCTGTTTCACTGAAATAATTTCTCAGTATCTTTATTTCTTTCCGTGCATCGTTGCTCACTTTTTCTAGAGGCTTGAACCATGAAAGGTGCTCAGTCTTTTGCTGGACTCCTGCTCCTCATCATCATCCAAAGCAGCTGGCAGGTGCCTGTCCAGGACTCAGACCGAAGCTCTGTGTAAGCTCTACTTTCAGTTTTGCAGCAAATATGTGAAGGAGTCACACTTTACACGCCAGTGACATTTGACTTTGTTGCATTAACAGAGGAAGTGCCAGCTGCCGCCATGAAGAGTAAAATTATTCTTCATTTTTACAGCAGATCATATCTGATATTTAATATTTGAATACATGCAAACAGAAAATTACTTGTTTATTCTTCATGTAAAGCCATTGATAAGGAACGATGGATTTTGTTAATGCAAAACCTTTACTTTTGTAAAGCAGTGTCATATTTTGACCTAATATCAATGTTTGGCTTTGTTAGTCATATTTAGACCTGATGCAGATGAAGACTGCAGCAAGGAGACTGTCCACTAGACTAGAGGAATGCGCAGCTGTTTCCACGCTGTGTCCTTTTTTTTTTTTAGGTTATTCAGTGAAAACTCAATGCTCGATGATCCCATCGAGCTCCCAAACATGAAGAGGCACTCAGAGGGAACATTTTCCAACGACTACAGTAAATACTTGGAAACGAGAAGAGCACAAGACTTTGTCCAGTGGCTGAAAAACTCAAAAAGGAACGGGTAAGTGTCTCACTTTTTCTTTTTTTTTTCTGTCACTCTCATTGTAAATGGTTTTAACATTAAGTGTAATCTTGACCTGCCACAGCTGACTTACATATTTGTGACTGTGTCGTGCGGACTGTGAATGCGTCCGCTTCTGCAGGAGTCTGATCAGGCGCCATGCAGACGGCACTTACACCAGCGACGTGAGCTCCTACCTGCAGGACCAGGCGGCCAAGGAGTTTGTGTCCTGGCTGAAGACCGGACGAGGCAGGAGAGAATAAACTCGAACCGAGTGCTCCTCCTGCTGTTGCAATTCTTGAAAATAATGCAGCTATTTTCACTGATTCTGTGCCATTATGTATGTCTCACAATCTGTACTGCTCCTTCTCCTGGTAACCCTATTAAACTCCCCTCACAAGAAGCCCTGTCGGCCTTCAGTGGTTGAAGGAAATGCTGTCAAAATGCAAAAAATATTTTTCCACTTTTTGTCATTTTCCTATTTCAGTTCACATGAATTTATAAGAAAGTGTCCCAAGTTACATTTTTGATCTGAACTGGAGTCGTGATCTTTACCGATTACATCCTTGGATGGTCACAATGTTTTTTGTTTGTTTGTTTGTTTTTTGTTTTGTTTTTTTTGTCTTGCACAGAAAACTTATATTTGGTTTTAAACAAAGGGATGTGTCTAATTCCTGAGTTCCCCCTTTAAGACATTAAATAAAAATGAGTGATTTATCAAATCTTGACAGACATCTTTATCTTTCTCAGAGAAACATAATGTTTTGTGCACAGATTCGCTCCTGAATGTCCATTGAGAATAGAATAAAGTAGACGTTTTCATCGATTGTAGTTTCAAGAGCTGTATTTTTTTTATTTATTTTGTTAGTATATTCAATGCTGGTGTTAATTTGCGACTCCACACTGTGAAGTATTTACTTCTCTATCATGCTCTCCTAGTCCTCCCTGCTTACGGAGCCAGAACAAAAGACAATAAACACATTAGACCCCAGGGAGGAGTGTGATGTGGGATTTCTACAAGGTAGCACAATGATGTGTGTCACCTGTCAGCTGCTCACTGGAGAAGGACTTCCCAGTGATGCTCCGACTCCACACAAAGACAGTTGTGCTAAATGAAAGAAGAGGAAATCATGTCAATCAACTCACTTTCAGACTCGTTAGGAACCGTGACTGGGTCGACACTTTTGATTTCCTCCTGGCGCTGAGACAAAACATTAACTCACATGAGCCAGCAGGTTGGCACGCTCTGGGATGTGCCACCTCTCCAAGCTGTCATCTGCAGCACATCAAACCATCTGTTGATTGCAGGGGAGAACCTCTGCCCACTTCTGTCTGTTTACAGGCCAAATCTTTGAGGGTTATGAATTGGCATTTGTGCTCCAGCGGCACATTGGATTTCCATATCGTGCCTTCTCCAACGGAAGCAGTAGCATAAGTGCCTAATCATTTGACAGCAGATCCATGTGTGCCACGACAACAAACAATAGACCTGCTAATAAGGAAACCACTGCTTACTAATGCATAATGATACCGTGAGTTGTTACGATTTAACACATGAATTGCACGTCAGGGTGCGGTTTTAAACTGTTTTTAAACAGGGATGTTCTATCCACACATCTTGTATCTAACTAGTTCTGGCGAGACATTCTGGACTATTGTCCAGTTAGTTTGAGCAGAGGTTGTACAAGTAAAGCCATGTGTTGCACTAGTAGCATCAAAGTCCACGCTGGTGTTGGGAACTTTGCCTGAGATACAGAGAACTAAAACAGAGAGAAAGGTCCAAGTATCAGCTGGAATTGGTGACCTTGCTCACATGCTTTCACATGCAGATTCTTTATCATTTGAAGCAGTTGCCTTATCGTCTTTGAGAAGAGACAAACGAGGAGTGGGTGCATGAGTACTGGGCGAAGTTCACAAATTGTAGGGAATGAAAGAAGATGGAGAGAGCCAAGTGATTAGGACCAACCAAGACTCCAACGAAGGGAGGGCTAAGTCTAAACCGCAGCTCCTCCCCATCACTTTCGCCAAATATTTGTAATCACATATCTACATATTTGCATTCTTGTTACTAGAAAACCTCTATGGACATTCTGAAATCATCTTTTTCTGGGGGGGTTGCAGGCAAACGAGTGAAGGTCCTCGTACAAGCTTGCTTTGAATCTCCAATAAGAAGAACTTCGCCTGAGAGAAGTTCTGTCTTTATTTCTAACTGCTTTCTTTCACATATCAACAAGTACTAACAATAGTCACCGTTTTAACGCACTAGTGGGCCACTGGGCCAAACTAGTCAAATGGTATGCACTCTGGTTTTAATTAGTTAACAAGTTAGAACAAATATTTCTATCTAGTGCAACAAATTAGCATCTTGGACCTGATAGGATTGCAAGAAACGATTCTTAGCCACACTAGTTGACACAGAGACAGTCTTCTTCACATGTGAGTATTATGTCTTTACTTTTTTTTTTTTTACAAGTTAACATGTTTTCTCCTACCAGTAAACGAGTGGAGACTTTTCACAGTCACTAGTTAACTAGGAAGTAGAGGCCTATGTTATCTAGTTTTGAAGCTATCACATTATACTAGTTAACTAGTGACGCTACTAGTGCAACACACGGCTTTACTTGTACAGCCTCTGCTCAAACTAACTGGACAAACGTCTTACTCGTTGCTTTAAAACTGTGACGACTGTAATATTTTGTTTAACTAGTGCAAAACAATGTCCAGCTAGTATAGTCAAAGTGTGAACTAGTAAAGAAATCTGAGGTCTGATGTCAAGGCTATAGGAAAAAAAGTTCGGGAATAACTACGGAATGGCTTGCCACGGGGCTCCTACCGTGTTTTGTTTTTTGTTGTTTTTTTTGCTTCTCATACATTGGCAATTTTAAACTAATGCAGTGAATTTAACAGATAACGTTTTCCAGCATCCAGTGCTGGCAGGTTGTAAATAATTAGAGAGCCTTTAAAGCAGCTTAATAGTCTCTCTTCCGCTGGCAGCTGCGAGTACATGGAAACGGCAGCATCAGCACCAGCCAACCCGTTCATGAGGAGCTGAACTTCCTCGTGTTGACCTCCAGGGTGCATGGCCAATGTTGCAGAAGATATATATATATATATATCAAGACTTTTGCCACTTGTTGGACTGATTGATTTTAGAGGTGATTTCAAAGTTGAAGACAAATTTCCAGTCGGATGAAAACAATGAGTCTTGCTTCAGCTGGGCGCTGCTCTTTACACCTAATGGTCTCAGTCATAGGTGTAAGGTGGCAATGTGACATGTCTGCTACTATTTCTAGTCTCCAGTCTCACATGATCTCTTTCATTCAATGATACAGTTTGTGTGAACAACCAATTAGGGGTGTTGTTGTCCTTTGATTCTCAAAATATCCAGTTGTAGTCGTGTAAAATGTAACCCTGCAATATCCCCAGGTGCTTAAAAGTCAGAGAGATGCTCTGCATGAAATTTTGCCCTTTTTACTCTCTTTTTCTGAATTGTGAATTGTTCGATTTCACAGGACGATGAATCATTACAGTTGTCTCATGTTTTGTGGGCATTAATTATAATCCTTTGAGTGCCACACAGCTGCTTAGATGAATTTATGGCTGTTGAGTTTAAAGAATAAGATGGAAGAGTCAAATGCTTTAGTGAATATTTAAAACTGGCTTCACACCGTCGTTGTGGTGATTGTAAATAAACCATCCAAGGTTCTGGTCTTTCAACGCCCACACTTTCACATGCAGCTCTTATTTTTTCTCCACTCTAAAAAGGATACGCTAATATTTCTTAAAACGTCTTTATCGTAACATGATACTTTTTGCAGAAGTGTTTTATTTTTTTAACCATTTAACTAACAGTAGACACATGTTTGTATCTTAATATAAAGACAAGACAAACAATAAACTCTCATCAAAAATTTATTAATGTGAGCAGTGACCATATTTATCTTTACCTTCCAAAGTATTTTTAATACTTTAATTATAATACTAAATGTAATGTAGTGCATGACATCATAAACTTTGGACAAATATTAAACACATCAGGATCATCAAACTCTATATACATAAATAGAAGCAGCTCACTGATACTAGAAAGCAAAAAAAAAAAAAAAACTGAAAATTACGTACTCTGCAGCAAACACAAAATTAATATAAAACAATACCACAAAAAATATATTGAATATAAGTAAATAATTTCTTATATAAATAGGGTACTACTGCTCTTGCAGAAAGAACTATTGCATTTGGTTCCTCAGAAATAAACAGTGTATTTTATTCTGTACTCACATACAATAGACATCACACATTTGTGCTTCAGCAGATTACATTCAGTTAATATTTGTGTAAAGAAAGTTCAGTTGGACTTTAACCACATGGAATTCTACAGGTTTCATTGCTTTATGAGCAGGGTATTTGTGACGGGTCACATAAAACATTTATTCACTTACACATGGATTCACAGGGATCGATGAGCTGCAGGACATAATGCAGATTTCTGCACCGACACACAACCGGATCGGCAACAAAGTACTCACAACGCTCTTCACTATCCCGCTCATGTTTTTCATCTTGCACTCTCACTTTCTAGGAAAAAAACTGGGAGCGGACTGGTTAAGTGTCAGAGTCAAAAGAGAAAAGGAAAATGTATGTATATTAAGCAGATATAGAATGATGTATGCAAATACAGAGCGAACAGATGACTTCTTCAGAATATCTGCACACAATGCAGCCAGACGCCTTTGTGACTTTGCAGCAGAAAAGCAGCAGATCTGAAAGCAAATTAGTACAAGTACAATACAATAAGCACTATGTACTTTCAGCATGAAACGGATAACAACTCATGCACCAATAATCAATAATAACAATCAATGAAAAGAAAATAATACAATTACTTTGTGCTGCAAAATAACTGAACAAACATGCCAAAAGAGACACTTTTGGCATATTTGCTCCCAGCCAGGAAATAATCATAAAAAGATCTGCCTGTAAAATAAATTAGATGATAAGTGGATTTTGTGTCCCAGTGGCAGAGCCAGTTATGGCCTCCGGTTTGCAACCTTTCTGCAACTCTAAACTAATCACCTGCTGTTTATAACCACCGTTTCTGTATCACTGTAGACATGTTCAGTGTTTGATGTTTGTTCACATTTCATTCAAAAGGAGGCTGATGTTATTTGTCATTAAAACATTCCGAAATGTCATTTTTATCACTCAGTAAACACTAACTTTATAAGGTTATTGATTTTGGATTATTGATTATTATTATTATGATTGATCATCATTTCCATTCAGAGCTTGATAGAATATTTTTAAACGGAACTGAACTAAACTAAACTAAACTGGACTGAACTAAACTAAACTAAACTAAACTAAACTAAACTAAACTAAACTAAACTAAACTAAACTAAACTAAACTAAACTGAACTGAACTAAACTAAACTAAACTGGAATGAACTAAACTAAACTAAACTGGAATGAACTAAACTAAACTAAACTAAACTAAACTAAACTAAACTGGACTAAACTAAACTGAACTAAACTAAACTAAACTAAACTAAACTGAACTGAACTAAACTAAACTAAACTAAACTAAACTAAACTAAACTAAACTGAACTGAACAGAACAGAACTGAAATGAAATGAAAAGAAATGAAAGCTCTGTTTAAATGATCTCACCATATTTGCTCTTGGTTTTTTTCTTCTAACTGTTGCCGTTCCAAGTGTTTCCAAATGAACCTGTTGACATTTCATCTGTGATGTTTATGATGGGTATTCCTCTGTTAAAACAATTTTAAAAAACCTGTTAAAAGCGTACACAAAGATGTTAAACCTAATTTGCATATTTTCACAACTGTAGAGCAGCTCACTTGTATCCTCCTAATGGCACTTGCACGACTTCTTCTTCTTCTATCATGCTCTGCTCCTCCTCCTGAATAATGGATTGAAATACACATAAAGTGATACAGATGTTAAAAACAGTAAGTGAGCACAGAATCCGCCTACTGTATTAAAGCAACAGTACCTCCTCAGCATCTTCAAGCTTCTTCTTCTTGCTCTCTGGCATGAGATCATCCAGCCAGCTCAGCTCCCTCTTGGTGAAGATGCAGTCCATCAGCTTTCTTATGAAGACCAGAGCCAACACCTGCGGGGTTAACAGGAAATCAAAACCAAGGAGTGAGCAGCTCATGAATACGTTTCACATTTCATCTGTACCTTTTGTAGGCGCAACAGTGATGTTGAGTGCAGAAACGCAGCTCTGAGGTGAAGCAGAGCACATTCGCACACTAGTAGGAACTTTTTGAGTGTGACGTAAGAGTTTCCCTTTTCTTTTAAGCAGCTTTAAGCGTCTGCTGTTTGGGGTTGAAAGGGTCCTGAAACGTCATGAGAAGATGTCTACTCACCATCATGGGGAAGACAATGGCAGCCTTGGAGGTCTTGATGACCCACAGCAGAATCAGACAGCTGAGCTGGATGATGGTGAAGAGGTGCACCTTCCTCAGGGGTACATGTCGCAAGTAGATGAAGTCTGGCTGATGCTTGTTCGGCATTCCAAACAATGTGAGACGATCAAAGAACTATAGGGGATATAAATAAAGAGAATATTTTTTTAAAAAGTGAAAAAAGCAGAAGAAAATTGTTGGTGAAACACTGAACCGTCGAGTTAGAAGGTGATAATCATACTCAGTGATCCATACCTTCTCTCTAATTGAAATAAACAAAGCCTTCCTCTAATATGATTTTTCTGTCATGCTTTCGTGACATGTACGTTGTATGTTGCTTCAAAATCTACGATGCTCACAGTCGTTCCTTCACGGACAGACATGTTGTTGAGGAATTAAAACAAGGATTTTAAACTTTGATTTATTTATTGGTTTTCCACGTCATCTTAGTCCATCGGTTCGAGCAGGCTGCTGGTAAACTGTTTAAAAATAAGTTTTCACCTTTTGTTTGCACTGAGTAGCTTAAAATCGAAGTCCTTTCTAACTTAAAGCATCAGTTTGGTGCAACTTGATGCTCCCAAACCACAGAACATTAAGACATTTAAAGTAAAACCACAATGATCTACTTACTCCCTTGAGATTCATCTTACAGGGGCACAATTTTGCCATAAAATATGTATCAAACTGTGTGAAAGTCAAATAATTTTACCTGAATGCCTCTGAGAGAAGATGCTCCCATGTAGAGGAATACTCCATACAACACTGGCATGGGAATGAACTGAAATGCAGCAAAAGAGAAGTCCAAAGTGCAGTTATGGTAATAAAAATATAATGACTTGTCACACTGAATAACACTGACATCACAAATGTACAAGCACCACAACATTAAAAGCAACAAAGAGGCACCTTTAGCACTGATGTCATGAAGACGGAGCAGCCCATGAGGGTGAAGATCATCAGACCTGTAAAGCGTTGTTCTCTGATACCGAGGAATTTGGGCTGCTCTCCAGGAGCTGAACACTCTGACTCCAGCTTCAGGCTGTTGACATGGGTGATGGAGAGGACGGTGGCTGCTACGAACCACGGCAAACCCATCAGAGAGCACACACCAAGCATCACCCCGACCATGAACAGGTCAAGGTGGTATCCACAGCCTTTCTGGAGGGTGGAGGTACCAAAATATGGAAATCAGCAAGTTTTCCACTTTCATGCACTTCATCCAGATGCCACAGCCAGGGTGGGAAAGTACCTTGAGTTTGTGCTCCTTCCTGTTGATGATGACAGCTGTGATCTGTTGGTCCATGAAGATGAGGATGGTACAAAGCAGAGCTGGTACTACCGTTATGATTGTCGTCCACCAGGGGTTGGGCCCCAGTGGGTTGATGAACCAACCTCGATCATCTCTGGTTGGCTGAAAAGACATTAATGTTGACCAGCACTTTCTACGGAATATATGCTGATTGCACATTTCCATGAAACAATATTCACATCCCAACACAACTATAATGAAAACACAGTATATCAGCATGGTGATGACAGTTGATTTTATTTAGATTTTGTGTTCTAGTTCACCTTGAAAACACTTGGAACCTTTAGTTTTGGAGATGGGATTCCTAAGACATAGTCAATCAAGACCATGGTGGCAATAGTAAAGAAAACGGCAAAGTCGCTGATGACGGACCGCACCTGAAGGAGAGAAAGTCTCAAATAAGTTACTTAAAAAAATACTGCTTGTATTAGTTGGTTTCAGTAATTTAATCCAACCCAAAAAGGAAGAAATAAAAGGAAAGAAAGAATGAAAGAAAGAAAGAACCCCAATCTTTCACGTTCTGGCCACCAATCTTGTAGTACTTATGTTTGACCACTAGATGTCCCTACTGCATTATGCAATCAAGGCATCCTTGACGTCCCGTTTCAATCATGACAGTCGAATGATAATAGTACCTTTGTGGGGAAATAATTGCTGAACTTGAACTCCTTGAGGAAGGCAGACATGAAGACCGTGGAAAAGAACAGAATGACGCACCAGAAGAGAACATCAGGAACGTAGGGCCCATGGGGGCCACAGGCGCTGCCCACAAACTCCCCTTGCTTTTCAATACAGTCCTGCGGGAAAGAGTGGGACAGCATTATTCACAGTTATCATATTAGCACTAAGTACACGGGGTTCATGAGCTTTCATGTCTAGAAAAAAACTTTGGGACTAAGTACAAAAATGTACTTTTATAATGCTTTGCAGTGCTGTTTGATCTAATATAATCCAATATAATCCAGCCAACATGCCCTTAATCTCATCTCTTCGGTTTCCTCCATCTGGAAAAGTGTGCCACTTTATGATACGCGACCTAAATGTGTGTGCTTTTTAAGTCGCTCAAGAACCTAATTTTGTATCTGATGCAGTCATATAAATGACTGGCATGTCTGATGTATCTGTTTTAGTTTCCATTTACTTTCATTCATTTTTGTTTTTAGTCATACCTTCACCTCCAAGGCTTCCCAATAGATTTCCGAAGCAGTGACGTTGTTGATCTCCCAGTTCTTCAGAGTGGCATTATTTGGATCCGAAGGCTCAACGCAGGAGCATCTGTGGCAGCACATGAACATCTGGGTAATTTAATATTCCCTCATCAGTCAGATATTTACTGCATGATTAGTATTTCATTATTTTAAATAGTGCAATTTGCCAGAATGCGTTCACATACGAGTATGTGGTGAGTTTTTCCAGGTTGTTGTTCTTGTTAAAGGGATAGTGTTCTCCCAGGTGGCAAAGTTTCTCCAAGGCTTCGTATATGAAAATGATGCAGATGAGTGAGGCGAAAGCTTCTTCTGTAAAACGTGTAATGTAGCAAACAAGGGAGCTGGCATCTGTGGCCACCAGGAGAATGCAGAGGAAAGCTGTCCACAGACCAATGCAGGTTCTCAGTGACAGATAGGACAAGCCATACTCCCTAGTTGGAGATTAACACAGAGAATACATGCACACAATGATAATGTGCTTACAGAATGCATAGCACAGCAGGTAATCCAGTTCAAAAGCTATGCAACAATTAAATGAAATACGCATTAAGTTATTTATGATAAAACAGGTATGCAGAAAAACATACTTGCAGAATTTAAACAGTATCTTTTCAAACACAAGCACAGGCCCCGTGCTTCCCAGAATGGTGAGGGGCTGTCCAGCAAACAGGGAATACGCTATTCCAGTCAGCGAGGCTCCAAACAGGGACTCAATTGCACTCTGGAAGATAGGAGAGTGAAAGATGAGCACAATTCACAGGTAGTCTCAGCACAAAGCAGGTGAAACACTTGAAGAAACAAGAGCTCACTATTCGTCCTTCTGTAGCCTCGCCCAGCAGTCCTCCAAAGGTGATGACAGGAGACATGCAGGCACAGTACAAGAATAAGAACGAGGCGACACACTGCAAGCTGATAGCATCAGTGTAGTCGGACAGATAGTGGGGGGCTTTGCGCTTGATGTCCAGAAACAGACCACCAAACCACCTGAAAAGAAAGAACAGAACTTGCGAATTCCAGTACTGATTCATGTTCCTGTTTGTTTTTACTTAAGCAGCAATACAGCAAAAAAAGTGCTGCTTTTATGTCTCGTGTTTCCCTTTTTTCCACCCCTCTACTGTCTCCTTCACGAGCTCTTGGCTTGGTGTGATAGGTCCCTATGATGGAAAAGTGTAGCTGCAAATAGATATCGGGAGAAGGCCCGTTTCTATGGAGACCACTTCACGACTGCAACTACAGCTCAAGTTTCCCCAGAAATAACCAATCAGCATCACGGGCAGCAGTTTGCAGGAAAACAGTCTTTTTTTTATGTGGCAGGTTGAATTTCAGCATGGTGTGTGTCAACTTAGCAAATATTAATATTATAATAACATTAAAGCTGATTTGTTATTACTACAAGATAAAATGAATAATCTCACATGATCAAACATTGAGTACTATTCTTATTTCTAGTATCATGCGGCCTTATTCACCTAAAATGAATCTAAAAGCCAAAGATTAATGTCGTGCCCTTAGCAGGTATGTTTCTTTAATCAACTTTATGCAATAAAAAATATCAGCAGTCGAGAAAAAAAGAATATCAAAGCTGAAAATGCACACTGAAAAAACTCCATCTGTAGCTGCACTGAGTTTCCATATGCTTCTGCATGTGTTACGAAACACAACGAAAAAGGCCATGATGTGTATTAATAGATCCTCTGCAACAAAAGAATGCATAAACTGAGCAAGTCAGACACTGAAATCCAGCATAACATCTTCACATCTAAGAGAATTTAGGTGTAGTTGATCTGCAATGAAAACAACGAACTATAAACAAAACAGCTCCATAGTTTTTCATTTTGGCTGACCTCCCAGTACGCTCCAGTTCTGGACCGCCATGGCCACCATGTTCTTCTTCCTCTTCCCCCTCCACTAATCCATTTGCTAAAATGTTGCTTTTCTTCCTTTTCTCCTGTTTAACAAACAATGTACAAAGGACTTGTTATTTAATTTACAACTTCGAGGGGTAAAAGAAGATAAGGAAGACAAAAAAAAAAACTAACCTGAGAAGGTACATTTTTTGGAGGCTCTATCCGTATGGATGGATCCCATTCTCCTGGAGGCAGAACGGTCACTTGATCAAGGAACTCATCAATACCAGCTATCAGATCATTCCGGTCTTTAGCTTTGTAGGCAACATCATGGAAAACCTACAGATAGAAAAAAAACCGGAGTCTCACTTTTGATGGGAGCCTTAGAGGTCTGTTGATTTGTGGCATGTGCCGTATGTAACTAGTGCTTATTCCCGAGCTAGTCTGAATGAAAAAGAAAGAAGGAAGAGCTCAAGGAGAAGGAATTCCCAGTATCATTTCTTTTATTTGCCTGACGTCTGCATGAAACATTTTTAATTTAGATCTGATTGCAGGTATTACTGAGTGTCTTGCAGACAACATGTACCTCTGTGTGTTCAACAATCACCTCACCTGTTACGCCTGTTTCCCTTCAACAGTCTCCCTTAAGGTCAGTTAAAGCAAAGCTACAGATCTAAGGACTAACTTAGGCACATGTGATCAAACGCAGGTCTTACGGATGGATTGGAATGGAATGGATTTGAGTCGAAGCAGCTTTGTTATATTTCTACAAGAGCTTTACCAGCGTTGTCAATAAATGTGGCCCTACTCAAAGAGTTAGGGACAAAAGGGAGGGATAATCCTTGGTTCATCTCTGAACTTTTATCTATCGTTAGTATCAACATTGTATCATGGGTGAAAGCAAGATCATGAGATCAGATGGGGGCATTCTAATTTAATTACAATGGCCTGGTCTCTAAATTCTCTGTCTCATCTAAGGATTTTGGAGGGTGTGATTAATGACAAACCTAAGAACTTTTTAGATTCATGTATTGTTTTATCAACAATGGTTCTATCACAGCAATGTTAAAGTTGTAAACTACATAGTTTCTGCCCCTGATAGAAAGCAACATCGTGCTTCTCTTTTTAACAATCCGTCAAAAGCACTTGACGTTCAGTGGACGATGATGAAACAGAGGTTTTTTAACATATGGATCTCAGAACAAGGAGTCAGCTGGTTCTGCAATTATTTTTCTAATAGAACTCAACTCAGATTGTCAAGTGTGACAGTCTCTGCTCTGTTCTAACATTCTGTCAGTTACAAGGGGTGTGCCACAGGGCTCTAATCTTGGCCAACTGCTATTCACTATTTATATAAATAATGGCTTTGATGTAACAAATATAGATTGCCTCCTGTGTGCTGGTGATACAATTATTTCTTCTTGTGCATCAAGTGGTGTACAAGCTGGTTACGCTTTACAATGTGCCTACAATATTGTACTCAGCAACCTGTCTGAGCTTAAACTCTCTCTTAATACAAACAAATATTCTGTTCCTGAAAAGTAAGAACATTTCATTGCATTAATTCAGTGTTCATGACACGTCCCTGCCTACGCATTGCATATACATATTTATTTATCATGCTTCCCTTTACTTTATAACAAGCTATGAACCTTGGACTCACAATTGTGAACCTTTTCACAACCTTTCCCGAGTTGGACAGCCTGATCAGGCAATCACACTGGTACAGTCTGATTTACAAAGGCCTTCTGTATCTGCAACAAAAGTCTAATAGTCGTTGTGCACTGTGCTCTCAGGGCTTGGACAGATTGATCATCAACAATGCTCGTACAGAGTTGGGGGGGGGGGGGGGGGGGGGGGGGGGGGGGGGTCTTTTTATTAAGTTAGTAACTAGAAATTGATTTTGAAAGACCTGGAGATGCATATTGGTTGAATTTGTAATCCATTTACGTTCTCTGTTTCTATTGTAACTATGCTTTTAAACTATAACCTTCTCTGTGGGATGTGTTGCTTCAGCTTCTTGGCCGAGACTCCCGTGAAAAAGAAATCTGTGATCTCAACGGGACCTTTCTGGTTAAAGACTGGCTAACAAATAAGCTCAAAAAATATCTATATGACTAGAACTAACAGCAAAAAAATCCAATCATAGGACCAGCACACTGTTTACAACCGATGTCTGTAAAAGCCCTTTCATGAACTTATTCTAATCTGTGTTTGTTTTCAGGCATAAACTTATAATTAGTCAGTATTATCCACTATGCAGGCATTATGGACAACAACATAATTTGTAGACAAAGAGGAGCTCACGAGGACTGACTAATTGCTAAAACCAAGTTGTGAAAACTCCGAGCTGTGTTTCACACTTCAAAATGTTCCACCACTTTGGAAATTTGCTGAGTTCTGCTGGTATGTAAATTTATTCATAAAACAGAAAATCTGTCTATGACATCTGGCTGACATTTAGACTAATCCATCCACTTTTCTGACACATGAGAAGCTGTCCAGGATGGCATCACTGCAAAGCAGGCGCTCTTCTCTCAGTGCTTACCTCATCTGTCATTAGCGTTGCAATGGACCTTCCGATCTCATGATACTGAGCGCCTCTACCCAAGGGCCCTAAGAGAATAAACAGAAACCTGAAGGCAAAAAAAGAAAAATCATTTTTAAATCATCATCAAATGAATTATGTACAGTAGGTGCGTATTTAAATCTGCCTGATGGGGCTCAGTGGCATTCAGAGCGTTGAACAGCATGCAGTAACCTCGTGGCGATTGGCACTTCAGCCAGCCCGTTGAGCAGGACCGCAGGGGAAAGGCGGACAAACGCCACTACTGGTTTGTTCAGAGATTCCAGCTCTCCCACTAACACATTACACGCCTCTGCCCCTGGTGGGATCTTCTTCATGAAATGAAGGTCTATCTGAAAGAGGACATAAGGTGTAGCATCATACAAAAGATCCCGACACATCAAAGCAGCTTTGACTAGAAGGATCATTTGGATTGTAGGGAAAACAAAAAACAAAAAACAAAAAAAAAAAAAACACTAATGTGGCATGCACATAAAGAGGACTTTATTTTACTGTTTATCCTCACAGTAATCCCAAATGTCAGAGTTGAACTGGCCTCTGCTCTAAATATAGCCCAGCTGCACAGGCTTTGCCCATCGCAGCAATCAAATAAGTCATATGTGCAAATGAAATATCAGAAAAGATGATCGAAATATAGATGCAAGTTTGATCTGCTGTGCTATAATTCCTCTGGGTCTGCCATTTCCCAAACAAAGATGCCTAATTGTGCATAAAAGCTCCCCAACTATGAAAGGAATCCTCTTTCTGTTTCTCTATCTGCTTTCCAATCTGAAGTGCATTGCTGTGTATTAAAAGTACAGATTTTTCAGTAATAATTTTAAGGACACCACACATGCTCACTGGAGTTTTCTTTTCTTTGTTTTTTTTTTGTTTGTTTGTTCTTCCATAAAGTTCATTTGGATCTGGGGCTGCTAGATCTACAAAAGGAATAGGTGTGATAGTATTTACTGAGTCAACACTTTCATACAGAGTGAAAAGGCACAGATGTAAAACAAATTATGGTTCCTTTATTACACAGATAATCCGCAGCTGGTCCAGAACTTGCTTAAATGAGCATATATCACATGTTCTATGCACATTTTTAAAAATTAACAGTTCAAACACTAACTGGCGCAAAAGTTTGGATTGTTATACATTATTCAAAATGTTGTTTTAGTTTGTTTTTTTTTGTCTTTCCTATGTCTGCTTGAGGTCTGTGGAATGACTTAACATGGTTTTAATCCTAATCCTTCAGTAGAAGGCCTCTCTGTTAAAACAACCACCTGTTCATTTTTCAAACATGCATTTGTATAATTTGTATAACATTCTGCTCATATTACTCAGATATGACATCGTTTTTCACATACGCTGCTGTTATATAAATGAAGATGTAAAAGCTGTGCATTCAGAGCGCACTTGCAAAATGTTTGCTGTTATGGTTATGACTGATCCCGGTTTTTTTAATTTATTTTAAACCCTTTCTGTCAGTACCTCATTATTTTTTTGTATTTAAAAGGTTTCAAAGCCAAGTCCACTCCAAACACTGTAATGGTGCAGAAAATACTTTGTTGTTAGTGCTCATATTTATCTGCAATTCAGTGTCACCATGTTACACATTTGCAGAACACCTGTGTAGTAGCTCCTATGGCAAGATGTTTGTCCATACCTGTTCCCCGGCTCATTATCAAACACACCTTCTTTCACTTTCTGATTGCTTTAGTTGTATTTATACATTCAGTTTTTCAACTGTCGTTGCCAATGATGCAACGTATAAAGATAAGTTGGTCATTAGTGAGATCTGTGTCTTTAAATCCTGGGATTCAAGTGATGTTCTTTTAAACTGGCTATATCGCCATGGTGATTTACATTGGAAACCAAATCAGACCCGAAGCAGGTCCTCTGGAGTTTTGTCATGTTCCTCTTTGCTTCAAATAACAATCACACTTTTTTACTGAGCATGTCTTGAACGTACAAATGAAATGACAAAGGCACAGTATTTCAATACCCTTTTCATGAACGCTTTTGTGTTTTATCTCGATCTTATCCCGCATTAGTTTTAGCATAGTTTTGGTGTAGATTATAAAAACCAAGTACGGAACAATGGTTCGATATGTTAAGGTTATTTTTGGGATGGGATTTTGTTGTAATCTATAAATTTCTTTGAAATAGTAGAAAAATGATTGAAGTCATTCATAACACAACATAATCTGAATGTTTGATTGTAAGTAGAGAGGGGAAAAGAAACAGAATAATTAAGAATTTCATGTGGTCTGCAGTTTTCTTCTTTCTTGCTTGGACTAGCTCGCTGCTACGTCCCATCTCTTGGCATTTATAACTGAGTCTTGGCTAAAGAAAGTTGCACAAGAATGGTCTTTTATATTTTACTCCAACAAGCAGATTTGAGATGAAATTTGGAACATAACTTGCTCTGAACCAGGTTAAGGTTTCAGCATAGATCGCCATGGTGACCTAGCTGGAAAAAGAGAAAAAAGGAAATTAAAAAAAAGAGAGCCACCTATTTCTTTTGGTTGTTTTGTTAAAACGTTTGGATCAGTAACATTCATTTAATCAGTCTGTCTTTATCTTTATGAGTTGCATTTGGTCCTGTTACAACTGAGCTGCTCCTCACAAACCAAGGCAGGTGAACCACAGGGGTTTATAAAGCCTCTAGTGCACATTCAATAACGCAGGTTTGTTTTATCTCACAGGCTCATATCCAGTACCTCATTATCAGGCTCATCTGCTGACTCGGTTCCTTTGCGGTGTGCAGAACATATCTGAGAAGTTTCTATGACACTGTGGTCACATGAGCCGCTTCATATGCTATGGTCTGCTGGAGTGGTAGCATCACTGAAGGGGGCAAAATATTAATCTGGACAGATTTATACAGAGGTCCAGCTCGGTCCTTGAAAGCCCTCTGACCTCTTTGGAGCATATGGGTGAGAGAAGGATGTTGGCCAAGCAGTGGAACATCACGAACATTGAGACAATCTTTTATGAAATGTGAGCTTTTAAGACAGAATGTGACGGTGGATTTCGCATCAGAAGCACAACGGAGATTCTTCCTAACTTTATTTAGTGCATCTTGATCATAATTTAGTACAATATGTATGAGGGGTCCATCATCAAGTAGTTTATCAAATGGGGTGTGAATTAAGTGTTTGCAGCACTCAGCCAACATTTATCATTTACAGCTGGAACTTTTTCTGACTTCTGCCCTGAAAACAAAAGAGGTTTAGGGATCTTTGACTCAACTTTTTGTTTCCAAAGCGACGGGAAACCTCGTTTATCATGGTGGTCCACGTTTGCCCTGCAGTTTTTTTAAATTCAGAAGTATTTTAGCACGTCCACTATTCATTTTCAAGCATTGTTGTTATTTCATTTTTCTCCCCCACATGTGAGAGTACTGTTATTAAAACATCAATGTCAGACTTCATGTTGGAAATGATTGATGATGATTTTACCACCAGCTGAATAATGAAACAGATCTGGTTTCCATAGAGAACCATTGTTGTAAAAAATCAGCAAGACATAAATTAAAGCAAATTTCTCACACATTTGTCAATTCATTCACATCCATTTTCCCTGCATCATTTCTTTTCATAGTGTTATCACTCCACTTTGTATTATTTATTTTGTTGCTTCCAGCCTTATAGAGCTCTTTACGTATCAAATGTAATCAGAAATAATAAAAAAAAACACATACGACTATAATGTAATTAAATATATTCATTTGAATTTGTTATTAAAGAGCCAATTTAAATATTTTTTTAGCTTTTTCTGTTATTTTTGTTAAACATTCCTCTTCACTTTCAGCTCAGAAAGGAAATATTTTATATATATTTGACTGGGTAATTTATTTTTCTAACTAGTTCATGAGTCAATTCATTTTTTAGCATCAACGGTTTAAAGGCATTTCTCACTTTTTCTTTTCTTGTCTTTTCTTCTTTTCTTTTTTTTATGGATATTGATCCACATTGATAATAATCAACAACTGGAGCAGGATCCAAACGACCCAAAACAGCATCCAGAATGATGTCCGAGGCCCTGTGTTGACAGACTTATAACATGGTTTAAGTGTAAGTATTATTTATTCATTTAGTTAACCATTTATTTTTTGAAACATCAACTTGGACAAAAATAAAGAGACGATTATAAATTTTGAGAAGAATCCTGCGGTCGTCTCTGCTGTTGTGACGGTCAGACAGTTTATCGTCATTTATATCGTACATTTATCGTCATTATCAATATCTTGGCACTTTCATTGATTAGGAACTGTTCTTTGTTCTTCTCTGTGCAAAAAAAGTACATCAGCATCTCAGTTTTTTAACAAAAGCTCTGTGATTTTTCTCCTTTGTTCCTGGTATGAAGTCAGAGGGAGGTTTGGATATTTCGTACCCCTCGGCCTTGTGATAACTTCTTTTCTTACAGTTGACCATAAAGCAAATAAAGAGGACAATAAAGTTTCAGCTTCAGCAAAAAAAACGGGAAATCCTGCCTTTACCTTGATGCAGCAGTGACAATGATTTAAATTCATATGTGATGGTGTTGTTTGTCACAATATGAAACATGAATCCTTATGTAACATTTCCAATACAGGGCTTTGACTTGCAAGTGAGTACTTTTACGGTACGAATAACTACAACAACATAGTTCACTGCACGTGCTAGACAAAACACTGTCTTAAATAACAAGTTTGTAGAAATCACAAGACACAATTTATATAAAAACACATATATTTCACTGCACTTGCATAAAATGTGTGCGGTACCTTGCTGAAGTCCACAGAGCTGTTCTCTCTACTGGCGTCCCCTTTTCCATCTGAGCCGGCAAGCTGAGACTGGGAGGCCGACAACTGACCTGGACAAACCACAGCAGAGAATGACTGAATGATTTCTAATTGGACTGAAGGGCAGAACTTAATCGGTAGTTTTAAAGATGAGAGCAGCTTCGTGGCCCGAGCCGTGGTCAGAACTGTTCCCTCACGTCACTGTTAGCTGCTGGAAGGCCGCTGGACATGTCAGCGAGAAAATCAATCCACCTCTGGATGTTTCTAATCAAAAGTAATTCATGAAAAAGAGAGCAGTAAAAAGACATCCATGTGTAACTGGAAATGAAAAAAGGCAGTTTGAAACTTTGACACATGTATTTCTTGTGTTATTATGACAAAAATCTGTGAGATTTTCTGTCTTAAAAATTAAATAAATAAAACAGGCTCATCATTACAATCACTGCCAAACTGGCTGACAGCTCCTGCCTCATTTCTGCTTTCATCACGTCAGAAATTATCAGTTTAGAGACTAACGGGCTTTGAATATGAGGTGGGGCGTCACTGAAATGAAACAACCATGGAAATTCAGTCGCTCATGATGTTCCACCAAGCTCTCGAGTAAACCAGACGATGATTTGGAAATGAGGACATGAACTCCTGAAGCTTCGTGGGTGGACAGATTGTGGGTGGTGAACACAATCAGGGAAGAAAAGAGCTTTCATTCAAAAGACATAGATGTGATCAGCTTCAATACAGAGTCTGGAAAAGCAGCATTTTCCAGTCTTTTGAGTGGAGCGCTGCAAAATGAAGAAACATAGAGGCAGAACCAGAGGGGCTCTGCGCCTGGCTGGAACCTGATCGACCCGATGAAGCGCGGCTGTCCTGTCACTGACCGAGGCCAACCATCAAAATGTATGTGGATGCAAATTCATAACCAAGCTGTTACTGGCACTGCAAAGGCCGTGAAAAACTGAAGCTTACAGAAGAAGAAGGTCTAGAATGATTCTGCTGCAAAAGCAGGACTGGATCTTACATCTGACTAACATTAACACAGAAAACTATCTTTGAAACAACATTTACTCACTGCTGTCACTCGGCTGGCTAAATTAAGTTTGATATTTACTTGTTGCCTCTTTGAGAAATGAAGAAAAATAAAAAATCACAGATCCACCAAACTGCAAAAACATCCCCTCTAGAAAAAAGCCTAATATTATTATTTTTAGCAAACATATCTCTGCCAATGACGTAAGAAAACATTTCTTGACTCAAATTCAAAAAACTAGCAAAACAGTCCAAAATTGTCTAATTTTCTTGAAAAAAGATATGTTTTACTTTCTTAAAAATTAGATTTTTCAACCTTTGACTGCCTTGGAACACCTTTGGCATATGTATATACATGCCAGCGATGTGTTTGGAATAGTTAAATAAAAGGCAAAGTGCCTCTTTTAACATTTTTTTAAATGATCCATTATTAATTTGTGTTCACCAGTCTTGAATAGTTTTTAATATGGTGTCTTATCTTATCTTGACTCAATCGTGCATTAAAACTCCAAAAATATGATATTTATGCTCAAAAATCCAAGCAAGCAACGTTTCACTTTATCTTAATTTCATAAAAGCAGGATCTCCTTCCTACCAGCTGGCACTAGAAGCTGCATGTGAATGACGCGTGAGCATTTTATACAGACAGAGAGAAAACACACCAACACTGACAACTGCGGGAATGGAGCCATTGCTCGGATATGTTGTGGATTTCAGGAGGTTTTTTTTTTTTTCTTATTCAGCTACTTTTTCTCATTAGTTATGAAATGTTTCCGTATAAAAATGTGCCATTTGTGAAAGTAAGCGTTTCCAAGATACACCAGATTTTCTTTTTACAAATGGGCACAGCTATTCAAGACAAAGACAGACAATTTCGACATAAGAAACTAAAAAAAAAAAGCACGATTTGGAGCAGAAACCCTACTATACCCTAACTAACATACTGTTTAGAGAAAATAGTGGAAATGTCATGGCAATATAAAGGATTTCAGGGCTGGGCTGAGCCCTCACTTGTTTAAAGACCTTTACAACACCTCAGCCCACACAGCCCAGGATTTTCTCACCATTTTTGTCCAGGTGGAGCTCCGACGCCCGTCGACCCATGTCAGCGATGGAGCGTACAATCTGCAGGCGATTAGCCAGCTTCTTCTGGTTCTGGTGATGGTGCTGCTTCAGCAGGGTTTCACGCACTTTCTGTCTGAGCTCGTCTCCGAGGGGTGAGTATAACTCCTGGTGGTCTAGCACCATGTCTAAGGTAGAAGATCACAAGGTGTCAGCCTTCAGGCTTAAGACTTTTGACCAGTGCAACTTAAACCTGGTGCAAATAATGAACGATCTCACATCTTGATGTTACAAATTGTACATCACACAAAGGTGCACAAAGTTCAGGATTAAAGATTTTCCCCCCGCTTGTTATTTTTTTAATCCTAATTGCAGCAGTTACCTGCAATCTCGTCAATGCTGTTGGCCCGCATATCGAGCAGCACGGTGCTGTTGATGATGCAGCTGCGCAGCTCAAAAAGACTGTGCAGGGACAGCGTGGCTACGTAGGGTTTACTCCACCGCTCTCCTCCGTCCTCAACATCCTCCTCAAACTTCAGCCACCTGTAATGGGAGTTTGAGTTTCCATCAGGAGAGGCCAGCAGATGGCAAAGCGGCCAGCCATCTGTCGTAGCTGCGGCGACAACACTCGCAGCTAATTCTTATCTCTTTTTCCCTTTCAGCTTTACTCAGTTTACTCTCTTTCCTTACTGCCTTCATCAGGAGATCACTGTAAATAAAGTATGTCTTATTTATTCCGCATGTTGACCGCTACCATTTAAATTGGCACGGTTGTCCAACATCCTTTAATGTAGCCAAAGGTGTTTCTATGTGTATTAACATGCGAGTCGGCAGCACCTGGCGCTCTCCCTCCACTCAGCATCCTCTCCACTCCTCACGCAGATCTCATCCATCTCTGTGAAAAGATCATGAGGAATGTGCTCCTCATCATCATCTTCTGCCCCCAGTAGGAACTGCACTCTCTGGGAGGGAGTGTCTGAGAACAAGGATTTGCAACTGATTATAGCACAAAAAAAAAAAAAAAAAAAATCAGAATTGAATATTAACAAGTAACACCAGAAGTGCATGGATTTTTTTTTGTTTTTTTTAGTGGTCTAATGCGTACACATCCATGAGTCTGTCCAGTACCATAAATCGGAGACTCTCTGCCCTCAACCAAGGGGAGGTTCCGCTCCCTGCTCCTCCTCCAGTGTTTGCTTCCGCGGTGACGATGTCTGCGATGGCTACGGTGCTTTGTGCTGCCCAACGGGACATGGACACCAATGTACAGAGTCTTGTGGCCTGAAAACAAATCCCAGAAGGGTTGCAGGAAAATCAACATCAACACATCTGTGCGTTTGTAGCTGTGCCACAAATGTTTTGGCAATTAACCTTTTCTTTTCTATTTACCAATATTATCCGGTCCTTGTTTTAGTCTTATTCTCTGTACTGGTAATGCAAGATGTTCTTGAAGCTGCAAGTATTTTTTGTAAACTATCGGAGAGTACGTTTATTGGGTCCTGTGCAAGCGTCAGCGCTGCAACTTCTGGCCACTTGACCCTTTTCGTTCCACGCGTCAAAACCTCCTCATGGTCTCTAAACGGGTTTTAAAACTCAGGAGGA
This sequence comes from Xenentodon cancila, assembly GCA_014839995.1. Lineage (NCBI taxonomy): Eukaryota > Metazoa > Chordata > Actinopteri > Beloniformes > Belonidae > Xenentodon > Xenentodon cancila. The sequence goes on from CM026200.1 coordinate 7,811,736, forward strand.
TGTGTCCTTTCAGGCTCAACGCCCTGTCTGTTGTTGAATCTTTTTATTGTTTTTTTTTTTTAAAGAAACTGCTAAAGAGACACTTTTATTTGCACAGGCATTTTGATTGATTTTATTTGATTTTGTCATTGTTATTATTTTATCCACATTGCTGTACGTTGTGCCTTTTATCTGTGAAAAGTGCTATATAAATAAAGTTTATTTGCTAAGTTACTTACTATATAAAGCAATAAATGTATGTATAATTCAGGATTTTGATCGGCGGCCAGCGCAGCCAGCTTTCGTCCCTTTTTCTCGTTTAACACTGACGTCTGGGCACAGCTAAAGATGTAACAGAGCATAAACAGTCATATTCTAAAGATAATCTATTTTACTGTGCAACCAGCTCTTTTACCAAACCAAAAAATATCTACCAATATAAATATCTGCAGAGCTGTTGGAACACATTTCTAGTGGACTATATCGTTTGATATGTTGACTCGATGGCAAAATAAAAAAACCACAGCTGTGTTAAGCCGATTTAAGACAGTTTCTCCACTGGAACGTTTCACATGGGCGATCCTGCTGCAGATGTTCACCAGCAGCTCTACAGATTTTCCGGCATTGATCAACTAAAGCAGCCAGGAGTCACGTTAGATGAATTTTAGGACCTTTCGGGACCTGCAGTCAAGTCGGCAACCTTGGCTGCACTACCCACTGCAGCACCGGGCCATGTGACCGCTGCCAGTAATTCTCGCTTATGATTTTTTGAAGTTGTTGATTGATGTGGCACATTTTAAATGCTATACATACAGTAGGTTCATCATGTTGTTACACTTGTTTTTGCAGGTTGTTGCAGCATTTTTGGGTGAAGTTTCTGTAGCTTTGAAATTATTAGTTGCCAAATGACCTAATTCAGCTCACTTTTAAGTTGAGTTGATCAAAGTTTTTGTTTTCCAAATTACTGTATCAACAAAACTCAAACTAAACCGAAAGTATGAGACAGAATCGACGTATGCCTACATAAAGCTACGATACACTGTTCCCTCAAAGGGCAAATAAAAGTAATTATGCAAAAACAAAAATTGGAAAACAACTTAGGAATAATTGAAACTGTGAAGCTGTGTTGTCATGCAAGTTGGCAGATGGAGATAGGTAAAGCTCCTGACCTTTGCTCTGAATTACTCAGTCCCACAGTTTGTGTCTTTGTTTCAAATGTCCATGTTTTGCTGAGTGATTTTGAAATTATCGATGAAAACTCAGCTCACCCACCTTTTCTGCCTCCTACTCTGCTCTCATCTTTTAACAGTAAAAAATGCTGTTGAGAAGAAAGCAACAATTGCTAGGACAGAGTGGGTGGACTAGGCAGCAGAAGCTGTTGGCGCTTTGATGCTTTCGGTACCTTCAAAATCCTCCTGCTCAAAGTTGGTTCTCTGTTGGGACCGCGTTCCTCCTCTGTCCACCACCGCCTCATCATCATTCCTCTATTAGACACAAGCATGAACGCGTTTAACGTTTTACTCATTATTACGGCGCAGTAACACACCTACAGCTGTCGCATGAACAGAGCATTGACAACAAAATGTTTGCAGACAGTTTTCCCTCACAGTTGAGGGCATTGTGAACAAACACATTATCCCCACGGACAGCACAGTTGCCTTGGAAACTAATTGCACGTCTGTATCTTGAGAAGCAAATATAGTCAATAAGATAGTCTTCACCCTGTTCTCCGTCACAGGCGTGAGAGGTGGGGTACAGCCTGGACAAGGCGCCAGACCATCACATGACTATTACAATTAATATACTTTATAAACGGCCCCAGTGTAAGAATGTTAATAAAAGTCAAACAAAAGACACCAATAATAGCTAATAATGATCTTTATGACACATTTAACAAAAACATATCCATGATGAAAAAGCCAATCTCCAAAGAGTTTGGGAAAAGGAAGAAAATGAAGGACGGCTCTGTCAAATAATAAATAATTGTTTTCCGAGGAAAAAAACCTTAATGTAATGTAATAATAAGACATCAGTCGTCTCGTGCACAATAGTGGATATCATAGAGAGATTCAGGGTGGCTGATGTAACACGATAAAAATGTCTCTTTCCAAACTTTTTTGGACTTTTTTTTCCATTTTAAAGCCTTATTATTGGGCACTTACTAATTATGCAATGACTAGTATCCGTGCACTTTTTAATGCTCATTTGCTTTTGCCACAAATCTGTCTAAAGTAATAGCAATGTCTTACTGAGATAAATGAGACCTTGCTTTAAAAAAAGAAACATGCACGTTTGTCTTTTACATCTTTCTCATAAGCCTGTTTGCGTTTAAGTTTATGGAATATTTTCCATGTGACCAAAATTTGGATAAAAGTTATAGGAGCTTATTTATTAACTATATCACCAGTAGTTTGATTTTTTTTTGTCATGTGTTATTAACCTTGATGACATGAAAGGGCTCATTCAAGACAGTTGAGATGCAAAATAAATAAATGAATCATTGCTGACTGTTAATAGGTGCTTAACAAACGCTTTATTAACCTTGATAAGAAATTATTCTCACGTTAAATTTGGTGGCTGTCAAGAGAAATTCAAGTCAACTAATTTAATTTAGCTGCACAAATGTGTTAGTTATGCTGTCATAAAATGAAGTTAAAAACTGCAAATATCAAAAGGTTCTTTTTTGAAACAAGACACTGGAAAAACAATATAACAATAAAACAAAAGCGTGTTAGGCTTTAATACAGACGACCGAACATAAATGTTGTTAACACTGCATAATCATTTACTCTGAAAACTACATCCAGAAAATATAAATCCAGTTACTTTGAGTCAGAGGAAAGCATCAGTTTTTGTGCTGTGGCCTGCTTATGTAACACTTGTTACAGGAAGGAGAGTGAGGAGGTGACAAACAGCTTTTGATACAATCAGCTGAAACCACTAGTTTTCATTTGACAGTCTGTAAGGGCAAAAAAACACGCTTTTACCTCTTTATTAAAAAGAATAGTACTTGGTTTTGTGTTTGTTAGATAAAAGATCCATATGGGGGTACAGACTCATAAATGTCTAACACATAAACTCAGAATATGAACTCAAGCAGAATAATACAACAAGAATGAACAGGATGAGCAAAGCTGCAGCCTCACACAAGAGCGCACACGTTACAAAGGTTACATAACTGGTGAGTAACACGAGGAAGAGCAAATGAAAGCAACTAGCTGCAACTGTTCTTCTATATATATATATATATATATATATATATATATATATATATATATATATATATATATATATATATATATATATGTATATATATATATATATATATATATATATATATATATATATATATATATATATATACATATACACATAGATACATTATATTGCCAAAAGTATCACTCACCCATCCAAGTAATCAGAATCAGGTGTTCCAATCACTTTCATGGCCACAGGTGTATAAAATCAAGCACCTGGGCATGCAGACTGTTTTTACAACTATTTGTGAAAGAATGTGTCGCTCTCAGGAGCTCCGTGAACTCCAGCGTGGAACTGTGATAGGATGCCACCTGTGCAACAAATCCAGTTGTGAAATTTCCTCACTCCTAAATATTCCACAGTCAACTGTCAGCTGTATTAGAAGAACATGGAACTATTTGGGAACAATAGCAACTCAACCACGAAGTGGTTGACCACGTAAACTGACGGAGCGGGGTCAGCTGATGCTGAGGCGCATAGTGTGAATAGGTCGCCAACTTTCTGCAGAGTCAATCGCTACAGACCTCCACACTTCATGTGGCTTCTCCATCTGGTAATCTGATGGACTAGGCTGGGTTTGGCAGTTGCCAGGACAACAGTACTTGTCTGACTGCGTTGTTTCATATGTAAAGTTTGGATGAGTTGGGTTGTTTTTCAGGAGCTGGGCTTGGTCCCTCAGTTCCAGTGAAAGGAATTCTGAATGCTTCAGCATACCAAGACATTTTGGACAATTCCATGCCCTCAACTTTGTGGGAACAGTTTGGAGCTGGATCCTTCCTCTTCCAACATGACTGTGCACCAGTGCACAGTCACCAGTGCAGGCAGGTCCATAAAGACCTGGATAACAGAGTCTGGTGTGGATCAACTTGACTGGCCTGCACCAGTCCTGACCTCAACCCGATAGAACACCTTTGATGAATTAGAGAGGAGACTGAGAGCCAGGGCTTCTCGTCCAACATCATATTGAACCCTATGAATTAGGAATGGGATGTCACTTAAGTTTATATGTGAGTCAAAGCAGGTGAGTGAATACTTTTGGCCATACAGAGCTGCACAAACTGCAAAGATGTATATTGTTTGCAATAAAGAGATTTGCACATTTCTAAAAGAAAGCATTAAACATGAAATGCAGTGGATATAAGAAGTCCAGACACCCTTAAGAGGTTGGAAATAAAGAGAGAAATAAAAACATAGTAAATGTCGGACGTCTTAATAGAAATATTTTGAAAATTGCTTGATTGCATAAGTCTGAACGCCCCTTCCAGCTAGTACTTTGTGGCAGCACCTTTTATCGCAGCATCACGTCTTTGTAAACAAGGCTCTGTTAACTTCACACATCTTGACTTCATCTCACTCTTTAGTGTAAACAAGTTGAACTTCAAACTGTGAGGGGATCCACGGCTCTTTGCAGGTAATTCCTACGTTTTCAGTGAGATTAAGGTCTGGACTCTGTTCCTTTTCCTATTTACAACCCCAATTCTGTGCAACATGTAAATAAAAAAATAATGCAATGAATTTTCAAATCTCTGAAACCCATATTTTATTATTCCCAAAAGAACATTCACAACGCATCAGATGTTGAAACTGAGACAGTTTGCCGTTTTGTGGATAAACATTAGCTCACTTTGAATTTCATGGCAGCAACACATCTCAAAAAAGTAGGAACCGGGTGATGTTTACTGTTGGGTACCATCTCCTCGTCTTCTACAACTGTGTGAACATCTGGGAAGTGAGGAGACGAGTCGCGGGCGTTTTGGGAGATCAAAGTTGATCCATTCTCGTCTGATTCTAGCTGCTCAAAAGACCTGGTCCATCGTTGCTGGACTCTTCATTTCATGATGCACCAAATGTTTTCTGTTGGTGAAACGTCTGGACTGCAGGCAGACCAGTTCAGTACCTGGACTCTTCTCTTGTGAAGCCATGCTGTTGTGATGGATGCAGTTGTGTGGTTTTGCTGAAATATGCAAGGGCTTCCCTGAAAGAGACTTTGTCTGGGTGGGAACATATGTGGCTCTAAAGCCTCTATGTGCTATTCAGCATTGATGGTGCCTTTACAGATGTGTAAGCTCTCCACAGTATGGACACTAATGCAGCCCCGATCACCATCAGCTTGTCACCAAGGTCCACACGAGTCTGTTTCATTTGAATCAGGTGTGTTATAGTGGGGAAGCATCTAAAACATGAAAGACAGGACCAGACTTTAAGATCCCAGCTGTAAACAACATCAGTATTGTGTCTCCAATCCAGTCTGTTCTCCAGGAGAAACTTGGGAGTTTAAACTCCTCCAACACCTTCGCTTCTGCTCCTCTGGTACAAATGTTGTTCAACTTATTCCCTGTTCTCCTAAAATCCTCAAGAATCTGTTTTGCCTTGTTCACATCCATCCCAGAGAGCGGTCCAGCCGTTATCTGTATCTCCTGACCACCGCAGTTTTTCAGATTTGTTGAAACGTAACAACGTCCTAGTAGCATTGGCGGAGCTCAACAGCGAACGTTCTGGTTCTAGTAGCACAAAGCCAGAGCATAAATGCAACAACCTTCCCTCGAGCAGGATTTTTCTTTCTGTCTCACACGTATTTATTTAATAGAGACGGATGCATGAGACTGATAACTTTACAAACATTTTGCATTTAAAGAATTAAACCGAACATGCAAAATAGTGAGGAAACCGATTGACACCAGACATCTTCACCAGTTTGAAAACCACATGAAATTTATGAATGAATGAACAAAGTCTTTACCGATTACTTTTCCCCACTGTGCAGAGGCCAATTAGCGCCACTTAAGTGAAGACGTATTTGACAGAGTGGTTTACAGTAAATCCGTGCGGCGAGAGCCGCTGTCAAGGAAACATGCATGTGGGCAGGTGTGTTTGGTAAGAGTTGTTTTGCCAAATGTACCAAGTTTTTTTTTCTTCTTTATCCTGAAAGCTTGATACCTACTTTGGTCTGAGCCATCTTGACCCCAAAATGACCATCGAGGCATTACGATAATGAAGGGACCTGCTGTTCACAGCTGCAGGGCCACATGGACTGATGCTGATAATCTGTCTGCGGGAAAGGGATAAACATCCCTGCTCAGATTAAACTGCCCGTCGTTGATACATTAATACCAGCCCCTTTAGTTCATAGTGGATGTTCACAAAGCTAACATGTAAATGATGAAGAGGTATTAAAGTCCACAACATTCACCGTAAAGCTGAACTAGTCTCCAGCACCCTGTGACCCTGAACAGGATGCTGCGGGTTTAGTAGACGGATGGATGTATGGATCGTCACCTTAAACCGAATACACTCTCCTTTCATTGTAAAGTGTATTTCCAGAAAAGGGGCTTAGCGGATCGTAATCAGTCAAGTCCTCGGAAAATGAATTCAAAACAACTGTGACGATCATCTGCATCCCAATATATGAACGCACGCGCACATACAGACATATGCGTCGTACAGTTGAAGGGTGATTGACCTATAAAGAACCTATAAATTCATACTTTACGACAGAACGTACAAAAAAAGACAAAAATGCTGAAAGAGACTCATCTTACTAGTTCTTGAAAAACTGGCTGAAGCTAATTAGCAATAGGTCAGTAAAATGACTAGGATGTTTTTAAAAAAAAAAGCATCTTAAAGAGGTAGAGAAGAGGCGAAGATTCTCTAACCTGTGAAAAACTGGTTACAAATGTGTAAAACAATTTCTGACTGATTTTCCTCAGCGTAAAATCGGGGATGCTTTGAATATCGCTTTGTCAAAAGTAAACAAAATCATCAAAATAATCTGAAGAAATCTCTGTAAGAAACGGACAAAAACTCAAATTAAAAAAAATCTATGATTCTTTCATAGAAATCACTATAGGGGACAAGAAAGTTTCTTAAAATCGCTGTGTGTGAAATAAAGTTTGCTGAGCCGGTCAACTCTCCATCACTCAAAAAAAGAGAAACCCGCGAAAAAAAAAAAAGAAACCGTATGTGAATAAGCTCCAGAAATATTGCCTTCATCTCAGGGCCAAAGCGTCTTTAAAATAGACTAAGGCAAAGGAGAAATCTGTCTTGTAGTCAGATGAATTCAAAATCGGAGATTCTCTTCGGAAACCGTTGATACCATGTCCTCAGGACTAAAGACTAGGACCATCTGTCTTTTTTATTAAGCACTTGGTTCAAAAGTCTGCATGTGGACTGTTGGTAAAGGACGTGTTGCTGAGAAGTGAGACGTGCTGCTGCCAGGAAACTGAAAATTGCCTATTTTTTTTCCCTAAAGATGGCACATTTCCCCCAATTTAAACATTCAACATGTTTTGTTTTTTTTCTCAGTTTTATTGTGAATGAAATCTGACTTATGAGATTTGCAAGTCATTGGATTCTGTTTTTATTTACATTTTTCACAGTATCCCCAGCTTTATTTTTTTTAAGCTCTGACTCAGACTGAATATGGATAAAGAGACAAACCAGGTTCTCAAAGCAATCTGCGATCTGACGAGAAAATGAAATTAAACAAAGAAAACCTTTAAAGTACTTGTCTAATTACTCCACACGTTGCCGCTTTTTAGACAAAGGATTGGCTTCTACTTAGAAACTGAATGTTAAACTGGCAGACCACACAGCTGAAATGATGTTACAGCATGCAGAACATGCTTGGATCTGATCCCTGCAGATGGCTGCGGCTATTTTGAAGCCATCAGCAGTGGCACAGGCTTTCATGTCTAAAAAAAATGCACCGTAATCCTTAAATGTTTCTGCTTTGAACTTGTACATCCTGTAAGAGGGCACATTGGCATTAACCTACTACCAAAAGTGCTCTTTATTCTAAGCTGCTATTTAAGGTGTTTTTCAGCTTTGAGCCGTCATTTGGCTGACTTAGTATCTGTATCCTTCCACAGGCTGAAAAAAATGTGCACGTTTACCCGTTTTAACTCAGAAAGAGCCGCAGATTTCTAACCTGTGAGTTGTAGGTTTTATCGGACACGTCCTGAGGCAGCTCCTGCAAGAATCTGACGCGTTACAAGACTCCATGTTAAACACAGTCCTACCTGAATGTTGAAGCCCCAAGGAACCGCTAAGGTTTCCGAATGCATGAGGTCCACTTGTGTGTCTCGTGATTCAGTTTGGACAGAATGTGACAGTGTCTCCAAGCTGAGCTCGGAGCAGGCTCCTGCTGCCCTGCTTCACACCATATCTGATAAAAGCTGATGCCCGTCTGTTGTGCCAAACAACTGGAATCTGTGACTGAGCATTCATCAACACTGCCACCACTCTCTAATCAGAAGATTATAGATTTGATCACTCCTATCCAGCGGCATTTTGGGTTGGGTTTTTTTTTTTTTATCAGTTTCTCCTCTCTCCCTTGCATTAAAGTAAATGTACAGATGAGCTCGTGCTGCCTTAAATCAACTCGGTCACACAAAGGTCGGTGTTGGGACAATTCACCAGGAAATCTTCTCATCTTTGTCATCTTTGAATTTAATCAGCCATCTCAAAGCAGCCAACACTATGTTTTTTTTTTAATTTATCAAAAGAGATTGCACATAAAATCCAAAAAAATAACTCACCAAACTTCTTCGCCCAAATGAGGATCTAAATGAGGATCTAAATGAGGATCCAAATGAGGATCCAAATGAGGATCCAAATGAGGAGTTCACCTGAAAGAAAAAGGAGTGTTTCACTATAATCTAGAAAGTTTGAATGTTCAGGCGAAAACCACAAAAAGAAGAGCACCTCAAACATTTCATTTTTTAAACAAAATTCTGAATATGTGATGGACTTTCGGTCTCAGACATTTCAAAGCCAAAGTTCTAAAAGTAGCTTCAGAGAACACAGATTCTCGGTTTTGCACTAAATGGGGAAAAAAGAAAGAAATCTGATTATATATAAACAGTCGGTGGATAATGAGAACAAATCCCCTCCATTATGATCTGCAAAGACCAGCGAGCACGTGGCCCTCATCTCTCTGAATGGGTTTGAATTTAATTCGCACAAGAAAAAAGATTACCAAAGATTTCTATTTTTTTTTTTTTAGTGTAGAAGAGATTAGTTTTGTAAAAACACAACATATGCCACAATATACATAATATGCAACCGCACTTCATTTGGAACCAGTAGAACATCAGTCACAGAAGTGGGTTGCTGTATGTAAAATTATACAACATAAAGTCAACATTGCATTAGACTCCAGGTTTGTGCAGGTTCAACTGGAAAAAGGTACCTCAGACTCTCAAGTGAATGCCTCCTTGTGAGAGTCTCACTTCATAAAGTTAGTTTCATATTTTCTTTCCAATATAAACAAATATAAACAAGCTGAAAGATACCATCCCTCTGTGAGAAGAGCTCGAGGAGGTGCAGACCTAGACCTCCTCAAAGCCCCAGCTGCATCACTTGATCAGATCCTGTGTCACACATCTTTAACGACCGTGCGGTCTCCACAGTCCACACAGCCATCAGCACCAGAGCAAGCAGTGGTTCTACCTGAGCTCCCTGGTCCGCGGGGTCCATCCTCCCTCTCAGAACTTCACCGAACCACAAACACGGAGCAGAGAGCCGTAATCCCGTCAGGTGTGGCGGGGACTGAGCGTCCACGCAGCAGTCACATGTTTATACGGTCGTCTAGGCAGAAGCTCGCTGGTGATAAGTGCCACGCACGCGCTTCATTGCTGGATGACGTCACGATGCAAATGGGAGACTTTCTTTTTTCTGTTATACCCTGTGAAATATAAAAGTGAGTCGTAACTAGTCTAATATTAATTAGACTCCTAATCCTTCATCTCTCTCCGTCTCTCTTTCTTCTGCATGTTCCTTACAATATGCCAATTAAGCTTAAAGCTTATTCAAATCTATTTCACATTTACTAACAATTTTTCCCCAACTAATTGCAATTAAAAAAATATAGTAATGAACATTTCTGAATTATATTTTAAAATTCCTTTCAAGAATTTGCAGGAGACTTTTTTTTGTTTGCTCGTTTGTTTAACATTAGATTAGTATCGAGCCAAACTTCACACATAAAATGTGTGTTTTCTGCCCGTTTAGTTCACGTTCAAGTGGTGCAAGTCCACTAAGCAGCAAGTCCACTAAGCAGCAAGTCCACTAAGCAGCAAGTCCACTAAGCAGCAAGTCCACTACGAAACGTATAGTTGTAGCTCCCCCTCCTGAATGATGTGACGCATCTGCAGCAGAGGCTCTCCATCAAATCTTCAAACTCCTCTTACTTCGATGCTTGCAAATCTCTGCCCTCCTCCTACACTCAAAGGTGGTGTTTTATGTTGTCATCGTGAAGGACTTTACTTACAGATTCCTGGCTCAACTGGTGCAGGTTCAGGGGCCCCAGGAGCCCGGTTGACCAGTCAGTGAGTTGTTTTGTTTTGTTTTTTTCTCCTCCAGAAAATATAAAGATGCAAAGATGCGCATAGCAATGTCACAAAAGATGCATCATAATGACTTATGTCAACAACAAACCGCTACAGAATGACTCACAGTGGCTACAAGGAGACTCGAGAACATTAAAAATCTGTTTGAAATTACCGGAAATAGACGAAAGCCAACAAAGATGCTGAATAAATACGGTCGGAAAGACAGAAAAAGATTTTAAAACCACAGCAAAGAAGCAGAAAATGTTTCGATACAATTCCAAAAATGACATAAAACTCCTGAGACACAAAAGAGCTAAAATAAATAAATAAATATAAAAAAAAGCATTCAGATTGACCAAAACGTAAACGACCACAACCACACAAATGTACGCGCGTGGAAGCCTTGGACTTGTGTTTTATAATCCATGTGTTTTGCTGTAAAGTTGTTAAACCCGAGGATTAACAGGACTTTTTTAATTCATGTTGGAGTGCATTTCCTGAACTTATTCTCTTTACGGCTCTTCACAAATGCAGGGTGGATTTTTGCTCTCTTTCGCAGACTTGTCTCCTAATGTAACCAGGCTGTCTTGTGGAGTTTTTCAGTTTTTCTGGGATGCTACTGAAAACATTTTAGTCTTTTCTACAGCGTGGACCCCTTTGACTGACAAAAATAACAAATAAATAAATAAATAAAAATAAGGCCATCTGGTGTGAATCACAATCCACGAGTAGTTGAATCCAGAGAAATTATAGCTGGATGTCTTTTAATTGAACCGCAAAACCGACGTTTGTTTATGAATAAAGCTTAATTTATAAGTGGAAATCGGTTGGGATGGTTCTGCAGTATAGCCTCTGGCCTGGAGCTCCAGAGCCGCTGATTACAGGATCTGTATACAGTTATCGCCATCTGCTGTTTATGGCTGGGAAGGCCTGCAGATGACAAAGTGAGCGCTAAATGCCACACCTTATTGACAACTGACAGCTGCCAGCGTTTTCTTCAATCTGAAGTCCAATTAACTGCAAGTAGAGTTTATTTTGTGCACCAGATTCCATATATCTTATATATTAAATTATTATTCTTATATATTAAAGCTATATTCCTATATGACATGAATTGGACAACAGTATTCAATGACATAATCCAGGGAGAAAGTATTCAGATTATTAAGGAAAGAATGGTGATTCTTTGAACATCTTAACTCAAAACGGGATTTTATTGATCCTAATAATTCCTCATGTGGTCACCGCACATTTCCACGCAGTCGTGAATCCTTTCATTCCCTGTATTGTTTGACCAGAAAAATAATAAAAAGTGTTTTTATTTATTTTATTGTGTTTCAATGTTGTCATCTTGCGCAACTATAAAAAACAAAGCACCCAAAAATACATTAAAATCAGCAGCATTTTTGAAGGGGAGAATTAGATCCAGTTTTAAGCTTTCAGATAAAACAATATAAAGACGTAAATAAATTACTTCGTTGAGCTTCGACCCTTTTCGGTTCAGGTTCTGTCTGGCTGGAGGGGTTTTGCAGCATTTGGTTAAGTTGTCATTTTGGGACTTTATCCAACAGCATCAGCGAATAAACATGGTCTTTTAAATTTAAAAAAAATGCTCCGAGAGTCCGGTTTATGGATGAAACTGATAAAAAAAAAAACTAATTATGACAATTGTAATTAATAGGAAAGTAACATTTTTATTTTCTTCACTGATGCTCAATCGCATAAACTCTGATTTATTCGCTCTGAAATTCTGGGGACAAAAGAGTCATTCAATGAAAAAAAAAAAAAGAAAACAAATATTAAGTAGTTTTATCCATGATGCAAACCATTTTCATCATGAAATAGAGTAGAACTTATCCAGATGAGAACATGATTTATTATGTTTCACATTACAGCAGATACAGAAATTTTCACAACAGTTTAACAGGAAAAATAACCAACTGAAAATATTTCAGTATAAATAAAGAGTCTATAACTCTACATGACCAACATTTACATCTCCTTTAACCACGAATGATGCCATTTCAATTTTTAAATTAACTTACAGCTTTGATAATGTAAAAAATACATATTTTCTTTTCACTGACAAGGGTTAGTATGCCAGTTTATGCTACACAAGAACGCGTTTCATGTACAGATTCCCTAAATATCTTTACTAACAGTTTAGGCTACTTAAAAGGAATCGAATTAGCTCTTTCAGACACTACTGTTGGATCAGATTTCATGTTCTTTAGTGCATCCAATCACTATCACAAGTCTCCAATAGTAGGCATATGTACATTAAATTCATAATTACAGCGATTGCAACGCAACAGTGTGACGAGAAGGCGCCCTGTTTATGATAAAAATGAAAACCATTTACACTTTGGCCATGACTGCGGATGCGACCGTCTTTTTCTTCTTATTTTTTATTGTTAAGATAGATAGATAGATAGATAGATAGATAGATAGATAGATAGATAGATAGATAGATAGATAGATAGATAGATAGATAGATAGATAGATAGATAGATAGATAGATAGATAGATAGATAGATAGATAGATAGATAGATAGATAGATAGATAGATAGATAGATAGATAGATAGATAGATAGATAGATAGATAGATTTCTAACTGTGAGGATAGAAGCTGTAATAACCGATGTCCTTTGAGCAGTTTTTGTCACACTCTCTCGGTGCCAGCAGCTCGGATTTTAGCGGGGACACTGTCTCTGAAACCGGTGTGGCAGAAGGTGAGATTCTTCTCCGTTTGGCTTGCTCAAAGATCCCAGAATCGCTCGAATCGATGGACTTAATGGATGACGGCGTCTCTATCCAGCTCGACTCGGATGTCATGTCCTTGGCTTTTGTCTCCTCCGAGCCGCCGATGGGCGACCTCTCCGTGGCGAGGGAGTCTCCCTCCTCGGACAGGTAGTTGGTGCCGGCTCTGCCACCGATGGAGTTGGCAGGCCAGCAGGAAAACACCGAGCTGGATTTACTATTTACGCCGCAGTATTGCGGCGGCGTGCGCCCTCCCCAGCCAGACGGGTCTGCGTAATAGCCAAGAGGCCGGTTGGAGCAGCCCGCAGTCGGCAGGGGAAGAGCTTTCACTCCGGCCGCTGCGTAGGACAGCAAGGTGGCTGCGTTACCGGCGAAATCGGCGGCGTCGTATGCCGAGGCTGCAAAGTCCAGTCGGTTGTTGGCAGGGGTGACAAACCATCGCTGCGGGGGGGTGGCAACAGTGGGCTCCTCGGTTTGCTGCGGGGACAGCAAGCTGTTGCCGAGTGGGACGCTGCGCTCCGTGCCAGGACCAGTCCCCATGCCAGGGTGAAAGCGAGTTTTGGCATAAGTGCTGACAAATTGGTCCTGCAGGAAAGAACTAGGCATGGCGTATCTCGCACCCGGCACGATCTGCGAACGCGGAGAGTCACCCGGCGATGGAGTTAGGCGGTCAATGTCGCAGCCTGTGTAGACACTGAAAAGATGGAGAGGAAACAGGGAAACAATTCAGACGATGAATGCGCACGATGGTGGGTGAAATTTAAATCAACGTTGCCTACATCTCTCATTTAGATTGGAACCACGCATGTTGTGCATAAAAAGAGCATCACTGAATGAGATGCAGAAGCTTTCTCGAAAATAAAAGTCTTATTTTTTTATTCAAATCTGAAATGGGCCTTTTGCATCATATAAAGGAAAATGCATTCAAAATATACACATAAAGACCTGTTTCTGTTCCCTCCACGAACACTTCGCAAAACTCTCCGTCTGATAGTCATTAAATATCTAATACACTAATTCATTCATCGGTATCAGAGCTTATCTCGAATGACACACTCATTTTAAATGAACAGGAGTTTTTTTTTTGTCTGACATTTATGTGTGATATCTAAAACTGCAAATTTCCTGCTCAAATTACAGCCGCTGCAAAATAACTATATTTTGGGCCCTTTGTCCCTTGGCAATCTTGCACAGCATTATTATAATAATTCTTTAATATATTTACTTTCAGAACCAACATCGTTTTTTTTTTAAATCCTTTTCCTTTACTTTTCAATTATCAAAATGCAACAACAATAAAACGGTGCCGCAACCTGCATCAATTACCACAAAACTAAGAAAGGAAAATCAATAAAGAACTCGGGATGCTCTTACGTGTCGTAGTTGTCCCGAAATCCTTTAGCGAACGGGTTGTGGTCGATTTTTAGTTGTGTAATCTGTCGGAGGAAATGTAGAGTTATTGATAAGAAAAAAATCAAAGCAGATGTCTGAAGTCCAATGCTCAGAAGTATTATTGCATTTAAAATATTTCTAGAATTTGGATTAATTCGGTCTGCCAAACAGTAAACAAAATACGATTTTTTTCCTCTTGATCACATTATCCTAATGATCTGTTTTTATTTAAAAACAAAAAGCTTGCTAAAATGCGGAATATTTTGAATTTTGTTTCAAGTTCGACATTCTGCAGTTTTATAGCAGAGTTATAACAGCCTCGCGTGTAACAAGTGCTCGTACGTCGGTGTTTTGATAAGCTGTGACGGCGATGAACTGCGTCTCTGTAAAGGTAAATGTCTGGACTCTTCCCGGCTGACTGGTGTCCTCTGTTCCGTCCTCGTTCACTTCCACCACATGGAGCCTGGGCTGGTACTTGTGGAGAGACTGGAGGACCACCATCTGGAGTTTCAAAGGAAAACACACTTTTCAAAGTTGGGAAAAGAAGATTAAGGCGCTGCGCCATGCCTGCTGGATTGTTGCGCTGTAAAGGACCGGAGCAACAGAGAGACTAAACAGAATAAAAACAGGAATAGAGAAACGCAGAACTACAGGAAATAAAAAATGCTGGATACCATGGTGTATTACCTGCCCCGTGTTGTTGGAGGCACCTTTGTTGTTTGTGAGCTTTAGCTTTCCAAATGATATTTCTTGACGCATCCAGTGCGCGCCAGTGTTTGGTGAGTCGGGATGCATGTAAACTCTATTGCCTGGAAAAAGAAAGATGCATACAAATATCTGACTCAGACGAAGCTCATTGTAAATTGTAATCATAATAATAATCCTAATAAAGCTATACCTATCACATTTGTGTCTGCTTTCCCACATGGCACCCACTTCCCTCCTTGAAAACGCCAGTGGTTTGGATCAGCGAGTATGACATCCACAAATATATTGTAATGAGCAGTTGGGTCGAGGCCGGAAATATTGAAGCTTAAAAATGGAAACATTCGTCTGCAAAAAAAAAAAATGATTGTTTAAAAGATTGTCGTGACAAAATAGTAGATTCAAGTCCCCGCGTTTAGCTATTTTATTTAAATTTTCTTAAGAGCCTTGCCCTACAATTCTGTGAGGGGAAAAATAATATTTTGTGATTGAATATTGATTTTCTTTCAGCGATACAAAAAAAAAAAAAAGAAATATACTACTCCTTATATGTTGCTCAGGCGTCCATGTGCGCGTACTTACCGTCCTTGCTTTGTGATGATCATCTCCGTTTGGTGTCTGTGAAACTTCAGCCACAGGGCCCTGTTGCACAGATACACCTGCGCTTTCCCCGGAACCAGCCCCGCTTGAGCCGAAGATAACTGGTAAAAAGCTCCACCTTGGTAAGTGTGTCCATATTGTTGCGCATAAGGGTAACCGGCTGCCGGGTAGCCTTGAGGAGAAGTGTTGGTTAAAAGGCTGTTGTAAGGTCCGTTCGTTATAACCGGGTGATGGGCCATATAACGGCTGGGACTTCCGATAGAAAAAGCCGGGTGCGCTGGTCCATGCTGGCTCGGATAAGGGAACATGGCACTGGGAGCTGCTGAGACTGGCTGCGGTTGAGTAGACGGCGAAAAGATGCACCGTTCTCCTGCAGATCCATCGAAATTATGACGGATGTCAGAGACTCCGTCAAGATCAGGAGAGAGTTTGCCCCTCTGGACGTCCCCCGACGCGTCCTTGGAGTCGGGAAAATTGTCTGCCTCTGACTGATTCGTCATCTCCCTCGAGTTTTTTTTCAGAGGTGAACTTCTCTCCAGGTTGTCACTTGCAGGTATAATAGGATGGTCCTGCAGCGGAAGCTCTGATCCATTGGAGCTCGAAAAGCCACTGCCCACATTCATAAATTTCTTGGAGATATCACTGGCCAGCGGGATGCAATTCTCGACCTGCATAGCTCAACAGAAAGCAACTATTAGATCAACCTATATCCCAAGCTTTTGCACACGCTTTTCCTAATCCAACACTATGAAAACGCCTTGCGATGACTTGATAAGGAAGGAGGCAAATTAGCCAATTGACACCATTCTGCAATCAGGATGGATTTTCTCTCCATCACTCTCCTTGCTTTGCTAATGAAACAAGTGCTGCCATTGGTTAAGTCGAGGCTGTAATTTAATTAGACAGCTCTTAATTAGGACAATCTGAGGAGCGCTGTGAGCACAGTGATTCGCTTGTGGTGTGACAGGGGCCTATATGACTATATGATTAAAACATCTGAACATCTAAACTACCTATACATATATATATATATATATATATATATATATATATATATATATATATATATATATATATATATATATATATATACATACACACACACACACACAGGTAAGGATAGTAAGGATAGTAATTATAACGGTTGTTGTCGTCTATCAGCGTAACGGCAGCTGCGTTATTTATCGCCAGCCGCGTTATTTACCTATTTATGCGCCATGAGTGCCAAAGTATGTCTGCCGAAGAAACCAAAATATATTATTAACACACCAAAAATGACAGCCCGTGACGGGCAGTGCATCCGAAAGCCTTAAAATGTTTGTGATATAGCGTGAAATCCTAGCGTCCCACTGAAGATGTGTTTATCAGTCCCAGCCCTGGTAAATATTTTATGCGCTAAAAGTTACGAAGCAGTGCACTGATAACTGTGGGCGGTGGCAAAAGCAGCTCACTGGACGGTGATCTTTAATGCTGTGGATCTTGAATTGTTCTGAAACAGTTTGGGATAACACAGCATCTGCTTTGCGAAGGAATAATTGAGAGGTGAAAAAAAATAGGTGGTTACTGGTGGACGCATTTCTCAGGTGATATATTCAAATAAAGATCGAGACTATTGTCTGAATGTTTGCATTTTGAGGTCAGTGAAAAGAGCTTTTGGCTGCAGTGTGAATGATGCAGAATCAGCTGTTGATTGAGACGCTGACCTGCAGTTGCAGCAGGCTCAGTCCTCAGAACAGAGACAGCAGCTGCATGATCGCCTTATTGAACACATAACTGGCAAGTCAAGTTAAACTAGTATGGGGGTGGTTTAATGAGCACTTCTTCCGATGAGTTTTATGAATTGGATGCATCTGTAAATCGCAATAAAAACACAACAACATTGATGTATGATCCAGTATTTTGATTCAATATTTGTCCATGTTTTTCTTATTTGAAAATCTGTGTATGTGTTTTATTATAATATCATATACAGTCGGTGTGTGTTTATAACATCTGTATGTTAAACTTGTATGTTAAACTAAATATCTTCTGCTTTTCAGCCAGCAATATCATTAACCAGTGCACACAGAACAGCTCGACTCAAATAAGGTTAAGGGAAAAACCAGCAAAGGCCCGTTTCTTCAGTGGGTGAGCTCACCAGTGTGCATCTCTAATGAACAACCATGAATCTCTGAAACTAACAAGAGGGGTCATTACAGAAGGGCTACTGGGTCCAGCAATCTATTTCTGAGAAACATACAAGCACAGGCTTGTCTGTGCCCAAGGAAAAGGGACCAATCTCTGCTCCACTCATTACAGGATTATGGTTCACTTCCATCCTGATCTTTAATAAGCAAAATGGGTTGGCTTTTCTTTCTTTGTTTCTTTTGTTTTTTTTTCCTCTCCCACCAAAGAAGCCAATTGTTGGATCCTACATGCAGTAACTCGGTGTGTTTCCCCAGGTGCTTCGCTGCCTGTTTATCAGAATAAGTCCTCCCTTTATTGGCTCAGCGAGCCCGTGGTCGTTGTCAAAGAGGAGGGGGCCGATTTGTTGGCCATCTTTGTCCCTCAGGGAGATATGGAGCAGTGCAGGTTAGGATCCACAAACCTTCCTTTGACCAGCTGCAGTGACTCAGTGTGAACAGAATTTATTGCTATTATGATTCAAGGAGTTGTTGTTTTTTTTTAATGCAGACATGTACATATATGCATACATTTGCATTTTGTTAGTATAAGGATGTTATAAAATATATCCAAGCCCAGCCACATGGCGCCTACAGAGCTAAACCCATAAAAAAGTCAGTGAAAATAGCAAAATATATAGAAAAGGCTATTTCTCTCCCCGTAAACACTTCAGGTTTACTATGATAATTTAAGTATAACAGAATGTGTTTTTGTTCAGCCATCATATCACCATTTTTTTTTCTTTTTTTTCTTTTTTTTATTGTTGTGCCAAAGGAATCTGTGTGCCACCTGGGTCTAATCCAATCAATGTGAATGACAAGGAGAGAAAAAGCCTGAAAGTGAGCACCAGCTTAGGGACTTTACCTAATGCCCAGCACTGTCACTTCAATGATATGATCACAGCACACAAAATGACAACAAAATTACAGCCAGCAAGGATATGGGGACACGGTGTGCTACTCCAGTCAGGTAAAATTGCTTTTTCTGACTACGAAATGGCTTGTCTCTTGTCGGATGGGTAAACATTTCCTTGTCAGGCCAGTAATAAGGAATGAGGCATGCTGGGCTGTACTAAGAGGGTAGAGCCAAGGTTATTTGGGATTCATGACAGGTAGTGGCTTATATTACAGGAGCGCTGAAAATTTCATGGGAATGCATTTAAGATGGCTTTTAAGTTATTTATATGTTGTTTGCTACATGTCACACTGCAATTTCCATCAGTAAATCAAAGTGAAGGGTTTCCTTCATTCTTGTGTTGTTCTTTGACTGTTTGAGGAAAAACAAAAAGAAAACAATGAAATCATCATTTGCCTTAAGTCTTTAATTAACTAGCATGACTAATCAGATTGCATGTGGTTGTGCCGTGTGCCATGTTAACATAACTATATCCCCCTGTGGTTTCCTGCCATCAGTGATCTGCTCTGTCAGAGGGAATCAAGGTGCTTTCTGACAGAAAAGACAGCTGGAGGCCTGCTAAGGGGCGGAGTGGACAGTTGTGGCTTTTAAACCCTTATTAGCCGTCCTCCCTGGACCTACAGAGACACGCATCTACGCAGAAGTGCACTCCTGCACCTGCTCATTATTGATGTCTTTTAAAGCTCGCACAGTCAGACCAGACTCGAGCGTGATTCTTTACCACAAAGCTCACAGTAAATTAACCTCAGGACAGGTGATCAGGATGTCGAGTGGAAACGCAAGTGACAGGGATCATGTGCTATACCATACCAGAAGTGCACTAGAGGGACTTTCACTCAAAATGGGAATTTATTGGATGTTTGTATCTGGCACAAAAAAAAAATAAAAAATAAAAAAATAAGAATAAAAATCAAACTTTTGCTCTATTTTTAATTCATTCACACAGCCAGGTCGTTTCCGCCCTGTAATACCTTTATTATGCCTCACTGTGCTGTGTGAAACTACATGGTGGCAGAATGGCGTATACTTACTTCCAACGCTGGTATGTCCCTGTTCCTTCTTGGGAAGGAGTAACAGGGTTGTAAGAGGGGCAGAAGGAGGGCCGTGGAAAAATGGTGACCCAGAAAGGCGTAATAGCGGACATTGTGGGGAAAAAAAACTCCACTCGATTCAGGACCACCAACTGCCTCAGGAGCCTCACCTGTTGATTCCAACCTGGTGCCACCCTCCCAGAGTCGTGGAAACACTCAGCGTCCACAAAGCATGACTGCTTCATGCAACAGTCCCGCTCCTCGTGGACCGCGGCCAGAAACAAGTCTGCATCCCTCTGGTTGCCTCATTCATTCAGCGCTGAAGAAACACTAACATGAACCAAAGTTTTCATACCTAGGTGTTCTAGTGCAGCCCATCGTGCTGGTCTCAGTTTCGCCGCAGATGCTGGCATCTGCAATGCTTGTGCCACTGTCAGACTCCAGGTTGACCTCGGCAGGCGGCGTCTTCTCCAGGTTAGGAGGAAAAGGCAACAGGGTTCAGCGAGCAGACCGGGGCCCAAACTGAGTGATGTGGTTTGCATTATGGCGAGTTGAGTCGGCCTCTTGCTCTTTGACCACTGTGACCACAAACCTGCCCACAGTCTAATGTTAGCCTGTCGCATGGGTTTTATCCCTTTTATCCCTATCCCTAGTCAAACTCTTTCATTTATTTTAGTTCATCCTCAGTGTGGAGTTTGCAGCCATCCTCGCACCACTGTTACACCTTTTGAGATTACCTTTCAAGGAGTAACGGTGCCAGCAGCAACAGAAGGAGGCATACAGAACCAGAAGATCTGATTGGTGTATTGCTGGAGGGACATTTCACATTTCACTCTATTGTTCTTGTAGTTTGTTGTGCTGCTCTGCCTGCATCTGTCACTTCTGCAGATGTTGGCAGGAAAGAGCTTTTTTTGACAGTAAAATTGTGTTGTGTTTCACTTATTCCTCACGGTGTCAAGGTTGCAGTCAGGTTTTACTCTATATTTCATACTGAAATCCATTTTTCCATGTGTAGGAGGACAGTAATCCATATAATATGCAGCATTAACAGGAAATACCCAAAGAAGACACGTTTGTGGAGTGGCAACTACCACCATGCTGCCTTGAAAAAGTTGAATAATAACAAGAGATGTTTACATGCAAACCTGCTTACTTTCCATGGTGATATTCAAAGTTTAATGTTATTGTGACCATGCAAACTAACAAAGGTAGTTAAATATTTGCACAGTATTGTCATTGCAGAAATGTAATAAATCTACCCTAAAACCTGTCTTTTTCCCCTTTACATATGATTATGCAAAAACAGGTGGTATTCTCATTTGAATATAGCCTGTAACATGCTGGAAGATTGTAAATTACATAAAACATTCAATTACCCAGCATTTATTAACTGCAATGAATTATACATTGATGCTGCTAAAAGAGATTACATCAAATGTGATGTAAGATAACAGTAAAATACTCTCTGATAGTGGCAATATCACAAAAACAAACAGATTTTTGAAATCTGAATAATACTAATCTTTTCATGTGTATTTTTGCAGACATTTTGCAGAATTTGTTATTTCTTTTTCCTCAATTGCAGCACATCTCTCCATCCTATTTGACTGGGATTATGATTAATTAATAGACCTGTGTGACTGATCATTGTGATATTTTATGTTAACTAAAAAAAAAAAAAAAAAAAATCACATTGAACTATCTCATAAAACACTCATTTGAAAATCATATACCCTTTTAACTTATTATCTCCCATGTTTTAATCATTACGACGCAGGACATTCACAGTGATGAAATCTCTGCACAAGCATCAACCATGCATTGTTGCTGTACTGCTCAAAACCAAGGATAATGTGAATAGTCGGGATGCTGTGAACATCATGCATGCATGAGAGTTGTTTAATGCCAGTTCTAAGAAGAAATAGCACTTGTGAAATATTGCACTCCTCTGGGGAACAAAATCCCTGAGAGCGATGCCTTCAACTGCTTCACACTCTCCGATGTGTAATATTTGGCTTAACAAATTGCAGGGATATAATATCAGGAAGCGCAAAGTCAGTGAAAAGGCTAATGTCCCAACCAAAACTTCTTTTATCACCTGCTTCTGATCTCTTATCAACTGTTTGGTTTGTTGCTGGTCTCGTTAAATTTTAAAGCGCCTCTGTGACCCGCGGAGTGCAGTTGGGGTTTGTGACCATTTTGTTATTTCTGCTGCCATGCTCTGTCAGACGTCTGCAAGTGAAGAACACGGCCACTGTCCCCCTGTAAGCCCACGGCATGAAAAATTCAGGCTAACTCTGCTTTTTAAGCCCTTTCTGATGAAAAGCACACTGAAATGAAACTGACTTATGCCAAATGAATATCATTGGATCGCTGTGATTTTTGAGGCCTGATGTTTGCGACTTTGAAATTATTTATTAAACATCAGTTCCATTTTAAGAGTGGCCATGCCTCGAAGTGTGCACTTACTCCTTCGAGGATCCTCTGAGGTTTCTTGAGGGCCATCAGCTTAAATCTAAACAATAGAAGACAGTGACTTAAGCTCAGGTTTTTTTTGTTTTTATGGGTTTTTTTTTTTTAAGAGTGTGCAGCAAATTAGAAAAGAAACAATAATTGGAAACAGTTGGAGCTGTTCAATCAATAGGCAGACTTTATCATAAATGTCTGATTTGGGACCTAAGTGTCTTAATTACAAGACTGTGACAATCTGGAGACTGACCTGCAGTGGAAATCCCTTTAAAATAAACCGCAAGCATCGCATGGGCTGCTTAAGCGAAAAAGCAAAAATCTCAGTTTAAAGAGAGAATATTTTGGGAGGAGAATAGGAGCAGATAGGCGACAGTCGTGTTACAGGAATAATCTTCATTAAAATCACAGGCAACAACACCAGGCCAACACGCAGCTCATTGGGAATGCAGTGTGAAAAGAGAGGCCCACAGATTATCACTCTGTGTAACTCATGTTTAATTTATCTAGGAGCAATATTGTCAGGAGCCCTTCCTTTCCAACAGAGCTAGAACGCTGATGAAAGCTGGAGTAAGACAGAGGGAAACCCAAAAATAACACAAGTAAAATGTCGCAAAATGCAGTGAGCACACTTGAGATTGAAAGCAGTGGAGGCATCCGTCGATATGTTTAGCGCAGGTTCACAGTCGTTTAATATAGCTGCTTTAGGATTGTTAATATTTCAAAAGGTGACTTCTCAATGGGGTCGAAAATAGTGTTCAAACATCCACCAGACATGATATGTGGCACTTAACCTTTGCTCTGATTTTAAAGTAGACCACAAAAACGATGGTCTGCATTCTGCCTCCCTTTATCTATGAAATAAAGGCTGAAAAGCAAAATAGTCTTACATTCAGCTTTACAAAGTAAACCTTCTCCAATTTCTGTGTTCTCTATGGTGTGTGTTTTTTTTTTTTTTCATCTTCCTCCTCCTCCCCATGGCTGAGTGAAATGGAATTGCCTCTCACATTCAAAGACAGCTCTAGGAAGGTGATAATAGAGCTACTCCCTGCTGTCTGCAGGCAGGAAATAGGAAAGTGGCATATGGGGCCAGGAACCAAATAGAGAGGAAATGTGACCAGGCAAGGGAAGGAACTAAAGGAAAGGTTAATGATCAGTTCTGAATTCTACAGGGAAGAGAACCATGTTCCAAGTTGAGAAAAAAAAATAAATGTGTCTTGATTTGTGCCTCCACCGATCACATCCAGGCTGCTGCAAACAAAACACGAGGAATCCAGTTCGCTGTCTTCACAAACTTCGCCTTCGGTGAGGCTCATGAAGAAATATATACAACAACCAGTTTCTAATTGGCTTTGAAATTTCAGAACGCTCCATGCTGCGGGACATGAAAACAGAAAATAGCGCGATCATTAACTACAGGAACGTCCAACGAGGAAGGATGCTCAGGTGCCTCGACGTGGATGTGGACAACAAAGTCCTGCGTCCCTCTCCCACCGTTATGGCAGTTCAAAATGTGTCACTAAAAAGCTTTACGGAGCTGATCCTTTCTCTAAATGAGCAAGAAACCGGACCACTGCAATTAGACGACTAATACATGAGGCACAGAAGAATAACGCGTAAAATTATGGAAGGACTCAAAACATTTGTTGCCATTATGATTGAACGCATCAAAAAATGAATATTTTGAGGTACTATACCATTAGTGTGAGGTCAGGCGCATTTACAATTTTAAAGAGGAAGGGGGGAATTTGCCTTCAAAACCTCCCCCCTATGCTACACCATGGCCAAAAGAGCTTGAGCCCTTTCACCACGAGGCCGCTTTGCAAGATGAGTAACATCTGTGGGGGAGTGACAAATCAAATTTGAAGCAATTTGCAGTTGATTTGTGCTTCTACAAAGCTTTGTTTTTGAGTTGTCTGTTTAATTATGGGTGGCACCAGGAAGAGGGTTGAAAACAGAAGAAAATTAAGAGGAATGCTGTCTAAAATTGTACCGTCAATAGGCAACTGTCATGCATAATGCGAAAATATTGCTGACACAGTTGCACAGACACACAACGTGTCAAATTATGAAGAAATACATAACTGGATCAGCACATGTAAGCAGATCAGACAAGTCTTGGCATGTACAAAATGCTGTAAACACCAGATTCTAATATCCTGCTGGCACAGACTCCCGTATAAACAGCTGGACACTGGAGACAAAGCAGCATCACACAGGCCAGGCTTTTCAAGATCTGACAGCTAGATCTTTTGAAGCTGACAAGATAACACTTAAATGCAAAGGTGACATGACAGTGTCGTCAGAGCCAGATGGATCAATACCCAGCCTGGCTTGTCAGGATCTGAGCAGTGGTTCTGCAGCCATGTTTTTTTGTTGTTTTTTTTTTTTTTTTTGAGGATCCTGATTTGACGATAGGCTATCACTGTCTGCCACCATGTCTGTTCAGTTATCAATGAGCAGATTTCGTTTCTTATGTTGCTGCTGAGAAATTGATTCATTCAATTTTACAAAACAGCTAAGATTCCAGAGGACAGACACAGTCTTGTGAATTTTACCTCCTTTTAATTTTAACCTCCTTCACCCAAGAGGCTCTGGTACTTAGTCTGGATGAACGTAAATGTAAAGTTCTGTTTTGCACTGATGCTGTACATCACACAGTTTTTAAAGGGGATTTATAACTTTTGTGTGCGTGTGTGCTTGAAAGCATATATTTCAGAATCCAAAGTGACCACCCAGCAATAAAAGTCTGAGACAGCACAACCATATCACTTAGCTTTGGGCAGCCTGAGTCTTAAAAAGTGTTGTTTAGTGAGAAACCTTCAGCCAAACAGTGGCAAGGAAAAACTCCCCTTTAAGAGGAAAGAAACGTAGATCAGGACCTGGATCGTCAGGGGGGGGGGGGCCTCCTGCCGAAGGCCAGCCGGGCAGAGCAGGAAGAGGGAGATCTTCTCTGATTTTCTGGGTTGCGAAAAACTTTAACACAGATTTCTACAGAGGAAAAGTAGGGTGGGGTGGAGTTAAGATGCTGACTCCTCCCCCTAAAACCATCCGCTTTGAATAGAGATTGTGCCACGTTACGAAGGAAGGTTAAAATATGTCTATTTTAAGTTTGGCCGTGCAGGTGAGGAGCTGTTCCCGACTCAATTAAAGGATGTTTTAGTGGTATTGAAGAATAACTTAAAGCTTTAGAGGTTAATTTGGTAGCTTGAGCTACAGTTTGAGCGTTAGAAATGATTTATTTGCATATTGTAACCAGAGTAGGATCTTGTACATCCGCTAAAGGCACAAATATCTAAGTGACACCCCAGTGCTTAACTAACTGGTATGCATAGTTGTGAAAGTAAAATGATCAATGATCTGTCAGCACGCGGTTGCAGTCAAAAGGCGCTCGAAGTAGTACACTTTTCCAAACCGTCCCCTAGCGATACAGCCAAGAAGTCCCGTACAGTAGATCAGCAAGCGAAACTCGGCAAGTTGCCTTGGTGACCATCCAGGCAGCACCGACTGGCACTATTTCTATATTTCGCTCCCCCTTCTCCCATCTACATCCACACACGTAAATAAAAAATCAAATCTATCTTTCAAATATTCAGGAGTCCCTTTCCCTCTCGCAGAGGTAAGGAGCTTTGCTGAATAATGCAGCCAGACTGGGATCTCCCAGAGCAGGTCTCTACAGGCATCACTGAGTAGGCCTGATCCCACTTGAGTAGCATCTATCACGGTGACATCATCATTCACACAAGGAGATATGATATGACAGTAGTACACTGCTCTACTACTGGAGCCAACTCCGAAAGCGGGCAGTGGTGTTATTCATTTAAAACAGTCTACTGGCCATCTGTTGATGCTAAAATCACTGTCCGGCTGCCATTTCAAAATCAAACACCATCAGTATGCCTTTATTCCTTTCTGCTGGATGCAAACATGCTTTTGAGGGAAACAAGATTGGTTGCTTGCGAGACACTCATTTGTTCTCATTGTGCGGTTGTGGTGGGAGTGTAAATGTAAAAACCACAGGGACAAGTATCAACAGAATAAGAAAACAACATCTACATGCAGCAGCAGCAGGTCTCTGCCTTGCAGATTAGGGCACTGGGAGCACTTTGCAGGCTGATGTCACAGGTATGATGGGGGAGATTGTGCTCGCTATCCCCAAGTTGCATAAAGGTGTGAACAAAATATGCAGGCGATTTGTTTTGTGCAGCATTAGAAGCAAAAAAAAAGAAAAAAAGAAAAAAACAAAGCAGGAGCCGTCTTTGGTTCATCTACATCTGCCTCTTTGCTTCAGATGTCTGTTTCCTACGTGTAATTCAGGCATCTTCTTTTTCCGAATTTCCGTTTTATCAGTGGGTTTGAGGTGCAACAGAACACGTATGTTCCAGATCAAATGGTTATTTTAACTGAAACGCGAGTGCCATCGAGTCGACGGCTAAACAGCAGACGCAGCATCGAAAAAGAAACCGATCCAAGCGGCTCCATAAAATCACAAGGACAAAGAGAGATTGTGAGCATTGGCACAGGAATTACCAATCTTGGGGGAATTGGCAAGACCAACAGCAAGCAAGTGCATTACATATGGCGTGCCATTTTCACAGCTTCCACAAAGAGAATGCAAAAAGTGTTATATCTCACTACCTAGGAGGAATAAACACGCAAGATATGGCGAATATGGGAGACAAAGGCTTGAGGTAACAGGTGCTTATGGACGTCTGATCTGAGAGAGCAGCGAGATGATAAACTGTGTGGTCTGAGCAGAGCAAAGGCAGTAAATGAATCCATCCTCCCACTAATTCTATGAGGTGTCAGTCAGGAAACTGGCCTGCCAGGATGACTTTCAGCTCCGATCGAGCCAGATGGTTTCTGAACACCGAATACATGAATTTATTTGTATGTAGCATCTCTGAGAAGGTTAATATTCTTCCACACAGCTTACAAAGGTGATCAGCATGAAAATACGTGCGATGATCTGCTATAATGTCCGCGAGGTGCTTTGTGAATCTCTTCCGTTCTGCGAACATGGGCATGACCAGTAGCGTCGCTGTGTTTGTATATGTATATGACAAAGTGTGAGGACAAGGCCTTTGTCGTTACAACTCAGGTGGTATCATCCTCGACCCACTGCACCCTGTTATTACCGTTCGATGGATCAATGCACTTTCCCTACGGCGTGAACCGACATCGGATATGCAGCTATCTTTCAATTATTGTATATTGTGAAAATACCTGCTAATGAATCGCGAAACTACCGTGTTATGGTGTGATTGTACTGGGCAATGAGTGGTTACTGTACACTAAAGGCTCGTATTTCAATTAGATCTGTGTGGTGTGTGTTTTGTTTTTTTTTTTTTTTTTGTTTTTTCTTTCCAGTCATTAAGAGCATTTGGTGTAAGGAGGTCCACCTTACACTTAGCCGAAGGTGTTTCTGCAGTTGTTGTTAGCCAGCAGCATCGTGGCCCCGATGCAAAGCCACTACAGCATGTAAGAGGACTCCAAAGACAACACGAGAGTACCTACTGTGATTTTCACTGGGGATTTTGATATTCACACCTGTGCTAGGTGTTGTTTGGGAGCCTGATAAGCATGTGTGAAACCAGAGGGGTGGCTAGAATGCAGACCTCATTTGAGGGGAAAGATTTTTTTTTTCTCGTAAATGTATCGAGAACAGAGCTGTTGTCTTGTATTTTCTTCTGTAACAATAAGAAGGGACAAAGCTAATCAAGCACGGTGTATCTTAGATACCAGCCATGTGTCTAATTGAGGCAGCACAGGGCCATATGGCTGAGTGCGAAAAATAGAAAGCCCAATAACTATACGAGGATCCGAGCGGCATGTGGAAAAATAAAATGTTTCCAACTTCGTCGCATGTTCGATAGTGACTACAAAGCTCGTGAGCTAAGGGCCTATGGAAGGAGATCAACCCACCAAATTGTTTATAAGGTGCAATAATCTAGCGCATATGAAGAAATCACAGAGCTCACCGTTACAGGATAAGAGGCTGAGAAACAAAGCAAGCATGGGAGCTGCTCCTCCTTTCTCCACGCTGGTGATGTTCAGTGGCAGCCTGTTACTGGAGGTGTTAATTGGCAAATTCAGTACAAGTCAAGAGCATGTTCCCTGTCGTCCTCGCCCAGCAAGGCTAGGTCATTAAACCGAGAATGGATTCTTTCATGCTGCCTTAACCCTCGAATTGCAAGTTGCAATTCCGCAAACATCAATGCTCAAAGCCTCCCGTGAGCGTTAAGATGAAAAAAGAGAATACACACACACACACACACACACACACACAAACACACATATATATATACACACATATATATATAAATTAAGAGGAACATTGTATGATTGTGCTGGATATTTGCTTGTACAGATACACCTGGTATCCAAATCTTATCAAAATGTGCAGAACTTCACAAATACCCAACACCCCAAGCTTCCCTGGGTGAAAATAAAACCTCCACAAGCTGAACAATGTGACTTCAGAACAATAGAATCATCAAACTCCACTGATCAGTGCTTTTGTGTATTGCACGGACCTCACATCCCCCTGAAACGTGAGCCTCCTTTGGGCTTGCGGGTGCGATCTCACCACTGCCTCTGTCATCACTTGCTGTGACTGCCAAATCTCCTCTCCAGAAATCAGGGCTCTCAGACCAGCACTGCAACAAACACGATGGAGAGGGGCTGTTCTGAGACTTTACACAGGCAGCGACGGCTTCAACACATTTAATCGAACACAAACTCGGCTACGCCACTTCTGCACAGAGAGCACGAGCAGCCCAACGCATGGCAAGACAACTGTGAGGTGAAACTCTGGGCTCCCGACGCCATGAGAGTTGGCATCCTCACATGCCAACGGTGACCAGTGCACAGACAGCTGAATATGCTTCTCCCCCGAGTTGTTAATTGTCTAAATAACATTGATGTGAAGAGGGCATTCTTGTCATGTGACCTCCATCCACTTGCTAGCGCTCTGTTTTATTTTGGTTTAATAAAACACTTTTACAATCTTAATTTTTTTCCTCTTCACTTCTTATATCGCTTCCTGACAACTGCACAGTGTAATAAACATTTAGAAGAATAATTGCTGGAAGTAACTATGTAGAGAAATGGTGTCTATATGTTATCTAGTGCAATTAAAAAAAAAAGTTTTCTTAAAACTGGAATATTTCAATTATGATTTTTGTTAAACATAACATCTAATTACTTACTATAAATACTATGGAAAAGTCTTAGGTATCCCCAGTTTTGTTGTTTTATTAAAGTTTTAATGGCATCCAGATTAATTTTTTAAACAACGAAGCTATAAATAACGATGCTGGATGGATGATCAGACATATCAATAGGGCTAATGACTTGAGGGCAAACAAATAGTTGTTAAAATCAAATAATAATTGTGAGATTGACATTTGGCGACTGAGATTAAAAATCAGAATGTCCATTCTGTTGCATCTGAATAAATTTATCATAATGTTTATGCGTAGAATCATTATAGTCAGTGTCAAAAAAAAAAAAAAAAAAAGGATGTAGTCATGTTTCAAGCCCACCTGCGTTTCGGTTTGACAAGTCCTTCTCTTAACAAAAAAAATGAATATATTTAGATTTTTCCTGACAGAGCCGTTAGAATATGACTTGAAGATGAAGAACAAATATATCACCATGTTTAAACACATGTATCAGCACTGCTTGTAGCCGTATATATGACTTCATTTAATCTGAACGCAATTTAATGTAAATAAGAACGCAAGGA
The DNA here is from genome assembly GCA_014839995.1 of Xenentodon cancila. Lineage (NCBI taxonomy): Eukaryota > Metazoa > Chordata > Actinopteri > Beloniformes > Belonidae > Xenentodon > Xenentodon cancila. The sequence continues at coordinate 7,842,087 of CM026200.1, forward strand.
GCTTATGAAGAGACGTGCTACCTGTTTTTTGCAGTAGTTAACGAGAATTACTTGGAAATACAATTTGTAAAAACATTTTTTTTAAAGAGCTAACATTGTGGGGGGGGGTTCCCCCTTCTAGGGTAAATGTATTGTTGGAGCTTAAATATAATGTAATGATGTAATTGAAAAGGAATTGTTCATTTTAGTGCATTAACGCCTTTAGGTGACATTAGACCACAATGTGAAATCTAAAGACTTCTTCTATAATATACTCATGAATGAAACGTATTATAATGTCTGCAAGTATAACCTATTATTATAACTTAGATTAACAAAAAAAACAATTTTCCTGCAAGTACAAGCTGATGAGCCAGGCTGCAGAGATCAGTCTCTGCATGGGATAACCTGCAAGCCCAAACAGTCAGCGGTGGGAGCACTAGCAGCGACCGTCCTCGCTCTTCGCCCCGACTTGGAAGTGGCTGAAGTCCCCAGAAGCCAGTGACTTCCCCGTCTCTCCCCGAACTCTCCGCAGCACCGACTGGTGGTGCAGAAGCACTGCTGATTAGCATGCAGTAATGATGGTGTGCTGGGCTCCATTGTTCTAACACCTCCCCTCTCCTCCGCACCAATCTGTCACCATTCAGTGGGCTAGAGCTGCCTCAAATGCTTCCCTCCACAAATGAGATGGATAATTAGTTGCCCCTCACGAATGCTGCACTCTTCTCACCCCTGATTGCTTTCACCTTCTTGCTCCTGGCAATTTTGACACCTTGTAATCAGCCTGCTACTTCTCCATCTCGGTCCATACCCTTCTCCATTTTTGTCCCTTTTGATTTTTTTTTTTTTTTTTTTTTTTTTTTTTCCATAGTTCTGAAATATATTTCAAATCCCGCAGCTCGCTGGTCAATCTCCAAAGGAGAAAGAGTTTACATGCTACTTAAAATGATGGTAATAAAAAGGCTTTAGTGCATTTTCACTTGACATCATTGTATACAGAAGTGAGTGAACATAGTGTACAGAAATAAACACATACACAAAAAAAAAAGGAAAAAATCTAGCTGTCAGAATGAGTTTCCTCTTCCAAATAACAACGAATGACAACATAATTATGAGCAAGCAGCTGTTCGTGATCCCAGAGAGAAAAGCATGCAGGCACCACAATGTTCGACTGTTCACAGATTAAGCAGACAGGATCATTAGGGATATGTATTTGCCAAAAAAAAAAAAAAAAAAAAAAGAATAATTTCTCCCCTCAGTGTTCATAATGCAATGTGAAAAGTAGAATTTGGTTTATGTCACTCTGAAATAAATACATATTTTGTTTGACACATTACATTGCATCAATATGTAACGTTCACCTTTGTCTAGACACCAAATGGCACATTTTTTCACTCTTTTCTGTTATAAGGATGATGAGAGTTGCATTGAGATAGTGCTACTCTGTGCTAGTCTAATGACTCATTAGTTGAGGATAGTTGACGGCATTATTATAGCACTTTTTTTTTGCACACGTTTGGGCTTTTTACAAAGTGCAGTAAAAGACTCAGCTACAATGAAATTGAGGTTGGAAAAAAAAATCAGTGGGTCTGTCTGAGATATTTGGTGATTGGTAACGATTTATAAGGGTTAGCACTTGTAGCAGCACTGTTGAGCATGTATATATATATATGTATATATATATATATATATATATATATATATATATATATATATATATATATATATATATATATATATATATATATATATATGCTCCAAATTGCATAGTGTTCTAGATCAACGTGATTAAGTGTGAATAAATTATCCAAAAGACATCATATAAAACAAAACACAAAAAAGGAAAAAAAAATGATTTTTTCGATTTTTTTGCTGCAAAAGCTGCAAAATATGAATTTTTCTCATCGAATACAGGTCATTTATGTTTTCATTTAATGACTTAATTCACTCAGTATCATTGATTAACACAGATTTGCCCACATGAAACATGTAAATATTGCGAAATAATAAAAGTATAACTTGACAGACATTAAAGCAACCTGTCATGCGATTGAATTATGGATTTCTGCTGGTGTTTAATACGCTTTTTGATACAACATAAAAGGGTGGAATTAATATAATTTAGCCATCTCTTTAAAGTTAAAGTGATGTTTGAATGGTTTTAAAAGCACACCAACATTTTATAGTCTTGTTGAAAATAATTCAAGTGATAAAATCTTTCGAAAGAGTAAATATTATTTTATTTGCTCATATATACCATAGGCATTATTGTAACATCAGTATGGGAAAATATGTGTACCATTTAATTCTTCAACATTAAATGAATGAATTCAAGTCTTATTACAGTGACATCTCAGAATCCTGTACAGCGCTTGTCCCGCTTTCGTGGCAAGTGGGACCCGACCGTGAAAAAAAACAGTAAAAGTCTTGAAGTAGTTGTGACTTTAAGCCAGTCAAGTCTCTGCCTTCTCCGTCAATCGTCGACTTCATTCTTAGGAGAGAAGTGTGAGTAAAGGTGGCTGTTCATTCGGTCCTGAGGAACCACGGCGTAGCAGAAAGCGCATTTATCCGGACTGCTGCTCGGAGGCGTCTCAGGCTCTTGCCTCACATCGACTGCATCACTCACTCTCGGGCTCCAGAGAGACTGCAGAGCAGAATGATTCAGAAGGAAAGCAATTTATTATTTATGCCCCAAACAATCGACTCACCCTATTAAAGCATGCACCACCACTTGGCCTTGAAGTTGGAGTATCTGTTGCTTTAAACATAAATACATGTCCTCTATCAACTCCATAGCGTGAAAAAAAGGAAAACCGCTATTCTCAAGTGTTTAATTATCGTACTATTTTTACTTGTATGTTCGTTACTGCTCTAACTTATGACTGGAACAGTCATTTTTGTGTAGGTGAAATAAATGAAAAGAAAAGCCTGGACAAGCCTTTAGATCTTCCTGTATGCCGTTCACCATTTCTTATTAGGTATTTGTTCACATTATCAACAAGAAATTCCACAAAACCATCATACTGGTTTCAGGTCGGGTTCAGGCGCTCTAATTTTCTTCCACCAGGCTTATACTTTCAAGCAAACATGCCAAATATAACCAGAGCAGCCGCACTCGAGCAAAAACAGAAATCAGCCCCTTTTACATGGTATTAAGTTTCAAGTTTAGCCGAGGGGGTATTTTTGGACTTCACACCGCTTTATTCCTCCATTAGCAAAGACAAATCAGAAACTGATAATTTGCTACTACTTTTCTCAGACCTGCTCCAGTGTTTCTCACCTGCTGAGGTCCCCGCACGCCCTCCTGGGAATGTGAGGAGGATGTTGAGTGGGGGGGGTGGCGAGGGGTAGACGAAAGGCGTGGGCAGCTCCACGGACCCCTCATCTGTCAGCGTAGGAGACAGAGGCCGATTCACAGGCATGGCCAGGCCAGTGCTTCTTTCCGGATTGCTGTACAGGAACTCATAATCACTGTCCTCAGAGGGTGGGAATTTGACACTAAATTCACCGATAGAATATGCCAATTCGCTGTCCTCCTGGCGGGCACCACGGGACGCCAAAGACGCAGGCAGGTGAGGCATGTCCACTGTGGTTGACCTTAAAGCTGCAGGAAAGGGTCTCTCGGCTTCTGCGGTTCGATCCGTGCACTGGATGGGCATTGAAAACCGCTGATCTGCGAGATAGTTTAAAAAAAAAAACTTGATTCTTTTTTTTTTTCATGCATGTTGACCTGTACAAAGTAGGACTCTAAACTACTACAACAACTTGAAAAGGTTCCCATATTTTAAAAAAAAACATAAAACTGTTGGGCATGTTATCCCTTTAGATATTTAGAGAAAGAATATGATATCTTTTTTTTGATTGTTTGTCTAAAAAAATCAAAGACACTAAAAATCCATCATAAAGTAGACAATAGTAATAATAATTCCAATGAACAATTTAGTCATCTTATTGTGTTCATTTTCAGCCACTGTAGGATTGGATTTGCAGCAACGCCACATCTGATCAAACAAGTCGCCACCTCAAAGACTTGTCATGTGACTACGTGGCCAAACTAACGTGGCACCGCTTCATTTTGACAATAAATCTGTGTCAGACGATGCTCTTTGGGTTATGCAACTTGACATCATCGGTTAGTGGAATCAAACTGTAGCAGTAACTGGAAATAAACTGGAAAAGGCTTCCAGTCCCCCACAGGGCCACGCAGAAACAAAAGTGCACACATACACTCTCTCCACCTACAGACCCTTTGGAGTCTTGTGTTTAAAAAGGTTAAATCATCAAGGAGGTCTGTGAGCTGTAAATTTTCATAAAATATGTCAGATTCTCAACAAGTAGCAATAAAGTGATCCTGATCATAAACTGTGGTTTGTGCACAACTTGACACATACAATTTGAGACAATTCTGTGCAATTCAACATGTTCACACAGACAATAACAAGTAAGTGCAGTTATAAGAACCAAAAACAAAAGAACTGTCAAGATTTGTACAGCGCTCTGCAAAGGCCCATGGGAACTCCTCCCTTCAAATATCTGGATACTCTGAAATCTGTGTTTGCTTGTTGATAAATGTGGCTGATAAATTTGCTATTATTTATGCATTTATGATTCATCATAAAAGAAGAGTCTGGATTTTACTTTACTATTTTTTACTGTACTGCCGCTTTTCTTCCCACCAAATTCCAGTGCATGTCGCTCGCTGAAATCACAGGTGGACCTAAGCAGTACTGAGATTAGAAAAGCTTGATTTTCAGCCAAGTCCAGATCGTAGAGTGCACACAGATGCTAAAAAACATTAATTGTCCTCAATTCAGTCAAGCAGAAGCGGTAGGAGGGCGTGATCGGTGTGAACGGCAAGAAACTGCATCCAGGCAGATGGCTCCGACAGAGGTGGGACTAAAATGAATTTTAAATGAAGAGAAAGGTTTATCTTATATATAAACAACTGTAAGACTGGAGGGGGTTATTTTTAATAGCTTAAAAAATGTATTTTATTCTCACAGAGACAGGTGTTTAAGTGATGTAATCACTGCACAGGTAGGCTAAAAGGTGTATTTTCCTGTTTTGACATTAAAACAATGTTTATAAACAATGTTTAACACATGTCCCATTCCTACATTACAAAAAATAAAATAAAATCCATAAATATGACACATGCTGCACAGTTAGAGGTGGTCATCTATGGCCCATCAAAAAAGGTGATCAGCCCCTGGTGTCCAGTCCTAGTTTATCAGTTGCTATTTATTAAAAAAAAAAAACAAAAAAAAACTGCTACAGTACATCTATACCAGCTCAAATTCATCACACGTTTTTAAGAAAATACAACAGAAAATAAAATATTGGGAGGGTGGTGGTGGCCATGGTGTGTAAAATAAAGGTTAACGTTACCGTTTGATGTCTCAGTTCCTCTGTGGAACCTTTTCAGGTGATCTTTCTGTCTTCTGGTTAAAGAATGGATCTGTCGAAATTTGCCTTGAATGGCTTCAAATGCCTCAAGCATCTCCTGACTGAAGAGAGAGAAAGAAAGAAAGAAAGAAAGAAAGAAAGAAAGAAAGAAAGAAAGAAAGAAAGAAAGAAAGAAAGAAAGAAAGAAAGAAAGAAAGAAAGAAAGAAAGAAAGAAAGAAAGAAAGAAAGAAAGAAAGAAAGAAAGAAAGAAAGAAAGAAAGAAAGAAAGAAAGAAAGAAAGAAAGAAAAAGAAAGAAAGAAAGAATCAATTCTTTAAATGAAATGCAAAATCACGGGAAAAAAGTGAAGTATTGCCAGGAGAGAGAGAGACATACTAGTCAACGCTGCTGTTAACTGGCAAATTAGGAGCAACAGCAACAGTGCCCATATTCTCCTGAAAAAAAGACAGATGGAATTGTAGTGGTCATTAACAACAATTATCTAAGGGCATGTTGTTGATAGGTGTGCACTTTTATTTGTACATCCAAACTGAAACATGTTGCCTTGTTGGTTGTATAATAGATAACATAGGTGACGCTGCTGAACTGCACGGTGAAATTATCCTCTAGCACCATCTGGTGGCGCAAAGGTGAACGACAGTGGCCCTGCAGGCCAAACGAAAGCAAGTGATCCAGACATGCTGAAGTCAGAGAAAATTTGGGATATTCCCTTCTTTTGATCCTGGAGAATGAAAGCTGAAGATCGGATAAGTGTCTTGAAAGTGTCTTTTGGCAAGCGTTGGCTACAGAGAGCACGAGAAAGCAGAGAGCAATTTGGGAAAAATAAAGTTACGTCCAGTAAAAAGTAAGCAAAAAAAAGAATCAGATAATATGGATAACACAAGAATTAACATGTTTCTTAGCCTGATAGCTACTAGTATCCCAATTGGGGGAAAAAGCATGATGTGTTCCAGTAAAAACCTTTTACGCAGAAGCAGGAAATTTAAGCAGAAGTACAGTCAACTTTAATTAATTTGAGGGGAAGTTGTTATTTACTGGATGTACGTCCTCAGTTTCACAAAGAGATGGACAGAGCGGTGAGAGTTAAACATCCACACATACCGGATACTGTATTTTCCTATAAGTGCGGGCTCCTTCGAGGAGATGGTTGCAAGGCTCACATGTCATCTCTCCTGAGAATCCATACAGTTAAAATTAACAGTGTGACAAAATGCTACACAAACAAAATGATGTCACGGTGAGTGCACATTTAAATGCTAAGAAAAAGAGAGAAAGAGGGCGCGCTCGCAGGAACACATGGCACTAACCTGATGGTTGCTTTGTCGCTGACAACTTAGCTTCAAGTTCAGAAATCAGCTGCTGCTGGTCTTCAATCTGCTTTTGAAGTTCTTGAGTGTATTGCTCATAATATTCAGTCTGTAAACAGATGGTTTCTGTTACTTTCCTGGAACCAGAATGTCCACCCGCTCACACACATACATGCACGCACAGGAGCTGACACACTTTGAAGAAGCTTCTAATTCAAAAAGCTGACAATGCAAGCTGCTCTTTTGACGTATCATTTGTACAACGCCGGCGATGGCTGCTTCATTTCGCACACGTTCGCCTCTCCCCGCATTATTATCATCATTACCATTTTCTGCAGCTCCTTTTTGGCATTGTCCTTTTCGATGGAGACCTGGCGATAAGCATCGAAGGCTTTGTTGAGCTGGTCTGCAATGTTCCTTTCCATGCCTTGTGCTCCACGATCATCACTGACACAGCAGACATGAGCCCTTTGGGTGAAATAAAGTATTTTACCACATAAAAGTAACTCCCTCCAAAGAAAAGCTTGTCCTTAGAGATACTTTCAAGACCCATTTTGACCACAATTTGTGCTTGTTTTAACTTGCCACTTAAAAATAACTGCAATAAGTCTTCAAAATACAAATTGAAATATAAGAAAAAGCTCTATTTATTATATGTACTGGCTTCAATGAACATTTGCAGGTTTATGTGGGATTTTAAGCTCTAAAATATAATTAAAATGCTTCTGGTTCTGTGAGAAAAGCAGAAAAGTGATGACGACTAATTTATGCCACTCCATGTCTGTGTAATAAACCGACAAAGACGGCTGTAACCCCCCTGTCTTGTTAAACAACCGAGCAGTTAAGATACAAGTGCAAATTCATACTTACTGTTGTAAAAGAGAACACCAAAGTGCTGAGAAGACGCAAACGAGACAGACTGAGGCAGAGTTACTAAGAAGTTGTCATGAATTATTGAGCGATTTGCATAGTAAATGTCACAGTTACACAATAGCTGTCAGTTAGTCCGCAGACGCGCAGGACTCGACTGGCGTTTGGTAGCTCGGGGCTGCCGCTGAACTTACAACAGGGCTGCGTGGTAAAAGTGTCACTAACCAAAAAAAAAAAAAAAAAAAAAAAAAAGTTCTCCATACAGTTCCGAGTACGGTCTCTTTTTCTAACCAACTGCTCGGCTTCGGATCCCCTGAGCCGGTAACCGGAGCCGCTCGGAGCCGTTCCCCTCACCAGCGTCCGCTTACCTTCATTCCAGTCACTGTTTTTAAAAAGTCGGACTTGTTGTTTTGACACCGCCGCAGCCTAGTCGCTCCGATCCCCAGATGCGAAGTCGCGAAGCGCCGGGGAGAGGATATGGCAGCGTTTGTTTTACGCAGACCAGCGGAGTCGGGGAAGTTCCCCCGGGGAATCCCCCTGCTCTGTGGACTTCCGCCTTCGACCGCGACGGGCCAATCGGCGCGCGGCTCGGAGGAGCGCGGCCTCGCTGGCTGCTCGAGGGTTCTTCCAGCCTACGCGTCTACAAGAAACCCACAGTGCTGCATCTGAAAACTCCCATCGACTTGTGCTGTGCTAGTTTTACTTTCAAAAGCTTTTTGTGTCGTATACCAATAAGGTTTCATGCAAATAAAGCTGCATATTAGCAGTTTTATGTGGGCAAGTTATTTGCAGCGATGACTCCCGGTAAGTGGGATGTCATATTTTAAGTTGACAGGAGAGTTTGGAAGAAAGCAATGCATGTGTGCAACACTTTAGACTGCACCGGGTAATGCAAAACAGTGAACACCAGAGAGCTGGCCTCATGCAAGACATCGAAAACATCTTAAATGAAAAGAAAACTGCTTCACCGATAGTCAGACATGCCACAGCAAACATCAGTGTATCATCTATGGCCTTCTGCCCTGTCCTGACCTTTCTGTCCTACTGCTTCTGTCGTCGTGTCATCACAACATATGGTTATATGTTTGCATGTTTTTTTTAAACGAATTGTTTATTCTGTTCTATTTTGTATCTGCTCGCTGCAGTTATCAGGCCTTTGTGTATATGTTTATCATCTCATTGTTGGTCCATGTCTGATATTTCATCATGTTTTTGTTGTTGTTGTTTTGTTTTTGTTCCTGTTCAGGCTCTGTGGAAGGAAAATATACTTTTGGATAACTAAAGAAACATTAAAAATGCACAATAAGTGTATAAATAGCGATACATATATACACTTGCAGATGAGCATACATAGTATAAAGCATGTGCACGGTCATTTATACACACGGATTTAAACTCACTCACGTAAAACTCTTGTTATAAATAAGCCAAAATTCAAACATATATTTCTTTTGTCAAGTCTTTGTGCAGTATTATTCTGGCAGAAGCCTGGTTGTTAATTTAAAAAATGACTTTAAATCCAAACTTTGGGCTTGAAAGTGAATTCAGTCAGGTGTGGTGAACATTATGAATATGCATGTGTAATTTAAAAAAAAACTATATTTATAAATGAGCGTGCAAAAGGTGAGGCCAAAGCTCTGCCGGCATTAACTTCCATCCTGTTCCCACACGACTAATGTCGCTCTCACATCTAATGCAAACATCTACGTTAAACACGGAAGCATGCTGCATAATGATTTCACTTTATCACTCCGATCTGTGTCTGGCGTGTCACATCTGGCCTTGTCTGCTACAGCCATGACTGAGGTTGGTCCAAGCTCCAGTCCTCGCTGCGTATACTCCAACCAGTAGATGGCAGCTGAGAGTGGCTTTTCGAGGTCGAGTGTTTTACTAACCTCTTACGGTGGATTCTCAGTGTGTATCACAAACTCATGCATCACGGTTGGTACGTGAGTATGCGGTACACGATCAACTACTTTTCACAGTTTTTGCTTTAAACGTATAGATGAGTGTCTTTAACCAACACAGCTGTGGCATCATTGAGACCAACATGTTTAGTTTCTTTAGACTCAGCCTATAACTGTGATCACTTTCGGTGTGCATTAGTTTAAACCTTCACGTGACCCGTCCATCTCGGTGGGGGTTTCAGCGATTGGGCTCTTCCAGAGGTCACATCCCTGAGTCCCCGCTACAGAGGTTGTCATCTCTGACCCCGGCTGGCATTCCAACCTCAACCTCTGCTCCTGCCGAGAATGACTTGCAGACCCAGACCACCACAAGCAATCTTAATTCATACCTTTCAAGGGTTTCACATGCCCTTTTTTTTTTTCCTGGGTTGCTTTGAACTCTTTACACTCTGGCATTGCTTAACCCTTGTGGTTCTGCTAAAGAAAGATGTCACTCAGATTGTGGTATACTGATGATGCACCGCTGAGCACTGAGTGGTGCATATGAGTGATTTCAGTGACCACACAATCATTCACCTCATAACCATTTTTGCTGTCTGTACAGTTCACAATTCCCCCTTTGTTAATACTTCCTTAGGAGGAAATTCTATTACTCAGTTGGCTGCACAGCACATTATGTGTTACATAAAAAAAAAATTTTTTAAATCAGAAACTGAGATTTAAAGTGTAATCGTTATCTGTGATGGACTCGTAAATAGGGCGCATCCCACCTCTCGCTCGATCACACCTGGGTTTGAGTCTGCTCCTGCCCATCATCGCCAGCCAGTTGAAGTGGCCTAAAGAAAATGAAGGAATAAACACAAACTGGGATAAATAGCGCAGACATGAAAAGTTAAATGTATGAATACTTGACAGTTTTATTTGACACTCCACTCTATTTGATTTCTCTCTGTTTCCTCAAACTTACACAGCGAATCCATTTTGTTCACTCGCCATTGCGTGCCTTCGCAAACATGCATTACTGTTATCTAATCACATGTCCTGAAAGACGTGACGTATCGGTTATCTTACGTTTCCATCAACCATGTGCATTTTCAGCAATGTGTGCCTGCACTTCATTGAGCCATATATACTGAAAAAAGGAGATTACACTCTTGTTTTGTGCTTGTGCTTGTATAAAACATAGAAAAAACGATAAATATGCTTGATCTACGCTTTGAAGTGAGCTAAAAGATGCTTTCCTGTTTAGAAAGGAGTCTCCTGAAGCTATTTATGTCTAATTCCTTGACCTCATCACTTAGAAAGGGCATCTTTGGTGCAGAGAGGCCTCATAAATCTACGCACAGATAATCTCTGGGGAGATGTGATGTTCTTATACAGCATCATCACAACATATGGATTTTTTTTCTATGCATCTTACACTCAGTTGAATATCATTTCATGATTCTCACGTGTCCACAGCCTCCACACTACCCATAACATTTTCCCCAAGCAGACTTATCCATTGTCCCTCGTTATCTCTCAGTGGTGAAATGGACACTGAGTTCGCTGTAATAGTTATATTTATATATATATTTATATATATCCTATTCTTGATGCACAACACACAGAGCACTGGGTCAGTGGTAAATCGGGGCCCAGTGAAGTGTCCATCCATGTTTCCTCTGTGTCCAGCAAAATAAACAATCTGCTGTAGGTCTGCAGAAACTTGAGAGCTGATTGAGTGCAGAGCTGAGGACTCTGGCATGCAGGGAGGGAGGGAAGGCAGCAGGAAACACACAGATCATATTTCAGGAGCCCTGAAGGAAGTGAGAGTGAATGAAAAGAAAGCTGGCTCAGGAGAGACACACAACTCTACGGGAAAACACATTAACAATAGCACCAATAATGCCAAGCAAAAGAGGAGTGTGGTTTCTTCAAAAAAAGAGAAAATAAGGACGTCATGAGTGTATTGTTGCGCTTGTACCATTCATTCTTCTTCTATTATCAATGTATCAGGGGGTTCTTGCTGTTGGAAGGCAAAGATATGGGAATGAATATGTTGAAAATTACAGATTAGATTCAAGAAATCAGCGTATTTACATAGTCATTATAATCTAAAAGTTACCAGGACTTTATGATCGATTACTGCACCAGACCTTTGACTGACCAACCCAAAATATAAATGCACAAAATAATTTTGCTTCAGTATTTGTATTTTCAACACCAACATTTTTCAGAATAAACACAACAAAACATCAACTGCCAATAGTGACTTAACATAATTTTTTTCTGTCAAAAAATCATCAGTTTATCTGTGGACGGGCATTATCATGCACTTGTGACATCTGTCACATCTACATACATACATGCTTACATATATATATATATACATACATACATGAAATTTTGGTTGGTTACTATGACAACTTAATCCATCTCTTCTTAATAGCTCATGTTAATAAATGTAATGATTTTGTTTAACATAACACAATAAAGGTAATGTTGAAGGCAAGATCACCTGGGAGGCTACAACACCAGATTAATAGATGGGAATAAGCATGTGTTTAGGTTCATGTAAATTTCTCGCACAAAGAGCTAAACTGGGAATAAAAAAGTTACAAAGAGTCAGAGTTAAAAGAACCATATCTAAGAGAAGGAAAGGATATGTGAGGTTCAGAAGGGTTAGGAAAGTCCCTCGGATGTGATTGGCACTCTAGCTCAGTTATCTTACAATGAAAGCAGAGGAATAGCTGCCTTTTGGTCTTTTTGGTGCATCTTCCAGCAATCATTTGAAGCAGACTTAATAGAATAGGGCCATTCATTAACAGCGGCTCCGAAGTGTTTCTGGTTGAAGAAGAAGCGTCTGAAGATTTAACACAAATGTTGCCTCAAAGCCATCACAACATGTAACCTGAAGATGATCTCATCTTGTGATCTTTGTAAATTTGCACTCATCACATTCCAAATCAGCCCTGGGGCTTTCTTTTTTGTTTTTTAAATTAAACATTTATTCGTCAGGTCAATGATTTAACCCCTTAATTTTAAGAGACATTTTTGCTTCACCAACATCAACTGTTCTATGTTGTCGTGTTCTCTTTCAAGTTTCCACCAAGGCAAACTTTAATGGCCAAACTTAATTGTCAGGTGAACGCATTTACTGCTGTAGTGACAGTGTGGACAAAGGCATTATATTAAAGCTGAACAGCACTATACAATGTTTACAATAAAGTTTGGAGAGTTGCCCAGCAGCAAAATGTACACAATGAAACGGCCCAGCGGCACTGTTTTTCATGTTTGCGCCAAGCATGAAAGAGCTGCCTTTGTTCTATTCACCTCTTGTGGACCATTTGACCTCTTGTGGTCCATTTGCTAAATGAAGCCAAGCTCCACAATTAAACCTCTCGTGCTACTAACTTATGAAATCATAAAGCGTCCAGACATGTTTCACACAACGGCTTACAAGTGGAAATGGGAAATTTGAACAACACACATGAAGTGTAACAGAAAAATAAAAAGAATAAAGAACTGGACAAACACTTTTGAGACATCACCCATATGTTCCGACGTTTGGTTGTGAACCCCTGTTTTTTTGTTGTTTTTTTTCTACGGGGCACAGCAAGCTGGTTTCAGACTTTGCTTTGCTGGTGACATCTGACACCATGTAAGGAGAATTATTGTTAGTTGTCCTGGTCAGACCAAACATTGGTTATGTAAGATGTTTTTCTAATTGTTCGCTTATATCTGAGAAAAGTCTTGTTATTTCGTTAATTCCTGAGAAAAGTCTTGTTATTTCTTTTGTGTGCCTGAGAGTAGTTTTTGTTATTTTGTGAGTAGAGCTGGGAAAAGTCTGTAGTTTTGATAGCATGTTCTGAGAACGGTTCCTGGTTTACAAAACATGTTTTGTAAACCAGGATCTGTTCCCAAGAGCAGGGTCTGTCTGTGGGGTGGGGTTGGCCCCCCCATCTCACACACGGCCCTTGTACGAGAGAATATAGCGACGGAAAGTCTCTGTCTGGGTCAGAGTCAGCTGCGGGTCACGTACGGATGCCCAGCAAGGTTGGAAGCTGCTTTTACCGGGACTGTTTGGCTCTCCAGTCCGTGTGTCAACGGAACGCTTCTCCGATGGTTGTTTGGAGCTATGCTCTGCAGGGGGTGAACGACACTTTCATCCTAGCATCATAGTACATGAGAATAATGCATTTATGATAAACTGAAGTTTGTGTGAGTAATGCATTTTTGATAAACTGAAGTGACTGACTTTGGCTGTGCGCTGCGGGGGACACAGGTTGGTCCTACCATCACAGTAGATGTGGTTTATGTATATATGAAAACCAAAGTGATTGATCCTGCTAGAATCACAGTGAGTGTGATTTTGTGTGTGCGTGAAATGTAGTTAACCAAAGTGAGAGACACTTTGGTTAGTCAGTGTTCTTTTGTGTGTGAAAGTGTGTGAAATACCTGTATAATATTCTATATGCATGCTTCATTCATATAATCCAAGTTATATTCTTTGTGTGTGTTTTGCCAATATAACCAAATAGATTGCTTATGCTATGCTTTGCGTAAAATAAATATATATATATTGTTCATCACAGTCTGTGTGTGCTTTCTGTGTGCCTACCTCCGACGACCCTTAAGAAAATTTCACACAACATTTGGCGTCACGAACAGCGACTAACGGAGGATGTACACAGAAATCAGATTTAAGTGAAATAGTAAATATTTCACAACATTTGGCGTCACGAAATTAGAGACTCACGGAGGATGTACACAGAAATCAGATTTAAGTGAAATAGTAAATATTTCACAACATTTGGCGTCACGAACCTGGACCTTAGAGATTAATGTGCACAGAAAGAAATAGTACATACGCACATTTGGCGTCATTTACAGATTAACCGAGGATGTGCGCGGAAAAACATGTTTAGGTGACGTGGTAAATATGCACAACCTTTGGCGTCACGACCTAAGAGATTAATTAAGCACAACATTTGAACGAATTTAGAGATTAACGGAAGATATACACGTAAACTATGTTTAAGAAGAATTAGAAAAACAGTGATAGGCCGAAAGAGCCAGAAGGCTCCTTATTGCTGTGTTGCGTGGATGGAGAGACGTTGCTTTATGCCTGCCCATGGCAGGACTTGGTAACGGATCTCCAGCTGTGGTGTTGAAGTGCTGTCAGGCATTCACGTTGCGCCACAGGCTCCGATGGGGGGAGTACGGCGGCGGATGTGGGTGTGCGCTGAAGCACGGCGGAGAATGAGTGGACAGTATGACTGGTTAAAAACTGGGCAGAAGCAGCAGCTGACAGAAGCTCAAGCTGACTGTGCGTTAAAAACAGAGCTGAACCGTTTGTTACGATGTGGACATGACCGGCTGACGGCGTTGGCCGAGCGGTCTGTGACTCAGGTCTCCAAGATAAAGCGGAGACAGCGGCGTATAAGACCTCGCCATGCAGACGCGGCGCAGGTGCGGTCTTTTGTGGACAAATCCTTGATTTTGACATTATTGTGGTGGTCGACTGATCGCTCTATGAGCGAATTCAGAAGCATGATTGCTGATTTGGGTTCCCTTGGGGAATGGGATGTACAGAAGGGGTTAAAAGTACATTGTTTTCTGACATGACTCTAATGCTGCAAACGCTTAGACAAATGCGTTCCTCCTCCTCCTCTCCGTCCGCTTCCTGCTGAGGGCTCGGACGGACACCGGGGGGCCACGCCCTAAGCACCGCCCTCCAGCAGACAGGAAGGAGTCGAATTACTCTAGTGCTGAGGAGGAGTGAAACTAGTGAAGATAGTGACTCCTAAATCACAGACAGACAAAAAAGACAAAAATAAGGATCATAACCAGAGGTGCATCTATTCTGAACTGTTAGATTTACTGCTTAATTACTAGGATAAAGGCCGAGCACCGTAAATTCGGTCCCAAATTTGGTCTATTGATGATATACGACCCCATGTCTATGTAGATATCTATTGGAATAAATTAGTTCAGCAATTTAAAGGACCCTTAGTCTCCCTAACAGGGTTGGGAGGCGATGTTGTTGTTGGAAAAGCTACCGAGCTGACAAATGCTAACAAAAGAGTCAGGACTGAAAAGTGTTGGTCAGATCAGGCCAGGGGTGGAATGTAACGAAAATTATCTTGATTGTCCTGATCTGACCAAACATAGTTAGATTAGATTCAGTTATCATCCCTACAGTGAAAGAGTGGATTTTGGGAAGGGATGTTTTTGCAGGAATGACACTGTATCTGCAGCAAGGACCCGTGTCAAAATGCTATTTGAGAGAAAACTAATAATCTGTTGTCTTTGTGTTCCTAAGCATTAACTCTCTTTTAGGTATGTTCCCGTGGAGATTGCCGATCGGACGGACTGATGACGGCTCCTCGAGGTGGCGACATGTGCGTCAATCACAGCAACCGGTGTACTGGCAGTGCAGGCTCCTGGGCCCTACCCTCCGTGCTCTCGTTGCCCTGGGGTGGATCAGCAGCAAGCCCTCCTGTCAGGTGGCACCAACGCCAGCTGTCCAGATGACTACAGTGCGTCAACCATACATGGTGGGATGGCGCAATTCTACCCGGCCGAGGACGCAGGATAGCTTTACCTGCCCGAGAAATCGAATACAACATGTGGATTTGCAATGGAAAGTGTTGTTTCCAAAATTGCCTAACTGTCCCCAGCGATGCAGGAGAGCGTGGTATGATACTTTGCTGGGGGGAGTGGGAACTGTGATGGGTCTGTCTAACACGATTGACGGAGCGGTGATTAGCGCTATGCTTTCGAACACTGTACAACAGACATCACTTGGAATACAACAGGTTGGACTGTGGATGCCCTCTGCTGTTTGGACACAACAAGAGGCTGCTCAAACACTCCTGCAAACCTTAACATGGGATACTGAGATGTGGAATCTAACTGTGGATGTTCTTACCAACAGGACAGAAGCTTTACATATGACTGTTTGTAATGTGCACATTGTTGATATGAAATTACAACATGAGCGTTTCATCAGAGCTGTTACTACCAACAATCCTATTGAATGGCGACGGATGGGGAACAATTCTGCAGATTGGTGGTTGGAGCTCCATCCTGAAAAGACTAAATGTAATGAGTCAATGTGTATGGGACATTCCTTACAACTGAATGTCATGAAACTTTTGATTGTGTGTAAGTGTTATGTGTTACCTGTAATCACTGATACCGGATACTGGTTTTTGAAAACACGGGGTGATTGGTTCAGTCTCCAGACCAATCACACTTGTGATTTACAAATGTGTGACATCACTGATAAAGGGATGGCTTGTGTGACTAGAGATGCATATTAAGAACCATGCTTAACCACGGTACAGGCAATGTGTGAATGGTAGAACCACCGCGAGACATGCTATGGCAGACAGGACCCCATACTCTCTGTGTAGCAACACTGTATAGCCATCCGTTATTGCCTGGGACGCCCTATACTGGATGCCTCCATGGAGTTCACGTGTGGCACCGGAATAACGAGACCTATTACTTGACTAATTACAGATCTGACCACCGACTTAGTCAGGTGCAATGGAGTATTCTTCATATGCCCTGGCGTGTTTCCCTGGATCGGTTTAGAGGCGCACTGAATCGATCCACGGAACTAAATGTAATTGTACAATCTCATAGGTCCAACGTTTCCAGACTGCTCGTGTCCACCGTTGTGGCTCATGGAAGGGTGTTGCATGCCGCCAAGATGATACAACAAGATTCAGCTTATCATTGGTGGGATATCTTCTCGGGAATGTCTGTGTCAGCACGGACATCTTTTGTGCCTCCTTTATTGGTTTTAATAAGTATTGTTATCTTGCTCACGCTATGCAATGTATTAACTTGTTTTTATGTTAGACGGGTGAAACGAGACTTAACCCGTACTCTCTATAATGCTGCTTTAACATGAAAAATCACGCTATATGTAAGAGACGGGTGGTTTGGCCTAGAACACTTTGAAATAACCATAAATCCGAGTGTACCAGGACACCATTGGCATTATATGTATTGGGTAAGTGGAAATTACTTTTACAGGGTGCGGACCTTCCTAACTCGAATGGAACTCCTTAACCATGCAGTAACAACCACCGCCGAACATTACTGGGAGTTTGAACACCCTCGACATGGACGACAATGGTTTGTTTTGGATGCGTTTGGTCATAATGGTCACTATTTCCAGAACTGAAAGTGTTGGTCAGATCAGGCCAAGGGGTGGAATGTAACGAACAATTTTTTATTGTTGTTTTGTTGTCCTGATCTGACCAAACATGACTACATAAGTAAAACTTGGTTGATTGAATGTGTTGGTCTGACCAGGCCAAGGGGTGGAATGTAAGGAGAATTATTGTTAGTTGTCCTGGTCAGACCAAACATTGGTTATGTAAGATGTTTTTCTAATTGTTCGCTTATATCTGAGAAAAGTCTTGTTATTTCGTTAGTTCCTGAGAAAAGTCTTGTTATTTCTTTTGTGTGCCTGAGAGTAGTTTTTGTTATTTTGTGAGTAGAGCTGGGAAAAGTCTGTTGTTTTGATAGCATGTTCTGAGAACGGTTCCTGGTTTACAAAACATGTTTTGTAAACCAGGATCTGTTCCCAAGAGCAGGGTCTGTCTGTGGGGTGGGGTTGGCCCCCCCATCTCACACACGGCCCTTGTAGGAGAGAATATAGCGACGGAAAGTCTCTGTCCGGGTCAGAGTCAGCTGCGGGTCACGTACGGATGCCCAGCAAGGTTGGAAGCTGCTTTTACCGGGACTGTTTGGCTCTCCAGTCCGTGTGTCAATAGTAAGGATGGAATGCTTCTCCTATGGTTGTTTGGAGCTATGCTCTGCAGGGGGTGAACGACACTTTCATCCTAGCATCATAGTACATGAGAATAATGCATTTATGATAAACTGAAGTTTGTGTGAGTAATACATTTTTGATAACTGAAGTGACTGACTTTGGCTGTGCGCTGCGGGGGACACAGGTTGGTCCTAGCATCACAGTAGATGTGGTTTATGTATATATGAAAACCAAAGTAATTGATCCTGCTAGAATCACAGTGAGTGTGATTTTGTGTGTGCGTGAAATGTAGTTAACCAAAGTGAGAGACACTTTGGTTAGTCAGTGTTCTTTTGTGTGTGAAAGTGTGTGAAATACCTGTATAATATTCTATATGCATGCTTCATTCATATAATCCAAGTTATATTCTTTGTGTGTGTTTTGCCAATATAACCAAATAGATTGCTTATGCTATGCTTTGCGTAAAATAAATATATATATATTGTTCATCACAGTCTGTGTGTGCTTTCTGTGTGCCTACCTCCGACGACCCTTAAGAAAATTTCACACAACACACCATGAGTGCCTGAACTGAAACAAAAACCAGCCAAACTGCCAAAGACAAAAAAAACAAAAAAACAGACAAGCCCCAAATTAGCAATGAATATTGGCTTTCATGTAACATATACTGTAAACTGTGATTATTCAATGAGGTACAATCTCTTCCACAAAGTTTACAGATTTTAAAAAATGGATGCTGCCCCACAATAAAAGGCCAAAAGAGTCATGTGCATGAGGCAAAGTTTTAGAAACTAACAGGAAAAATAAAACATTAATTTATATTGCATAATCCAAATTAATAAATTGCCATGATTTTCCAAAATGAGTTAATTTTGGAGATTTTGGAGAGATTTTTGGTAAACATGAATATGTGTATTTCAGTGTTAGTATGTGTGTTGTGTGCTCCACATGACTTTAAAGATTTGTTCTGTGTCATGGTAATGGTTTTGAGTTATCTGAGTCTTTTTATTTTCTAAATATCAGCCTTAGTTTGCTTATGCTATTTTGTTGTTTTTGACTCCTGTTTCGTGTTTAGTTTTATTTCAATTCAATTCAATTCAATTCAATTTTATTTATATAGCGTCTATTACAACACAAGTTGTCTCTAGGCGCTTTCCAGAGACCCAGAACATGACCCCCGAGCAATTATTACATAAACAGCGGCAGGTAAAAACTCCCCTAGTGGAAGAAAAACCGTAATTTCCTGTTGTAGATTGAAAGGGTATGACTTTTGTATCATCAGTCTATATATTGCCTTTTTCCTAGTAGTCCACTTTTGCTGGTTTATTACAAAGAAGCAACAAAGTCACTTCAAACATTTCAGTGGAAAATCAGTTCAACCATGATGCCTTTCCTAGTCATCACAAATCGTTTATCCTACTCATCATAGTGACTAATCTGTTTGTGGTGAGGAGTAGACATGAATCATAACTTGGGCTACTGGAAGTAAACCAGATTAGTGGGGTATTAATCTCCACACCAACACCCCAATACTCCTCATGTTACGCCAGCTTCCCATCACTTCAAGAATAAATTACAAGGTCGCGCTCATCACATACCAATGCATCCATGGAACTGCCCCACCATACTTAACAGAACTCCTCAGTCAGCAAATGTCAACCCAGTCCACACGGTCTTTATACCAGAACCACCTTCACCTTCATTCCCAAAACCAAGCTCCATGTAAGATGGGGAAATCTGTGCTGCTGCGCTGCGTCCGTGGAATTCCCTTCCCAGCTACCTCAGGACCCCTCAGAAAGTGGCTTTTTTAAAAAAAAAAAAAAAAGCACTTAAAGACTTTTCTTTTTAAAGAGGCTTTTAATCTTTCTTAATTCCCAGGAGTCCTTAAAGATTCCTTTTTAAGATTTTAAGCATCTACACTGTGTATTATTTCTTTTATTTAGTCTTATTTATGTGGCACTTTGAGATTTATTTTAATGAAAAGTGCATTACAAATTATTATTATTATAATCACCATCATCCAAAAAATAATTTACCCAGGATGTGCTCCAGTTCCTGCTTATATATATAATCCTTCCAAATAAAGAAGATAACAACCAGTCCATCAGTTAACTTATAAACTAGATATAAAAAGTCTTAAGGTAAACAGGTGAAACCATGAAGAAGCAGCTCAACAAGGGTTAGTCTAGATAAACCTCCATTCAAGCAGGAGGATGCACAGCTGTTGCCTACCTTCCTGGAGATGATAAAACCTTTTTGACTGCTCCAGTGCCACTTCCCAGGATTCTTCAACACATGAGGATGTGAGGATGACTGTTGCTTGACCATTCAAACAATGAAGCTGTGAGACTGCAGTTGCTGCACCTTTTTCTCATAACAATTGTTTGCTGGCAGAGATCATTTCTACAAGTTCAGGGATGAGTGAAAAGAAGCAGAAAAGAAGCACTAAATATTAAAAAAATAACCTAACTCAATTGTTTCCCTTGGAAATACCCAATCTGTGCATATGAGTATAAGCCTGTGCTTATGTGTGGGGAGTTGATGTCATGGTTGTCTTGTATTCTTTGCTCTTATGCGTGTTGGGGCGTGTTTGGGTGATAATACATGCGCAACATGAACCTATAATGTGATGTCTGGAGCTCTCCTTCAGGGAAAGAAAAGGCACTTTACAAAAGTTTTTTGGGTTTTTTTCCATTGTTATCTGATATTAAAACACATGATACAGGCAACAATGGAGAGACTATTTTGATACCACTAATGCGAGTATTGGAGATAACCTTTCCTTTCACTGTTTTATAAAAGGTTGTTCGCTTGCCTCTCTGTCTACTCTGACCTGCTCACCCCCAGCATCCTGAGCAGAGTGCTGAATCAGACCTCACTCCCTTTCCTGTAATGCTGATCCACTGACTTCTGTTGGCCTGGTGAACTTCTCGTTTTAATTTTAATTTTAATTTTAATTTTAATTTTAATTTTAATTTTAATTTTAATTTTAATTTTAATTTTAATTTTAATTTTAATTTTAATTTTAATTTTAATTTTAATTTTAATTTTAATTTTAATTTTTAATTTTTAATTTTTTAATTTTTTAATCTTTTAAGTTTTTAATTTTTATTTTTATTTTTATTTTTATTTTTATTTTTATTTTTATTTTTATTTTTATTTTTATTTTTATTTTTATTTTTATTTTTATTTTTATTTTTATTTTTATTTTTATTTTTATTTTTATTTTTATTTTTATTCTGTTACATGGAAACAGACTTAAAACATTAAATCTGTAGTATATTTTGTTTAATTATGTTTTATAATAGAGCCAGAACAAAACATTTCTCTGCTCATGTTCTCTCAAGTTAATACACATATGTAGTTTGGCGAGATAGTGAAAGGGAATGCCATGAATAGCTCATTAAAAAACATGACATCTATTACCAAAGTTTAAGCAGTATTAAAACAGGTTTACTAATCAGAAGCTGTCAGTGGTGCTTAGTTGCTTTTGGCTTATAGCCTTATGACTTGATGCAATAAAGACACACTAGCACATGTTCTAACAAAATTCACATTGAAAGCCATCTCTCGCTGCAGTTTTCTTCTCTACTACAAATCCTTCTCGATAAAGGGTCATGAACAAGCAGGGCAATATTTTCGTCTGGAGAAGTTTCTGTTTCCAGGTGTTTTGCAGTATACACCACTAACTCTGTCTCTACCCAAATACTGACCAGTTCTGATTCAACAACGATATATAAATAAACTTCTTAAAAAAAATGGATGGGATGCATTGGGATGCTGGGATGCTGCATAAATAATAAACAAAAACAGAATGCAATGACTTGCCAATCTCATAAACTCATATTTTATTCACAACAAAACATTAACAACATCTCAGATGTTGACACTGACATATTCTGCCATTGTTCTAAAACATTAGTGCATTTTTAATTTGAAAGCTGCAACAAATCTTGCAGATTACAGCTTTATCATGCAAAGAAGAAGCCCTATGTGAACATAATCCAGAAACACCACTGTCTTCTGTGGACCAAAGCTCATTTTAAATAAAACAGCGGTTAAAACTGTTCTGTAGACAGATTAATCAAAAATTTGAATTTATATTTGGAAACCATGGATGCAGTGTTCTGTGGAGTACAGAGGAGAGGGGCCATCCACCTTGTTACCAGTGCTCAATTCAAAAGCCTGCATCTCTGATGGTGTAGGGTTGCATTAGTGTCCATAACGTGGACAGCTAATACATCTGTCATCATTTGGCAAATTATGAAACAAACTAAATCTGGCAACGACGGTCCAAGGCTGTTGAGCAGCTAGAATCCTCCATCAGACAAGAATGGGACAACATTCCTCTCCTAAAACTCCAGCAACTGGTCTCCTCACTCCCCAAGGCATTTACATGCAGCTGATAAAAGAAGAAGGGATGCTACCTAGTGGTAAACATCACTCTGTTCCAACTTTGTTGAGCTGTATTGCTGCCATCAAATTCAAAATGAGCAAATTTTTTTCTATTACATGGCAAATTGTCTGTTTCAACATCTGATGCTTTGTTTATGTTCTATTGGGGCGGAAATGCAAATGATTACATTCCTTGTTGAAGGGAAGCGTACATAGTTTATTACAAGTATTCTGTCACGTCTAGGACCTCCTTGGGCACGGTGGAACGTTCGGTATGCGTCCTCTGACAAACAAACAACATCAGAGGTAGACGCGGCTTTTAGTCATTATCTGCTTTTCCTTAAAAGTACAGTGAAAATAGTCTCAACGTCCAGTATATCAGTTTAGTCTTTGCAAAAAGCATGTATGTTTAATGATTATTACTTTAGAGCTACAGAATGTGTAATGAATCCTGAAAATGTGCCTTGAAGACCCCCCCGCTGTTAAAGCGACAACGGAATGGTTTGTTCCAGGGTAGCAGCGTCAGCCCGCTCAGGCAGCGGAGGCTGCTAATCAATGAAGCCGTCAGTCGGAGACCGAGACCAGGCTACAAAAGCCAAGTTTGGCCGCCGATGCGGAGGTTTCTGACACCGGACACTCGATAACAAGGACATGTACTCGGCAACTATGCACACAAACCGATAGTGGACTAAGGAGAGTACTTCTGAGAGCCGGTTTTCGACTTGTGCGCGGAGTTGGATGTATCTCGTGAGATTTTCTTTCTTTTTTTTTTTTGTCTTTACTTAAACGTAAAACAGCCCTCCCCGCGTCGAGCTGAGGATGATTTTTGCTAATACTGGAAACCCGTTAAGAGCTCCGTATCGCAAACAGGTAAAGACATAAATGTTGACCTCGGGCCAGACTTTAAGGTGTCCAATAAGACGACCTTGGTCCTGGCGACGTCCTCGCCAGGACCTCGATGTCAGTGTTCGGGTACGTTTGTCAGCCAGAAGTCGAAGCGTCATGTTGTTGTTAATGAAGTGTGGACTTGGACTCCCTGGTGCTGTGATCCGGGTCCGGCTGCGGGTTACGAGTCCCAAACACAATGTAAAGCAAAAAAAATAAATATAAATAAAAATAAAGAGAGAGAGATGACATCGCCTTCTCTATTGCCATACAAAATTGGTACTTTGCATTCTTAAGTAAAAATTACTAATATAATTACCAACACCTAACCGAAACTCAACCAAACTAAAGGTTGCTCTTTTTAATGAGTGACTTTTCGTTTCATCAAAACTCACTTTCACTTTAATAAACCATTGATTACCTTGGAAGTATGCACACCATAAATGTAAATAAGCTCTTGTTTTGTTTTGTTTGTTTGTTTGTTTGTTTTTTGTTTTCTTGTTGTATTCCAGTTTTCTTTATTGCACATTATTTCACCATACAGGTGAGGTGTCCCCAGTAGTTAATTCACGTTGTCCTGATTCAGTGGAGCCTTTGAAAAGATCCAGTGTGAGTGTATTTACTCTGACCGACTCTCCCTCCTGCCCTGTGGCCCGGGCTTCATGGGCGAGGCCTGTTACTGGAAGCCCTCTGCATATTTCCGGTGAGGGCATGACGGGCTCTGCTGGTCTGGAGCTTCCTGATAAGATGCCACCCTCTCCCTTTCTCAGTCTCTCACAGTCCAGCATAGAAGCACTTGCGCAGTTGTATGAAAACGAAACTCCTCTGCACTTCCACAGAAAGGAACGTGGACAAAAAAGAAAGGGAGAGAGAGACTTTTCAATTCCTGAATCCAGGATTTGGAAACCCGTAGTTCTGTTTCATGTCTGGCTTGTGTTTGTGCACATGTTGTAAGCAGTTTATTTTGGACTGAGCTTGTCAGTCTTCTATGGGAAGTTCTATGGGTTGTTTTTTTTTTTTTTTGTCATGTTATTTTGTTTTGTGGTTTAACTGCAGATTGCAAAAGCATTTGTTATTGTCCTGACAGGACTATTGCAAAAATTACATATACAAAATGAAGTTTTTGGTTGTCAGTGTTTTTTTTTGTCACCACCCTTAGGGTTTAGTGTTATTTTTGCTTTATTTCCATTTACTAAGATGTGGAGATAACACTGGATTTCACATCTAAAACATAAGCTGAGAAGCTCCTCAGCTATGCATATTTTTCCATGTTATAGTTACTTATTCAGCCTCTGTTATTCAGGTATTAAATCCATTTACAAGCTGTAATTTCAGAATTGTCTTCTGATGGTTTTGGTGCCATCAAGCAATTAAGAATATTAACAAAAGCAATAGTCTCAGACCTGCTTCATTCTTGAGGCATTTTAGTCGGTTGACTCGTTGGTCACAGGAGAAGATCCCCCAGGCTGAAAGCCCGTCTTGGGTTACTCAATCCTGTCACCACTTCATGCTTGGGATTCCATCGGCTTCCTCTCAGCCACAGCGGATCCTCAGAGAGGGGGTTGGGGAAATATCAGTGTCCGATAGTAAGCAGGTTGACAGATTCTTGAAGGGAAACGTGATGCCAGATCAGGATATCTGGGGTTGTGAGCACAAAGTTGCTCGGCCACTGCCCCACATGATCTCAGCTGTTTAATATGCTGAGACGCGACACCAGAGAAGACGGGGAATGGCTTGTTTGACAGACTGATGCATCGTGACGTTAATGTGACACTGTTAGAGACACAGTCCTCCGTGGACTAATTGCGCCGACTGTGGAGGTGTAATGAAATTGAATGAATCACTGCCCAGCTTGTCATTATTCTTTTCTCTGGACAGAAGCCCACATGATATATCCGTGAAGATGTTCACTCATGTGCAGAAAAAAAAGCAAAGTTTTGACTTCAGATCTTGTCAAGATTTGGTCATTTTGGCTCAGTGCAGTAATACATTTTTGATTCCCACATGGTGTGCTGTGGTTTTTTTTAAATTTAAAGAAAAAAAATTTTTTAAGCAAACTGCTGTATCTGTTTCCTCTTCAGCCACCTGTTGCTCCATTGTCACACCCCATGGCTCCACCCAGTCCCAGCACCAACAACAGCAGTAACAGTAGCAGCGGAGGCTGGGAGCAACTCAGCAAAACAAACCTCTACATCCGAGGCCTGGCCCCTTCAACCACAGATCATGACCTGGTCAAGCTCTGTCAGCCGTGAGTACCGCGCTTCCTCTCGTTGTTTTCTGCTATTGATCTGCCATTGATTTTTTTTTTTTTTTTTTTTTCTCTCTACTGAGTCTACTTTCAATTTGTAAAATGTTGATAATACAAAGGAGCAAAAAGGTTCAATGTAGACTGTAAAATGTAATGCAGTGGTTTAATCAAACCTTTATATAACTTTATAAATGAATACTGACACAGATTAGCAGGGAATTATTGAACAAAAAGTATTTCAAAGGAAGGCAACCACAACAATAGACGGAGTGAAACACAAACTGACGACATACATCACAGAGGAAGAGAGATTTAACAGTTCGTGTGTAAAGTGAAAAAAGATTGTTGACGTTTTTATGTTCCCGATACTGAAATTAACCTGGGGAATCAAAAATGTTCATGTCACGGTGGTCTCATCAAAGGCCCCGTTTTCACCACTTCCTCTGTAACCCGTAGAGCAGGCGCGAGTTTTACTTTCTTAAGCATTCAGAAGTTCTAAAGATCTTGTTGTACAGACATGAAAGCGGACCCGGGCGACGACACGTTGGTGCACCGCATGTGTTAATGAATTACACTGTGGTGGCTCTGCAACACAACTGCAGGAGCAAACATGCCCCGGCCTCACGGTTTGGGATAAGAGTTCAGAAGACAGAAAGGTCACAAGTTCACGCTCTTTCCCCTGGTTTAGCATCTACTGTAATCCCCAGCTGACATGTCCTGCTGGTTCACTGCAGGGTACATCGTGGCTTCTCTCAATTAACAGTTTACTAAAGAAAGCCACTAGGTTTGCGTTGCATAACTTTTTTTTTTTTTTTTTTTTTTTCATTTTAGACTCTGAATTATAGATGAATTAACTTGTAAGATGTAAACCTGGCCTTAAATTAAAAAAGAAACCCCACTTTTATCCAGTTATTTTAGATTTAGGTGTCTTTAGGTGTACTTTGTTTGATCTTCACTCATTTGATGATGCTGCAAAACTTTAAATGCCAGTAAATGGATCTGCCCCCCCCCCCCCAAAAAAAACAAAAACAAAACAACTAATTATAACTGGGTAAGATAAGTTGGGGATTTTCAGTTGCTAACCTCAAGACTTTTTTTTTTTTTTTTTTTTTTTAAACATCTCCCACCGGAACAGGTCCTTTAAACGTTGAAACTTTTTTTTTTTTTTTTTTTTTTTTTTTCTGTTAGATGTTATCATTAGTGCTTTCCTGTGGCACGTATGCATCCTATAACTCTTCTGCTGAAACTGCGACCAGCTGTGTCTGAATGTTTACTTGACTTTGCATGTCTTTGATCACCCTGATAGTTCAGGGGCTTCACCAGGATGATGCCAAGGAGATCCACGGAGACGCTTTGTGTGATCCAGTTTGATGCAGTGGTTAAACTGGAGAAAAGGGGCTGTTTGAGATTAGTGTTTTGCACACATGTTGGGGGTTTTAGCACCACATGGAAACCGCTTCCTGTTTCTTATACTTTTGCAGTGATGTCATGGGTTGTTTCTCAACCCTCCTGCTGTGTCTTAAAACTGGCTGCTGCATAGCCCTGCTAACAATACTTTCTTACATTTTTTTAAATTTATTTTTGTTCCTCCCTTAGGTATGGGAAAATAGTATCAACAAAGGCCATCCTGGACAAGACTACGAATAAATGTAAAGGTGTGTGAAGTTCTGACTCTCTTTTATAACAAGTGTAAAACATGTTGGAGGTTCAGTAGGTCAGTGTCAAAGAGATGCGTTCCCTAAGTTTGTAGAAAAAAAAACAAACAAAAAGAAAAAGACACCCAGTTTGTGTATTCTAACTGAACTTCGAGTGATTCTGCAAATCTGTGGGTTAAGATGATGTATTCAAACCCAGCCAGGCCGCTGCCTACTGGCTCATCTTATTTTCATGCGGTTCCTGTTGTGTCACGTTGTACGTGCTCCCTGGGAAGAAGTGGCCAGCATTTCCTTTTCCTGCCGAGTGGCCTGCTTGGCCGAGGTCCAGTTCTACTTGACTGCCCACTTAAGTAAAGCAGGACCTGGTGACTTTTTTGCAGCAGTGATGGCATCAAGAGGTACAAACAGAAACCACAAAATCAGAGTATCTCGGCAAAAGGGGACTTTGTAAGGATCTCACAGAATTTTTAAATAGATTTCAAAGATATAGTATAGATTTGTGTAATCTTAACCATCTCATAATCCCCTATTTTATGGGAAAGCTGTTGTTTTCAAGGATTCTTAATAATAGCTAAGAAAAGTAGTGAACTAAATCCTGGCCAATATTATTTAAAGTTGTTAAATGTTAAAGTTTCTGACACACAAGCTTTTTTCCTAAAAGGACGTGCAATTGTGTCTCGTTTTGAAGGTTGCCAAGGGAAAGCCCCTGGTCACATGACTCATGTTTACAACATTGCATTTGAACAAACATCAGGATTTCTAGAGTAAAGGCCTTTTAGAAAGAACAAGAGCGAAATGGACGTTGTTGGCCACCATACACACAACTGCTCCTCTGCATAGAGACGAGCCAGGTGAGATGGCTCTGCCATCCGGCTTGAATGTCTCCTCTACACCTCACTGGTGAGGTTTTCCCTGTGCATCCCACTGGGAGAAGACCCCAGGTAAGACCCGGGACATGCTGGAGGGAGTATGTCTCTCAGCTGGCCTGGGAATGCCTTGGGAACCAAAAGGCATGATGGTTTGGGCTGGCTTTGCAGCTACAGAACCTGTGTACCTCGTAGTCATTAGGTGTGTTTCCATTAGCGAAGGTTCAGGGTAAACCAGTCAGACAGGAACCTGTGACTCGGCCGACTCCCTCCTTAGCCCCTTCAGCCGCCGTGTCTCTGTTGCGCCACACAAGAACCATTGACTGGACAAACCATAACAATAACAAAAAAACAATAGTGGTTGCTGTAATGCGCATTTTTTAGCTGTTTGTGGATGGCCAGCGGCATAAAGGGAGACGAAAAAAGGATGGAGCTACAAAAGAAAGGAGAAGGAAAAAAACCAGACAGGGACAGAAATGTTTCTTGCATTCTTGTTGCCTTTGCTATTGAGATTAAAAGAAAACCCCCCGCCGGACCGCTTCATTGTTAGTGGAGACATGCATCAACAATTCGGACCTAAAAACCTACCTGGGACCTCTGCTAATAGAAATGCACCTACTGTCTGACAGCTAAAATTGATTTAAAAAAAAAAGAGAAAATGATCAAGTTTTGGCCCAGTCGAAGTCCAGCCCTAAACCTGCTGAAAATGATGGGGTGGGGCCTTCAGCATAAATGAGCACCCTGAAACTTCTCTGAACTGATCCAGCGTTTATAAAGAGTGAGCCACACCACAGCAGTGTGAGAGACTGAAAGTCGAATCTGTTAATTGAGTATTAACGGTGCAAACGTTCATAGTAAATGCCGATCATTTTTTAACTCCCAAACAGTTTGTGCCAGACACATAGCCTGTATAGGTGCACCCTGTTGCGTACCCCCAGAACAAAGGGCTGATCTGAGCCACTGGTATCTGCGTCCTAAGCTCTTTTTAGTCTCCATTTCCCGACTTGCACACAAACGCATGCAAATCACTTTTCGATGCAAGAAATTAGACATGTAGAATTTCATGAAGAAGCATATACACACATTTGTACTACTTTTGTAACTGTAAATCCACCAGCCACAGAGGGACATCACAGAACACAGTACTTCTGCGGCTGTCTTTGTACTATTGTCAGTGATGGATGTGGAACGTTGTCCTGACGGTGCTGCTTGTCTCCTCAGGATACGGCTTTGTGGACTTTGACAGTCCTGCTGCAGCTCAGAAGGCTGTCGCTGGTCTGAAGACGGCTGGAGTCCAAGCTCAGATGGCAAAGGCAAGGATTCGTGACAGACTAATCCTGACATCAAATACATACAAGTCCCCCACTAACACCGCTGTCTTCCATCCGGCTGGGCGGGCAACTTAAAACCTAATCCTTGTAGTATTAAATAGCAGGATGGGAATCCTTTACTGCAGGGTGACCGCTCCGCAACAATTGGCCTGCAGACTTAACTGTGACTCACTGAGCTGAATCATGAAGGAAGAATGTGCCATGTGCACGTTGACATGTACTGCACGTCTAATGAACTGCATTTAGTTTTACTCATTTGCTTTGCACCGGATTTTAGTGATATATTTATTTACAGTTATCCCTTTTTTGAAACTTTAATCATTCAGTACTTTATCTCAGCTGACACGCCTCATTTTGCATGTTAATTAAGCACGTGTTTACCAGGGGTGACTTATTGACTGTGGGGTTACGGGAGGTTTGTTGGTTAGTTGAGGTCACAGAGGATGGATAATGCATCTAAATTCTTTTTGAAGAGGAGAAGCGAGGCCCAGCACTTGGGGTGGGTTAATACATAACACAGTTTTACAGCGGATGACTGGAAACCAGCCGCTTAATTCAAATTTGTGATCTGTGGCAGAACGGAAGCAGACGGCAGGTTAAGAGGTGCTCACTCTTATAGATGTAATGAAACCGTTAGTTTACCTCAACCCCAACTGAGCACTGAGGGAGGTGCTACGAGACTGAGAAACCAGTAATTCCTGATCACAAGGACCTCTGTCTGTCCTTTCATTTATACTGTTTAGATGATATTACAATGAATGAAATCTCAAATGCAATTTTCAGTTGTAGCCTCATGCTTCTCGACCCCTTGCCATGAGTGTGTTTCACAGATAGGCAGGCAGACAGACAGATGCATTATTGAATCTGCGAGTGAATTGTTTAGATCCACCATGTGGATAAATTTCTACAGTTTGTCTGGTTAGAGTAAGGGGCATCTTTTCTTTCCCTTCCAAAGAATCTTTGACCTCTTCCTCAACTATAATCCCCAGGGCAGAAAAAACAAAACAGTGGGAAAATTTTGGCAAGTTGCTGGTCTGGAGCACTCAGGTGCGTAATAACACAGTGCCAAGTGGGAAGGATGTAAGCAATGCCTTTAGAGAAGGAATTGTTATTGTTCATCAGTGTGCGAAGGATTGTAAAACCCTTTTAATAGAATTTGAAGTTGCACTTTCTACAGCAAGAACAATTATTTATTCTCACAGTGGTTGTCACAGCAAATTAACCCCAAGGGTAGAGCGTGCAGTTCTGGGAAATAAAGGGGGAAAAAAAAAGAGATACATGTCAGACTCTACGGGCTTTACTGACCATGTTAAATGTTCATGTCCATAACGGCACAATTTGAAGAAGTGTTGTTTGTTTGAAAAGGTTACCAGGATTTCCTCATTTGCCTGAAACAATCATAGAAGTATGACTGAAGTTCACAAAGCTGCGTTTGAACAAACCGCAAGATGTTTTGAGCAGCTTCCTTCGGACAGATGAGACCAAAGTGGAGTTATTTGGCCTTTGATTCAGATCCACGTTTGCTAAAGCCAAACACAGTGTTTCAGCAGAAAAGACCACCTCATACTGACTGTCAAACACAGTGGTGGAGGGATGATTATTTGGTATAAAGAGGAATTGATTCCAATTCCCCAAAGTATTCTGGAGGCAAATGTCAGGCTCTCTGTCTGACAGCTAATGCTTTGGGGGAATTTGTAATGTAAGAGGAAAATGGTCTGAGGCACATCAACAAATCCACATCAGGAAGGCAACAAATTAGTTGTCAAAGTTGACACATGGTTAACATAATTTCTGTTTAACACTTGCTTAAAACAGGAGAATTACTCAGATGTTGTTGGTTGTTGCTTGTTGGACCAAAATGTCCCTTTTCTTTCAGGACACGTTTTTGACATTTAGACATACTACAACAACATTTGTTTACAGCAAGAATTATTGTCTGCTCCTGGATCAGTGCAGCTCATTTTAATGGAAGATTAAAAAAAATAATTATCCGTGCAATGAATTGGACTTTATCATGGACTTTAATTAACTGTCAGCCCCACTAAAGTTCAGACCTCAAACCAAATCAAATGTTGTGGAAGGACCTTTTAGAGAACTGTTTATAAGCAAATGTCCAAAAAGGTCCAAGAAGTGAAGCAATGTCTTAAAGAAGAATGGACCAGAACTCCACCACAAACATGTGAGAGACTGACAGTCATATCAGAAATAACTATTTCAAGACAAATCAGCAAGTCACTGAATCATGGGGATATTTGTATTGGCCAAACAAAGTAATACCATTTGGTATTGCCTAAACAAGCAATGGCTCAGTGAAAAAGTTGTATATTGTTGTTCATTTGAGGTTGGCCCTAAGTTTAGGGATGTATTATTTT
Organism: Xenentodon cancila; assembly: GCA_014839995.1. Classification (NCBI taxonomy): domain Eukaryota; kingdom Metazoa; phylum Chordata; class Actinopteri; order Beloniformes; family Belonidae; genus Xenentodon; species Xenentodon cancila. Next base: position 7,874,087 of record CM026200.1, read on the forward strand.
ACACAAGCTGGTGGTTGGCCTCATTCTTAGGCATGGAGTGAGGAGCCCGGTTGTCCTGCAGGGGCTCAGAGTTCTTTTCCTCATTGACAAGACCCGGTTAAGATTATGGTCTAGATATCTGGTCCGGGTGCCTCCTGAATGCTTTAGAAAATGTCTTTCATAGGCATCCCATTGGAAGGAGGTCTTGGACTCACTAGAGAGAGATTTCACGTCTTGGCCGGTTAGGAACCATCTCGGCCTCCACCAAGTAGAGCTGTAAGAGGTGGTGTGGGGATCTCTGGTCAGCTATGACCCCGAGACCCAGTCATGGATGGATCTCTCTGTAAGTCCGGTTTTAGTGAAAGAATATAGTGTATGTGTAAGAAATGGGAGTGTCAGAGTTTGGGTCTTAACGCGAAGGCTGTTTGCTTTTCTTATGAAAACAAAAAGAAGTAAATAATTGTGTCTTGTTATGGCAACAGGAACTAGTTATGGGAAAGTTCCCACGTGGCGTTCAGTAAGGAGCACCAACTGTGCACTTCATTTTACCTCTCTTTGTCCACAATTACTCACTACTTACTGTAAACGGGCTTGACATATTGTACTGTTGGTCAAATGTTAATGCAGGTTTTATGTGTCATTTAGGAAATTCAAATTCATTAACACTGTACCATAGTGAACAGCCTGATCACGAACCTGACAAATATACACCATAAATCCTGGTGCCCTGGAAAAGAAAGCTTTCTTCAATAAAGGCAGGCATGAGACAAATATGAGAGTTGCTGTGCGAAAATGTGCTTTATTATGCCTTATTATTTATTTAATGGTTACAAAGGCATGTTTTATCCCTTTTCCTTTGTTCAGGCTGCCCAAGCACCCTTCAGTGGTCTTTCTCATTACTATTTCAGCAGCTAGTGGTGGGAAATGACCGGATGCCGGTTTCCCTCCTGCTTTCCTCGTGTTACTTCATTGAACTTCTCATGATGCATCAAGTCCGTACTGAAAAAGATAAAAGAAGTGGTTGACTCGCAGCATCAAATAACACAAAACAATAAACCCCACCCCCACTGAACCGTTAAAACATCGGCAGACAAATTTGTAATCATGTAGTTTATTTTAAAAAAGATGTTTTCTAAAAATGAAAAGGTTTAGCTGGATAAATCCTGAGTGCTGCCTCTTCCTTAAAGGTGTGGAAAAGTTGTGTGTCTGTGCACATGTATAAATGCGTAAAACCACTTTTTTGTCTAATTCCTCTGACTGAGCTCTTCTGCGACCTTTTCTGGTAAAATGTGGTAAAACTCTTCTGTTTTTGTTTGACTTTCCACAGTTGAACAGTGAACCCATACTGTCTAGAAACAACACGGCGCTCATGAATATTAATTATGGGAGGCTACACCACAGGGCCTCACAGTCGTGTCTTCTGTTTCTAATGATGCTGATTTAAAAAAAACTAATAAATAAAAAATCCACCCGGACATCAGCTGAAGAGCCCCTCAAGCCAGCATGGGAGCTTCCTGTCTTCCTGTAGTTAATACAGTGACCCAGTATTAACTACAGCCCTTAATAGTGACCACTCTTTGAAATAAACAGGACACGATGACCCCTACAAGAGAGCCCCTATATGAGAGGAATATTAAATGTGTTGCTATTTCTATAGTATAATTGCTATTTCTCAATTTCCTGTAACTTGGGCAGTGTAGAGAAGAGGAAGCTTAGTTGGAGAGACCTGTAGAGTTTGGAGGAGAGTCGTATTAGGTTCCTGTTAGAGGGTACGTACGATGTGCTGCCAGCCCCCCTCCGGGGACCCATCATGGTCATACGTCATTTTGACGTTCTGGTGGCGGTGGAGGTTGTCGTGTTGGTGGGCAGCTGGCATTAGGGGAGTGATTCGTGGACACCAGAGACGCCACTGTTTAGCCCTCTGGAGGCGTCGTGGGACTAACTAAGCGAAACACATGTCACATGTCACTTATTTGCTGCTCACAGGTATATCGTCAAGTTGTGCCAAGGCCCCGACTGAGAGCTAATCCTTTTTGGAGCACAAGATTCCACCAGGGATAAATTCTGTGGAATTCCCCTTCGCTCTCCTCCCATATGTTTTTCACATCACTAATACTAATCACAGGAATGTTTCAAGCGTGCTCTATTGTCTAATAACATTACCTCTGTCTGCAGCAACAAGAACAAGATCCTACAAACTTGTACATCTCCAACTTGCCTCTGTCCATGGATGAGCAGGAGCTGGAGAACATGTTGAAGCATTTTGGCCAAGTTATATCCACGCGCATCTTGAGGGACTCCAGCGGGGTCAGCAGAGGAGTGGGCTTTGCAAGGTTGGGATTTTGTTTCCTTTTTAATTTGTTTTAGGTTATGAGTGGAATTTCAACATCGAAAATGGGGTGGGGGGAGAGAATTATGAAACAATAAATACATTTTATTTATCTGAAGTTATGACCAGTGAGAAAATGTGTTATTGATTAAACTGCAATAGTGCCAACCATACCGATGAATTGAGATCAACTCTTCAATTGTACAGCAAATATCAATTATAAAGTGTCATTTTTAAATGGCTTATAAACCCTTTTAAAGTCCTATTACAGCAGTTAATAGCCCCTAAAGACCCAGCTGTGCTTCTCTGGATTGTACAATGTGAAACTCACATGTCCTGTTACTTTTAACCTTTCTCTTAAATTAAATCATATCTGTGCCCTCCAGTGGATGACTGTCATGTCTAGCTCTTCCGGGTCTTCTGTGCTTTGATAAGCCACATAACGATCAGTTCTCGATCAGTGTCGAGACGGGAGGCCACTTTTCCTGAGTCTGTCACTGGTTTCCTCCTGGTGAAGGGGAGCTTTTCCTTCCCACAGTCGCCTTGTGCTTGCTCAGGACGGGAAATTGTATAGAAGAAAAGTTTTGATGCAATCTGTTGGTTTCCTCAGCCAGGCAATTATTATTATTGTTATTTCTACTGGCTTGGTATTAATTTGACTAACTGGAAAGACCTGAACTGTATTCTGGAAGTGCCTTTAAATGTTATTTATTGTGATTTGCATAAAGCTGAATCTGATTTTAATATTAAGGTAATTCAGCTGTACATCTTTCAACCAGCTCTTAAAGAAAATTGATTATGATGCTTTTTTTTTTTTTTTAAATTTGTCAAAAACTTCTGAGTTTTTAATTAAACATTTGTGACATACTTTGGTCAAAATACCACTGAAATATACTACAAAACATGGCTTTTTCAAGCATTTATTTCTTTATTTAAGGGTTTGACTTGAGTCCAACCCTGAACCCTTTATTTTAACTTTATCATTAACAAGTGAGACGTAACTTTACATGTATAGGTAGATGGAAACTTGTTTGAACGAAAAGGGAAAAAAAAAATGTTTCAGAATGAATAGAGGAATTAATTATAGCAGTAACGCTGGTTTCCGCCAGTCGTACTTGTATAACCTGACATTTAACCGATACACCTGTCGGGCGAAGCGGGCGTGATGACGAGCGACGAAACAAAAGCACTTGTGCTTGACAGGAGTAGGAGTGTGTGTGTGTGTGTGTGTGTGTGTGTGTGTGTGTGTGTGTGTGTGTGTGTGTGTGTGTGTGTGTGTGTGTGTGTGTGTGTGTGTGTGTGTGTGTGTGTGTGTGTGTGTGTGTGTGTGTGTGTGTGTGTGTGTGTGTGTGTGTGTGTGTGTGTGTGTGTGTGTGTGGCCAAAGTAACACAGGCAATGCTAGTGCCCTCTGCATTTGCACGACATGGTCGTGATGAAAATCAATTTCAAGAATTTTACCAAAAAGATTAAAAAAAAAAAAAAAAAAAAAAAGCAGCTTTTAGAGAACCACCTTTGTTCCACTCTTTTAATGCTCTGTTTGTGTTTACGACTGCAGGATGGAGTCAACTGAAAAATGTGATGCAGTCATTTCTCACTTCAATGGAAAGTTCATTAAAACATCTGTAGGTGTTCCAGGTAGGAACGTACAATGTATAACAGTTTTATTAGGGCAAGCTGCAGAAATGCTCTGTATTATATTATGATGTGGCTGCAGTGCAATCAAAAACATATGTGCATGTCTGCTGCGTTCATTTTTGTGCAGTCAGCCTAAAGTGGCAAAGCAGCAGAGAAAAGAGAGAGAAAGTGGCTCTGCTGGCCTCCACTCCCTGTCTAAGCTTTTTAATTGGATTATTAAACTGAAATAGTCTCTACTGGCTTTGCCTCCTTTAGGATGGGGGAGGGGATCACAGCACCACATCTGCCAAACGTGTGTCTGTTCCCAGGCTGGTTAATAAACGTGCACGCCCAGACGTCATGGGTTAAATGAGTGAACGGAAAGCGGTGACAAGAGAACAATGTTTGTGTTGCAGGCTCACCCGTTTCTCTCTTCTCAGTGCCGTCTGAACCCCTGTTGTGCAAGTTTGCTGATGGTGGGCAGAAAAAGAGGCAAAGTCAAAATAAATTTGGCCAGAATGGCCGCGCCTGGACGAGAGACGGCGACTCCAGACTGGTGAGTAGTGGTCAGGGTGGGGTCGGTGGGCCTGAGCTGTGCTTAACGGGAACAAACGTCTAGTCTACAAACAAATTATGATCAAATATTACAGGCTTCTTGCTGGAGAGTTCCTTTGAGTGTAAATGTATTTTTGTGTGCAAAGTGCAAAACTTTTATCTAAAAAAGGGGCTCCTCTATGTACATTAAAGTGGACTGTTTACGTGCAGGCAGCCTATGAGCCCACACAAATGTGAGCTTCCAGTACTAAAATCTTGCCACTCGCCTACAGGTTCTGCATATTTATGTGCAAATATCTGATATCTGAGATTAACCACAGGCTCACAGACCATAAGGTTTGTGTTCATCTCATGGAGAAAGCATTTGCTTCTACTGTCTCTGTTCCTGGCAGGTTATATTACATGTACAGATAATGATGTTTGCTCAAATTTCCCTTTATGAGCTCAGTGTAACTCTTTTTGTTTTCTCGGTTGAAGCTGACCTGGTAGATAGTCTTATGGAAACATCTCTGCAGCCTCAATGACTAAATATGCAAGCTGATGTCACCACAAATGTCAGCCAGTTCTGACGTTGGAGGGACTGTTGACTCACAATATAGAAGATTTTCTGCTGTTTGAAGCTGCAGGCTCCAGTTGAGAGGGTTAACTTGTGACTTCTTTGCCACCCCTCCCCAGGCTGGAATGACGCTCACATACGATCCCAGTACAGCTGCTATGCAAAATGGGTAAACTGGATTAACAGAAACAGTGGCGCTGTTGTGATCATTGCACATCATGTACATCAAACTCGACCTTGTGTGAACGTTTGTTTATTTCTGTCCACAGATTTTTTCCACCGCCATACAGTATTTCAAGCAGGATGATCACTCAAACGCCCATGTCCCCTTACATGTCTCCACTTTCAACCTATCAGGTGTGGTTACTTCTCTTTAATGAAGATTGTGCAGAACCAATACTTGCAGTTCTTGCAGGAAATGCATAATTTATCTTTACGAGTCATTTATTTATTCGAGCCTCAGAGGCCTCTTTGGAGGATTTCAGAGATGTGAGTTAAGTGTGAAACAAGAGAGTCCTTTTTGTGCTTCTCTGTTGTGCAGATCAGTTTGTGATCCCTAGAAATACCATCTGCACAGTGAGCTTTGCATTTACACCGCGTGTTTGTCAATGTTCCAGGTGCAGAACCCTTCCTGGGTGCCTCATCAGCCCTACATCTTGTCACACCCAGTAAGACTGCCATCTCTGAATGTACCGAAGATCGCTGTCTTTATCGCATTTCCCTCTGTGGTTTATGAAGAACTAACATACTGCTCTTAAGAAAATCAAAAATAAAAACAGTATGGGAGAGTCATAGTTACACATGAGGTTATATTGAAGTATTAAAGCATCTGCTGGAATTCGAATGCATCTCGTTTCAAGATGTTTTGCAGAGCTGTGCATTTTATTTATTTGTGACTCATGTTAGATATCTTATAACAGATGGATATACATTTGGGGAGGGTTTTTTTTTTTTTTCTGGAAATGAACCAGCAGATAAGGTTTCCTTTTTGTATATTTGCCACTTAACTCTTGAAGTCACAGATTTGTGTTGGTAAAACACCAGCTGCGTGCATCCCTCTCACCTGCCGTCTCCGTTTTTGCAGGGTGCGGTGATATCGCCCTCTATGGACCCATCTGTGTCACTGCAGGCCTCCTCCATTATGACTCCTCTGGCTCAGCAGATGGGCCACCTCTCTCTAAGTGGTGCAGGAACGGTGAGAACAACCCATCATGTGAATTAAAATAGTAAACTCACGTGATAATGAGATCTTAAAAGAAAGAAGTCTTCCTTTGAACTGTGAAACTTTTACTGCATTTTTTTTTTTTTTTTTTTTGCAGTTCATGGCTGCCAACACAGCTATACAAGGGGCGTACATCCCGCAGTACGCACACGTGCAGACGACGCCTGTTCCCGTGGAGGTGAGTGCAGATGCAGCTGCGCAGCCTCACGTATGTAAAACTTTCTCTTCAAATTAAAACTAAAGCTTGCTTCCAGGAGGAGGACTGTGTGCAGACTTACATTATCTCGTTCTGTTTTGCAGGAAAGTGGTCCACAGTCACAAGTGGACTCTTCTGGCAGTCATTCTCCGTACTCCTACCAACAGAACAAGTAGCTCTGAGGGAACATGTGGACAGCTGCTGAAAACGGCCTCGTCTGGTCTGTGAATCCGGTGGACGCTGAGGAACTTTCTGTATTTTGCGCAGGTTTTGCAAAGGTTTGAGTGAGATTATTTTGGCATCATTTTCAGAGTTTATCTGAATACATCAAATGATTCATACTTATTTAAAAAAAAAAAAAATAAAAAGTTTTATTTTCTTACTAGAAAATGTTTATTTTTTACTAGATTTTGCCACAGAATACAAGAAAGAATCATGTGACTAGTGTGCAAAGTTCATGGTAGTAAATATGTCCCCTTTTTAACTCTTTTCTTAATTTTCTTTCTCTCTTTTTTTTTTTTTCTTTCTTTGCCATAAACTTTGAAAACGTGTTGTGCTTGCTGTGTTAGTGTTGCTACGTGTTGTTGTTTTCCTGTAAAGGGATTTTACTTAATGATCTTGCTGCCTGAGTAAAATTTGCCTTAATAATTTTTTGATAAAGTCGACCAGCACAGAAACACAACAGATCAGAGACAGATCAGAAATGTGACTTCAAAAAATAAAAATAAGTTTAAAAAAACAAAAAAAAAAAAAAACCGCCCTTCCCTACCAAAACTAGTAATTTTAGAGCAAATGTTTTGATTGAAATGGCTCCACATCTGGCTATTTTATTAAAATGAATATTTATTAAGAAGCACTGCATTTTGTGGATGTTGGACTTTGTTAAAAATAACACTGAAAGGTCACATTTTTGTCTCAACATTTTTTTTATATATATATATGTATTTGAAATTGTAGTTTCATAAATTAAACTTGCTGGGGTAGGGATAGGGGAAGAAGATGTGACGCGTTGGTTTTGTTCTGTCGGTTGTGCTTCTGCTACTTTTCGGTTGATGTTAATTGTCTTGATGGTATATGTATCCTCCAACAGGAACACATGGGTTAGGATGACGGCTTTATCCTAGAACGTAGGTAAAACATCGGCGAGGTGGATGAATGTGTGTGTTTTGGCGCGCCTTACTCTTTGTTTGAAGACGGACAAACTCGGCACTTTCGACCGTGATTTACTTCACCAAAGACTGCGAGATGCTAAACCGAAGAAAATGGGAAATCGTTTGTCTTTCTTCTTTTTTTTTACCGGGACAAAAGCGACTCGATGAACTAGATTACAGTTTGGACAGTGTGCCTTCTTTTGTACATTTCCAGTTTTGTTAGATATTAGTGCGGCACGGAGGAAGGCTCCCGACAAGTGCCACGCAGGACTTTCATGATTACGGGGAAACGCCACTGTGGTTGAGATCCGGTAAAACGCACAGAACAATCGAATAGTGTGTAGAAAAATTGATTAGATTTAGAAACTATTGTATTCAGTCGAGCGTTTTGAATGAGGTGTCCTCCTGTGAGCCTGTGATTCGACCTGGTTGTACGTCAAGACCAGTTATCTACCTCAGAGTTGTCTTTGTCCTCTGTATTAGGTCGGGTTAGCAGGTCCAGCCCGCCCTTCCAGACCAAAACGCCAACACTCAGGAGCTGACCGCATCAGCTGTTTCCTTTCACATTGTTTTGAATACTGTTCACTCTTCCTCAAACTTATTTTTGTACTGATGCTTAGTTTTAAAGACAAAGGGGAGACGGCGTTGTGTTTCTGCTCGTGTTTTTCGAGGCTTCTCCTTTTCTTGCAGCAGATTCCAGAAAGAAGCTGATGTGAAGCATCTCAAGATCAGCAAGCGCGTTTATTGCAAGAAAAAAAAAGCAGCGTTATTTTTATTTTGTTTTATTTAATTTCCCCCCTCTGTGTGAAAACCGTAGCGGGCCACTATGATTATACTTGAGATTTCTGTGTAAAGCGTGGGACTGACGAGTAATACTGTCGTTGAGAGGTTTATGCTGCTAGTGGCGTCTGAACCAAGTGCCATAGTATCTGGGTCAAGAGTTAAAGAGGTGCATAAATGAGAAACGGCTCATATAAGCAGCCACCCTATTGAACAGTCATTAACTTATACGAGTCACTTCTAACTTATGAAGATGTTTGTACAAACAGCTTGAGGATATGAGAATTTTGCAGAGCTTATATGAAAGTTACTTTCTTTTGTTTTCTTATTTGTGCCACAATTACCAAAGGTAACTTGTCTGTACAGTTCAAGAAATCTCTCCTCTGTATTTTTGTTTTATTGTGTTTGTTGAAGCCCCAGTTGTTTGTTTTTGTTTTTTTTTCCTCCGGTAGAATGTTGCCTAAGATTTGTTCAATTCCTTTGACATATTTTGAATAAAAACGAGCAACAGAAAATTGGTTTTCAATTCATTGCTGATTCAGTCGTCATCTTCAAGAGCGGTGATTGATTTTCAGTCACTGTTGCATGGTTTTTATTTTTTATTTTTTTTCAAACAGTTGGACAATGAATTTTAAACATGTTGGATGTTGCCGGAGCTTGGCTGAAGTTGCAGAGATCTGCAGTCCAAAACCATCGCTCGCTTTTAGTTCATATTTCTAACAAGGAAACAAAAACGCAGTAAAAAAAAAACCAAAAAAAAACCCAAAATAATATTTTGCTCTTTTTATCTTGAATAAAACAAAAACAGATGGAAGAAGATCATAGTTTTTCTATCTTAGCTTTTAAAATCCTCATAATTATTACATACTTGATGGATTAAAGATACAAACACAAGCAGAGATGATTATAGAACTGGAAGAAAAAAAGAACATCTGTTTAGTTATCCTTCAGCAGCTGTCAGAGGTCACTTTGCTGTCAGTTTTTCCCAGAGAGCAGACTTCCACATGCTCGTGGCCTCCTCCTAGTCTCTCTCATGTTCACTCATTAATGAGATGTTATTATCTCTTGCATTTGGCTAGAAACGCATATCGGAGGTCAGGCTGTCTTCCGAAATGTGGTTTGAAATAAAATAAAAAGTAGGATGTGCCGCTTTTATACAATGAACAGCTGTGGTAGTTCAGTTTTCTGAGTTATGAGAACTGAACTTGCAGCTTTGTCTGAATATTCTGTCGTGCTAGACGTTAAGCAGCTTGTTTAGTCGAGATGGACTACCAGTATTTCTGAACTGCTCTGCTTTTAACCCCGGAGGGTGAGGACCTGCTCGGTACAATGTTAACACTGTCACATGGTGATCTTGACAACAAGCAAGGCCTGGACGGAGAGGGTTTTGGTTGTTGTGCGAAGGGGGGGTTGAGTGCAGAGTAGGACCGGAGCATGCAGGCACTCACAATCGCTTGGACGTAGCCGTCTGTGAGCAGGCCTCGGCATGGCAGATGGGTCCCCCCGCGGTATCCCGCAGAGTGTTGTGCCACCCTACGGGAAGCCCCCAGCTCCAGACGAGGAGCAAAATTCACGCTCGAGCTGTCAGTGTCTGAGCCACATGCTCCTATGAGCAGGGGAAATGAACCCCCCCCCCCCTCCCATCAGCAGATTGGAGGGTAGCAAGCATCTTCCCTCGTTCATACCCGGTCCGATGCTCATGTGAAGGAAACGGCTTTCTCCAACTTTCTGATGTCCTTTTATTCAGGCAGAACTGTTATAGTTACAATTTTATTAAATGAGGCGCTTAACAGCTCAGTATAAAGGAATCTGTCGTCTTAGCCCACAGTAAGTGCAAATCAAACCGTGTAAAGCATTTGAGATCAGTTTGAGCTCTTCGTGTAACTGAAGGAGAACAAAGACAACAAATAAAATGAAGATTCTCAGATTCAACAGTCCTGGGAGCAACTTATGTTCCCACCATGACAAGAGAAGCCTTCACTTGTAATGGCAAAGCATATTATACAAATATGACTTTATGTGCATTGTTGTGTAGTTACAAAAAAGGAGTTAGTCAAAAGAGGCCCTCGGTTGGGACTGCTGAGCAGCGGAAACCACATCAAGCTTAAGATCAAACTTAATTCACGTTATTTGCTTAGAGCCAATTTACATCAAAAGTCATCTCAATGCACTGTTCTCAGAAAACGAGTTTAGCATAATCAAACTGAGGACAACCCAGTTCCAGCTGGATCCAGTTCATTGTAGTTTAGTTGATCAAAGTGATTCCAGTAGAGCCCAGATTCAGAATTCATTAGTGATAAAAACAACCCTGCTAAGACTGCATTTCGAACTTCACTTTGGTGCAATCTCTCATCCCGAGCAAGCACAAGGCGACAGAGGGGAGCAGAACCAGATTCAAGAGGGCAGCCGTCTGCATCAGCCGGTTGAGGGTCTTAAGACGGCAGGAGGAAGACGCCAACAAGCAGAGAGATTCATCTGGGGGATCTCTGCCTGTGAGACACAAAAGAGAATAATGCTCATTGCAATGATAGTGACATATATGGTATATAAATGAAGAGAAAGGAGAACAGAGTGAGGAAAGTGCCCGGTGCATCATGGGATCCTATAGAAAGCATAACTAAAGGAATGGTTCAGGGCAGCTGAGGCAGCTGTGACCATAAGCTTTATCAAAAAAGATTGTTTTAAGACAAATATTAACAGTAGATATGGTGTTCTGTCCTGAACACAAACTGGGAGCTGAAGGCTCTGCCTCTCATTCTACTTTCAGAAAGTCCGGAAACCACAAGTAAGCCGAGAGTGAAGTGCTCTGTTGGGACGGTATGGAGGTTTTTCACATAAGGAGTTAGTCCCTTAAGGGCTTCAAAACTTTCAAATTCTATCCTGGATTTAACAAGAAACCGAGTGATGTCCGGTATATTTTCATTCAACATGTTGTCTAGATTATATCTTTTAAACTATTTATAAAAAGAATAATATAATATAATATAATATAATATAATATAATATAATATAATATAATATAATATAATATAATATAATATAATATAATATAATATAATATAATATAATATAATATAATATAATATAATGAACTTGTTATAAATGTATAATATAAATAACATAAAGCAAAACTGTGTGTACAGCGTCATCTGCAGGTTTCTATTTGCAAATTATCGACTGAATGGCTCAAGATGGAAACAACTAACACTGCTGCCCCGCTGACGATAAAACTGCTTGCTGAGCAGGGAAACACTACCAGGCTCTGCACACATCTTCCATAACTGCTCCCGTCTATTTTCATCGACGCAGACAAAAAGGAAAGTTTCAGCGATTCTTCCTTTTATCGTGCTCCAACTGAACGACGCAGATATGATTGACGTGTGCTGTGACCACTGTCCGCCCGCGTTTGTGGAGGTGGGCGGGGCCGCCACCGGAGTCGCGCAACAACAGTCAGACTCCTGCTCGTGATTTCCTCAACTACCATGGATCCACGGACCAAAAGTCCCAGTTACCAACCTTTACTAATCTTTGTTTTAGTCCTCTGTGTTCACCTGCAGTGTGGTCGCGCGGGAGGTAAACCTTTAAACCTTTTTGCTGTTGTTGTTGTTGTTGTTCACCATCTATTTTGCAGACTTATATGATGCGCTGGTCTGAAAATGCAACAGGCCTGGCAGGACGGCGAGTTGAACTTTGCGCTCTTTAACGTTTGACTGGTCATGTTTTATGTCAGGCTTTACCACACAAACGTGCCAGTGTCTTCACACATGCAGCAGCCGGGCATGTAGACGTTGCTTTTCGTTTTCTTCTTGTTTTTCACCTTGAAAAGTTGCTGACCTTCGTAAAGTCGCGCATGTATCTGCGCGGAAGTGTTGCGAAACACTCAAGAGGTGAAAACAGACACAGCTCAGCTGATTACAGATAAATAAATAATATATACTCGTGACGAGAACAGTATATGGGTAAATGTCGCGTATATTGGGTAGATTTTGTTTTTTAAAGTTCATAATGTGTGATTAGTTTTTTCAACTAACATGTTTTTAAAATGTCTCATATTAAAACAAAGGGGACACTCTTCTGACACCTCTGACACAAGTTCCTACATAGAAGAAGAAGTGCAACTGAAAAGGGGAACAAAAGTCACAAGCTGAAACTCATGACAGGGCAACAAGGCAGATTTAGACTCAAACCTGGAACGTTCTTGTCACAAATCTGGCCGTCGGTGTCTTCAAGCTGATATCTGAAGATGAAGTTCTGTCCCCCCCGAAGCGTCTTTACCGCCCCACAGCTGAGAGAAATCATGCAAAAAGGTGTTCAGGTCTTTTAATATTTGCACTTGTGTTGGAAGTTTATGCACCAAAATGAAATCCTTAGCTGGAAAACTGTGACCAGATGATCAAGATGGTTTATAAATCAGGCTGAAGGTGACTTGAGAGTTGTATTTTTTTTTTTGTTTTTTCGATCAGCTGATGAGAGTGTGAATAAACGCTTCAGCAGAATCTAAGTCTTCCTCGGCCAGGCCAGGAGAGTACTGCCCTTAAACATGGTGGTGCATTGTCATTGTTGATGGATCCACAAGGAAAAGTAAATGGGAAGAAAAAGACTTCCGGTCTGGACTACACACCTTTCCCTTTTTTCTTCCAGATTGCCCTGCAGACGGACGCACCTGGGTGCCCGATGAAAACAAATGCTACCACTTCGTCCACGGGAAAGAAGACATTATCAAAAGTTACACTTTTGACAGAGCAAAATCCCTCTGCGAGGGCTTTAGTGTGTGACATGTTTTACGTTTTGACTCATTTGATAAAAGAGAAAACTAGAACTGGGCTGTATTTTCAACACGTATTTTTGTTTTTTTTTGTTGTTGTTTTTGTTTTAGAGCTTCTGACTATCCAGAGTGCTAAGGAGAATGACTTTGTCATTAATTATAGCCCAGAAGTGTGGAAATCCAATGTCAACATCTGGCTAGGGATGTATTATGACACAAACAGTAAGTATCACGTGATCAAAGATCCTAACAGGAGATTTGATTCTCAAAAGCAATCAAACAGCGGTCAATAAACGTGACCAATCGAGGTAACCTGATGGAAAACCCGTAGTTGTGATTGTTCAAAGAATGCAAGGAAATCCTGTGTTGTTGTCGTTCTTTTAAAGCATTCACCAGCAACAGCTGGGAATGCTTAACTCTCAGGCACAATAGGAGGTGTTATTTTTGTTTTTTAAGGAGGAAAAACAAACACGTCGCTCATTTCTTTCAATTTTTTGCACTGTAACACATTCTAGTTTAGTTTCTGTTCACTTTTGGAAGAAGAACACAAGAAATGCAAAAGTGATGCACCTCTTCCCAACTGTTGGCCCTTTAGGTGGAGGCATGAGATGGCTAAATGAGAAGCCTGTGACGTACACCAACTGGGAGTACAGCTCCGGTCAGTCGGACCTCATGTCCATGGATACATGTGTGGCTCTGCACAGCAGCTCGGGAAGGTGGGAAAACGTCAGTTGCACGGATGAAGTGGAGAATGGAGTCGTCTGTGAGACCGTTCAGGGTGAGTTCTTTACGTGCAACTTTTATATCAGCTGGTTTTTCAGTTTTATTTGTTTACAATGTAACAGAGAAAGCTGATCCGTGAGTTTCTGCAGGAATTTCAGTGTCTTGACCTTTTTGAGATTCGGTTGGGTTTGTTGTTTCACCATGTGCTCTTTATCTTTCTTTTGTTTTTTTTTTTTTACATTTCAGAGCCAGAGAAAGCCAAACGCAGTAAGTTGAGCCTCGCTGCAGTTTCTCTGTTTTCCGCTGTGATTCTGTGTTAATTATGGGGACCTTCCTTGCATTGTTCCTTGTCCTCCTCAGAGCCTAGTGCGCTGCTCTCCGCCCTGATCATTCTCAGCGTGGTGGCAATCGTGGGAGTCTCTGCGGTTATTTGGTTCCTGCACCAGAAGCACAATCTTGGCTCCACCGTCCTCACAGCGTTCGAGTACCACCCTCCGTTCCGAGTCCTGGACACGGACCAGTCCTGTCTGGTGGAGGATGAGGAGACTGACAGCGTGCCGTAGGAGAACTTTCTCTCTGTTCCACAATTTAAAGGGAACAAAAAAAGAGTCTCCGTCTCAGTGGGCAGGTGTTTTTAATGCTAAGACAAGTCCACTGTTATATCAACTGCTCAAACTGTTTTGGGTTAAATTGCCTTATTTACAATGACCCAATAGTGAAACATGATTGGAAGAAAACTGACATCAAGCTTAGTGATCCAAACCTCTTCACTTGGGTGCAAAAACATCTCACTACTGCTTGTTTGGTTATCTGCATTAATGAACAATTATCTGTACATTTTTCAGATTTTCATCCAAGAGTACCATTAAATTATACTGAATATGAGGCACTACACATTACAGTTTCCTTTTGTCGTATAATAAGCTTACTTTTCTTTTCTTTTCTTTTTAGAGTGATCTGTTGTATCAAGTGCAAATCTTACCTGTTTGTTGTGAAGAAGTACGCATTTTCTGTTACTAGGCTATTGAAATGATTACAGTAAATATTGCATTCCTGCAAAAGTAGGAGACTCATAAGAGGAAGATTCATTGAAAAGGGCCAGTATTTGCAGCAGAGATTAAAGTATCTTGATTTTCAGTGTTTTATACTCGTTCACCTCAATAAGCAAATAAAATGCAGTGGCCAAATTCCAGATAACCTAACGTTACGGAGCTTGTTCAAAGTGATCCGTTTACATGTGCAGCAGATTCATGATCATAGCTGCGCTTTTTGGATTGGCATGCCTTGATTTAAGATCTCTTGATTTTAAGAGGTAGAGTTACTAGCTGGTGTTCTCTGATAGAAACCGGGATGGAATATGATGGAATATGAAAAACTTTTCCACTTTTCTTTTTTCTTTTTTTTTTACAATGTCACAGGGGGTAAAAATATGTGTGGACATGCACCTCGGTCAGAATTTCTAGAGACGCGACTCTGTTACAAGTTATCACCAGCACGTGGACAGTAAATGGCTTAATCAAAAAAAAAAAGATTTTAGTCTCAGTAATTGCCTGGTTGTTTCATGAGTTTAGATAAAGTGAAGTTGCATTGTCCATAAGGCTTGTTTTTTCCTGTATTAAAAAAAAAAAACTTGAGTAGTTTCCCTTCATAGTATTAAAGTCTCTGTGAAATCAAATTTGTTGATTTTAAATCTTCGTATATGAGCCATATAGCACAATAAATTGGCAATAAACGGATATATGGCCTAAGAATGACAAAAAAACAAAGTGATGCCTTAGTTGTTCTTAGTTCTATTTTAGAGTTCCTATGGTCCTGGGAAACACTAGTATTAAATCATCCTGCACTCGGGGATATGGACAAAATTTGAATCCACTATATATTTTTTTCTTTCAAATTTATCATTTTAATTTGGCTTCCTGAGGAGACTGGATACATAATTGTAGCGGACACCTGAAAATGACCAATAGCAGACTGTCCCTTTTTTATAAGTAAGGAGGGGGCATCGTCGTCACTAACTTCTGTTTTTACAGGAAATCTGTGGAAATCCAGAGGCAACCTTACTGTTTCATGGTGACTTTAAATGATTTGGGGTTAATGTTTCTTCTTTCTTGTTTATATTTTTGTGTCAGCAGTTTGAAAATACACTATATTTTCATGTAAAGTATATTCTTGTTAACCTGTGTAAAAGAAGCAATCGAAGTCTTTCCGTTTAATTGTTTTTAAAAAAGTGTAAAAAGATCCCATGAATGATTTCAGACAGTCTTGCTAATTATTTCCACAAAATATATTTCTTGCACTTTGTTAAAAACTCGGATGTAGAAGTAACAAAACAACTTCGACTGCAGTGCATATTTTTTAAAAGCAAAAACACTTGCTGCATATGCAGAATGGGATGTGGGTTAGTTTTGGATGATCCGAGTTCCTGTGTGCTTTCATAATAAAACATGATTGACTGTATGTTTTATGTCATTTTTTATGCAATAGGTCCAAGTGAAAAAGTGGTTCTAAGCAGTACTTGGAAGTATTTACAAAATTCTGCCACTACCAAACCCACATCCGAAGATTGTCTCTTAGACAAAAGGACTGACTGCTCTGATCCATATAGAACGGCCCAGTGATGTGTCTATACATAAATGAGTCAAAAAGATGAATTAGAACACAGAACTGGGGATGGAGCCTAATTATATCTGAAAGGGTATCTAAATCACTGTCATCTGAGCTGTGTCATTCTAAAAGTCCTTTGGCTCTGTTGACATCTCAACAAGAGGAAGATGAAACAGAACTGACAGAAGTCAGCGGGACATGCTTTTCAACCGCGTCTAATTTTAGACTTCCAGGAAGTCTTGTCATCTGAGAAATTCTCTTCAAATGTTGGCCGCAGATGCCACATAGACCTCATGTTATTTTTGATGTTTTTAGCACTTTGTGGTAAATTCTTAAAAAGGCAGGTGTGGAGCAACAATCTTCTTTTTCCCATTAACCTTTCAGGGTAATGTCTAGGTTTGGCCACCAGATGGGACACTGAAACACGTTTATGCCTTTCTCCTATCCCCCATCAGTAAAGCTAAAAGGAATTGGGGTTTTTTTGTTTTGTTTTTTTTTAATTAATGTGGGCCAGATATGTAGATCTATAAAAAAGTCTCTATCGTACTTGCATGTATTTTAATGCACTGATGTATTTAATGAAATGGGCTGCAGCAAAGAAAAATGTATTACAAACTCACAGGTAACAGTGTATTTTAGACATGTTTGTAAGTTTATTTGTGATTAACATTTTAAAGTCTAAACCACTTACTTTTCCCTGGTGTATGCCATTCATCCTGTCACATCTCTAAAAACCTCTTTTCTGTGTAACTGGGACACGATGCATCTTACTGCCGCAGAGGGGATGCTGTCTCAATACAAAAGCTGTAACGGCCTATTTTCACTCAAATAACAGCAAATGAATTTAATTCACACATCTTCCACACACAACTGCTTAGAGCAGGAAGAGGTTGACACCGACCCGGAATGACCAATTAAAATGGACATTGGTATGCATGATGAGACACAAACATGGCAGATGGAATTAAAGAGAGCAACGCGGCCTTGTAAAATCACCAGATATCAGAATTAAACTAATTATGTTTAAATAAATCCATTGTCTCCATTGCTTGTACAGGAGGGCTGGCAATGCAACTGGAAAGGCACACTGATTCTGTCCTTTTCTATAAAAGGTATTTAACATAAACCATGCCATGCAGGTAATTGCTCGTTGACCAAGACATGTATAAAGACCAAACTGCTGCACTACACTTCTTTCTACCTGAAAGCGTTTTCTTTACATTAGCTTTCATTTTGCATGTTTAAGATAAACGTGCACACCTCTTGTCTGAATATACATATATATTTATTTTATTTCTCTTGCTTGATTCAAAATAAATGCTGATAAAGTGCATCTCATAATAATTTTAAAGGTACAATGTAACTCTGAGGTAGAGGCGTACAATTTTGCACCCGAAAACAAATCTGGTGAGGTAGATATTTTGTTAAATTTTAGACTAATGATCCATGCAAAATCATGCATCTCTCATAGTGTGGCTGCAAACTCAAAAGATGACACTGTGCCATTTTCTAAATCAAATGCATTATTAGTGCTGGAAGGCTTTTGTGTTAAAGGGATCAGAGGAGTGTGCTCTGACATGATTAAAATCTGTATTTATTAATGTCAGGAAAAAAAAAAAAAGGATTGCAGTGGATTCAACTGATGAGCCTGAAGGGGAATCCTTAACCGTTTGTGGACAGATAAAGTAATATAACAAATAAATGCACAAGTTAATTTTTCTTTCTGTCTCTGCAGGGATAATCTTTGCAGTGATTCTGGTACCTCATTATACTTTCTAATCATGATGCTTTAAAAAAAAAAAAAAAACCCGTCTGAAGGGGACAGACCATTTGCCCTTCCCCCAACTTGCCGCTGGCATGGCAGCAACAGACAAATGACCGAGGAGGGCTGACATTTGGATTTTACGTGACACTGCTCTCATTTCCTCCATCGTTAATGCTCTACAATTAAAATACCAGGTATCGTGCGGCTTGACAGACAAATTCATCAAATCATTGCTTTCTCCCTCACCATATGCTTTCATTCATCCGTTCTCATGTTTAACTCCTCCAGAGCTTCCAGAAGCTCCAGTGAGAGCAATGACTACAAGGACATAAAACTGAAAGAAGGAAAAAAAATCAATAAGCTGAAGGGACAACAAATGACAAAATAAATCAATTTAAATTACAACTGCTCAACAAGGACTTTTTTTTTTTACCCTCATGCAAATGCTTAAAAAAACACCTAAAGTTCCAATTTAATTTCTATTTTGACGTTGTTCTGTGTATGTCATGTAATTTAAAGATCTGTTTTCACTTTGACACTTAGAAATGTTTGTGTTTTATGGTTACCAAAAAAAGTATGATAATAATATAGAGATAAAAGGTCATTCTCGAACAAAACGCTGCTCTTGTCCCAATATGTTCAATGTATTATGTATTTACTTTTTCTAATATTGTATCATGAACATTACTTTTTCCGATTCTTTTTTTTTGTGCCTGTTGTTCAAAGATGTTTTCATGTATAAAGTTAGAATTCACTGCAGAATCAAATACTCTTAACAAGACATTATTTTGAAAGTTGGTTTTATTTGCATACATCAATCTGCACACTAAATGCTTGCATCTTATTGTGTGTGTGCATTTCAGCGTGCCTCCAAATTCAGTAGTGTCTAATTTCAGGTAAAATAACTGACATCAGCGATGCTTCTATAAGGGTTTGATATTATCTGACAGTTAAATCTCACTTTTTCTGTTGTTTAGTTTAGTTTTTTTCTTATGATATCATCATCAGTGTGTCATTTGAAGAGAAAGACATGCACTGGCACTGGCAGCAGTTTTAAAGCTTTGCATCGACGAAGATTTGAACCGCTGATGGTGACAGATTGAGCACGTGGCTGCGGATCTGACAACGAAAGTTTGAACTGTAGAAGCCCTCGGGTGACGTCACGTCACTCGGGTTGCCGGGGTGAAGCGGAGGAGACGAGCGGCTCAATCCGCGGACGGAGTCGGACGTGCTCAGTCGCTGACCGGTCACCTCTCCTGTCAACAGCCGCGAAACAGCTCCCAACTGGGGGATAAGTCGGCGCGTTGTCCGCTTGGCCTTATTTCAGAGAGCTACCAGGACTTTCTGCGACACGGTGAGGCTGTAACCTGAGCTTTTGTCGGGACTCACTGAAGATATTCCCAGTAAATTGTTTTTACAAATTTCTGTCGCCGGGGCTAACGGCTAAGCTAGAGCTAAGCTGCGGTAGCATCCTTTCCCTCTGCACTTGCTACGCGGTGACTCGTTAACGCGGCGAGTTACACAAAAGGGGAATAAAAGTCAGACTAAGTCGTAGATGTTGCGGGTTTTTTCTGTGTCATTGTCCAGGAAACGAGTAGAAACTGAAAAGTTGGATACAAAAAAATAAAAAAATAAAAAAAATTATACTTTGATTTTATTTAACATGACACCAGTGTTACGCCACATTCTGTTATCTGTGAGTTTCTTTTGAATTGTCATTGCGTAAGTACGTCATCGTGGGCTACTTTGCCTCCTTCTTCGTTATGTTATTAAAATAAGTCGTTTTATGTTTAATAGCTTTGCTGATTTCTGATGGCTTTCAGAACAGAAACTTTACTGGACAGCAGTAACGACACACCGGGCAGTTTTCCGTTTTTCCTTCTTTACTGTTTGAATCTGATGGGCCAGCGTTCATGTATACAAAACTATAACGATAGAAAATGGACATTTGAGCTTTTTGCACTAGTTATTAATCATTCAGTCTCAGTAGCGATCTAGTCCAAGTTTGTAGTATTTTTCAATTGCTTGTGGTGGCTATAAACCCATTGTAACAACATGAAACCACCCTCAACGGTTTGCAGTACTCCTCAGCAACTGCATTTTTCTATGGTAACTTTTTCATTGTTGTTGAAGCTGGGCTGTGTTTTTTCCCCCTGTCTCCTGCTAAAGCACAGCCATTGCTGCAGCTGCTTTTTGGGTTGAATTTTATCCTGAGATTGTGACACCATCCTCAGTTTTTATGTGTTAAGTTAAAAAAAAACAACAAAAAAAACATTGTCATTCTGTGATATTTAAAACAAAATGTCCTCTATAAACAGTGAGTACCAGCGTTAGGAATGAATCTTTGGAAGAGACAAAATCTTTAAAATACAGCTTTGATCTCTGTTCAGTTGCAATTGTGAGGAGTGCTTAATTTAAACAAATGTAATTGATTTTAAAGTTGAGGCAAGATCTTTGCTGGTGTATTTCCAAAGGAAACTTGCAGAGCAATAGCTTTTGTTTCTGCAGGGTATAAAGAAGAAACATACGTCGATAAGTTTTGCATCAGTGACAAGTTTAGAGACATGGGTAGCGTGTGTGGTGCTGGTGGGGGTGTTTTGTTGCATTTTCTGTTCAGTTAGCAGTCTGTCAATATTAAAGAGGAAAACAGTTTAATTTTGTTGTTAAATTAACAATATTTGTTGGGAATTGCAACTGGTGGTCTGAATCTTGCCCCTGAATGAAATGCCAATCCTTATAGTCCATGTTTCACCCAGTCAAAGCTGGGATAGGCTCCAGGAGACTCTTGTAACACTGAATAGTGTAATGTCGGAATAGATAATAGCAGCATACATTGATGATGGAATCATGAATCTTTGCTGGCTTCGCAATTACTTTTGATGTTGTTTGATCTTTTAGTAATTTAATGCATCTCACTGGGAAGGATCCTCAATTTCAACTTAATTTCAACAACTTCACTTAGTTAAATCTTTTGTAATAAATCCAAGATGTATGATAAATCTGTTTTAGAAATCAAAGGTTACATAATTTCATTGCCATTGTTTGGGTCACCCACTTCACTTTGGATGTTGCTAAAAAGTGCAAGTCTTGCAGTTTTTGTAAAACACATTTTTCTGATGGGAATATACAGTATGTTGCTGCACTAAGGTACTCAACAGCTGGTGGAATCAAAGTTCCCCATTACTGGATTAAACCACAAATATACATATGACATTTACCACAGATGTGGTGAATTTCCTCAGTATAACAGAGTTGGAACGTAAAGTTTTGAGCTTTTTATTGATTTTTGGTCAGTAAGTCAGTCTTGTTGTACTCCTTGGGACTGGTTCATGTTTAGCACAGCTACCAGTAGTATTTTTAGTGGTATAAAGAATTAAATTTTTGCAAGGCAGGTTTTTACACTGTTGTGTTTTATGTAGTTCTTGCTTTTAAATAAGTTCATAAAATCTGTAGTAAGAATATTTTCACTTTCAAAACATTCAATGTGTATTTTTTTTAATAGTGACAAATTTACTTTGTGAGAATTTTGAAGCTACAAAATGTTTCTTTTTTACTTTTTGGTGTTTAATGACAGTTGTAGTTCATGACCCAATGTATGTGTGCAATGTTATTGCTCCAGCAAGGCTGTAAAATCACCAGTTGATGCATAGCTGCTTGAATGTTTTTATAGGTTGAGCTCCAAACTTACAATCGATTAAGAGAGTTGATTGTTAGATCTTGGATGCATCACAGATTATCTGAGAAATTGGCACTACATTTTAATTTTAGACCTGAAGATGAGGGGTTAATTTAGAGAAAGTGGTTAAAATGTAAATAAAAAACATGATTTAAAATGTAAACAAAATACAGAAAAAGAACAATAGATAAAACCAGTGGTTAAAATGTAATCAAGTTTTAAAACTTAAGCGTAAAAGTAAAACTGTGGATTTGTGTCTTTATTCAAATGCAGCTGAGAACAGGTGAGTCTTCAACCTGGATTTAAATAAACTAGGTGTTTCAGCTGATCTGAGTCTTTCTGGGAGTTTGTTCCAGACATGTGGAGCATCGAAGCTGAAGGAAGCTCCTCCATGTTTGGTTCTGACTCTGGGAACTGATAAAAAAAACTGGATCCAGATGACCTGAGGGGTCT
Source organism: Xenentodon cancila (assembly GCA_014839995.1). Classification (NCBI taxonomy): domain Eukaryota; kingdom Metazoa; phylum Chordata; class Actinopteri; order Beloniformes; family Belonidae; genus Xenentodon; species Xenentodon cancila. The sequence continues at coordinate 7,896,456 of CM026200.1, forward strand.
TGAAGATTCATACTAGGTCAAGAGGTCACTGATGTATTTTGGTCCCAAACCATTCAGAGCTTTATAGACCAGCATCAGAACTTTAACGTCCTCTGATGGACAGGCAGCCAGTGTAGAGACCTCAGAGCTGGACTGAAGTGGTCCACTTTTTTGATCTTAGTGAGGACTAGAGCACCAGAGTTCTGAATGAGCAGTTGTCTAACAGATTTTTTTAGGTAGACCTGTAAAGATACTGTTAAATAATCATGCCTACTAAAGATGAATGCATGGACTAGTTTTTCCAGGTCCTGCAGAGACATCAGGTCTTTTAACCTTGATATATTTTTGAGGTGATAGTAGGCTGACTGTGTTATTGCCTTAATGTGTTTTTCCAAATTTAGGTCAGAGTCCATCACTACACCCAGATTTGTGGCCTGGTTGTTGGTTTTTAGGTGTATGATCATACAAAAACATACAAAACATATTCTCTTTGAAATATAATGATTATGCTCTGTTAGGTCTTTATTTACAACTCAGATGCTATGCTAGAAGTCAGTACAGTGCTAAGTGGTAAAAGTGATTGTAGCTAGCAACCAGTTAAAAATGCCCCTAATTGTTTATACATTTCATGCTTTAAATATTTTTCCCTGATGTGACACAAAAAGTTACCCACCGTAATTGTCATTGATGTGAAATCTAGCTATAGAGGCTAAAACCATCTTTTGAACTAGGAACCAAACAAACCTTTGGACTCAGGCTCTGGTGGTCATTAGATGAATTGCAACTTATTTTCTCATTGGCTTCAAACCAAAAGTCGGAAAGTTGGTGAAAACTGGTTTCTTCACTAGAATAATATGGAATTGAATTGAACTGAGCATAATCCATCCAGGTAAATGAACTTCTTTAGTTCCGAAAAAACTATGGAGTCCATGTCCTGAAAACTACAATAATTCAATATTAAAATCATAAGAGAATGCACCACAACCACAATAAATCACTATCACAGATAATGAACAAATTGAACCAGTTGCTTAATCATCTGCCTAAAATGAAGTGTTTCATAGGGGAAAAATAAACAAAATGGTTTTAGAGCCATCTCAAAATGTCTGCTATTTCTTGAGGATTTCTGCATATATATTTCACAATATTGATCAATTTAAACAGGTACCGTTTAAAACACATTTTTACAAAATATGTTCTTCTCCATTCTTGCATACCGTTTCAGAGAAACACATAAATGTTTGACTAAATTAGCAGTTTGCTCATACACTGCACCTGTTTGGTAGTCTAGCTACTAATGTGGCTGTTTGTCAACATTTTCAAAGATCCTCTATTCATCAACAGATAGCCCAGGAGGCAGTTGTGGCTCAGGTTGAAGAATGGTCCTCTTCTAAATGGAAGGTGGAAGATTCAGTCCCCATCCCCACTTTCCAATGTGGACACTGAAGCTGAACCCCAACATGCTCATCAGTTAGTGCATGATTGTAGAGATAAAAGTGAAGCATGTGTGTTTAGTGGGTGAATGAAAACACACTTGATTGCACTTTGTGAAATGAGGATATGATTAAAAGGCACTGCAAAAGTGTGCATGTGCACCATTTACCACAAGGCCATTTAAGATTGAGATAATGGTAAAACAGATGTCCACAAAGTGTGTGGATAGGTTAAAATAAAGTTGAACGTATATGGTGTGATTTTTTTTATTTTTTTATTAATAGAGTAGGTTATTATGAAAATGCTGAAATCCAGATGTATCTAGACTGTATCAGAGTAGCTCTTACTTTAGTAACACAAAGTTGTAATGCCAAATCTCATCAGGATGCCCTACTGAGATGTAGACAGGTCTGATTTGGTTTTCTAAGACTACCAATTTAATTTCAGATGATAATTGGCATGTGAAACATTTCATATTTTGCTAAGGACTGAAAGAATTGACCACAATCTGTGTCCACTATCAATCCTCTTAATAGAAAGAATAGGCTCAGTGTGATTTGGCCTTTCTGCTCCTACAAAATGAGTGTCTAAAATATTTTGTGGTGGTGGGGTATTTTGGTTTTTCTTTGCACGTGTGCATGTTAAAAAAATGAGACAATTTCTGTGAGCTTTAAAGACTTCACAATTTATGCATAATGCTCTCTTTTTTTAAGCTATAAGAATTTTGACAGCTGTTAGTAATAGTGTTACCCTAAATTTTATTTACAGTTTTTCCTTTCATCCTTTGAAAAGTTAAATCCTTTTATCTCTCTGTCTCAACATGGATTTTCTTGAAGTAAATGTTCATTCTGCTCTTTCAAACTTTACTATGACAACATCAGCCACACGTTTAATATCTGTTACATGTCTATATGTGAGAAAGTGTATGTCTCCCATGTGCTTCCATGTATATTTTAATGGCACAGGCGATCAGTCATATTTTCATTTGTACAATCTTTTGTGACAAAAACAAATAGGAAAACAAAAAGAGCATAACAGTTACATGAGTACAATACTGAAGAGGTTCTTAGGTACTCCAAAGTCTAATGTGGCCTCTAGCTTCCTTATTTGCATTTTTTTTTTAATGGAAATAGGCCATATAAATAAAGTAAATTATACTTCACAGTATAGAAAGCCTTGTTAAATTTGTGTGGATGTGCTGAAGGTATAGAGTAATAAACTGTAAGTGGTCTATCTCTATTTTCCTAGACTTTACAGTTATTACCTGTATTAGATGCATTTTTCTTTTGTTACACTGGTCAGTCCTCTGAGCATTTCAAGTGAGCACCAAGAGAAAAATTTCTGTTGCCCCTCTCAGTCTGCTCTCACAGAATATGACACAGCCCCCTTTTATGCTCCTTCCTTCGGCTGTTTCATTAGCCTTTTGAAAAAGCCAGAGGGATGAAAAAAGTGACTGCTAATGATTGTTTCACCCATTTTCGCCCTGTCTCTCCTGTTCTTACCCTTTCCACAAGTTTGCACTCATTAATCAAAGATGCTGGTCTCCTGCTGAGGGGTGAGCTGCATGTTCATCAATTTGGCAGCCAGTTTTCTTTATAAAGTGGTGCAGTGGCTTTTAATACACAAGAATAAATAAGTCTATGTTCTTTATATGCAAGCCCTGAAGGTTAATGCTGTATAATTCAATGTACTCTCTTTGTCTACTGTGATTGATGTTTTTAAACATGTAAGGTTTGACGGAAGTTCCTTTTTGTAGGTCAGTGTTGACACTTCATGATAGGGTAAGCTGGAGGGGGGCAGCACAAGGGAGGTGGATTATTAGGAATATGTCAGGGAGATTACTCTTTTTCACTCATGTTCCTGGTCCATTTTCTCTCTGCCTTTCACAGTGTTTTATTTGAACCATCAATGCTTCTGGGACTGAATTTTGCCTGCTGTGTTAATAGGGTAGTTTTTTTTTTTTTTTTATCCCTTGTTTTTAAAATTCAAATTCTGGTTGCTTGCTTTGCTTGTTTGGCTGGGTATTTGCATCCTTTGCATAAGAAATTTTAGGCTGGCTGAGAATGAATGAGTTGACTACATATTCATTATTTTTAGTCAGATGGGTGCACTAACTCAGATTAATACATGCTGGTGTAAACAATTTTACTCTAAGACAAAGATTGTGTGCCACAACCCCTCTTTTTTATTGATCCATATGCATTTAAAATCTTGTCACTGTTGCTACAAATGCCTCTTAGTTTAGCTCTGCTAGGGATTCTGCTGAAGCTGCATTTTTAAAGTCGGAACTGTTTGATAACAACAAAGAGCTATGGTGAAAAAAAAAAAAAAGATTTGTTACTAAAAATCATTTTTTGTTTGAATCATTCTTAGAATCAATCATAGATATAAACATGCATAACTATACGTGCAGAAAATCCTTTTTTGAGTTAGAACAACTATATTACCTCTATAAAAGGCCTCTACAAGAAGAAGGGCAAGAAAGTCAAAAGACTTGTGTCAGAAGTTTGAGGGTACACATGTCAAAAATAGAGGTTTATAATAACTGCACAATGCAAGAGTAGTTAATATGCATAAATTACTTCTCATCAGAGAAGGATAGGATAAGATAAGACAACAAAAATAAACAGTGGCATCACTTTTGATATCTTTATTATAGCTTTTTGCAAATTGCTTCTTTTAATCCCTAAATGTTCTTATATTTTATATTTTGTTTTATTTCCACACTTGTTTCCTTGTATGTATTGTTTTTGCTCGGTAAAGCACTTTGGTTTATAAATACAGTTGAGTTGAATTGGCTTTTTCCAATTGGGGATCACTGATAAAGTCTTTAGAGGGGCATTGATATGTACACTGTCAATTGTGCAACATCATAGCTGAAGATTGTGATGGCTGCATGACTTGCAACATATGAACAAATAACCCCAAATTATATTGTGTATATAGCACAAGGAACAATCTCCAGTGTAGTTAAATGCAAGAACAATTGTAGAACAACACTTTTTGTGTTGACCCGCGTTGTTGTGTTGTTGTTGTGCATGTCTGTGTGTGCTTGCGTGTGCATGCACTTGCGTCTTTATACCAACAAGTTCTTCTTCACCCAGATTTTCCACACTCCTCTCTTTGCGTTTTGTCATCGCAGTGCTCACAAGAGTTATTGACGGTGTTCAGACCTTTCATTAAAATGTGCAGCAGCGAATTCAATCACAAGTGATCAACACTGATGCAAAGTTATTGGGAGTACATTCCAAGATGGACTCAGATCCAATCGCTCAGGTTGTGTTTCAAGATGGTCTGTGACTCTATTAAAAGAAAGTGGACACTAGTCTGAACAAAAAAGTGTGGGATTATGGCAGTCCTATGTGATCCTATGTGCTACAAAAGTGTTTCATTTGACTTTGTGGAAAAATTTCCACAATAAAGCCTTTTGTCATTTATTTTTGTCTTTTGACTGTGACGGAGCTTTTTTGTGTTGTATACAACCTTAATTTGTATCACACATTTCCTTTGTTGAATTAAGTTTGTAAAGAAACGTTTGTGGTAAATCTTTTGGTATTCAGAGTTGCTTTTTTTTTTTTTTTTCTTCAACCCTTGTTATTTGCACCATTGCTAATTTCTGATCAGATTTCTCAAACGGATAGATGTTAATGTAAGGTCTGAACAGGGTTTATGTGCACTTTAGCATCTTACTATATTACACCATGTGATTTAGCATCTCAGCCATTAAATGAGGGTCTGTCATGTCAGGCTGTGAACATATGTCTGATTGGCCAAATATTTTCAGGATAAGCAGAGTGTAAAATCATGCCACATGGAAATATGCTATCATGCCATACTTTTTTTTTTTTTTTTTTTGTAAGATTTCTCTTTTTTTTGTGATATTGATCTATTGCATTTTTATTTTTGCCATACATTTTCAATATACTGTGCAGCCCTACCCTCAATATAGATGCAGTTTGTCTCTATGTAGTGAATGGATGACATTTTAGTTTGGCTGCTGTCCTTAATGTGATCCCAAGATGTCAGAAACTGTTGCTATTAGTGTTAAGATTTTACTTATTAGTGTCTCACATGTGTAGAATGTTTGAAGACTAATTTTACTACATTTTAGCTTTACTTATTTTATGATGCGGAGTTTCTTTCAGGTGTGGTCAACTTTGGAAAAAAAAACTTTTTATGGGGGGAAAAGGGTGTGTTATTGTTCTCAGCTGATTAGACATATTGATTGGTTATCGTTTTTGTTTTGAAAGGATAAATTGACCATTAGAAGGCATTTATCATTGAGCATTGGGATGGCTCATTACTACCTCATGGAGAAATCCTTTTGCAATAATTAAAATTTACAGTGGAGATTTTTCTCTGGATATTTTTTAAGTCACTGTCTTGATACCACAGCAGTATTCCATAGAATGAGCTACACTTTTTTGTGCAGATTTAAAGAAAAAAGCCAAACAACAACAACAAAAAAAGATAATATTGTACACATGAAAAATATAACTAAGTATTGTTTTTCCTTAATATATATGCACAACTATGTGATAAGTTATATGATAAGTGCAAAAATAACTTGGTTGATGTTTATCCAAGAATCATTTAGAAATTAAAAAAACATCCACACAATCTGAGGACATTCACAGGAGCTAATTGTCAACACCTTTTTAAATGTAAATTGCTGGTATTTAGCAACAACTGATCAAATGTTTATTCTTCATAAATAATCTTCATATATTTACATCTAACATAGAACAACCTTTAGAAAATGCTGGTAGATTGCATATCTCCTTATTAGTCTAAAGCTTCTTTATTATTTTTCAGGATACACAATGTACTATCTATCTGTTGTGACACACAAATACCTTTTGTCTTATGTAAACAATTAAAAATCTCAGAGTACTGGTTGAGTAGAGTGAATTATAGCACATCCAACTATGGTCTAAAAATATTTATAAATACCATATTGTTCTCAATTTTAAAAATAATATAGACACTTTCAGTTCTTTTTCTGTTGACTGATATAGACTTACCTATTTAAGTATCAACCTGCGTAAGTATTAAATTGTGTTTTGCACAATCTAAACATTAAAATACTTGTAAAATAATTGTATAATTATGACACAATATTTGCCAGTATAACCTCAGAACTGTACTCTTGTTACACTTTAGACAGACCAGTTTCTGTTTTTGCTCTGTCATCTTGTACAAGATGCCTTATTTTTATGCTGATGTTAAAACTGCATTAACGAATTTTCTTGGTAGACCACTTTTTTTTTTTTTTTTTTTTTTTTTTTTCATTTTCTGGAAGCTGTTTGATGAGACCAGGTAAAGTCAGTAAACCAGTAAGATCAAGCTCTGATCGACTGTTGTTGTGTTTCAGGTGTGGAGCAGCAATGTTGTAGAACTGAAGGGTCGTCTCATACAGTAAGTGTATGCTTGGATCTGCTGCTTATTGTTCATTTAAATGCTTTTCCTCGTTTTTTTTTTTAAATAGGAAAATAATCAATCTCCTTCGCTAAATTGGAAAAACTAGCTGATGAATAGAATTGCACCACTAGGCTGAACACCTCATCTTAAAGTATTATTTAGGCATAGGATTAGAACTGTGCAATTAGGTTGAGATTCAACAAAGTCCTGCTTCATGAAATTAGTTCCTGCTACATTACACTTTGGTCTCATTTTGTGTGTGTCTAATTAATTCACATCTTTCTTCGAATTAGTGTTAAGTCTTCAGAGCATATTTAAATCTCTTGGGGTAAAAGAGAAAACTTTTTTGACTATGGGGTATTTTAAGATAAATTACTGTGAGCCAAGCAGGGTTTGGAGCTATTGTTCGACTTTGCTTTAAAATTTAATTTGGGCTACTTAATTTACAGTGGCTTTTATACAGATGTTTCTTTGCTGCTATTAAAAATTTAATTATTGCCTCAAGATAGGAGTGCAAATATCAGATCCAGTTTGTAGTGATAGATAGATCTTCTTTTTTTTAATTTTGTAGATAGAAAAATTGATATTTAGTCTTGATCATATAGCTGTCCTCTTCACTTTCTTGGCACTTTCTGGAGTGTACGTGATGAGCTTGAAACTTGAAACACAAGTAGATTTGAATATGTATTGCAGCTGCAAGAGGAAACAAGTTTGGTACCTTCATTATAATGTTAAATTAACTTGGTAGTTGTAGTTAAGGGGTCAGTGCCTCATTTTCTGAGAGGATCTGCAGGACTTGCAGTACTATAGCTCAGTGTCCTCTGTGTTGTAGCTCTGTCGGCTACAAATAAGCCATTTACTCTCTATGTGTAGGCCAACAGAAAATACACAGCAAAAACGCTACAAGAAATACAGTTACTTTGAACAGATGTACACAATAGTCAAATGCTTAAAATGTATACTACTATTTTGCATGAGTGTAAATCTCTACTCTGTAAGGTAACATTAGGATAGTGACTAATATTGTTGTGAGCTTGCCATTAGCCCTGTTGTCCACCTCAGGAGTCTATAGTAGCTGTAGCTGACATGTTTTGTGAAGGACCAGGCAGACAGACCTTTTAGAGACACAATGTTTTTATCAAACAATCATCTAATTTATCAGCAAAAAATAATGAATTCAATTCTAAATAAATTCTCAAAATCATAAAATTGTTCCATCAAAGAGGTCATGCTGCATATGAAAGTGCAGCCACAAATATGTGGCTGAAAAAAAAAAGGCATATATTATTTTGACATTTGAACAAATGTCCACCATAAAGCTGACTTAAAAATCAGCTACCATGAGGGGCTGGTATTCCAGGACAGTGAATTGTATAGACTTGTCTTATTGCTGAGGCTTGCTGGGTTTCTTTGGGGAATTTCTCTCATATCTGAAAACTTCATCCCTTCTTTAGTATTTACAATGCTGGTATTGGAATAGAAACAATTAAAAAATGGCCAAACTCTGTGTCACTTATGGAAGAACATCCAATATGTAAACGACCACCATTCTGCCTGAAGTGTTCTTTTCAATAATCCAAGAGGCAAACACATTTAAAGGATGTCATAGCATAATAGACTTTATGTTGACTAACTACTACTTACTAATGATAACTGCTGTACTCTTATGCAGTATGTTACTTTATTAAAGGCACAGTATGACATATTTGGTTTTAATAGGGCTAGCATTACTTTGGCATAAAGTGATTGGTGGTGGTTTCCCATGTATAAAGTCTTTTAAATTGCATACATAAATACGTCTACAGTATTTATGTTAAATTTCCATTTTACTCCACCTCAGAATATGTGGTAGTAGCTCCAATACAATAATGTTTGTTTTATGTTTTAATTTTGTGTTCTGTAACCTCATGAATCTTCTTGTAGGAGGATAGGTTCTCACCAGCAACACTCACAAATGTAAGACACCATCAGTTTTATTTGTGGTAGTTGTACTCTTGGCAGAGCCAAACACAGTTTGCTGCGTCTCCTGGCCATCAGGCCTCTCGCCAGTCCCAGGTGTCACTGTTAAAATGGACTCAATGTTAATGGGCTGCGTGATGACAGCTGGTGCACTTGCTGCCACTACAATCACCTGAACTGGTGGCTGTGTGGCAGCCACCACAACCTACAGCTGTGCCAAAACCCAACCCCATCCCCACATTCATGAAAAGTTGCCTCTAGTTTTTAACAAATTTTAGTTACCACTGCTTGACCCTGGATTCAGGAGCAGACTGGTATGTTCTGGTATGGTCCACTGAGGAACTTACTGCAAAATTTGTTGTTTGGGGGAGTGTCCGAGGTCTGCAGATGTCATTGTGGAGGGTCATGACATTGACTGCCCATGACTGGCTGCCTTGTTCCTTTGTATACATGTAGTTTTTGTTTTATAAATTTAATCTGAGCATAGCAAGAGCGCTCATCAAAAAGTAAGTAATTGTATACAAAACAAACAAACCAAAATGGCTCACAAAGCAAATCTCTATTTGGTATTTGCCATTATTGTTGTGTATGATTTGGCAACAGTCTTTACATTTCCATTTCATTTTGGAATAAATCATTTCTATGTATATGTTGATCTCAAAATAGTAAAATATCATCTGTCCTAGTAAAAAGCTTAACGTTCTCAAGCAGCATAAATGCCACTTAGCTGAATGAGAGTTTTACTGGCACTCTCCGGGGCCTGTTCAGCCAGTATCTGTGGTGTCAGCACTCAGACAGGTTTAGAGGTGGCGTCAAGGTGAGTGCTGACTTGTAGAATACGCGGAAATCATTGATATTCTATCTCAGAAGCTGCAAACGGTTTGGTGGCAGATGGAGTCTTTGTCAGGGAAGAAAAATGGCAGCTAGGGAGAATCCACGCAATTTTCCTCTTCAGCTCTGCTGGCAGCTGTGACCTTATGCTGTTTAAAGACATAAAGACATCCCCAGCACGTGATAAGAAACTCGCATCAAATTTACCAAGTAGTGGAAATTAATGAATGTTTACTTCTGAGAAAAGGTTGTGCCATGTGTATTATTATCATTATTTTTTATTTTTTTTTAATTATCATGAGTAGTATTTGTCGTTGGCGTATTATAAACATTTAACAATATTTAATGAAAGCAGAATTATTATATTTATTACTGTACATTATTCAATATAAACAGTAACGTGGATGAAGACAAACTAAATGTAAAGGATATTTTTTTAAAAATAGATAAAAATTTGAAATGAAAACATGTAAAAAATGAGGAGTAAAAATGAAGAAAAAAATGAGGAGGAATAAGATGTATGTGTAAGCATGAAACTAATTCATTTTTTATGAGTAGTAGTTAAACAAGCTGTATAGGTGCTAATCAAGCAAGAATCTGCACCCTTGAAGCCCTGCAGAAAAATACACAACAGTATTGCTGTGTAGTGTACGGAACTAGTATAAACCAGTTTGACAGAACTCCTAAGGCCACTGTTTAAATTTTATAGAAATTGATCTCTCGCATTCTTTCAAAATGCAATTCAGTAATGTATGGCACACTTGCATATTTTTTTAGAACCACCTGGGATTTCAATGAATAAAAATGTATTTGATTTCTTCAGACTTTTAGCTCAAGGACTATTAAAAAAATAAAAATATCAGCTTAGACTCAGCAGGGTTAAACAACATCATAAATGGAATGGGATTCCTCAGGAGAATAAATATAATACAAGGCATCAATTTGGCAAATGGTTTTAATTAACATGGTTTGACTCAAAATGAATAATTAGCTTAGGTGGGAAAATGTTCATAATAATTATAATGTTTATGCAAATGATATTAATTTGGTAATGGCTCATCTCATTACAGAGATAACACGAATGCACAAAATAAAACTGATGTGTGCTCATTGCTCTGCACTGTAAACGCATCAGAATAAAATATTGGTTGAACCTGAGGAAAAATGAGGGGAAATGAGCAAACGATGCAAAAAACCAAATGACATTGAGGCACCACTTTAATATGTATGTGTTTCAGTTTGATGGTTGATTTCATTAGCAAATCTCATTGTTATGCACTGACTGTCCTCCTGCAGTCTTATGGTAAATGAAGTCTTGCACACTGGATAGTCGAGAGGTAGTATTTGGATTTGAGTGGCATATGTGGAGGGAAAAAAAGTGTGTGTGTGTGTGTGTGTGTGCGTGCGCGCGTGCATGCACGTTACATTAAACATAAACGTTACATTAGCAACTGCCAATTCAGCAATTGCAGAATTAGTGACTTGGTTTCTGTTGTATAGTTACATGCTCTCTGTGTTCTGTTGTTTATCTTGGGTTTTAACAGAGCCTGAGGAATGTGTGAAGACAGAAATATCTCAAGTCTATGTTTTTGTACCTCATTAATGGTTGAATTATGCTTGTTACTACTTACATGGTTGAGAGACCTTATTATTAATTGTACTTTTTTTCTCATTCTAAGAAGCTGGAATTGCAGTGTTATTTCATGGCAGGTTTTGAGATTTCTTCAGTGCATCCACAATGTCAGCTACAGAAAACTGTTTTCCCCTTTCAACATGAAACTGTCCATTTATTAAGGATGCAGTAGCAAAATATGAGGTCAATATTCCAGATTATTCCATTTTTTCCGTGTGACCTTCATTTGCACAGATGTAGATGTGAATGTGACCAGCATCAGTAAACCAGTGAGCATATGGATGCTGTCACTAATGCCTTGAAAGGGACACTCAGGATCTGTTTTATTGCTTCATTTGGCACACTGCAGTCCCATTTCCCATTATGGTTGTTGTGTGATTTACGTGGGGCTCCTCCGAGAAGGAGAGAGGTAAGAGTTGTGGATGAAAAAACTGTAAAAGCAATGTTTGCCTTGATCTTTGCTGCCCTTTATTTCATTTTAAACATAGATCAGCCTCATATTTTGACATGCAGTACACAAATTCTAATAGTTAAAGGATGAGGTTATTGACATTACAGCAATGTGCTTGAAAGGCTTTCAGAACCCTCCATTTACAGAAATGGAGGATGGTTGTTTCTCTGTGAAGCAAATGCGTAGTAATCATAATGTCTTCCATTATGTTCTGTTACACTAAAATCTGAAATCAAAGACATCCATTTCTTTCTTTCTTTTTTGCATTATATTTAGCTTGGTAGACTGATAAATACCCTTTGTCCCAATGATGTCTGCTCATGTTTAAACTGTAGCCCTGAATCCTGACAGATAATTGCACCTGATTTATATTCAAACTTTTTTTTTTTTGCTGTTTACATGCAAATGAACACCATCTCTCAATATTATACCGAGCTGAATTTCATACATTTGTTCTAGTCTGTCCAATTGCATTACCTTACAATCTATTAATAACTAAAGTTGAGATTTTTTATTTTTTTTTTTAAATTAGCAATTTTATCACACACATTTACTAACATTAAAGTGATTCTGGTGATGGTGGGCCAGTTATGTATCACACTATAAACACACTACAAACAAGACTTTTTCAGCCAGGGCATTTTTAAGGAAAAAATGGTTCATGTTGGTGTTAATCTTATTTATTTAGTTGGTTTTTTCTTTTTAATCATAGACAGTGTGAAGAAATACCATAAAAGTTGTAAGGTGAAGGTTTCTAAAATGCACAATGTAACCCCTAATTAGATTTTCCAGAGTCTTTGTGAAGAAAAATAATTGGCAAACTCTCCTAAAGTTTTTGTTTGTTTGTATGTTTTAATTGTTTTTTTAAGTACAGTGACATTATCTTTTTAGCTGGTCAAATGTGCCATTTAAAGTTTATTATTACTTATAATTGTAATATTATTTCCTCAAATCATCCTAGACAATATCTCATTAAAAAGATGTGAACGGCACATGATGGTGAAAATTGTTCAAAGGGCATAGTGATTAACTTTAATAGCAAAGTTATGTAATATGTGCATTTATCTGCAACACACAATAATTTGCCTTTCCTTTTCCTCTAACAAAAGAACCACTGCAAATAAAAGAAATGACAGCATAAATAGCTCAACAACATATTACTCTCATGGATTCATTAATGTCAAGTTTAAATGATTATTGGAAAATACAAATACTTTACATTAGCAATGAAAAAGAAAAACTGTACAAAATAACCATTAACAGATTAATAGTAAATGATTGAACAGAACACATTCTTTTATAATCTCTCAACCCTTCGTCCTTCTGCTCTGCAGGCGTCTAATTAAAAACTGTTGGCGCTGCTACACATTTAACTGAAAATTCTTGCAGTTGATATGACAGCAGCATGAAGATGTGTACATGATGGATGTCAGACTGTGTTGAAACATGAGGGCCTTCTGTTTCCCGGCTCTCCTTACCACCTCCAGAGCTCGAAAATTATCCACAAGTTAGCTGCGGTGATGCTGCTTTGAAGGACAAAAAACACATTTTAAAACATGTCACACACTCACATCAGGCCTCACAACAGTTGGCACTTTAACTACTGATGTTTCCAATGTATTAATTAGCTCACTCTATAATCATTTAAGTGTTGTGGTGTGATGGGGTTTGTAAAAGCTCTCTGCCCCTGAAAAATGATGATATTAGCATTTGTGTAGGGAGTGTTGTCCAGGCAGTCAGAGCACAGGTTGATCTCTTCATCAGTAAAGAGCGTACATGTGTTCCTACATAGAAGATCAGCAACATGATTAGATTGACACATAAAAGGCAATGGCTGAGACAGGAATATCAGGGATTAGATATTGTTTGAAGATGTTTCACACCTTGGATTACATTTAGTGAAACTGCTCTGACGACTACTGTAGTGCCGTGGAGCATTTAAGAGTCTGTCTAATGTAAGCAGCGCTGCTCCCTCTTTCTCCAAGCAGTTACACCAGTCAGGGCTGTAGATCACTTGATCCGTAGACGGCATATTTACAGCTGGTATCCAGTGGCTTCATGTGAGCTTTTCATCCTTGATAACAACCAGTCTTCTCGCCTGATACTCTTGAACATGCTGTCTGGAAGGCACATGGTTTATGTTTTCTTCCAGCTTGATCATCAAAAGGGGCCCTCACTGGAAAGAGCAAACCTGAGGTGAATTATAAACCTGCTCTTAATGCAGAGTATTGATTGTGTTGCAATGCCATTGCTCTTTTTGTTTCTCCACATCTCCCCTCTTATGATGGAATACTTAATGTACTCTAGCAACATAAAAGCAATAATTTTATTGGGAGAAATTCCAGAAAAAGATCCTTATTTTAAGTCGTGCAGTTGCTGAAGTGGGCACATATTCTAACAGGATTGCTTTGCATTCCTTCTCACTTGAACCTCTTTCTGTCATATAAAAAAGAAAGTACACCCTCAATCAGTTCCTAAGTTTTATGTACATATCAGGACACAATAAACCTGTACCTAACCAGACATGGATATTGGATCAAGATGAGCAGCAGATGACATTTATTTATTTATTTATTTATTTATTTATTTATTTATTTATTTATTTATTTATTTATTTATTTATTTATTTATTTATTTATTGCGCAAAACATAAGTCATAATGTGAAATTGGTGAGCAAAAAGCCAAGAACATTATTGTTTCCAAAGTAATTCAGAGATTTGTAATTACCTGTGGCTTTTGCCAACAGTATATGATTCACCTCTGAACTGTAGATGACATAAAAATAAAAAGAGTTAACCTCTGCAGTGAACTTATCAACAAAAGTAAAATTTTCACATAGCAACTTGAATGAGGCTCTTTTTGACTTTGGCAAATACCACTATCTTAAATTTGGAACAGAGCAAACGGAAGGACTGAGGTAATTGTATAATTGCCACAGAACTTCATAAATCACATGTCAATTCTAAAAGACGTGCTCTTGTGGGGCATTAATGTCACCATTCAGAGCAGCTATAATCATTTTATATAAAGTAAACTTTTTTTTTTTTTGAGCTTATACTGTACAGTATCTCCTATGTGTTTATGGTCATTCTGTACAGATTTTCAATTTTGTGTGGTAATATTTGCACAAAACATGTTCCTAATCCAGTTCGTGCTCTCTGGTATGGCAAAAAAAGCCAAAGCTTGTCTAGATAACTGCTTCAAAACACCACAATGCCAAATATATCACAGTTAGGTTACATACTGTAGGTCCCTTGTACTGACGTGTACCAACTTAACTTACACAATCGATTGAAGGGAATTGGACTCTAATGTCATGTGGGCTGCACAGTGATTGATTATGTCCTGCTGACACCTATCACGTCATACTTGGTCAGGATGGGGGTTTGCATTAAAGTGAAAATTCAAACTAGGCTGTTTTTATATGAATTGATGTTACAGAACCTCCGTTGGAATCAACTGGATTATGTAACGGTATGAATTGGATTGTGCGTGAAATATACTAATTGTAAAGTAAATTGAATAGAAACTGCCACTGCATCAATGCAGAATCTTCCACCTCTGCTTCATGATGCATACTGAAATCAATACATTTCCCCACATCTAATGTAAACCAAAAAATGTTTTTAGAGGATATATAAAGTTCCCCAGCTCCATCAAAACATAGCAGAGAAAATAGTTGGCTTTGAAAATGTCCCCCTGGATCACTGTAAAAGTGATGTCGTGAGATACAGTAGTTTTTCCCTGATGCAGGCCAGACTGAAGTTTTCTACAGTATCTGCTATCGGTCAAACACAACTCTTCATCACTTTCCAGGTGGTGTGGGAGTTGAGGCCAAGAGCAATAACTTTACTCTGGAAGACATGGGCAGAATGAAGAACTGATTGAAATTTAGAAGAGCAAAGGATTGCAGCTGAACTGTGGGTGTACTACCATGTGCCAAGCAAATGCAACCATTTACATTTATTTTTTTTTTAAGTCATCATTTGACCATATTGGACTGCCCTAATTTGAACTCTGAGGCTGCATATGTTGTTTATGTGTAGAAATGAAGTTAAAAATAAAAAGATTGATGAGTGATTCTCTTAATTTTAGGTGTTTGAGGAGTTTGCATTAATATTGTCACACTATACTGACTATAGGGTGCCAGCAGTGTATAACAATTATGGTCAGAACTTGACACATATATATTTGCTTTTAATTCACATATTCTTTACTGATCTACACAGAAATTTAAACAATACAAAATGAAAAACAAGAAAAAAGAGAAGTTTTTGAGAA
This sequence comes from Xenentodon cancila, assembly GCA_014839995.1. Taxonomy (NCBI): domain Eukaryota; kingdom Metazoa; phylum Chordata; class Actinopteri; order Beloniformes; family Belonidae; genus Xenentodon; species Xenentodon cancila. Next base: position 7,912,446 of record CM026200.1, read on the forward strand.
AATTGCTTTTCTGTTAAATACTAAGATGAAAAACCTAAGTCTTGCCTGAAAAGATTTTTTTTTTTCTGCAATTAGAATAGTGCTGATTCATGATGGTTGATGTTCTCAATATCAACATATTCTGCAATAAACAATCTATGTTACGGCCAGGGAGGAACACACAAGGTAAAGAATAAAATACATTAAAAAATTATTATGTGTACCCAAAACCAAATAACAATAACTCTCTAATGCACAGCAAGACACAGTAAAAACATTCGTATTATATTTGTATACTCGTCTATACTCATTTTTAGCATTGTTAGTTTTGAAAGTTTGAGAAATACACTGATAGCATTTTTGACACTTTGCATATCTTTACACTCAAATTGACGCAACTTTATGCTGCTCACCCTCACTGTGTCTTATGCAAGGAAACTAACCTAGCACTTTACAAAGGCATTAGTTGAAAAATTGAACAAAAAAAAGGTTGTTTTTTTTTCTTAGCTGTATAAGCTGTGTTGTTCCCGAAGTCGAAATCTATCTATCTATCTATCTATCTATCTATCTATCTATCTATCTATCTATCTATCTATCTATCTATCTATCTATCTATCTATCTATCTATCTATCTATCTATCTATCTATCTATCTATCTATCTATCTATCTATCTATCTATCTATCTATCTATCTATCTATCTATCTATCTATCTATCTATCTATCTATCTATCTATCTATCTATCTATCTATCTATCTATCTATCTATCTATCTATCTATCTATCTATCTATCTATCTATCTATCTATCTATCTATCTATCTATCTATCTATCTATCTATCTATCTATCTATCTATCTATCTATCTATCTATCTATAGAGATGTATATATAGATATATATATTGTTAATCTCCTGCTTCTTCTTCTCCTTCTCTTCCCATACTTCTCCATTGTCAATTTTTAAGTTTTTTTTATTTTTCTCAAATAATTACGCAATTTCATGTTAACTGCTCTTACTATCCATTATCTATTTCCTTATTTTATTAATACTTTAACTATTATTTACTTTTTAAATTAACCTAAGTATTTGCCAGTACTATTATTATTAGCAGCAGGATTAATAATAGTATTACGTTTTTATATAATTATCTTTTAGTTCTCACACAACGCACCACATAGTTTAGACTTTGACCTTTTGACTCATTATTCATCTGTCTTTTTATTTCTTTCTTTTTTAAATGTGTTATTTTGTTGTATTCTGAGTCTTTTACCTAATAATTTTCTTTAATTATGAAACTTGAAAAATAAAACTAATATGATCACCAAACATTTAGTCACGGTAGCTCTCATTATCACTAGACTGTGACCTTAAGGATTTATCAGGCATCCGTAATCATTTTATTAATGTAATATAAATTGCCTTACAGAAGCTAACCTACAGACTCAAATCAATATTGTAGTGGTTCACTTAGCAGTCGTTTATCTAGATGTGTGTCTGACGGGGGTCTCTGTGGGATGACCGTCATGATTTGGATTTTCTCTTCCCTTTTCCTTCCTCTCTTGCCTTCTTAAAGTGTTTGCTGAATTTTGTCGTGCAGATATGGAGTCTGGAGAACAGCTCGCCTCACCATCCCCAGCCTCTACCTCATTTCATAGGTCCTCATCTTCAACTAGCTCCTCCCCTGCTCCACCACAGACACTTCTCAACCAGTACAGTCCAACTACTGGAAGCAGCTCCCCTCTCACCTTCTGTGGTAAGTTAGTTGCTTTGGATAAAATCATCTGCTGACTAAGATGTAATGTAAGTATTGAGCCCCGTAACATTACCCCCACCATGTCTGACACATACGTTTTTATGCTTTGGATCATGATCTACTTGCCTTTCTCTTGTTTATATTTTTGTTCAGAGAATCTGATTCAGGTTAAAAATGTTTTTTAGATGTTTTCTGGTGAAGTCTAACCAGACTTTTGTGTTCTTGAATATTATCAGTGGTTTGCCCCTTATTTGTAAACTCTTTTATAGTAATGATGGACTGATATTACCTTGCCAATTAGCTGTTTTCCAGTTAATTCCCCAAATACTTCTGGGTCCCTGAAAATGTAGGAATTTTGTTAAAATGGCTGTAAATCCTTAATGGTTAATGTAATAATTTTAGAATACCCCTTAATTAAAACTAAAAGTCTTCACTTTGATCACATCTTACTTTTTTAATTCGAATCCATAGTGGTTAAGTGTAAAGGCAAAATCATAAATAAAATCTTTCAATTCAATTTTATTTATATAGCGTCTATTACAACACAAGCTGTCTCTAGGCAATTAAATAACCACAAACAACTGCTTTCATGTTCCAAATACCTCTAGGCCTAAGTCTACACTTAATAACAACACCTCCACGTAAAACCTTCACCCATCTAAGCAAATTCTGTGGAAACAGATTTCACATTGCATTAATGAGATCAGGACATTTTCTTCTTGTTTTGACACGTTTGACAATTTTGATAGGAAAGAATGTAAATTAATGATGGCCAACATTTTAAAAACCTGTGCAGACCTTTGTGAATTTCTTTTGACAACCTTTAGCTCCAATTTATCTGGCTTGATTTGACATGCCTGTCAGCTTCACAGTGTGTGTGTGCAGCCACCAACATCTCTTGTTTTCTGTGAATACTAATTTTGGCTAAAGCCGTTGCGCAGTGAACAGCAGTGATGCATAAACTGTCAGATTACCCCGACCATAAAGTGATGGGCAAACTTGCATACCGTGTTTTTTTTGTGTTTTTGAAACACTCATAAATGAATAGTTTTCACATCCTCGGCCTTAACTTACCCAGAAGGTTTGCTGTTAATATTTTTTGAATGAATGAACAGCACATTGCCTTTTTCAGCTGAAACTTCACATGCTCAAAAAACCTTAACTTCAACTTCCTGTAATGGCAGCTTTGAGCTCACTCCACAAATGAGTCTATCCGCTCAAACCCCAAATTTCAATGCAAATTTACTGCAGGAAAAAAAAATGCTTATACTCTAGTATGAAAAACATAATTCTGGTCTCTTTTGGTGACTCTTTAAAGGGGACATGCTGTGTTTCCTAAAATAAAAGTGGGATTGAGGTTGAGGCCAGGGCTTTTTAATGGTTTATACAAACAAAGGCCAGCATCCAATACCTCCTGGTTGGGAGGTGACCATATAATGTAAGAACAGCGGACCCAGACTTAAGTCACGTGACCTACTGGTTTCTGAAGAGCGGTTTCAAAGCCTCTTTTTCTTCTTACTGACTGTAGCCATGTTGTCTGGGAAGCTAAACACACCCACCATATATCGATCAAAATTAGCTGTGGCTATCAGTCCCCTTGGCCAATCCGCAGAGAGCTGAGGAGCTGCCGGCAGACATTTACAGCAGAATATGCTGTTTCACACATCAAGTTGATGGCAAAATCAAAAAATACTGGCCATTGATTTATTTTTTTTAAATTTTGTATTTTTTTAGCAGCGTTCAAACATTGGTTTTCCTGTACTCGTTCTCCAGGTCGTTCGTTGTGGATGACAGGAGATGAACGCTCAAATATGTTCAACAATCCTGCCTTTGGGCTCTATAGCTCAGGCTGCTCTGAATTTGGAGGACTTGGAAGTCTAGGTTTGTCTGCAATGGCTGCTCACTCAGAGTTGGGCACGTTTCCAGGTATGATGGATGGATATGTATGTGAATGATGAATCCTATATTTTGAATATGCTTAGATATTAATTAACATAATGATGAAAGCAATTAAGAGCTTGGTTCATGAAATATTCTCCTGCAGATTGGTGGAGGCCGGTCGAGGCACACACCAGAGAAGCGGCAGCAGCCTTCTTCCCCCCTCTTCTCAGTCTGCATCCTTTGTTTGCGTCAACCTTCAAAAGCCTCGATCCAGCTAATTTACAGTCACGTACCCCAGGTAAAAAAAGACAAGCACCACCGTTTTTTTCTTTTATGTCCAATAAATACTGAGATGAAAGATAAAATAGCTACAACATTTATGTTTATATACTACCTCTATAGACAACCACAATTCCAAAGAAACTGACACAAAAAAAATGTAAATTAAAAAATGCAATGATTAACAAACCTTATAAATTCATATCTTAGTCATGCAGAAAACATGTAAAATGTTGAAAGTGTGCCTTTTCATCATTTCATAAAAACATTTTGAATGTGATGGCAGCAAATGGAAAACAGCTGGAAAAGTTATGCTGCAAAGAAACATCTGGAGGAACATCTTGTAACAAATTAGGTTACTTGGCAACAGTTCAATGACATTATTGTGTAAAAAGAATATTTTAGAGAAATACCCTCTTAGAAGTAAAAATTGGTTGAGGTATGCAAATATGCAGAGAAAAATGCATCTGTGTTCAATTGCAAAGAATTTAAATATCTAATCATCTACAGAATATTAGAATAAGGTTGAAAATCATTATTGGATGCTCCTGATTTTCAGGCATTCAAGTTGCACAGCATTAAAAATAAGCTTTATTCTGTAAAGACAAAGTTACATGGCCTCAGGAACGATTCTGGAAATCGGTGTAAAATCCTCACTGGGCGAATACACCCAGCGATTTATGTAAACTGTTTGTTTTTGTCTTAAAATAATGTGTTTTTGGTTAATAAAAATTTCTAGTCTTTCGTAGGTTTGTTTTAGCAATCCACCTGAAAGTGGTTGGAAGCCTGTGTTGAAGAGCCCTAGAAATGGTCATCTGATGCCCTCAGAAGAATTAATGTGAATATTATCCAGAAACACCAACATCCTCTCAGGGTCAAAGCTCTTTTAAAATAGACCTGGGCAAAAAGAAGGCTGTCTTGTGTCAGATGAGTCAAAATATGAAATGAAGAGAGGAACCATTTGTTCTGTTGATTTAGTTAATTTTAAAAGGAAACCTCCATGCTAAAAAGATTTTAGAGCAGCTCATGTTCCCATGCAGAATTTTTATTTTTAAAGAAAAGGTTTTGCATTTTTCAGCAAGAATTTGCTGAACATACTGTTCATTCTGTATAAACATAAGAGTTTGAAGTGGAAGAGTCCGGGTGCTGAGCTGGCCTGCAGTCCAATAGAACATCTCCTACCGTCACCGAAAAGTGATTTTCTGTGAAATTTTTAACTTACATTCAAGACTGTGCCAACTTTTTTGGACTTTTTGGGAGTTGTACATGATTGGTTTTTAATTTTTTATATTTTTTCATTCTGTTCATTTCTTATTTAATGTCTCCTAATCCATTTCACTCAGATTGCGTGTTCGCAAGAGCCTCTAAAAACACATTTAAAATGTCGGTTTCTGTAGGTGTTAATGGAACAGCGAATGGTAGGAGTACTTTCTCTTCTACTGTAAACACCGGTTCATTTCCTGCAAAAGAAAACAAGGCGAAAGCTGAATCCAGCACAGGACAGAGACAAAAGCGCATCCATGAGAAACTGCAGCTACATCAGAAGACCATCCAGAATGCAAAGGAAAAGGTTACCATTTCATCACATTACTTTTTTTTTTCTTTTTTTTTTTTAATGCACTTTTTCCCCCCACTAATTTACCACTTTGTTATGATTAAAAGCCCATGAAGAGACCACCTGAGCTATCCAGCGTAAGGAGCTCCCAGTCAGGATCCTTGTCAGACAGCTCCAGTGATGAGGAAATTAGCAGTGACCCTGACGACATGGAGGAAGAAGAAGACGATGGCCAGAGCAGCGACAGTGAGGACTCGGATTCTGAAAAAGAGCATCCAGTTAAAAGAAAAGTTGAAGTAAGTGAGGTTATATTTATAGTGTGAACCAGGATATTCCTAGTTTCTGAAAACCATTTTCTGATAAAAGCTGACAAGATATTTGCTTCTTGTAGAATTGTAATTCATATAGGAATAATACCATGCTGTAGGTTAATTATCTAATCTGACAAATTACATAACATAAAACACATAACTGCTCTGAGTTTGTCAGAGTGGTAAACTGTATATGTGTTGGCTGCCTCCATGAGGTTCTCGCAGCACAAGCTGACATGACATTCTGTCTTCTTGTTTTCCCTCATCCTCCCACGCAGCGGCTGACACAGGACACCTACGAGAGTAAAAGGAAGAGATGTTGTGCTTCTGATGGAAATACCAGTCGAAAGAGTCATTATCACAATGTTCCTGTGACTTCTTCGTATCACGTCCAGTCATGTTCTCGTCCTGCTGGGTTGCCTCAGTCCTCTGCACTGTTTCACCAGAGCGCCAGGAATGTAGAGGAGGAAAGCCAGCAGCACATCAGTGTCATACAGGCCACAGGACTGGCAGTAAGCAACAGCCCTTTAGCACAATCTGTCAGGAAGGCTTGCCCACTGCCCTTCAAGTCTTCAAACAACCCTGTTTCCCTCCACAATTCATCAAAACACTTGACCCATGTAACGTCACCACAACACCTCACTCCTTTGCTCTCACCAAAGCCAAGCGCTGGCTTTTCCTCACCTAAACCTCCTGCTCTCTGCTCCCGTAAGAAACCCTTTTCACGGTGTTCCTCACCAAAACACCCACCTCTGGGTTCACCCAAACGTCTTCCCCTCTCTTCTTTACTCAAGCCACCCTTGGCCTCAATTGAGCCTTCAGATAAACCCAGTCTTTTGATGGCCCCGGGAAAGTGTGCACAGCCTCTTGATAGCATGAAAGAGATCAGTGGAAACCTCCCAGATAAATACTCATTACACCTGAACACTTTGAAACAGGTGAGCCATTGTTTTACCGTCATGCGTTGTAGTGGAATTTTTTTTTTTTTCTTTTTTTTGTCTTTTAAATTCTCTTCCTGAAGATATTTTCATTTTGTTACAGAGCAGTGGCCTTGTTTTTTTCCCTTATTGTCCGTCATTTTTCTGTCATAAAGTAAATGCAAAGCATTGTTCTTTCTTTCACAAGAAAAGACAAATGCTCTAAAGCTATTATTGAAGCCTTTATTATTATTCATGAGCGCCTGACCAGTACATGACTAAAAAGTGACAATTTGGTTATCTCAACAGAGACTACTTCACAAAACTGACAAGCAATTAGCTCTCTTGTGCTTCAGGATTATTTTTTTTTTTTTTCATTAAGAGAAAGAAATTGTCCTCTCTTACAGGACTCGGTTATTGTCACCATTGTGTGAAGGAAGGAAAACAAAGTAATTTGTTACAAGAGCGTTTTAAATCACATGATGGTTTTACATTAAATGCAGGCTTTTGATTGGCAGAGTTTGACAGTAGCAACATAAAAAAAAAAATGCTTTTTCATTGCAGCCTCTTAATTTTTTGACATGGTTGTTGACAAGTTTTTCATTGTACCCATCCCTTATTACACCTTGAATTCTTTTATTTTCAGCCTAGAATAATTCAATGTAAGAGACAGTTTGAGTAATTACTTCTTTTTTTCTTCTTTTACTTAATAAGCCTCTCTATTCAAAGGATTCTGTGAAGCAGGATTCCTCTTTGCGTCCTAAGAGCCAAAGCTGGTATCATTTTATCTTTTTTGTTTATAGATCTGCACATAATTTGTCAGATTCAATTACCATTCATTAATTTTCTTTTCCATGTGGCAGTGACACAAACCTTTTCCTGAACCTCCCTCCTAACGGAACAACCCGGAGTGTTGTTCAAGATGCCCCTCTGGCCCTGATCACAAAACCTCGCGGCCAGAGCCACGCTATCAACACCAAGCTGCTCTTGGCAGCTACCAGCCCTCCCTACCTCACGCCAGTCAACTTGAGCAATGGCACCAAGGAGATATCGAGCAGCTCTGTTTCCCAACATAAATCTTCTGCCTCATCAACACTCGCTTCCAGATCAGCAATGACCAGAAGGGTTCTGCGTGACGGAAAGAGCCTCCCTAAAACCAACCCCTCCCATCCAGTCTTAGATTTGACCAGAAACAGTGAGTCTGATTTCCTCAGCAGAAAAGGCTCAGGTGAATTCTTAGGAGATGATTGTGATGATGATGATGATGATGATGACGATGACGACGATGATGAAGATGAAGAATCTGGCAGTAGCCTTTCAGGTTAGATTATCTATAGACTGTTTCTTTAATTTCATAAAGATGGCATTGATAACACATTATTACTGTTAGAAGGTGAGAGAGGTGAGTTTGCTCTGGAAATGAACTGTGTTCTGTGTTAATTGTTGCACAAGGAACTTTAATTGGGACATAATTGAGTTCTGTGTGTCTGTTTGTGCCTTTCTGGAAACCTTCACAGACTCGGAGAGCAATCTTGAGAGCAACTCTGATGACTCTGAGGATGATATCAAAGAGTGTGTTGAGACAAAAGCAAACAGGACTGCAGACGAGACTTCTCTGAACGTATCTGAAAACTCATTTTCCATAAACAAGTCCTCCCCGAAACGCTCAGCCAGCTACTCTGTGCTAAACCTGCAGATTACCAAGCCTCCACGTCTGCCAAGTAGCGGTTTACTCAACCCCATCAACAAGACCGGGACCTTGGATCAAAACCACACCACATCCCCATCCTTCACATCTGCAACAATGCCAGGTAACAGATGTGTTTTCTCAAAGACAAAATAAATCCTTAGTTCAGCTGAAGTAAGTATTTAAAATTATACTCTAATCTTTGATCCAGACATCAGTGAAGTATTATTCACTGAGATAGTAAAACAGGATCCTTCCTTAAGTCAGCATGACATTCCTCTGTGGAAAAAGATGTTTATTTTTTCAACATGAAAACTTGAATGTAAAGTACGTTTCCCCACTACTGCTTGGTTAAAACAGGCTTTCTGCAAGAAGTTGTTTTTCCTTCTTCTTTTATGCACCCAGCAGGTTTTCCCTCAGTAACCCAGGCAAAGGCTTTATACTTTTGACACTGGATGAGCGGGAGCAACAGGCAAATAACTACTGATTAAAAAAAGGTTTCTGCATAGTCTGTGCACATTACTCTACAGTGAAATTACAAGAAATGTAAGGTTGTTATTGTGAGTAAAGCAATGACAACAATAAGTCTTCCTAGAACCGATCATACTAAACTCTGGGTTGTAAAAATAAAACACGTTTTTATTGTTTGAATGATGTTAATGAGGTGATGCTCAACATTGGGGGTCAGATTTGATGATTTGGCTAGTCGTGATCTGAGACATTTGTGCCGTTTTACAATTTCCCTGCAGGTCATCAAGTGGTTGTTGTTTGGGAATGGTTTTGGTGTTTTTTTCACTCGGCTATGGCGTTCTGATTGTTGGACTTATAACCCATTTTTTTTGTCATACTATAGATGTATATATACTTTCTCCCTCTTTAATCTTATTCATTCTAAGTTATGCACTTTGGAATTCATATTGGAATAATGCCATGACCCAATGCCATGATGATGATGGTAATATATTTCACTCTGAGATTTCCCTAGATTAAGGGATTAAGGGAGGTTAATATTCCTCTCAACAAATCTCGACATCCTCTGCTGTCACTAATTAATTTTCCAAAAACTCTAAGGTCTATCTCTTCCCTTCTCTCAATGTTTTTTTCATTGTTGCTGGCATCATATTCTGGATTTGTTTAGATTTTTTAGATCATTAAATTAGTTTATAGGGGAAAAAATGAAAATCACTTCCATTGTACTTAAGAAAATGTTTTAGAAAACAACATTCTTTTGGAAATATGGGTTCGAAGTAGACAAATGCTACATAAATTGGGCATTAGATCTTAAGAAAACTTTAGGAGTAGTTATTTATGTAAGGTTATTAGTGGGTGTAAATGACCTCCTTTCCTGGTCCTTAATTCAGCAGAGCTGAGACACGCCTTTTGTTTCATCACCGTTCATTATGTTTTGCAATGAGATCTGTTCCATGGTCTCCCGGAGGGGTACAGAGTTCAAGAACTGACAAAAGGAAGCTCAGTTGTCTTAATTCAAGTCTTTAAAGATTTCTCAGAACTGCTGGCTCTGATGCTGCAACCACAACAGGTGGCTGCAGATAAAACTACTCTCCACCACAGACACAGATGATATGCAGCGTCTAGCTGCAAACAAGGTGTGTCTGCTCCGTCCCTTCTTGTAGACATTGTAGGTGTTGCATTTTGAGCCCAGTCTCTTTTTTTTCTGGGTGAAATATTATTTATTTCCTTGTTCTCACCAAATACACTAGTAAATCCTTTGTCTTTTTTGTAATTTATGATAAGATGGTTGTTCCCACATCATGCCACAAACTTGTTTAACAGTTTTCCGTAGTCCACATCTTGCCACATCCACCTATACACCCCACAACAGTAAAATCTATAAGTAGGATATTTTAGTATTATCTTATTTAAATTTATTATCAAAACTGTCAAAGAAGATGTTTGTTGTAACTTCTCTGTGTGGGAAATTGTTTGTAGACTGATGAAGCAAATTATATTAAAAAAAATATTAATTTATAGACAAGGTGTAGAAAAAGTTTAAGGTTCTGATAGCTTCATGAGTTCACTGTATGCACAATACTTTCATAAAGAAAGCAGCCGTTAACAGGCATCAAGCATGTCTTTTTTTTTTTCTTTTTCTTTTTTTTTTTTTTTTTTGAGGTTTTTCATTTTACAAGAATACAGGTACCTGCTTTATTTGATTTTTCTCATGCATACACCTGTAAAAACACCAGTTTCTCTGGAAGTGAGAAAAACAATTTCTCCTGTTTTCTAGGGTCACTGAAGAGGAAGAGGATCACAGACGAAGGCGCTCTGCAGTTGCCTCTTGAGTTTGGGTGAGATATTGTGTCTACTGTTTAATTTGTGCCCCATTTGCACTCTTCTTCATATCGTACTATATTGTTGTTGCTAAGGCCGTCGCTGTTAAGTAAAACGTCACCTTGTTAATAGTTAAAAGTGACCATTCGTAAAACATCTTCATGTTTCTTTGTGAAGCCACCTAAGACATACACTATATGGCCAACGGTACTCGCTCACCTGCCGTGCCTAATATATGAAGATTAGTGACATCCCATTCCTAATCCATAGGGTTCAATATGACGTCTGTCCACCCTTTCAGTTCCATGCTGGAATTCACTGAGCTCCTGAGGGCGACCCGTTGTTTCACAAATAGTTGTAAAAACAGTCTGCATGCCCAGGTGCTTGATTTTATACACCTGTGGCCTTGGAAGTGACTGGAACACCTGATTCCCATTATTTGGATGGGTAAGCAAATAAGTTTGGCAGTATAGTATATGTTCACTTATTTCGCAGTCAATTCTACTTGTTTACCTTATTTAAAAAAAGTCAGTTAATTGACCCGTCTCAGCACTAAGGTTTACTCAAACAATAACACATTTAGTATGTAAAGAAAAGTTAATGAACACTTTCTGTCAACAAGTTATGTGTTATGTTTTAATGGTCCATCTTTGACTTTAATTCTGTGAGAGGCTGAAACAGCTTTCACAGTATATATTTAAAAAAACAAAACGTTACATTAAAAACAACTGCTCGAGTCCCAGATTTGAGTTTAATAATGTGTTCATAAATGCTGGCAGTCTAGGTTCGAGTCCCGGCCTTTGACCCTTTGCAGCATGTCTTCCCCTACTGTCTTTGACCAACTTTGTCTCCACACTGTCAATAAAGGCCACTAGAGACGCACAAAAAAAAAAGTCTTCATAGAGAGTGGAGTAGGAAAAGACCACACAAAAACGTCATCCTCTTCTCTGTAGGGACCTTCTTGAGTTGTAGGTCATTCTGCAGTGGGCAGGAAATTAAAAGAGGCCCAGTAGTTACGATCACAAGCTCACACATGCAACAGACACACACATCATTAGCAGCTCCTCGCCCACAAATTCTGTAGCTTTGACTGAGCACAGGTCTTTCATCTGTAAGGGAAGCTTTTCATCAAAAGGCTTGCAGGAAGCCAAAGCCACAAAACTATATTTTAGCTGCTGCGCTGTCTGGAATAAAAGCCTACTTGTCTTTGCTCTAAGCCACAAATGCTCTTCTGAAGAGGTCATGGGAACTGAGGGGTTGCCCCTATCGGCCACAAACGTTTAGGATCATGATCACAGTAGACAACAAAGGCTCAGAGTATTTAGGAAACAGCTGTTTCCTATTAAACATGTCATACTTGGCTTTCAACGTCTCTGTTCAGGTGGCAGAGAGAGACCCGGATCAGGGTGCTGTCAGGTCGTCTACAAGGGGAGGTGGCTTACATTGCCCCCTGTGGGAAGAAGCTGCGTCAGTACCCTGATGTGATGAAGGTAAAGCTACAATGAGCAGCTGTACTTTATAAAAGATAGATTTAAAGATCTTTTTAATTACTTTCACTTACAAATTGCACTTGTGAAGCTGTTTGTAACGGCTGTTTTAAAGATTGATTATTCAGTGTTAGATAATCAGTATGTATTGTTATTTTCTCTACAGTACTTGGTCAGGAATGGAATAAATGAAATCTCACGTGGGAACTTCAGCTTTAGTACAAAAATTAAAGTTGGTGACTTCTATGAAGCCAGAGAGGGACCAGAGGTAAATACAACTCCTTTTATTGTGTTTTTAATCTCTATACCACATCTATTGTCTTTATAAACCAATACCACGGTGTGGTTATCATATAGCAAAATATATCATTTAATCCTAAATGGTTTTAGGATTCTAAATCCTGTTTTTGAAATTGCATTGTCTATGTATATGTTTGTCAAATGGGAGAGATTAAACTATTATGCCCATACTATAACATAAAGAGAAGTTAAGTGGCTCCATTTATTCTTGTTTGTTTGAATCCCTCCTCCATCATCTTCTGAAAATTCAGGGTTTGCAGTGGTTCATGCTGGCTCAGAATGAGATCGCTCCCACTATCATAGCGATGGATGGGAGGCGCAGCCGTCACACAAAGTCAGACCACCACCTGACAGGTGACGGTGCTGGGGCCAGACATCCTCAGCCTGAAAACACTGGTGACCGAGGTGTCGGTGACGCCAAGTTGTTACGTAAACTAGAAGCTCAAGGTCAGTTTGTATCAAAAACCCCAAACTGCCTGCAAGTCAGGGTTTTTGTCTCATTGTGGTTTATTTCGATCAGTTCAGGTAGATGACGACACAGATATGAGATTTCCAAAATCACTTCCAGTTATTTTAAATAGCAAGCATGTCTGGTTCAACTGCAGCACAGTTCCTCCAGGATTTCCTCACGCCTGCCTCACAATACTTGCTGTCATTGAAAATAACATTTTCTAGACTTGGTCTAGACTTGAACTGATTTTAAATAAAAGTTGGATCATTACTTTCCACTTTGCATGTATCGATGAAATAATGCCTTTTATATTTGTCTGGAATCCCATTTTGTATATAGTCGCTTTTTTTGTGTAATTTTGTGTAGGCATGATGTGATATATGAGGTTTTTTTGTTTTTGTTTTTCCCCACAATCTTTTGCATGTGGAAACAAAAATTATCTGTCTTTTGTTCTTTAAGTTTTTGACCAACTGGAGTTTAGTACTCCACATTTTATTTTGTATTGCCTAATGTTGCAGAAATAGCTCGAAAAGCAGCTCAGATTAAAATAATGAGAAAACTGGAAAAACAGGCCATGGCACAAGCAGCCAAGGAGGCAAGGAAGCAACAAGGTAAACGACTGCGGTCTAATCGGACACTTTATGGACTAAATAACATGCTGAATGCAAAGCTAATATGTTTATCCTTTCCAGCTATAATTGCTGCTGAGGAGAAGCGGAAAAAGAGAGAGGAACTGAAGATTCTTAAACAGCAAGTAAGAATTTCCTTTCCCTTCCAGATTCAAAATTATCTGCAACTGAAATACAGTTCTTGTGGCTGCGCTGCTCACGTGAGGTGTAAAGGTTCTAAGCACAGTTGCAACCTCAAACTGCTGTGCTTTCCCCATCTACACAGATCCTCTGTACTTTTTCACCTCACATCCTCTTCCAGTATTTTATAACACGCATGACTTAACAGTAAATTCATTTGATCTTGTCCTCATCCTTTTACCAGGAGAAGATCAAGCGCATTCAGCAAATTCGTATGGAGAAAGAACTCCGTGCACAGCAAATTCTTGAGGTTCGTCCTGAAAGTTATTGCAGAAATGTTTTAAAACACTTCCTCTCTGCTCTTGATAGGATTAAAAAAAAATAACCCAACCAAAGGCTATTCCTAAATTATGTAGCTCCACTTTTAGTCTCCACATGTGACTAATGCCTAATTGGTTTCCTACAAAAGTGCCATTGAATATGAAAATCTCCTCAGACTGTCCCAGAGCTTAATACAAAATGCAGTATTTCATTAAGTAAGAGGTGGCACAGAATCCATCGTGCCTAGGTAAAACACCTATTTTTCATTCCCTCGCTAATACGAGCTGTGGAGAATTTCAGCATTCATAAATCAAATTTCACTTGACACGCTTGAGAAGTGGCTCTTAACTGGATTTCATTGGCACTATAATTACTGATAGAAATTTTCCTTAATTTATTCGCACTGCCCACTGGTGTTTCATTATAACTACAGCCATTTTACTTCTCAGTGTCAATGGGGAAAATTATTATGTCACCTTTTAGGATTTCAGAAGTGAGAAGTGATTTAGAAGTGAGATCATCTGTGAAACCAGTGGCTCCATGTATAATCAAACCGACTGAAGTAAAGCGCAGTTAAATGTTCTTCGAGATATTCTCACTTGTCCATATGTTGGTTTTATCAAATGTTAAGAGACAGAAACATTTATGTCATATATAAAAATTATACAGGGCTCAAAAAATGCCAGTTTTTTCTGAGCTTTTCTGCAGCGTACTCTACATAACGTCTGTTGCTTTGTGTCTAATTCCTCTGTTGCATAACCCCAAGATCTTATTTTGTGCACACAGGCGAAAAGAAAGAAAAAAGAAGCAGCAGCCCATGCCAAAATATTAGAAGCTGAGAAAAGAAACAAGGTGAAATAAGAAATCGATGAACATTGTCTCTTTTGTCACTTTAAATACAATTTAGTCTAATTCTTCATTTTAAGTAAAATGTATAAAACTGTGTTGTTTTGTAAATGTTGGTCTGTTTCAAGTATCATTTGGGAAAAAAGAGGTTTTATTGTGTTTCAGACTCCTTGATTAATTTATCTTTGCTGCAGCCTAAACGTTCTTCCGAGCAGATTCTGTCATTTTCACGCCACAGGAAATTCTGATAGGATAATCTGAAATTAGAAATATGCAAAAGATTGTCAGAAGGGAAGAATTGGCAGCTTCATTCTGTAATATTCTGGTTCTGTTGTTACTTTACTAGTCAGTTTAAGAAATGTTGATAGCTTCGGTTAATATTTAGAAAGGCCCTGAATCACCCCCTTCTAAAATAAATGTATTTATCAGTGAAGACATACTCATGGGCATATCACATTAACGTTGCAGTTGGTAAGTGTATTTTTGACATTCACAGAAGTTACCACTGTTTTCTGATTTTATTGCATAATGTTGGTCATTTGGGAAACAGATCTCCTCCTATGGCGCCAAATGCAGCTCGCAGTTTCTGCCTCTCTCGCCCCAGCTCCTCCAATTAGAACCGGGGGGCACGTTTGCAGAATGTCAATCACAGTCCCGCACGCGTTCTAGAAACCCCTCCCCCAGCCCTCCCCTCCACCTTTTACGTAAACATTCACACGCCACCGCTAGAAGACTGGGACTGACACGGTTTTACAAGGTTTATATAAAATAAAACTTCATTCACCTCCATTTGCTACATTATTGATTTATATTTTAGGTATCTGTTCTCTCTGACACCTCAGGTTTCCATAGTAACCTAACTTACTTGTGGGGGAGGGACACCGTTATGAAGGGAGGGGCATGAACATTGTACGCGTTTTTGGGAAGTTCCTGACTGCAGCTTTGACCAATGATTCATAAAGGGCTGATGGTTTAGAAATATTCAATAAGATCAGAGCATGCCATTTCTATATATATATATATTTTTTTTTAATTATGCCGGTTTGTATAGTGACTTGTAATTGAATTCCTATTTGTGAAGGAGAAGGAGATGCGAAGACTTCAGGCTGTCATACAGAAGCACCAGGTGGGTTTTTCTTTTGTCTATGGTAACAGTTTAGTTAAATCATTCTGACTCTGGTTAGTTTGAACATGTTGAAAATGATCCAAATGATTGACATTTACACAACTGGTCCTTTAATTTTTCCAAGTTGGAAATCTCTGGCTTTGATTTTGAAGTGTGAATTTCTATTTCTTAATACTTTGCCAACTCTTTCTGCCAGGAGTTGGAGAGGCATAGACTAGATATGGTATGAGTATGTTTCCTTTTGTACATTTAACAACGTATTGTGCATGTGTTGTGATAAATGGTTGGCTGCAGGTGTATAACATCCCTCTGCATGGTTTTCCCAGAGCAATGCACTCCATATATCCGAGGTATTGCTTTCAATACCTGTCCTTCTGTACCACTGTATCTGTTTTGGACGTTTTAGAAATATATGTTTAAAATCCTTTTGTTGTATGTCTGTGTTTTAACCTCACAATCTCCAGGACATCGTGATACTTTTCATATATTGATCATCATCTGATTGGATGTGTATTCAGCATTTCATCTGTTGCTATAACAAATATCACCTGCTGCTTAAAGTTATAGTATTGCAAAGGCTGCTTCTAACTTTGAGCTTCTGCTGTGTGTTTGCATCATTTCCCTTGATGGCTTTTTGCAAATGCTTGTTTGTTGTTTCGTGTTAAGCTTTTACAGACTTTAACAGATTGTGTGCAACATATTTCTCATGACATCCAACTGTATTGTGCATTTTAAGTGATTATGTACAGCTGTATTTTTTTTTTTTAGATATTTTTACTGTTGATACAATTAGTGGAATTCTGAATTGAAATTTTAAAAAAACAACCATGTGACTGTTCTGATAGGAGCGGGAGAGACGCCGGCAGCACATGATACTCATGAAAGCTTTGGAGGCCCAGAAGAAGGCCGAGGTGAGTTGCATGCTGCTCATGGAAATGTTCTGCAGTCGGCAGTAATGTCACGTGGTTTTATGTCAGAGCACCGTGTGTTTCAGCCGAAGGAAGCTAACTAAAGATAAAGTTGTTGGTTTATTTGAGAAAGATTATAAATATGGAAAAATATATTGAGTATAATCTAGGATTTTAGAATCCCTTTTCAGTGACACTCATGTCGGTGTTAATTGTCATTCAAACATGTTAGATACGATAGCCTATGAATTGTTATGAATTGTTAAAATTGTGCTCCACTTTCTAGATTGTCTTAACTGATATCTAGTGTTCGACAGTACTTGATAGTAATATTTTGTAGATGCATATGTGGATTTTATTTTGGATGTTTTTGTTGGACTGTTGGATTTACTCATTTACATGGCCTTACATACAAATGACATGACAGTGTTAGTGATTTGTTTATTCAGAATTTAATGCAGTTTAATTCAAGTACTGCAGTAAATTTCACAACAACTTATTTAACATAACACAGAATGATTTGTTAATTTATCTGATCTGGTGATGCAACTTTTTCTTTTTCTCATTGCATCAGGCCTATTCAAAATACATGTAATATAGCTACTAGATCTCTATGCTCTACTAATAATGTCTTCTCTACAGGTAAAGGAGCGTCTGAAAAGAGAAAAGAAAGATGAGAAGCGGTTGAACAAGGAGAGGAAACTGGAGCTCCGAAGACTGGAACAGGAAAAAGCAAAGGAGCTTAAAAAGCCAAATGAAGACATGTGTTTAGCAGATCATAAGGTATTGACATGTTTTGGAGGTGTTGGCAAGTGAAAACCGGAGTCCATGTATATCACCAGGTGAATAATCCATATCTGAATCTGCTAAAAGAACAGCTTGATAGTGAAATGGATTTGATTAAGGAGAAACCATCTGTGAATTACACCAGTGCCACCATGTGGCTGCTCTTGTCAAAACACTCACCTGGTATATCTCATGTAAAATGTTTTTGTATTCAAAGAATTACGTGCTTATATTAACAGGCAGAACTGTGTGAAACATGTGACACTTACCTGTAATCTATAAATGGTTGTAAGGAGGGCTGTTCTGTAGCCAGTGTGACATATATTTTTGTTGGATTTTGGAGTCAATAGTTGCACATTTTGAAAAATGACACATTTAATACATTAATATTGCATGAATTTTTCTCTTCAGCCACTTCCAGAGTTGTCCCGCATCCCCGGTCTAGTCTTAGCTGGAAGTGCCTTCTCTGACTGCCTGATGGTCTTGCAGTTTCTACACAGCTTTGGAAAAGTCCTTGGATTGCACTTAAAATCAAGCGCGCTTACAATAAGCACCCTTCAAGAGGGACTGCTTAACATTGGGACCAGTATGCACAAGGTGGAGGACCTGCTGGTGAGCATGCTCTCCACTGCTGTGTGTGACCCTGGTATACCTGCGGGGCACAAGGTGAGTCTGTGGCGTTTGTGCTTTTCATTGCTTCAGTTTTGGTAGCAAAATACTGCATTACTACAATGACAATTAAGGTTCTGATTCTGAAAATATGGACTTTTGAGTTATGTGAGTCTGTTATTGGGGGTTTATTAGTTGTTAGGGTTAGGTTAAAACCATGAAGTGAATATCAGAGGTAGAAAAGGCCTCTTGTGAGCTGCTCTTTTGAAAACTTAATATTTATTAATTTATAGAAGTAATTTCAAGTTCCCCAGCAGCACACTTATCAGATTAAGATGATCCAGCTAATAGGACCATAATGATAAATTAAGAAAAAATAAATAACTATATTTGTAACAGGTTTTAGAATGGGCATCTGTTACAGCCAGAAACGATTTATTGTCAGCACCAGTGATATTGAATTTTAAAGCACATCCTCATTACATCCCATTTTGGGGTCAATGTCAATGTGCATCTTTTTAAATACATTATATGGCCAAAAACATTGAGTTATTCCCCAAGGCCATTCCTCATGGCACTGTGAAGAGTAATCATGCCTTTTAAGAGCTTGTGTGTAATTCTCTGGTAAAGGGCTGCCTCAGCCCCTTGAGTGCACATGAGAAATGCACATTTAAATACTTAAAATGGCCCAACTTATCAGTGAGGATGTTTCATAATAATCTGCACTTTCTAGGTGCGACACATCCTTGAGGACCGTTTAAGCACTTTGCATCAGGAAGTGATGATTACCTGAAAGGACACATCTCCCTGAGACACACATTGTGATGAGATGCTTAAGCGTGCAGCACATACACAACTAAACAAGCCTTGTTAAAGCGCCGTGACTCCCTTTTTAAAGCTTTTTCTATTTATTTATTTTTTTTAGTGCAAAACTATCTTGGGGGAACACTTGTCTAATTTGGAGATCAACAGAGACAATGTGTCTGAGATCCTGCAGATCTACATGGAGGGCCGATCCGAACAGACACATGCCGTCAGCCTCAAGACGAAGGCTTTTCAGGCCCATAGTCCATCACAGAAGGCCTCTATACTCGCTTACTTGGTTAATGAGCTCTGCTGCAGCAAGGCTGTGATCAGGTGAGGACTCTGCCTCCCTCTGCGCTTTCTTTCCTTCCATCCTTCCTTCCTACCTACCTCCCTCCCTCCCTCCTTTCAAAACCTCATTGGCTGTCCGGTAAGCCCACTATTAAAGGGTGAACATTAGGAGAACTAACAACCCATTTGAGCACCATATTCTTTTTAACTACAGATGTAGCTGCAAAGATCTCTATTTAGGTAATTGGAGGGTAAATACTTTAGAAGGGTTTGGTAGTCAGAATGCCCACTCATTTTCTTTTGAATTTCTGCATTTATGTCTTATAAAATACACACAATTGATCAGTAAATTTCTTAACACTCACTTACACCCACCCGTCATAATATTATGACCACTGGTGGGTAATGTGAGTAAGAACTGCTCATCTTGTTACTAAACAGTGTTGTTCTGGGAGAACCTGCATCCTGGCATTCACATGAATGCTACTTTGGCACTTGCCATCTCCTGAAAAGTCTTTGCAAACCAGTCACCCCCAGAGGTGACCAGATGTGACCTGTCAGAGGTCTGCTCAATGTTAAGCGGGTAGTCATAATGTTATTGTTGGTGCAGGTAATAAGGAAATTTAAACTTGAAATTAGAAGTTACTGGTTTGTTTTCTCAACAAAAATCTTATTGATAGTTAAAGAGACTGGAAGTGTGCTGAAAACAGGTGTGTAACATTCATATATACATAAACCTACGTGTTGGCTTTAACAGTCTGATGTTTTTCCAGTGAGATTGACAAAAAAATAGATCACATGACCAATCTGAGGAAGGATAAGTGGGCTGTCGAGGGAGAGCTTCGAAAGTGAGTATATATCATCGACGCCGTTACAGGAGTTTGATTCAAGAACTCTTCACTCAAACAATCACTCTTGTTTTCATAGACTGAGGAGCATCCATGTCAAAATGACGGGGAGGAGAGACGGCAGTGACGGGGGAAACGACAACCATACCTTTGGCACCCCCAGTGTGAGAAACAAATGCAAGACGAGAGAAGGAGACAGTGAGGAAGAGGAGGAAGAAGAGGAAGAGAGCGATGACCAAGGAGACAACCATGATGAGGAAGAGGAAGAATCATGGGGAAAGAAAGAGAAGAAGACAATGACACGTGAAGAAGAGGTCAGAGGCATTAATGTCCTTTTAAGTGGTGAAGTGGCGTCATTAGTATGTCCTGTGGTGAATCAGCTGATGCACTGGCCTCACAATAATGTTTGTTTGTCAGGATGATGGCGCACACGCAGGCAGCATCGAGGAGCTGGAGAAACAGATTGAGAGAACGTACAAGGTAAACTAAGCCCGATTGGACATTTAATGTTTCTTTTATGACCTGATTAAAGATTCGGCATTACGTCCCGTTTTCTTATTAGCTGCAGAGTCAAATTAGACAGAAGCTGTTTGACTCGTCTCTTTCACTGCGCTCCATGATGATTGGCGAGGACCGATACAAGAGACGTTACTGGCTCCTTCCGCAGAGTGGTGGCATTTTTGTTGAAGGGATGGCGAGTGGCAAAGGTGCAAACCAGAGCTGGACCAAACTAAACCAAAATATAAATGGAAATCTTTATTATGTTTCACTGCTCTAGAGCTGATGCGACTTTGTTTTCTCCCGTTAGGCTATGAGGAAATGGAGAAGGAGGGGGAAAGACAGAGAACGCCTCAGGCAATCAGAGTAAAAGATCCAAAGAAGGAGGAGACAACAAAGCCAGTGGCGTCCATCCCAGTCCAGAACACGGAGATTTATGAACCCTCAAAGAGCCAGCAAGACAAAGACAATCTGTTCCTCCAAAATCCTGACTCCCTATCTAACCTCAGCAAACTGCTGGAAGTAGTCAAAATGGCTCAAAAGTCAGAAATCAGTGCTCGGAAAATTAATTCTCCTGAAATTCCTTTTACTAGATCTTACCCCTCTTATCCCACCTCACAGAAAGATAAAACGGATACCTCAGTATCATGTCTGCTCAGCGCTACCAAGCTCAAAAACAGCCACTGGATGACCCACGGCC
This sequence comes from Xenentodon cancila, assembly GCA_014839995.1. Lineage (NCBI taxonomy): Eukaryota > Metazoa > Chordata > Actinopteri > Beloniformes > Belonidae > Xenentodon > Xenentodon cancila. The sequence goes on from CM026200.1 coordinate 7,933,824, forward strand.
CCCAATCCGTTCTTCATGGAGACCAGCTGTCCAAGTTATTGATGGAAAACAGCAGTGAGTGGTTTAGCCTCCTGCCTCGTTCTCCTTGCGATGGGTCCTCTGAAACCCCTGGCTGCAACCCTTCAGCCTCCTTCTCGTCGCCTCAACCCATCAGGACCGATGTCCCCTCCGTCCTCTTCCCTAATCCCCCAGAAACGGCAAGCTACAACAGCCCAGCTGGGATCAATAACACAAAGTCACCTATGCCTCAGGTTGGTTGATTCTTTTTTTTTTTTTTTTTATCCCCGTCTCAGATAGAAACGTTAAGCCGTTTATGTTTCGAGAATAAATCCATCTCTTCACAGTAGTGGAATGAAATTGTTGTCTGATTTATAATTTCAAACGTCCCATTTTCCCACTCAGCAAGTAAAGTCTGCTGTTCATCAGAGCAGGCTGACAGTGTGTGAGGCGTTCAGCTCGGTTGCAAGGCCCAGCCTGCCCCTCTCTGGCAGCTCTCTACCCCGTATGCTGCATCTACCGTCCCAGCATGCAGCGGGTGAAGAAAACAAACTCCTCTGTCTGGCAGACAGTAGCGCAATCAAGAGCGAGACCCCTGAACCGGAGACTGACAAGCCCTCTTGTGCCTCGTCCCCTGCTGTGGAGGTGGCCAAAACTCAGGACTTCCCTTGTCCTCTGCCCATCCCGCAGGGTAAGAATGGCACATTGCATCTGTTGTCCGACAGCACCAGAAGACTTGCTATGATGTTTGTCTGTCAGATCTATCTGATAAATCTATGTATGCGTGTTTGCAGAGATGCTGCATGGCTGGTGGTGGGTGTCGGACAGAGAGGACTTGGACCAACTGGTTAAAACCCTCAACAGCAGGGGCATCAGAGAGCGGATCTTACAAAAACAGATCCAAAAACACATGGAGCACATGACCCAGCTTTGTCCCAACAGTAACAACGGTTTGTTTTCATTTTTTACGGCTCACTTTAAGTCAAACAGAGAGAAAAGAGTAAACAGAAGTGTTATTTTTACCTTTTTTACTGTACATAAATGAGAAGCTTTTGATTGATAGTAGTTTGCTGTAAGGATTCAATGTGTGTGTGGAGGCAGAATTTGATGTGATGGCGCTAGAAAAGCCGGGGCTAAGCAGGGAGATTGTGGAGAGCTGGTGTGTTGAGCAGTGGTCCATGGGTGTGGACATCGCCCTGCTGCAGCAGGTCGAAGCTCTTGAAAGAAAAGTCATCTCTGCCAGCTTGCAGGTTAAGGTACATGCAGCTAGTTTTTCATTTGTCCACCTGTTTACACCTCATACAAATAAACGCACTTTGTGTAATACAAGGTGATTAATTTTTGTGTTGTGATGGTCATATTTCACTGACGTCTCAATCAGGGTTGGACGCCTCCTGAGCTCCAGTCAGATAGCAAGGACCTGGTCTATCATGAACACCGGCTCTCCTCGCCCTCAGCATCAGAGAACAGAGGTCAGAGAGACGCCAGCCACGAGGACCCTCCTGGTTCTGTGGCGCGGCGGTCCAACAATCCTCTTGATATAGCCGTCATCAGGCTGGCTGAGCTGGAGAAGAACATTGAACGAAGGTACCTAAAGAAAACTTGAATTACAGACTGGTTTATGTCCCGTATGAGTAGCTTGTAGTTATAAATGCTGCATCACACTGTAACGGGGATCTTCTCTAAGTCATTGGCGTGCTCCAGTTAATGTGACTTCTTTGGTCATTCAGCAGCGAGGAGGTGGTGGCTCCTGGGATGAAACTGTGGCGTAAAGCCCTCAGTCGAGTCCGTAGCTCAGCTCAGCTGTCACTCTGCATCCAGCAGCTGAAGAAGTCCATAGGTTTGGAACGATCCATCATGAAAGTGGTCAGTGCCTCCGGACTTTAATTTTTTTAAGAACTGTTGACAAATTATAAAATGTATAGTCCTGTTTTCCTTTACAAACACACACACACACACACACAATGCCTTTTGTGTTTAAAATATGTTTAGGTGAAAATAAAGATAAAAGTAGTTTTTAGTTTCAGTTTACATCTATCAACACTATTTAATCCAACACTTCCATATATATATGACTGATACCTGGTTAGTTGGTGATCTACAGAGACGACTGTATAAACAGGTGTAGACAGCAGACACTGAGGTGGTCAGAGGGTGGGACTGCAGGTCAGGATGTCAGCAGGTCTCCAACAGAGACGTCTATACCGACAGGTGGAGGTAAACACTGGGATGGTCAGAGGTGGGACTGCAGGTCAGTGGATCATGTTGGGGTCCCCCTGCAGCAGGTCTACAGCAGCAGATCCAGGATGAAGCTGTGTTGAACACCAGCTGCTCCAGTCTGGTCCTGCAGCTGCAGCTGTGACTACTGGTCCTGACACACTAAAGTTTACACCAACTACATGTTTTATTAAACAGAAACGTTTTAAGTTTGGTTTTAAAGGTGGAGGTGGTGTCAGCCTCCTTAACCCAAACTGGAAGTTGGTTCCATAGTGATGGTTCCTGATAACAGACTTAACATAATAATTCTGTCAAAGTCATTATTCAGTGTACCCGCCTGCTCAAAATTGCTTCAGTTGCTGTTTTATATTGATGTGCAGTATCTATGGAGTATGATGTGCCGGATGCTCATTGGCCCCTCACTGTGTTGTCTGCAGCACTGCCAGCTCTGTGAAAAGGGAGACAATGAGGAGCTGCTTTTGCTTTGTGATGGCTGTGACAAAGGTTGCCACACATACTGCCTTAATCCCAAGATCACCAGCGTACCTGAAGGAGACTGGTTCTGTCCTTTTTGTTTGTCAAAGGTATATCAACAAGCAGTTGGTGCAAAGCGACACAAATCTACTTTTTATACCGTGTATTCTTACTCGTAAAAAAATGGTTGGTACAATTTTGTGTGCGTCCACAATTGTGTGTATTTTGCGTTTCAGGAAAGTGACCGAATCCCTCACGGTAGGAAGCAGGAGAGCCCAACAGCTGGAGGAGGGAAGAAAGGCAGCGAGGAGAAACAAAACGGTAGGCCCTCAGGGGCGGGAGAGCCCATCTGTGTGGAGGATGGCAGCACCAACAGCCCGCCAAAGAGAGGTACCAAGGAGTTCAGAAAGAGGAAAGGAGATGATGACTTCCAGGCAAAGTGTGGCAACTCTGTTTCCTGTGCAAAAAAAGTGAAAACGTCCAAGAACGACGACAACGAGCCGACAGTGTGTCGGTACGTACGGCGCACGCTCCCCGCAGAACACCCAACAGAATTATTTTGTCATCGTATACTTGAGAAAACAGCTGTTTGTCTGCTGTTTTCTGCCACCAGAATACTGTTGGCTGAACTTGAGGCCCATCAAGACGCATGGCCCTTTCTCACACCAGTCAACCACAAAGCTGTCCCTGGGTACAGGAAAGTCATCAAGAGGCCCATGGACTTCTCCACCATCAAGGAAAAGCTCACCAACAACCTGTATGTCTTACCGCCGCTGCATTTTATCCCCGTACATTTATACTGTTCAGTAACAGTTAACTGCTTCTCCATTTCTGATTTGGATGCTGCTTCACAAAGTTACTTTTTTTATGGTTACAGGTACCTAAACATGGAGACTTTTATCACCGATGTGAACCTGGTTTTTGATAACTGTCAAAAGTTTAACGAGGACGACTCTGCAATTGGACGAGCCGGCCACAACATGAGGAGATTCTTCGACAAACGATGGACCGAACTGCTGCAGTAAAAATAAATGTGTGTGGACTCTAAACGTATCAGACTCCTGTGTTGTGTCGGAGGCCGAGTCTGTGCTTTTGACACGAAATCACTACACCCATAACTGATGGGCTGAAAAAAACAAACAAAACTGTTTCAGATCAATACACCTCACTGATTTACGTTTCCAATAGCAATATAGTTTTCTTTATTCAAACACTTACTCTTCATCTCCGTGTTGTCTTTGGGAATCAAAGATTTCCACTGTGGATACTTCATTGAACTATTTTTAAATATGATGTTAAACCTCTGTGTGTTTGTGTATTTATATTCTCAAGTATTTGTTTGTCTTTTCTAAGAAAAGGATGAACACGGCACAAAATAATAAATAAATGGAAATAATCTGAACATTGTTTCATGGATTATAATTTACAGGGTTGACGTCTGTTTGATGCAAATGCAGAGGCTGAATGTGGCATTTCAAGTCGGAGTATCTCACCTCTGAGGATGTTTTTGTGTTTATGTACGTGACCTGCACACAGTAAACGGTTGGAAACATTTACAGGCTTTTCATCTGATGTAATGTACAAGGTGCAGTGTGGTTTATCTTTGTTAGATGGTTGTTATAAGTCAGACCTGCTGGACTTCAGTTAATGAAGAAACAGATGTGGTCCACAAGACCTGACTCAAAACGGCTCAATCGGAAGAAGTAACTTGAAATGAGTGTGGCTCCTTTTTAATAATTTGTTTCTAAACTGAAAAAACCCTAAAACCTTTCTAGTTTTCAGCTGTGTACCGTTATTACAGTCGGTTCAGTAGTAATTGTACTTTAACTTTGCTTAAAATAATGGAGAAAAAAAACATAAATATAATTTTGTACGTGCCATTTTCCAGAGAAAATCCACCTGAAGGCCATAAATGACTACATATTAACCGCATGACGGAACTATGGGAGTCAATGACACAAAGTCACGAGACTGACGAGAGATAAACGTGTTTGTGTGAAGATGAGGAGGAAGCTCGGAAACCTCCTGGAGACGACGAGCAGCCCTTCATCAACCTCTGAGGAGGCCGGAAGCTTCTCTCGGTGTCCGTCCGATCTGCTGAGCAGGTTGTCCGTCGGGGAAACGACGATGGTGTCGCCGCTTCGGACTCTCCGACATCACGGCGACGAGGTCAGCTGCTGCGCCTTCTCCCCGTCTCTACTGGCCACCGCCTCCGCAGACAAAACTCTCGGACCTCTCGGAGCGTCCCTTCTCTCCTCCCGCGGCTCACGGTTACGGCGTTCACTGCTGCCGCTTCAGCTCCTGCGGCGGCCACCTGCTCCGCTGCTCCACGGACGGCGTCACGAAGGTGTGGCGCCCCGACACAGGTGAGCTGACGGCCGCCCTGGAGCATCCGCGCCGCAGCCCGCTCCGAGTGTGCGCTCTGGCGCCGGACTCCTCCCTCCTGCTGGCGGGGGCCTGCGACGGCTCCGTGGGACTTCCCCTCCAGGACCCTGCGCAGGTAGCGTGCAGTCGTCTGTGAAAGAGGTTCAGTCTGGACCTAACGGCTTCATTACTGCAGGATGTATAAGGTGGGACATCAGAGATGGATATCAGATATTAATACAAAGAAAGAAAACATTTATATATATATATATATATATATATATATATATATATATATATATATATATATATATATATATAAAATGTGATTGTTGTAACATCTCACAGTCTTCATCAGCAGGTGGAGTCATTGCTTACCACAAAACTGTGGTAACTCCTCTCATTCCTGTGTACAAATACGGGCCACACCAGGACCTCAACTCTGGCGCTTAGTTAGTTTTGTGAAAGACCCTAAAGCATTTCTTTAAGTTAATCCTTTAAGTTATTCCTCAGGATATCAACATCATTTTTGTTGTTTTTTTATGATCCCATGCCTGGAGCAGCAAAACAGCCCCACACCATTATGCTCCCGCCACCGTGTTTCACTGTGGGATCTGTGTTTTTTTTCTTTTGTTTGTGCACCAAACATGAACACAACATAAGGACTAATGCAATTTACATTTTGTCAATAGAACACTTGAATAATTATTTCACATTCAAAAGTAAACCAGTCATTTTAATTTCAATTTTCTGTTTTATTTATATAGCGTCTATTACAACACAAGTTGTCTCTAGGATCTTTCCAGAGACCCAGAACATGACGTCTGAGCAATTATTACATAAACAACGGCAGGTTAAAAACTCCCCTAGTGGAAGAAAAACCTTCAGCCAAACAGTGGCAGGAAAAACTCCCCTTTAGGAGGGAAGAAACCTGGATCAGGACCTGGATCATAAGGGGGGACCCTCCTGCTGAAGACCAGCTGGGTAGAGCAGGCAAAGGGGGATCAGAAAGAGAAAATGAAGAACGGAGAGAGGAGAGACACAGACACACCGTCATAAGTACAACTATCAGTCAGCAGCAGAACTTAGTTAGGTTAGGTTGGTGGACGACAGAGACGACTATATAAACAGTTGTAGACAGTAGACACTGAGGTGGTCAGAGGGTGGGACTGCAGGTCAGGATGTCAGCAGGTCTCCAACAGAGACGTCTATACCGACAGGTGGAGGTAACACTGGGATGGTCAGAGGGTGGGACTGCAGGGCAGCATGTCAGATATCCAACAGAGACATCCATATAGACAGGTGGAGGTAAACACTGGGATGGTCAGAGGGTGGGACTGCAGGTCCGGAGGATCTGGCCTGGAAACATGCACAGAAAAGAAAAAGAGGAGGCAGACCAGCACAACAAACTACAAGAACAATGGAGCACAATTATACTTATGAGATACTTCTAATTAATAACTGAGGATTGAGCTGAAGAAGGGAAAGAGAACCAGAGGAGATGAGGGGAACCAGTCAGTGGATCCTGCTGGTGTCCCCCTGCACCGTAAACCTGCACTCTGAGAACGAAGAGCTCTGTTATGAACATCAGACACTATCAGGTCTTACAAATACAGTGGTGCTAGACCATTTTAGACTTTATACACAAGTAATAAAATTTTGAATTGGATTCTGAGTTTTACGAGGAGCCAATGGAGGGAAGCGAACACAGGAGACACGTGCACTCTCTGATTCCTGTCAGCACTCGTGCTGCTGTCTTTTGAATCAGCTGGAGGATATTCAGAGAATTACTTTGACATCCTAATAATAACACATGACAGTAATCTAGTCTAGAAGATAGGGATGCTTGAATTAGTTTTGCAGTATCACTCTGGGAGAGGATGCTCCTGATCTTTGCGATATTACAAAAGTGGAAAAACACAATCTTACAAACCTGATTAATATGCTGTTTAAATGACAAAACCTGACCCCTTCGTAGACAAATGCAGCTGCGTATCATCGGCACAGCAATGAAAATGCAGTCATTGATCAGTACTTTGAGGAACAGCTCCATTTTTCTTTGGGAGATCATATTTTTGAACTTAACTGTATTATGTATTCTAGATATACGGCGCGTTCTCAAGTCGCAGCTGCTCATAACTTTGTAAAATGTTCCTGCAGTGAACGTCTCGAAGGACCTTATGAACTGTGTTGTCACTTTGTTCTCTGCCGCGGTTCGTACCAGCACTTTGAGTCCTGCTGTGTCTCTGATTCAGACCCTCACGGGTGTTTTATATGATCCATCCCACAAAGACGCAGAGCAGGACTGAATAACTGAAGTGGCGTCCCACTCCTTGCCTTTTAACCCACGCCGTACGAACATTTCCTCCCGCAGATGCAGTGCAGTAAGCGAGGCCAGTGTGAGGCCAGATGTTTGTGACCGGCTGCTCCCACGCAGACCTCAAGCTCTGGGATGTGGACGTGGTCCTTCAGCATGCTGAGAAGGACGCCCACGACCTGGGAGTCACCTGTTGCAGTTTTGCACCCCAGTTCAAAGTTGGTGAGTTGGGATTGTTAACAGTCATTGAGCTGAAAAAGACAAGAAAAACAACCAAAAAAAACTACTTCATCCCGCATTTATTTGTGATGATAATCTGGTTTTAGTCATCTTAGGTCTCATTTAAACTTCTGTTGTCACTTGGAGCATTGAAAACGTACATCTGAGTAGTATTTCCATAAAATGAGTCGTCTCCCTTTTTCTTTGTATTTCAGTTTAAATTGAGCGCGTTGATGTTTTTTAACAGTTAGTTGGACAAAACCAGTTTTTTTTTATGATAAAGAACTCATCTCCCAAGTCTGGGTACGTTTTTCAAACGGGCTCTGCGGCCTCTCGAAACGATAGTTTAAAATCTGCTGCAGTGACGTGACTGAATCGAATCCGAGCAGCTCCCGGCGAACCTCCTACGGTGACTCGTTATGAATGACTCCTCTACTTATCAACGGGGGAAAAGCTGATCAAACCGGATTTTGCCCTCTGTCTTTTGTCGGTTGTCCAGAAACTCCTGCGCAGACAGACCTGAACTCCGACATCAGTCACGTGTTACAGCTCGTCAGGTGTTGCAGCTGAGCAAGTAGACCTTTGCTTTATTTCTAAAAGATGACAACACTTTTATGGCTTTCATTCCTCTTCTGGGACATTTCCGACCAATTCCTTCCTCCAAAATGCTTCTGACGTTGCCAGACTCTTGCAGGCACTGCATTTTTAATATTTGTCTTAATTTTGCTTCACTTGTTACATACTTATCATTTGCCTTTAGGTGTTTTTACAGATCACTTTACCTTCTCACCTCACCTAACTATTCACAGTTGCGAATCTCAAAGAACGAGATCCAATCCAGTGAATTTCACCTGTTGCTTATTGTATTTTGCACATCATTACTATTTGTCGTTTCAGATATTTTTGTCTTCACAAAGCTCTGCTGCATGAGCTGTGGGATATCTTTAAGTGTAAACAGCCCATGAGAATATATTAGTTTGTTTGCTTTCTTCTGTTGCGTGAGTTGAGCATGAACTGGGTGACGGACAGGATGTGTCCTCTCTTGTCCTGCAGATGAAGGCTGCGTGGAGCTGCGACTGGCCTCCAGCGGACGGGACAGCAAGCTGAAAATATGGATGGCTTCCCAGAGTGCAGGAGCAGGTACCACTCCGCGCACGACATGGAGACAGATTCGGTGTTGCAACCTTGAAATCTCTCTCTTGATCTCCGCTGCAGACTCTCTAATTAATATTGATCACCTTCGTGGCAGCGGCGTGCGTGCACGTCTCCCTGCGCGTCTCCGTGTGCGTTTATGGAGATGAGCTGGAGAGCTTTCGGATGCATGCAACCACACTCGTGTCTTCTGCCAGCAGCATAAGCACATTTTGCGGGTCGTGTAACCAGGTTACAGGCTGCGTTTTTTTGTTGTGCGAACACAGTGTTAGTTCCTGAGATGTGTTGCCGTAGTAACAGTCACCTCTTGATCACAGTTTACAGTACTACTTCGTTGGAAAAGGTTAAAGTGACAAGGGCTCATTTTATGTCGATGATAAAAGATCTTGCGTTGCAGTCTTGTGTGCTGTGGACCCATATAACCATGAAATGTGTGTATTTTAGCAGATGCTGCAGGAAGAAGGAGAGTCGCTGCAAAAATGTAAAAATGTAGATTTTATTATTGCAGGTCTGCAACAATGGGGTCCACAGCAGATCTAATACAGAGACAATCCAATGTTTTTCTAATTTAATCTTGCTTGTGCACATGCACGTATGCGTGTGTTGAACCTAAGCCTGGGTCACGAAGCTGCTCCACAGTCTCACCGGTCAGTCGGCTCCAGTTCTGTCCTGTACGTTCTCCTCTGATGGAGACCTGGTCCTCTCGGGGTAAAAAGACCATCACACAAACACAAATCCCACCGTTTTGTCTTCGTATTTATTAGCAGCTCCCACAAAAGCCTCTTACAGTTAATTTTCCCTCTGGTCGGATCATATTATGTTACTTCATTTGTTCTCTTGCTTCCTGTTGAGTTGGAATTAAATTCCCTGTTTGACTCTTGTTTTTCCGAGCTGTAAATGACAGGTGCTGAGCTCTGATCCTGCTGTTCCCTCAGATGGCCACAGGAGGCGTGCACTTTGTTATCATAAAGCCTCTACTGACTCCTTCTGTTGCGTTTGGCTGAAATTCAAACATACTGAAGATTAATCTGTGCTCTTCTGTTTTTTTTTTGTGTGTGTTAATTTTTGGCCGACATCCACCTGCCTTGATTACTCTGTAATATAAACGCATGCATAAGGATTTTGCAGATGAAGTTAACTTTATTTGCTTTAATTCAACAGATCGGTGGATAAAAGTGTGACGCGGTAAGCAAAGTACAAATGCAAATTGATTTTTTTTCCCTGTTCTTTATCCAACTGTGGCAGAGGAGGAGATTTCTCTAAAATAATTCACAGCCTCTGCGAACGCGGACGCCAAACCTTCCTGTTTTGTCGCCACTGTTTGTTGACAGAACCTGGGAACCCTGCTCCACACTTTGAAACAACATGACAGGTAAATTAGCCAACCTCCTGCTGTGATGCAGTCTCTGCAGCTATCAGACAAACAACAGAATAAGAGTCCCGGTGTTTCAGATCAAAACGTGTGATTTTTGCCTGATTAGTTTTTGCCAGAAGCGCTGGGTGCAGTGATGCAACAGCATATTCTGGTCTCTGCACAATCATTGATGTGGCACCCCAGGTAAGAGCCAGCAGAGCGCTTTGAAGTGCATGAAAGGATTTAAGATGATCTAAGACTATTTTTATTCCTTGAGATGGGGCGGGTTGATGGGATTCTGACTTTTAGGGCTGTACTCTCGTGCCAGTTTGGGTCTGTCATACACAGCCTTCCCATTTCCGCTCCTCCTCTTCTTTCTTGCAGATATGTGACTGCCGTTGCCGTGTCTCCCACCTTCGGATTGATTGCAACTGGGTCAATGGACAGATCGGTGAATGTGTGGAGAATGGAGAGATGGAGAAACTGGTAAATACAGAGCCTCTTGCCTTCAAATCTACAATCTTTCCACTCTTTAAAGGAAAGAGAGAGTGAAAAAAAAAACCCAACAACAAAAGCACAGAAGCTATTTGCAGACCCAAAGCATCTCAAAAGAGTGTTTTGGGAGATGTGCAGCATGTACAGTATAACTGTCTGGCTGCAGTGTACAGGAGGAATTATGATGGATGTTTATTGGTCCAGCTGGGCAAACTACGACTGAGCCTCAGGGAGCTGTTGTTATGGAGCTGAATAACCCCCTCAAACAAAGACGTTCCAGCCCAGCGTGAAGGAAAACATTTTGAAAAGGAAAGGTGCCGTGCATGGACATCTGCAGGCCTTGAAGCCTTATCTGCTGCGAGTCAGGTTGATGTTGTCAAAGCCATACCTCTCCATTAAGAGCTGGCGGTTTATGACTCGCTCTGCCTCTCTGTCTGTCTCCCCCTTTAATGTTGTTGCCTTCACACATTTAGTTTTTTTGTCTTTTTTTATGGTTTTCTGCAGCGTCTGAGTCACAGCAAGGTAAATTATGACATCTCTGTGTTTTTGCTTTAGGAAGTTCTGCTGAATTCAGTTGGTGGGCGGGATTTAATCAGCGATGTCTTACTTACTTTTAACGGCGCTGCGTGAAAAGCTCAGTCTCTGCTGCTGCGTCTTCTTGTCGCGATGCCGTTTTATCTGTGATTCTTGCTTTTTCGGGGGGATTTTTTTCTAAACATATTGTGTCTCGACTCAAACAGGCAGTTGCAAGTAGGAAAACAAAACTAATGTTGTGTAGTTGCATTTCAAATGTTACCACCACATATTTATTCCTATTTGATTTAAATTTGAAGGAAAAAGCGGTGAGAGTTGGTGCAAAAACGGATAAGCATTTTAACACTTTACTCTGATTAAGACGGCACATTGACTGAAAAAAAAACAAAAAAACTTAAATGTTAAAAAAGAAATGTTACAGAAGACTGTATTTTATGTAACATCTAAGATGAGTTTTCAGCAGTCCCAGACTGCAGTGCAGCTCCGAGTTTTCCTGACGCGGCTCCCAGACTCGGAGACTCCAGATGCCGAGCCGCGTCAGCCAAGACTGCGTTGCTCGCTGCTGTGCAGACCTCATAAGTGGATGTTTCCACTGGACTTAGGTCTTCTTTTTGCACTTTTATGTTTACCAAAAAAAAGAAAAGAAACTCTGTTAAATCTAAACAGCCAGAGAGCATGTTTGTCTTGGCTGGACGTTTTGACGCATCCTTCAGAAGAGCACAGGCTGCATTCTGCTGGTCCCCTCTCCAGGCTCCAGAACTGATCTATCATTAATCCCACATGTGTGTCCTCGTTTCTGACTTCCAACCGCTGCTACTGCAAAGCAAATCAAACCACGATCAGGTGCCGGTTGTTCAGATCCAGTCTGAGGTGGTTGCTGAATCCTTTTTTTTTTTTAATTTATTTTTCCCTCACTAGTTTTAACGTGACACTGAACAGTCTAGTTGAGCTCGAGTAACGTGGTGGAAGATGTCAGAAGTCCGCGTGGGGTCGGCAGAAAGAGTTCACCTCCACAAAGGTCATGATCGGCGAGGTCGGCGCACACCGGGCCAACGATGGAAGTAACGCCGGAAGTAACGCAGCGGAGTTTTTACATGCCTGCGTGTGCATGTTTAGGAATTCAAGCTCTTCTCTGTGAACAAAAAGCAAGTCTGCATGACGTAAATCTTTAGTTTATAGTTTGAAGACTTGATTTAATGTCTTGCCCTTTGAAGTGATGCAACATCAGCTGTGTGTGTGTGTGTGTGTGTGTGTGTGTGTGTGTGTGTGTGTGTGTGTGTGTGTGTGTGTTGATGCACATGAAAGTAATTATCTCCCATTTCACAGCAGTGGGAATGTGTCCTTTTCTGTGGAGCGTGAGAGGAAACTGTTTGCAGGAGATTGGGGTGTAATAGTCAAACACTTCCTCCCATTCTGTTGAGTGTGTTTTTTTTTGCAGGAAGGAAGTTGCCCGGTCACTCCAGCTTGCTGCTCGCTGATTGGACTGAGCAGGAAGTGCAGACTTGGCTGTCTCTGGAACGACTGGAGGAGCTCGTTAGTATCTTTAAGGCCAACAAGATCGACGGAGCAGAGCTTAACCAGCTGAGCAAGGAAACGGTGGCCGAGCTGGGAATTGGTGAGGACGAGGGTGGAATACGGAGCAGTCGTGTCGAGTACACCACTGTATACGCACTCCCAGGGCTGAGGTCTTGTTGGGATTTATACCTTGATCCTGAAACATGGCTGAACAATATAAGCTGCGTTTCATAGTTATGTGGTTCAGGGATGTTCCTGTTTGTACAGTCGCACATCGTGCAGCGAGGACGGCGTCCCACCGGTTGACCTTTGGCCTACAAACATTGATAATCCCTCTGACAATAAGATTAGTCCATTCATGGCTCTCCAAGGGCGAGGTGTGGACGGTTCCTGTAAGCTGTAGCCAGAAAACCAAACAAGAGCAGAGGATCTTCAGATATTACTGCCTCCACCAAAGTGACGCTCACTGCAGGAAGACCCCGTGGCACTTTTTGATTTACAGAGTTGTTTATCCATCACAGTTTGCACAAAGACGAGGGTGCTAAACCGAACTCAGCCATCAATAGCTGATATTAACCCCGTGGGCCAGGACGACTTCAGAAAACCTCATGTCGACTTTGTCCGGAGGCAGGATCAACATCTCCGGGCTCGGAGGCATCTGTAGTGGACCATCACACCGTGGACATGTACACCATGATCAGAAGAATCAGTTTTCCAGGACTTTTGGGGACGAAGTCAACGTCTATCTTCTGGCAACGGCTCATCTGGGCTGTCGGCTGCATCCGATCCAAAACCCAGGATCTGTGATGTTCGGCTTCGCCATCCAGCTCATAACTCTAGCTCAGTAAAAAAAAAAAACAGCCTTTTTGATGGTGTTGTATCCTGTAGTTGGGCAGCAGCAGAGTGGAGCCACTTTTAGGCTGCTCAGTCAATCGCAACACGTCTTCAAGCTTTCCCCGGGTTTAGTATGGAGGACGGCGCCTGTCATTACCGCAGACGGCGGACAAAGGAAGCGGCCAGATTGCTGCGTTCCTTGTCCTGTTTTGTGCTGTGCAACACACGACTGTGTGTGTGTGTGTGTGTGTGTGTGTGAATTAGCGCACACACACACACACACACACACACACACACACACACAGGACACATACGTGCACGGCAAACAAGATCTTAGCTCACTCAAATATTCATGAATGTTTGAGTCTGGGAGAGAAAAGTTCCTCTCCAGTATAATTTAACATATCTCGGCCTCGTTATTGTGGTATTGCGTCAAATTATGAATATAAATGTGAGATGGAAATCTTCTACTTCAGATGGAGGAGTGCGTGGAAATCTTAAAGGATTACCTCATTAAAATGCAGCTTCATTTCCCATCCAGCAGCAGTTTATGAGGGGAATCAGAGGCCTTGATGGGTTCAGCAAGTTCCCTCAAATAAAAGACCGCTTTCTGACAGCAGATCGGATCTGTTGGCCGTTTGACTTTTAACCCTTTAAGACCCGATTTGTCCTCCAGTTGCAAGTCGTCCGCGCCGTCGGCTCTTGGTCGTTCTGGTTCATAACCACTCCCTCGCCGCCAAGATCTGGTCGCGATGCGAGGGTCTCTTCAGGTTCCTGGAGGCTTAGCAGTTCTGTACAAAAGGATAAGTAACCTTCAAAGCGCGGCATGTTTGTCAAGGACCTGCTTGAAACCATGCACATTAAGCAGTAGCAAAGATTTGTTGTTAAATCAAATCCCCAAGAAGACCTGGGGTTCACATTTAAAATAAAACAGTTTTATCCCGTGGTCTCAGTCTTCTGTTAAGCACAGAGGTGGTTGCATCATGCTGTGGAAGCGTGGAAATTTGATTGCAAAAGAAACCTTTAAAAACTCAGTTCCATTAGGTAGGAGGACCTGTTTTTTTGGGGGGGGGGAGGGTATGTTTTATTTGTGGTGCGCGCGCCTCAAAACTCTTATCAAACTAGTTCACTGTCGAGTGAGATCCAGGTAAAAACTGCGTATGTGGCTTTGTCACGTATGCCCTAAAAGAAGTCTTTTACTGCAGCTGTTCTCCCCGCCTGTGTGAGACCTCCACTTTTATGGCGCCGCAGCGACAGACACAACTAACGGCGCAGCCGTAACGGTCGCCCATCCCTTTTAGCTGCAGCAGAAATTTGCAGCTGATGACAAAGTGGAAGGGTGCTGTCAGCGGGCGCGGGCTTCAGCTGCGTGCAATCATTTCCCTCTCTTTAATCTGCTCGAGTTGTATTCTGGAGCAGAATAAAAAGACGTCAAGTCCCCTCCCCAGGCTGTGAAGCCATCACGCAGCAAAAAGCTGTCTTGTTCTCTGTGATCGATGGAGCGCGGGTCCAGATTTACTCCAGGCCCGACAGGCGGCTATTGATGAACTAAAATAAAAATAAAACTCCTGCTTTCTCAGAGTCTGTGGGCCTCCGTGTCGTCTCCTGAGGAAAATCAACACCCTGAAGGCAGAGCAGAGCAGCTCTGAAGCCCCTGATGAGTTTCTGTGTCCAATCACCAGAGAGCTGCTGAAGGACTCGGTCATGGCTGCAGGTTCGCCGGCCACTGGAGTCTGACTCCCGGTGTCGCCGCAGCCTAAACCCGCCGTTTCTCTTCACAGATGGGAATTCCTATGAGCGGGACTCTATCGAGGGCTGGATCCAAGGAAAGCACAACACCAGCCCCATGACCAACTTGCCCCTGAAGATGGCAATAACCGGATGGAAGTCGAGCCAGATGACAAGCAGCTCTTTTTAGATCATCACAGGCCCATTAAACAGGTACTTCATCGTTTAACAATAACCCACCTTCAGATAAGTGCTGCTGTGTTCAAGCTTATCAAGCAGGATTCAGTTCTATTAACAAACTTAAAGGTTTCAATGAAAATGCATCGTTTATCCTACTTTAATGGACATTTGCATCAGTTTTAGGAGTTCATGTAGTCAACATTTGTTTTCGCTGCAGCCGTAATCTGTCTCTTACGAGACAAGCTGCTGCTGTTGGCCGAGTTTGGCTCCACAATCCTGCTAAAGAGGCGCAGATTTGTTCTTGATTTGGCAAAAGTGCAGCTTGTTAACCGGAGGAGAGCAGCTCACAACAACCCGGATGAGCTTTTGAGCTCCTTTGGTGGAGTCTCATTCGTCCTGATCCTCAAAGGTCTGAAGAAAACACAGCTGGACTTCTTTCCTCTTGGTTCTTGAAATAAAGACAATAGCCAAGGAAAAGAAGTCCAGTCGGGTTTTCGTTCAGTTTGACGAGACCGTGCGTAACGTTTTCGGTATGTTGACCCTTGTCCTGCATTCGTGTCACATCCCTCCACTGATCCGCCGCACGTCTCCTCTCCCCTCCAGCTCCAGCACCGTTTTGTTGTAGAATAAAAACCAGCAGATGAGTTCGCTTCACCTCAGTGGTCTTTATTTTTGGCTCTCCCGGTGGCTGTGGCAGTAATGCTCTATTACAGTATGTGATCAGCGCTAATGAAGCCCACAATACTGAAAACACGGCGACAACTGCAATTAACGTACATCGTAAAATCAAACTGATGGCAATGTACCCCGAAAACCTTTCTGTGTTTATAGATAGCTTCTGTCTTTTTCTTTTTTTCTTTTTAACTCTGTAATATAAACTGCAATTGTAGCATGCACTGACATCTCAACAATAATGAGAATCATAAAATGTCATAGTAGCTGTGCAAAAATAACTATATAAAATATATTGCTTTTACAAGTAGCCGAGCCATTGGCGCTGTAAATAAATTAAACTAGACGGCAACAACAAGCAGATACAGAAAGGGATTCAGTGTTAATGGTGATTTATATAATGTACAAATATATTTAACAAATGTTTTAACACCATTTCAACAACGTTGTGCCTAAAACTCAAATACAATACACGCAACGGTCACCTTCCCTGAAGAGAAGGATACACAGTACACATTTATACAATATACACAAGTCGAGGATCTACAACATCCTCCGGAAACACGGGAATGCCCATCCCCGACGCTCTTCCTCCACAGTCGCCTCACAAAACACTTCCGGCACATTGTGTCGTGTTGTGAATTCAAGTCTGAACCGGTAACGGGAGCATTTTCTTTTTGATCAACGATACTGAAAATATACGTTTAGAAACCTTCGATTAAAAATCCAAAAGACGTTCGGCTTTAGGCGCTCAAATCAAAGTGGATTTGAAGCCAAAATAAAGATGCATCTGACCAGTTGGAGTGCCAGTAAAGTCGGAAACTGTTAGAAGCTATTGTTGGAAAAAATGGAAATTGTATAAACTTAGAATAAAATGTACAACACATTGGGTCTGAGTGTTTTCTCTCTGAGCACCAAGGACCTGATGAAACGGTTCAAACCTCCATCCAGGACAGTTCTGCAGTGAGTGAGTGTGTGTGTGTGTGTGTGTGTGTGTGTGTGTGTGTGTGTGTGTGTGTGTGTGTAAAGTGCTTTCTGTCCATGCTTAGTTGATGAGGATTGTACAGCACATCTTCAAAACTTTCCTTCAGTGCAGCGGCTGTGTTCGGCTGTGCTCGGCTGTTTGGCGGCGGACATGCCGTTACGTAACGAAGCGACACGTTGGGAGGAGCACAGCTTTGAAGTTTTGGTGCACTGCTGCTCGCTCGATGTGTGTTTTATAAACAGTTTGCAAACTGTCCTTCTTACAAGGCTTAAAAGTGAGATTGGCATATGTTGAGAAGAAAAGAAAAGAAAAGAAAAAACCCATCTCACGCTGGGTTTGTGCAGTCGCGTGCGTTGTGGACTGCAGGAGACATGAAACAAACATCTCTAGACATTTGACTCTATAAATGATCGCTTTGGTTTCATTGACGCTACGTGAATGGCAGGATTATCTCGGGTCAGGCCAGGCTGCTTCGGCTTCGCGTCCACAAAGGCGTGCGGCGTAGCCAGCGCCGGCTTGGACTCTTTGTAACAGTTGGCTGCTTGGCAGAACTTTTCTGCAAACTCCTTGACATGCATGCCGTTTTGTAAGCTGCCCACCGCCACACCGCCCTGAGTAGGTGGATATTTGTGCTGCTCTTGGTAAGCGCTCACTGTTTTGCCGTGAGACGGCTCGCAGTCGACCGGCTGCAGAACCATCGCTGACACGCTGTGACACACCAGAGCGTCAGAGGACTGGTTCAGCCAGCTGCGACCGGCAGACTGCAGGCTCGGGTGACTCTGCAGGCTGTGATGCTGCTGTTGATGGAAGCGTGCCGTCTTGTCAGTTATACCCATGAAGGGTCGGGGCTTGTACTCCCCCGCAGAGCCGACCTGTTGGCTGTACTTTGTTTTGTCAGGAATCTTGGTTCGGACATCGGGTCCCAGCATGTTGCTCTCTGCCAGACTGCTGCTGGATGCCAGACTGCTGGTGGAGCTGGACATGCGCATGCTGCTCATGCTTCCTCCCTGAGATGCTGCTGCTACTGCAGCACACATCCCCTCCTTTCCTGGGTCGGTGTGGTTCCCCTGGTTTCCAGGACCGAAGCAGCCCCGTCCTTCCAGGGAGGATGCGGAGTGGGCGTACGGCCTGTCCTGTCCCAGATTCTTGGAGGTGGTGCAGGATGAGTAGGACGCCTGGGAGGACAGGAGGCTCTCATTTTCACAGCTCTGACCTGTGGAGATGGATGCAGCTGCCAGCAACATGCGGTTCCCATACACAGGCTCCTCAGCTGGGGTCGGCAGGGGACTGATGTCGATAGTACCCAGGCCCGGCTTCAGCATGCTGGACATGTGTCGGCTGGGTAAGGGACTGGAGGGTGCGTACTGGGATCTGCCTCCTGTGGAGCGGCCCCCCACAGCACCGCCCACAGCCTGCATGGAATTCATGTGCTGATTTGTCTTGACTATCTGAGCCTGCTTGGTGGGCTGCAGGACCAGAGCTTGCTGGGCCAAAGCCTCCCGGTGCTCTCGAGGGTACCTGTGGGGATGAAGCCTGCCGGGGCCTGGAGGAGAGCTGGCCGTCTGGCTCTGATGTCCCAGACAGTTGTTGACAGTTGCAGAGTCAGCAGGTGAGACTCTGCTGAAGGAGTAACTGCTCTGGGACCAGCAGGCTTCACCTGTCCTGTCATGCTTCAAGGCCACTTCCTCCTCCTCCTCCTTCTCCTCAAGAACGTCGCTTTGGCCTTCCACACTCCTTTCAAAGCTGTGCTCCGAGGGGTCCTCTTGGCCCTCGCCTTCCTCCTGGTCAGAGTCGTGGCCTCCTGATGCCTGGCAGGAGGGGGCCGCAGCCCCGGCGAGGCTTCCTTTGGTCTGACTTCTCTGCATCTGCTTACACTCCTCCTCAACTCGAGCCAGCAAACGGCGGATCTCCCGGTTGTTGGGACACAGCCTGGCTGCTTCGTGCAGGTCAGCCAGGGCCGCTGCAAACTGCCTGCGGAAACGGAGCGACACTGTTACCACATAAAGAGCACAAACGTGAGCACTTGAAGCTGGTGTGGAGCTGCTGAATCGTTCACCTGCTGCTCCTCTTTGCTCTGGCGCGGGCATAGTGAGCCTCGTAGGATTTGGGCTTTAGCTCCAGTGCCTTTGTTGCAAATTCCTCAGCCATGCCGAAATCCTAGAAAACAGTCAATTACAGTCAAGCAGTTGATATTCTGGTCTTGCTATGAAGATGAAAGACCTAAAATGGGATATTTAAGCACAAAAAGCTCACTTTTAGACACATTTACAATGCCTGTGGCGTCACTCGGTTTCATTTCAATGACTTATTGTCTCACGGGCAGGAGCTGTTGATTGCAGTCCCAGTCAAAACAACTTTGTGCCACAGATCTCGTATTTTAAAATGTGCACCGCAGATGAAGTTACAGCAGAAAAACCCAGGATCCAGCCCGTGCTGCGTGTCTTACTTTTATCGTCTGCTGGCTTGCAGAATGTAACTTCATAAACAGCTGGCAGACAGCAACGTTTTCCCTCTGGACGGAAACCTATATAAATAGTCTTTCTGCAGAAGCAGTTACCCTGAAAAACACTCAACTGTACAAGACCAGAGGGCCTCTACTGATGTTTGCTTTGAGGCCAACCTAAAAGAAATCTTCATACGTTACATCATTGAACAAGATAAATGAATAATGGAGAGGCTGGGAGCGGCAGCGGATACTTTCGAAGCCTTCGCCTCAGCTGACCTCCATTCCCGTCTGAGCAGTAACAAGCCTGCTCGTGATATAATTGTTTCACAGCCCGATTCATCTTTTTCTACAAGCTCTTAAAACAACTGAAGGTGGTTTAAAAAGAAATGTCTATTTTTCACCTGAAAAACAAACAAAAGGGGAAATAAAATTCAAAGCTGGCTGAGGAACAAAGAAGGGGAGGACTCACATTGGTTTTTCTCCGACAGCGGGAGAGATTGAGGTACAGAGACACCCGCAGGTCTTTAAATGCCTTCAGGTCTTCGCTGTAGCCTTCTCGAGGAAACTTCCTGAGGGCGTACTGGTACCTCTGGGCCGCTTCTTTCATTTTCCCCTTCTGGAGGACACAGAGTGTGCACACAGTGTGCAGTGAGGAAGGTGAGGTGTTCATCAGATACTCACCGCGGTATTTCTTCTGGCTCAGACACTCCCCTCTCATCAATCAAAGATTCGACACAAAAGCAGCTTCAAAAACCCACACACACCCCGACATGTAATATTTGACAGGTTCCTCCTCACTGCTACCAAACTGGATCCATTAAATGTCAGACATCAATCACAGCGGCTCTGGTAAGTGGCGTGTAACCACCAGTGCCCCTCATTTGCTTTGATTTATATTGCTTACAAAGTTCATTACCAACTCAATATTTATGTTCTTGTTCCCTTCAGCTAAGAACGTGACGCGGTCTGATCCGGCTCAATTAAGATAACATCTGTCTGCCTTTTAAATACAAAAGGATGAACTTCTCATTAATGCCGCAAAGCTGACAGGAAGGTTTTTACCTTGTAGAGCAGGTTCCCCTCCTCCATCAGCTTCTGAAGAAGGATGATGAGGATGTCAGGCTTGGACGTCGCCATGGCCCAGGCGGCGTTCCCTGTGGACATACATGACACGTCATGGTGCCGTTTTCAAACCAACAAAGGGTCGCCATATTCTCTTGAAATTGTTACAAGGTAAAGTTACCTAAGGATTGTACCTGATCGATCGTAAGGAGACGTTCTGTTGCCTTAGTTTATTGAGGGCAGTTAAAGAAAAAAATTAGGAGGAAGAGAGTGAAGAGGAGAGGTGATGCGTGATAATATATGCGGCAATCGTCTTGAAATGGTCTCGTATTTACATGCAAACTGCTTAGACATCATTCAAGCTTTCAGTACATTACCGTTATTTTCCGCAGATAAGCTGCCTAGTTTTATGAATATCATTTAGATGATAAGTCGCATTCTGGAAATTAGTCAAGCAGCACATGAAGGGAAGAAAAATGGACCTGACATACGACTAAAAGTTAGTGTGATTAAACCCACCCACCCACCCACCCACACACGCGCACGCACGCACGCACGCACGCACGCACGCACGCACGCACGCACGCACGCACGCACGCACGCACACAGGATGGATGCAGGGATGGAAACGGTTTTCCCACGACATTCCACAGAATTTGCCCGGTATTACTCTTAGAGCCATGAGATGCTGAACGAGACAAACAAGCCTGATGGACAAAAGCGTTTCTCTGTTCATGAAGCGGGCCACAGAAACCTGCACACGTGCCACATGTAGACCTCCACACCTTCATCAGTTTAAACATAAAGATAACCTTTGAACGGGACGCGATCTTACCCAGCTTCGCCCCTTTCTTCAGCAGGGTCACCACCACCGATGTGTTCCTGCAACCGATGGCCCGGTCCAGAGGCCTCATCCCGCTGTGGTCCACATGCTCTATCACTGCTCCTTTTTCTACCAGGTACTGGACCTGCAGGAGCACGGATCTTAAACACGGATCTTAAAAACGCCCACAGTACAGGTTGTGTTCGTTTAAACAAAAACGACAACCAAAAATAAACAGCTTCCCTTACAATCTCTGCATCTCCAAAGAAGGCAGCGAGGTCCAGCGGAGTTCTTCCGTTTTTGTCCGTGTGGTCGATGATCGCACCTTTCTCCACCAGGAACTGCACCACATTCTTGTGGCCTTTTAAACACGCCCAGCTCAGAGGCATCAATCCCTCCTTGTCCGTCGCAGTTAAAGATGCACCTTTCAGACAAACATTCACCATTAGTGAGGCCCTGGATAGTGACGTCTGAATTTACGCGTCCAGATCACGGGCACGCGTGAAACCAACCGGCACTCACCTTTCGAAAGCAGGAACTCGACGGTACTCAGGTGGCCCTCGCAGGCAGCCACCATGAGCAGCGTTCTGCCCTGCTTGTCGCTGACGTTAATGTCGGCGCCGTGCTGCAGCAGCATCTCTGCTATCTGGTCAAAACAATCAAAAGAAACGCTTTCACTTTATCAGGTGAGGAAAAAACAAAACAGCCATGTGTTTCTGAATGTGGTTTCACCTACTCTGCAGACAGACATGTAGTTCCTTGAAAAAGCAAAGAGCCGCTCAGCAAATCTTACCTGCCAGTGTCCCTGTCTGACGGCACAGAACAGAGGAGACACCCCTCGCCGGTTCACCTGCTGCACCACCACCTCCTGCTCCAACAGGAAGCTGCATACCTCCATCTTCCCACGACCAGCTGCAGCCGTCAGTGCTGCAAAAAGACCACGACGCATAAACACACCCGTATCTGATCAGTAGTAGCACTCTCCACTCGAGAGGTTTAAAACTCTGTTTGCAGAACATTTCAAGTCCAAATGATGCCACGACTTGTTTGGAAAATGGAAGAGCTTGGATATAAATAGTCACTCACATTCTTTGCAAAGGAATGCAAGCTAAAGTTGGGCGCTAATTGAGTTTAATAATCATAAACACAATTATCTGGTTTTAAACTCATTAAATTCCTGCCTCAAGCTCCTCCGGCCGCAGTCATTTCATGCATCAACAGACAAGCATCAGCCCACAAACTGAAACGACTCTTATGAATACACAATGTTGCTTCTGTACCTTTTTCTGACCAGAACTAACTGGAACTGACGTTCTAAGTCCTTTTAAACTTGAACCCAAACACCGTTTTACTTTGAAGAAAACAGACCACCGACGCGTCGCAGGCTTACAGGCAGCCTGCAGATGGACTGGTCTTAGATGAGCGCCGCTTCGAGTTCGATCGCCACCAGAATCGGAGCGGCTCTGCTCTCAAATTCACCTCGGAGACTCGAGGAGCCGCTGAACCTCCTGATCTGACTGACTGATCAACCATCTGGATGAAGAGTCGGAGCCCAATAAAACAGCCACAAAACCATCCTCACTCACAGCTCACACGGCAGAACAATGACTTCAAGCGGCTGACGTTGGGCCGAGCTTCAGGCAGCGACACCAGCGATGCTCGGGACCGTGCACGTTTACTACAGAACCTACAGGAGAACAGCTGCGCAGCCGAGCTCACAGCTCGTTTGGAGACTCTCAAATATCAAGGCCAAATTGTTAAGTGTTTTCTCAGTAAATATCCACGAGCGTGAAAGCAGTTTTATTCCTCAGAGGAGGAGCTCCTTTTTCTGATTCGTCCAATAATGGTTTAACACAAAACGGTAAAAGGTCCTGACCTCATGGTCTCTAACCAAAACGGAAACAAACAAAAAAACCAACAAAATCATAGTTACTGCTTCTTGTTCGTTACTGTTATGTTTTTGCTTTTATCCAGGAATTCCCTAAGACTTCAATTAGCTTCGACTGAATAATTGTCAATTACAAAAGACTGCAGGCAACTATAAATAGAGTGAAGTCAATTGAACATCAATAATATATGCTGTTATTTAAAAAGATTCTCTCGAGTCAAAGCGACGTTACAGGTTAAGCAACTTAAAATGCCAACCTCAACAAGGTCTGTGGCACATGCAGATGAACGTTCCCACAAATACTGAAGCTACGATAACTGGAGCCGTGCTGGTCTTCCAGTCTGGCTGGCGGCTGCATTTCTCCCGAACCTGCAGACTTCTTTGTCCCGCAGTTTTCCGTTGATGCAGCGACAATACAGTCACATCAAGAGCGTGACGTAAAAATCTCCCTCCACAAAAACCAGCCATCATTCAACCAGCCAAGATAAAAATCAGTCGTCTGGAACAAATAAACAGTCAAATACACAAACAAAAATAACAGATCCAGACTCCAAATAAATGTAACAAGCACTAACACTAGAATTCACAGGAGCAGTCAGCAGATACAAGAAAAGATAATTTCATGGTATTTGAGTCACAAAAGAGACGTTGCTGGTTGCCTTGAGCCGGTCCTGCTACAATTAGAAAGAATCCGCGCAGTTAAATGACATTACTTTGCATAACATGGCTGCAATTTGCATCTTAATAAGCATTTTTGAAAGATGAAGCTTGCACAGATGCACCATCCAATCTGCTACTACAAACACAGCACACTGGGCCTGTTTGCTAAAATACAGTACGTGTCATTTTATTGACTTTTGAATATGCAGCAAGCGCTCGCAGGTAACAGGTTCTTTACTTTGCTGTTTCTTTACTTTAAAAGGGACGCTGAGAGGTTCCACTCTGTAAACAGAGCTGAGGGGAAAAAAGAACAAAACTGCACAGCTACAGGAAGTTGAAAATGTTTACAAGTGTGATAAATATTCAGGCTCCAGACAGAAACTAACGTGCAGATTCTTCAGACCAACTGTGTTTATGAAATTAGTACAAAGGTCCACCGTTACCTCGGAAACCATCTACAGACACAGTAAACAAAGACGAGTGTCTCAGCGTCTGCCTGAGAACGAGGCTGAATATTGGGAATCTTATCACCAGTTTGTGAGGCTCCACGGAGGTCTTCTGGGTGCTCAGACTGCAGGTGCAGCCTAAAAAAAAAAAACCAAAGTGTAGGCGAGTGGACCGAGTACACCGAGTACATGCATCAATCTGCCTTTTAATTATAAAGAAAAAAAAAAAAAAGACCTCAGTCACTACAGTTCTGCAGTCAGAATATTCCTAAGCGTGTCCCAGGAAAGTTGTGTTTCACAGGATACGAGCACCACCTAACTACCCTTTAACTACCATGTAACTACCGGTTAACTACCAGTTAACTACCTCTCCACCAACAGCTTTAACCTACGGCACCTAACTGAATCCTGATGACCTTGAACAGAGAGAGAAACAAAAACACTGGATTTACTTTGATATAATGAATACTGTTCCCGTAATGTACTGTATATAAAGTATCAGAGGCATATATCCGAACACAAATGCAGTTTTCTGTCCATGTATTCAGTACAGGAGCTCTGAAAGGGTTAAATCCCACAACTCCTGAACCTTTACATGTCACTGTGGTTCACTATGTCATTTCTGTCCCAACGCTTTGCCCCGCTTTCATATTACGTGTCTAATACCCATCAGCCATCTGGTGCTGCTGCACCGACTGCCATTATAAGGTGAAAATTGATGGTTACATCGTTCTTTACCTAAATGTGACAAGCAGTGTAGAAACCAGAAGATCAAGTCCAACCTGTTATCATCTCTGTTGGAAATGACAGCCCATAGAAAAATGATGCAGGAGCCCATATGATACAATTGTTTTTAAACTGGAAAGTAAAAATTTCGTATAAAACTTGTGCATATTTGAGTTGACTGATCTGTGCATCAAAGACGAAGCTTTGCTGTGCCAAGCAGAGATACAAGGAGCTGCAGCGTCTGACTGCAGCAGGCAGGTCAGGGACGTGAACGCAGCAGGTGATGATGCAAAACAAAGAGCCATGCAACGCAAAAAGATTAATGACAACGTACCCGTCTCTCCCCACAGAGTGTCATGACTATCAATTTGCACAGCATGGTCATTTTTCAACACCAGCAAGCTCCTCAACACCTGACAAAAAAAAAAAAGAGAGGCTTTGATTAATGGCATAATATTTGCGCACAAGGTATACAGTAAAATAAACCTCTACGATAACACAAGGTACAAATAAAACTTAGGCAAACGCATCATGAATAAAACACAGCAGAGCAGAGGACTTCTGGTCCCGAACCGCCATGTGTAGTTACGCAAGTCAAGTCCAGTCTGATTAACAGTTGAACAGGGTCTCGCTCTACATGCAGACTGACAGCTTGGCTTGGCCCACTTCTGTTATTTCAACCAAAGCTTTGGGATCCATTCCAGCTAATGAGGAAGCCGAAATAAATCCTGAGTCTACACTGCACCTGGTCAGCTGAAAGCAAGGAACTGTGATGGATCCCCAAATCCTCCTATCAGACATGCACGGCTGTAAAACGCTTCAGACTGAGTAAACCTCGCCAAAGCTTCTATATCCTCAGACCCGTCGTGGTTTAGATTTTCTTGATTGTGCGTCTGGTATATTTGCATGCGTGCGTGCGCATTGTGCGTCAGTCGGACCTGTGTGTGTCCCATGCTCGAAGCTGCAATCAAAGCCTGCTGCAGAGCTTTGTTCTTCAGATCGCAGTCCTGCTGCTTCCCATCAGCGCTCCATTCCAGCTCCAGCAGATACTGGATTATCTCAGTGTGTCCGCGTAATGCAGCATGAACCAGAGCACACTGGCCACTCTTATCTACGTGATCCACCTGGCAGAAATACAAGGCTCTTCAAATTACTGTGCATCAACATTAAATAATAAAGAATATCTTTAACGTCTGAGGTAAATGTGCTGCATGCAGCACAATTATAAACCTTTAATGACAGCAACAGAGCATCACAAAAGCAGCAGTCCTCACCTTGGCGCCCCTCATGCAGAGCAGCATGACCAGTCCCAAGTGTCCTGCAGCGGCTGAGAAGCACAGCGGACTCATGCCGTTTTCAGACACCACCTCCAGGCTGGCGCCGAACTCGAGGAGCAGGGACGCAATCTCCTGGTGACCAAGGTGACACTGGACGCAAAGCACCGGCGCGTTGTTCAGCACTTCGGTACGGTAGTTCACGTTTGCTCCTCCCAGCATCAGGAGACGGCTCACCTGATCACACAAAATTCAGACGCAGACAGCTGAATGTGCTTGTCCGCTGGAAACATTTCAATTGTTCAACTGCGTGGAGCAGCCGTCTCATCTACAACCCCACACCAGGAAACGCGCAACGCAAAATGTTTAATTAAAGCCTCAAGCAATTGTGTCAGCTTCTGGCGTGTTCAAATTTTCTTAGCAAAGGTCAGAAACACAATCAACTGGCTGGATTCAACTGAAAACGAGGATGGAGCTGGATGTTTTCCTCCGTGAGGAGGAAATCAATAATAAACACCTTGTCAAACAGAACTGCAGGCCCAAATGAGGGTTTAGCAACAGGGGATGGAAGTGTGTGTGTGGAGTCTCTGTTCGATTAATTAACAGACTATTAACTGAGTCCGTTTTTCTACCAGGACAGAGCAAGGTCGCGCTGGGAATGTCCCTTTGAATGATTTAACCGGTGTACCCAATAACTCGCCAGCGTGATACAACCTCACTCTAACAATAACCTTAATGGCAAAGATAAACCGAGGATAATTCTGTTGCAAAGCCGCGATGCATAATTTTGATGTAATAGCCTTTTCCAGGACAGGCCGATCATTATCTCCCCAGAAACCACCACAACAGCGGAGGTTAGCACGCAAGCGGCTGTCCTATGTTTGCAGTTTAATGAGCTCTACGACCAACATTATCCTAATTAGTGATTGCAAAGGACACAATTAGTGATTACTGAGCTTTTCTCTGTGTGGTGCTCAGAAGTGACAAATGAATACAGCCAGGAATAAAACTGTCTCTCAATATTTGATAATAACTAAGAACTTGTTTTTTTATGGTTTTCTGAACCCGATTTATCTTGAATAGATCTTTTATTTTTATTTTTCTTACCAATGCATAGTTTTCTATGCAAACATGGAAGTGCCTTTGGACTTTGGAAGCAGCAGCAAATGTATAAAAGTATTGATTTTTCCAACCTGCAGAAGCTGGATAAGACATGAAGAGCATCTTCACCTTCACATTGGGTGTGTACAGGTTCCTCAGGGAAGCCAAAGCTGCAGAGAGGCCCTCAGCACCGGAGCTGATCCACAGAGCCTGAAGCACGCTAGACGACACGCCTGTTTTCTTACTCAAACCCTGGAGGCAAACAGAAATAAATGATGAAATAATTAAAACATTACATGCCATGCCTTGAGCTCTAACAATCATTGTCAAGACATGGAGAGACAGAGTGAACAGCAGGAATCTTCTTCAAAGGAATGGTTTGAAATGAAAAAGCCGTACCTTAAAAATGTGCGCCTTGAGGATGTGATGTCCCAGCTCCATCGTCTGCTGACGATTCAGTTTCCCCTCTTGGCGGGACAACATGAAGGCTATGAAAGCGTGGCCAGTCCTGAGTCAGAACACAACAGACAGATATTCCGCTGAAAAGATGACGAATGACTGTCGATATGCCTCATATAACATGAAAGCACTCATTATTCTGGCGATGGAGGGCACCTTGGCACCGTCATGCAGAGCTTTTTTATTCGGGGCTGGTGTGACGCTGCAAAGGCTGTGCAATGACCCACAAAGGGATGAGTTAAGTTAAAAAAAAAAAAAAAAAAATCCTTCCGAGTCGCCGTATCCCTTCTTAATTCAGGCATTTTCGGCACCAATTAATGCAGACGCTCATTAAAAGGACATGCATGACTGCAGATCACTTTGATCTGGTTACACGTCTCTCGATTTGTGTATCCAGACACAGACAGGAACAGTGCAGCAAGCTTTTGTCTGCTTGCTCCAGACTACAGGCCTTTGTTTTATTAATGACGGGAGTTGGAAGGCCGTGAATGACCAGAATACGAAGCTCGGCTCTGGCTCATTTGGAGAAATCCTTATGTGGGAGGAGGTGTGGAAGGGGGGCGGAGAAAAAGCCAGTCAAAGTGACATCACTCAGTGAGTTGATTGTGAATGAGTGATGTGTATCTAAAAGTACAATTCTGTCTCGCGGGGCGAGAAGAGCAGATAACATATAAAGATATAAGCTTAAGAAGGATGCATGTAAGATTTATAAGACAGCAGGTACTTTGTTAAATGTTAAGGCGGGTATACTAGGCATCAATTCTTCCAACTTCATATGGCACCGTAAACTAGAGCAGTCACTTTCTATCTCTCTCTATAAAAATATTGCAGTGGTGCATAGTTGGAGTTAAAAGAAGTCCAGAGTATCTGAAAGATGCTGCACAAAGGAAATCTGTCATTTTAAGCCCAAGTCTGTGAGATAGTTTAATCATTACTGCTGTGCTGCACAGTTGTTGCCATAGGCAACCAGAATGAGTCTTAAGTTACTGTTTTTTTTTTTCCCTGATTGCAGAAAAGTAAGACCACGACAGCTAGATGACAGTTCCTAAAAGTAAGCAAATAATCCTTCAAATGAAACTGACACTGATGTTTTGTGCTGCTTTATTAAATAGAAAATTGGAAGATATGTGATAATCCCATGTATGACGAGACAGGCCAGACGATGCTATGATCGGTGTGCCGCCCGTACGCCATGAGTCACCGCCGTGCAAGCCTAATGTCAGGAAAATAACCGAGGAGACGGAGAAGGAGGCTGTACTGTTCGGAAATTCCCATGCCATCGGGAGGACTGGTAAAGTTTGAAATCAACCAGCCACTGTGACATGTGGGTTAAAAAGATTCCCAGGCTCTGAGGGTTATCAAATCCAGAGCCACTCAGACACCGCTTCCTCCAAGAAACGGGTAACTCACGCCGTTTATAATGATCACCGAACTCGACTCGTTCTTTTTACACAATCTCTCCTTGGATGCAAACCAGCAGCCTTTCAAACACCACCAACAACTAATTGGAATCATGCTGTGAATAAAAACTTTATCTCCAGAAGGGCTGAATTTCCACAAGCACTCCCAGATAGAGACTTAAATAGACTGAACATGTGATTTAAAGCAAGTCCCATTCTTTCCTGACTATTTTTATTGCAATCGTGTTGTTGACGTGGTTTAGTTATATTCTGCTGGAGGCTGAAGTGTATTTGTGAAGCTCTGCCAGAAGTCCAAGTGCCTTACAAGCTTGTCATGCATGTAAAGCCACCTTCCTTAAGTAGAGCTGCTAAGGTTATTAAATTTGCTTACAAAGCAGGGGACTGACCTGGGGTCACAGAGGAAGTCCGTACTCTCTCCATCAGCTCTCCACACTAGCCACTCTCTAAAGGAAGGGTGGCAGAACATGCGCGTCTTGTCCCGCCGCTTGATGAGGAAGCATGAGAGCAGCTCCATGCGCTGCTGAAAGTCCTCCCACGGCAGCTCCCCTTTGACGAAGCCGGCGTTGATGGCCTGAAACAGCTGTTCGTCCGTCATGGGGTGCAGCGAGGCCAGCGCTACATTGAGGATGGGCAGTGAGCGTTCGAAGGCCGAATTGGTCATGAATTTCATGTTGCACTGTAACTGGTATAGTTCAGCCAGTGAAACAGGCACAACTTTGTAACTGGCACTCTTGATTACGAGGTGGCCCCTCTCAATCAGATCCAGGGTGAGTTTGAGGTACAGGTAGGAACCCTGGCTGCGAGAGATCAGGTGGCTGCTGAACTTGTTCACTGTGACTGAATCGGCCTTCCCGTTCAGGCTAATGTTGTTCATGATGTCCTTGCTGCCACTGATGCGATACTGGATATACGCGTTGAGGTCGCTGCTTATCTCTTTGTTGTCAGCGAAGTCATCCAGAGAGATCTTGGAGAAGGGAAGAAGGCTGGTGATCTCCTACAGAAGACAAAGTAAACACAGTCAGTGACAGGATTTAAGATAATTAACTCCGTTCTCATTGCAAAGTAGCCCACATTAATGTAAGAGTGCACCATTAAAAGTAGTTTTCTACAGTCTCTGCAATAAAGTGTTTCCACGGTACCACAGAACAACACGGCCAACACGATTCTTTGCAATATGAGCTGCCTTTAAAAAAAACAAACAAACATTCTGTCTGTAGGCACTCATTATCGGAGCGGTTCCTTTGAGCTGTGGGGAAGCAATCTCAGCGAGCCATCAGGCCAAAGCAGACACTTGTTACCACTTGAAATGTGGCTGTGAGGAAAGCAGGACTGGGAAAGTAAGTATTAGGATGCAGGACGAGGCTGGAAGGCAAGCAGGGGCCTTAACCAAAGCTCAGGTTTCAGTCCACGTCCTGGAGTTTGCAGAAATCAATGCACCTCGATCCAACAATCCTCTGCCTGTCTGAGGCTAGAGACACATTGCCTCAGTGAGGTAATTCTCTGTTCCTCATCTTGACACGGTGCAACCAGCACACACATGCACAGACTTGGTGAAATGTGTTGACCGCAATCCACAAGATGGGGAAAGTGTGAGCCGTGTCCTTGCAGAATATTCCAGATATTCATGCAGCAATTGGTGGCTAACAAGGGTTAATACTTTTTCTATCTGGTTCTGTGGTTGTGAGCAGCAAGAGTTTTCATGTCTTCATTTGTAAAAATGATTTTAACTGGCCTCATAAATGGTATATGGATGATTTCCTCCTCTTTTTAACGTTTCTGCTGCAAGTTAGTGAGGCATTGTGATCGTTATAATTCACCCATTCACTGAAACAAAGGTCTCCTCAGCAAGAGAGACGGGAGAACAGCTCAAAGTGATCAATACAACTAAAGCCGACTCAAAAAGGATTAAAAACAAGGTTTTATAAATGGAGTACGGCATCCAGCTGTCTGCAAACGTTTGAGGAGTTTAAAGGCTGATAACAAATAAGTCTCTATATTGTATTCAAACATTGTCTTGCTGTGTTTGTCATATTTCTGACAAAAATGTTTTATTAATAAATTGAGTGTGTATATGTTCTGAATGTCACCGTTTTATAGAGAAAAAAAATTGATTAAGAAACTGAAAAATTTCTTGTGCTATTTAAAGGATTTTAAGCCGCATTTCCCAGTCCTAATATACTGTACATGACTACTGCAGCCATTAATCGGACCGTTTGGAGTTCGCAGGATAAAATCCAACGGTTGAATTGCCCGTGTGGACCGAAGTGTTGAGTATTCACGCCAGCTCCTGGTGTCAGCTGCCACGCCGTTTTCCACAAGGCCAGCAGTGGTCGTGTGGCTCATCGGACACGTCAAGGCCTCAGCCGTCCTCAACCGTTTCCTGTGCGACTTCAGCGTGATCTCGGGAGATTTTTGCGAACCGTTCAACCGAGGATCATCGAGCCCGTCAGCTCAAAGTCACCGACTGCAGTTTCCCGCTGCAAAGCCTGATGCCAGCTAGAGTGGCAGCAGATTCAGCATGACGTTCGTTACTTTCTGAGGTTTGATTTTGAAAGACAGCTCATATATTAACAACAGCTGATGGAAAACCACCCTCATCATGACTGATGAGGTAATTATTTTAAATTCTTTTATAATGAGTTCACTTCCGTACCAACAAGTTGACCCGGACGGTGACCACCAGTTTAAGCCAGGGTGGGAATTTGGCAATGATCTTTGTGATGAAGGAGGCGATGGTGTCTCCGTAGTCAGGCTTATGAAACTCCGCTTCATTCAACCCATCTATCAAGATTATGTGGTCGTCTTCTGAAATTCTCCTCTCTACAAACAAAGACAGACAACAAGACAATGAGCGAAGGCTTCAGGACTGTTACGGTGTTGGTGAGAGCCCTCAGTTAACCTTTAATTCTTCCCATCCTGTGAAAGTTGTCAATATTATAACAAAAACCATGTTCCAGGGAGTTTTAATCTACAGGACTTACCAACTACGAACAAAGATGACAGAGTTTTACCTTTACGTAAGTTGGCTAATGGTTCCAGGACGCCTCTCCGGAAAGCAGCCATGGGGTCCTGAACGCAGGAGCGCAGACTGAGCATGCTCTGAAGGTGGGGTTCTTTCAGCAGCAGCTCCCGGTACGCCGCCAGCTGATGCGCTCTGCACAACAGAGCTGCGATGCTGTGTACAAACTCTGGGACCAAGCAGGTGTACGTGTTGTCTGCCTGGCAGTAATGATACGCAACCACCTGGAACGCAAAGGAAAAGGAGGACAAGCAGGTGAAGTCCAGGATGATAAAGAGTGTAATTTATTCTGGGCTTCAACAATTAATATTATTAATAGTCAGTAACTCCACAAATATCATGCACTTCTCTTCTACTCATAGGCTCTTCAAAGCCACAAATAGTCTGCTAAACCAAGCTAAGATGAAGATTTCATCCACTTGGTCCCTATAGAAGAGATGGTTCCCTACTGCGTGGACAAAACGGTAAGAGATGGTAGTTGGGCAACGGTTGAGCGCCTCAGTTTAACAAAAAAACTGAGCCAAAACATCCCCGGTGGACTTCTTGAAGCAGAAGTGTCTGTGTTTGAGCTTGGCTCCTGCATTGCTCCATGGAGGTCTAATTTAATGGGAAAGAGGAAGGACAGAGGTGGGGAGAGGGAAAGAAAAATGCCCTGGGGATATACGCCTCTGTACTAATTAACAGTCCAAACTGCAGGAGCTGACACACTTGCAGGGACGGCAGGCGGCGGAGGAGCATGTGACCTGCTGCTCTGCTGAATCTGCCTCGGCCATTATGCTCCATTAACAATGATAACCAGTTTCATGAACGTTGCCTGAAAATATCAGGCATTTTGGGTTTTATGTCATTACTACTTGTGCTTGCTGCGTTTTACTTATCTCCCAATCTAAATGTGAATTTGCATTTACATTAAATCATCGAGTAAATGCTTTTATCTAAAATGACTTGCATATAAGGCCTAATTACATCGTCATGTTTTGTGAATTAATAACCCTTGAGGTCGGGAAAATGTGCGGTTGTCAGTCCAACGGGATGGGAACTAAATTAAACTAAGAGAATAACACAGCAATTAAGTCACGTCATCTAAAATAATTATTTTACAAGGAACAGAACTGTGACGTGGTTGTTTACACCACAAAAATCAAACATCTGGGAAAAAGCTGACTGTGGGAGATTCGTTTGAGTCATTTTATGTCAAACAGGGGAAAACGGAGAAATGCAGTCCTGCGGATACTGTAAAGTAAGCTCGGTTTGTGTGAAGACGATGCAGGAGCCACGGGACTGCAGGGATGGTTCGGTGTACTTCACAGGTCACGATGATGCGACTCTGAAGTCAACCTGTAGCAGTTGTTGGACTGGCATAACTACAAATTTACGTTAAAAGTTCAGTCTCTAACAAAAATTACACTGAAAGCATACAAACGTGCCTGTTGAGAGACCGCTTTCAAATCAGTGATTAAAAGGAGCCAGCAGGGTCTGACTCAAGCTGCTCCGCGTTGCATCAGCGTTCACACATCACAGGAACCGCGGCCCTGCGAGCACCTTTTGGAAATGCTTTACACACTAATCAACTCAAGAGACATTGCTCGAGTTTCTCAGACATTTACGTGAAACTGAAATTAGATATCTGGTGCATGGGCTGTACCAACAGCAGGATGGGAAAAAAAAAAAAGAGGCAAAGACTGCCTGTTAGGGGGCGCATGGTGATTTGAAATGTGTTCACGTGTTAGAGGACTACCAGCTTTTTTAATAAGCAACTTTAGACTAAGGATCAATGATGGATATCACACTTCATAGTCTGTTACCAAGAGGATTATTGACATCAAGCGAATGATACGGTCCCAAGTCGTCCTCGTTAGAAGGAAGAACGATGCCAACGTTATTAAATACCTCAGAGATCTTCAGCCAACTGTATCGCCTGATATCTCATAAGCCAAAATCATTTCTGCAGAAAGAGCTTTTAATTGTTAAGTTAAGAGAGCTGAAAGCAGCCACGTCAAGGTGCTTTTAGAAGAAAACAGTTCAATCCAGTGGTGAAAGACAACTATTGTGACAGAGCAGATGTTCAGGAATAAGGTCTTTGACTGATACTCCTGTTTGTGCCGATCCGGTCCCAGTAAAGTGGTGTCCACTGCTGGGGATCTGACTACGATTAAAACGGCAAAGAAACTCTCTGGCATATTTAATCTGCTCTGATGAGATTCAGTGTACCAGAGCATCCTTTTCTCTGCTGCTTCCTCCAGCATCTGATGAGCTTCAAAACATCAAAACAGGACAAAACGGCTAATGTTACACTCGTCGGCATGTGGTTTTAGATCCGGGGTTGATTTCATCCCGGAATATTTCGGTAATGGTCGTTTCATGTTGGCACTGCAGATTTGAAGTGGCAGAATGTAAACCGTGGATATATTTAAGCGTCACACTGAATTGACAGCCTTGTTTACCGTCTTGTCTCAGCTCTTCATTCAGTGCTCTGTCATCCCTTGTAACATTCATCCATCCATCCGTCTCTGACAAATAAATTGTCCCGCCGACTTCTCGTATCCTGCATCTGAATGAGCGCTCCACAGCCAGCACCACCACAATCGCACGCCGTATTTTCCCCTCCAAAGGTTTAAAGCATTTCTACTTTTTAACAGATCGCTGCCTCAAACAAACAAAGTTTAGGTTTCTCTGATGCTGTGATTTTCCTGTCTACCTTTGAAGCCAGACGTTTGACAGCCTCCTCCCTGTGTCTCTGCATCTCAGGGGTCCCTGGGCAGCTGGTGGTCCTCAGTGTGTTGTTGGCGCTGGATGGCGGCGTGGGCTGTGGTGGCTGGCTGAGAGGAAGTTCTGTACTTTGTCCTGCAATGCCCAGAAGACACAGTTTGCACATATAATGTCCCTGAGCCATATGCGTGACCATATCTAAAAGTAAATCCTGAAGTTGGTTACCTTTAGGGGAGGCACTTGGACTGTTGGAGGCTATTTGACGCATGCGTCCCCCGTGGCAGCTCAGCGCTACCAGCCGGGAGATAACGGCCGTCTTCCCGTAACCCACACTGCCCACCACTACAGCGCCGTGCTTCCCAGTGGAGTCGCTGCTCTTCAGGACGTCTTCGAGCTTCTGAAAAAGCCAATCTCGGCCAATGAACACAGAGTCCATGGTGATGCTGGGCACCTCGAACAACAGGGGCTTGAGCATGATGTCCACCGGTTTGTAGGGAGCAAAACGAGCTAAGAAAGAGGGAAAGAAATGAAAACTAATTGAAATTGTCTGTCGTGTAAAGACTAGGTAATATGCAGCTTTGGGGACACAGCTTATTTCGTTTGTTTTTGGAATTAATTCGCTCTGTCTGTGGTTCATTTTTTCCAGTGATGTTATCAATCTTTTAGCAATAAACTCTCTTTTGACACCGGTGACTTTACCCTGAAGCCAAATTCTTGCTCAGCCTTAGTTCATCCCAAAATAAACTCATCTTTCACCCCTGCAAAACACTGATCACGAGTTATAGACCAGAATTTCAGGAATGTCTCAATTATTTGTTTTACTTTACAGAAAAAAATGAATGTGGACTTGAAGGGCACTGCCAACACTGACAACCTTTTAGTGCTCCGATACTTACAACATCCACAAATATTATCACTGCAGCCATCAACAACACTGCTGGGGGAAATGCAGATGGAATAAATCAGCTGTCACCAAGCGATTTTAAAAGCACAACTGACGAAAACGGAAAAAATTCAAAGTAGCCCTTTGAAAAGAAAGCTAAGACAACCAAGAATCTATTTGCAAATATATACAAAATGAAATACCAACGTACAAGTAGATATGAGTAGATCTGGATATCACAATATGCTTTTCTTAAGTTTAAAATTTATTTACACAAGACAAATCTTACATTTCTATCAAGTTAAAACCAATCATAAATAGCCTCCAGGAGATTTCTATCTATTTTTTGTGTTTTTCTTCTGCTATAACAGTAAATAATATATAAACAATTCAGAATGTGGGCAGTTCCTAAACTGGGTACATCATGTACAGAACCACAGAAGGTTTGGAAACAGCAAATGTTTCATTTTGAATGAGCGCATATGTTCAAATCCTCCTTGTTTTACAATCCCACCGCCAAAAAGAAGCCTTTCTTCCCAATGTCAGACAAGAACAATTCCTAATTTATCTAAGATAGCACGGATGTGTTGAACAGGATGGCTGCAAAGACAGCGCTCCTCGGTATGGATCTGTTTATAAAAATGTAACCACTTGCTCTGTGACTCTATATCAAACTTACTCTTGAGGAGTTGTTGTAAAAGAGAACTAAACAGAATAAAGATTAATGAATTCAATCTTGCTCTAATCGCATATTAATTCTGAGGGATTTATCTCAGTAACGATAAGGATTTCAAACAAATCCAATATTAAGTTTGTTGTACAAAGACAGTTTTACTCTATTTATATGAAAAGCTGTAGAACAACAGGCATTCGGTGCAGCTGTGAATTTACTGCAAATAACAAAAGTATATGAACATTTCTGGTTTATGCTTCTGCGTGCAAGTACCTTCGATTAAAAACCCAACTTTTGCTGGGACTTTCTTTGCTTGCTTGTAAACTGAGGCATCTCCAGTGCATGTACAACAGCAGTGTGTCATAGCAGAGTCACCTTTGGAGTCCTGAGGAGGCCGTCCTCCTGTATTATGCCAAGGCAGGCGGATGGATGTCCGCAGGGGGGTGTTTCGCTGTTCATCTAGAAAGCTCAGGTCTTCTAGCTTTGTGGAACTGGTTGCTGTAAACAACACAGAAAAGAAAAAGTGAAGAAGGCAGCCACTGCAGCAGAAAACAATAGCAGCATCCCGAAGTCGAAACACATGCGCTCCGTTTCACTTTGACTTCATCTGACAGCTGTGAAATATATAGGCAGTGGGTCGAGGTCAAATTTATTTACAGAGCACAAAGTTGACCAAGTTCTCACAGTCCAGTAAAACAAGAGACAATAAACTATACTGTATAATATATATTACCATATTATATTTCCTAAAAATGGACCCCAAAGATAATCTGTACAGTGATAATACTCTACCACTGGCCCCAAGACTGTTCCTTGAGGAGCCCCACAATTCAGCTGGAGCCTGGATATATGTAACCCTGGAAGACCTGGATATATGTAACCCTGGAAGACCTGGATATATGTAACCCTGGAAGACCTGGATATATGTAACCCTGGAAGACCTGGATATATGTAACCCTGGAAGACCTGGATATATGTAAACCTGGAAGACCTGGATATATGTAAACCTGGAAGACCTGGATATATGTAAACCTGGAAGACCTGGATATATGTAACCCTGGAAGACCTGGATATATGTAAACCTGGAAGACCTGGATATATGTAAACCTGGAAGACCTGGATATATGTAACCCTGGAAGACCTGGATATATGTAACCCTGGAAGACCTGGATATGTAACCCTGGAAGACCTGGACATATGTAACCCTGGAAGACCTGGATATATGTAAACCTGGAAGACCTGGATATACGTAACCCTGGAAGACCTGGATATACGTAACCCTGGAAGACCTGGATATACGTAAACCTGGAAGACCTGGATATACGTAAACCTGGAAGACCTGGATATACGTAAACCTGGAAGACCTGGATATACGTAACCCTGGAAGACCTGGATATACGTAAACCTGGAAGACCTGGATATATGTAAACCTGGAAGACCTGGATATACGTAAACCTGGAAGACCTGGATATACGTAAACCTGGAAGACCTGGATATATGTAAACCTGGAAGACCTGGATATACGTAAACCTGGAAGACCTGGATATACGTAAACCTGGAAGACTTGGATATACGTAACCCTGGAAGACCTGGATATACGTAAACCTGGAAGACCTGGATATACGTAAACCTGGAAGACCTGGATATACGTAACCCTGGAAGACCTGGATATACGTAACCCTGGAAGACCTGGATATACGTAACCCTGGAAGACCTGGATATACGTAACCCTGGAAGACCTGGATATACGTAAACCTGGAAGACCTGGATATATGTAAACCTGGAAGACCTGGATATATGTAAACCTGGAAGACCTGGATATATGTAAACCTGGAAGACCTGGATATATGTAAACCTGGAAGACCTGGATATATGTAAACCTGGAAGACCTGGATATATGTAAACCTGGAAGACCTGGATATATGTAAACCTGGAAGACCTGGATATACGTAAACCTGGAAGACTGAGTGGATCATTTGTTTTTCAAAAGAATCTCAGTCGAATGCCGTGGATTGACATTTCCAATGTGTTTATGTATTTGGTGACTGTTTGTGATGGTCAGCTGACAAGCTTAAAACCTTCGGGGTCCAAGATGGTTACTGTACATATATGGAGACTCGGCTTTTGCTTTCCACAAGGATAAAATTCCCATTTGATGTAAAAATATCCTCTACAGCTCTTCTGGATTTTCTAAACACCATGTTGATCAGAGAACTCGTCTTCATCTCTTCATTATCTGACGCCCAACTTGGCTAACTCCCTGTACCGCCCCCTCACGCGATGTTTTACCGCAGTGGCACCATCACGTACAGTTGACTACAGTTAATAAGCCAAACACAGCTCATCTTTTACCTTCTTAGAAAAGAAAACTGCTTTGTTGGATGCTAAATTCTATCCAGATTTAATTAGATTTTAGTTTTTTGGAGAAGGAGGAGTGGAAATCTCGCTGCAGGAGATCTTTTCAGTCTCCACAAAGAAGACGCCTCCATCTGAAACTAAACTCTTCAAATGAACTACTTGATTAGCAAGTGATTGCACAGCAATTCAGATTATGGTTTGAAGTACAGAACATGATCCGTTAACAGATTAAAGATGTGCATTTGCACAAGTTCTGTCATCCAATGGCAGTTCATCATTTAACATCATCATGATCCATGCTCCTTTGGCTTTGTTGAAGAGGAACATCAAAGCCTCCATTTTTTTTCTTTATCAACCTCAGCTGGAAAAGTCGGTCACAAGCGCTCCACTGCTCTCTCCGTTCTCTCACTCCCTCACTTGGTCACCAACTCTCTCTCTCTGGAATGTGCCACTAATTAAAACCTGCAACAGGAATAAAAGAAGGCCTCAGTGTTTACAGCAGTAGACGCTGCTTTCCTGGATAACTAAATTGGACAGTCATATTCAAGAAAATCAAGTTAAAGAGCAACAATCGCAAACAGATGTATAAGGTCAGTCGGTGAAGAAGAAAAAATAAAACAGTGAACAAATCTGCCTTTAAAGCTCCAACTACTTACATCCAGCAGCAAAACCATGAAGGGAAGTGGGAATTCTCAAAGCCCTCCCCTTCCCCTCAGCACTGAAAATACTCAGGGAGGCAGGGAGACCTTCAGCTAAATCTCTGGAAAGTGCTCCCAGTGGATCAGCTCACAGAGGGTACAAGCAATTCCTCGATCCCAGCGTTCCCATGCAGGCACAGTGGCAGCAGAGGGCTTCGCTGCCCTCTCTCTCGTGTTTACTCAGTCCCAGCACCCACAGAAATAAGCACTTGCTAAATGAATGTGATGCCTTCCAAAAGAGCATCACCCCCCCCTGCACTTGTAACACATGCGTACATCATTCCTGTCCACGTGCTTTATGCATTTCCACACACACGCATGATATATGGTAAGGAATGAAAACTGAGAGAGGATGAAAATTGAGAGAATTGACTAAAAATGGACAAATGGACTAAGAGATTCAGTGGGCGGGGGCTAATTGCAGTTTGTATTCAACTGTTACTGCACGATTCATCAACAGTCTGGGCTGATGGTCAGTACAGCGCAGGGAAAAAAGCTCTAGGCTTGGGAATAGGAGATCAAATATGACATGTATACCATGGAAAACATGGGCATATGAGAGACACAAATTCATCTACCTAGTAAATAGTCACCAAAGATGTAGATTTTTTTCCAGGCTTAGAAGAAAACTCCTTAACACGCACACCTTCATAGCTGTCTACAACAATACAGCCAACATGTTAACTATCACTTTCTTATATGAAATCATATCACTTATCGACATCTCTTTCAACAACAAGAATTCCCACCAGATTCCTTCTTATTGTAATCAAATCCTCCTCTCCAGCTCTGTCCCTCACCATTTGAATCCCTTCCTATTCTTGTTCATCTTAGCTCATTGACAAAACTCACATGTGATACCTTGGAGTCTGCTTGCAGTGACTTTGAAGCCGTGCAAAAAGTGTCAGGCTGTATTCTGATGAAAATGTGAGTCTTTTTTTTCCCCTCAGGCATGTCTAGCCCTTTGAAACCCTGTGTGAGGTTTCTCGTGGCAGAACAGAGGACGGGACCGAGCTCCTCAGCTCTTACCGCTGCACACCTCTACTTCTTGAGCTTGACTTCCCTTTCCTCTTTGCAGGCACATCCACTACAAAGACGAGGGGAGAGTCAAACACTCCTCTCTCATAACTTCATGCTTTCTGAAGTAGAGAGTCATAGTTAAACCATGGAGTGGTATTTTTGTGTAACAGTAAAAGACAGTTGTAATAGTTTTAAGCTTTCATGTCTAATTCAGCTGATTCTCTCTAAAAGGCAAGGCAGACTATTTGTTCACTTTAACACAGATGGAGGTATAATTTTCCGCTGTGATAAGTCTGGAGGCAATGAGTTAATTAATACTATGATAATTATCACAACCTGGCATCAGCGTTACAATATCCTTACTTAAAGATAATACAGTATATGCACAGTAAGACTCGTTTAAACACATTACTTCACATGCATTTCAATAGTAAACGAAACAGAATCCTGTATGTACTGTATTTTCTCCACTCAAACTATACAAATTAGTAGTGGCATGATAATTTAAGAAAAGCATATAAGAAAAATGAAAGTAGGCGGGTGGCTTAGGACTAGTAAGCATCAGAGCCCCTATACAGGATGAAATAATAAAGACGCAAAGTACATTAAGAAGACAGCCTCCAGGGATGAACTGCCAGTAAATGCAAGTGACTGTCTGAGGCAGCAGAAACCCAATGAGGAAAAGCAGAAACCATTATAGAAGCAGAAGGCCGTGCACAGCGTGAACCTCCAGCGGACCGGAGGAGCGGCGGATTCTGAGAAGTCATACCTGGTGCTAGAAAAGGCCGGTCTGGATGACAGCACCCTGACACTAGTTAAAGCAGCACAAAATGTCATCCATAACTTAAGATTTACTTTCTTTCAATTCAGAGGATCTTGCCCCAACCACGTTGGCCTAACCACATATGACCTAAAGAAGCAGCAACTGTGAATGATGGCGTGTGCTGGGAGCGGTACACATGTCGATAACAGAGACTGTTGGTGGGAGTCAACGCAACGTGAGGAAAATCCACAGGCTCACTGCTGCTGGCAGATTGACAAGGAAAAGAAATATGATCACAACAGTTTATCAGCCTTGTGTGTGGTTTAGTAACATCTACCATGAAAGCAGTCCAGTCAAAACAAAAAGGATTTTGCTTTGAAACGGATTGTTTTTGCCATTCCTGAAGTCATATAAACATGGCCAAAAACTAAATGTCTATGTGAAATAACAAATGGTTGCAATGTAGAACATTAAAGAACATTTCTAAGCGAGACGTTTTAAGATGGATCGAAGGTTTTGCATAAGCACACTGGGCACTGGGCTGCTGTCAATAAAAGTCAACTAAACTACGCCTGCGGTGGCTGAAAACAGTTATCTACACAGTATTCCTTTGAGACAAGACATAAAGTCCTAATCTGTACATCGAGAGCCACAGAAAGAAGCTGGAAACTCAAACTGATGTCTGAAACAAGTTTTTCATTTGGTTCCTGCTGCGAGACAGAAGCATCAAACTACTCTCTAAAAGTGGGCATTTTAGAAGATGCTTTTGTGACCTTTTCAGAAAGCGGAAGGACATGAATTTCCATGACTCCCTGGAGACATCACAAACTGTGACAAAAAGCAGTCTTTAACCTTTAAACCTTTTAAACTAAGATAAGTAAAACAAAATGAACGATACAAGCCTGTAAAATGCAAAGCAAATATTACTTTGGGTGGTTTTTGTCCAAAGTACAAAACAATAAAGAGCTAAACAACACCAGCAAAAATAAAACTTAAAACCAAAGCTTTCCCAAAAATAGGTGGAGATTACGTCTTTATTTGTAATTACACACCAATGCAGGCAATAGACCCAAATGTTACCATGCCATTGTGCCAAAGGTTTAGTGCAGAAATGCTGCATCGACGTCACTATGAAGGTCTAAAAGTGAAGGAAATACGATTTCAAGCTTGTACATTAAAGTTCAACACATATTCCAGAGTTTGTAATAATAAATCAGACTTTTAACTCCGTCAAATAAAGCCGCTTGAGAAATTCAAGTATGTGCATGTGTAGAAAAGATTTATGTCTGTGAAAAAAGTGTTTGTGGGGTTATACAAGGACATCCAAATGTGATCAAATGCACCATTATTCTTGCTATGAGGCAGCCATGCCTGCCACTACTCCACCATGCAGCCCACGTTCAACTAAATCGCAATCTACCAAAATGAAACCATGATATTTTACCCACTAGTCTAGTTTCCAAATTAGGCTATTTTTATATATACATTAAAAAAAAAAAAAGACTGATGGTCAAGGTGACTGACTGCTAATTAAAATACGTAATATTTCATCTTGAATAATCATTGAAACTGGTGCTATAGGATCAAAACTAAGATGATTCATCAGGAGCAATTCCATCTTCTTGCAGAAGCTGTTTGCCATTTCAAAGTCGTCTCTGCAGGCTTTTAGTAGCAGCCTGTGGAGAAAAGGACTAAATTATGCCCTCGCATGAGGTTAAATGCATTCATCAATGTTCTGACAAAGCACAGAGAAGCACTTCACATGCTTCATGTTCTTCAGGTAAGCAAGATTAGTGTATTTTCATATTAAATGCACAATGAGCGGCTTTTAAGTCGCATTTTCATAACTTAAAAGTTGGTTTACAGGATACAGATAGGATTATTTTCTGTTAAGAATGGCAAACGACGAGGCTCCTCTGTATCTCAAATAATAACAGCTTCGTAAAGTCCTCCTATGGGGCATCTGTTTTCAGCCCAGTCGGCTCCAACAGGTGCTTCGCCACAACATTTGTGCCATTTGCCACAAGCTGCATAGACTCCATTAAATGTTGCTCTCACGGAGGCCCAGGGTCAACCCACTTACATACCACATCTATGTGTATTCACAGACGCTGCAAATGAGTTTTTTCATGTCTCAGCCATGTGTCATGCTCTCAGAACTAAAGTTGATTTAAACAGTTTAAATGAATACTCCCTCTGAGGTTCTCTGTTAGTACTTTAAAGCAAGCAATTCAGATTATATCTTTTCATGGCAGACCCCAAAGCCATAATTTGTGTTAAGATGCACATGAAGTGGATGAACTAAAGAGGAAAACATTTTCTTTTCAGTTTTTCTCATTGAGAGTCTTCTTCTCTATCTATCAGTTTACTAAAATAATATGTCCTTGAGCATTAATTGTACAGAAACGTTATCTGTCTCACACACCGACACCTATAGAAATTGGTCTGAGCTATAAAAGACTCGTCTCCCCATGTCCCCGACGTCCTCTCCCAGGGTTTTGTCACAAAGCGTAAAATCTGAGGTGCGAATTGTGAAGGTCCCCAGAGGGCAACACTGCATAACTATGACATCAGCCCGTAAACTCAGAGCACAAACGGAAACAAGCACACAGACACCTAACCAGAGTTTTACGAGCCAGTCTGCACTGATCAGGTCTATCAGACAAAAAAACAAACAATTAATAAGACACACGTGCTTTTACCAAAGAGTAAAAGTAAACGCAGGATGGATTTATTTTACTTCATTGTTTTGGCTATTTGTCTTGGCTACTGGTGTGACCAGTAAATGTGACCTACACAGCCTGTCCTGACTGTTGTTTAACCTCATTAATGGAGATGTTTGTCTGTTTACACAGTGGAAAGTCACCTACAGCTCAGCTGAAACACTGAATAAACCGTTTGTTTCCTCCCGTGTGCGAAACCTTCTTCACAATCAGAAAAAAAAGTCAAGTCCATTAACCTTTATACACTACTCATGTTCAAAAAGACAAAGGCATTTGAGTCATGCCCTTGATATTACCATTGCTATTACAAGCATCTGTTAAACCTAACAGTAAGCATGTGTAGGTAACCCTTGTGTGCAGTAAAATCATCAGCATGTGGTCACGTATAAAGCTACAGACGACACTGCTGGAGATTTGTTGGCCAATTACACACCATCCGAACACTGGAGCTGACTTTGTAAACCCTGGGTGTAAAAACACAGATGATGTAATAGCTCCCCAATACCAGTTCAACA
Source organism: Xenentodon cancila (assembly GCA_014839995.1). NCBI lineage: Eukaryota > Metazoa > Chordata > Actinopteri > Beloniformes > Belonidae > Xenentodon > Xenentodon cancila. The sequence goes on from CM026200.1 coordinate 7,978,528, forward strand.
ACAAGGTCGAGGTCAAAAGCAACAGAACCGAATACAGAGGAGCATGGGGAGAACGATGGAGACCTGGGAAGGAAGTGGACGAGAAACGGCATGAAGGTAAAGGAGCGGCGAGGAATATCAACGACCGTGACAGCTGTGTGGATATGGCGAACCGAACCACAACAGGGAGGTTTCAAGGGCAGGAATGCAGAACAGCGGCGTGGACTCGAGTCTGACACGGCGGGCAGCGCTGGAGCACAATATACAACAGCTGCCTAAGCCTCAACTTCTGCTGTGAAAACCATAACCTGTGCTTGTTTCTTCCATATCTACTCACGCTTTCACACTTGTGTCTCCATCATTTGCTTGGATTAAAATGACATGCCACTTGCTTGCTGCCTGGCGTACAGAGACAGCCAGACTCACTGAAGCCAAACGGGCAAACACATCTTCTTATATGAGCAAAAATGCCAAACGCTTTTTACCTGCGACAGAATTCGGTCTCGGCATCATGAGGGATGAGGATGTCTGCGGTGGGTGAGGCGTGGGTCCCTCAGGCGACTGACTCGGAGGCTCTGCTGGCCCTGGTGCTCCTGCTGAAACGTTGGACTGTGGCTGCTGGTGGTCTGTCCTGGACGGGGTGTCAGCTGGTGTTGCCGTGGCACTGCCGGAGTATTCTTCTTCCACCACAGGAGAGCACATGTCGGCCCGCACACTCTGCGCCAGGCCATGTCTGCCGTTGCTTCTCAGGCTGCCGTCTTTACTCCACTCAAGGCTGGAGCCACTGCGGTCATCGTTCTCTGAAGAACTAGTGATGGTGGCTAAAAAGGAGATGAAGAAATGAAGAGGTAATAATAAGGAAATAAGCAAGATGCATTGGAGGTCTACTGGTTGTGTGAAATGAGTGTTTACCTGTCAGAACCTCTCATGAGATACTGAGCTGTAATGGACCTGTGAATAACTCCCCGCTTTATCTCAGTGTTCTTACTGGCGCTGTTCAGAAACTCATTTTTGTGTTTACAATGACAGCCTCCTTTGGCTAAAGAAAACTGAGAAGCAATTACAGGTAGATTTGTACAACTAATTCCCAGAATTAATCCAGACTCTTCTAATGCGTTGCCTACTTTTCAAGGATCATCATCTGGAAGATTCAGCATCTTACAGGGAAATTAATTAGCAATTAGATGATATAAAAAAGGAGCCAACTTTTCTCCAAAAAAGGAAAAAGAAAACCATTACAAAGTACAAACATTTGTTTGAAATTGCTGTACTGGTACGGGAGGTGGAGGCAAAACACCATTTTTTATTTGGTCATTTTCCCTCCCGTGTTAGTATTAAATAGAAAATAAATTAATGGGCAGTGTGTGAAAAAGACTGTAAACCAGCAAGAATGGAAAATCGCACCTCAACCACAATAATAATAATTAAAAAAAAATGTTTGAGCTTCGATGTTGTGTATAAAGGAGAATAGTTGCACCACATTGGAGAGGTGGAGCCCAGGGATGTTGGAGTCACCCCCCCATAATGGTGTCCATCATTGGTGAAACTACACTTCTGGAATCCTGCCAGCAAATATGGATGATTCAGAAATGATCCAAAGTCCATTAAATAAAAACATGACTTATTATACTGATATTGTTTAGTCACATTTATTAGAACTAACCAAACATTTAGTGACATGCTTTATTAAACAGACTACATTAGGGAATCACCTCTTTGCTGCAAATTGCATTGTAATGTGTGCTTGTTCAGACAGCGTGGGGAATTTTGGGCGTATATCCGGGCGTCACTCGGATTGGTACGTTCCGTGCAGCCGGCATAGTCGGCCCAGGGATGACGGAGATGTCCGACCAGTCAGCCAGCTCCCCCTCTCCTGTTGCTAGGAACCAGAGTGGGGTGAGGACTTGTCCTGGCACTTGGCATGACACGACTTCTCCCAGGCTCCCTCTGTAACGCTGGGACCCTTCAGTGCAGAGATCCCGAGGGATCACTCTTGGTAACCCAAATCAACTGACGAGCAGTCGTCATTCTGTACCAGCAGGTCAGCGAGGTCCCTGAAGACACGCTCCCTTTCAAACTCTTATACTGGCACAGTCGCGCAGCTACGTGTGACTTGATGCAGCAATTTATAGTATATGCATGTAATTGTCTAACTTTGTAGATTTTAGAGCTTGTCTCATATAACTTGCTCCTAATTAATAAGATCATCCAACACTGTTTTATTCTATGTGAAAATGAGAATAATTTTCATTTCATGTGTGTGACAGATGTCTGTGGGCCTCGCAACCAAGCAGTCACTGAGGCACTCACTACGTCATCAAAGTACGACCGTAATTCTCATTCACGTGATTAATTGTGTTTGTATTTAATTGAACACACAACAGAGAAGTCAGAAATGGCTCCTCGTGTTAAGATCCATACTTGTAGACCAAAATCACATAGACTTCTCTCAAACAACTAATTCTGATTTGCATCAGTGCCTAAAGCTGCAGGTATAATATCACAGCCTTCATAAATTATTCACAACCTAGCAATGATATTGCTTTGGGAGGATAGAATGACTGACTCATGGTAATCAGTTATGTTACTCCAGAAGTATTGGAAATCCAAACTGTCGTATTCAATCTAGCTTTGGTACACGCAACTTAAAACTGTAAAGCTATCATATTAGATTTAATACTTTAGTATAAGGTGTTTTGACTTCCATTTTGTGTATGTTGTGTGCAATGTACATAAAATGACCTTTGATTGGTTTAAACAGGGATACTGGGAAGGTTGAAGTCAAACAGATGCTCATATTTCCACCAAATCTAACTGTTTTTAGAAAAACAAAAAGAAAAAGCTCAATTATGAATAACTGCAGGATTACACAGCTAGAATTTATAATTCAATCCTCAAACCACATGTTCTAATAAACAGATTTCAAAACAGAATCCCAACATTTGTATAGCCACAGGAGGTTTTGTTAGTTAAAAGGCAGATGAATAAATCCATCAATAGACGATGGCATCTTCCCGCCAGCTTGTGTAAGTCCCCAGATGTATTACAGAGCTCTCACTAAAAGCCCAGCACAACGTCAAACGGCAGCAGCTGTCACCTCGACGCTCTCTCACACAGGAACAGCTCTAACAAACCCAGCGACCCACCATCAGGACGCATTTAATGCGACACAAATGCTATTCAGTCCCAACAGCTTTGACAGAGTGGCAAATGACTGACGCCACGCAGGTGGGTTTTCCTTGGTCTACAATTCATGAGGTAACTCTTCCGAGATTGCAAATTAAAAATAGAAGAGCTTCATGGGAAATGCTAGACTTGTGATAATGAGCGATACTGGAAAGGGACTCAGTGTGTGCAGAGGAATTTGTGATAAGGTTTTAACAGTACAGGGAAACAAAAGACGAAGAAAAGTCAATGGCCATTTAAGCCTTTGTCTTTGCCCATGTTCATATGCTGAGCCTTATTCCCAAAGTCACCAAAGGCAGTTTTACATTGCAGTGACATCAGTTTGAAGTTGGCTATTAGATGACGTTTTATAGTACAGTGGATTAAAAAAAAATAAGTATACACACCCTGATTAGATGCAGGTTTTAAAAAATTAAAAGACATAATAAACAGCAATAAATGTCAGACTTGATACATCTCTAAAGATACATTACAACAAACAGCAAAAATAGAAGAAAAGAAAACCTACAAGCGTTTGATTATGTCTCCCAACTAATACATTATAGCAGAACCCTTTGCTGCTATTACTCTATTAACCATCTAGACTATGGAGTCTTATCCTGCTCTTCTTGCATAAAAAGTTCGAGTTTCTTGAAATCGCGAGGGCCTGTGCACGGCTCTTTTTAAATCATGATAGGTTTAAGACGGCACAGAGGTCTGGGCTCTGACTGGACCTTTCTATGGCTTTGATTTTGCTTTTGTGAAGCCATGTCTTGGTTGACTTTGACGTGTGCTTTGGGTCATTGTCATGATGGAATGTGAAATTTCTCTTCATTTTCCAGCTTTTTTTGACATAGGACAGAAGATTTTGTGCCAACACATCTCAGTATTTGGAGCTGTTCATTTTCCCACAGATCTTGACAAGTGGCCCTGGCCAAAGCATAATACTACCCTCACCATGCTTTATTGTTGGAACGGTATTCCTTGGATGATGCTCTATATTGGCTTTGCGCCCAACATATCGTTTACAATTGAGACCACAAGTTTTTCTTTTTTGTCTTGTCAGATCATAACACATTTTACCACATGGTTTGGGCCGACTGAGTTAATCTTGGATGATCAAATTCATAGATGTTACAAATCTGACATTTCTCTTGTGTTTGTAAGGGGCTGCAGGCTCTTTATATCAACTGTATATGGCGCATTATGTAGGCTAAAACATGACCGTGGAATAATTCAGTTGGGGAAAAGACAGAACAAAGATTGCTATCACGGGGTGAGGGAGTCATTTCTCACCTATGATCCCACTGTCTTTGCTCTCGAGTGTGGAACTGGGGCTGGTGATCGTTCCACAGGGGCTGGAGCGGCTGAGTGGGGGACGGCTCGTTGTACTGTTGAGGGTGGAACAGGGACTGTCGGTACTGGGAGACGCTGTGCTGCTCGTCAGGGTGGAGCAGGGACTGATACCTTGGCTGGTCAGAGAGCACTGAGGAGAAGGAAGATCAGGAGCAGCGTTAAGGTACACTGTGAAATAACTAAAAGGTATCATCGAAAAATGACAGCAAGTTTACATTTTCTGTAGATGGAGTAGCAAGAAGAACCCCTCACTACCTGCAGGGCAGGTAGTGAGGGGTTTCCAGGAGGAGCGAAATAAAGGAGAATTCAGAAACTTCTGTCAAAAACTATTCTATCCGACTTGAATCATGTGGAAGCAGAGAGAGAAATTCCTTAATAAATAAACATGCATTTCCACTTGTGAGCATGACACACAAGCTGAAGGGCAAATGCACTGTAAATTTCACAAGGCTTAAAAATTACACACTTGTAACCTTATGTTTGAAAGAACCAAAATAAGCCTGAGGAGGATTTCAAAAGGGAAGAAGACTCTACTTTGTTACGACACAATGGATACCTTTCAAATGTCATCAAGCCTGCCTGATAACCATAAAACAGCTGAATCATTGTTTGAAATAACTGACAACTGTAGAAATGCAAATTTAAGCTTTCTGTCCTGTTTCATCATTTTCCTTCAACACAATACACCATCGCCCATCACTGACCTATTGTAAGAGCCAAACCACTTCACACTACCACGACTGTCACTCAGCCGCTTCTTCTATATTCAAATAACACTTAAACTCGTTTACCAAAGCGCAACTGTTTTAGCAGATCCCGGCGCAAATTTTATGGATTCAACTACACCCGAGTGTCTGTAATGCAGCACAAGAATGAATGAAATTCATCACATTTTGTGGCAATTTTCCAATCCATAAATAGGGCTGTTAATATACAATATTTAATGTATCCTTAGAAAAAGGCATTGTATTGCCTCTTGGGGTGACTACAGCATGTGTGTATTAATCAAAGTCTAATATGTCCTCTGTTGTTCTGACACAGAAATCCTTCTTCAGCTCGAAACGCTACTGCAGTATTATTTGCACCTTCCAAAAAACTTTAGGAGAACTGGGACTCGTTTATCCTTTCAGATAGTCCAACGTGCTGTTTTAAGTCCATGTGTTTACACAAGACATGCCAAAAGAACAGCTGCACCTTGATAAACAACTCGTGGAATGATAATATAACTGTGTAGCAGCCTTTTCTCTTCAGTTCCCTGCTCTTACTAAGCGGGTTAACAGTAAAAGCACAGAACCCTAGTGACATTTCATAATTAGCTCTGAGGCATTACTAAAAACACGCAGACTTAAAGATATGTTGTAAAACAGTATTATAGAGGAAACAAGATACAAAGATGTTAAAAAAAAAAAAGGTGTAAACTAATAAGACTTCCATACTGTCCATTAACTCTTAGTCATCTAAATGAATGACTATGAGTTCTGAAACGTTCGGTCACGTTCCCAGAAGTGCCAGTTCAATGTCAAAACATGTCCAAGACATAAGATGGACGAGGGGAGCAAGGCACGCTGGTTTCTGCGCTTCATACAGCCCCGGCTTAATTAGCAGAGTCAAACAAACCGAGGCGCAGACCTAACATAACTCTATTTCTGGACCCAGTCTCAAATGCTCTTGTTACATTCTCAAGACTCCCTGGAATAGCAGTCAAGTTACTGGGAGACTAACACAGGACAGCGAAGAGCTTGCACAGATATAAAACCACATGCAACCAATTTAGACTGTGCAGTTTCTTTCCTCTGTGCACATTTAATAGTACAAAGCAAAAGGTCTAACAGTTATTGATGCTTGAACTGCTAAATTAAAAAAAAAAAAAAAAAAAAAAGAAGAAAGATTGCTGTGTTTAGTTAAACGTTTGCCACACTGATTGAAAATATATCTAACCACAAAATCTCGTGACCAACTGACATCATTTTAGGAATCCAATGACTGGCACAGACGCATTTCTCAGCAAGAACAAGTCAGCTGAAACCACTAATTCAAAAGGACTAACAGGACCAGAGTGATTGTTATAAAAGGAACGGAGTCAGAAAGGCCTCGTCTTCTGGTGTCAGAGATGATTACCTCCAAAGAAATGTGCACAGCCATCAGTGCCTTGCATCAAAAATGCTCTTGTATGCAAAGAGACGTCTGCTACGTATATTGCGCCTAAACTTCAAAGAAGAACTTCGGGGGGGCGTACAACAGGCGTAAGGACCTTCTCAGGATTTAGGTGAGGAATCGTTTCACCACCAGTGTGGAGCAGGTGAAGACATCTCAGGCCAAGCCTAAAGCACAATGACCTGGTGTCGAGAGGAGCAGGAAGAAGGTATTTCTCTTTGAGGAAAACATCCAGGATAGACTTCCAGCTGTTTGGGAAATCAATAGTCCACAGAAGAAAAGGAGAATGCTAGCAGGAGTCTTATTGTATGATGTCATGCCAACGGTGAAATATCCAGTTAGATCGATTTTTGGGGTTGCTCCTTAGTTAAGGGAGTGGCTTCATTTCCAGTTGTACCCCAAAACTCTGTCATGAATGAAGAATGGTATGAAAATGTCCTCCAACAGCAACTTCTACAAACAATCCAGGCAGAATTGTTTTATGATCTGCACATTTTCTTGGTATGTTGGGGCGCCACGTCCAAGGCAAAAGTGATGACAAAGTGGCTCATTGAAACTTTAGAGCTGTGGCCAGGTAACTCCTGAGATCTTAATCCAATTGAGAACCTGCGACCTCTAAATGGGGGATGCACAGCGGAAAATTACAAATTGTGATCAACAAAGTGCATTATACAGCAAGAATGGATCCAGGAACGTGGTCCAGGAATTGTGATATCCCGCATGCCAGAGCAAATTGCAGAAGTTGTGAAGAAGAAGGGTCAACGCTTTAAATATTTACTATTTGAATAAATCTTATGCATTTACTAATAAAAAGCTTTTGAACAAAATGCATGAAATGCTGGCAAATGTTTTTCAGTACATCAAAAACACATGAAAAATATAAGCAAAGAATACTGATGCAGCAAAGTTTGAAAAAAAAAAAACAACCTAAATTTGTCACCGACAAAACTTTTGGCCATGACTATACACACATTGTAACCTTGTCCACAATGACAAGCAAAGAACAAAAACAAAAACAAAAAAAAAAGAATCAAGTAGCGACAAAATAATCCATCCTACGGTTACACTGTGATTACTCGCCTCGCCTCTAATCAGCTCTTCTGTCTCTCTGTCTGTACTGCAGCAGCAGCTGCTGCTGCTGGGTGAGGGGAAGAGTTGGAGGGGAGGGGTATAATGAAATACCTTCTTTTCATTCTTGTCATCCATAGGTATGCGTGCCGTACCCGGGATCCCTTCTCCCAGCAAAAAGCCCAGCCTTGTCATCAGTTCCTGAGTGGCAGGAGAGGAGGAGCCTGGCTGTTGCTCTGCTTGCAGCTCTAGAGACAAGAGAGAAAAATAAGAAGAGAAAAGCTTAACATTTGCGAGGAAGAGCTCCCTCTCTCCACTGGATGGCTCACGCAGGGCCACACTACCTGCCCTGCCCTCCTCGGCGCTGCTTTGAAATGCTACGCTGCTCTGTCGCTACCAGCTGCTGATGTGCTGCAGACCCATAGAGGGCGAGGAAAGAGAAGAGAGAGGGAGAGCGTGGAGGGGGCTGGGGCTCGACGATGTGTGCGTGTTTGAGTGAGGGGGTCTCAAAGTCTGAATACATGTGAATGTCTGACATTGTTAACAAAGCAGAAACAGTGTGTGCCTGCGTGTGTTCTGCAACATGCCTCGAGTGCCGATTCCAGGGGCTTTCTGGTTGTTTACAGCTCTCACTCATAAAGCTCCTGAATATCAATGAGTAGACACAGGCGTTCTCCTGCTTAGCTTCAACTAACTGTGCTTTTCACTCTCGATACCAACAGCAACAGCAGAGACAACTCGTCTATTTCCCATCTTACACATGCTGCCTATTTTAGTTAAAAATAAAAAAAGTAGCATGCAAATATAAATGTAATATGGACGTCACAATTCAGTGAAGTGAAAGCATTATCTCAAAGCAGGCAGACAGTTGGATGATGGGATGAGACGCATAGAGAGAGCAAGGTACAAAAGCTTATTATACAGCTCCGTGTCAGCGCCCTCTCCTCCCCTCTTTCATTTTCTCCTTTAGCCTCCGTCTTCCACAGTTATTAATAATGTTGACAGTAAATCTGATTAAATACAAACAAGTCCAAAGGCGCTGTGTGCTGCCAAGCTCCACTGGAATCAGAAATCAAGCCACCGAACATAAGCACGTCTTTGGAAAGCAAATAGATGAAAAGTGTAGTAATAATTTCTTCGCCTTTGAAGTCATTTTTACACTCCTAAGTAAGGTGAGGCAATATATTAAATGACACTGAAAAATGTGTAAATTGCAAATTCAGAACTTGGGCTGCGACTTAAACCAAATTATTTGTCTGTAGTAAATGACAAGCACGGCATATGTGAGTTTAATGTGGAACAACAAACTTGAACAGAAGCAATGGTCGGTGGTGTCAAAATTAACTATGAAAAGCTGGAAAGGTAGACGAGTTACTTCTATAAAGTTTTTACAAGATCTGATGAGGCGACAGCAAATTAAAGTGCTTGCAGCATTAGAAGCGAAAGCTTGCAGGGGCATAATATGTCTCTTCACTTTTTCGCATCACCCAGTATGCCACGGGAGGGCACCGGTGGGAGGACGTTACAAAAGCATTTTGCGTCAAGAAAGAATATGAACAAAGTATGAACCAATGAGTCATGGCTGTTGTGAAAGTGAAGAAATCTAAATGATGAAAGACACATTAGATCCACGTGGTAAACAGAAAAGTGGTAAAAGCAAAACACTGTGCTTCACATTCATCACAGATTCTTCAAAGTAGGCTGTCTGATGAGAGCTTTGGAAACTACTGCAGTGTGGTGCACGAGAGAACACGACAGATCAAAGTACGCAACGTTCAACCTGGCAATGATGCTGGCAGTGAGGGACGGTCGTGCAGATATTCTCTTAAAAATGGAAAAATAAAGTCACCTCTCCCCATCCTTGTTTGATGAGGTCCTATTCATCAGAACGATTTCGCTTTTATTCGTAATATATTCTACTTTCATGAAATTTTGTCTCAGAAAGGGGATCCAGTGTAAAACTGGTGCCAAATCAATATGCAGATCACGATGAGCCACCCTGGCAATCCCTAAAAGGAGCCAAAAAGAAAATTTCATTTCATTCTTATGTTCTGCTTTCATAACAGGAGCCGATTTTTAGGATTAGTCTTTAAAAAAAAAAAAAAAGTTAAGTTCCAGAATAAGAAAAAAAATCTGGAATAGATGACAACACCCTTTATTCTGCAAATATGTCATATAAATTTCAATAACATTTTGACATTCTTTTAAACAACTGTTTAGAAGACTTAATGATGCTGAAAAGTAATCACTAATTGCCACATTAGTGGCTATTTTAGTACTGAAAAGTAGCAGAAGTTTTTATTATTATTATTATTATTTAAACATGCAAAGTGTACCAAATCAATTTACAAACTAATTTAGACACAATGTTCCTGAATTTCCATAAAAAAATGGTCATTACTAGATTGCAGAAAACTGCTGCTGCTATCACAACAGCAATTTATCAAAGCTCCTGTATAAAACTGAGCTATCAATAACTGGCTGGTACATGAGTTTTGTGCCAACATTCTGCCACAGAGAGCAAAATGCATTAGACAAGATGCATGTAAGTAATACCAGACACATATCTGTAACCTGAGGCTGTGCATTTGTATTCGTATTACTATCTGAGACAGCAGCCTGTTGCATGGTTTCTGTTGTTTATATTGTCATTGCCTGAAGGACAGTTGCACTGCCTTACCTCTTTAATTTTGAAAAGCCAAAATATTCACTCCCTGAATAGAAATATTGCAATAATTCCACTAGCTTTGAGGGTTTCTACTAAAACAGAACCAATATAATATAGTTAGGTATATAGTTATACATATATGTTAAATTAATGGATGCAATAGCTGTATATTTGTTTCTTCGATACTGGAGATACATTGAAGTAGAGAGTCACTGCCCTCTCATTTAAATGCTTCAGAGAACCTTCTCAAGAGTGGTCTGCAACTGCACAGTCCTGCAACTGGAATAAAGTTAACTATTATTTTCTAATCAAGTTATACTAGACAAGTCTAGACAAGGAAAAGGAAAGAGCACAATTTCAGTCAGTCTAACAGTCCGACTCCACTCACATGTCAATGTTGAGAGGTATCACACAGGGTAGATAACAGGCTCATTTGGAACTACCAGTCTATATTTGTCATGGTTTTTAGTTTATAATCTGAAGACTTGCAATGAAATTGACTACATTTCGCTAATTTGACAAAACCTGACAAAACAGTGGAAAGCAGCAACATGCTCGAGTTCACACAAGGTTCTTCATCATAAATAGAGCTAGAACACTTCTGCACGACCTCTCATTTACCTGCAAACAAAAAGGCGGTTCAGACGCTTGCGTCCTACCACTTCACACAGTTTCTCCACTTTACGCATTCTCAACAAGAGGTTAGGTTTCCCAAATCCTTCAACATCAATCCTTCAACGGATGAGGTGGTGATTACCGAGCCCTAGAAGGAGAAGGCACTGACCAGACTGAGTGCTAATACAAATAATCACTGAGTTTAACATGCTGTAAACATATACGCCAATGAAGTAACTATATCACTAGTGTTTAACCTGTGTAGGTTGAAATCACAAGTGGAAGTGGTCCCTAGTAGAAGGTTGAAGGAGTGTGTATATATGATCCGAATTATCTGAAAACATCCCCGCTAGGGTGCCACGTAATAGGGATCGGTAACAAGTGATGATGTATCTGCTATTTCATATCTATTATGAGAATATCTTAACCATGCCTCTACTTCAGTTCAAAGAAGCCACTCAGAAGAGATGAGGTAGGGATGTCGCTGAGAAGTAGGATTAGACTCTGGTGTGCTGACTCTACTGCCAACAGTATGTCTATAAAAACTGTCGTTTTTTACAAGAACACCAACCACTAATGCAGTTGTGATGGGAAAAATACGAACATTTTGTGAGGAAATCTGATTCAAATAATCCTGAATATTGTGCTGGTGTTTCCTACCCATTTTTTTTGTAAGGAGTAGCAGTGCTACTAGTGTAAAAAGGATTCTAAATCTGCTCAAATCTGTCACTCTGTGGTTTGTCAGAACTCAGCAACAAACAGCAAAGTACATGCAAAGTGCCTGACATGAATGCATCAGAAAGTAAGGCCTTAGCCAGCCAAACGTTAGGCTCAAGGACTGCACTGATAACCTCTGCAGTCTGCGTCCGCTCTGGAATCACAGACAGCTAGACACAAAAACCTTTACAAGGACGTTCACCTTCCCACGTTCATGCAGTTGCAATCAGTGCACACTGATATTTGTGATTTGTTTCGCCTACTTTCAATGCAAGTTTGTTAATGACACCACTTGTGTTGTTTTGAATCAACCATTTGTGATTCACTACTCATTGTGAACAGATCTGAAACAGCAGGGCAACGATGTGTTGCAGCGGAGTGGATAAGCCGGGACGGGTTCACTGTCACATATGCTTAACTCTGAATAAGACAACCGAGCGAGTCAAACACATCATCAACATGAAAGACCCACAGGTTGAATTACTTTTGGCCCACATTCAGGTGATGTTAGTGTCCATATTGTTTCGCATTTCCTTTCATAGTCAGAAGCTTTCAAATAAACATGAGTGAGTTTAACTTGCTGGTCAGCCCATCTGCGTCTTGTTAAACATGTCCTGCTCCAGGGCATCTCAGCCATAGCACTTAAGGGAAGGACATACTCTTCGGTTCTGTTTTCCTTCCAGATGTTTATACATCACGTCAGATAACTTTAAATCATAAGCTTGATTCTCCACTGTCCCTAAATTAATCTCAAGCCATTTACTTCCTTCAACTTATCAGTTTAATCATTACTTTCAGTGTAACCCACGAGTGTTGTTATGTGACATTAGTTTGTCAGAATAAGACAGTTCCCTTTAACTTGGAATTATTTCTACTCCATTGTTTTTAGCAAAAAAAAAAATAAATAAATAAAAAATCTTAAGCCCTTGGACATTTTATGGCTGTGAAGGCTGCAGAAAACATCCAGTGCAGACTGAATTTTGACATTATGTTTTTCTTTCACTCAGTGACAATTTAGTTTGAGGCCAAAAGTGCTACAGTATAGTACGTGTATCTGCAGTAAATTTGAGAAGGAATTGTGAGCTAGAGCAATATTATAGTATGTGATGTGCTTTAAGACATGCCTGAAGAAGCTGAGTTCAGATGGATGTATAGATCAAGACAAGACTTCTATTCTGGTGCAGCGACAGATAAACAGCATTCCTGGTTTTTGTTCTCTATGCTGACCTGGAACTCCAGTTTCTTTATTTCTTTTCTGTCATCAAGAGCCACACTGGTCTCTCTCATTTTTGACTTGAATAACTTTGGCATAAATTTGACAAAACAACAACAACAACAACAACAAAAAAGCTATCAATATATTCCGAAGGCAGTGGCCAGAGAGGGTTTATCAGTTTGTAATGATGTCAGGCATCCCTGAAAAAGAAAATGTTAATAAATAAAAAATAAATTAAAAAAAAAAAAAGAGAGAGAGAGAGCTGCAGTAGTCTTATATTTAAATCTTTTATGGCAGTCAATGAGGAGGAACTTTTCTGTGCATGTTAAGCCAGGGGTGATCGATTGATTCAACAAGAAGGAAAATGATAATAAAAAACAAACAACATAAATAAGTCACATCATCAGCATTTATGAATACAGCCTGCCGAGTTCACAACACAGGGTAAAGGGTAAAATGAGATGATGTGAACTCTGGAGGATAGAAACTCTTTCGTTTCACTCTGGTCCTTAACAGATGTTCAGAACATGCTCAAGGGAGGTTCAAACAAACTCAGCGTTACAAAAGGAATTGTGAAAATTGTTTTGTATTTATGAGACACTCATCCGTTTGTTAAGTCTATAATTTGGTGTAAACACTGCTCAAATTTAAAGGAATGTCTTTGAAATTAAAAAAAAGTTCTAATTTCTCTGTATATTGGAGAGCAAAGCCCCGCAGGGTGGCTGTAAACAAAAATAAAAAATATGCAAATTTGTTGTTCTTTTTTCTTTATCTAGTGCATTTTTCCCTCTTTGAGAGCAGTACCTCCTGTTTTCCTGTCGAGATATTCTTCTATTCTCCCTCCTAATTCTTTTCTTGTGATCCCTCAGATGACTTATTAACCTACCAAATCTTGATTAATCTAGTTAATCAATTGGTGCCCAGTAAATGGACCACAGCTATCTCAGTAACTTCATCTGTGAAAGCAAGGTAACATCTGTACGGCACTTTATCCTGTAATTTGCACAATGAAAATGACATAATTAAAGCTTCTACTGCAGAAAGAAAAAAAAATGCAACTTTCTCAGTGCACAAAAAAATCCAAATATTTGTGTCTTTTATCTAAATGTAAGGCAGTTAAGTAAAACATCAGCCCAAAGAAAAACAGTTGTCCGTTTTAGATAAAGTATCTGATTTGTCCTCTCCATCTTCCACTGCCCTAGAGACATGGAAAACCAGGGATGTAGCTGGAACCACTTTGTTATTCCAGTAACAGTACGGCAAATGAGGGAAAAACAAAACAACATCGTTATCTGCTGCCTGAGGAAGTTTATGAGCAGGTGTGAAATAGAAGCCCGGTGTTTCGATGAAACAAAAACAAAGACAGTGGAGAAGGAGCAGAAGGAGGGTGGGAGAGGAGAACAGACTGGCTCCTCGGAGCTCTCTTACCTCTCTCCCTGCCAAAAAAACAATCCAGCCAGTGCTCATTAGCAGCTGGAGTCTCATTACCCCAACAGTGGAGCCTGTTTAATGAGGCCTCAATGAGAACATGTATCCTGCTTCAACATTTGAGTTCAAAGGTACGTGGTGACGTTCCCCCCTGAAGCAAGTTGAGTTCTCTTATTGCACATTCCAGCGTTAAAACCATAAATGTCTTTTGTTGCATGCACAAACTGAGAGTGACATTATACCAAATTAAGTTGAGATTACTGATTATATAGCATGAGCAAATACAAACGTCTGAGGCTAAGGATGAACATGGTGACAGCAATCCTATCTGCCTTACATCTCGACTTAAAACGACTTTCCATGATAAATCTTGTTGAGATGGCAGATATGGATGGAGTTTCATTAACAGTATAGCACCAGAGCGGAGGTTTCCTCATGCAGAAATTCAGCCCCGTGGGCAGGAATGACAGTGCTGCATGGATCTACACATGGACAGCACAGATTAATGAAACTTTATGATTAAATAACAAAAATGAAAAACAACACACAAAACATGGAATATCATAATATCACATTATATACAGAGTGTTATCTTCTAGCTATTGATTTAAATAAAAAAATATACTAGCCAAGAGTCAGATCTGTCCAAATAAAGGAAAAGAAAGAAAGAAAAAACACTCCAGTACAGCAAATAAACAAATCGTTTTCCATTAATTTTATCTTCAACAAGGTTACCATTTTCCCGAAGGGTAAAGTCAAACCAAGAGGATCTGAATAGAAGTACTGCATTAACTCCACTACCTTTGAGGCTTTCTACTAAATAAACAGAGCCCTTTGTCAATACAGTTAGTTATATAGTTATAGATGTATGTTAAATTGATGGATGCAATAGCTGCATATTTTTTTCTTCGATACTGTAGATACATTGAATCATGAGTCACATAATTAGAGAGGGTCAATCATCTGGCTAAATTGAGCATGGCTTACGATCATGAACCATCCAAGTGTGATAAAGGTTATCCTTCAAAATGTGCTGAATCTGAATCACAGCGCAGCATGGTGCGGTAATTTTAATAAAGAATAGTCACTGTGCAACGTATCACACCACAATTCATCAAAGGACTCATTCAAGAAAGAGGCAAAATTGGAAGAAGAGACAACAGGAAACTAGAGTGAGCGTGCTGGGGCAGAAATGTCTCTGCAGATTAGTAATGCTGATTGAATACTGCTGAAATGCACAGAGGAGGCGTCAACAGAAGCAAATTACAAGCAATTAATAAACTGAAATCACTTAGAAAGAAAAAAAAAGCACAACATCAGTGATCACCATCCCCTAAGTAGCAGTGGGCGGGATCGTTTTAGGACAGCACCATGAATTTCCACTGTGGGACCTCTGGGACCCACACATGGGAGTGGATCAGCGAGTCAACACTGCCGACTAGAGATGCATCAATCAACCACATCAATCCACAACGTCACCCCATAGGTCTTTTGGAGAACGGTTTTCAAGCCGCTTTTTTCCTCATAATACCAGGCGCCACGTTGTAAATGGGAGAAGGTTCAGCGACACTGGAGAGCAGCTACAGTATACACGGGCCACAGTTACTGATCCCAGCCAAGTTATTAAAACAATTCAATTCAATTCAATTCAACAGCTTTATTTGTTCCTGAGGGGCACTGTAGAGAGATAGTCATGGTGGTTTATAACCTACTGTTCTATAATAATAATATTAAAAAACTATAAATAGCAGCAAATGACTATTTAACTATTATTTTTACTACTATATTTACAATAACAAAAAAAAAGAATAATATAACATAAGCTAAATAATAGAAGCTATTATGTTTAAAAAAAAAAAAAAATTTGAGTAGCCTAAAGTATAAACGATTGGATAATTTGAAATCTAAAGAAAAACCGAAACCGGCAAACTGTGGATCGGCAGGTCACACATTTACTGAAAAATCGACATTGGCCAAGAAAATGGTTGTGCATCCCTACTGCTAACCCTTACAGGTGGTTCACTGGTCAGCTCTGGAGGAAAGGGATTGTACCTCAGCTTCTCTCAATTCAGGGGCAGCACAGCAGTGGCTGAGAGAGCTGGACATATCAGGATATTTACAGTTACATCAATCAGGACCTTCTGATCCACTCTGCTCACAGTCCTGCAGCTCTGTGAGCATTTAGACAAATGACCAGATGTTCTTAAATATCCCATTTAGAGAGTCTTAATCTTGGTTTTAGTTAATTTAATGGTATTTAAGGGACTGTTTGGATGGTCACGTTTTCTCCCTCTACTTAGTTTTCAAAAGTGTTGATGCATTTTGTGCCTGAAAGGAGTAAAAGCTGCTGTTAGGCTCACGATTTATCTAAGGCTCTGACTCTTTAGGTATCACACACACTTTGATTCAATATTGAGTTTCAATTCAAAATCATTTTTGCATTCAAGATAGATTCAAAACAGTTCTTGATTCAGTCCAGAAGCGCACTCATTTTTATGTTGTATACAAAAAAGCAGAAGTAATCTTTAAAGAACAGCAAGTTGAATGAATCATTTTTCCTGAAACGTTAAAAAAGGTATAATACGGATTACAAAATAAACAAAATTAGTATGCATAAGCAATCCATTTGCAGTACTCCAAGGCTACCATGGTTCTTCATAAAAAAAATACTTCCTTCATTATTATGATAGATCTAGTCACCACTCCACTGAAGTTACAAATTTAAAATATATACAATTACCATACAAGGTTTCTGAAAAGTAGGGGCCAACCAAGCACATACATCATACAGTTTGGACAAATGTGTGTAAGGCAGTAACCTCAGATACTGCAGGATCCTCTGAAACTCTTTACTAAAGGATGTCAACCTTTGAAACTCAATATACCTTAACTTTGAGATTTGTATCTTTGTACAGCAGCTTTCTTTCTATGAACAATGTGATGATGTTAAATGTGCTCACTAAGTTGTCTGTGTCAAAAATGCAAGCCTTTGTCATCATCTTTACTCAATGGGCATAGGTGTTATAGTGAAGCAGGCAATGAATTTTTCTTTTCCATTCACAGGTTACTGTGAATTTAATTGCAGTGGCACAATTTGTGTTGCTCAGCGACCAGAATCGGCATTCAGCTTCTTCCAACTCCACACAATAAAAAGCAGGAGACATTTCTCGAATGCTGTGTTAACACAAGTTTTCAATCTTGCTTCACACCACACGCACGTTCTGGAAGCCAGTTCCAATTCAGCAATCGGTTTTACAGTGTCTGGCACATCTGGCGTCTGATTGGTGTCATTGTCAACCATTGTTGCTCATTTTTTGTATCACCTGATGCTCCTGCTTTCTTATATAATAGTACAAATACAACTTTTTATATTAAATTCAAGGTTTGCTCTTTTATATCGTGAGATGAACTTGAAAAACCGAGAGAACTAGATTATTGGTGCATAATCTCATGCAACAATGAAGATGATTTTTCTGCTGATCTGCTTCTCTGTTAAATTTGCATTACATTTGCAAGTGCACCTGAAGCACTTAGCTTTTTGGCCTGGTCTCAGTATAGATGTGGTTCAGTCATGACGGGCCGAGACTGGGCCGAGACTGGGCCGAGACTGGGCCGAGACTGGGCCGAGACTACAGCTGAAGTTATTTTGTCTACTGGCCACCTGTTGCAAACACACTCATGTAAGCAAACATACATTCATTCAGACACACCAATAGCAAATAAGCAATATGAAAATACATATTCCAGTTATGCTAGGGCACAATAAATCCATTCCCTCCTCAAACACAGTTCCTTGTGGAAAGATGCTACTTGAGGTTAAAAGCATATTTCCTTTCCTAGCCTAGAGCCCACTCTGTTCTTTCACAATATGGAGCATGACAAAGCTAAAAGTTCAGGTCAAGAGAGGAACAAATGAAGTCCTTGTGCAAAATTTAAATTTTTTTTCATGGCCCAATAAAATTAAAATAAACAACAACATTTTGCCCACATTAAAATCTGACTAAATATACATACCATAAATTAGGACCATCCAAAAATGAAAACATATTTTGTCCGCTACACACAAAGTCTGATGATAGATGTGGCTCTTGGTTTTTTGACATTCAGGAGAAGCATCCTTCCGCACACCCACCAGCAAATCTCCCATAAATCTGCCCTAAATGTCACACAGTTCCTATACTGCAAGAGTTCCCAGCTCAGATTTGTCCGGCTCTCTATCATCATTTTATGTTGACGTCGACCTTATTGCCAAAACAGCAATGTCAGACAACAATCTTATCAAGTTAAGAGTTTCTGGAAAGGAGAAAAAGAAAATAAGTTCCTCCACTAGAAATATAAAAATTTGACATAAAAATAATACCATGTACTGGGGAAGCACTATAAATCATTTAAAAGAATGTGATGTATATTCACACCTACATGCAATCTCATTTCTAATTAGCAACTATTCTGCATTTTATTTCACAAAGGTTTCATGATGATTATTCAAAGGCACTGCACTGGCCTACAGACAGGATCAAGGATTAGGGTTGGAATTGTGACATTGCAATTAACATTTGAATTTGTGAAAAAGAATTGTGCCAGAGAATTGCGATCCCAGTTCTAAGCAAAAATAAATCGTTATATTCATTTGTCCAGAATCGCTAAGCTGTGGTCTGGGTTTCTAAGTGATACTACACCTGTCGAAAAATGTTACCAAAAAGGCACATTATATAATTTGCCTTATGTATTCATGTTGATTTATTTAAAAGGTGACACTGCCTATTACCAGGGCTTTTACAAAATGCACTGTCACATGCTGCTCACTAGAGGTAAGATCGGGCCTAAAAAATCCAGCCCGACCCGACCCAGGCCCGCGGGTATTAAAGCCCGACCCAGCCCGAGCCCGACCAATTAACTTGATTTGCAGGCCCGAGCCCGAAGCAAACCCGAAATTTTCATATTTTATTTGTTGGGTTTCGGGAGGAGGAGGTGATTTATGCTAACAAATTAAAGCCTTTTGTAACGAAATCTAAGTTTAACAAGACTGGATAAACATTTACATCATTAAGGTTTAAACGCCTGCTCAGCGTCGAGGTGCCGGTCTTTTTGCTCTCGTATGAAAGCAAAGCGCCACGTTTACGACATTCAGCGAAGCCAACACAAGTTTCTGGAGCATTTTACATTATCAAGTTGAAGCTTTTCCATACCTCACTCTTCCCGGTGTGTGTTTGCCTTTTAAGTTCCCCTGTCTTTAGTTTATCCGTGACTTCTTGCTGCTCCATAATCAGGGATACCGAGTCAAAATAGATGCGGCGTTCACGTGCGCACAGCTCTGGCTCTGCGCTCGTATAGTAGTTAAATAGCAATTACCTTACAGCGCCTTCTCTGTTTTATCCAAATTATTTATTTTATAACAAGTATTCCTTAGTTTAGTATCCAAATTCCACACATCGTTTTAGTATACATTTTTACAAACATATATTTATTAAAAAAAGTCAGCGAGATAGAAGCCCGGCCCGACCCGACCTGACCCGAACGTAATGAATGACATTTTAGGCCCGACCCGGCCCGAAATTCGGGTCGGGTCGGGCTCGGGCTCGGGCTTAAGATCTTACCTCTACTGCTCACCCGTATGTCACATGGATCTCAGTAAGTCAGACCAGTGACTCTCCACTGGTGGGTCGGGAGCCAGAAGTGGGTCACGGGCCTTTGCCTCAGGTAGAAGTAAAGCTCTCATGTAAAGCTACACATACTTTTGAAATCTCTTTTTGGAAGTACTTCTCAGTCATAGCACTTTCTCATTTAATGTTTGTGCGTGAAATCTCTGTTAATTCTGTAAAATCTGAGGTCTAAACCGTACCATCTTTTCATTAAATAGGTTTCAGAAGTTTTAACGTTTTCCTCGATTTGGGTCGCAGCTTGTCATTAAAAGGGTGATAGTGGGTTCCTAAGCCATGCCAGCTGAGAGCCAACGACTTAGACTGTTTGAAAATAAACATTTTAAATGAAGCATGGTTGCTGCTCAAGACACTTCTGGGTCATTCCAGTCCGGCCCAGAAGCTAGAACGTCCATTCAGCTGCAGGGCATCAGTTGTGTTTAGGTAGCATCCATATGCAAACACATTACTTCAGTCACTAATTCCATAAAGAGACATTCAACTCAGTAAACACAAAATTATGCACGAGTAGGCGAGTCGTCACTATTGATTCGCGCTGTATATGAGAATTTGACCAATATCTCATTGCCTGAAATTTTTAACGTGTAACTTTGTTTTACTTGCGAACGGGGTGCTGCTAGAGAAAGAGGCGGAAAGGTTTTCCCGGCTGATGGCTTATCTGCTGCATTTATTGAATCGAGGCATCAGTCAAAGGGACAAAGAGGCAGCTATCTGACCTTAAAAACAGATTGGTTATTCCTTCAGTTCTTTGAAGGCTGAGTCAATGTTTAAGAATGTGTACAAATCACTCCCAGAGAACAGATTCACACTTGAATGCCTGGAGCTTTACAAGGAGAGAGACGTTTGCCTGTTACATATGTTTTAAATGTACTTTATTAGCAACGGTACTGTCCTAGAGGCGGCAGCGTCTTTCCATTCCAATGAATTGAAAAATCTCTATTATCACATGCAAAACCAAAGATTATCAGTGCAAAATATCAATTTTTGTGTACTCCCTGCTTTTGAGATTAACTCAGCATGACATCCACGTATTTTATGTGGCACTAAAGAGATTTCTATGGTTTGCTGACTTTTCACACACTTTGAGTTCTGAAAGATGCAATAGTTGCTTTAGAAAGTAGTCTGAACATTTCCCTTTCTGCAAATCAAATTGCGTTTTTTTTTTTTATTAATTTAAAATTTGTTTTGTTTTGTATTTGCTTGTTTATTTCTTTTATTCCCACATAACTACATTATCAATTACCCAAAACTTAAAAAAAAAAAATCTAAATACAAAAATATGAACAGCAATACCACTACTGATCACACTTCTGGAAACCCCAAACCTTTCATGACCTTCCTTGGATAGTTTTCAACCAAACTACTTTACGAGCCGGACTGATCAAGGTCTGCCAAGATAGTTGTCATTCCAGCAGCTTCTGCAATCTCTCTAGAAGACTCCTGAAGCTACACAGCAGTCTCAAACCCCCCAGGAAAAAAACAAAAACAGTAATGCAGCATTGCTCTTTATGCACCAAAGTAACAGTAAACTTTCACTAGTAATTTCCAGTCAATGACATGAAAGCAAAGTGCACACAGTTGTCATGTCAGCAACGACACTGTGACAGCAGCACATGATCACATGACAAGCTTAAAGGTTACTTTTAAACAACGTCAGAAAAACGTAAATCATCTATAATTGTTAGTCTTTGGTCTGGAATAACTTACCTTTATGCATTAGTAAATGATAACTGATGAGTACCAGAGGATAAAATTCTAACATTCATTCAGTTTGAAATGATTCAATAAATCTAAAAAAAAAACTGCATTAAATAAAAAATAAATCTAAAAACAATGCTTTTACTTTGTCTTAATGGGTTGTGTTTAAGTGGGTGAACTCTAGCTTTATCTTTGTAGACAAGTAGGACAGTAGGACAAGTGTAGGAATGACAAAATTAGAGAACCTTGTTAAACGACTCGAACTATAAGGTGGATTTCTATTCCACTTTTTAATCGCAAAACAAAGCGAACATTCTGAAAGTGAGGCAAGGTACCGCTGCGGAGGGGCCCCTGTGTGTCCATTGCGTAATTATTATAAAATGTCCTCCCGCTGGACGTTTTTACGAGCCTAACTCTCCTACAATCTCGTCCCTTGTCGTGAGGCTTCTTTTCAAAACGAAGAAGAAGACAATCACGAGTTTGAAGAAGGTGGATGGAAACGTGATTCCTCAAAGGCGGGATGTGGTGTGGCAGCGGGATGAAATCAGGAGTTTCTGGGAGAGGATAGGTCATACGATCTGGTCATATGACCAACTACGTCACATACTTCAAAATACGAAACAAGTGTTTCCATTACATTTTTATGCCAAAATGGACCATCAACACGTTTTAAATTCCCCCTCATGAATACGTAAAAAGGTTTGTACAACATGGTGCATCTGTTAGTGACATTTGGGTGTTGACTGTGCAAAATGAAAACAACTTTTTTGGTTTGTTGGTTTTTTTTTCAACCTTTCCAGCTGCATTTATTAACCAAACTATAATTCTTCTCAGTTTTTCTGAGTTAGCATGTTATATATTTATCTTATTAACAGAGCCAGCACAACAGCTGTCCAGAGATCACATTTATCTGGAATTTACTATCTCCCGGTGCCCTTCTCTGAGGTGTGTTCCAGCTGAATGCCAGGCACTCCCTCGTGCCTTGGTATTTCTGTGGCGGGGTACTGTGGTCGATGTATATGTGCCATTTAAAGTCAGAGTGCACTCTTCGTGTAAGATAACGTTAACGACAACGTTCCAAATCTCTACCAAACCTTACTTGAGGAATTTGAGTCTGCGCTGCTCAGCTGGAAACCAAAACAGAGTACTTAGTGGGACCATTACCCATAGACACACACAAACAAAACCCTTACACCAGAAAGAATAGGCAGCCATAATGCTTAAGGCACACCTCGTAGTAAAGTAGAAACAGGAAAAGGCAAAGAAAAGTTGCAAGGAAATTTGAGGTCTTGTCCTAGTTTTATTCCCGTCAGTGTATCTTTGCACAGTTTAAAACAGACTCCTTTATAATCTAAACACAGACATTAAAATAAACACAGCACTATTATGTGTTTGCATTAGGGCCTACATGAAGAAAGAGTTTAAATGTGGCTCTACCCACATTTATGGAACTACACCTGAAGATGTTTTCCACTTCTAAAAAGAGATGTTTAAAAAAAAAAAACCAATCAAAAGCAAAACTCACCATTGTGGGAAGGCTCCTTGTTATCAGCCACCTTCCTCAGAGCCGAAACAATGGCATCAGAAGGAACGCGAGGACTCTCCACATATTTGGGTTTCCTGATCGGACCTGTCAGCACCGAAAGCAGAAACAAGGAGAATGAGAGCGCGTCCAACAGAGAGATGCAAAACGGGAGGGAATGACAGAGAGACAGAGAGGGTTCTCACAGGACTAATATGTTCCAGATGGAGATGAGACGCACTGGTGTCTTAGGTGGATAAGCTCGGCTGCACCGAGGCGCACATAAAACTCACACACACAGACACACACACACACACACACACAGAGACAGCTCCCTGCACTGACAGCAGCTCCGGTCTGACAACCCTGAATGTTGTCTGCATGGCAGGAGTTGCCAGTAAAACCGTACTGGAGGGTTTTGGGAATGTAAACTACAGCAGGAAACCACAACAATTAGCCTCTTAGCAAACTAAAAATGAGTGCTCGAACACACACACACACACACACACACACACACACACACACACACACACACTTGCAGAAGAGAGAGAACTGATTTACAGTTTTCCAGTGTATTGATCTACACAGTCCCATTTCTACAAATATTTGCACCGCTTGGACAGACTGAGGTCCAAGCACGCCGGTGTGATGCAGAAGATCTCTGTACGTCCTTGTATTTAGTGAGGACTCACTGTTTACAGCTTGTTAGAATTAACCAACTACACAACCAATGCTTGCTCACCCCATGAAAACAGACCTATGTTAAAACATTTCTAGATTTTAGTTTGCAAAACATTTTGCTCATACTGCTTATGCATCATTCCTAAAGCAACCGGAAGTAAGTTTGTTCTCTAGAGTGGTGGAAAAAGTCCATTAATCATTCCTAAAACACAATTTAACCGTTTATATAGTGATATCCCAGAAAGACACTAGTCTAAATAATAAACCATGAAACCAAACATCACCTCAGCAACTAGACATGTACCTTTTGAAAGTTCTCCACATGGAGTCCACACTTTCCAAGCACAAGCACACACGCAAGTCGACAGAGAGCAATGTAGAAACAAAAGGAACCTGGATGATTTAGATCCATTTATCAATATAAAAAAAAAAAAAGGGTAGTGTAACAGTCCCTTACGGCGTGCTTCTGCACAACTCCAGCCTTGACCTACTGTAACCCATCCAAACTTCCTCCCCCTCCAGACTCCTGTTATCAGATGTCTGCCTCTGTAACCCAAATCACAAGATACAACATAGATGGGGGGAGCAAACAAACAGCAAATCCTACCTCTAAGAGTCCTTGTGAATAAGAAGGAACAATAAAAATCCTAAACAACTGACGCTTGATGCACAGTGCCATCTATGGATATTCAAGCTGAAATGCAAAGAGAGAAACTGTCATTTAAATACCCAAGACAAGCCTCTGTAAACTAGCTCTTAGAGATCAAAGTCAAAGCTAAATCAAGATATTTTTTTAAACAGAGAGGCAGAGAAAGTGGACATTTAAGTAAACAGTTTTCCATTTGACCAGAGTAAATAGATGGGTGTCATTATGAAGGGGAAAGGTCCAGTTAAAGGTCTACAAAAGCAACCCAGTACAGCCAGTTATGAGGCAGAAAATGTCCAGAAAACCCATCTGCATTCATCTATTGATGGTCAGGCACAGCCTATTAACAGGAGTCACATGGCTGCAATTAAAGTTGGACTAGAGAGAGGAAAAAGGGCTGTATGTGAGACACATTTAGTTTAGGTAAATATTTTATATGCCTGCCTGATATGATATGTTCCACTGCCTTTATTTCATCTAAAGACAACAAGGGGCACCATCTGAGTAATCCAAACCATTTGTTTAAGTTCATATTCAGTTTGCACAAACTTCAAAGAGGATTCACTCATTAAATAACAAACATGTGGCTGGCTATTAGAGGTAATTTTGTGCCACATCTAAGGGTTGATGATATGGTCAAGAGGGGAGAAAAAAGGACTCTAGCCTCTTAAGTGCCAGACGAGGCTCGGAAGATCTTCCTCTCCATTCAAAATCTAATTTCAAAATTTAACAGGGTGCCAATACCACTCTGTCCTTCTAGATAGAAGCACTGACGAAATAAGCAATTGAAGTTTATAACAGGCATGAAAAGGTCACAGAAATGGAGGCGTCAGATATATGACCCTTGAAGGACGATGAGAGGCAGGCAGAAATTAGATGCGCCCTCGCATTCATCACACCTAGGCTACAAAACCTGAATGCAAACCCATATATATTCATTTTGATTGATACAGAATTTTAATATCGCACAAAGGATTAAGATCCTAAACGTTAACCTCTTCAACTGTAAAAAGACACAATGGTAAAAAATAGATATGAATTCTTCCAAGTAAAAGCATCAAGCTGGTGATGAATACACATCAACAATCAAAACATAAATTAAAATAAAGCTTGCAGACCTCTTCCAAAGTACACTGAAATTGAAAAAGGGGACTAGTGGAAAAAGGAGATGGAAAATTCCATGTGCAGCAAATCCAAATTAAAGTATGTCTGCTTGTTAAACAAATGCAATGGCAAGGGAAAAAAAACAGGAGGTAGCAGGAAAAAATTGATGATGAAAGAAAAGAAGGTGAAAAGAATCTCTCTTGGGAAAAGCAGCTAGGTCATCTTTGACTGCAGAGGACTCGCTGGTACTCACTGTCAAGAGTCAGGCATCCATAACCAGCAAGCAGTCATTCAGCGGACACACACACACACACACACACACACACACACACACACACACACACACACACACACACACACACACACACACACACACACACACACACACACACAGACACACACAGACACACACGTACGTACCAAGCACTTGAATACCCATCACCAACATCTTACAAAATCCAGTAAAGGCTGGTGAAAGGGAGGATTGTTCATGCTTAGGAAGTGATCAAGGAGCTTTCCCAGCATTCTTCATGTTGGACTCTGACTTCTTCACATTTCAACTTATCAATGAGACAGTGTTTAGTCATTGTGCAGCCACCGAGAATGAACGCAGCCACACAAAAACAGTCTTTATATTCTAAATTGTGGTAATGAGCTCAAAAGTAAAAAATTAAAATATTCAGGCGGAAAATGTTGGATGAAACTGGTTTTACGAATAGTCCATGAAAAACCTGAGTGCCATGGGAAAGCACTTAGTGGAAACAACTGTCTCTGACCCTTACAGTGGTTGTGTGTGTGCGATCAAACATTTTAAAAAGCACAACCAAAGTAATGTAAGCCACACAACATCATATGAGTGTCCTAATTCTACTGAACGGCGAAAGAAACAACAAAAAGTCTGAGTTTATTCGGTTCTGACGTCTGAGGCAAGACAAGATTTGAGATTTCATAGTGGGTGGGATCCCATGTGATGTGGAACCAAAGCCAGAGAAGAGTGAAGTGCGGTGAAATGGAGAGTTCATCTGTGAAACATTTCAAACAGTCCGCGCAGCTTCACAAGGTCTCTTACAACGCAGCCCTTATAGGAGGCATCAATGGTTCCCTTGGGCTGTCTGGCTACTGTCAAAGCCACGGGGCTGACCTGAAGGGGCTGACCTTAGAGGGGCTGCAGCTGACAATGAAGGGTGTTTCTACCTACCGGACTGCACAGCAAAGGAAAACCTACCACTGTAGAAGATGAAGAATGATAAATCAACACGCATCCACGTTTCAGGACTTTACTTGAATATCATCCTAAAACAATAATGAGAGTTGGAGGTTTTATAGCACGTCCTAATGCTCACTTTTGCAATCTGTTGTGTTTACAGATAAAATTAAAGTTAACAATCAAAACAGAAGCAAAAACCCACCGTGGGAACTGTCAAGCTTCACTTCATGAGCAAAAACTACCACAAAACAGTGACGAAGAAGAGGCCATGACATCAGGTGTGCTGGCACTGAAAATCATCACCTTGTTAAATAATATATCCTTATAACCTTACTGCCCGACAAGCCAATTTATTCCCTACCAATACAAGACCCAACAGAAAAAAGCCACTTCTGTGGTCACATGATATAATTAAACTTACAAAGAAATGACATGTTGCCCCTGACAACATCGGCTATTACGCATTTCCATTTCTATGAGGTGAATACTGGTCCAGTAGCTAAGCTTTAAACTAAAGACAGAAAATATACATTGAGGGTCACCTCTGAGAGATGACTCTCTCACTGATGCGTGCAGATGCAGAGTTTACACCATTGGTGACACCTGTGCATCTGAAATCCCTAAATCTGAGCAGAACATCACCGTAACTATTATCTAATCAAATGTATCTCGTCCATTTTTAAGTGCAGTTCACACCGAGTTGTGGCACATTTGACATGCTTCAAAGAGAAAAGGCAGCATAAAGTCTCCCCCTCAACTCGCCATGCTTTGCAGCACCGAGGACAGACGCCTTTTCATCTCACAGATGCACAATAGCCTTTCATGACCAGTAGAGGTCACAGTTTACACACCCAGGAGGCCGTCAAGCAGAGGAGCGCAATCATTTTTTGTTCTTTGTTCAATTTACTTATGAAAGAAATTTGAGTTTTTGATCCATCCTTAACTTCCACTATGTTGGAGCAAGAATGAAGGAGGTGAGACGGATGCATTCAACCCGGGGGGGGTCCTTTAGGGGGTCTACAGGCTGACAGTAATGTGCAGGTCCTGTTTAACACATGTAAGGGTGCTGTGTTTCATGGTTAAGCTCTGGGCTTAGCTGATCAAAGCCGTTGCACTCAACGCCACCAGACTTTGCGGCTCAGGCATCCGTCACACTACTAATTAACTCAATGTTTTCCTGTTGTCCCTGTGAAGTTTTCATGAAAAGGACAACCACTAAGTTGGAGGCTTGCAAACTGCAACTGATTATCCAATGTGTCAGGAAATGAACCCCAGCTGCAAAATATTTTCTGAATCTGTGGAACCACTTCCCCTCAGTGACATCACTGCTAGATGGGAAGGGGATAAAAGGTTTAATGCACCGAAATACACACTGCATGCATATATAAACACGAATACTGGAGAATGTAATAGTGAACAGGATTAATTGAACATTTCTTAAGAAATCATGACTTGGGCCTTGGCACTTGATTGTTTTGTTTCCTGTAAATATTAGCTAAATTAATCTATATTGTGTTAAAAGAACTGTTTGGCGTAAATATATATATAATTTTTTTTTAAATGGTAAATATTGCTTTAAAAAAAGCACAGCATTGCAACCGTGCCGATTTCCCCACAGAGCTGAGACATTTCCTGCATGCGTTTATTAACTGCAGGTGTGAACGCTTCCCCTTCAGGTTTTCACAGTTACCTGCGAGGTCATTGCAGAAGAGCCAGACTCTGTCCTGACCTCCTCTCACTAGTGGCCCTCTATCCCATCTTGGCAGTCCATTTCCTCGCCTTTTCATGCCTCTTCAAAACCCTCCAAGAGGGAATGCGTCTTTAATGAGCGCTCTCCTTCGCCTGTCCCGAGGGCTCTTTTTACCTCCTAAACCTTGCCTCTTCTCTTTATCGCTCTCAGCCTCCTTTCACATCTGTATGGACATTTCATCAGCACTTATTTGGCAGGTTCACCACTCATTGCCAACCATTAAGTAATTTTGGGCAATTTTAAACTATACATGGCTTTGCAATTTTTAGTTATGCATTTCTACAAGTAAAAACATCCTTAAATTATCATCAGATATTTAATCCTTTCAGACTTCACTCTATTAAAATTTAAGGCCAGTCAAACAGACGTGTAATTATGAAACTGAAATTATAGATAGCGTTTCTTGAGTTTAGGATGTGAGATGGAATAACAACATATTAAAACATGTGAAAAGACTTTCCATCACACTACACCCTTTACCTCCATGTAGAGGCAGGTTCAAAGCTCTAACTGCTCTCAACAATGGCTAGATAGCCAACAGATGAGTGCCACATGTGAGTGAGTGGGGGCCGGGGCCACATTGACCACTTGAAGGAATTCTCTCCTCTGTGCCAAGTCTCCGAAGCACAAAGATTTAGGTCGAAACAAGTTCTGCTACAAAAAGGTGCAACTCTACTTTGAAGTGTTCCACAGCTGGTGACAATGTTCTCAACATGTTTGATAGAAGAAGTCCTGGAGGACTTGAATGCAGTGTAAACACATGACAATTACCAGCCATTGAAGTGTAAACACACAGTGAAGTTGAGGAGGCCTCTTGTTTGATACAAGGTGGTGAGATAGGAGGGAGAAGTGGAAAAAAGGGTCAGCGTAAGCAGTAGGAACCCACGTTTTAACTCGTCACATCCGGATTGTGCCAGATGTCGAAATGTTGTTTTTTTACAAAAGTGACAACTGCTCAAAACTGCTGGACATATCTCAGATAGGAAAATGTTTAAAGCTGCATCAGCAGCATTTTACTTCTAAGAGAAAATCAGCAAAGTTATTTTGTTTTAAGCAACTGCACAAACAAACCTGAACGTAGTGTCACCACTTTGATGGGACGGGCATTAATACCAATGAAGGTCTCGTTATGTGACTAAATTAGTTTTCACAGATGATAAAGAATAGCTAAAATGTTTGTAGCACATCTGTAACATCTTATTAAATATTAAAAAACGTGAAAGCGATATTTTTTAAATGCAAAATTCAAGAAAGCATCCTGAGCTATAAAACACAAAATAAATTACATTTCACAGTAAATCAAACAAAAAAAAAAAAAATCATCAAGCAAAAAACAAAAACATCTTGGACTTATGAATACATCAGTTTACCATTTAAACTGACTAAACAATGTGAGACGATGACCGTAAATACTTAAAATACAGTAAATATTTTGACAGAGACTGGTAGTAACAACAAAGGCAAGTGTCAAATCCCCTCCCCCTACCCCCAAAAAAGTACCTGGTGATTTCTTGTTAGGACGCAAGGGCATCATATAGGACTGCCGTGGCAGAAGAGGTGAGGAAGGGAGAGACATGGACACTCCCTTGGTAAAGCTTAGCCTGAAAATGTCATCTTGTGCGTTAGGATGAGCACTGCCAGGCTGGGGGTTTGCCTCAGGAGGAAATCTTCTCTGAGCACTATGGCTGTGAACGTCACCTGTCGAGGAGAATCACAATTACCTCAAACCAATATGAATGAAGACTGGCATAATGTAGGCAGTGGTCTTAGACTTGATAGATGTTTCTAATCAATATTCTATATTTCTCTGAGACCATCAATACTTGTTTTGTTGGGGGATTTGTTTTATACATAGCAGTGGAGACGAGAAGCCCTTGGGTCGAATGTGGGTTGCTTAAACGTTCTACACAAACTCAGGAGCTGCACTAAGCTGTATGTTGAAACGACTCAGAGAATCATTACAATACTGCCAGTTAGACGTCCAATGATTATTGGACATTATTGAGAAAAATCGATAATAAAAATAGTTGCCGACAAATGTAATTGTCGACTTTTGGTCAGCAAAACAAAAATTTCAACAGAGTGAAGCTTCATCATGTTTACAATCTGCAGAGAATTGAACATTATCAACAGCTCTTCTTGTCGCTCCACATGTTCTTCAACAGAGTCAGGCATCTTCCTCCCTCCTCATCTCTTCTGAGGGTTGCACATGTGCAGTAGAGTACAGCGCCAGGTAAACGGTACAGCAGCAGCTGATGCAACACTACAGAGACTGCCAGCAAAGCTCATAAACTGATGTATTTTTGAATGAAGTGTCCATCTTTCTTCTGTTTTATTATTAATTCACATCATCATTTAAAAGATAAGAGCTAAATAGGAGCCGTCATAATCCAATTAGCCGACTACTGATTTCAATCACATCAACACATTTACTGAGTTTGCTTTGTGTGATATCAAAGTTATCAGAATAACCTCGTCCGGGATAAAGTTTATCAAAAGTTCTGTTTTCAGTGGCCTGAAAGTGCATTGTGCAGAACAAACCACATGCACTGGAAATGTTTATTTAGTTTGAAATTTGTGTTGACACACAGATGAACTGATAACTCAAAAGCTGTGCATCCTGCCTGACAGCTTCTTTTATAAACTGGTCTGTTAAAACTCACTTTACTCATTCCACCAGAAGTCCACTCACAAATAAACACCACCCCCAGATACCTCAAGAAACATCCTCCTCAGCCCTGGGGCTTCAAGCCACCTCCAGACTATCCATGTGACATGTATTCTCTCAACAGGAATCATAACAGGGTGGCAGCTGGCTGCCAGCTCCATCCAACCATCCATCTTCTATATCCACTTACAAGGTCATGGGATCTGCTAGAGCCTATCCTAGCTCATTACAGGCAATATATAGTATATAATACACATATGCCAACCATCCATTGCTCCTTTTGATACCAATACCAATAAATTAATTTGATGGCTCCACAATATCAACAACAAAACGGTGAAAAGTAATTTTTGAGTTGGAACAGAGGGTTGTGAAGCAGAAAATTCAACATCAGTACACAACGCCACATTTAGGCTCAGTATGATAGTTCTCAGATTGTGTTGTGTGGAGCAGGCAGGATAATGGATGTATGATCTGTGACTTTGATATTTGCCCTCATTTAAATACAGTAGCTTCTCCTTAAAAAGTCTCAGGGCTGCAAAACAGCATTGTAGATGCTGGCCCATCTTAGCTATTTAACACACTGTTGTAAAACCCAGTGCATGCTGAGGGTCACATTATGGGACCATCTCCTGCAGAACAATGAAGCAGTTCTAAAATCCTCAATCCTCAAATAACTTGCACATGGATATGGCTGTGTGTTCGGCTTCCAGTTGGAAACTTAGACATACGTTTTACTCTGGTCTTACAAGCCTGATTGGCTTGGAGCATCCATCCCCCGTTTAGTTCCTAATATTTCCACCATTACCTCCATGGGATTCTAAGAAGAAGCCTTCTCGGAAACCAACAAATCCTTGGACCCTTCTATAGTAGCCTTGCTGCAAGTATGGTCAAGTATTTTAAGTCCAACATTGTCCAAACCCTTTAGCATCATGGTGTGACTCTCATCAACATGCAGTGCCTTGCAACTTAAAGAGTTTCTCAACTATCCCAGAGATCAAGAGTATATTTTAACTGAGCCCTTTTCACACAGGGGTGGCATCATAATAGCACATAAAAGCCACTGCGATTAAGCTGCCACATTTCCCCCTCTTGGTAAATCACACAAATTGAACGTCACATCGATGTATGACCTCACACAGCTAACCAGCATCACTTAATCAGATAAGTGACAGCAGCATTTTTAGTAAAAGTGGTGGGCTCAGCCAAGCAGACTTCCCTCGCCATACTGGAATGTAGAAAAGAGGTGTAACGAAAACAAACCCTGTTTTATCTTGGTGAAGAGCCAAGCTTGGAGTTTCCCCAATATTCACTTGTATGCAAACAGGTAACACGAAAACCCCTCTTCTGACTAGACAATGCCAAAAAAAGTTATAATTAGCATTCAAGCCCACATAAAAAGACTCGGTGATAGCCATGGGTATTTACTGCCTCTGTATCTGATCATTAGTATTGTAAATATACCAAACTGACACTAACTTTTGCTAAATGTGCAATGCGTAAGGATGAAAAAGTGAGCAAAACCCCAAAATAAGTTAAAAAAAAATAAAATAAAAAAAGAGGTTCCACTTCATATAGAGTCTTTGAAACTAACAGGAAAACCAAGCTGGGGTTTTAAAGCCACATGGGCGTCAGTAATCTCTCTCAGGTCTGGTGCGTACAGCTGAATACCTGTACACTCAAAAGTTTGTCACTTTCTCAAAAAGTCATGCATACCTGAAACTATGCTGCAGCACAACCTGGTGGATAATGAAATGACCCTCCAGTTGTAACGTCAACAGGGTTCACACAGAGATCAATTACTGGAATGCATGATAGAAACCCATAGTAGGTAACTATGCTGGTTTTGTCAATGTTTTACAGTGCAACTCACATTAATTTAAAAAAATACATTGAAAAAAACAAACCATCAAACCTCCTACTCAAAACAAGACAAAGATGACTTGACTATTAATATAGATGACTGCTAGTGGTGTACAAAAGTAAAACAGACCAACATGAGAGAAAAACAAGGCTGTTTAATGTGTATTTGAACCTGGGGTCATGGGCCTGTGAACATTTCCCATGCCTCTTGGACACATGAGAAGGACATCAAGTCAGTGAAGCAAATAAGACTGTCATTGACGATTAAGTAGGGATAGTATCTAATCCACAAAAAACACAACCCTACTGTCCCCTTCTGGCATTTTAAGTGTGTCATGGGGGAAAAATAAATCAGTGTTTTATCTTTATCAAGTTTCTGTTCATACCATTCCCTTTTTCGCTCCGTTTGTTAGTCGGCGATGGTAACCAATTATTGCATCAAGACTGGCTACCGGTGGTGTGACCCCTACAACACAAACCTAATGGTAAATTTACATCTCATGTTATGCAAGTGGGGATTTGTTCACTTTTCTTCCTGCATAAAAAGATGATTTGCAAAGCATTCAATGAACAAAAACTTACACTGGTTATAATCAAGTTAGATACAATTTGTCAAGAAAAGTAAAGGCTGACAATATAAGTCCCTGTTTTCTCCAATGAGGTCATAATTACATCCTTCATCAAGAATGATTCAAACATGTCAAAATGCAGCATTTTGTTTCCTCAAAATCTGTGCATGTACCAAAACGGTTACAAATTACTTTACCATCTTATTCTTTCCTCCACAAACTAAAAAAACAGACTGTGTTTTACCGAATCCCTACATAGAGAGAGTACAGCCCTGGTGCTGGCTCGCAGCATAGTAATCTATTCTGCAGAATCAAAGTTGCCCACTCATCACTGCCACAAATTAAAACATATGAATTATCAACCTCAGGATAACATGCAATATCAGACGTAGGTAATTCATAACTGCACATGTGGTCAACCACAGTAATGACAATTAGCTTTAGTTCTATTTTCAGGCCATGAGCAAATTAGTATTGGCTCCTGTCTGCTCCGGCCCAAGCTTTACAGGGATCAGTGTAGACTCTGATGCGAAAAAAGTCCCCTTCTGCACTCTTCAGGGATACAAGCATTTTTTGGACTGGTGAGTAAATCAGAAACAGAGAGCCATTTCTGCCCACCTCTGCCTTTCCAGAGCAGACAGACACAAAGCTGTTCTGTGTTTTAAAAGGGCTCCTAAACAAGGAATGCCAGAAGCAGGAAGCAGAAAAGGTTAAAATGACACCTCTGCATGTCTACAGGCACGGAAAGACCGGCGAATGAGCCGGCTAAGGGCATGACCTTTTGTCACCTTGACCTGACTCGGACATTCTGCGTGTAAACCGAGAGAGACACCTCTGTAGCTCCTCAGGGAAGTGTTACTGTGTTTGATCATGATTTAGATGCAACTAGTGGCGATATGATGCCGTGAATCTAAAGCAAATCTTTGGAAATAGTCAAATGTGCATCAAGTTTAAAAGATAGTTTTATCATATCTGATCTACATCATTCAGGCAGTGATAACTGCTTCAGTGCAACACATGCCTCTATGCTCAAGAAAGGCTATTTTAACAAACACTGCACACTTACACGTTTAACAAATGCCAGCTGCTTGTTAGTCTGCAGTAGTCACAGCAGGTTGCGGCCGATGCACGTTTCAGCCATACAGCATGTTAAAGAGATTAAGTTGTAATTTTGGTAGTTGGTTCAGAAAACAAGAGGGACCACATAAAAAGCTCCCCATCTAATGCTGGTGAAGTGGCAGCAGTGTGTTATGGTGACTGCGCTGCCATCTGACCGATACTATAATATGCAGATGGACACACGGACAGAAACTTGCCAGTGCTATTTCAGTTACTTTCCAAAACCCTGGTTGGGACGAGGCCTGCAATTTCAGTCCATGCTGTGGTCGAGGAAATCAGTCCTTTCTAATTATACAGAGCTGGCTCACGATGATGTAAAAATGATTACAGTCCCTTACGTGCTTTTTTCCTCCTCATCAAAGCAAAAGGTCCAGAGCCTACGAGGTCATACCCAACCCATAAAACAGATCAATATTATTTCAAGACATTTATTTAAAAAAGATGCACATAAGGGCACAAAAAATAAATAAGGTGGACAATAAGAGTCTTAAATGCTTTTTTAAACTAATATTCCATCATAACTAACATTTCATTTCATTAAATTTTAAGAAAAAAAATTAACATTTATCTGAACCATTCATTATTGGAGTATTTGTGCCAAATCATATTTTACACAAAAAAGTTTATGTCCTGCATGGTTTTCTTGCAATCTGAATTCATGTAGTAATGTGAAACCTTTACTGAGTTGGAAGAATTATTATTCATATTTGGTAAAAACTAACTGCAATGAATAAAAAAAAACAATATATTTCCTTGTGCAAAGTGTTCATCCTAACGGCATCCTGGTAAGTGGTGTTGACACAGTCAAATCCTTTGAAATGTCTTCATGGTTATAAATCTGGACAGTGCCTTTTTCCTCTCAAGTAAAGCTGTGGAGTGGAATGTGATCTGTCACTCCTTCTGAGAGAAAGCAATGACCTCGTCTGAAAGATAAAGCCTCTAAAATAGGCTGAGTGCTCAATCCATCTCGCATGCCAGGAGAAACACAGTTTAAAGTGAAAAATATACAGCAAAAGGTTATATAATTGGAAAATATGGATGCATGATACCGCTGCGACTTCGGTCTATACACATGTGATGCATACAAACTCATGTCCATATTGTTAATATATAAGCCGAAGAGGAAAATGAAGAAATATGATAATTAATGCAAATTCTTCCAATCAAACCACAAAGCACGATGGCCATAGGACCATCTAACAAAGAGGAGAATTCTTTCGCTAGACTGAGTGCCAATGAGGATTCCCTGCGTACTTCCGAGACCAGAGAGACAGTTTCACAAAAGCTGTCGTGCTTAACACACAGGAACCCACAGAGAGGAGAGAGCTGGACAACAAAGGCTAAAGAGAAGGAGGGGGGCCCTTAAGTTACATGTAATGATCGAGAACAAGGACTAAAATGTAAATACATTACCAATATACCCACTTCAAAATTCATTTCTAAAAGTGAAGCTATAAAACTAGTCTGTGAAACACTGGAGGTTATCAGCGTGTTTCCCATGAGGCATTTCTGATTTCAGACTACTTTACTCACACAGCGGTAACCATAGAAACAGTCAAAATACTGTGCCAGGCATCTTCACAAAAGGCTGTTGACTCAAGCCAATGCAAGTAGTAAATAATAAAGCGAACTAAATGCGTTCTCTCTCTTGCTTCACATCTTGTTTACACTTCTTAAAAAATGGAAATACTATGAAAAAAAAAAAACTCCTTGTATGTGTGCCAAGCAGCTAAACTAGCAGTTTAAAAAAAAAAAAAAGGCATCGTTGTCACTTTGTCTGAAAATATCACTCAGTGAGCGGTTGCAGGTGACTGGTATGTTGCAGGCCGTGTTCAAACCCTGCATTAACATATGTCCTGAGAAATCTGATCACATATGACCAGCAGTTTGCACGTTCCCACATTACAACGGGCACCCAAATGAATCTAAAGTTATCGGATCTCATCTCCCTATTTGAAGACAAACATGCATGTAATGCACAAGTGTGTCACTATTTTTAATCACTAAATGAGTCAGCTGGAAATAATTAGGAGTAATTTCAAGACAAAAGAAAAAAAGAAATCAGAAAAAAACAAGATGATAAACATCTACCGCAAATTTTGTTTCCCTTCTTTGCTTATACACTGATTTGCAATGCACATATCCTTTGTCGAAAAAAGTAAAAAAAACAAACAAAAATAAATAATTTTTTTTTTTAAAGTTGGTAGTTCATATTTTTGTCTCTTTCATTTTGTTATTTCGAGCCATTTGTGTACAGGTGTTGACTTTGGGGATTAAAAATAATGCATTCTGCAGACAAAACTAAAGTGCATGTTTATGTGCATGGAGAGGGGGAAGTTTAGTTTTAATCCCAGGTGTGAATGCATGTGGTAAGCAAGAGATATTTGAGATGGGAGATATTTGAGACATTTGAGAAGATATTTCTTAGTATGGATGTTAATGCAAAGTCTGAATAAGGGCTTAAGACACCCCCCTCAGGTGCACAGCTCTGCAGCAGACCGAGCTCTGGAATGCCCTCACACATGGAGTCCCAGGGGAAGACTGACTGGTAGGGCAGGACCAGAGAGAGAGAGAGAGAGAGAGAGCACAGGTGAATGTTAGTTTCTGTATAAGGAATAAGAAGAACTGGCAAGGCACCATGGGAATTTCCCATTCTTCTTCATAATTTGTCAATTAAAGCGAATATAGGGAAAAGAGAGGATAAGAACCCAATAATGACATGACTATGTTCCATCTTTAGATCTGGGGAGCAAAAGAAAGGCCAATAAAAGGACTGATAGATGAAAAAGGATTATATGCTACATGATAGCAGGAAATATCAGATTTTGAATATTAACACACAATTAGGGACACATGCTTATACTGCAATCATTTTAATGCAATTAACACAGTTCTTGGGCCACTAAACATGGAGATTCTTTTGTTTTTGTGGTCAGTGGTCATATGTTGCCATGGAGATGTGGTTCAATGACAGATTTGGAGTGCCGTTAGCACAGACCATTAGGCAGAGCTCCCTCAGGGGCCAGGTGAGGTCATGAGAACACCACTAACCTCTGGCCAAGAGCCTGTTCAGAGATGCTAAATGGACAAGGATGTAGTACAAAGGCTGTCCACCCAATCCTTCTCAAGACCCTAATCCCATAAGCAAACATAGACCAGGGAAAATCTTGCAACTTTGAAGTGTACCAATCTGTGAGAATATAACATCAATCAATTGTGCCTTATTTGGCGTGATGGGCAGTTGAAACTTCTTTTCAGCCATTACAATGGTGTTATTTTGATTTACTTTCAAGAATAATGGCGCAATTACAAGTATATGCGAGCAAAAACACCTAAATCCCCTCCTCTACATGCCTCAAGAGCATGGTCCTCAACTATATTTGATTTTGAAACAAACTTTTTGGGCTTTGCTGAACATAGTATGTTGAGTTTTTATCTTCAATAAACCAATCTCAAAATGGTGCACTAAAAAGGAAAGAAATGTAAAAGTGAAGGGGGAGCCCTCCATCCACACTGCTCGTCTTTGCAATCAGCAGTAACACCAGCTCTTTTCAGACTGGGCACAAAGGAGCTGGGGTCATTAGTTCGGCCCGACTAAAGCTCGCCTGAGCAAAGGATGGAAAGACATCCTACAAAGGAAAAAAAAAAAAAAAACCTTTCGAAAAGTGGAAAACAGTACACCAGGACTGACGAGAAGGAAAGGTGGCTCAAAGCCCCAAAAGTGATTCCAGGTTTTAATGGGTAATAACAGATTTCTCTGAAAGTCAAATGGAGTGACACCACTGGCTGGTGTCTGCGTAGTGATGGCAAAAAATAAAAAATAAAAAATAAATAAATAAATAAAACTACTGGAGAAACATCAAAGTAAACTAAAGCCAAGTTATATCAAGACCAGATAACACTTTGTAT
Organism: Xenentodon cancila; assembly: GCA_014839995.1. NCBI lineage: Eukaryota > Metazoa > Chordata > Actinopteri > Beloniformes > Belonidae > Xenentodon > Xenentodon cancila. The sequence goes on from CM026200.1 coordinate 8,017,290, forward strand.
ACCCTGTGCGAGTCTGGATCCTCCAAAATAAAATGTGCTCACGTAAATCTGCAAAAAGGTTAGAAAACATAATGGAAAAAAGAAAAAAAAAAAAGGAATGTGTCTGGCCTGGAAGGTCACGCTGTAATTAGAAAAATCTGTGAGCCGCTGACCTCTCCAGCCAGTGAACAGCCATGACAGCCCCCATCACCTTTCAAAGACAAAACTAAATCACACTGGCATGTTAACTGATAAAATGTTTTCCCTCCTCTCTGAAGTGACAAAAACAACACCTAGATGAAGGGTAAAGCAGAAATGAGCGTAACATGTTCTATTGTTGCTATGCTGGTGACATCGCTCTCTGATTTCGCCAAGTCCTCTTGGACACCTTGTTTGTGGCCGTTTAAACACTTCCAAGGTCAGATGAAACAACTGATGATGAGTGTAAAGGGGGGCAAACCACAGTAATGGAGATGGATAAAGTCCAGTTCATCTCTAGGATTTTCCAGAAATAAAAAAAACAATTTTAGTGATTTAACTATGCCTTCAAGGTCCACACCATTCCAACAGTACAGTCAAGTAAAAAAAAAAAACCTCCAAAAATATAAAAACCTTCTCCTAATGACTGCTAATGACACAAGTGTGCGACTTTGAAATTGGCTTTTCTTTTGCAAATGTGTAACTGTATTATTTTATTCTTAGAAATATTTAATAATCTCGCCGTGGCTAAATGTTTGTTGTAAAAGAGCCAACAAAAAGAAACGGCGAGCCTTCTGAACCAGGTTCACTGCTATTCCCAAGAGCCTCTATTTTGCTTTTCAGTAGGAAAGACAGGGAGTGTCTTATGTGGATACACCTGAGGTTTGTGGGCATGTGCGTCTGTGTATGTATGTGTGTGTGTGTGTTTGTACATGAATATGTGCAAGTGAAAGATGTGGTTTGAGCTACGCCCTGCTAATCGTTGCCTGCTGGCTGCGTAGTGCTTTGATAGCCATGTAGGTCTGTGCACTGAATGGCCTCCATTGTAAATCAGGTGCATTCTTTACCCACCTTTATAAGCCCTACCATAACTGTCTGGACATGAAAATCTATATAAACATGACTGAGGGCAAAAACAGCAAACATGAGCCAAGAATCCACAGAGCAACTGTTAATACAGTTTCATTTTAATTAAATTTTGAAATTCAATTATAACTCTTGTATGGAAGGGTAATTTTATCAGATTATTTTGCTGTAAAAGCTCAGGTGTGACATGCTTAAGATATTTTTTCAGGAGAAAACGGTTCAAGACTACGTACTAGACCACAATTAACTGGAAGATGTTAACGTATTTTGTCTCACTATCAAGCCGTTCAGATTTTTCATCACAATACACTGTTTAGTCTGCTTTGAGAAGGAGGTATTGTGGGTAATGTGGTTGTGAGCTCTTTTAAGAAGCAAGAAGGAGCTGAGGAATGCATCCGGCGGGGGGGGGGTGGTGGTTATGTTACTTATAATTATCTATAAAGGTGTGTCCAGGTCTAAGAATGGTTTTCACTTTATTCTTATTTCAGAAACACTGAACAAAGAATCATGTGATGCAGAGTTGGTAGCACGCCTTTAGCACTCTACAGTCAGGAGTTTCTGTTCATTTTATAATACTCCACATGGAGCATTCCTTTGTGTTAATATTGTTCATTATTTTAGCAAATGAATCATTCTCGAAACTAATCAGCGCAATTTTGACTTTTCATTTTCCATCACGTTTTGCTGCTCTTTATATGTTTTGTTTGAGCCTGTATCTGTATACGAGTCTTTGAGAATCAAAATGTCATCAAGAATACAGTTCATCTATTATTTCATGCAAACAAATGTTGTATAAATGTTCCATCATGCAATTTGCAGAGAAGTGGGGGAACAAAAAAAAGACAGCGTATATCTAGGTCGTTACAGCAGATATGGATTGAGAAAAGGCCGCTGGGCGGCAGCTTATAAATCCGTCTCTTCTAATTAAACAGTTTAGCCACTAAGACTTGTGGCAGACTGAGTCACGTTTGTCAATGTCTGGGTAGAGGGTCAGCCACCAAATACCAGTGAGAAGACTTACTGTGATCCTGAATCCTGGAAGATCGCCCCTCACCAGCAACCACATACCTTACACAGGAAACCAAATTCTTAAAAAGAAATCCGTCATCTATATTAATGACATCAAACAGATTGTTCTTAACTTTTGAACCACCAACGTTGCAAGCTTGTTGAGTGTTTGATTTCTTTGACACCCATTTAAAAGTAAAAAAAAAAAAAAAAAAAAAAACCAACCAAACAAAATAGAAGAGCTTTTTTTTTCCAGCTCAACCACCTGTGGCTATTGTTTATTGAGGAAAGTCTTCCCGTAAGAGTAAAAAAAATCCTGTTGTGGCAGCTGAAAGAGAAATAATACAGACAGCAAAGGAATCTCCACAATGTCAGCTGCTCTGTTCAAGACCTGACAGGAAATGCGCAAAACAGCGAATATCTTCAAATATGTATCACATTAAATGTTCTGTAAAGAAAAAAACACACAAACGATCAAAGTTAAATGTACCTATTCAAGCACCCCTCTATCATGTTTAACTGACCTGATCATCAGAATGATTTAAAATCTGAAAATCCTAAAATTTGACTTGTCTGACCTTAAGCGACAATTCATAATTTCATGTCAAAAGATCAACGAAGCTCACGGAAACTGCAGAGACCACGTTTAGGATTCAGGAGCACAGCTGAGGCAACAGAGTGCATGAGTGCCTCTCACTCATTACTTTGTACGCAGGCCCCTCCGCATAATGAACATTCCCTTCAACTTTAACAAATTCTCTTAGAAAGAAGGATGCATCTAACTGAGAACTGCTTCTATGAAGTGGCATTCAAGAGACAAATTCTGTACGGTTTACACATGTAAACGTTTGTAATTTCACTGCCACACGACCTGAGAGAAGGCCCACAAACTTTTGAGTTAGTGTGTGTTGGGAGACGGAGGAATAAACAGCTGAAACCATTGTCAGCCTTAAAGACAGCACGGCAGTGCACGTTAGTGTGATTAAAGCTGCGTCACTCACGACAGACAGACAAATGTCTGGCAGCTGCTACGAGCAGTCATGCTCACCGAGCGAGAAGCCCGGTGTTGGAGAGTCCACAGAGGTATTACCTAAATCACACGGTTAAACTGAGAAATCAAAGCTGAGTCAAGCTGCGCTTTCTCTTGGTCACATGATGGACTAACTGAAGACACTCCCAGGGCAACGGCAGCAGTTCACGGCTAGATCCTGACTTAAAACGCAGAGGTTTAACAGGGGCTGTGGGTCGTCTGAAAAGGGAAGAAAAAGGGCCAAAAAGACTCTTCGGAAAAAGGAATATTAAGTCTCAGTGGGAAAATGAAGACTCACGTGTCTATCAATTGACATTTGGAGGAGTTAACATCGAATTGGCCACATAAATTCCATTTTAGGACACAATATTAAATTTAAGCATGCCAATGCTTACGTCTATATACAAATAAAAAAAACCCACATGTGGGATAATCATCTGCCTGCTGACAAGCCAGTACTCCTACTCCTACTCCAGTAGTTTAATGTTCTGCAACAGCCGTCATGTTTACAACTGCGAACATATGGACAAACATGTCTCAAACTGTAACTGTACTTCCACTGTATTCAAGATTGTTACCCTGCCCTTGCAGAACACAACCATGAAAGGCAACAGAGCACAGCAAAGCAGAGTCTCTCTCCTGGAATGGAAAGACTATTTTAAATAAAAAGTAGATAAAAGGGAATAAAAATGGCAAATAGATTCCTTGCAGAATGACTAAGACAGGCAAGAAAGGAGGAAACATCTAGAAGGAGCGCAAGCGGAGAGACAAAATTAGTAAACTCTGTGTTTTTGTGGTCTTGGCATTGGGGAGATCCCAGAGGAAAGCTAATGACTGTAGTGGTATCTGGCATAGGGGCCCAGTTTCCTTGACCATTTTTCTTTTTTTTTTTTTAAAGTTGCCTCAAGTCCATAGCCAACAAGTCATGAGCAACATCTGCAGAGCTATCTGGCAATTATAGCATTATCAAGGCCTTTCCTCCCACTTAATTTCACTACACACACATGTGTAGTATATATATATATATACATACATACATACATACATACATACATACATACATACATACATACATATATATATACACACACACACACACACACACACACTTTTGTTTGTCTTTTGTTTCTAACTTCCAATAAAGCAGAGGTTGTTGTTTGTGGTCCCAAACACCTTAGGAAGGGATTAGACGGCATTGTGATGGCCTTCAGTACAACTGTGCAAAACTTAGGTGTTTTTGATCAGGATTTGTCATTTAAACAGCATATTAATCAGGTTTGTAGGACTGCGTTTTTCCACCTTTGTAATATCGCAAAGATCAGGAGCATCCTCTCCCAGAGTGATTCTGCAAAACTAATTCAAGCATCCCTATCTTCTAGACTAGATTACTGTAATGTGTTATTATTAGGATGTCAAAGTAATTCTCTGAATATCCTCCAGCTGATTCAAAAGACAGCAGCACGAGTGCCTCTATCCCTGAGTATAATTGTGCTCCATTGTTCTTGTAGTTTGTTGTGCTGGTCTGCCTCCTCTTTTTCTTTTCTGTACATGTTTGCAGGCCAGATCCTCCGGACCTGCAGTCCCACCCTCTGACCATCCCAGTGTTACCTCCACCTGTCTATATGGATGTCTATGTTGGATATCTGACATGCTGCCCTGCAGTCCCACCCTCTGACCATCCCAGTGTTACCTCCACCTGTCGGTATAGACGTCTCTGTTGGAGACCTGCTGACATCCTGACCTGCAGTCCCACCCTCTGACCACCTCAGTGTCTACTGACACTACAGTCTCTACAACTGTTTATATAGACGTCTCTGTCGTCCACCAACCTAACCTAACTAAGTTCTGCTGCTGACTGATAGTTGTACTTATGTATCTCGTCTTTTGTACCTTTGACGGTGTATCTGTATCTCTCCTCTCTCTGTTCTTCATTCTCTCTTTCTGATCTCCCTTTTTCCTGCTCTACCCGGCTGGCCTTCGGCAGGAGGGTCCCCCCTTATGATCCAGGTCCTGATCCAGGTTTCTTCCCTCCTAAAGGGGAGTTTTTCCTGCCACTGTTTGGCTGAAGGTTTTTCTTCCACTAGGGGAGTTTTTAACCTGCCGTTGTTTATGTAATAATTGCTCAGACGTTATGTTCTGGGTAAATTCAGTCTCTTAGGAACAAACAGAGACTTTTTTAAAAGCTAGATTTTACACTTAACAACTCATTACAACATGAATGTCAGAAAATAGGAAATTACCCACATTCACTTGGTCTATCGAAATAAAACTGTTACAGCTTGAAAAGAATTAAAAAAAAAAAATTTGAGTGACCACTGCTCAGAGCCGAGTCCGTGACCTCTCATCTGTCTGAAGCAGCCTCAACAACAAGGAGGAGTGGCCAGATTTTATTGTCTCAGCATGAGAAAGGGTTAGGAATCTGCTTTGGCTTGATGGATGGGGTCCAACTGGGAAAAAAAAAAAAAAAAAAAAAAAAAGTAATGCTGGGAGAAAGGTGCTGTACTGAACCATTAAACTCAGACTCTCCCAGGTTTCACCAACACAGATCTCATGGTTTTTAAGCATTGATGTGTGTGTGTGTGTGTGTGTGTGTGTGTGTGTGTGTGTGTGTGTGTGTGTGTGTGTGCGTGTGTGTGTGTGTGTGGATAAAAGAAAAGCTGTGTTATCAAGTGATTCACATAAGCAAAGACAGGTTGCAACAGCTTCATAGAAAGCTATTCATACAAGCCTTTGATGTTGACTTTTCTCACCACACATAGTATTAAGAATACAGTGAAGGTGAAATAAAACAACTCAAACTGTTTCCCTTTTAATTTTAGCGCTGCCTGACGAGTCAAACACAAATCTTAAACAGCAGTGCTCTGTGACACATATTTACTGTAGACTGACTGATGAATCAGGGGGCTGAACCCACCTCTGAAGTGGTGAAGCAAGTCGAGACTGGAAGATGCAGTATAAGCATAAATGGACAATCTGCCTTGTCACAACAGATCATTGGAAGGGGCCATTATATGAACAAGGGACGAGTTCACAATGGCTGCTAAGGATGACTCATGATTACTCATGCTGGAAAGCTTACATCCAAGTTTCCAAAGGAAAACATCTGTTATGACATAATAATCAGGCGTTACTCACAGTTTAAACTATAGATAGAAGATGGTAGGTATGTCAGATTCCACTCTAATCTTACAATGAGAGACTAAACAATGGCTGCATGAACATGGGAGGCGGTTTTCTCCACGCCATCTCCACTACAGACTGCTCAGTGTCTTATTATTACAGCAAAGGTCTTTCACTTCAAATCTGGGACTTTGACCTGTTGCTGCACTTATGAAGGACACAAAAAGCGTCGTGTTCACTTAGATAATAAAAAAAAAAAACTTTTCAAAGACAATTACGTTTGCATGAGGTGTTCCTGTCACACAAAGTTAGTCTGTGTCTCATTCAACACAAGATCAACAACCGATTCCTCAATTTGAAATAATCAGAAATGGTTTTCATTGGTTTTCAATAATCATCACTGGTGTTTACTTTTGACTCAACAATAGAAAGAATCAGCCTAATGACATCCGAAGTGCACAAGATGATACTGTCTGCACAAACACAAATGATTTGACAGTGACTCAGATGGGCAATAATCCAAAACATACTTCAAAAGCAACCTCGGTGTTTCCGAATTTGACAAAAGTACCTAAAAATATCACCTGATTCCAACAGGATCAAGCTGTGAACAAATTGCTGAGGCTAAAACTAGGTGCACAAACCTCACTCTTGGCTGCACAAGGGTTATCAATAAACCACTAAAATACATAAAAGTCAACTTAAAGTGTTTAAATTATAATTATTACTATATAATAATCCTCAGTAAGCATCGTTTCCAATTGAGACGCTTGATAAAGTTTTACCTGGAGATAAACTCACATAGACTGAATTTACTGATAAACTGATTTCATACACTCACACAAACACGATGAAAGCCTCCTGAGCGTTGGCGTACGTTCACTTTCAACGGGTTTATGTCAAGTGTGCTGGAATTAAATTGGAGGTTCATCGCAGAGGGAGCGGTGCGCCAATAAACGGTTGAGGAATTTTCAACTTCTCACTCTTCAAAGCAGGTTTCGGCCAATCAAATTACAGCTATTCTCTGCCAATGAAACTGTAAATGGGGGCAGGACTTTTTCGAAGTATGCAGTTTATTCTTTTAGCGAGCAACAAAAGATTTGGTTTGTTGTTTATAGAATGACAAAGACACGTCAGAAGTACCAACCGGCAAGCGTTAACGTGCTGCTGCTTTTTTGCGGTTAGGTCTTGATGTAGCCGTTTCTGAAACATCATGCTTTTTTGCACTTACCTGAATCCTTTTTGCTCCCTTTGCCGCCATCTCTATTCTTCTTCAGCACTGCCTTGAACATGTCAGGATTCCTGGATTCCTTTCTTTTGGGCCCCTGGGATTAAATAAAACAAATCGTCAGTCACTCAAAGACATAGCCAAAGCTACTCATCTGAAATCCATTCACTGTCAGCCAAGGAAAACTAAGGAAGCTGTCCTGCAATGCAAATAATTCCGCGTTTCATCCATATACTTGGAAATAAAGCCATTCAAAAGGGAAAATCACTTTCCAAAAACCTGGAAAAAAAAAAAAACAGGCAAATGTTCTGTATCTGCATTTCATATTGTTTAACTGGCACATGCCTGGGAGTTTTCTCATAGCACTCCCAATCCTGCAGGTCATCAGTGGAGGGAAGCATGGAAAGAATGCTCTAATATTTAAACAGAAAAGGACAAGTTCTGCTATCTTGTTATGTAGGAAAACACTCAGTCGAGTGCCCTGAATTCCACATGTAATTGATGTTACGTGGCTGTGCTTTGGTGCTTTCAATTGATATCTTTGGTTGTTCACAGGTTAGTGTGCTTTTTGAGCCCTTGGAGTTAAACGATCTGGTTCTGCTCATTTACTTTGGAATTATTCTCAGTTTTGTGTTTTCTGCACCACGGCGAAGTCGTTCGTAATGCAGCAGGATTTGATTGTGTGGGGTTTTTGGTTTTCAACCCTCTAAAAACATCATGGACTGCTGCAGCATACTCCGCTATATTAATAGCAGCACAGCAATCTTTCCAATAAAAAGAAAAGACTGCTTTCAACCAAATAAGGATATTCCATCTGCAAATAAAACACCCAGTTCTAAACCCCAGAAGCCAGGCCTCTAAATATCTAGTTCTTCATACTGCTGCTGTGAGAGAGGCTATCAATTTATACTTTTTCATACTTGATAAAGTCACATGAAACACTGAGAAGCAAGGAGTTCACAAAGCTGGTTATGGGGGATGTAGTATATCAGGTAAAACTCAGAGAAGTTTTTAAATCATCGCAGCAGTACAAAAAAAAAAAAAACAACCCTTTTATGAGCTTTTACTCATCCAGGCCAAACTCTAAATCAAGATTATGAATAGACTGTCAAAGTAGCATACAATTATTTAACTTCAGTTTTATTCTGAAACAAGCAGGGAAAACCCACATACATTAAACAAGACTAATAGTCTCGTCAGAAATGTGTGATTTATGATAACGCGCTACAATATGGCACACCGGCCTGTTCAGTGGAAACGCTGGCGCTGTCACTGTGTGGGAGCTTGCTGCTCATCTCCGCAGGAACAATAAACATCACCCAGGTTAACCCAAAGGAAATGAGAAATGCCCTCATGAAACTCCAAAAGCCAACATGACAAATTCCTTCCATCCCCTCTCCCCCGTCCAAGCCACCAGACGCACATACAGCACGGCACCCACTGTGGAACGACACAGAACCAATGCAGCCATCGTCTACGGCCAAACCCATGACTATCAGTCATTTCTACCAGGTAAAGATTTCAAATCAATAATACATTTATACATATGAGGAAGAAACCCCTGGGATATAACCGCGACCTTTGAAAGACAGTCTCCTGAGAGAAAAGTCAACGTGAGTTTGGTATGCAAAGTGATGGGGATCAAGATCCCTCGAGCCCTCAAGGCCAGATCCATCTTAGTGTGTTTAAACTGGGTTTGGATATTAGTCTTCAAATGTTTCTAAATACCCCATAAAACAGACGGGATACACACCAAAGAGCTCATCATTAAGGACGCTTCATCACCGCTGACATTTGCAACCTGACATATTTAAACACCACGACCCTTTAGTCCGTTTGTTACATCCAAACAGCTTAAGGATAATAACTAAAAAAAAAAAAAAAAAAAAAGACTTATCTGAAAGGTATAATGTCAAGACAGGTTTCTTTCAGGAAAGAGAAACTAGAGATGGGGTTGTTAAAAAAAATGCTTCAGGTTATCATCAGTTGCGTTTTCCAGGCCATTCCTCATGAGCTTTAGTTCAAATCCATACACGTTGTGAAGAAAATATCCTCACCTGCACAGTTCTGTCATGACATGGGGTTAATGGGGCCATGTGGCTATATCATAGTCATGTGAGAAGACAGCTATATAAGGAAGAAAGAGAAGATTTTTTTTTTTAATTGATTGCCTATGGAGGGGAAGTGTTACACAAACACTGGATCTTGGTGAGTTTGCTTTGACTTTTATGAGGTGGCATACAAAAGCAACAGCACTCCAGGCTCCGATCCACACACATTTTCAAGCAGTTATTTTCCATCCATTGTTCGACTCGTCCCAGCTTAAATGTTATACAAGCTGTCTCCATCAATCGATTCTCCATGATCAACCATACTCGGATTTCAACGCAGTTGGCATAGCAACATGGAAATTCTCACTTTGGGTTGACCTTCAAACTGATTTATTAAAAAAAAAAAAAAAAAAAAAAAAAACTGCCTTGAAGAGGAACGTTTAAATTCTCATGCGAACTCCATAATTATCTGTTCTTTTGTTGTCTGTTCACTGAGTGCAGGAAACAGGCCCGGCCTGGTCTGTGAGTTCAAGTGGCTGAAAACAATGGCAAGTTAGCCAGCAAACCTTTGAAGGGGGAAGTGTGGGGAGTGGGTATGAAGGATAGCACAGTCTGGGTGTCAGCCACAGTAAACAAGCCGTTGTTATTCACCCCGATGAGAGTTGAAGGGAAATAACAAAAGCACCGATATTTTTATGTAGCAACTCTACTGGTATGGCTCAAGCGTTTCCTGCATCCTTACCAGACTTGACGGGCATAAAAAACAAGGGGCAGAAAATATTTTGGAAAACAAATTACAGATTTTAAGCATCGACGGTCCGAGTGACCCAGTTATCTGTGCTGGGCTCACTAGAAACCTAAGCAAAGAAAATACAGCACTTTTGTAACAGGCAACTATGGACAATAAATACTTTTTTTTTTTTTTTTTTAAATCTTCTCTAGGGTTGTAACCCGTCTGAACCAACAAAGAACACTGGATGGATTCATGATCACATTTATCATATTTACCTACTGCACGTCGTTTTAACTTATCTAACTCATCAGTATTTATTGGCCTAAATTTTATCTCTCTTCTTTTAGGGATAGGCCCATGACTGAGCACATGAAACCTGGGATCGAGAGCTCCATTATTAAACACTATGATAATACAAGAGTTTATCATTATTCTCTGAATTTACTGATGGAGAATTTTTCTCTATCAAGTGACAGGTATGCACAATGGAAAACACAACGTCATGTAATGCGCGGTGTTTACAGAAGTAAATATGGATGCTTCACGTGTTTGTCGAGCAATTTGGAAGAATGAAAAGATAGTAATCGGAATTAAGCTGCAGTGCGAACGTAGTCACAGAGAGCTGCTCTTAGCAATGACGGCAGAGAATACTAAATGTTCAAAAGTGTGATTACAGTAAACTAGAGTTGCTCACCACGCTCATCGTGTGTGAAGTCATTTGCCTGCAAGTGCAGAGATGTGAGGTAACAGCCTGCAGATCCCTACCAAGGTCTAAGCCTCCAGGATCTCACTACTCATGGGTTATGTAATCTTCAATAGAGAGTAGATTTGAGCAGAAGACGAGAGTAAACAAAGGTTTTTTGTTTTGTTTCGTTTTATAAAGTCACTTAGATCATGGCAATATGGTTTGTAACCTATTTACATGTTGAATGCATTAGTCTATCTAAATTTCATAGTTAAAAAAAAAGCAGGGAAACATATTTATCCAACTAAAATCAAAGTCAGATAATGCACCTGGTTGTTGAAATATTCCTAAATGTTTAGCAGGTCTGAAATTGGCCTGTGCCATCTGCGCATGCCCAACAAAGCCCGGCCAACCTTTGACCCAGAGGTAGAGGAAGAAGCTCATACAGATAAGAGAAAAAAAAAACAAAAGTATACAGGACTACAAAATAGACTGACTGTCCATCTCAGGAGTACATCATTGCTCCAATTTACTGCCACCAGCTAAACCAAAACTGGATCTGTTTTGGTGTGTGGTGTAATAGCTGAATATGGGCAACCCGAGAACCGCAAAGCATCACGACACTGAAGATAAGAAAAAGGTTTTTAGTTTCTATATAGTTTCTATTGAGATCTTTCACCTTCATGCTGACTTCTCTTTAAAAAAAAAACTCTGCGCCTCTTGTGGTTAGATTAACATTTAGACAAATCTCCCCAAAAATGATACAGATAATCATACATCAGCTGCCCTGAAAAGTAAATTACTATTATGTTGACTGTAGAACTGCACTTATTAGTCGACTTGTGAATCGTTTGCACTGGACAAGTATAACCAGAGGCCTGCGATCATTTGCAATAATTAGATAAAAATTTAAGTCTACAGTGGACATTTATATTTTTTTTATAAGTCTGTTAAATGGAGCATGCACCAACAGTCAGTGGTTGACAATTTTTGTGCATGTTTTTTTCCTCCTTCCTTAAATTGAGCATTTCCATAGTACCCAGCTCTGGGTATAGTGGCAGCAGTTTTAACCTATTAATGACTTAATGTCCTTATTTTTATTTATATTTAATATAAAATTGATTAAATAACACCAATCCATACCTTAATTAGAACATTTGGAGAGACATAAACCATGACTAGGAACTATCTCATCTTACTCAATAAAAAGGAAAGGTATTTGGAATAAAAACAGTCATTAAAAAAAAATGTGCAATTTGCTCAACATTTAGCTTTGTTTATTTACTGTTGTGGCAAGACTTGTATTTCAAACGGTACGGGCAGAATAACAGTTCAAGCTTGGGGCAAAGAAAACTCATCTCTAACTGAGGAGGACGAGCAACATGGCTCAGCATAAAATTAAAAAGGAAAGACAACTCATAAGACTGGCATAGGAAATTACAGAAGGAGACAGGGGCCGACAATCGCCAGATGAGCCTTTCAACTTTTTAAAGTCAGCGAGTCATCAGTTTCAAGCAAGAGGGGAAAAAAGAAGAAAAAAAAAAGGAAAACTTTTTGGGAAAGACGTGCTTGCCCAGAGAGGAGACTTAACCATAATCCTTCCAATACTGCTGATGAAGGAATTATTTAGTATGGGACACAGTATACAAGATTTTTGATCATTTGGCCAATAAAGATAAGGAAATTCTGGTATTTTTTTCTCAGTATGCCACTATTCAAGTGAAACAATCATCACAGTCTGAGTCACATAAGCGTTGCTCTGAATTTCTTTTTTCTGTTTTTTTTTTTTTCCTTTTACAGTTTTACCACTAAGCCCAACAGAAAAAGCTGTCTCAGCAGCAGCAATGACTAAACTATTTCATCCCACAAGTGTTGCTCCAGAAGTGTCAAGGCACATTAAACCAGGCAACCCCAGCTCTCTACTCAATATAGTGTCGCCCCAGGATCTGGAAAACGACTAATGTGAAACGCAGACTTAAGATATGGCCTACATTCATGAAGATTAACAGATCCCCAGGTAACACGGATTCAAAGATGAAACTAAGCTGTTGGTTTGCCCTCTTCACCACCTGCCTTCTCATCAACTTCAGCCAAAGGAACAACTACCATATCATAATAGTTGCTGTCATTAACACGCATTATCATTGCTGATTAACTTTACTATTGGGTTGCTGCAGAATAGTGTCCATGAAGATCAAGATTGGGTTGGATTGGCAGGAAATAATAAATGAGGGTATGAATCTATATCTGGAGAGAATATAAATTAATCGGGACCATCGTCACATACGCCAAATTTGCCATTTGCTTCTGAGGAGGACTAGTATTTGATTAAGGGTAAAACATTAACAAGTAGTGTTTAAAGTCTACGAGGACTTCCTGCAATGCATGGTTACTGCGATTCTCCTCACTTTGAGGATTATAAGTCAGAGGGTCATGTAACCAAGTCTGAATCTTATCAAGTTAAAGAATTTTAGAACCAGAGGCACGCAGCAGCGCCGTACTGTCAGCAGAGCTTCAGCCTACAAAGCCCTTCGCAGATAAAACATTACAGCCACTCATCAATTTTGGAAAGCAGGTTTATTCTTAGCCCATCACTTAAGATACATGTAGTGAGCTTAATGTTACGTCCATAAAATAAGTGCACGTTAACAGTGAAGAAAGACAAAACACACACAAAAAAAAACACAACAGAATTGCCCATTTTTCCCACGTAGTTACAAAAAAGGAGGAAATTAAACAAACAAAAAAAAAAAATTGGGGTAAATTAGAGATCCAGCTGGGTGCAATCATCTTGCACTCATCAACTCGGCAGACAATTAGCAAATTTGTTCTAGAGAACTTAATCACTTCCTTTTCTTCCTGCCTCTAAAATACCAACATTTAGACCAGAAAAGCATAAAGGTGAGTTCACATTCTACAATGGTGACATAAGAAAGATTGTGCTCTGTTTTACAGTGGCAGTAAAAATGATGGGAACTGGTTTTCTGCATCAAATTACCATCTAATGTGTTCTGATCTTCATCTAGGTCACAATAATGTACAAACACATTGTGCTAAAGCTGGTAACACACAAACAAGTATATTTTCTTCTGCGCTGTTTGAACATAGCCATTAACCATTCGCAGTACTGATGGACAACGTTTGTTAACCCTTGGACGTTAAAGCCGGCTGAACCTTTTTTTTTGCCAGCAGTGGCATCAAGTGAGTTCTTTCAGTAAATCTGGATCAGACATGCACTTAGTTTAGGAGAAAATGTTGACCTTTCCCCTTTACAAAACTGCTTAAGCTCAGACGCATATTGAAGATGTCTGGTGTGAACGACTCTCCAGGTCTTTCCACTGCATCTCTACGGGAGTGAGAGGCTCCCACTCCAGAAGCCGCCACTACAAAAGGCAGACTTTCTTTTTTGTTTTTTTCCTCTTTTTCAGAAGCCATTCAGTGGCGGATTTCCTTGGATGCTTACAGTCATTGTCCCGGTGCAATGTCCAACTTCTAATTGGCTCCGCCACACAATTGGATGATGTTTTGATGTTGGTAAGCTGTGCCTATATTTGCACCACATATAATATTGAGTGTTCCTTAAAAACGATTACATTTTTTGGACCGTCTTCACAAATCTGACATGGTTAACATCAGCAGATGCCTCTTATAAATAACAATTATAAGGCACTTTTATCTGTTAAAGTAGCTCTGAATTATACCTCCAAACTCATTCTATTAACTGTAGTCCAGATAGGCAACTTGATCAAACTAATTAGTCTATGGGTTATTTTTTACTCCATCACTGTGAAAGTTTAATGGTTAGTACAACAAACCGTAAGTGTATGTTATCAGCTTAAGTTCAATATGGTTTTTTTATGTATAATAACATGACTTAGATGAAAATCAGATAATGTATGGCAAGTTAATGCTGAAAACCAGTTTACAAGGGCTTCAGACGCCTTCACTTGACAATGTATATGTTCTCTTCTTCTGCACTGGTCTTCTTGTCTGCCTGGACGCACCGTTTGCACATGCATGTAAGCATGTATGTATGCATATTGTGGACAGTGCAAGCTGCACACCTGCAGTGGAAACGTTTTGCAGGTTGAAGCACATTCCCCTTACAACCTGCTGATTCCAGTTCCTAATAGCTATTTAAATAACAGAGGACATTGGTCATTTTCCTTTTTTTAACTAATGACAGCAAAATTAAACTAAAACTGTCATTAAAGTTGTAACAACACTGCTGGAAAAGCACCCATCAGTGGTTGTTTGTTATTTTTTTATGGGGGATATTTGTGCCGATTAACAAAAGTTAGGACCAATCTACCTCCGTGAAAAAAAGTAGGATAAAGAGTGTGGCAACTGAAATTGAAAAGTCTGAATAGTATTCTTTCAATGTACTGAGTGTTATTACTTTGTGAGTTAAAAAAAAACATTTTTTTTACTGCTTGGAAAAATGGGCGTGTGGTTCAAGAGCAGGGGAAAAGCCACCAGTTTAAATTGAGTTTTACCTACACTGATGGGCACTTACCAGCACAATATGTTTGCAAAGACGCTTAATTGCTTTAAGTCCTTTGCCGAACCAGTTTTATAGTATTAAACCAAAAAAAAAGAAAGATCTAAAGTCATTCATTTTTAAAATTATTATTTCTCTAGATGCAGTACAAATATGTTATCAACTGTTAGACTAATAGTGGCTGAATATAAAATTTTAAACATTTCATTCAACCATATCATTCTTTTAAGAGAAAATACCAAAAACATACCAAATACTTTAGGAATATTTGCCATATTTGGGTTTTTCATGAGAAACTGTGCTATTTCATTGTAAATTATATATTAAAAAATTATATAATCCAAAGTATTTCTTTCAACCCAATGTGTTTATCACTTACTTTTGAAATGATATTATTTCACAACAGAAACCCTAAAACCACCTTTAAACCTCTTTTAGTTGTTCAAGTATCTTTGTTAAGTTCTAAAAAAAAACCTCACATTTCTAAAATCCCCCAATCAGTTTTACTCACAGTTTTAATACACCTTATTTGAACCACAAGCTGCAGATTAGATGTGATGTAACACAATGTTTTAAACGGTAACACTGTTAACAAATTTTCACTAATGCAATAACAAAATACCACACTGCCACATGGTTAAGACACGAGCAAAGTTACCGTAAGATTAGGTTCCCCTCACCCACAACAAAATTCCACACCGCTGCATTCCAGGTTCATACAAACTTGTTAATCTGGATTTCCTCTTGGGTCCAAATGCCAGGTTCCTTTCATAGAATAAAATCATTATCCTTATTATCAGCAATAAGCCAACAACTCAGTATGTGTGCTCTCTCAGGTCACTGGTTCCAGTTACTTTCCCTCCTCAGCCACAACAATGCAACTCTGATGCCAGTGTCTTTTATTGGCCAACTGGCTGTGGACCATGGGAACCAGGCTCTGCAGTGAGTGGGAGGCAGACACTTGTGGTTTCTTTCAATATGATGACTGCTCTGTGATGCCGACATTTTACAGCAGACAATTGGAAACACTCGGGCTTTGACACAAAGGCATGCAAGCCCGTTCTGTGTTTTCACAATCTGCATGAAATTGCATGAAACCGTAATGAAAACTTGATACAGAAAGTATCCACATCAGCTTAATTACATGATTGTCAGAAGCGAAGCGTGCTCCACCTGTTGGGGTTAAAAATGAAAAAATCATCATCCTATACTGCCCTTCACGCTAGACTGAAACTCAACACAAGAAATGGACAATTTTCCAACAGGTTCTCTCAAGATAGACAGGCAGAAGGTGGTCGGGTTACAATGATTTAATTATGCCAATCAGAAAGGATGAGGAATGAATGACTTCATATCCAAAAAGGACAAAAACACAATAAAGAGAATCAATGTAACTTTCTCCGTGACATTTGCAAGCAGCTCTTCTAAAAGGTGAAAAGAAAGCTTTGGCTTTTAAAGCACCTAGCTGAGTAACACGGGGGATTCGTCCTCTGAAGATTTTCTAAAAAGCAGCACAAGTCACATGCAGCCACTGCTTTATATTCAATCGCTTGATTTATGTGGGTGGACAAAATTACAGCCCTTTAGCCGTAAGCCTACCACTGTATCTGGGTTGAGTTCTGCTTTCAAAAACACCACATCCAATCACAAAATACAGACCAACATCAGCATCAAACAAGCCCATAGGGTGACAGGAATAGTAATTAGCAGATTACAATACGTCTGCAGCCTAATGAATGGGACATTAGATTACAAAAAATATGATCTTTTCTTATGGGAAACTTTAGAGGGGTTAAGAAACAAATTGACCAGGAATGTAAGCAATTCAGCAGCAGCATATTAAGAATAAAAATTTTTTTAAAAATCTAGAAAAGGCCAACTAATGACTATCCATAAGTCTGCATAGGTTTGCTTCAGTTTGGGTAAAGCAACATTAGACTCAATTATGGGCCATGTGCAGTGACCTACATTTGATGACAATATACAATTTGGTCAGGACTTATACTTGGGCCACCCTAATTGAGCTAATATTGGTGGGTATTTTGTACCACATTTTGGTAGAGATATTTCTTCTGGCCTGACCATTTTAATCCATTATGGAGCCAAAACATCTCGCTCAACTTGGAGGAGCAGTTCTTGTTATGGATGCACAATAGTCAAAAACATTATTTTAATTCCTGAGTTGTTATGGAATAGCACCGTTTTAGAAATACCCAGCAGAATAACGATAATTAAAATAAAATGTTATTTAAAACAAAAAGGATATTACTGTCCTGTTAGGTTAACGACGTTGTGTCAAATTTTAACCTATTGCATCGACGATTAATCGAATTAACGGTTACTCGTCTCTTTTTTTTTTCAAACAAAAATAAAATAAAACCGTGTGTGAGTGGTTGTGTGTGTTTTAACGACCAAAAAGTGTATAAATAAAAGTGAAACAGTTGTATTGAATAACTTTACTTACTTCTAGTAATGTTTAAGTCAGTGAGTGAAACTACATTTAACGGAAACGTATCTGAGAGAAAAACGGATTTAACCCCGCGACTTTACACCGGGCGTTAGAGGCGAGGGGCTGAAGTGAGGTTCCGACCAGCCCAGATAGTAAACGGCGCGTTATTTTACACTAAAACGCACAATGACGTCGCTGTCAGTCCCGCTGCTTTTTGAGGTTCCTCGGTGGGCATGTCCCGACATTCCTCCCAACAAACGTCCATCTCACCTTCACTTTTCTGAACTCGTACACCAACACGTCCACACGTATACCGTCCACACACCCACATTTAATGTTTCTGAGCTCTTACCTTATAAATGTCATGAATATTACAGACATACAAAAAGTTTCCTCAGTCTTCTGTGTGTACCTCCACATGAACTCATTCCCAACTTGCTTCACCACCAAGGTAGCTAGTTCCCTGGACGCAGAGCTCCTCCTCCTTCCCCTCCCCTTTCTCCTCCCCTTCCCCCTCCTCCTTTCTCCAGCATGAGGTCATCTGCAGGGAGGAACCTCGTGGAGGCAACAGTCCGTCCTCCCTCTGGCTCTCCTGTCGGAGAATGCCTCATGGACATGCCAGGCTGAGGAGTCTAGGGTAGTCCAGGACCATCATCCAGTCAATAGGAAATGATCTTTAAAAACAAAACGACTCTAGATTCGGAATCCGCAACATTTTGTCTCATGTATGAGGTTCCATTTTTGCCAAAAAAATGGTTATATGGTTATATTCTGACCATTTGACAAGGAAGAGACAGTATATTAGTTGCGATAGATGTCTTAACTACTTTAATTACTTACTATTTAGATGACTAACCTGACCCAGCGACCGGTTGTTTCTCGTCAGCTTTGATTTCTGCTGAACCCTCAAAGGCTTAAAACAAGGCAGCCGGACTGGAGAAAGAGGTCCCGGTGCCTAACCCTTTGGACGTGGCTGCGACCTGGATGATTGAGTCTACAC
The DNA here is from genome assembly GCA_014839995.1 of Xenentodon cancila. NCBI lineage: Eukaryota > Metazoa > Chordata > Actinopteri > Beloniformes > Belonidae > Xenentodon > Xenentodon cancila. Next base: position 8,036,139 of record CM026200.1, read on the forward strand.
CAGCGTACTTCTGCTGAACCTTGCCTGGTTGTGTAACTTGCTTTGAAGTTCTGATGTGACTTTATAAAGTATAATTTGACTGCACCCTTCTGATGTGTTGCCCTCATGTTTCCCTTTAAAGAGTCGTTTTGATTTGTCGTCCTTGTGTGATGCTCTGATATGCAGCTATGAACATTCTTCTGATGGATTCTTGGTGGACCATTTGGCAAAAACCCAAGGGAATTGGTGGTTTACTTCATAACCCACAATCTGTCCAGGGTGTAGCCCTGCCTTTCATATCCCAATTCACATGTTGATTCACTCGCAAAATCAAAAGTTACTGCTGCGTTTCATTAATGTGACTCCGGGTTAGTACAGACAGCTGGTCGTAGGATGACAATTACGGATGAAGAAGTGATAATGGCTAGTCATAGGCTGAGCTGACTTTCTTATCAATTGCATTCAAAATAAATTCATACTCTGTTTAAATTCTCGTGACGTGATATAAAAAGTTGGACGCTTTTTTACATGGAGGTCAGTGGAGATTGACTCACTTTTGCAGTGCGCCTCCAGTGGCCAGTTGAGGAACTGCATCAACTCTCACTTCCCATGACACCTGACCAACTTGGTGGCACTGGGTGTTAACGAACGCCTACATTACACGTACCACACAATACTGACATTTCTATCTTGTTTGGGACTCTCCAGTACTTATATGTCCAAACCTGTTAGAGAAAACCATTTTCGGTACTTTACACCTGGATAATTATCCTGCTATGTGATCCAGTACTAACTGCCATAAACAGACAAAGTATTGTTGTTTTTTTTAAATATAATTCTTCAATGTAAAATAGGGACAACACAAAAGTATACAGTAGTGCAGACTTGGAAAAAAACAACCAACATAGACAATATAGTTGATAAAAGAGCTTTGTTACAACTAAAGTACTGTTTAAAGTCATATAAAAACCCAAAAATGTCTCATTACAGGAACATAATTTTGGCACAAATCCGACACATTCCCTCATTTTTATAGCAGACAAAGGGCCACAAAAACATGTTTGTTTTTTCCAAAATGAATCACAGATTATTGACGCCTGATGATTTTACAACCTTGTACTACAGCTTTTAGTTAAATACTACTACTAATTTGTGGATGCTGGACTGTCATCTGAAATTTTTCTACATTTATATTAATTTGAAAAATTTTCTTAGGGTTTTTTGTTCACATTTATAGCAGAGAAAGTATTAAATCCAGCCTGAACATGGGCAGTGATCTGAGTTAAATGAGAGTATAATGTGGGAGGCACATCTACCAATGTGTGCTCTAGATATATCTTGTCTTATTCACTCAGATATCAAAGTTTAACCTCTTTTCTTTGGAAGTTAATTGAAAACAGTTTCCAGCTAATCAGTAAATACTTATCAGAATCCTGCAAAACCTCTTTTTGTTTTGTAAACACAAAACGTAAATGCGTTTTGTCTAAAAATATTAAATCAGTCATCTGTTGATTGGTTTTAAGGGACCCAGAAACCTAGCTGTGAATGAAATGGCCTTTTTATAAAAAAATACCCGATTTTAGGGTGAAGGGACAAGATAACTAATGTATTATACATAAATCTCTATTGAGCCATTTTTTCCATTTAATACGCTCACACAAATGTAAACTTGGAAACTGAGGCGATATCTGATTGATTGATGACTTGAACTTCAGCTCCAGTCAGAAACTGTCACTGAAGTCATCTGTGTAAGAAAATAATGAACATTTTCTGATTGCAGCTTCCTAAACACATGCTTTATTTTTTCAACCCATCCATCTGTCCTCTAAACGTGCTTCTTCCCATCCAGTCACAGAAGTCTTTTTTTGCACTAGAGTGAATTTTTATCAAATTGTGTAAATATGGTAAATTTTCTGTTAATTGCTAAAAGATCCCTCCAAAAAAATCTTCTCAGCTGGATCCAAGTGAATTTCGCTCTTCTGCTCAGACTGAGGTCTTTGCACACTTGTCTGCTTTGTAAATCAATGTCTTTAATGCAAACCATAAGCCACTCATAAAAGACGATGCACGAGTTTTCAAAGATCACATCTTGAGGAACTACAACATTAAAATGCTGGTTTGCATTGATGCCCCCCCCCCCCCCCCCCCCCCCCCCCCCCACATTCATATATTGATTGTTGATTGAAACTTCCGATGGATTTGTTTTGCCATTGCATGCTTTATAAGCAAAACTGTTTGTCTTGAAGTTCAAACATCTTATGCAAATATTTAAAAAAAACCTGAAAGGCAGTTTTATGCATTTGTATTTTTGTTATCAGTGAGAAACTTTCCAACTGTTGGATCTTTGTGTATCTGGGAAGTGAAGCAGTTTTTCTATGGCGCCCTCGTGAGGTTACAATGTTTAGTGCAGCATTTAAGGACAAGAGCAATAAAAAAATAAATAAATAATCTGAAGTCAGCACGTTTACATGGCTGTACTTTCCGGGAAAAAAAACAATTTGTGGACTTTGATGAAAACAGAAAAGAGGCAGGAACATGAGGGACACTGAAGAATTCAGGATGGATTCGATGCGGTATTTTCACATTGACAAGATCTTTATTGAAACAGATCACAGACAGAGCGGTTCAGAGCGTCACAGCGCCTATAAAGCCCCTAACCCAGAACACAAAGCCATTTTTTAACTCCAATTTAGAGCAAATAAGACAGGTGGGAGGAAGACAGTCATACTGGATGTCATTTTCCTGTTTTCTACATTTTACAAGCCAACATTCATAAAGTTTCTTTTGAAAGTCAAGAAGAATAGTTACTTCCTTGTCTGGTTTAGCAATGATGTATTCTGTACTGCCAGATCACTTTCACTTCCCAAAAACCTGCTGATCTGATCATTTCACCTTTTGTAGTTTGCCAAAAATTGTTAATACATAATTGATTTTCAAAGATCAATGTCTGTTAGGTTGCATTTACCTGGAGCTCTTTGCCCTCAAGCAATGTTGTGTCCGTTCTGTGGTTCAGGCTGGCAAGACTAAACTCGCTTTTTGGGAATGTTCTAAAAGAGCGTTTTGCATCCCAAAAAGCGTTTCCAATTACAGTAAGAGACGTCAACACTGAAAATAGCTCACAGTGCAGAAGTGCATTATTGCAATACTACAAAAGCACAGGATTCAATCTTTAGAATCTTTGCTTTCTGTACTCTAAAAAAAGGGATTTATATATATAATCTGAGCATCTGCACTAAAAGAAAAAAAAAAAAAAGCCTATTCATGCATATACTGCAAAAGGCACAAGAAAAGTGCAAGACGTTATGTTTGACATGCACAAGTTCCTCTGGATGTTTAAGTCTTAAGTTTAGAAATGGTGCTTTGCTTCCACCTAGTGGCCATTTAGTTAATTGCGAAAAGAAAGTATTAAGGAAACAATGATGTCATGCCCCCCCCCTCTTTTTTTAAGCAAACCTATTATAATTGCCAAGCTAAACATAACGTTCACTTATAAAGCAGTTTAAGCCTCATTCACAGCCTTCAACCAATCACTTGAAACTGAAGCGTTCCCATTTTTTAGATGGTGAATAAGTATGTTAGTTTACACAACACTAGGACAACGGATTGAGAGCCGGCTTATAAGACTCACAGACAGCCAAAGAAGATCATTTTTCTTCTAAATAAAAAAAAAAAAAAAAAGAAAAGAAAAAAAAAAGAGCTTCCACCCATCCACTCCCATCGACACCTAACAGCCTGTCAGTTCCCTTAAGAGCTTAACACTTCATGTTGGAGCGTCACGGCCGACTGGACGCGGTTGCCTCCGGCGCTTCCTTACACAACCATCACCACTTCCTTGGCTGCTGGATGAAGAAGGTCCGGGGGCAGTGAGGCTTCTCCACGGAAGGGCGCAACCTGCTGTGCCTCACACTCACGGGCATCTCTGGAAAGTCATGGCTCAGCTAGAAAATGCCAAGAAGTTTCATTATCCATGACGCTGCGGGGCCTCAAAAGTACTAGACGCAATTAGTTAAGGGGTGAGGTATGAAAGAAAGGGGGATCGTTTACCTTGTCAAGAGTTCCTCCCAGAAGAATCCCAATCTGTTGCATCCTGTTAGAGGTGGCAACAGGCCTGCTGCACAAGTTAAAAACAGTTTCCTTAAAGAGGAAAATATTGCACATTTATTACAATTTTGTTTTCTTCAAGCAGATTGTGGTCATACCTCACTTTCTCAGACCTCTTCGCCTCCTTTTCCGGAGTCCCATGGGTGGCAGTCTCTTCCAAGCTTTTTTTCGCCACCCTTTTTCCTCCTGCCTTAACTATTGTTATACAGAAGACAAGAAACAACAAAGAAAAAAAGAGAAGAGTTTCATGGAAGTTTTTGTAGTAGGCCCGTTTGGCCAATCCGTGCGCCTTATTCTGCAACAAAAGTGAAACAATAACTGGTGTCACCTCAATAACGCAATTCTTGTCAATTAAAAGTCACTTTCAACATGCAAAAAGGACGAAGAATGCAAAATATTCGAGAGAAAACGGATTACAACTGTGTGATGTTATTCAACACCTCAGATGACATCTCAACTAACAGGCCGCCTACAAACAAACCCGCATCTGCGTTGACGCTTTTCATTTCGATCCACGCGAGCAGCAAAATTCACTTAAAAAAAAAAAGGAAACTCAATGCACTGAAAAAGAAAATAACAGAAAAGCAAAAGAAAAAAAAAATCTAGGCGAAACCATCCATGCGTGTGAATGCACGACTGAGCGCACGAGCTGTGAACAGAGAAAAACAACAAGCTTTGTTAAAAACCCGCGCGGACCGACGGCGGTGAAAACGCGTTTACCTGCTGGACGGTGGCCAGCTTTCAGCAAACGCGTCTCCTTCACGCCACATTTGGGAAGCTGTTGCACCATTTTTCAAACTTTTTTCCGCAGCAAGAACTCGTCCGAACGCCCACGCTCCCGCTTTTAAGCCCAAACACACGCGCGCGCACGCAAGCGCACACGCGCGCGCACGACGTCCCGCTCCTACAGGAAGTCTGCAAAACACAGACACGCCTGCGATTTACATTTCTCACCGATCTGCTAAGAAAATGAAACTAGAAACAGCGGTTAAGTTTCTCAGGCGATCCGCCAACCTTCATTTTTGTAGAATGCTTTTTTTAAGTGTATTATTTTCTTATGTAGTGTGACGTCATCTTATTTTGAAAATCTTGTTGGCAAATACGCATTTGGCTGGCTCGCCAAGTCATATTTAATTGGTTTTCAGGCTGAATAAAACCATCACAAAGACCCAATTCCGAATTTACATAACTTACAACCTTTGTTTATGTTTATGTAACAAAGCTGTACTTTTTAAATGACAATATATGTATATTGCATTTTACAAAAGCCCTGTTTAATAGCAGATATTCTGAGTAGTCAAAGAAAAAAATGTATCTGAAAAAGTAACTGAAGCCGGGACTGAGTTTTTAAGTCATAATAAAATCCCAATGTAAGCGCAATTTGGCTTATATATTTTGTATTTAGACATTTCCTTTGGTAAACAGAAGGCCCCGCCTCCTAAAAAATGGTTTGCTCTGATTGGTCAGCTCCAGTGGCCTAATTAAACACAACCAATCAGTTTGAAACATCTCTGAACTTAGAAGAAAAATAAAAGAAATATAAAGACATTATGAAGTAAAACAAAAACAACAACAGAAAACATAATCCATACCATAACTATATAGCAAGTCTCAGACATTTTCACTTTACATTATTTTCCAAAAACTGCAAATTCTGAATTACCAGTTACAAGCATAAAACTGCGTTTCTGTCTTCAGTAGATCAGCAATAAGCTATCAATCTAACCTCTGGACTGAGGCCGATTGGTCAGCTGGTTGCTTAGAAAAAGGCAGCGTGCGAAGCAGATGCTTAGTATTGTTTGAAATGTGTGAGACTGGCTACAGGCAGACATTATGCAAACATGAATAAGTCGATGTTGAATTTAGGTTCCTGACTAAGTGAAATGACCCAGATGTACCTCAGTATTAGTGACGATGAATGCCGGTCAGATTCTCTTGTAATGAAGCTTTGCTGCTTTATTTATTGTGTACAGAAAACCCTGGGATCTGCTTCGTTCCACAATTCCCTGCAGCCACAGCAGCCTAAAGGCGATGAACGAATGTGATTCTTCTTCTTAAACTCATAACATTTATAACATTTTCAAACAGTCAAGAAAAGTTAAAAAAACTGCAGGTGATCCTTTTCGATCCGGTAGGCAGATGGCCCACCTTCCTGCATCTGGTTCTGCCAGAGCTTTACTCCTGTTAAAGGGAGGTTTTTCTTCCCACAGTCGCCTGGTGCTTGCTCAGGACGAGGGATTGTATCATAGAAAGGTTTTAATGCAATCTGTTGGATTCCTTAACAAAGCAATAATTATTTTATTGGCTTTGTATTAATTGGACTGCTTTGCAATGAGTTCAGCTGTATTGTTGAGGTGCCATGCCATGACATTTGTAGTGATTTGGCAATACAAATAAAGCTGAATCGAATTGATTAAAGATATTTAGCCACAGGGCTGTCCAGCTTGTTTAGAGAGTAAAGTGGACATGGTAAATGGGAGATGGGTTCTGCACCACTGAAGTTCCCATTTCTTGTAATAGATTTTCATGCAAAAGATCTACCGATTATGTTTTTGTTGTTTTTTTTTTAATTTATTTTTACCTCTGTTGTCTCCATTTCTTTATTTAATTGGAGGACACGTCTTCAGACGAGTCTTATTTGTAGAAAAGTAACTGAACAGTCATCTCCGGTTAATCAAATGATGCAACTTCAAAGTCTTTTAATTTATGACGCATGTTAAGCGTAGCCTTTATTTTTTTTCTAGTGAGCAACATATGCAATTCCTGAATTTTGTTTTATTTGTATGATTTTTGAATATTTAATCATTTGCACTTGGTACCGTACATTTACATGCTGTTTTTAGCTTTAGTTGATGACTCCATTCATTTCATTATTGCGCATCACTCCCATCTCTGTAAGAAAAGCATGGTGCTGATGTCCAAATGTGTCAACTTAAGATGATTAACTGGTTCATATTTTAATTATAGCTCTCTCTCTCCTGCATGATTTTACATGAAACATCCAAGATGGCCAAAAACGGAAAATGAGTCATTCCAGGAGAAACCACCACATCCACTTCTGAGATTCTTGTAAATTTCCGATGCACCCATTCTGGATGTTCTAGATTCTGAATCTAATCTGGATGTGAACGTTCATATGATGAGTGCGTTGCAGGAATTCACACATTGACTGGTGAAATCTGGATGTATGCAGACATGTAAAAGGTACCGAAGTCCCCCACTGTCAGTACCTCAGCTTTGTGTACTGTGGATACAATTAAGAGTCAACATATGGAGAAGTTGTTTTGTTGTTAAATTAGGATTCTCATGGTTTAGAGAATAAGATTGACGTTTTTCGTGCGCTTGCTCAGGTGTACGCGTGGACTCAGGTACTCCTGATGGTGGGGGTTCGCTGTTCTCTCCTGCAGAAGTACATCTCAAAGCTCCTCCATCCACGTCTGTACAAATATTGTGAAATGAAACATTTTTCCCCCCACTGGAGGAGAATATGACTTTCAGATTCCTCTTTGAGATCTTATCAGGTTTGCAAGTATATATATAAAAAAAAAAAAAAGCCTCTGAAAAATATGTTGTGTTTTTTTAAAGATGAGATTATTACACCATGAGTTTAAAAAAACAAAACTGACCTTTTATTTTGTTAACAGGGTTGCTGCGATGCCAACTTTGTCCACATACTTGGGTATATATATATATATATATATATATATATATATATATATATATATATATATATATATATATATATATATATATATATATATATATATTTAGACTTCTACCATGGCACAAGTAGTTTTTTTAAAACCAGTGCTGATGTGTAAACCAGATAACATGATTTTTTTTTCTGTATTTACAATAAAATGAAGGAAATGTACAAGATTCAATGGCATTACACAGCTTCAACAATAAGTACAGATACAATTTGATCCCTCTGTACAATCTAAAATCATTAGCTATTCCTTTTTTTTTTTTTTTTTCAGTTTTTACAGATGAGTTCATGATCCATTTTGACTTCAGCACGTACACGTCTCCCACGTCACGACTCTTACCACGGACCCTCGCTTACATGACTCACACCTTTCACCATGCTATCACAGCTAAGAGCTCCGTAAAGAAAATAAAACCAACATCTACACGCAACAGGACGCACATCTTCTCATTGTAGTGTTCAGCATCATTCCTTCACAGACTCCCAGCATGATTCCATCTCCTAAATGAAAAATAACCTTAAACATTCATTGATTTCCTTCTTTGGCACACATCCCTTCAGTCCATCTGCAACCACTCAGCTCAACTCCCTTCCGCACACACCCGCTCACACACGCATATCCACTTTAGAGCAAAAACGCTGAGAAAGCCAAGGTTATGAGATATATTGTTGTTTCATGTGCTCTCCTTGGCTCCACTGCAGGGTGAAGAGGCCTCCCCTTACCCCCACCACCACCACCCAGGAGGGAAGAAGTTCAATGTTGAAACGTGGCGGCATCCCCAGACCTATACCCAGGAGTCAGGCGATCCCGGGTACTGCTCTGCCCTGTAAGAAGGCCTCCGTGTGCTTGCGTAATAGTCCACGTAATTGGTGTTGGATTTCAGTCCGTGAGGCTGGGAGCTGTAGTCCACTGTGGGAGGGTAGGTGACCACTTCCTCCGAATACGAGTCGTCGTAGCCATGAGGATGCTGCAGATACATTCTGTATGTATCGTAGTTCCTCGTGTATGGATCTTCCGTGTAATACACCGGCTGCAAGGAAACAGAGAAGAAGAGATCCTGAAGATTTTCACAGATTTCATACGAAGATGGAGAACCTGTAAATCCAGCAACATCAAAATGTTGCTTACAATTTATTGCATTCTTTACACCAACTACTGAACTTAACTTTTTCCACACGCAAAAAAGATGCAGCTTTCTCCACGTTTTCCCTTTGAAGGGATTACCACAGCGGCTCATCGTGTTCTAAGTACTGATGTGTTATAATTTTTATATCAGACGTTCTTCCTAAATGATCCAGTAATCTTCTATTCTACTCAGTTTAAAAAAAAAAAAAAAAAAAAAAAAAAAAAAAAAAAAAGCAGCCCCCTGACTGACCACATGCCTCAATATACCACCTAGGAACATTTCGACAAACGCATTAATTTGTGTTGCAGACTTAGATGAGGAAACTCCCACTTTTTGGTTTGGCATCGATGTGATTATCAACTGGACTACAAGTCCCTGGCTTTCCGCTTCCAGTGCCATGAACTTAAAATAGGCGTTGCACGCCTCTTTTCATCATTTGATTATTTTTCTGCTACAAAAATTCACAGATCTCCTGGCACTTCTTCTGTAAAAGCAGATTGTGTGACTGGCCAAGTGTGAAGAATCTGAAGAGCAATGGAAAAACAAAGATAATAATATTTCCACAGTTCAAACGACAGACATTAAGCATAAAATCCTTAAATATGCAAAGTCACAAGCATGTGTTTGGTGTAAAACAATGCACTGCCGCCATTTAGGAGGCGTAGCTGCCAGAAAACTCCTAAAACTTTCAATTTGATTCCTCAGATGCCGCCTCGAAAAAACATTTTATTATCGATCACATTTTCTCTGATTCTGTGATGGATTGGCAACCTGACTGATCGATGAGTGAAAGAATGAGTGAATGGGCTTCTTATCTATTATTATTTACTGAACTTGCATTATTTATTTACTGAAATTTAGCAGTTTGGAGTGGACTTGTTGGCTGTTTGGGGCAAAGCATAAAAACCAATTCAGTTTTGCCTTTGCGGTTCCCATAGCAACCTGTTGCACACAGCCAACAGTCTAACTGTTGGTGCAAAGCTTTCCTGGAGGCCCATCCTACAGGTTGCATTTGTATTTGTTGACAATGCAGTGACAGAGTTGTTAATTCAACAGATTCCTGCTTGAAAGGGCTGATTATTGGTTCAGGTTAAAACACCCACAGTTCCAGCGATCGAATAAATTCAGTGCTGAATCAGAATTACATTACCATTACATTTGTCAAACCAAATTAATGTGTAGTACTAACTTGTAAGATGATGGTTGAATAACTAAATATCTGTCAGCCGATTAACAAACATCCATTAATACTTTCAGTTTGGTTAAAATGTGACATCAACATTCAGTACTTCTGCCCGAAGATGATTAGATCTCAGTTATGATCATGAAAAAAAAAAAAAAAAAAAAAATATCTGTGAAGGATTTTACAGGGAATTTACTCCAAACCTTAAATATACCCTGCTCCGGAGCAGGTTACGAGTTCAGCATAAGTTACCATGGCGATCCAGTCTGAGATGAGGGCCTAAATGAGTGTGCCACATTGGTAATACTGCAAGTCCTGGCTTTAAACCTGACAGACCTCACTAACCTGCTTATCTGACTCTGTGGTACAGCCCCCGGATTTTACTTCAACCCCCGCCTAAAACAACAGCAGATGAAACAACTTTGTTTAGCGTCTTTGACTGCAGTTCGCTCCATCAGTTATTTACAGGGTAGCTTGTGAGGTTAAAACCTCCACAAAGCAGATGAAAGCAGTCCAGTAGAAAACACGTCCATGACAAAGGGAGACGAGCCGTTTGCTCAGGACGCACATTACTGACTGAACAAAGCCATTATGTGAAATTTTAAGTGCAGTAAAACCTTCCACAACAGCTCTTTCTACCTCGGACTGCAGCTGAACCCTACAAACTGTGTCTCCAAACGCCTGTTTGAAACTTGTATTGATCCGTCAGGTTCTGACTGGGTGACCGGAGCGGCGTGACTGTGCTGCTTCACTGCGTGGTAAATGAAAGAGCAATGGGGGCGTCGCTTCAAGGTTTTTTGAAACTCGATTGAATTTAAGGAATTTGATTGATGACAGAAAGGTAGAAAGGTAGAAACCACTCCACTACAAGGTGTCAAAATTGAGAACTGAATAACATGCAGTTTTTGATACTCTGTGGATGACAGAAAGCTTTTTACATTTCCATATCCATCCTTCTCAATACCCACATGAACTGCTGTAAATACGACCCTACAACCAGAAGCTGCGGCCGTAATTTAGTGTAACTGTGAATATGGGAAAACTGCAAATACAATAACCTCTAGACCTCATAGTGAGAGGCTGGTCTGTGAATAAATTAACAGTTCATAGTTTTGATGCAGGATTGTGTCCTGAACTAGTTTTTGGTCTAAGCACAGTATCTTTTCAGATTTTGTTTGAGCACCCAGCAACCTCAGAATTACATAAATAAATAAATAAATAAATATTCTTATCCAACTCTGCAAGAAAGAAAATAAGTGTATATCCCACAACACATTCAGCACGGCTCTACCACTCCTATCAGCATGAGGAAAATAAATACAAAACAAAACAACACATCTTTTAACCCACATTTCTCTGGTCAGCAGTACAAAAAAACCCCCAACAAAATAAAAGTAACCCTTAGGTTAAAAAGGTATAAATCCATACGACAGATGGATCCGTGTGTGTCTTAAATACTGGGACAGGGACTGCTTTCTGTCATTTTGGTAACTTTACATTGGAAATGACAAAAATTACACGTGGAGTTCCCCAAGGTTCCATCCTGGGGCCCCTCCTATTTAACATCTACATGCTTTCACTAACTCAGATTATAATAAACAACAAGATAAGTTACCAAAGCCATGCAGACGACAGACACATTTAAATTACAATGTCACCTGGAAAAGTGAGTGACAAGCAGTGAGTAGATTCATGCAAGAGCGTTTAAGAGTCAGCAGAGCTTCAGTTATTACTGGTAGAAATCACTAAGGCCCAAAATCTGGGTGTAGTCATGGACTCGGAGCTGAACCTTCAGAGACACACTGAGACAGTTACAAAGTCTGCCTTTTACCACCTGAAGAACATCTCCAAGATTAAAGGACTAATGTCTCAGCAGGATCTTGAAAACTCATCTGTGCATTTATTTTCAGTGGAATTGATTACTACAACAGTGTCTTCACAGGTCTGCCTAAAAAGTCTTCCAGACAACTACAGCTGATCCAAAATGCTGCAGCCCGAGTTCTCCCTAGAACTAAGAAAGTGGACCACATCACTCCTGCTCTGAGCTCTTTACACTGGTTCCCTGTACCTCAGAGAATAGACTTTAAAATACCTCTATTAGTTTATAAATCACTTAATGGTTTAGGACTAAAATACATCAGGCCTGTTGCCATATCAACCATCCAGACCTCTCAGGTCTTCTGGTTCAGGTCTGCTCTGTGTCCTCAAAATCAAACATAACATGGAGAAGCAGCATTCAGCTTCTATGCTCCACAGATCTGGAAGACACTTCCAGAAAACTGCAGGAATGCTGAAACCCTCAGTTGCTTTAAATTAAGGTGAAAAACTCATTTGTTTACGTCTGCCTTTGTCTGAATTATCTAAACCATTAAACTTAAGCAATGATGACATCAGTACTCCAATGTAACTCCAGCATACGTCTGACTTTTCTTTATTATGGCACTGCCCTGTAATTTAATCTTTTATGTTTTCATTATGTAAAGCACATTAAAATCGCCTTGTTGCTGAAATGTGCTTCACAAATAAACCTGCCTTGAATAAACTGGTCTAAATGAGGTGGATTGAAGAACCTAAGAAAATCCTGGTGTCCCATCTCCTCCCTCCTGCTTCCTCCTGCTTCCTCCTCCGTGTCCGTTATCTGACTGGGCGCACATGGATGTGTTTGACAGTGACAGGTGCCTGAGATGCACCCGGGCCGGCCCGATCCCAGCAGTCACATCCAGTCTCGCTCAGATCATGACTGACGAACCGGGTCATTTGTGGCACTGTCAGTGGAATATGTGTTAACCTGTCTGCTATTAGTCAGGCGGGGTAAAGTATCTGGTTATTATGCAAAATCTTGTACGAATACTGTTAAATACTCATAAGAAAATTATTTTTTCAGGCTGGTATCATGTTAAGAGTAATTACTTCCTCAATGGCTAAAACAGAACAGAACAAATAGAGCTTCATGTGGATTTTCTGCACAAACAAACCAAGCTGAAAAGGTAAATGGAAAACTAATAACCACACAACAACATGTCCTCTCTGCAGGCGGTGGGGTAGGATCGAGCTCTCGGGGAGAATTATTATATTCACCTGCGTTCTTCTGGGCTCTTCTCTTGTGGGTGATGAGTAGTAATATAACGGTGATTTTCCAGACCCTGGAAAAAAAAAACAAAACAAAAACACCCCAACCAATTAAGTAAGTTACAGCACAAAAAAAAACAAAAAAAAAAAAACCCCCAAACCTAATTTTATATCAATGAATGAGTCTACACATCCCCTCGGGGCAAGTGTCTGTATTTAGATAACTTAGGATCAAGAAGTGCTGTGCTATGCTGGAGAGAGAAAAAAAAACAAAAAAAAACAGCAAAACAATAGAGTTGTCTGGTACCGTGCTGGTGTTTATACAACCCATGGGATGGGTATTTTCACTGGCACCTAATCAAACCACTGGAATCCAGAAACTCGACTTCCACTTGCCCATGTAAAACATGGACCGTCGAGGCTGTGGCTCACTTTGTTTGCTCTGCTCCCACCCACCCGTGTAGGCTGGCAAGGGATGCCGTCTGGCTGCGGTGTGTCTGGTTACCCGTTCGGAGCCCCCGTCTGCAAGCCGCTGGCCTGCAAACAATGGCACTATTGTGGAGTGTCCACTCCTGGCCGGTTGGTCTACTTCACTGCTTAGCAGAGCGACTGCGGCAGGAAACAGATCTGAAATGCTCTGAGTTAAACTGAGTGACTGGCACATGTTGGAGGCGATGATAAGGGAAGACCGTCCTAGTAGGGAGAGGAGACTGGTCATGGGATCCGCTTGAAGCCTCATGAGGTAAGAAGATAACGCCCTGCCTGGAGGTGACCAGTCTGATATAAAATAGTGGGTGTGAGATTTTTTTTTTAAAGAGTTTATCAACTTTCAGATGAGTACCTGTATACTGCTTTTTAGGATTACTGCTGTCTCCTTGGTAATTATAAAATTGCATAGTTGACTGAGCTCTCTGATAGTCTCTGATAGTGTCTCTATGCTCTTTGATGCCCAGCATTGCAGGAGATGACGTTGCACTGGCAGCTGTAACAAGAGTAGAGAAAGACGACAGAAATCAGCCTTAAATTCCAGCGCCTTTCCCGTGTCTATTTTCCTCCCTTGTTGCCGTCTCACTTCAGGGTCGACAGTTGAAGGAACGTACCAGGGTGGCTGACTGGAGACATCTGAACGGTGCTGGTGGGGAGGGCGGGCTGCGACTTGAACCTGTCCCGTTCTAGCGTCGACACTGGCGTGATGAAATGGTTTTGGTTCCATCCATCCTGTTAGGGGATAAAAAAAAAAAAAAAAGTATAACCAAAGGTTAACAGTACATCTGAGTCTTTTCAACTGACACTTTATTTTGTTAAAAGATATTACAGGCAAAATGAACGGGCGGACGGTGCTGACGACAGCAGCCGGCTGTTGTCTTCAATAAAAGCATTCTCACTTTTTTGTAGATGGTCCGCAGGTCCCTGTACTGCCATAGTGTGTTCAGCACCTGAGCTGCTGCTTTCACCACCTTCACAGAGTACCTGGGACGCAGTAAAACAAAAAAAAAACATTCGTGTGCATTTCTGACTCCTGCATTACTTTAACCTGATTTAAAAGCACACTGTGAATTTCTCAGGACAGAATGATTGATGGAGTGCGTCCTCAGTGCGTTTTATCCTGGAACATTACTGAATATATTTAACAGACCGGATTTAGCTGCTGCACCAAAATTCCAGCGGGATGTAAAACCTCAACGCGCACACGTCCACCTTCCCTGCGGCTATGACCTCTCCTTCCTCAAGCATTTAAAGGCTCGTGTATGCGAGAGAACCTCTGTTCAGGACAACCTGTAAAAACCGGCCGCCGTGTGCGTTCTTGGGGCTCAAATGAAACGCTATTAAAAAGCCCTCCGACAAACGCGAGCTCCTGTAGCGCACCTGTCTCCTCTGCCCTTGGTGATGTTGACCAGCTTCTCGATGCCACCCGTGTCAGCCAAGGCCTTCGCGTTTTCCATGTTTTTGCTGGTGACCTCGTGCAAAGTGCAACAGATGGCTGCCACGGTTTCGTCTGACAGCAGGGTGGTGTTTCCCCCGGGGAGGCGGTTTACCAGGTCCCTCATCGCGTACTTCCCTGAGGGAAGGAGGGAAGGGGAAGTGAGACATGCCTCTAATGCATAATGACATACTGTACTGCAGGTTTTCCGGGCAGGAGGTTGGGGTTGCGGAGAGGTGAGGGGAGGCTGCTATGCATACAGGAATTTGGTGCATTTTTTTACATGTTACATAAAATATACAGTGACCTAAAACGCATTATGTAGCATCTATATCAGGAATGATGCATCAATTCTGTTTGAGCCAGCAGTGTGGTAGGCAGTTTTTCTAAATGACATTGTAGGGACATTAAAGTGTGTGTGCATGGAAGAGGATTGCCTCCCCTCTCTCTCCCTCGGTGCAGCAGCCCAGCTGAGGCCAAATACTCAGCACACTCATACACCCTTCACAGCCCCGTTAAACTGACAACGAGACTTTTCCCCATCTGCCCTCAGGCGTCACTCCCGCCGCCGCTGCCATCTACTCATTAATTTCACAAAGATAACATTTAAATCTTATTCTTTCAACAGATGAGGCTGTTTCACGAAACACGGCATGCTAGACTGAGATTACTGCTGGATCCAGGCTGGAAGTTTACGGTTACTCATTATGGACACGAATGTCATAGAGCCTTGTTGGTTTTTAGTGGCTTGAAACTTTTTCTGTGGAAGAATGAATACAAGATTTAGGTTGAGAAAAAAAGAAAATGTCAGAAAATGTCCTTCATGATTCCATGACTTTGTGCAGTACAGATGTCAAAGCCTTGGTGGCATTGCTGCAACTGCCTATAACTTTAATGTGGATGCGACCGTAAGAACTTTCAAGCCCGGATGTTTCCAGAAAAGGCTCCAAACGATAGTCTTGACATGCATCAATGTTCGACCTGCTCCAGAAACAACTGCATTTCATGCTGACACAGAAAACTAGAGGAATGTTTATATTGAACATGTCAGACATCAGCACATCACATGAATGTATTAAACACTTTTGAGTGTTATTATGAAGTTCATCAGTCAAAAATGCACATTCTGCATCAGTGTGACGGCTGACCTATAAGCTCCTTGTTCCTGACGTCCAGTGCCATGTTTCTCAGAGCGGTGGCGACCGAGCACACCACCCTGTCGTTGTCCATCCGCAGCAGCTCCACCAGGATGGGGAGGCCCTTCTCTTTACGCACAGCAGCACGGATGTACGCTGCAAACTGTACAAATACAAAGCATTACAACTTCGTACGGCTCGTACGGCTTCGTTACAGCTCCGTACTGCCATCACCTACGACCGGAGTGACACATTTACCAGCCTAGAGTGGAAAAACAACAGCTTGTGTTTGTTAGTGTGAACGGATGCGCACGTTGTGACCGTACCTTCCAGTTCCCAGCTGACAGGTTCTGAAGAGACCCAGCTGAACCCTCCAGAGTGGCAGGATTGGAGCTCTCAGCCAGCAGCGTCAAGTAAGGCTTAACCACTGAAGGGTGCCACAGCATCTCTGCACCCTTGGGAGACTTGGAGAAACCGGGAATAGGCCCTACACCGTCCCACTGAACAAAAAACAGATTGTGTACAAATTGGACTTTTGCAACCCTTTCATTTAAACAAAAAGATAAATCCTTTATATAAATAATGGTGTTAGCCTCAAATTTAGAATAAATATGAACAATGGAGACATGTCCTTCACGTTTAAAGGCCACACTCACAGAGTCTTCCTGCACGCTGTTTTTCTTCTTCTTTTTCTTCCTCCCCCAGCAGCTGGAATCCACCTCTTTACAAGGCGACTCTCTGCCCAGCAGGCTGTCCAGCTCCTCCCCACCTGCCATTTGAGATGGCATCATCTCCAGCTCCAGACGATATGACAGGTTCCTTAGAGTGCAAATACAATTCTCCACAATCTGGGAGATGCACCAGGGAGAAATGGAGGCATTAGTGCACGAATAAACACGAATAAAGCCACAACATGCAACTGTACGGAGAATTTCTTATACAAACAGTGTTGATATTTGCTGTGTTACAAAGATGGCAAACAAGATTTGTAATCTTGGTTAGAAAAACATCTGCGAGAGAGCATATGGATTTAAGAGCAAGCTGTGTGAACTTTTTATGTTTGCCTCTCAGAATACGGAGTTAAGAAAACCATCTCCACATTCCTGGTGATTCACTTGAAGATGTAGACCTGGTTAAATGTTAATGTCCTTCATATCGTGCTGAAGATGAACAACTGGCTCTGAAACGGCGACTGCTGTGCACGTCATGGGTGTGCTTTACTTAACAAAGCACATCATAGCGGCTACTTGCTGCTAACTGCTGTGAGGATCATTTAGACACAGGCAATAAAATGATTCAAACGGAGCAAAGTAGGGCTTCTCTCCAGAGCCTCTTATCATGTGGTTGCAAATTCTCCTCTTGGCTAAGCAAGCATACGTGTGTCTGAGCGTGTCTGAGTGTGTCTGAGTGTGTGTGAGTGTGTGTGAGTGTTTACACGGTGAGTGGGAGTCTTTGTGTGGTTTACCTTGCTGTCGAAGTCAGAGGTGTTTACGCAGGCTTTAATCACGTAGAGCAGTGAATCAACCAGACCCTCACAAGTGCGCATCTGTTTTCTGGCCTCCTCGCCAGCTGAACTCAGGTTCCTTTAAAAAAAAAAAAAAAAAAAACGCACGCACACACATAAATACAAACACAGACAGATTAGGGATTCGATTTTGGGCTTTGCTAAACAAACACATGAGCATAGGGAAGCAGAGTGACAGCTGCGTGTGTTCCACTTGAAAGAGTAATGTGGGT
Source organism: Xenentodon cancila (assembly GCA_014839995.1). Classification (NCBI taxonomy): domain Eukaryota; kingdom Metazoa; phylum Chordata; class Actinopteri; order Beloniformes; family Belonidae; genus Xenentodon; species Xenentodon cancila. Next base: position 8,054,101 of record CM026200.1, read on the forward strand.
TTTGCCGCTCCCTCACACCATCTATAATGCATTAGGTGTGTGTCCTCTGACAGATGTGGTGACATTACTTTATTGGGTAAATAAGGACCCAAGAACCAAACATGCAAACACTCTCATCTGGCTGGTACCAAATAATATCTGAGGTCTGCAAACTCTACAAGAAATGACCATGGACCAAATGCGACTATTTCAACTGTGATGGCTTGAGAACAAACTTTTAGCCATTTCACCGATACGTTAAAGTCAGTTAAGTGGTTATGTAGTCGATTGTTCCTGTGATGAGTCATTCTGTCAGTATTTCCTTCAAAGATGTCCTTAAAATAGCTCTTCACAGAGGACACTCATAATGAGCTCATCTCTCTTGTAGATGTAATAGTGCCACGTGTCCACAGTGGGGTGCTGGTGTCCAGTAGGATCATCAGGTGGTTTACCTCAAACAGCCAGTGGTGTTCCTCAGCACGAGGGAGGAGTGAAACTTCAGCTTGTGGTCATCGTCAAAGGTGGAGCTACTCCATCCAGAGTGAGGGATGATCACAGTGTTGGTCAGAGTTGATAAGGCGTCTCTTATGATTGTCATCTTGACGGCGTCGCACGACGAGAGGTTCCACAGCACTCCTGTGGAGGCGGGCGAGCAGACAAAACTACGTCATGTCACGTAGATGTGATGAATGCACAAATGACTGCAAATAAACAAGCAAGAACATGGAAGTGAAGGGTATAAAAAGAACTACTCCTCTGAAGCCACAACTCTAGCAACTATCAAGGCGTCAGATGTTTGTTTCAAATTTAATTCCCACACTTCTAACCCTGCAGGAGGCTGCTTGCTGCAGCTGACGTGCGCTGTAAACATACAACCTCTGTCAAAACAACCTACATGTACAATAAGCATTGGTATAAGCAGTTTAATTATGATCTGCTGTTGTTTTGGCAGTGCAACTTTATATTCTCTCAGCACACCGTTACACCCCCCCCCCCCCCACTCCAACTGAAGCAAAGAAGATGATAAAAATCTATAATAGGACCCAGGAGTCCAATTCACACACAGCTGGCTAAAAGCTACAGACAGAATTGCCACAATGCCTCATCTGATCATTTGATCAACCCTTTCAATTAGCATGATCCTTGACTGCTTTAAAACCACAAATCTTTTTTATTTCAGCTGACGCTGCGGCAAAATACCAAGACAAAGCTTTAAAATGGACTTTTGATAGTTGCCATGCATCACGAGCTTCTTATTGCAGTTTACATGCCACAACGTGAGCATCAGGTGGGCTACCTTCCCTGCTCGACCTAATGTTATCACATTTTTGCAGTTGTGTGAGCACATCCAGGTCTGTGCCTGCATTTCCCACGAGTCAAACGAGGAGTGTTCGGAAACAGGAGCATTAATAAAAAGGGGCAAAACTCTCTTGCTTGTTGATCAACTCCCTCCTTCTACCATCGACTTCGCAGTCCACGCGATCCGCCACCGCATCCAGCACGTTCCCCCAAACCCGCTCCAGCAGCAATTTGTCAAAATGAATGTAGGGTATCAGTTTGGTCCTGCAGAGGCAGCCAGCCTCAGGAATCAACAGCAGAGTTTACCGAGGTGTGACCGACAACGCCGTCAGTGGTGCAACACCAGGAGCAGTACTACTACTTCATATCTGACGCTTACACGGGCCTATCCTGTTTCTGCAGGTCCGAGCATAAAACTGATCCCAATCTTGTTCTCCGCTCTGTGGCTTGTACCTGGTGACTATGAAACACTGAACCAAAAGAAAAAAAAAAAAAAAGAGGAGGAAACAGAGTAATGTTGAATAAGGAAACGGAGAACAAGAATAAGATGCCAGTTAAGCTTTTATTTATTTGTTTTGCTTGTGAATTTGAGCAACAAAAACGTTGTATTTAGTAACAGGACTGTTGTACCTCGCAACCAACCATGTTCTGATGAGCTGCGTGTCATCAGTGTCATTAGAGGACGCGCAGACATACTCTACGATATCGTCATCAAATTTGATTGCATCTATACAAAACTTGGACGCCTCTTTTGACACCATTCCCTCTCTGTATGTGCGGCGTGCTTGATTCTGTGACGCAGACGGCAGGATGCGCTTCCAAAAACAGCATAACCAGCCGTTTAAGTCATGTTTATGATTGCAGAAGGGTTTATGCTTAAACCGTCCTGCACAAGCGTGCCAAAGCTGACATCCCAAAACCCGCCGTGCCAGGATCTGCTGCCATTCCTGCACTACGACGCTGAGCACATTCAGACAATTACAATGGCTTCTTCCCTTATGGGGAGTTTATAACAGATTTATTTTTCTACTTGCTGAGTGTAAACACATTCTGAATACACTTCTTCTCTTAATTAATTAAATTAAATCACCGTGACGGAGTTAAAAGAAGGTATGACTGCTTCTTTAAGACAGTTTTTGTCTTGTCACGACACTACAGCACATCATCATCATCATCAGCATCTCCTGGCAAAGCAATGACCGGGTCATCCTTTATGTCTGTCTGCAAAGCTGCTGATAATCCACAAACTGACCAAGTGGGAGTGTAGTTTGGAAACCTAAAACCCATCGACTGCCCTAAAAAGTGCACACAAGGCTGAATTTAGTCAGCATCTCATTTCCTCCGTCATGCGGTAAAAATCAGAGCACCGGGAATTATGAGTGGATGTCTTTCTGGGTCAAATAAGTTTCTCATTTTCTGTTTAATCAAACCATCTCATTCTTTGTTCTCTAAATAAAACAACAACAAACAAACAAAAAAAAAAAAAAAACCCCAACAATTTAATTAATGCCAAATGTTAGACTGGCATCAGCCCTTTAGATCTAGTTTCCATTTGTCTCCATGTGAGGTGTGAACATCGTTTTTGATGTGCATACTGGATCAAACCACGGGTAACCATGCAGCCCAATCTGCCCAGTTAATCCGAGAACAAAAAACAAAAACCCAACAACATATGCACCATCTGAGACAGGGTAGCAGCACAGTACCTCCCAGTGTTTAAGACAGAGCAGTGGGCTGACTCCTTTGATCTGAAGGCCTATTTGAGGACGGAGCAATAACCGCAGCAGCTGGCGGGAGCGGAGGAAGGTAAACGGCCGAGTTACCCAACACATGACCCCTCCAACCTAAAACGAGGGTGGCCTCTCATTGCAGAGGGCTCTAAAGATGACACCCAGACCTCCCTCAGGGAGTCGAGGAGGAGCCACCCGTGCGATGGGTACCTGAAACTGTACGGCATCTTAACCAGGTTTTCACCACACAGTTCATCATCATAAATATTGCACAAAAGCAATAGTTTGAAAAATCTTCATTAGTTACCTGAAAGATCTAAATGCTGAGTTTTCTCAACAGCTGTAAGTAACCAGAGGTGATGCAGCGCTGCTGACCTTTTCAAATTGCTCCCTGTCCTCGTGTCTGAACTACCAATTATCCCGAGCAGGCTCTCTAATGAGTGTACGAAAGAGGAAGAACTAAACGGAGCGCACGTTTGAGTCGCTCTACCTGGCTGATAAAAAAATTAAAAAAAAAAAACAAGACAAAAACCTGAAAAATGTTGTGAATTTTTAATGAATGGTGTAAAGAAAGAGCCTCTCGGGAACTTCAACACAAACACAAGTGGAATAGAGACAAACAAGGCTTTTGTAATCTTTTTGAAAAAGCTGATTAATATCTCCCTCGGTGTGTGTTAAGCAAAGTAAATGTCCACTTGAATAATAGAAGACGCTGAGAACAACCCGTTCCCAGAAAATCCAATATTATTGTGCTCATATTGGAGTTGTAATGTTCTCCCTCCGGGGACCACTAGACTGTAACCTGAAACCATGTTAGAAGGGAGGCTCGAGTCCAACATAAACAGCTGACTCAGCCTCTGGGGAGCCAAATGTCTTGGCTTGCTTATTTCAGTAGTGCTCCACCCTGATCTACAACAACATGGATTTATATCCTATTTGCAGGGCTTTAACAACGCACAGAAAACCCCCACAACCGAGTCGCAAATAGTCTAAAGCTGAAAGGTAAAGACGAGGTTTCAGACAGGAAAAGGAGGTAAATAATCCCCTTTCACATCTGGTGATAAAAGAATCTCAATGGAAACAGTTTAAAAAAATGCCTAAAATGTAGAAACAACAATAATAAAAAGCTTGGCATGAACCACAGCATGGAAGACTATTGAAAGCATTTTAATGCATATCTCATCTTTAAGAAAGATATTCTAAGTTTACTGATGATACACAGCAAACAGACGGCTCTACAATACTGCATCTATACTGTCATTACGTGTAACATCTCATAGTGATCTGATTTAAGCTGACAAAGCAGTGCTAGAAATGAGAAATCCTAAATGACTAGTCAATAAATTGATTAAGGCATTAAACAGCATTAAAGTTTTAGAAGATTTTAAGTGAATAAGACCAATTAAACCATAAAATGGTAAAGATCATCATGCATCAGCTTCTTAAAAGATAAAGAACTGAATTACTTGTATGTTTTTCAAATATAAAAAGTATTTTAAAAGGTAATATTTTAACCCTTTAATGCCTTAAATATTTTTTTACGTGTTGATTATAAATTGAAATGATAAACACTTCCAATTTTGTATTTAAAGGTTTAATTATTTTTCCTATCATTATGATTACATGAGAAAATTGTATGTATTTTTATACTGGTAAATAACAGATTTTTAATACAGGCCTTTGGACCCACTCAAAATTGGTGCTAGAGCCGGTCCAGTTCAGTGCTAGTGCCGGTCTAGATCGGTGCTAGAGCCGGTCTGGATCGGTGCTAGTGCTGGTCTAGATCGGTGCTAGAGCCAAGAACCAAGACCGTAAGAGATTATTTCATCCAGCTGGAGAAGAGTATTATGTCTAATTTCAGCATCACTTAAAAAAAGATTTTTGGAAATCTGACTACTATTGTCCTTTCATGGGTTATTAAATAAAGATGTTGGTTAGAGGCTTAAGCCAGCGTCACACCGGCTGATGTCGAGTGGGTTGCATGTTTGTCACGTGTCTCAGCTGTAACTTGAGCCATAAAGCAGCCATCAAGAGTTTGTTCAAGATACTTATTTTTGATGCTTTAGGCAAGAAAAAGGGAAGAGTTTCCCTGCAAAACACAAAGCTAAAACTTTATTGCTCATCAAATTGATTTATAAGCAACAATAAACTGTATCTCTGCTGTAGTTTCACTGTGGAGGCAGTATGTCACAGACACTAAAAATATGGCTTATCTGCTATGATTAATTATGATTTTCTTAAATTTAGCTATTTGGTTGGTGATGTAGACACACACACACACACACACACACACACACACACACACACACACACACACACACACACACACACACACACACACACACACACACAGTAAAATGCACATATTGTTTCTTTTTTACGACAGTTTAAACAGTGCAGCTTTATAATAAATCATCATTACGTGGGACAGATTTGATCAGCTGGGTGAGAATTTGTGCCATCACAGTCCACAAACAATCTGTCTACTTGCATCTCGATAAATAACCTGTATGGTGTAGTTAAAAGTGTTTGCTTACAGAAACATATCAGCAGAAAACGCCAGCGTGGCATGAGAACATGTGGTAGGTGTCAATTGCGTTGCATCACATTCAATGAGTAACGGTTGCGCAAATGTTTTCACGCCTGTGTCTTCTGTGAGCAGAAGCATCCCTTGTCTGACACTATCTGAGAGCGCTTTGTTGCCAATACGTTAGTGCACGTGACCACAACAAGCTCTTACATCTACATATGTGTAGAAAAAGGAATGAGAGGGTTGTGGACTCCTTCAGGACCTCCCTGCATTCACACACCTCTGCAAATATCTATGCGATTATCAGCTGTTTGGTTGCTAAACTGAAATTTTCAGCAAATTGCAAAATACTCATTTGTAAGAAAGCTATAAGAAAAAAATAATATGTATATTTATCAACGTGAAATTCATTTTAAATAGTACACGCATTCTTCACACATGCTGACTGACCTGTGACGAGCTCCCGCACTTCTGCATCAACAGTCTTTCTCAGCAGTCGAAGCAACGCCGGGATACCTCCTACATTCCTAACTGCGATCTTGTTGTCATCCATAGCTTTGCCATAAACAAGGTTCCTCAGAGCCCCACAGGAGTTCCTCTGGACCTCTACGACTTTGTGGTCCAGCAGGTCCACCAGGTGCTTAATTCCTCCCAGCCGACACACCTGTTGATAAAAAGGTGAATTATATTTACCCACCAAAATCAAAAGAATATACATTATATTGCCAAAAGTATTAGCCAAAGTATTTCCCCCCCCCCCACAGTATGCTTGAATACTCAAATCAAAGCAAACCTCTCAACTTTCACTTCATATTCTGAATCATTTACTACCTTACCGTGACATCTGAGGACTCTGTGTATTCTTCAGTATTACATATCTTATTCTTCTTATATGCCTTCCAATCAAAATGTCATATCTTTCACCAAATACTAGTATAAAGTGTAAAAAAAAAATAAAAAAAAGGATGCAAGCATGACCTTTGCTGTGCCTGTGTGTGTTTGTGTGTGGCAGATCTAAAACAATAGATGCCCATAAGTTTATTAACTTTTGTGTGTGTGTGTGTGTGTGTGTGTGTGTGTGTGTGTGTGTGTGTGTGTGTGTGTGTGTGTGTGTGTGTGTGTGTGTGTGTGTGGATGTGAGGACGTGGATTTGCAGATTTCATATCTGCCTCCTTTTGGATATAAAAGAATATAAAGCATATATCTAAGAGTGAAAAATATTTAAAACTATACCTGGACCAAGTGAACACTTTCACAGCTCTAGTTACCCGTTTTGTTGTACTTGACAATTCTTGCTAAAAAAAAAAAAAAAAAAGCTTAAACAGCAGAAGAAAAGTAGAAAACTGTTTCATCAGTGGATCAAAAGAGAGCCGTTATGTTGCACATAACAAAATGCGTGCAAGCATAATTAAAACAATCAGGTGAAGTCAAAGTTGGAGTAAAACCTTCCACAGTAAACCTCTATTTTTTTAAATTTATAGATGTACCTCACATTTTAGTTTCATGCATGCAAACCTTTGTAGGTGTTTCCCTAAAAATGGGTGAAATAGAAAGAAAATGATGGCGCTTCCCAAAATAATTATGTGTAGATTCCCTATAACCAAATAAAAATGGACACATAAATTGTACCAAAACCATAATAAATAGTAGTTCATAATTATCAGGAGTTAAGGTGGACTTGTTTTGATGCAGCTGTGCAACGCTTACCTCACTCTTGACTCGATTATCACCAAAACACAGGTGCTGGAGGTAGGCAGCTGCATTGGCCTGCACCGAGGGGAAGTGGTGCTGCAGCATGGTGATTACCTCCGTCAACTCCGGGTCACGCCATGCAAACTCCCTGGAAGTACAAGTGGGGTGAAAAGGCATCAGCATGACAACAGACGCAAAGCGTGCCTTGCCTCCTTGAAAACCAAAATGAATTTTTCCACTTCCACACATCAGGGCAAACTGATAAACCCCTAGAAATGATGTCCCCAATGGTTCCTGCTGTATAAACAGCCCACTTTGCTCAAACACTAACGTAAGGAGGAGGCGTACGTCTGAACAGTTTTTGAAATACGCAGCTGAAGCAATGTTTTATTTTCCTGGTGCCGATTTTCTAGTAGAAAGTCACTTAAAAAAATGTATTCACACATATTTATTTAAGGAAAATATCCCCTGCAAAGAGCAAATGCAGCAGACACAGAGATAACAAGTTTAAAGTTGCAGCCTTGCTCAGTGTGCATTATATCAAGCAAGTCCCAGGATGGTCAACCTAGTTTTTCTATTTTTTTCTTTTTTTTTTTTTTTAAGCCAAAGCTGAAAATATCCTCAGGGTCAGTAATTCTGATAAATATTCCAGAGGAAATTCAACACTGTTGGACTTCCTGAGTAGACCTGAATCTCAGCAAACCCCTGTGCTGCACCGATTCTAGGTAGTTACAGTGCAGTGGCCTATGCGAGTGTAAGCACAGCTGTAAATGTGCAGGGTCAGGGGTTTACGCAAATGTCAATCAACGCGTCTGTACGGCAAGAGCAGACGCAGCACTTTGTTGCATGTGAGAGTCTATTGTTAAATGGCCCGGGCATGGTGGAGCCAGCTTAATGTGTGGCTTCCCAGGGCGCTCCGTGTTTGAATAGTAAGAGGACACGGGTATTGACCCAACAGAACAGGGATGCCTGGTAAGCATAAGTAGTCTCTCTGAACTACTGGGTCGTGATACGCTAAACCAACAAGTGGTTTGTAACCAGTGGGTCTGGTGGTGTGGAAAATGCTTGAGTGTGCTTACCTGGGATCCTTCTGAATACTGTCTATGGAGGGGGAGCGGGTGGGATCGTCATCCAAGACGAGGGGCGGGCGGGAGTAGGTGGGATCGTGGGGTCGGTACTGTGCTGAGCGATACGGATCAGCATAGGTAGCTGAAGAATTAAGAGCATAGTTGTTTCTTTGGTAAGTCATGGCACTGCGTTGGCTGGAGGTCCTCTGCAGACTCCCAACACCTGGGGCACACAGAACATTGAGCCACATTGAACAAATAAACACCCAGTAAAATTACATGCAAAGACGAGAAGCAATATTAATAAAGATTAGCTGTTCCCAGACCTTTTCGCCTAAGCTCTGCTCTTTGCACATTTGTGTACAGGCTTACGTAAGACTGAAAATACAAACATGCCGGCGTCTCAACATACTCTGCACATTGTCAGGTCTGGAACCAATTAATGATGAGGAAAAAACGCAGCTCCTGTGGTTGCAGAAAGCACACCTCCTGTCCTTCAAAGACATGTTTGCCCGTCGTTTTGCTTTTACAAGACTCTGTTAAACCAGGCTGAGTCCTGCTGGCGTTCAGAGAGAACAGGAGGACTCAACCTGCTCAACAACCCACAAGTTCTTCATTCACTGCCTTGCTGATCCCTTGAAACCACACACTCCTAAGATAAATCTGCCAAGAAGCAGCTAAAATTTGGTAAAACGTGGACGGCTCTAAGATGAACCGTTCCTTCAGTCTTTTTTCTTCTTTTTATTTGCTCTAAGAGATGATACAAGCTATTGAATAAACAACAAAACACAAGTCACAAAGCCAGAGCTGCATAAACAAGCTGATAAGACTTAGCCTTCCTTTTCACAGAAGCCACGTGATGGGTGCCAGCATGACTGCTGTGCTGCTCAGATCCGTATCAGCCATCCAACAAAACTGGGCACGAGTGTGCTCAAATCCCTCCTACCAGGAACCAAGACGTCAACTTGTGGTTCTACTCCAAAAACACAATTTCTCGCATCACTGCTCTTTTATGTTGGGCAGCAGCTTCATAGCCTGCAATGTGGCGATCGCCCAAAATATAACCTTACAGAGACACTGGAAGGCAAATTGTCAAATGGCAGAGTGGAGCTTTACAATTTGACCGGGACTATTTGGGTCCCGTTTAACACCATTTCTGCAAAAGATCTATACGTTGCATTCAGCAAAATCTAACACAAAAGAAGCACAAGCATGGAAAGCAGCCAAACAAAAAAAACCTGTTTAGATGTCACAAAAAAATAAATAAATCGAGGATCAAATTGGATTTTTTCCAATGAGGTAGGTCTTGAAAGGACTCCACATTGAACAACCCTGCACCACCACCACCACACTCGCCCTCTTTCAACACACAGTTTAACGTTTATTAGTAAACTTATTGGTCCAAGCGAATCTCGGAGTGCCGAGGAGGCGGCTGAATGGAGTGTGTGCGTGTCAGTGGAAACTGTGCATGTGTATCTAAGGCAAGAGACGCTAAGACGAGAGCGTCAATATGAGGAGAAAGGGGGAAAAGAGCTGTCTGTGGATAATAACCGAGCTGTCCCCCACATGGGTAACGGACCCCTTTGTGTTGAAATGACAGATCAGAATAACTCCTATTAACTAATGTCTTATGCTTTTATTCAATGCAGGGAAGAGAGGGATGCATGAAAATCAAGAAAAGAAAAAAAAAACCAAACCCCAAAGACATAACATCCACATAGCTAAAAGGCCAAAGAGATTGTGCTTCGCTAAAGAAGACAATACACCAGAGCCAAGGGCACTCGCATTAAAGCAGAAATACTTCGAGGGAACATCTGCACCTGATAACAAAAAGAAAGTGCAGTTCATGCAAAGCTGTGCGTTTGTTTTAAACAGAATGATGAGAAGGAAAAAAAAAGAAGAAAAAAGGAAAAAAGGAGCTTAACTCGACCTGCATGAAGATGGAGACACAACAGCAACGTGGAGGAAAACGAGAAAATCCTAGTTTCTGGTACATTTGAAAATAAGTTATTTCTGATCTGTCATGCACAAACACAATCAAAACAGTTGGAAAAGGGTGAGGAACGAGCAACATGGCTGAAATAAACTACTTCTGACTTATTTTTGGTGCAGAAAACACACAGATGCAGCAGCTCAACATATATATGACCACAAACTGTAGCTGACATTGTTGGAACAATTATGCATCAAATGTTATTGTTCAACTCTGTTCCAGTAAAGATTTCATGACCTGCTGTAAATAAAAAAATACAGCAACAATATTAATAGGAATTACTTAAGGAAAATAATACCGTTACTGTTCTGCAGCACATTAAAAATGCCCCGATGCAGGGAATGCAGGTATTTGTTTGTTAACCTCAAGTATGACGTGGGACCAACCTGAACTACTCCTGTAGAGGGTGCCCTGCTGCGTGTGGCTGGGGCTGCGGTACAACGGACCCCGTAGAGTCCGGTCCTCGTAGATTGGGCCAATGTGGCGGTCCGGGGAAATAGCTGACCTCATGTCCTGGCCGAGGTGGCTGTGCTGACTGGCGTATGAGCTCCGTATTCCTGTGGGTGTGGGAGAATGGTCACCGAATGGTTAACGGCCTCCACCAGGGTGGTGTAGTGATGTGACAGATAATATGAGGTGCTACGGGGACTTTTAATAAAATTTAAAAAAAAAAAAAAGATGTCCTAACCATTTCAAACCAAGGAACTTAACTGAAACCTTTTTTTTTTGCTGGGACCCGGACACGGTCAGCCTCTCCATCCTGTATAAAGTGAACATTACTTCAACCCAAATTTCCACCTTTGGTTCCTCCGTTTTTCTTTCTTTGCTTGCAGTTAACACTGTCCTCAATAGAAACTTGTGGCCGGCACCTTTAAAAGCTCACGTTTACATTCCTCAAATACATGAGCTCATATGTAAAAGGCCCCTTTGTATTAAATATCTTTCTATCCATTTCCATAACCTTTCCGTACCAGCAGGAACAGATTAGTGGAAGATAAATTCAGATTTATTTTCATGACACTGTCTACAACTTTTAGCATCTCGTTTTCACTGTCACTTATCAGAGTACGGACACAAGTTTTACTGAGACATTTTAATCTGTTGCTTTACTTGTGTGGTGTCACCTGTGGGCAATAAGTATTTATGCACTAATAATGAGCAAAGCATGAGAATTATATTCAGTGAGACGATATTCACAAAGTAAATGATGGATCACAGCCGATCAGCAACTGACTAAACCGAAAAAGGGAGATTACAAAGAGGTTCGCTCCTTTTTTCCCCCCAATTTTTGTCCAAATAAACTCACACACTATAAGTAATCTGCAAGTCCATGTTTTTGTGTTAAAGCTCACATCAGTGAAGCTCATGAAAGTGTGAAACCCCAGCGGACCGATATACAGTTGGCAACTTACTGCTCACTGCACATTTCGAGAGCCCACAGATGCCGCTTGGGTCCTCTCCAACTGCATTAACTCAGGAAAAGACTGCCTCTAAACACCAAGTCTGCCATGCAGAACACGCTACATGAGGGATTCCTGTCACAGTCGGAAACTTAGGAAGTAATAAATAAGCACATTTGCCTCCTTGGTGTATAGACAGACCCTTGGGGCAGCGAGAGTAGAGATTTTAGATGAAGACAGGCGATTCAGCCTGACCTGTGAAGCACCTGTCGAAGAGAGAGAAACTGAGCTCCAGAGGGACAGTGAAGCAGTTTGGTGAAAAGACCATGCTAAAGAGTGAAAATGCATAAAACAATTACTTGGCTTGGTTATTATTAATTGTTAATAGGTGTCAGAGATGTTGCAGTGTCATTTCTGTAGTTGTTGAGAGTTCAGTAAGTATCAGTGGTCAGAAGGAAAAGCAAAACTTAAAGAGAGGAAAAGTTCTGCAGATTAACATACAAGGATTTTAAAACCAAGTGTAATTTTTAAATAAAGCACCTCAACATCAGTTAGGTTTTTATTTTAAACTATTTGAAGCGTTGTCGTTTCACATAACTGTAAAACTAACCAGATTAAAACTCAAAAAAAATGCTCAGTTACACTTAGATGCGATGCCTGTGATGTCACTCATTTGTTTGTACTTTGGCCGTTATCATTATGTGATTATCAGCTTCGCTCTTTATCTGTTAAGACTGGGAGATGTTTACGGTGGCTATTTTAATTGCCAGTGGAAACTTGCTTTCCCATACGGCTGCTCAGCAGTGACGAGTATTTACCTGCCGCAGCTCCAATCGCAGATAAAAAACTAAAACGCAAGTGCGAACACGCCAGTCCTCGATGAGGGTGCGGCCTTTGAGGCTGCAAGAGAGTGCACACCGCACTTTCACTTTACAGGAACAGACTTTCAAGAACTGTGTTAATGTAGCAGCTTTGAAAACGGTTTTGCTTCATGTGGTCTCAGCTCGCAGCTTTTTCCAATGGGAAGTAGTGGTAGTTGTGAATTTCACTCTAGTTCTGCATTTGTTTGCTGCATGCGCTCATTCCCTTTATACCAGAAGGAGGTGAGGGGGCATCCTGAGGTAAACTCTCTGCCACCGACGACCGCTCCGTCCCTACGTATAATTGGAGAGACCTCTTTATCAGGAATCATGGCAGATGGAAGCAGTGAGATGCCTCCACAGGAGTCAACAGCAGAAGGGAAGCTGCTACTTGTCATATCATGCGTTATATCACATGCTTTGTGGCACCCAGAGGATCTGCTGCATTTAAGACCCTTTTCAAGAAGCGTAGTCTGAAACGTGACAATACAAAATACGCATCATTTAAGATAAAAGTGTCATATTTATAATTTATTTTCATGTTTAAATCACATTCTAAAGTATCTGCATGTTGTGAAAATTACGGTTGCTTAATTGATTAATGTCGTAACATCTATTAGACAAACGCTACCCGTTTAGATCGAAAAGTTTAGAATAACTAACATTTTTATGAAGGCCGAAATTTCACTCTGCCAAAGGTTTATGCACAAATTAATTCTGCACGCGTTTCATGAATAGGGCCCACTGCTTTTTGAAGCATGCCGATAATTTTCTGTTGCATCTAATAAAAAAATGCAAACAAAAAAAAAGAATAAAAATGAAGCCTAGACAAAAGATCTTTTTCATATTGCGTGCAAAAAAAAAAAAAAAAGTAGTGAGAATAATTATTAGAATCACCGCGTGTCGTGTTTCAGTTTGCTTTTCCTGTAATAAAAAGTCTACAATTTTTCCTGATTTGGATTTATACATACAACTACGTAGCTGCAATATGCTGGAAGTGACTCCTAATTTGCTGTAAAAATGAAAGTTGTTGTGCAGGAAAGAGAGTAAAACAGAGGAAAGAGCGCTTTTCTGCTGTGTGCTGTAGTGGCGTACTCAATAGCCAAGTAAGCCTTTCACTATGTGGTATTCCACACAATAGCTACTAGCTGCAGCCTGGCAGGAAATTAGTTCAGCTTCTCTTGTTCAAAGGTTTGAAGAGGGTGAGGACATGGAAAGAGAGGAGGCAGTGGGAAGACATGAGGAAAGGCGGGAGGAACAGAGAGAAAAGCAGCAGAAATGTAAGAGAAGAGTGGGGGTGGATAAAAATGAAAAACAGGGTTAATGAGGCTGTCTAGGACCACCAGAGACTTCTCATCCCGTCTAAAGCCTGGCCACATAACCAGGGCTTCTGGCACCGTCGTGAGCAAGTGAGAGGGACAAAATCCTCTCTGCCTAGAAGAATTCATGCCTATCTTTCTTTCTCAGCAGCCTGACAACTGAAAGTGGCTACATTTAAACAACCTATGAGGAGACTAATCTGTCTGCCTTCTTTATACCGTTCCCCTGATAGAAGGGCTACAGTCACTTCTAAAAGCATCTGCAAATTGTCAGGGAGAAATAACATACTGCTGTCTGTTGAGGATGAATGGCCCACATTCCTTCTGTGTTATAGTCATTTAATTCTCCCCCTCAGTCCTCTCACCGTGGCTTTAACAGATTACACTTGGCAGAGGCTCGATGAAAGGCGGCGGTGGCGGCTTGGCGCGTGCTTCCTCTAGCGAAACAGATGCAGCTGGATGCATTCTTCAACAAAAATAATGTTCTAAAACCTTCTCGGAGCAAAAAACAAACTCTACAAATAAACGTGAGAGGATTACCAGAAATGACTAAGCACACGAGAGAGGAAATGTAGAAAAATACATGGCAGGACAGTTGAAAAGTCCAAGGTAAGCTCAGGGGCAGATATGCCATTTGTCCTAGTCCCACGGTGTTTTAAAAAGGAAAGAGTTTCGAGTGTGCATCACTGAGGACGAGTTTTTCATTTCTCAGCACTGAAACGAAGACATGACATCATGCCGATGAGAGCGGTGAGAAAGGAACCAGGTGGGTGGGAGGAGGAAACAAGGGAATAGAAAGGGCGCTGAAGTGTAGAAACAAAAGACAAGAAAAGGAACAGAAGTCCAGAAAAAAGAAGAAAGGCAAAAAAAACCCACAAAATGTTTGATGAACGAAGAACAAGACAAAAAACAAACAAACAAAAAACACATTAACTTTGAGCTGTTCAGTGGTCCTCTCCAAATGCTTGCATTTACTCTGATCATGTGATCATCCCATTTCCTACCATAATGGCTCATGAGACACCAGTGACAAATTACTGTAATAAAAGGAAAGTGCAGATGGGGTGTATGTGAGGAAGAAAAATAAAAAGGAGGCTGTTGTAGAGGGGAAGACGGAAGCTGAGAATCTAGGGGTGAAGACGATAAGGGAGAAAGGAAGGATGGAGAAGGACGAAACTAGGCTGATGTCTCATTCTGACTGCGGGTCTGAGGCTCACAACCCCTCTGGGTCTCAAGGGTGCATTATCAAATCACTGCTGATTACTGGAAATCAACTATTCAAACTATGAAAAAGGCCGAAATACGCTGCGGCATCTAGCAAGCAGAGGACATAGAAACCTCAAGTCCATCAAAGAGCTCGCATTTCAATACAAACTATGTCAACATGGCAGGTGACTAAAAATAACTATTTGAAAACATCCCCCTGAGTAAAGAAACACTCTTTAACACCAAAGTGTTTGTAACATTACAAGAACACAAGCCAGCCATAAGGACGAGGCATGTCTGCAGACAAGTCCCAGCTGCCGGCGCTCGCCTCGGCCTTTCCAGGTCAAACAAGAAGCTCGGCAAGGTTGAATCAAATATTTAGACCGAGGCGGTTCATTTCTATTTGAGAAAGGTATGGAAAGAATGTACACAGAGGTTTCTACAGAGACAGTACACGTCCAAATATAGTAGTTACAGTGGACCGTCACCAAAAGAAAACTAATTTCCTTCAGAAATACTTTTTAAACTTAAAGATGGAGAAGGGGATTAACTGGAAAGTCCAGAAGAACAGGATTCATTTTAGAAGTTTCCTTCTAACATCCACATAACAAAAGCAAAAACGAAAAGAAAACAGGCCTACACGTCACGTGAAAGTGCACTTGCGTAGTCCTTGTCATAGCCCGCGTCTTCTCATGGACTTTATTGCCCCGTAATTCGTCACAGTTCATGACTACACAGCCGACAACTTTCTGCTCATAATTCATATGGGCCACTAACTATCTGATGTGCCTAGTAAAAACAATATGCAAATCTACAAACTGCTACCAGATACGATCTAGCCTATCTAACGATGTATTTGGATAGACATGACCAGGGTTTTCCTTTTGCCCTGCCCGAGTGGCGTGGCATCAAACCAACTGTGTATTCAGTCCCTTCGGTTCCTTCCCGGATGCCATCGAGGCCAAGCAACTCTTGTTTTACTTCTTTTTCAAAGGTTTTAGTGCCTATTATAAACGCCGTGTAGGATTAACAAAAACATCAAAGGAAATTACATGATCCTGAAACTACAATCAACACTTGAACTTTAGAGGGATAAAAAAAAAATGCATGCAGCACCAACACACACACACACAAAAGACGGGAGTTTACAGGAACACGTTACATATCGACCAAAAACGTTCACCTTGAATGTCACCATCAACAAGGGCATCTGAGAAAATCCCACGGCAGCATGAAAAGTTGGGGATAAAAGAAGGCAATTAACCACATAACAGTAGTACAGAGATAAACAGTACAGGGAGATAAAGTAGTAAAGGACAAACTTATTCTTCACTTAATGCCAATACAGGTATCATCTATACAGCTGGTTAGTGTCAAGAGAGAACATCAGCAGTGAACAAACCTTGGAGGTCCCAACCCCAGAACAAAGACTGCTTAGAAGTTGTATTTTTGTGCCTCATATAATGATATATCATTTTTTTATGCCGTGTATACCGCGATCAGCTCGCCTAATGCATCTTGTGTTTTTTAGCTGCCTCCCGTGTGGCCGTATCCGTGCAGCGTTTCAACAGTAATAAAAAAATAAAATAAAGGCACGATAGTGCCTGCTTCAGGTTTAAACACAAACGACTGCCAGCATGTCCGATGTTTAGGTAACACTGGTGAATTGTAACGTCTGCCTGTTGGCCGTATACGAGCCGTGCCATTTCACAAACACAAAAGAAGCTTGGCTGCACTCTCTCTCTGCATGTACGTCTATGGGCTCGACTTTCTTCTGCGTCCAACTTTGTGGGTGTGTTCCCAGGGATACAAGGACATGTGACATCTATGTTGTTTGGATAAGCTGCGCTCATATTTTGGCTAAAGGTTGTTTCCTTTCACACTTTCCCGGTAACCAGTTGCACCAGCTTCCCACGGAAAGTGTTTAAAGTAACTGGTAAAAAAAAAAAAAAAAAAAAAAAAAAAAAACAGTCCCGAAATGCAGTGCGACTTTGCTGAAACGAGGACACAGCTTTAAACTTTACAATGCAACATTACATAATGATATTCTTGCTTGTGCAGGGAATTCCTTATAAGCGTGATAGTGGAGAACAAATATAAATAATACAAGAGGCCTGGTCCTTTTCTTGATGTTTGGCTCCATACTGGGACTAGATACAAGTTTGAAAAGATGCGACCAACTCTCCTTCTACTTCAGTCTGTAAGAAAGATGATATGTACTAAATGGTTTAGGTAGGCAGGTTTGCCAATTATTATCTTTAAACACAAATGCACAGGCATTACACTGTTTCTGCAGGCTGTGTTGGACCACGGCTTCAGATCGGCACATCTTCTGGACTGACAACGTCAGCCTAAACACAGGGCTGGGTGAGCTGCATGCCGTCTCGCAGACTAATCACATCAGCTGGTCACATTTCATATTATCCACGAGTTGTTCTCGCCACCGTGTGAGATGTTGTGGTCTTTAAATGCGTTGCCTTAGTCTGCACACACTGTCATAAACCGCACCAAAGTTATGACTGAGAGCAAGTTCACAGCTGCTGTCTCACTTTGAAGGACCCCGCCGAGATATTTCAGCATTCGCATAAAGAATAAACGTTACCTCCTTTTACATAAAGGACACGTATAGCAGCAAAAGTCCTATTTTGCGTAAAGTGGTTACAGGTCTTCAGGCGTGACCTTTTTCATGTAAACGCGCATCCAAAGAGGCATTTAGTTAGAATATGTTCTGCCTCCAGCCGGTGAACTGGTATTACATACACACCATCATGATACGCAGTAGAAATGCCCCTTCCTGTTAGCCTTTGTGTGACGTGTACAAGCCTCTAAAGAGCAAAGAAAAGGTAAATATGTGGCTTTTCAAAACAATAGATACTAAGAGGTATTATTCTGAAGCTGAGCTCTTGGATCATTCGCATACCCACAGGACAAAACAGAACCAAGTGATCTTTTCTGATTTGACAAAAGCTCACTGAAGCACTCTAAACAGCAGGGCGAGTGTGTATTTGTGTGTGTGTGTAAGTGTGTATTCAGTGGCGCACCTGCGAGGCTGTCAGGTCGCGTCATCCTCTCGTAAATGTCGTAACTCTGAGGTCCATAGGGGTCAGTGTTGTGGAGCACAGAGCGAGGCAGCGTGGAGCTGTAGTGCTGGGGCACAGCGGTCATACTGGCCCTGACTGGAGACGATGAGTGATTGGGCTGCTTCGTCAGTGGAGGGTTGACGCTGTCCACCATGGTCAAAGGTGAGCCCATGCGGCCCGTGGATGAGCCTGCAGAGGTATGATAGGGTGAAGTGGTGCGACTAGCACCAGAGCGGGAGTTTGTGGAGCCCATGCGACGCACTCCAGCTGGGGAGTTTTTCTGGGTGGAGTAAGGTGAGCCACTGCCACCTGCGCTACTGGTGCGCTGGGCAGAGGGCAAGGTAGTGGAGTAGATGCTGGAGAGGGGTTTGGGTTCGCTTATGACGGGGGAGCCGTAGGCACTGCCAGCTGAGGTACGCAGGGAGCCACGGGATGGGGACATGCTGCTGGCGTAGGCTGGCGAGTGAGAGCGAGAAGGCACTGAGCTAACCCTTCGCATAGCACGGCCAGGCACTGCTGTCGTGACTGCATGAATCTGCAAGCAATTCAAAGAAACAAACAGCGAGTTCGTTTATGTCTTCCACCGGGGTTAATAAAGAATTTTAAAACGTTGAGAATACAGTCACAATAACAGCCTTTCATAAATCATTTCATCAGAGGGCACGACTTTGCTCTAGGCCACGTTTAACCCCCCCCCCCCCCCCACTACAGTGTGACAACACCATTTGGTATCAGCAGTTTGTGTGTACAAAGCTGTATGAAGCATGATTAGGTTGTGCAGATTAGCTCACTAAATACCTTCTGGGCTTTACACCTTTACATTATTCGCAGTGCCACATGTGAAAGCAATTTTAGAGCGTTTAAATTTCACAAAACCGTGAACACTGAACAAACTAACACACTGTTAATGCTTGCTGTCCGTACCTGTGCTGAAGCCTGGCCCTCAGCCTTGGCATTCCTTATCAGCGTGCCGGTGCCAGCGCCAGGGAAGGAGTGCTGTATCCGCAGCTCTGCCTTGCCCTGGCTCTGGCTGCTGATGTAGCCACTGCTGGCATCCTGATAGCCACTATCTGAGTAAGAGTTCATCTGAGCTGAGCCACATGAATTCCCTGCAGACCCTAAGGGAGAGAGTGACAGACAGAACGCATGAAATGAAGAGAAAGAGGAAAGGGAAGGGTTCGAGGCACAGGATAAAGACCTATCATAAGAGGTTTCATAACAGACATGACCTTTACCAAGATGGCCTTTCTAATGACAACCGTCACAGCAGGAGGATGACAGTTCAACCACACTGGGATGTAGTTTACCGTCCTCCAGCTTTGCTTAACGTTTAATGAGGATCCGCTGTTGCCAAAAGCCCCTTTAATCAAGACATATAAGCATTTTTCACACATTAATTACAACAAAAAAGAGAATATTCTTGAGAACGTGTCTTTATTTATTCATAATATGTATAAACTTAAATTTACAAAATGTTATTCCTCAGAACCTCTCGGTCTCCAAACACCGCCCCTCCAGAACATTTAAAAAAAGATTCATAGCTGCAGTGTGTAAATGAAAATAGCTAGACTATGTGAAAGTGTGTCTTTGTGGCTAAATTGCCAACAGATTTCTCTTTTTCAGAAGAACTCCTCATTTTCTGTCTATATTTTTCACACAAAGTGCAATAAAAGGTAGAGTAATCCTGCCTTTAACGGATTCTGGTTTTAAAAAGGGGCTGCGGGCGCTCAGACCCTTTTGGGTTATCAAAAGAGAAGCAAAGACATAGTCAATAGCTGTAAAATTGCTGTCAATGCCATGCTGAGGCCAAAGAAATTACGAGAGCTGAGAAAAAGAGGACCGCAGAAGATAGAGAGAAGTCAATAACAGACCCTCACTTTCATGAAGAGAAGACTGCTCCGGGAAGTACAGAGACACCTGCTCTGATTCAGCCCTAATTCGGTAGCTGGGCGACTGGGAGCTGTCAGTCACCCGAGACTTGGCGTCCCCTGAGGCGGAGGTATCTGAGAAGACAGCGAAACAAACACAGACAGACAAAGCAGCTTTCAGCCAGAGTCAATCAGATTGGGCTTGAACCACCACCACCGTCATTTATAAGAAGTAAAATTGTTTTGGGAATTGAAGTTAAACTATTTCCACAACATTAGTTTCATGATTGTGTACAGCTGGAGTAGTTACATTTTAATGGTTTACTAATTTGAGGATTTCAAAACGAGGACGCGTTAACTTCTTTTGTGCCTTCAACGACGCCATTTGGCCACCAGAAACTGGAAACCACCAACTAATGGCCCTGTCCATGATGTTTCCCTGTAGTCAAGATCTAGTTTAGTGTGACTGAACTGAATGAGTTCCTCTGCAATCACTAGAACAATAAGCAGAGGAGATCGGGGAGGCAAATGCTGATAAACTAGTTCAGTGGCATCTCAACTGTTTAGCCGCGTGCGAATGAGCGCAAAATCCAACAACAACAAACAACAAAAAAGCAGTCATTGTCGCCAAAGTCGACCTGTTGAATGAAGCCGTTGACACAGAGACATTACGCGTTTGACAACTTGACATCCTGCATTTCCACCTCCAAACATGTGAGGATGTTTGTTTGCAG
The DNA here is from genome assembly GCA_014839995.1 of Xenentodon cancila. Taxonomy (NCBI): domain Eukaryota; kingdom Metazoa; phylum Chordata; class Actinopteri; order Beloniformes; family Belonidae; genus Xenentodon; species Xenentodon cancila. The sequence continues at coordinate 8,074,858 of CM026200.1, forward strand.
ATGGGATTGACTTAAACCAGATTAAAGATTGTCTCGAGTCAGACTGTCAGAACACACACAGGGCAGTGCCTGCAGGGAGGAAGTTCACCCGCGTGTGACCTGGATACACACACTGCCATCATTTCAGTCAGTATAAATCTTTTTTTTAGCTTTTACTGACTGTAACTTCTGACAGTTTTATTAATTGAGAGGGAAAAAAAAAAAAACGCCTTCGGTAAAACAGCCTTTTTTAAGAGCTTCGTCTGTTTATTTTTGCTTTCTCTTTTAACCACTTGCATTACCTTACAGTATCGTATGTCTCTGTTACTTTTAACTAAACGCACATTTCTTTTTAAGGCTGAGGAAAAAAAAAGAAAAAGAAATATTTAACAGGAATGAACTGAGTGCAAAACAAAGTCATAGTTTACTAGAGTTGCTTGCCAGGGAACAGTGACATAAATTTAGTTAAGACGTACATCGCACAAACTCCAAGTACATCCCTCTACATGGCAATGACACCCTCTAGTTCACTGCTCATTTTAAAAAGAACAAAGTACTGTCCACCTCTGCCTTCCCAACAGATGCACAACTCCCATCACCTCTAGCATCCAGCTGTAGTCGCAGACTCCAATATAAGAACCAATAAAAATGACCATTGTTATTGTTACAATTACCATTGGAATCATTACTATAATTTTCTGACTGTATATATATATATATATATATATATATATATATATATATATATATATATATATATATATATATATATATATATATATATATATATATATATATATATATATATATATATATATATATATATATATATATATATATATATATATGACAGAATTTATATTGCTATATGTACATGTGTATAAGCACTTAAAGATACATGTATGCAATTTCTATGAATAGATAGTATGTACTTTCATGTAATCTATATGTATCTGTGTATATTCATTATGATAATGATAAAAAACATGTTTATTCATTGTAACATGAGATGACTCACTGAACTGACAGACTGACAACATTAAACACGATTTAAACTCTAAGAACTCGTGTTTGTCAATTCTGATAGTTATGTTACAACTTCATAATGTCCCTTTACCCTATTTAGTATATGAGAAACCCAAATATCAAGGCTGGATGTTCCTACTTTGAGCTAAAAAGCTTCCTGGGTAACTCGATTCACAATTACAGTGAGTGCAGATATGAATGCATTCAGGACTCGCTGAGAGCCAAGCACTTCGGGTTGGGACAGGTTAAACACAAATCTGTCCCATGCCACACTAAATGACTGCAAATGGTTCTCACATGATTCAGAGCTTCCACTTAATACTTTTATGTTTCTTTGTCACATTTCCTAAAAAAATTATTCTGTTAAAAAGTAGCCTCCTGGACGACAGGATGCATCACTTGTCTTCACTTCCATGCAGCAAGGGTGAATGAAATATCTGCAGGGCATCATCAAAGGTCTAAATGAGTGCTTTTGGCTCTGGCAGCACGACTTTGCTTTATGACTTCCCCCCCCCCCCCCCCCCTTTTTAAATAAACTTTTTTCCCGCTTAGAATAAAAAGCGCCTGTTTAGAATCTGTCATGCTTTGAACTGGCAGCATGGCAAAAACTGCAGGGACACAGACGGAGAGCGAGTGCTCAATTTCCTGTGGGTTTTTCCCTTCACAATCTGCACACATTATATGTGACTACATTGACATTTCTAGATGCAAAAGAAGTCCTTCTGCAGTAATACTTCTATTTTCCAGCAGGTACATACAGTGCATTATCAGGACATGTCACCTAAAAGGAAAAAAAAACCAAAAAAACACAATACTCTGCGCTACACGTCCAGAGTTTAATTCCCTTGAAATGACAAAGAGTATGTTACCATATTTATCATCGACATAAATCGAAACAGCAACTGGGATAAGTCTCCGATTCTGTTATAACACGTATGAAATGCATTCAGCAAGGAAATTGGAAGCAAATGAGAAAAGCAAGTGCTATTAATATTCCTAGTACTTATGTACAGTTATAACCCCCTGTGGGCTCTACTGACAGAACTGACAATACAAGATTAATGACCACTGGAAAAGTTCTGCTTTTCAATGCAACTAATAAGCCGTGAAAGACATGAGAAAATGTAGTTTATTATCTGTTCTCTCGGTCAGATCTGGTAAGGGCTAAACAAAATACGCGAAGGCGTCTGAGAGAAATCTTTCCGGTACCTGACAGTGACGTCGTTTTGTTCGAGTGGGGAAAAAAAAAAAAAAAAAAAAAAAAAAAAAAAAAAAAAAAAAAAAAAATCGCTTAAACGACTATTAAAACAAGGACACTCCTGCAGCTGTCGCTTGCTTGCTTGAAAAGACTTGCATCAGTAATGATTATTGGGAAAATGTAAAACATGCCGGCTCTCGATACGCAGAGATACGTGCAGACACTAAGAGCCTCTTAGTGCGAACCGAAACACTAGGCTGAGCAGTTGTGCCTTACCGTTTCAATAGTCCATCATTGCGATAGCGTCTACTTATTATCGATTGTGGACCTCAGTAGGGAAAGACTACAAGCAGACGTGAATTAACGTCTGATAAAAGGAATTTAGACATCTGAATTGACTTTAGAGGAGAAATTAAGTTAAAACTGTGATAGAAGTTTATGGATACTAGACTGGATGTACTCCACTTTCATACAAAGGATAAAGTTAATTAAAGGATTGCACAAAAGTTTTTGGTTCAGTACTTCCATCGATGAACATTAAGAAGCCAACTATCTGAATGGATAGTCACATGGTACAAATGGAAAGAGAAAACTGATCATTTATTATAAAAGCAAAAGCAGATCAGTTGTTTTGGTATCTGAGGTGACATACCTGCAGGTTTCCATGGCAGCGACTTCTCAGATGAGCTGTGAGGGAAAAATGACAAAAGATAAGATTATTATATGCACAATAAATGAATAAAGTATCTGAAAACCACAGTGAGAGACCTGATTAAGACAGGAGTTAAATGAGCATTCCAGTAATTAAAAACAACCCTGTGATCAGATTAGAGTAAACTTTCATAAAAGGACCAAAACAATGCGAATCGAAGCAGTTACATGTTAGAAAGAAATGTGCGTTCGAAGCAAAATGGCAAATAACGTCAGCTGTCGGGTAATGGAACCAGCTCAAAATAAAATTCTATTTTAATTCTCAAAAATGTCATTCTACGTAAGTGATAGTAGGTATAGGATCCCTGCAGACAAAATTAGGTCATTTTAACTTTGCATGTGTGCAAAAAGACTATAAATACGATGTTTGTACAAGTTCACATGTCCGGTTGGTGCCACCTTGTCACCTTTCTTGCTAAACTCTCCTCCTTTTGCTTCTACTATCCAGAAATGCACGAGGAGGAGAGTTAATTGCCTCTGCTTCTGCGAAATTTGACATTAAAAATGCAAGTGCTGATCCAGTCCCATGGCAGTAGAGGCTATGAACGTCAAATTCATATTGATTGAAACTGCAGTGTGGCCTGATAACATACAGGACACAAGTCTAAACTACTGCGGGGACGTTAACAGAGAGTCGCAAACTAGTCGCAGGTTTATTTGGTTTCTGATCAGTTGGTTGACCGGGAATTTGACAGCGTGCATAATTAAGTAAATAAATGAAACCACTGTCCAAACGTTCCTAATCCCATAATTTTACTTTTGATGAAAAAAAAAAAAAAAACGGTTTATGTAGCGTGCTTTTCTTCAGTTGGAAGTAACTATGCATGTAAAATGACTGTTAAATAAGCATAAACAAATACAAATAAGAGCTGATTATATCAGCTTCAGCTGACTCCTGACATGTTTTATGCAACCACTTTGAGACTATGCTAATACGAATGAATGTGGCATAATGACACAAAACTCTCAAATTAGTCTCTTTGTATTGTGCCTCACTCCACAACGCCTTGTGAATAGGAAACACTGCTGGTACGCTGCTGCTCTGTCCATCACCTTCACAGTCGTGTCTGAACGAAGCTGAGAAGTTACAGATTTCTGAATGGCTTCATGTCCTCGCCACCTGTGAATGACCTGATCTGATTAAGACCACATACGAGTGTCACCGCGCTTCTCTTTTTAATAGCTTCCATTTTATAATCATGACCATCAAGGATTCAATGTGGCTAATGCGGCTAAACGATTTTTTTTCTTCTTAGGCGACACTTGATGCACTTTAAGAAGCACAATTCTTAGAATTTTAATGAGTACGCAGGTAATTAAAAAAAAAAAAAAAAGAAGATGATGGGAAAGTTGTGCTCCACTGAACCATGGCAGATTGACTAAATGAAAGGATACCGTGATGATGATGATGATGAGGATGATGATGAGTCTGTGCACTGCATGTTGACCATCAGACCGAACTAAGGCGATGTTAGTGATAGTAAAACTGTCAGTAGTGATACACAACAGTCTTAACACTGTCAGTTCCCTTTTATTTTCCATAAACCACTATGGCCAGGGAACGACCGGCTGGGTGGGAGGTTGAATCTTTGATGAGCTTTTCCAGAGGTCAGGTCTGATCACCCTTTGTGCTTGTAGAAATAAAAGGGGTAGCCACCACAAGAGGTGTCGTGAAATGTAATGAGTCCCATCAGAACCCTTAAGGGTGCTGTCACCTCTGCTGTTACCCCACTGTGCTATTGAGCCAGTCAGTTTGACTTCGACTTTAAAAGCAGATCTTCATTCAAACCCAAATGTTCTTTGACAACCATTTCATTTGTTCCCCAGTGGCTTAAAAAAAACAAAAAAAAACAAAAAAAAAAACTGTGTAAATGGTTTCACATGCGTTCTTTTTCAAATAGAAAAAGGTCTATCACACACACACACACACACACACACACACACACACACACACACACACACACACACACACACACACACACACACACACACACACACTTGTGTCATTCACATGTCTGTAGTTTCAATAACAGTCTAATACCTGACTACACTGTTTATACAGGAGCGGGTACAGTGTGTCCTTTAACCTCCAAAGCGCTGCAAAAGTCCTTAATTACTGTAATAACCACGGTGCAGCATTGATAACTTAACCCTTTAATCCATCTGCCATAAAATCAGATTCTCAGTTTGTGGGGAGCCGTTAAGCAGATGTGGTGCCATGTTTCCATTTAGCTGTTCACCAAATGAATCCAGTTCTTCCTATTACTATTCCTCGGCAATTTAGGTTGGCCTTTTTAAACGGTGTCAACGGCAGGGTTGACTTATGTTTACATATAACACTTACTCTCCTCTGTCATGGAAACGTGAAAGAAATGCCCTAAAAATCTTCAACTGAAACTCTTTTTCACAGCACAACGTGATGGCACAAACTCTCACACAGTTCTCGCTCTTAGCATTTCTTAAGAAACTATTGTCTAATACACATTACATGCTTTAATGCATGTTTCTCAAAATGCTTTTTTACAGGCTCTGAAGAGGGTAATACTAATAGTAAATACCAGTGGAACGCAGGAGCACATTTACAGAGTTGTTGACCACGACTTTTCGCAGCATGTAAGCTGCTGCATAAACTCCAGAAAAAGGGAAATAGAGGAAATGCACACTTAATCCTGAGCCGTGCAAGCTGCAGGGGGTAAGAGATTGTTTTTGACTGCAGTGCAATGATCAACTATCTAAGGTGACAGGGCTTATAGCAATAGAGCCAAAAAATATGAAAAGACATTACAGACTCGGCTGAAACCAAGTTCCGTGGATCCAGATATTTTTCAATTGTTTTATGGGTCATTTGAGAGTTAATGCAGCTCAGATATGCCATTAGAGTTCAAATCAATAAACTATTTTGCAGTAATATGCAAATTTGTGTTTCTTTTCCTTTTAAAAACACCAGGTTTCTTTTGATGTAGCTTCAATGCTCCAAGAGTATTTTTTAACACTATTTGCAATTTTGCTGCAATAAACAAATATTGCTTTTCAACTTAAAATTGCTTGAATACATTATTGAAAATGTTTGTTCCCAACTAAAGTATAGACGCCTTACAATCTGAAAATAGTCTCAGTGTTGTTTTAACTCTGGAATTTCCCATTACATATTCAACAGCTTCATAACTGTTTTTTCTCTCCCTCCCATGAAAAAACACCATGTCAAAAGGAATCTTCTAGTTTTCCACATAATGCAGCAAGGATTTTTAAGGTGATCTTAAACCTTTTTCAACTGACATTTTGTAGAAGAGGAGCTCTATACATCAATTCCAATGTGTTTTCATGTTTTCACGCGAGCACAATTTGGAACAGCCCAAAGGACCTCTGGGTAAAAGTGCGGTTCACCTGGGTCCATGTAAACAAAGACCCCGGACTGAAGAGGTGGTCAGTTTGTGCCTCTGTGGTTTCCACTTTGAGTCTTTGCTGATGAAGTTTGAACAACTTGCAAGAAAACTTGACTCGACTATACTTCACCTAAAAGCTGCTTGGGTGAAATTAATGCAAACTGATCTGAACTGCATCTGAACAGTACATAAAAATCAAGTGATTATTTTCATCTCAAACAACAACACAGGAGGCAAAAAGTCTACGTTTACAGTTCAGTCATGTGTGCTCATCGCAGTGCTATTATGCCATATGGCTGCATACACTATGGAATATATGCACTGCTGTGAATGGGTGGGTGGGGGATGGGGGCAGCCTTGTGTTGAACTGTGGCTTTCAGAGTGTGTATGCGCAGCTTAGATTACCTGCTGCTACCTGTGCCTGGTGACTCGGCCCCGAGTCTGCATCTTTCCAGTTGATTGGCCACAATCTGCCTCTCCACTTCCAGCTCCCTGGTCAGCCGCTCAAACTGAAGCTCCTGCACATAAGCACACGAGACGTGGAGCCACGTGAGACAGCAGATCAAATTGATGGGATCTAATCAGAGCTTTATGTTGCGCTATTGACAAATATGACAAACGTGAGGTCAATACTGGAAGGAGGTTTTGCAGTTGACATCGAGCTCACACAGCATTGTAGTTCATTATGGTATGCAGGTTAATGACGGCACAATGAAGAGGTTTAAGGTACTACAAACAAGCCGATGTCAAATAGAAATATTTTTTCACCAGCAGCCTAAAAATAGATACCATGTACTTCCCAAAGCACAAATATAAGTTTATAAACCTGCACGGGGTTCTGTCTGTTGTATCGCCAATTTTTCCCAGCCCACACAGAGGGATAAGCAACACTTCAGTGGGTGATATTTAGCCTTTGTGGCACCGCTCCTATGAGAGCTGGGAAGAAATCAGCATTTGACTAATTATCTAGTCTGAGCAAGGCCATTACTCGCATAGCTCTCCAGTTCCAAGTACTGCATCATGACACTCATGAGACACACAAGGTCTACAGTACACCGAAAAACTACAGCACACACACACACACGCAACATACTCACTTACATATGCTAGAAATACCCTTTTTTTTCCCTCAAGCGCAGTACTATTTTGGCAGTATTAGTATTAGTTAAGACCTCACTCACCATAACTGGCTGCACAGATGGAAGGCTCCTCTCATTGCTATCCTTAGCTGTCCCATGTAATGAACATTACCATGGTCAATTACGTTCACAGCCAGCTGCCTACACACGAACTGGCTATCAACTTCTTTTGTGACCTGTCTAAGGGAATTAAGTCGCTCTACATCACTGAGACCAGCCTACTTTTCACACCTCTCCTGTGATTCCCTGGGGCTGCACTGAAATTTCCCTCCACATTGTGGACATGGTCTCCGCACCCCTCCCCCGGGCTACTACTTTTTTACCCTGCACTGCTCACCTCTCCTCTACTTCAGCTGAAGATGTGGGGCGCTTGACTGCAGTGGGAGTGAGTTTGCAGGAGGGAAGGCTGCTGCACTCCATTCCCTATTGTAATGCCATTCCTAATGTGCCTGGGATACCCGTGCAATGCCACAAAATGTTTCCGCACGCCACTTCTTAGGAAGAAACGCTTTAAAACACACGGATATTAACAATGGTGTGTTATCAATGTTAATTAAATTCCTATTAGTGGGCGGTCTTGTACAATTTAAGTTGTTATGTTTGAATGCCCCTCTCCAACACTGAATCAAGCAGCAGACTTCACCTGTAAAATAAAAGTGAAAAGGTAAAATTGTCTTTCAGGTCACTGTGCTAAACAAAATTGCTTCGTGCCACAAGACACTCTTTATGGAACAGGGCAGCACTTCCTAGGCTTTCCCACAAGCTTATAGGCGACATGTACAGGGAGCAGGACACAGACAAGAGCATCCACGGCACTGATTTACTTGAAGGAAGAAATGAGCCATCAATCCTCAGCGTGACGCCCACTGACCGATTTAGTCACACAAAAATTGTCAATTTCAAGCTTTCATTCCAACAATGCATTCCTGCTCCTACTATAACTTTTCTCAAGACAGATGGGAGTCGGTATGAAGGATCAAAGCAAATATTTTAAGTCATTTATGTAGCTATTCTCAAATGAAAAAGACATACTGGATAGCTTTTGGCGCAACATGATGACTTGAATTCCAGGTCCGTCACATTTTCAGAAGTCTCCTTGGAAAAACTAAGCATATTAAGTATATTTTCTTTATCAAGCTTCCTAATGAACCCTGCTTATACCCCAATCTGCACTGCGGGTTTATCTGTTCAATTAAACCATACCAGTCGCTTGTTCTTTATAACTTATACCTCAATTAAGTTTGGACATGGACTGAATGATACCTGGGTTTGAATGAGATGGGATGCAATGCTGCAAACATGAGTCTTAAGTTTCAGAACAATCTGCCTATGAAGTAAACTCTTATCTCCTGCTGAAAGCTTAGGCTTGGTTGCTGCTGTATGACATTAGTTGTAAACGCAAAATTGTGCCTATAGAAGGTGGTGTGACTGATAGTGTGGCAATAATAGTTAAGATATGAACATTTTGCAGAAAAGAGGTAACGTGTTAAAAGGGAAAAGGGAAAACTGCAGAAACTTGCCATAGCGCATGTACATGTAAGAAAGAAGAGCGACATGATTTAATCGCGGTTCCATTGACTCCTGATATAAGTCTAATTACGGCACTGTGAGCCAGCCACCGGCGTGCAGGAACGTGAGGTGACAGTGATAAAGGAGCGAATAATTCAGACAGATGTGTACACATTAATCTTTCTGTGGGAGAAGCCGGTCATAGTCTGATTCAAAACAGTCATATAAATGAGTGCAAGGGACTAATGCAGCATAGATGCACATGCACATGGAATTTCAATCCAGAAAGCCATCCGGATAAACATGTTGTTTATGTGAAACTCCCAAAGTTATGCATCTCTCATGTATCAATATGTACCAGATGCTTGTGAGAGCTGATTAAACATTTGGTGAGAGACACAACACGATGTTTTGTTTACTGCCTGAGTGAACAGCAATTTCTGAGCCTGCCTCTTCCTGCAAATGTCACTATTTCTGGCCTGCCACTTCTATGCCTTCTTCTAAGCACATAATCCAATTGTCTAGTTTGGGAAAGTGTCCCCCTCGACAGGAAAGCAACATTGTTTTAGTCTGTACAGTTATTATGTTGGTGTATGAATAATAAGAGGAATAAGACCTTTCCTAATGCATTAAGTGGCTGCCCTTCAGTCCCACTGATGAAATAGTCTATGATCTTGATTAAGCTCAGAAGAGAGAGACATCTGGTGGAGCCATATGGCTGTCACTACTGATACCCAACCTATAGCCGACAGACATCCAAGCCTGCATGCTTGACCAAAACCTGCCACTTTCTTACAGTGAGGAAGCAGTGAGTACATTTCCTAAGAATCCTGCAGGGGTTTCTTTTCTCTTGCTTAAAAAAAAGGAATCCCTGTACTTGTAGAATTACTTGTGAACATGCTGAACCGTTATATACACTATATCGTGTATAGGAGGACTGCAGATGCTTGGGACAAAGCAGAACTGAGATACAGGTGGCCCACTCTCACTAATACTATATTCATACAAGCTTTACATTATATAGAATTTCAGCATTTCTGTTGTGCTCAGTTTAATGGCCTGTCAGATGCTCCAAGGGATTACATCCATGTCTCCTTACCATCACAACCTCAGCTTCTCACACACACACACGCATGCACACACACACTTCAATAGACTTTCCTGACTCTGCATGATTCATTAAGACTTTTATGAATATGTATCCAATGTGTCCATAATTAACTTGAGATAACAGAGGGTTATAAGTTAATATGGGGCATGGTCTGGGGGAAAAAAAAAAAGACAAGGATCACAGCTGTAGCTGAGAGAGCGCATACTCACTGTTATCAAGTGTTTTTACGTATTTTCCAAGCGTTATTCATGCATAGAATAGGATTAATCCATTAAGCACAATGATATACTAAATCAGGCCAAGCACAGCGGTAATGAACATTAAAACGCTTTTCTAAGAGGTGTGGGTCAAACCTTGGTTTATAACAAGCATAGTGTGGACAGAGGACATGGACAATAGGCTGCTGGCTTAACTGCACCAACAAGGCCCCAAATACCTTTATTTGCTATTTCAATAAGCTTGTTAAGCCTGATCTGCCAGCCGCCCTGAATCAGATCCCGCTCTCTCTCGTGTCCTTTGACAGGCCCTAAAGAAACGGATGACACATGGCAGCAGATCAAGCTACAAATGCATACATCCACATGTCATCTCTGTGGCCCTGCTGACAGCACAAGACCCATCTGCAATGCCTGAAGTGGCTTCAGCCCACTGCTGGTTCAGCACATGAACAGTCGTTCTGCATAGATAAGAGAAGCTCACACACACACAAACGCCACGCATCACACAGCGACACCAACATGCTTACATCATGACATCCTGTCATGAGGTGAATTTGAGTATTCTGCATAATATTTGAGCAGGATTTTACAAATAAGAATCATGTTTAAAGAAAACTTTGCAATGTTAAAGCATTTTTTTTGTTGTTGCAAATTTAACACCTCATTAATTTATGAAGTATAATAGGAGCCCTGCATTATTACCCATCTATGTGACACCAGGTGTCAATGGTTTAAAAAAAAAAAAAAAAAAAAGAAATCAACCACAAAGCATTTTTTAAAATGTCTTTTGCAGCTCATCCCAGGCAGAATGTTCAAGAAGGTTTTCATCTACATTACCTGATAGTTTCCAATTTGTTACCTTTGTAAATAATACGTCTCCCTACCAGACCAGAATTAATGTCCAATTAGGTTTTGCGCTTACATCAATACCTTTAATGCCATTGTTGCAACGGTTTGCCTTATGTTTCTACTACACATGTTCACTTAAGGGTGACGGAGGCAAAGAACTGTTAGATTGTCAATAACGGTGTAAGGTGGAGTGGTGTGTGGAGTCTGCATGTTCTCTCCGTGACTCAGCGGCTTAGACCTTTGGCATCATCTGATCAAAACTGATCAAAAAACATGCATCAGATGTTTTCCTAAATTGCACTCAGGATTATGAGCATGCATGGTTGTTGTATCTGGCAATAACACAAAATGTAACCTTATTTAAAACATTCAGATCCATTTAGCATTACTAGTGCAGATGGTTTGACCACTTAACAAGAGAATTTACCAGAAATGTGTTTGTTCATTAAGTGGCAATGAGGCCTGACAGCTCTGCATTCTCACTGCAGCGATGCAAATGCATTCCAATAAGCAACGGACACTGCTGCACAGTGGGAGAATGACAGCAGAGGTTAAAGGATTTCTGCAGCAGTGGGCACGGAGAAGCAGGCCTGAGGCGTGAACAAAGAGAACAAAACCCAGAGCAGGCTGTGGAAATCCTGGTCCTGGAACAACTATACCAGGCAATTACTTGCTAAAACTGCCACAAAGTCACCTTTTTAAAACATTAAGGTTTTCTGAAATGGACTGCGGTGGCATGCCAACATGGTGGAATTACAATAAACCATAATCCACAGTCAGTTCAAACTACATGAAAGCTGCTTGTAGAGCTGAGTGGTAATAGTTATAGACAAAAGCTATAAGTGAAAAAGAGTGAAAATTGCTTCAACACCCACGGCTAAAACTCAGCTTTTATGCTGTATAAGCTGAAAATGTCATACAAGTCTACAATTATAATATGAAACACATTCGTGTGAGGGATGGTGTTTCACCAGGTATGACGTTTTGGGTCAAAGAATGAGAATCCTGTTGTGCAGTAATATGACTGTGTCGTCGTTAATTTCACAAACGCTAGATCAACACACAGAAGAAGGGTGCAAAAAACAAACAAATACATCTTTGTATGAATTAAAAGACAAAGTAGCAGCCAGGTGCTGCTAGTCAAACACCCTTGATGACTACCTGTATGAGAACAGATATTTTGGCAATTTGTATTCGGTATTTGCGTTAACTCAGTGCCATGGAGGGAAAACATCAGCAATAATCTTAGAGAAGCAATTCCTACTGTCGATCAATCGATTAAATGTTAACGAACTGGGCAAGTACAGCTGTTGGGAAGGCATGTATCCTCACCCATATTTACAAAAGGTGTCTCTGAACAAACCACAAACAAACCCCTTGAAAAGATTTGACCAAAGTGAGGATGTCCGGTCACAATGAATACCAAAACAACAAATCAGCATACACACCTCAAGCCATCTGTGACGCGTGGTGGAGGAAGGGTGATGATTCTAGTCTGTGGAGCACCTTGCAGTCATTGAGCTGGCCTCGAGCCCTTTTGTATAGGAAACTACTCGAGTGATATGTCAGAGCATCCAAGGCTCAGATGAAACTGGGTCAAAAGACAAAGATCTTAAGTACACCTGCATATCTACAGCAGAATGTCTTGCAATGACACAGTCAAAGTCCAGACCGTAACCTGATTTAAATGCTGGGTTTTAAAACCTAGCTCTGTTGCAGTGGGCATATGGACCTTCAAAGTCTTAATACTGATATGAATATTTGTTTTCTACGATATATCTATCTATGATCTATACTCGTTTATTCCTTTTCAGGGTCAGGGGGGTCTACTTTTTTTTTTTTTTTTTTAAACATTTAAGCACACAGCAGTGAATCAAATGTCTAACTGCATCAGATCTATACAGCATGCATTTTACTACATGCACCATTATTGATCACTGATCCTTCCTCTAGTATAACTTGATACGCCAATCACATTTCATGGCGTTAGCTTTCAATTAAATGATTAAAAATAGAGTTAATTGTTAAGATTTTTACCAAAATGATTCCTGTTTACACAAACAATGAACATTACAAGCCGTTCCAATTTGTCTTGATAATTAAAGACTGTCACACAAGCTGAATGCTATTACAGGAGCTGTCACTTCCATCAAAGAGAGCTGCGCCCAATATCTGCTGCACATAGAATGACAATAGATGAAAGACTGTCAACAACAAAGACGGCGTGAGAGGGACGGTGAAAGAAAAACCGCGTCAGTCTTCAGAAACAGATGCAACAATAAGCTCACCATTTGTTTTTCCACAAATTATCCGTGTTCAGATTGGTTCGCAGTTTACAGAGCACTAGTCAAAAAGTTGCTAAATATTTTAGTAGGCCTCAACTGTGACATCACACTTTTAATTTTCTAATTTTCTTATGTCTGATTATTGCCATGCTCTTTTACTAATTTTATGCTTTGTTCAGCACTTTGGTGAACCTTGTTTTGTTTAAAGTGCTTTATAAATAAAGTTGAGTTGAGTTGAGTTGAGTTGGTGGTTCGCACAAACATGAGGAACAAAATCAAGTTGTTTGCATCAACGTTCACAGTTTGAGATATACAATTAAACTAGGCTTTCAGCTTAACCAACTCAAGCTGGTTACTGGTATATCAGCGAGCGGCATTTTTGTGCCTTTTTCTTTTAAAGCCAAGTAAATGCATCTTCTCTACAGCACTGCGAAATCCAATCTCTTTGTTGACTGGTGAAGCATCATGGCACAGACACAGTCATACGTGTTTGTCAGAAAGCAAGTATGTGTGTGCAAGTTTTTCACTGTCATTACAGGAAAGCAAAAGCTATCAATGTGAAAAAACTGCAAGGTCGAGAAAAAAAAAAAAAAGAGCGATGGAGGAACTACTAACGAAATAAACTCAAACCCCAAAACAACTCCAGCACGGAGATCCCCAATCTGAAAACGCCAACAAAGGCTCAGAAATGGGGCTGCGCAATTATTTTTAATTGTCATTTCAATTTTTGCTCCTAAAACACAGACACAAAAAAAAAGTTTTTGCCACATATTCTGTCTTGGAGTCTCAATAACAGACACAATTTAGGCCTAGAGAGCACTTGATTTGGGTTCGTGTACATTTGCATGGATATTTATTTATTTATTTCTATTTATTAAAACAGCAGAAAGTTCAATTAAACCAAAAATTTAAACCTGCAAGAAATTAATTATAATGCTTGAAAAGGTAAAAGAGGAAACGTCCAAAAATGGAACCAGTGAAACAAACAAAGGAACAAATACATTCCAGCGAGCTAAACTCGGGTTCAGGAGCAACCTAATCTAGACACTTCAGTTCTTGCGAATTACAGGCCAATTTCAAAGCTCCCGTTTTTATCTAAAATTTTAGAGAAAACTGTTTTTAACCAATTACAATCTCATCTTGATCTTAATGATACTTTAGAGAAATTCCAGTCTGGTTTTAAACGATTTCATAGCACTGAAACTGCTCTCCTTAGAGTTTTTAATGACCTGCTCCTGTCCGCGGACCACGGCAACCCGACTGTTCTGGTTCTACTGGATCTCACTGCTGCCTTTGATACAGTAGATCACCAAATCTTGCTATCGCGGCTTGAGAACTACGTAGGCATTAAAGGCACCGTTCTACATTGGTTCCGGTCTTATTTAGAAAGCAGGAGTTTCTCTGTTTGTTTGGGCCAGTTTTTCTCGTCTGCATCCCCTCTTAATTGTGGGGTGCCTCAAGGTTCCATATTGGGTCCAATTCTTTTTTCTTTGTATATGCTTCCCTTGGGCTCCATTTTTCGGAAACACAAAATTGCTTTCCACTGTTTTGCCGATGACCTACAAATTTACCTGCCCATAGAGTCTAAGTGCAAAAAGTCAATTGAACCTCTCCTCATCTGTCTCGAGGAAGTCCAGTCTTGGTTGCAGAGTAACTTTCTCAATCTAAACAAAAATAAAACAGAAATAATAGTCTTCGGTCAGCCAAACATTTTAGATGGGCATGACAGTGTGATTGGTCCCTTATCTGTGTACTGTAAACAATCTGTAAGGAATCTTGGTGTGATTTTTGATTCTGGTTTTAAGTTTGACAAACAGATCGGTTCAGTGGTCAAAGCTAGCTTTTTCCATCTACGGCTTTTAAGTAAGGTAAAACCATACCTTCCTTTGAAAGACCTGGAGAGAGCTATTCATTCTTTTATCACCTGCCGGCTAGATTACTGTAATTCCCTCTACTCTGGGATTGACCAGCTGTTGCTCCGCCGCCTGCAGACGGTTCAGAATGCAGCAGCTCGTCTGCTGACTAACAAGAAACGTCGTGATCATATCACTCCTGTCCTGGCCACCCTGCACTGGCTTCCAGTCCAGTACAGGATCCATTTTAAGATTTTATTACTGGTTTTTAAGAGTTTAAACGGTACGGCACCGTCTTATTTATCTGAGCTTTTAAACCTCCATGTTCCGGTCAGAGCTCTGAGGTCCACCAACCAGTTACTTTTAACTATTCCTCGATCTAAACTTAAAAGCAGAGGGGATCGATCCTTTTCCTTCACTGCCCCCAAATTATGGAACAGACTACCTTTTAATATCAGATCTGCTGAGACCACTGAACGTTTTAAAACCCTGTTAAAAACACACCTCTATGCATTGGCGTTCCCACCATCCTGAGCATGACATCTTGGTTTCTTGTGTATGAGTACTTGTATGATTGTAGTTTATTACCTTTGTTTTAATTGTTTTTAATTATATGTATTACTTTTATTGTACTGTTTTATGTTTTATTTTAAATCTGCACTAGTATGGATATTTTTTTTTTTTGTTTTTTTTTGTTTATTGGTCAGTCTGGAATTTTCCTGTTCTTATGCTGTACAGCACTTTGGCTAAACTGAGGTTTTTTTAAATAGTGCTTTATAAATAAACTTGAATTGAATTGAAAAATCTGACAGATGAATATTTACTGTACACAATTGTTCTTGCTGTAAGATTTATGTTGTTTTGTGCCGTCCTCTTATCCTTTGATCTTGTGGATATGTTCAAATACACATGCCATCGATATCAGCACAAAAACAGTCATCAAGAAGGCTCGTCCAGCCTTCGCCGCATCATGTCCAACCTCCTCCTGGGTGCACCCAACAGAAGCACACCTGCAACACCTCCCTCCCTTTCATGCAGTGAGATAAACACCTTAAGCAGAAACTTTGCAGCTCTTAAGTGCATATGTGAACAATTACAGCTGGATGTGCAAAAAAGAAGAAAAGAAAAGAAAAAGGACCCTATTACCCAGTATTCATTGTCCCAAAAGCTATAACACTGCAGTAGTTTATTTCTGATATGTTCTGAGCCTGAATGAAAAAAAAATCTAAACTGTGATATTTCAGACAGATATTATGATTGTTTGACTTGCGTTACTTGCATTATTCATTATAAAATGCTTTTTTAAAAAAAGGACTGAAATATTAGTTATACTGTTGCCTCACAGAATCACAGAAATATTTTACAGCATCTTGAATTCCAACATTTTGGTTTTTATCCAACTTGCTTTTGTGCTTTGCAGCGACAAGCTGTTGAGGTTCAGCAAAAACTCTCTGCGACTCCGTTGACTGACGATGTCCAGCCGTAATGCCAATACATCTGAGTAACTCACAAACGCAATCTGTGTCTCCATGAATGGAACAAAACACCTAAATGCTGCAGTGCTGGGATCACACAGCCAGAGCAGCCCATGTAGAAACAGCGAGCATACAATTCCACTGAGAGATCAATAGACTAGAGTCACACGAAAAGAGCTTTTTCTCCATAATACAGAAGTGGCTAATCAAGACACAGTCAATCCAGAGATTGAGAATGAGAACAAAGACTGCAGATGTAAGACCTCAGGCTCAGCCATTGTCCACACTGACAAGAATGGTCATGAAAAAACAAAAAAAAAAAACAAAAAAAAAAAAAACTACCTTTTTGGATGTTGGGAAAACCTTAGCAATACTCCGGCTATCCTGTAGGAGGTGCAGATGAGGCGCAGAACCCCTGCTCTCCAGCTGCTGCGTCCTCTGTGCGTGCCGTTAACAGCGGCAGTGATTACGGGGATAATGACAAAGACGATGATGATGACAGTGATGGTGATGAATATTAGCAGACTAGTTGGGGGAAATCTCACGTGGACGGGTTCAAAACAACACCACTGTACCAGGCTAGACACACTACTCCTTTGACATCATGTCACACTGAGGGCAGATCATCTCCTCTTCCACTTTTCTGTTTTCCACTACATTGACAAGCTCCCGTCACTGCACTTTAGAGAACTATTCACAGGTGACAGCCTCGCTGACTTTGTCTTTCTACATCATGGTCACAGTCTCACTTTTGTCATTTTCCCTTCAGTCACCATCCTCTACATCCGAGCACTCTCCTTCACCTGCATCCTATGCTTCTGAACCGCCCTCAATCCCTCCCTCATATACTTGCTCTGCTCCCCCATGGGGTAATTGCTCGGAGATGGGCTTCCATTTTTATGACTATAATCGAGGCCAGAATGCTTATGCCTCTAGATTTTCTCCTTGCCTGTGTTATGGTGGCAGTGCCAGGCAGAGGAACGCAGATAATACCCCGACGGGTGGAGAAAATCACAAGTCGATTGTAATTAGACTTCTTATTTCGCCTGTAGTTGTGGAACAGACACTGTCACACACAGAAAGTACTGTGCTGTGCTCCTGGCATATGAATGCAAAGTGGTATCAATATTGCCTTTTAGCATTGCCCTGACCTAAAGAATTACCTCCTTTACCCCAGTCACCGAGAAAAAGGTGACTTTGGCTTCATTAAAACAAGATAAAGGCTTGCATGGGCATCTCCTGTGAGAAATATTTCAGTGAGCTCGTCAGGCTTTTTACAAAATACTGGGAGATGCAGCCCTAAAAGTAGGGTCAGAAAGCTAGAGTCTGCGTTCATGTGTGCGCCTGATTCAACTGAAAACGGGGTCACATGAGTCTAAGTCCAGTTTGCCAAAAGCCGAAGAGGCAGGAGGCAGATCCTTTTTCAAGGGTAATTGACTTCAACAAAGTGGGAAATTCCACTATGGTGTCTGCTTGTGTTTTTTTTTTTAATTCCATTTTATTGTTTTTATTTTTTTTTTTTTGCTGGGATAGCGTGTTGAAATGCCATACCTAACCGTGTCGAAAAGACCCGGTTTGCCAACCGCGTAAGAAGGCATGTTTGGACAAATGAAGAAGAAACAGGAGCACACGAAGTTTTCCAGTGTCAAGAAACCAATATTTTTATCCAAGAAATTGGACTGTAATCGTTGGTTAGTAACACTGACAGGAGCGAAACAGTCCACAGTTTGTGTTATTTTTAAGAAAACTACTAAACAAACAGTACAGAACGGTTAAATAAAGCTCATCTCTTCCACTATCTTAAGCCGTTAGTGCTTGGATCCGATATAAAGTACTCGTGAAACGAAAGAAACTGCATTAGATCTGGTCTTCTGAACACGTCAACAGCTATTATCAGACCCCGTCTCTGCTTTTCCAGCCTACTGATGTTTTAACACTAATATGACTAAATATAGGAAGAAGCACTGAGGGACAACGAATAATCTGTGTACATTAGGAGCCCCCTCTCCCCCGACAATATCAACAACAGTCATATCTATTATCATTCCTGAAGCCATTTCTCTGCAGGGGGAAGTGTTTGAAAGGGGAGATTAGTAAGAGTGACATGGTCTTTAATGACCTGACCTCTTACGCACTGCTGCCTGCTTTAAAGGACATCATATACTCTCTCAGCGAAGAACACAAAAGGATCCTAGACCCTTATTTTCAACCTCAAATTAGGCGTGTTCCTAAAGGGCTCCCGAGTATGCTGCTCAGTGCCGTGTATGTAAACACATTCTAACATCTATGCATCTATACATCAGTTTTACAATCTGACCAATTAAGTTAGGGAAATTAATTCTAAATGTCTGCCATGAGTACTATAAAAAGGATCACTGTTCATCTGAAAACAAGTGACCTTTTAAATATGAGGTATGTTATCGTAATCAATCACTGCCAACTGACCACTCGATAAGACCCGCCCCTAAGACGCAGATGAGCCAATGACTGTTGAGTATCGGTTGCACAGAGACAGAGAACTATTAAGGATCCCAAACTGTCATCTGTTTTACAAAGTTTATGGTATTTGTAATTCTGATTCCATTCTGTTGACGTAGTACAAATCTTGAGGATTAACTGTAAAATATTATCTCTCCGGTTGTTTTTGAATAAAAGAGCAGAAACCAGGTGGAACTTACAAGGTCGGAGGATTCATTTACCATTAATGGTGAAAAACAAATAAAATAAAAGGTTGTGACCGTCTGTGTTTTTTCATATTGTTGTTTCCAACCTCTGAACTCCATGTCAGATTATATTAAATCAATTAAAATGTAAAAGTATTGCCCCATAAAAGCTGATCAAATGTTTTTTTTTAATCAAAGCGTTACAATAAAAGACAGAATATACACAATATCAAACACTTTCTATATAAATAATACTTTTGATGTGTGTTGTTGTAATAATGCAGACCAACAGTACGTGTAGAACAATAAATAAACGTGGAGTATTTTTTTCTCCAACTACTAAAAGCTCATCATCTCTGTTAAGACTCTCACTGCTTTAATTATATTTAAGATGAAACTTAAGATGAAAGATAAAAAATAATGAGGTCTTTGATTAACTATGAAACACCCCCACCAGCTGAAATAAACTGTAATATATCCACCAAGTAATGAGGATGGAGAATCTGATTATTTATCTCCTAATTATAATTCATTTCATTCAATATGCTTGACTAATATCTGAAAAAAAGAAAAACAAAAACACACACACAAAAAAAACATACTGACATTTAAACAATGAATGTAGGCCTGCAAAAAACTGTTGTGGGTGTGCAATCCAGATGACAGGAATAAAAAAAGCGCAGAACAAAAACAGAACCCGGAACAGCAGCACAACACAACCAATTTCTAAAGTGAGCGTTAAAAAAAAAAAAAAAAAAGTCAGACATGTGTTTGTAATCAGAAGGGACGGAAGAAAAAGGACATGTCAGAGCAAAGAAACACACAGGGAGAGAGAAACCATAATAAACCAGGGACTCTGTCCTTGTTTGGGCATCTGGACAACTCTGTGCAGCTTTAACTACAGCAGTGACCGAAACAGACGTTTGAAGAGACAGAGAAGGAAAATAAAAGACGAGGCGTGGTTGGGAAAACTGAAAGGAGGGAATTTTGCCAATGAACAAGCAGCAAAAGGGAGGAAGAAAATAGACATTAATAGAACCATAGAATAAACACCCAAAACCCAGACACCCTAAGCACGAGCCCTAACCAGCAGCACAGCAGATGTGTGTTTACATCGAACAAGGAGTCCCTGGAAGGCCTGCTTCCCAACAATCACAGGAAAAGCTCATGTAACCATGAGGGAGGGGGTGGGGGTGGAGGGGGAGAACAACCCACACTCACCAGAGTATCTGACCTCCTACAAACTTTCATTCTTACTCACCCTTTCATCATTCTGTTCTGGCTTTCTCAAGACCGTAAAACGATAATTTTGCAGTCTTAACTCCGGCAGGAATCCCCTTAGAGGCATGCAACCCAACCAGTCACTCTAAAGGCAGCAGCTCACACTGATTACTAGCTCTTCCTGCTTGCCAGCATGGATATCTGTTCTAACCGGATGAGCCACTGAGGAATACTCTAGATAAGGAAGTGACATCGACAGGTACTCCCCTTTATCCCCCTTCCTTTCCTCCCGTAAACAATACTCACCTTTCAGCAGCTAATCTAAACGGGTCTTGTGTACTTTAATTTAAAAGACACCAAAAGCCTGTTTCAAAGAGCAATTTTTAAAGTTTTGCTCAACTAAAAAAGGACTTTTGGAAAAGTGAAATGTATCCAAATGCACATAGAAGATAAGTGGTTTTCTAAATAATGAGTTGACTATCTATATACCCTGGATTTCCAGGAAATATGGAACCGGAGTGAAAGCCAGATCGGAAACGAGTGTGTGTGTGTGTCAGTGACCAAAAGGGAGTGTGGATGAATCAGAGTCAGGCAGAAATGGAGTGAGTCAGAGGGCATGTCCCTCCTCTAACTCTAAAACTCCAACAGAGTTTATCTTCCTGGGAGTTTACTGATACAAGCCAGGTCACAACTGCAGCCTGTAAACAACGGAAACCTTTTTGTCAAGCTCAGTCTACTTCAAATTGTCTACTAGATCATCCAACTACAGCTCTGGTGCCTTGTGAATACTCATCGTGCAGTCTGCCACTCAGTGACATGACAACCTTCATCGTGGAGCTCGATTCTAAAATTCAGCATCAACGTGCAAATTAGATTTTTGGACCGGCGACCTGCGGATCAGACAGTGAGACTTTTGCTTTTCCTCATTTGGCGTATATTGGTTCTTACTGGATATGGATAAGGATGTGTGTGTGTGTGTGGGGAGTGGAGCGAGGGGATTCAGAACTTTTTCTTGTTGGTTGATAGAACTCATATTTACATTGATATTCAATAGAAATCTAATTTAATTCCACATTAGATAGTACTGGAGAACCTGTATTGCTATTACAGGATATCTCAAGTCTACCATCCATCCATCCATCCATCCATCCATCCATCCATCCATCCATCCATCCATCCATCCATCCATCCATCCATCCATCCATCCATCCATCCATCCATCCATCCATCCATCCATCCATCCATATCCTCATAAGGAACATGTGGAAACTGGAAAGTGGCCAGAAGACCCAACTGAACTGAATTAAAATGTGGCTGATTGTTGTAAAGTCTATAAAAACTATGCTTATTTCTATATGAACTATGCTCACCCCCCCCCCCCCCCCATGCAGTGTACTTATATGCTCAGTTAAATTAGTGCTTTTTTGCATCACTTTGAATCAGAATCAAATGGTGAGACAGTTCAAAATTCCCAGCCATGATGTACACGATTCATAAAATAGAAAGACAAAGATGTCACACACACACCAGAGTGAGTCGCCACCAGACCAACTTAGAATATTATAAATGTCACTATATAAGTAGTTCATTAAATCTTTAACAGTGTCATATTATAAAAGTCAAACAGAGCTGTGAGCACACTTTTAATGTAAAAAAAAAAATAAAAAAAGATACCTGCTCTTTGACAGAGGCCAGGATGTTGTTGGCTGTGTTGTCAGCCTCCATTTTGCGGCCGGTTGAGCTGTCGTGGATGGTCAGCAGTAGCCCCTCCTCCGTCACTGGGCTCTGCTCAGGAGCAGGCATTCCTCCTGTGTGGCCACACACACACACACACACACACACACACACACACACACACACACACACACACACACACACACACACACACAATGATCTGGTCAGCACAGTCACTCAGCCAAAAATCTTGCACACATACCACATTATTTGTAAGCCCGTGCAAACAATTCTTTCATAATACGCGCTCGATTCAACCTCTCCCCGTTACACACTGGGAAGTAATACCGAGACTCTGAACGGCCACGCACCACACCAGAGACACACAAACAGACACCCACACATGCCATATGGCTCAAAGAGAGAAGGACTGTCAATGTTTTACTTCTGTTTCAGTGCAAATTAATACCATATGGCCCTGAGAAAACACAAAACTTAAATAATGATTTGTGTCTGACATAGTACCAAAAAAATAAAGAAATAAAATAAAAGTAACACAAATGACTGAGTGTTTGTGCTGATGCCAGATAATAGGATGGAATAACATACAAAACCAACAGTAAAATATGGTGCACAAAAAGCAATACATGTTTGTGCATTAGTTGCATTGGAGAGGTTGAGAAAAGCAAGAAAAAAATAAATAAAAACACAAGTCAGCAACCAGACAGAGGTGATAAGGTGTTTCTGTCCCGGGTATATGGTCTCATTATATCTGCTGGCAGAATGAGCCTCAAGGGAACTCTGCTCAAGGTGGATCCAGATTTACTATAAGCAGCCTGTTGAGTGAGACGGGGCAGCGAGAAGCTGCAGTGGCTGCATCACAACTCAGAGCTGGAGAAGCAGATGAAAGCAGGGTGTCTAATAACACAGGAGCGACATGACTTAGACATGCAACGCTGTTATTTACAAGCTGTGTGTGTGCGCGCTTCTAGCATGTTAACCCCCCCTCTCCCAAAACCTCTTCAAAGAAATGTGACCCTGAGGTATTCTGGGAACATGTCACCAAAACAGTGAGGAATTCAAGGTGTCTGAACTGCACAGGTGCCAGAACGTAAGTCTAGAATAACACGCATGTTCTACCACCACCGGGTTTGTTAGTCCACGCAGGATATTCCACGAGTCACACTGTCAGTGTCCCAGCTTCCCTTCTTGTTCGTTCATAGTTTGCCAGATGCAAGTCCATTAAACTCTAACCGCCTCAGTCAGGTACATAGCACTTGATTTCCAGAAAAACAACCAAACGGGAAACAGGACAAACTGTTTGAATGTGATGTAACGTGTCCCTCTGCACAGACAGAACACAGTGCAGATTCTGGAACTGGCAAACGCTGCCAACCTGGTCAAGCCGGACGAAATTAGACGTTTTTCTCCTTCAGTGTTTTTGAAACAAATAAGTGTGAGAAGCTACTCTGGGCAGAGATGTTCACTCATAATGAAATTTATGTGACGGAAGTAAAAAATGGTTTCAGTACACTTGACCTCTCTGTAGTGTGCTGTCAATAAAAAAAATAAATAAATAAACTGAGAAAAAAAAAAACAAAAAAAAAAAACATTCCCCTGACTGTGAAAATATCTGTGTACGTAATCTATACTTCTTCCGTTAAAAAAAAAAAAAAAAAAAAAAAAAAAAAAAAAAAAAAAAAGGTGCACACTGTGCAGATTGTATGAAATGAAACAACAAAACAAAATAAAAAAAAATTGAAAGCAAAGCATATTGAAGGCAACATTAAGGAAAGAAAACTGATATATATATATATATATATAGATATATATAGATATATATATATATATATATATATAGATATATATATATAGATATATATATAATATATATAGATATATATATATATATATATATATATATATATATATAATATATATATATATATATATATATATATATATATATATATATATATATATATATATATATATATATATATATATATATATATTTATTATCTCTGAGCCTACCTTTAAAAATTCCTCATTATAGCTGGTCTTGGATGATTTTGCTCTGCTTGGCTTTGACGTCTCAGCACATTTAAAATAGGAGTGAAGACAACAGGGCAGCTGCCGACCTACCACAGTCCCATAAACACCTGGCAGACTTGTTCTTCAACATTACTAAACACATTTTATTCCAAACACGGAAGGGATAAAACACTGCAGAAAGGTCTGGTGGTGAAAGCTCTGTGAAGGACCGTCAGTAGTTCAGACAGCAAGCACGAGGCTGAGAAAAGGTAAGACTGAAGAGGCGAGCCCGGTCCGTGTAGGTTTCAAGGCTGTTATTAGGATAATGCCTAAGGATCACGTTGAGCAGTTCCCGTAAACTAAATATGACCTTGTTCTGGTCAAAACAAATAGGCAATCCAGTATCTAATCACTATCATTACTGCCGACAAAAAACAAAAATGCACTGTAGGACAACAAAATGACTGTTTAATGACAAATAAACTGCATTTTCATCCTGAGTCATTATTTGTCTAAATTGTAAACATGTTAAAGCATCCCCCCCCCCCCCCCCCCCCATTTGTACATATATTCTATTATCTAAGCTAAATATTTTACTAGATCACATGATCACCTCTGCTGACCTCAGACTTGGCCACACCTCTGAATTTCTTACACAACCACTTTTTGTGTAAAACTGTCTCTTCAACTATATGTAGCTCATATTTAAAGGGAGAGAAGAAAAAAAAAAAAAAACAAAATCAAGAGTGTGTGGAATAAGAGTTTATTAGTGCTTGGTCTGTAAGTACAATCCTACTAAAATGTTTCTGAGGGACCCAGCACTGAAAACAGTTGAGGCTGATTCGAATTCTGCCACCAAGCCTCAGTTTCTGTGATCTCACTGAAACCCAGATGCGTCTTGTACTGCAGGGCGCCGAAACGTCTAATATCCGTCATGGGCTACATTTTAGCGTACAGAAGAATAAATGTTCCTCGGAAGAATAAAATTTTAGCAGGAAATTAGAGAATAGGTGTCCACAAAACACAGTTACGTAACACGCAGCTGGTCCGTTTGCACATTTCTCCATGAACGCATCTCAGCCAAAACTGGACATTCAGACATCTCATTGGTTTGTCACTCTGGTAGGAGAAACTTTTCTTTTCTAGAAAGCACTTTTTTGTAAAAGGAGTTTAAAAACATGAATAAAATGTGTTTAAATGATTGAGTCTCTCCAGCATAGATATGCCATTTGATTTTATACACTTTTGTTTTGTGACCTTACTCAGAAATCCTTAATTACGTAGAAATCAAGTGACTTACATAAATGTCCTCATCAAGTCTCACGGCCTGTAGTCCTTATTTTTTTTACTCGGAGAAAATAATTGCTGGCACCTTCAAACATGCAGTGGCCCTGTAATTCAAACCCATTAGGCTCATTATCGGCTGAAGAGGGAGATTTGTCTTCAGTATGTGAGTGACGCTACATCACTAACATACTGCACTAAAATAGAGATGCACTGAGAATTTGTTTCCTGTATTTCAACTGCAGAAAATCTGAGAAGAAATTGTTTTTTGCAAAGAATCTAAGAGCTGATAAATTGATGGCACAAACAACTCTTAGAGGGTGAACTGCTCACGATAATAACGATTATTACTAAAGTGAAAATAAAAAGTTCAGTATTTGGAACAGGGCTGTTAAGCTTCGCCATCCCAAAACAGTCATACTAGATGATGTGAAGAAGTAAATACGATGTTGCCCATGTGCAGCAGAGGTGATCCAGTAAAACAAAGCTCATGGTTTTTCCGTGTTTTTGGATCTTGGCATTGCACACACCTGTGATCTGGGGGTTGACGGGGAAAATCGCAAAACATTTTTCAGTAGACTTAAAAATCTACTTGTGATCTTTATCAAGCAATTGCAACCATCACAAGCATGTAGCTAAGATCATCTCGTCATTAATGTCACAGTGCAACACAAGGAGAGTGTCTTTCCCACCTGCCTGTCAAAGAGAACTGTCAGGGAGTTGCAGCTGTTACACACCGATTTGCCAATGGAGGTATTGGGTATATTCACAGACCTAAATCATCATGCATGTGTCAGCTGGGAGATGGCACCGTGGAGCACATCGGTCATCAAAGGCATTGCTTTCAATCAGTCGATTCTGTGATAATGGTTTTGTGTTTTTAAGCACACACCATCAGCGTTAAAACTGTCTGTTTGGTTTGTTTGTTTGTTTGTTTGAAACAGGGAAAAAAGAGGTAGTTAAAGAAATGTCATTTGTGAAAATGGTTCTTAAAGTAGAAGGTTGCAGTTGTGGGGAGGAACGGTATCCTTCAGCGTGTAGTAGAGCGAACCTAAAACAGCCTGTGAAGACACTCCATTGTGCATCGTGGAAATGCATCATGCCTGGTGACTGCTCGCTGAACTTGCATTTGCCTTGAATTAGGAACATCTGTTGGCGACCTCCGAAAATTCTCTGTAACGTGAAAAGTTTGTTTTTTGCTTTCCCACATTTGTCCTCAAAGTGACTTTGGAACCGAGATATCTTTTGTTTCTGGATGTATTTTGTGCAATGCGATGCAGGAGACAGGACTGCTACTCACGCATGTGAGTGAAATTATATTTTTGAGTCTCGCCAGGTTTAAAACAGCAATTTATTCTGATTTTGGCAGATTGTGTTTGCGTTATGGCAGTCCTAGGAGCAATCAGGAAGATGTTGGGGGCAGCTTCCAATTTCAATAGAAATAGAAAGTACCTAGAAATACCTAGAAAGAATTCACCTGGAGAAGCAAATGGGCCAATAATGATTTTTGTTAAGATTATAACAGTGGCAGAGCTGTAGAGAAAACAGTTATCCTGCTGCTACCACGCAGAGCTGCTGTAGCCGTCTGATGTCAAATGAGACCAACTCCACAACAATTACAAATACACTTTGGAGGCACTGGTCACTGTCAAATGGTGAAATCGGCCTTTTGGATAAACTCTAAGTCAATGCACATTTGACTGATTTCACTGTCAGTTGATTTGGACAAATATAAAATAAAATAAAAAAACCTGCCATTCAATCTAACAGAACTAACAAGAATATGTCTGCTTTTAAAGGTTGAGCGTGTGTTTAAAACAAGATGTGGCAAATTTGGACGGGACTGGACTGGAGTCAGATTCTTCCTTGATGACTTGGACCTGAAAACTGGGGACTTATGAATGGACTAAGACTTGTTTGGTGACTCATCTGCAACACTGGTGTGCATCAGTATGCTTCCTCTTTAATCTCAAAGCTTTTACCGTCCCCGCTATAAAATATGTTAAAATCATAATTTTGAACGTAAGAATAATCATTTAATTTACAAATCTAATTTGGAGTAACTGAGGCAACACCAAAAAGGCCATCTTTGATGTATTTAAAAGACAATTCATGCACTCTCAGATAACACATGTCTGTTTCCAACTCATCTAACATGTCTAAGCTGCATTATGATGAATCTTGTTGATACAGAAACATTCTCATTACTAATCTATCATCAGGCACAACACCATCCCTGAAAACACAGTGCACTGACATTATTACTAAAATTTGCAATCTTTGTGCCATTTAATTAATCAGTTTGTGCCTGGAAGAACAATAATCTACACTATCTAATAGTCCGCAAGTGTAATAAATCAAAGCCACCAGAGGACTCGACAAAGTAACTGTTACACTAACATTTTATTACCAAGACACAAGCATAAAATTCAGATTTTAAGGAAGTCTCAATGATCCCCATATGGTGGACTTGACAGCATTAACGCTAACAAAAAAAAAGAAAAAAAAGAAAGATGTTTGACTGTACTCCTTAACAGCCAAAAATGTGCTTCTGATATTGACACACCCAAGGCAAAAGAATGTCTCCTTTTCCAGAGCAGAAATAGCCTTACTTGTGTACACACTCAGTCTATCAATGATTACCTTCAGCAAGCCAAAAAGAATGATGTAGACTCCCTTAAATAGACACATACCTGCCAGTGTGTTGATTTAGGATTAAATAAGGTGAGACGCAAGGTGAGGCTTTGTAGAGTGGCAAAAGTGGTCCTATGGCATCTGCTCCGACAAAGAGGACAGGCAAAGGAAATCCTTCAGAAACTGCACCCATGGCTATTTCACACATTGAACCTCACCCCCATAAATGTTGCAATAAGCGGGCATGTGTTCACAGGGCAGGGCTTGCTCCTGATTAAAAACACGAAGCAGTCTTTGTGTAGTATCTGTAACATTTAAATGCATACGCTGCCGGGCCCCAAGCTGCACTTAAACTTGTAAGATATATTTACTCGAAGAAGATGCTGGAAGGATGACTCCACCGTGAAACAATCCATATTTGCAAGTCCAGCGGTGAAAACTGAAATTCCAACAGAAATCATTCATCTTCAGAAAAGATTCCCCACAACAAAACCTCAAATATTGAGGAGCAGAGAGGTTCAACATCAGCTGTTTCCAACATGCCATTCCTAGTAATATGTTGTGACAGAACAGTACATAAATTATTCTGATAGCATGCAGATCCCTTAAATAGACCCAGGGTCTGTGCCAGACAGAGATGCTTCAGCCTGTCACACATTGTTATACAAGTACATTTAACACCCTAATACCTGTCTGGATGCAATTATACTACAAATGATAAATCTGTTGCAATAATGCTGCCCAGTAGGATTTATGACATCATTTGGCGTTTCAAAGATTTCCAGTCAGTTAAGAAACTAATGCTTTGTGTAAGAGATGCGCTAGAAGACTAACATTACTTAAAATTTGATCATGGTATGACATGTTCATTATTTAAACTAATTTAACTGTTTAGTAAAAATGAGTCCAGTCCGTGGTCTAGGTTTTATTGACTATCCTCTCCGCTTGCTGCCTCAAAACATTTTATTTTAATAGGGATTTATTTAATTGCCATTCAATAACAGAAGGATATCATGAATTAATGATCATTCTAAGACTTTATAACATACATCTTTTACATCTTTTACAGTGGCATTACTGATACAGGGTTTATTAAGCCATGTGTGTGTGTGTGTGTGTGTGTGTGTGTGTGTGTGTGTGTGTGTGTGTGTGGTGGGGGGGGTTGTTGCAGTCAGTTGCTTATCATCAGTCCTTCTTAAATTGATTTTGAGTGGGTGTGCAGACCTCTATATAAGATAATATTTTGGCTGCTGGTCTGGAGCTTTCAGGAGAATGTTGAAACAATAAGAAGACAATGTCATAAGCAACGATCGTGTATGAGCAATTGTAGCTACACGTTAAACTGGAAAGGGTTATAAAATGATTTCCAAGCAATATGAAGTTTAAAAAAAAAAAAGAAAAAAGTTGTACAGTAGGAAAAAACTATTCACAGGAGGAAAGCATTCAAGACTTTAAAGACCAGCAAATTTACCTTAAGTAAATTTCATTTCACGCATGTACACTGAAGCTACCAAAAATGATTATTTGCCAAATCAATGGTTAAGAGAGCTGTGCATAAATGAATCCTCAAACACCTCGATAAAGTGAAGCAATGTAGAAAAGAAGGATGGTACACAAAAGGTGTGCGGGACTGATAAAAGTAATACAGGAAATGACTGCTTCACGTTATCGCTGCTAAAGGTGAATCTGCAGGCTGTTGAATCAAAAGGTTAGTTTCGCTCCAATAATGCTTTCCTGTGTGGATCTATTCCTCTTAAACAATAGCATGGTGAAAAAAAACGTTTTTGATGTCTGAGGCTGCATTTGCCTGATACGGCGACCCACAACAAGCAAATTATTTTTTACTATTATTATTATTATTATTAATATAATTGTTTGCGTGCACACACATGCAAACAAAAACAGGATTCAAAGAGGGGATAGTAACTTTTGCTTTACTGTTTGTTGGGTTTTAGGATTAAATAAGAACAAAACAATAAATGCAGGTTTGTCACATCAGTAAAAGAAATGTTTGTGATAGATGTGTATATTGGGTGCATATTATATTCATGTTATACATAAATAGAAATATTACAATAGAATATAAACCTAGTGAGTAATACCACATAATGCTCCATCTCCAGAACACCAGATGTGCTTGTACATTTACAATAGGGCTGGGCGATATGGAGAAAAAGTTAATATCCAGGAATATACAGTTTATTTCCCGGTATTTTCTCATATACCACGTCTTTAGCGATGTGGTTGGCCACAAAATTTATTTCTCCACTCTTTGCACATTTCTTTTCGTAGGGTACACCATGGGTAACTTCAGCTTGCAGCAAGCTTAGTGTCGCGGTAAAAAGCTTGGGTTTTG
This sequence comes from Xenentodon cancila, assembly GCA_014839995.1. Classification (NCBI taxonomy): domain Eukaryota; kingdom Metazoa; phylum Chordata; class Actinopteri; order Beloniformes; family Belonidae; genus Xenentodon; species Xenentodon cancila. The sequence goes on from CM026200.1 coordinate 8,105,460, forward strand.
AAGCAGGTAGTTGTTTAGGCTTTATGGCAGCGGCAGCAGCAGAATAAAGTTTAATACACGCTTTGTAGTAAAGTTTGTAGCGCTGTTGTAAACAGTGACAAAGAATTCACCTGCTTCTAGATTTGGTTGTAACCTCTTCTCATCTGCCTTTCTGAGACCCAACCACCTCCAAACTACTGATATTGGTAGAAACCGTTATCGTTTGTGTCAGCCGAGCCCTGTAATGCCTCCATGTGCTGAGTGAGCAGAGGCAGAGTGTGGGCGGGGTTTAAGAGTGTACCATGATAGAGATCAACCTAAACTAAATTATGCAAAAATATACATCGGTATGAATTAATACACTGATATACAACCCAGCCTTAATTTAATCTTAATCTAAACTGGCTATAGCTCTGGCACCAACACCAAAACTGAGCTCAAAGTGGTGGAAAATAGTAAATAAGACTTCTGGATCTGCCAACAGGTATATCAGCCCACGCTTCCCAAGAAAACAGCTGGGAGTGCGAAATTTAAGAAGGATTCAGTGCTTTTTTGTTTCTATTTTTGTGTTTTTTTTTGTTGTTTTTTTTTTTTTTTTTTTTATATATCTTCAAATCTACCTTGAATGTATTTAGCTGTGTTCTTGGATATTATTTGATCATTTCTTCTTTTTGTTTAAGGGGTACTTAAAGTAAATAATAAATACTCTTGACAATCACATACCAAAATGCCCGTAGGGATACAGGAGCCAACTGCTTTTCAATTAAAAACTTTAGGGAGAGCAACACAACGAGCAATATGATCATGTCCACGCATGGACATATTAAAAGGAATATGCCCATATGCATATTTTTAGTAAAGTGTTCTTCAAAAAAATAATTGATGATTTCCAAATAACATAAATAAATAATAATATAAGCATGCAAGAATTAACACAGGCTAAATGTATCCTAATCGTTCAAATGAATTTAAAACAAATATGCTTTAACTCCCAGTTCTGAACTCTGTTGAAATGAGATCTCTCGAAAGATTGATTTGTTGTCAGCTGTTTTTAAAAGAAGGTGCTTGAGAAACGTTTAGCAGAAATGGTGCCAAAGAATTTTTTTTTTTTCATAGTCAGCAAAAAAAAAAACTGAGGATTTTGTCAAAAGGAAAAAAAGCCTCGTTTTCAAATGGAATTGAAAGGAAATGACCAACACCCTCCAGTCAAATGTACTGGAATAATTGTTGTATGTATACAACAATCAGCGTCTTAACCATCCAGCTGGGACGTCAACGTGCATGGAAGCACAATTAATGGAAACAGAGCAAATTAAGTCATTTCAGTTAATGTCAGTTCTGTCACCGGATGACATTTGAACAGAAACGGTCAAGTTCAGATGGATGTATTCTATATATAATATCAAGTTAACAGAATATGACAAAAATGCTTATTCAATCGACACATTTGGTCACCCCACACGATGAATGTGGGATTAGACAACACCTTCTCTGTGAACCATCAATCTAACTAAATTAATTTCTCCTTACATGTATTCTGTAATAATTTATGGATTCCACATGTGACTTTGAAGGTCTCCAGTATTACGGATGATCCTATTTAAGGCCTCAGATATGAGCGCTATAGACTACTTTTTATTTTTTAATGCCCTGAATTTTTCTTCTAGTTTCAACAAAAGCTATTGGGCATCCAAAGAGAAAAGAGCTTGACACACTGCTCAGGATTACTGGTGCATGCATTGAGTGCACTTGAGATGTCAGGAAAAAATGTTCTTGCTGAGATGAGAATGACCACTCCAACGGCTTGGAGGGGTTTTGAAACTGGCAGGATGGTGGTCAGTTTCTGCACAAATTCTTCAACTTTTCTACACGTGATCTGGTGGCACATACTACAATGAGCAAAAAAAGGGCCACTGCTGCGCATCACTGCCCTGCTCTGCTCTGTTTCCCACATTTCTTCTCCAGATCTAGTATAGGAATCGTGTTAGAGGCAAAATGTCAAAACAAATAATGATCAGAAGTTCACAGATATTTAACAGCAAAGTGCATGATATTCTGGACAATTACTTGGCTTATTTCTTAACCATCTACAGCACATCTGAAAAATAAGCATTTGAAATGAAAAGAAGCTTTGCTTTAAAGCTGCAGGTTTCCCCACCTTGATGTTATCTGGTGTCTCTGATGGAAGAATAAAAAAAATGAAATGCAAGCTTTAGAAATCATACATCCTCCAACTGCCTCTCTACTCTCCAGCCAATGCAAAGCCGAGCAATCTATGAAATGTCATTTTAAATGTCATGTGCTTGAACTGTGTTCATTTGTTCATTTCCAATGCCAACAACTCCACTTTTCAGAGGTAATTTGACTTTGTTGCAATCTTCTAAATGCCTTGACATTTAAGAAGTGCTTTTTAAAAAAACTCAATCAGATGAAACCAAAGAAAAACTGTATGTTTCTTTTTTTTTTTTTTAGTTTTCACTTCAAATGTGGGTAACTAGTGCAGCCCTTGTGGTCACTGAACTGAGGAGAGAGTCTTTGACCTCTCACCTAATAACTCAACAGGGATCAACCCAGAAGTATGCTGTCAATAATCGTGGCTGATGTTAAGAAAATAAAAGTAATTTAAAATCTTTCAACCATGCAAGAATTAACTAACCTTTAAAGTCATCTTTGTCATTTTTAAAACAACCAAATAGATAAAACGCTTGATCTAAAAAGAGCCTTGTGTGTAATTGTTAAATTTATTTCAGCAATGTTGAATTTGGCTGAAAAAAAAAGTAGACTTTCACATTAAATGTTCTTCTCGGTTCTGACATTTTGACAACTAAAGACCAGGGTTGGAAATTTGCAAAGAAAAAAAAAAAAAAAAAAGGCAAATCTGAGAAGATCATGATGTAGAAGATCACCATGCTGTTTAGTGATAATAATAATAATAATTAAAAAAAAACAACCCCCACACAAGTATTTTTTGGTCTTTTTGGTTACAAATTTCATAAAAACATAAAAGAAATGGTCAAAAAACATGCACAATAATAATAATTAAAAAAAAGGCATTTTTCACACGCAATCATATGATGTCAGTGAAAGTGGATGATGAATGTGGATGTGTGACAGGTGGATTTTTAAATCCACCTGTCACAGTGGCAGCTTAGCAAAAAACAAAAGTCTATTTCCAACTATGCAACAGATGGTAGTGTTTCTCAGGAGAGCTTATTCGTTATGTCATGTTTCAACACCCCTGCTCCTTTTACCACTAGTAAAGAGATAGCTTTTGCTTGGGGTGATATTGTCCACAAGTACTTTTAACTATTCAACAAGGTATTGTGTGTCCCGTTGAGGTACTTCTGCAGACAGATAAGCTCTGATAGATGGGACTGCTTCATCAATGAGCTTGCAGGAAGACTCCAGCAGTAAGGCTCTGTACGTAGAGCAAACAAGAGCGAAGCTCTGACCCTCCGCTGCTGCTGCTCACAATGACGCTGTGAAGGTTCATCCTTCAGACTCAGCATGTTGGTCCAATGAAGCGTTGTTTTACTGGACAAAATTCTATTGTGTCGTAATCTCCGAATGTGCTGACATGCTTTGCGCTCTGCATTATCTTCGGTTGTCTGGGATCCAACCAAAGCATAAAATCTTGTCCAGATTCTTTGAATCTGTGTATCCAGTCAGATTAACAATCAGCTAGACGCCACAAATGTCAAAGCTTACGCACGTGTGACAAAAAAACGAAAATCTGAATCCACCATAAACATAAAATACTGGATATTTTTCCACAAACGCTTGGAAGACATTCCTAGTACATGAGTTAACAGCTTGACAAACTTTGGCATATTATGTTCAATATATATTCTTAGTGGCTGAGAATATCTGATGATGATATAAGATGGATAACAGCTTCGCTCTGGAAATTCCCCGTTTCACTGCATGTGGTTTGGGCTGAAGAGACACAGGAGGGAAAGGAAAAATGAACTCTATTCAGACCACAAGTGAAATGGAAAGAAAATACCCAGTGGGGTGGGTGGAGGGGTGACAACAGAAAAAAATAAAAAAGTAAATGCCAGATGATTAAAACAAACGTTTAATTTGGTTGACTGCTACTTCTGCTTTGTTATGATTCATCATCATCATCATCATCATCATCATCATCATCATCATCATCATCATCACGATCATCCCACAACACTACCACAGCACAGTAGCTGCGACATCAGAGGCAGAAGAAGATAAATATACAGCTTCTGAACATCACAACACTTGTCTTCAACAAGTCTTCATCATTTGAAAATCATTGCGTAAACTGGTTTTCATTTATATTTGCACTGTACGTCAATCACAGCTTCAGTGTGGAAGCATGAGTACATCCAAGTATGTCCCGGGGATGTTCCATACGACGATGTTAGATTGTTCAACACAGTGAATCTGTCCACGATCCGCTCCTACAGAGACACCGTTATATCACGCACCTCAGAAGACAGCACATTAAACAATAAGCTGAGATTCAAGCTTTGAGTAGTCGAATCTATCGAAGGCTACAGCCAGACGGAAACCAAAAACACACATATTTCATACATGTGAAAAAGGACACGCAAGCGCTGGAGAAGTAACACATTACTGAACATTTTTATTTAACAATTTTCATTGAGCCATTTAGCGCTTCGCCTTAGAAACCAGTGAAATTTACGCATCAGAATCTGTGTCCAACATAACAACTGATAAGCTTAGCTGTAACAAGTGGTTCATTTTTGAGTTATGATACACTGGCACCAAGTTTCATTTTCACTAGAAACCTTAATGGTGTAATCTTTCTTTGATGTTTAATGCAATGTAATTGGGCAAAATTGCACACAATAATTAAAATAATAGCTTTTGCCTAAATGCTCCAATATTTGTTCTTCTTTTAGGGTAAATTACAAAAAAAAAAAAAGATTGTGATTGTATTCCTGCCATAAATAAAGTAAATTCTGATATAAATTATTTCTCACACTGCCCAGCCCTAGTACTCAACTTATGAATATAAATATATTAAATATAACAATATATGTGTAAAGGGTTGACTGCTTTAAGGAAAAAACTGACTTTTGTGAACACAATACTGAGTTGTTCTCCAAAGAACAATGGATACAAACGTTTTCTTGACTGGCCTGGGGAAAGAGGTCGATATATAGAAGAAAAAGAATAAGAAGAAAACCTATTTTTTTGTCCCACGGTGGGGGGAAATAGCATTTTAATATACTTTATTAAAATACATGCAAGCCTAACAGATGCAAAAGGAAAATAGCCATTTTGTTTCCAGGCATGCAGGGTGTTATTCAGGGTTTCAAAAAGGCTTCCCCGTCTTAAAATTGGAAAAGAATGGGATGGGAGGAGGGGACTACTTTTTGATCAAAACAGAAAAAAAAAAAGCTAATCTGACACACAATGAGGGGGCCTTGATGTTGGGCCAGAATTGGGGGTCGAAAAGCAAAAAAGGAGCAGAAACCTGCCAAAGAGTACTAAGCTATTCAGCTGTTGTCAGTATCTATTAAAAAGAACTCACCGTGAAGTCTGGGTCAAACAATCGCATAAACAGCATTTAGTATGATTTTGCTTTTTGCCTACTGCAGAACAATGTTGCTCTTTATACAAAAAAAAAAAAAAATACAACTTGTACTGACAATTACAGTCAGTTTGCTTAGTCTTGCAAATATCTATCAAGCTTTGTACAGTGAGAGCGATGACCAACAGGGAGCAGGACAAATCAAACGGACATCCAGCGGGTTGCACGTCTGACCGGCTAAACCTTCTCTCCTCATATCAAACACAGTCTGGCCACTTGAAGGGTACAAGAAAAAAAACACAAAAACAAAAGAACAGAGGAAGAGTGTGACATTTAAAAAAAAAAAACAAAAAAAAAAAATCTTGCTGTTGTTTCGATTTCACAGAAAACAACTTTCAATAGTTGTCAGCGGTGTTGCTGTGTGCGTCAAGTGTGTAATGTGGATCACGAAGGGCTTGTGTGTGTCCGTGTGTGCACGTGTTTAAGAGTCGGTGTGAGAGTTTACATGCTGCATGAACTTTTAGTGTTAATTTGCTGAAATAACAATAACTTAGTCTGTGCTACCCACCGTGATGCGTGCAGATAACCGCGCTATTCCTGCATGGCGACAGGTGGAAACTGAAGCAACGCTGCTTTTCACACGACAGTAAGAGTCAGGAAACAAGTGCTCATGAAGTCATGAAATGAATGCCGTTAACAAGTTCATTGTGTTTTTGTCTTAACCTAATTGCACTACAACAAACCTAAATATTTTTGCAGCAGCACAGTCACACCCTTTAATGTAAAGGGGATCCTTTTTTGGCACCGAATAAGTCATGAAAATTGTATTTTGCTTTGCCTCTAAAAGCTCTATGTTCGACAGAAATCATCACTGTAATCATGCCCTTTCTGCATCCGCCAGCTTCACTGAGGTGGTGGATCTACGCTGGTACCTCTCCCAGTCACAACAGTACAACGACTACCGTACCAACTGCAATATGGTGGAGGCGGGCTTAAGGAAAAGACTGATGCAGGCGCGTGCCAGGGCCACTTTTTAAGAGAAGGCTGCAGATTTACTAATAACACCTTGAATCAACAAGGTTTTATTGCAAAACCGACAACAGTAATTCAGTGGTGCTCCAACTCCACTGCACACCATTTAGGGTCTCTTTTGTTAAGACTAGTCTGGTTGTCAACCTTCCTTATGTCACATCCTCCATTTGGTTGTATGCCAACCCAATGGTGCCCTGTGGTAGTCCCCAACCCCCAGCATCTGTTGACTCTGTCCCCTGGAAATCAAAGTTGACTCTAGAGGAAGCAGAGATATTTAGAGTGGCGTGCCAGGCTAGGTGGATTCATCACATCACAATCTTTTTAGATTGGCAGTATTCGGACCTTTGTCGCATCTCTGGGAATTGCAAAAGAAAGTACATCGAAGTTATTGAGCTCCCTCTCCCACTCTCTCTTTCTTTTTAATTTCTTTGGTTTAAGAGGATAATGCAACCCCAGCAGGGCTGTGATACCTGGCTTTTCAACTAAATCAAGGATAATAATGCTTATAGGCGCTAATCAAATTGCAGTTAGTTTAATATTATGAGTGAAGTTGTTGGTGCCATTAAATTATACCCAAAGAATGGAAAGGATGGACTAAATGAGCAAAACCTGAACCTGAAAAATAATTAGACACATAATTTCAGTTAGGTAGCAACTGTTTTTATGCAAATTAGACGGCTCTACCGATTGTGCAGGAACTGCATCCAGCTCAATTAAATGTAAATGATTTCTGGCCAAGCCAGAAATCGGGGAGTGGTTCTGGACTCCTGAATTTTAACAGCAGAGTTAAGACAGTAGTGAAGTCAGCCTATTATCACCTAAAGAACATATCGAGGATTAAAAGACTGATGTCTCAGCAGGACTTTCAGGACTCAGCAGCCTGTCCACGCGCTTATCTTCAGTAGACTGGACTACTGTAACACTGTTCTCACAGGTCTCACAAAAAAAAAAAAAAACGAGAAAAAAAAATTCAAACAGCTGCAGTTAGTTCAGAACCATGCTGCCCGAGTTCTCACTAAGACCAAGAGACTGGACCACATAAGTCCAGACCTTCACACCGGCTTCCTGTCTGTCCCAGAATAGATGTTAAAATCCTGCGGTTGGCTTATAAATCTCTGAATGGTCTCAGGCCGAAGTACATCTCTGACCTCCTGGTCCATTATGAACCAACCAGAACCCTCAGGTCATCGGGATCACGCCTACTTTCTGTGCCCAGAGTAAAGAACAAGCAAGGTGATGCAGCGTTCAGCTTTTATGCTCCTCACCTGTGGAACCAACTCCCAGAATGCATCAGGGCTGCTTGAAACTCTCAACTGCTGCATTTCAGTAATCCACCACAATGCACTAAAACCTTCATTTCTTGCATCTCCTTTATTGTATCATTTTTAATATATGTCTATCCATTTTTAATTTCTGCTTGTGAACTCTTTTGAATGCATTTTTTAAGATAATTTAAATGATCTTCTACATGAAATGTGCAATGCCAATAAACTTGCCTTGCCTTAAGTAGGACATAATTTAAACATTTTCCTAAAACAATATGTTAAGTGAATATCCATCATAAAGCTGCTTTGGTTTTACTAAGACTGAAACATGAAGAAAGGGGATTAAATTAGTTTCTCACAGAAAGGCATTCCCCAGAGTAGGATTTCAGGAACAGTCAATACAAGCAGACAAATGAGGTAAAGACTCAGCAATAGCTGAGATATGTTTTCTCAACTGCCCTTATAATGCAATGTTAAAGGTTGTACAAATAAGTTATGCACATTTTAAAAATTAAGGCTTGACAGGATAATGGACATGGGCTCATTGCAATTCCTTTAAGTGACATGCCAATATTTACAGTAAAAGCTGAATCTAAACTAACACAAATGTCACATTTTCTCAGCTATTCCACTGCTGTTTCGAAATTTGAAGTGTGACTGGCAAATATGTATTGATAAGGCCTGATAGTGCCTTCTTCTTCTCATATAGTTTCACTTGTGCATGAAAGAAGGTTTTGATAAACATCTGTTAAAACAGCTGGCTGTAGATAACAGAAATATGGCCTGTTTTGACATAATACATTGATTACTTTAATTACTGCTACCTGTCATTGTCAGTATGTTATTTTCCAAAACAGTCTTTATAGATTCCTATTACATTGCTATTTAAAAAAAAAAAAGCCTATACAGCAAAAATAAATATACCATTATTTTAGCTGTTCTTCATAAAGTGCACCTGTCGCATAAATATATAGGATATATGGGAACTCAGGTAAAATAAATGTGTGTGTGAGATATATATATATATATATATATATATATATATATATATATATATATATATATATATATATATATATATATGGATGGATTGATTTGAGTAATTGGGTTTTGAGTAATATACCCAATGAAGTATGCTGCAAATACATGCACTAGATGGAGTAATTAGATTTTTTTTTCCTTACAGTGACTGTGGCAAAAAAATATAAGTCCATGTTGTCAAAAATGTGGGTTTTTCTTGCAAAAGGTGCAGAGCAATGGGAACTGCAGAATCACGGTTCCCGTTAAAAGAAACGCCCCTGGTTAAAATGCAGATTAGGGGTAATTAAATATGGCGTAGAGTGAATGTGGGAATAAAAGGTAAAGGCAATCTTGTTGGGACAGACTTGAAGATCTCCGCCCCTTGACAACCTCGCATTCCACAGATTCTCACACACAAACCTCACCTGGCTTTTTTTTTTCCTTTTACCAATTACCCGAACATTTTCAAGGACGCTGTCAGAATAAGTGAGCTTTTGGACAAAACAAAAACAACCCCCTGAAAAAAAAACAGTTACGGCTCTGCGCTATCCGGGTAAGTTTTTTTTTTTTTAAGGCAACGACCAGGCACGACATCAGAACCAGCGCGTGAGCGTTCCTCAAAGGTGAGCGTTGTCCGCGGTGATTCGGTCACAAGACGCAGATTAACAGAGAATTAGATTGTTTCCCCGCTGTGAAGACACCTAAAGAAGATTGTCTCGAGTCACACACACACACACACACACACACACAACAAAAGCTACCACTTTCCTTTTCCTGAAAATTCCCGACTTTCAGAGTTCAGGCAGCGGTGCATGCGCTCCTGCCTCGCGCACAGATGCTTTCCCCTTTCCCACTACGTTTTTCTCCTCGTTTCTCTGCAGTTAGTGAAGTGCCTAAAAACAACAACACGCACGTACCTTCAGAGGACTGTGGTTGCGCTGGCTGAGCAGAGGCTCGTGTCTACATGGGAACGTAGAACTTCATCTGTAAAGTCCAGCTCGCTCCCATTCCTCTGGAAGAGCAAAACTCCAGTCCGCTACGGAGTGAGGAAGACGACCCCTTCCTTCCTTCCTTCCTTTCTTCCTTCGCTGCTTCTCGCAGCAGTCCCAGGCAAAAGCGAGCGTACATGACGTCAGCGAGAATGTGGGAACCCACTCCCGATTGGCTTCCACACGGCTACGGGGCGTTCCCGAGGAGGTACATCTGGTTGAATCGACCAATTGCAAACGAGATGATAGTTACCGTGGTTACCAGTTTTGTCAACCCTTACATTAGTACCGAGAAGGGAGAAAACGGTAAGCTATGTGGCTCCGTGGTTACATTTTTATTTTACTCGTATAACAAATAAGTTATAAGTGTATAATATACTGCCGTGTAAAAAGTAATCTATTCCTGCGAACTATTTGTCATATTTCCATTACTCTGACGTCAGGCGCTAATCGACGAGGAAGACGTTTACTTTTTGATACTCTTTCTAAGATTTTGGATAAAGTCTAAAAGGATGCTCTGATTCATTATGACAGGATTTAATCTTAGTAAAATTGAGAAATGCACTTGTCTTACTGTTCAAAAATGTTGTCTTTGATAAATGGACACGGACAGTTCTTAAAACGTAATCGTGCCTTTGTGTATCCAAGGGTTTAATACAACCATCATGAAAGAAGAAGAAAAAAACATGCCTACGTTTAAGCTGTTGTAAAGTTTTGGGGGTTTAAGCCTTCAGTTTTAAACACTTTATTTTCTTGCCTTTTCAATTACATAATCCCACACAGATAAAGTGTTATTTTTTTATTGAAATTATAAACACCTCCTAAATTTTGACTTGGATAATATATATATATATATATATATATATATATATATATATATATATATATATATATATATATATATGTGTGTGTGTGTGTGTGTGTGTGTGTGTGTGTGTGGGTTGTTGTTGTTGTACAAAACTTTTTTCTATTAAGGGGTGCTATGAGGTATCAGAAAATTGTTTATAGCTGGAATGAATGGATTAATTGTCTTTTAGTGTTAATGTTTGAAAAGTAAATCTTACTGTTGACATAAGGAACCATTTATGTGACCTCCACAGTAAATACCAGCCATCCAGTAAATATAGAGTCAGATCCTGTTGGATTGCAAATTAAATGATGAAAATCTAGCATAATACAATAAATAAATAAAAATTGTATAGACTTTCAGTCGTCCAGCTCATGATAACTCCCAAGGCTTGACACAAGACAACTGGATTACCTTTTCTTTTGTTCTCAAAGACTTTTCACCTTTAACATATTTAAGAACAAAAGACAAGGAAGTCTTGTTGCCTTTTTTTAAGTCTTAGAGAGTGAATATAGGGTCAGAAAACATCCTTGATTAATCCTAAACAAAGACCTAGATATGATCCAGCTGTATGTTTCACACTGTGTGCACCATCTGTTCCTTTCCAAAGAAGTCATCAAAGTTGATACTATGATCCCATCTAGACCTTGATGTTGACCTTGTTTGTTTACGTTGGGTTGTATTTTATTTTGGCTTCTGCCCGACTGAGCCGTGTACCTGTGCAAGTAACTTGAATTGTGAACATTTAGTGACTAATTCCTTTATTTTACAGCACTATAGAGCATGGAAATAGAATCCTGCAGAAATGAGTGCAAGGGATCTACGGACATTCGTCACAAATTACAGAGCAGAAGATGTTGGTAAGTCATTGGAAAATAGGTGTGAGATTGCGCTGACTAGTGACACAGTGACCCACTGAACTACTGAACATCTTAGACCTGAAGCTCTTTGTTAAGTCCTCTGGTCATGCCTTTGATGTTTTTGTCAGAGGCAACCTTGCTGGTATTTATTCACCTGCCTCTTTGAATCACAGCTGAAGTAGTGAAAGAAAGAAAAGGTAAAAAACAAAAAACATTTCTGACACATTTAGTTTGTGCTCCCCCGTGACCCTGTATAGGATCAAACGGGTTTAGAAGATGGATGGATGGATTGGCTAGATTGCTCTCTGCCTTCCTACACTGCCTGTGAAATAATGTCTAAATTATAATCCATTAGTACTCAGTTGGTGCTCTTCCCTTGTCTTTAGCACTATTATTTCCTTTGCTGAAGTCAGCATAAAGGCTCTACCTCTGACATTAAAAGTGATGAAAGTTTCAAGAATTCCAGTTATCCTAATTCAGCCATATCATTTGCCTTCATCCATGCAGAAAAACTGACACTCCGAATGAAAAATGGTCTTGGCAGCTCAAAGTACAAACCAGCAGAATATGGAAGACTTCAAGCCATTGTTGATGCCAAGCGCCTGGAGTCTGATCTAATTGGACAAAAGGTACATTTTGGTGACTGGTATCACCATGTTGTGAAGACAACAAAGTTAGTATAAATGAATCCCTTTTATATTTAATAAAATTGTAATTCAGCAGCAAATAAAAACTAAAATGCATCAAAATTACTCATTACCCTTCCCAGGGAGCGTATAAACTGACAAAAATCCGACTTTGTTGTGATGTGATAAGAAAAGGATGTTTTTTTTATTAGTTTGACATATTGTAATTTGTCCACCATTTCAAACCTGCCAAACACTGTCAATGGATTTTATTCCCCACAAAACAGGCATTGCATAACAATTAGAGCTTATCAAACAATACGAAATGAAGCTATAATAACTTTGCTGTACTGAAATGCATTTCTAAAATATTCATTTAGCAACCTTTGTTTAAAAATGCTTAAATTCCTTGGATAAATGACTGATCATAGAGGTCTTTTAGCATATTTACAGCTTCTCTTAACTTCTTCCAACTCTGCTCTGTGTAACCAAGATTAGACATGCTAAATATTCATATTCAGATGGCCTGCTCTGCGTGACAGCCGTTCTAGAAGATGTGGCCACTCTGTCTTTGTGTGCTGTAATCCGAACTCAATTTATTTGTTTTGACAGCCTGTCCTGTTGCACTTTCATATAAATGCAGTCGTCCCTCCCTTTTGAAATGTAGTCTCCATGTTTGTTATTCCAAGTAATGTAAATGTGAGATATTAGAGTGGAGATGATGTTTTCACCTCAGAGTATCCATCCTGATTTTTTTCCATCATTTTCCATCTTTCTTCTTTCATCGTAAAAGGCTCAGACAAAGAAAGCAGCAAGTCAACACAAGTCTGACTTTCTAGAGAGGTACAGTCTTACAAGTTGGTCAAGAGATTCAAGTTTACTCAACTTTTTGATAGTTTTGTTATAAGAAATTCTTGTCCAACATCAAGTTGCAACACGATATGTTGCAACTTTGAAAAAGACGAAACAAAAAGCTATTGCTTTTAATAACATTTTGAATTAAATGAGACAGCGATCAAATTAGGTAAATACTGAGTTATTTATTCATTTATTTGTACCATTGCCAAATACTCACCTATATTAGTTTTTGAGAGTGAGAGTTCTGACGGCATAATTGAAAAAAATCTTTTTTTTAAAAATCTAAACAAAACAAAAAAAGCACAAACAAGTACAGTTATACCTAACCTTAATGTTTTAAAATATTTGAAGGAAAGAAAAAAATGATTTCAGTTGTCATTTGTCATCAATTACATTAAAATGCCTATAATTAAGCAACCCTATACAGTTTTATCTGCAGGGACGCATTCACCCTAACTAATTATATCCCTTCTCACAACTGTGTGGGTGTGAACAAAGTCAGGGAATAGAGATATCTCATTTTAGTTGCTGCATGTTATTGGGAGAAAGGAGTTGCATCTTTTATCATTCTTACCTGTTTTAAAATTCTGTGAAGTCTATCATTACAAACAAAGCTCTACCTAACCTCAACTTGTGCAAAGGTTTAATCAGACAGAATAGGCTAAAACATGCAGAGGTAGATATTAAAAACCTGCTAATATTGCAGAACGCAATACCCTTCAGCCACTTCTTTTATGCTCTTTTATATATTCAGAATTGTATTTGGGGGATCTATGAGCAGAGGTTTACATGCTTTAATGTTAAAAACCTGCATTAATTGTCTTGTACTGTATAGTGCTGCAGCACCTACTGCCCCCTTCTAAGTAAAACTCTACATTTTAGATGCTGTCTCTTTAAAGCTTCCCCTTCTGGAAGGTTCAGTCTGCTCTGATTGGTCAATTTATTGATTCAAAAATTGGGACTGAAAGGGAGTGCACATTTTTAGCTTTCATCAAGCTAGACATATGCATTTATTATTATACATTTGCAAAGGTGTGTCATGTTTTTTTAGTCCAGCAAAGAAAACAGTGCAGCAGCTTTGAACTAGCTACGGCTCAGTTGGTTGGCTGAGGTGTCACAAAGGTGCACTTTAATCAGATTCATTTGGGGAAAATAAATACAGCTTTTTTAAAATGTTTGCAATAATTGTTCCTTCCTGGTCTTAAAAGTTGGAATGTCGAATCTCATGTAGTCAAAAATACATGACATATTATATGCATAATTACTTATTTATTTAACAAAATCTCAGCCAAAATAAAGAAATGAATAGTAATGACTTCTGACAGCTCTCTTAAAGTCCCGCTACAGCATTTCCAATGAGCTGAAGTTTGGACTGTGAATGGGACGTTCTAGTACCTTAATTCTTTTTTTTTTCTTTTTTTTTTTAGCTTGTCTGTTCTAGATTTGCTGGTATTTATGGCCCATAAAACAGTAAAAGAGATGGCCTCACATTTGACTATAGATACGTTTACGCAGAGGAGATTTTATGTCAACTCTATTACTAAAACTTGCCCACGACCCATGACTGCAAAATAAGCTAAAACCATCACCTGTCCAAACCCATGCTTAACAGTTAGAGGTATTTGTGCTTGTATGCTCATTTTTTTTTGCATATAATATGTTATGTGCATTATGGCCAAACTAAACAATTTTGGTTTTGTCTGTTCAACAGTCATTATTCTAGGAGTCTTGCAGCGCCTTCTTATGGAACGTTTCAAACCTAAATTTGTGTTGTCATGTGTCTTTGTTGAGCAGCTTAGTTATGAGCAATTTAAGATCACAGAAAATATATTACCTAGAATATGTATGAAATAAACATAATCAATACCCCTTTTCAGTGTCAGACCTCTACGCACAAATATTTACACCATAATTAAACTAGATTAAAATTGTTATGTCCCCTTTTCTCTCCTCTTGACATCCCTCCTTCATTTCAAGCATGCATCTACTTGATTTCTTTTCTCACTCTGACTGTTTCAGATGACGGTCAGCTTATTCTGTTAGTTGTTCAAAATTACAGTAAATTCTATGTTTGATGTGTCTTGTCTACACATATTGCAATTGTAGGGAAACAGCTTGTTCCCACTTTGCATTAAACCTTGTTTTATAGGTTCAAAAGACCCGCTGTGCAGCCAAGGCAACCAAGGAGAGCTCCTTGTTACGGCAGCACAGACAGGTGTGGATCAGAGAGTGCCACAGGCTGCAAAAGGCAAAGTAAGAGCCCCCATTACTGCTTATCATTATCTGCTGCTGTTTTCTGGATCAGCTTCTACACACTGCAGCCATTCCACTTAAGCCCCTATTTTGCCCAAACAGGAACCTGCATCATGATAAAGCAGGGTGCAAAAGAAGGTGGACAACATTAAGTCCCCCCCCCCCCCCCCCCCCCCCATTGAGAGGTAGGGGGTGCTGGTAAATCTCAAAACTATGACATTGACTTGGGAAATATGCAGACATTTCCATGAAGTCTAAGGCAGAAATGTAGGGCTGGGGCACAGCAGTGTCATGCCTTGTGAAGCGAGAAGGGCAGCACTAGCTCTCGGGTGCAGCTTGTTTGGCTGTGTAATGACTGAGCCTGAGCCACCCAAGGTTAATGATGTACACAAGAGTAAGCTTCAGTAATGAGCCCAGTCATAGAGATGTGCCGCCGCTCACAGCTCTCCGCACACATACCTAGTTAAATTACCTTGGGATACAAAAGTCAAACTGTTGCATGGCAAAACAGGCAAGTATATCACTCCACCCCCCAAACCCCCACCTCACACATTCATGACAACCCTTAGACAGTTAATAAGAAGAAAACAATTACAGGTAGCTCCCTACATAAGCATACATAAGCCCTGTTATTTTCTTGCACGCCAAAATAGCAGTGCTGCCTGCCTCTTTGTATGAGTCAAACTTTGGGAAATGTTTATGAAGTTGTAATGCGTGATTAGGGGAGGGAGGGGCACACAGGGTGCCCAAAGCATCCAAAGTAGTACGTGTATTGTATGTTGTGGTGGAATGACAACATTTGACTTTGAATAAATCTGTTTAATGGTACAATATAATTCTACTCCATTTTTTGTTAACTTTTCAAATGCAAAATGTATTTTTTTTAATAACATTGCTTAAAATTGACAGCTATAAGACAGATCTAGATAGCTGAACATCAAATCTCATTAGTGAACTGTCTTGACTTGTCATAAATGTAATTAGATAAATAACTACGATTTGGTTCCCTTTTTCCAGATTCAACATTAAAATGGTGAAAACAACAACACATCAACATTTAAAAAAAATCTATGAATTAAAAAAAATATATCTATTCAAATACTTACGGATGCAATTCTGCTATTGCTGCTGCAGAAGTTTCATGAGGATAAAATCAGAGCAGTTCCTGGCTGGCTGATTTTCTTGGAAAATGTGCCTGCTTATCTTTACTCCTGATTTTGGTGACGGTGGTCTCTGGTTTCTTTGGAAGAAGTGCATGCAGGTCTAGAATTTTCTTTGTTAGTGTCGTAGCCAGCATAAACTTTGAGCCTTCACGCCTCTGTAAAATCAGGCATTTCCACAGATAAGCAAATAATGTTTTGTGTGGTTCTGTTTTGTTTTTAGTAATGTAAGTGCCATATTTGGTTTATCCTGTCTTTATAGACTGCATTATCTCTCTCTATCATTAAACAGGGAGGAGGCTGAGAAGGACATTCATGATTTTCTGGAGCAGATCAAGCCAAATGGTATAACAGACACTGCCGTTTTCTCACTTCAAGCATATGGTAAGTAGCACCAAAACAGTTTAGGTAACACTATGACTTCTTTGATCTTTTTTTAAAATTCACGAGTAATACATAACTCTGTTGTGGGGGTTTAGACCTTTCACTGGAGAGAGAACAGGAAGCATTCAAGATAGCCACTGTGGAGCCTGTTTATCAGCTCAGGGACGACCTGTGCTTGAGACTGGGTGAAATGCAACATCAGCAGCTCAATGAGCGTCCTTCAGACTGGGAACAAGTAATCCAACAGGTATCTGTGTGGCGTGGCTTGCAGACTTCACTTCAAAGTCTGCAGTTGTAACCACAGTACATTTTATAAAATCCAGTCCTAACCGGACTTCGACAATTTTCAAAAAGTAGTTTTATGCACCTTTTAGGAAAATAAAATCCTTTAAAAAAAACAAAACAAAACTCAATTGCACTTTACAATGTATGTGTTGTCTCCTGATAATTTGGCGGTTTATCATGTAAAAGCACTGTAGTCCTACAACAGTAGGTTTATCCATAATTAGTCAATACAAATTAAAAATACAAATTACCCTGAACTCAGCTTGTGTGTAGCTATAATCATTTTTCCAGAATATTTTGATTGTTTGCCATTCACAGTGTCTAAGTCATCAGCTCTGCCTTTGACTCTGAAGATGAATGGTGAAAGTAAGGGGTTTGTCAGGGTCTTTAAAGGCAGGCCATACTTGATGTAAAAGCGCCTGCCAGACACTTTGTTGGCTTTGTGTAGCTCACTCATGCTTATTTCTTTCCCATGACCTCTTGTTCTTGGCCCACATCCCCACCTGACTGCCCACACACAAAACACAGCCACAATTATTCTGCTTGTTAGTCTTTTTTTTTTTTTTTTTATCATCTTTTGTCCTTTTTTTCCCCCCATTTCTTATTTCACTGATTTTCTTCAGAGTGGAGGCTGATATATAATTATGCTTCCATATCTGGGTGTTTCAAATTAAAAAAAAAAAAAGAGTAATCCTTTACAGAAGGCAATAAGTACAACTTACTGCTATGCAGGGTTCTGGGTATTATATAGAGTTTGAGTCAAAATTATATTAATGTTGAAATGCTGGCAAATGTACCATTTCTGTTTCGTTACAATGACCAAGCACAATTTCTAACACAATAAAGCTCGTAATCATCCCTGTTTCTAATACGTTCCAGCCATGTTCACTAATAAATACACCTGTAGTCTAATCATAATTGCACATTAAAGATAAACGCAGAGGTCTCATGTACAATAACTACTTAAACACAATCTGCAGAGTGAGCTGGTAAGTGTCTGAGCAGTTGTGTCCTGAAGTCAACAAGTCTGTAGTCTGTAGCTTTTACAGATGGCTGGTGGTCAGGTGACCACTTTGCAAGGGCCAGAAACAAGAGGAATCTGATATATGACTTGTGTTAGAATGCTGGACCAAAGAAATGGGAATGACACAAATAACAGGGGACTTGATGCATGTCATGCAGCACTTGATATAACTAACTTCTCACTAAATCACTCAGTGTTTCTAAATCTAGATGCTTGAAAGAGCAAGAGTGCAAATGTGTTTAAGTGGTAGCGACTTCATCGGTGTTGTCTATGAAATGTTGTTGATGGACAAGGTACTAAATAGTCCGAGCAGGACCTGGAGCCTAGACTAAACTGTATGGGAATGATTCAGGACATTTTTGTCTTTGAATCCCCAGATAAACTTTGTGAAAGGCCAGCAAGATGACATCATTAGGAATCTTCATGCAGAGTACCTGGACATGGAGGAGGAGATTGCGGGCCTTGGCTTGGAGGTACGTTTTTTTAGTGCAGATATAATAACTTCAGAGCATTTATCTGTATCTCTGAGAAATCACTGCTAAACTGTTCCACCAAAGCAAATACAAATTTTAGAATACAATATGAAAGTGACTTCAAGGGTTAGATGTCCTGCATATTTGGTGTGTGCAGAAAATTATATATTTGCTAGATTTTTGATTTTAAATTAATGTTTATTATTCTGAAATTTAGTAGAAACAAAAGAAACTTGAGGAATAGTGTGAATTATTGCTTGTTACAGCCACACTCTTTTTACTTTAATTTTACGAATGACTGCCTGATTTTGCATCCAAACTGTTCTTACAAAGTGGAATCTTTTCTTCCGTGTATCTGTCTCCTAAGGCACTTCCAGTGCCATTTGTAGCATTTTCAAGATGGTCATTTGTCTGTAAATGTTGCTTACCTTCTCGAAAATTACATTTAATTATTGAGGCCAAATAGTAATTACAACTAAATTTGTCCACGGCACTTCTTTGAATTGCGCATGTCTTAATGTCTGGTTGCTGCAGGGTTTCTATTTACTCCTTTTCATCACAGAAATCAGCAATATTTAATTATCTGAGATGGCCAAATTTTAACATGCAAAGATCTAACACCTAAAAGATGTAAATCTGTACAGACTAACTCGAAGGTGGTTATGCTTTCCTTTGTAGAAATATTTTACTAGTACTTCAGATATTTTGGTGGACTCAGAAAACATTCCAAGGGACATTTTGGATGCTGACTGCCCATATCCAGAGCTGAAAGAGTCCCTGATCCAATCCTTCCAATTCCTGTCAGAGATGTACCAGAGGAGGCTGCAGAGTCTGCAGGAGCAACTGCAAAAAACTGACAGGTAGAACGCTTCGCTTCTTTTCATAATTTTAAGTGTTTCTACATTGTTCTGGTATAGCAGAGGTCTCCAATGAATTTTAGATAATTAAAAAATATTTTTTGTAATTATTTCTGTCCATTTTGGAGTCAAAAATCAAGGAGAAAAACATAACCATATTGGCAATTACTTCACTCTCAAGCATCAGTTAATTGAAATCAGTCTTTCTCGCCATGAGACTAACTATATAAAGTTTCTTTTAATATGATTTTTTTTTCATCATTCCATATGGCAGCTTTTATTGGACTGCTATAGCTGTGCTATTTATCTGCATGTGCCCTTTGAAAAGGCAGTGAGGTGAAATGAAGGCAGGAAAGGAAAAATGTCAGTCTGTTGCTTATTTGTTAGTTTATCTTTCTAATCATGTTTTTTTTTTCTTTGCGATGAATTTCTTTCAGATTCTGTGGCTGGTGTCCATATGACCATGGACTTTTCAAGTTCATGGTGTCTATGTACACGCAGGACGTACCCAACCACAGAGCGCTCTGTGTGGACCTGCTGCTGAGACTGTTCCCACAGAGGACAAGACTGGAGCTGGTTAGTAGTAACAGAAAAGGGAAATGTATTAAGTTGCTTATTAAACTCAAAAGCCCAGTTCATTATATGAAAGTGATGCAGTTTATGCAGAGCACACATAATCATGCACACATACTTAGGTTGCGTTGGCAGCGTTGGACACACGGTTCATCACACTCACTAGATTGAGAAAGTTGGATATTTAATCACCAAAAATTAATTCAGCAATACGTTTGGGTGTCTGTTTCTTTTATAGGGAAGTGGTAAAAACTGGTATGGTTTTTTGAATATTTCAAATTTAAAGATTCAGAATAAGGAGCAACAGAAAAAAAATCAAATGACGCATTACTTTATCTCTTCAAGGTAGTTTTACTGTCTTTTTTTTAACCCCCAATATGTGCTTATGTGGGTGGGACGTAAGATCAAACTATATTCAAATTAGTCCTATTTCAAATTGTGGCCACTATTAACAATTTTGCACGTAAAACACATACATACATAACTTCCTGCATGCACATCATGTATATTTGTCCACAACCCTCCACACACATGCCCATCTAAAAAAAGTATCTCTTCCCTGTGCACGGCAGCCCTGTGGTGTGAGTCCCATGCTCTCTGATCAATGTAGCTCAGTATCCTGAGTTGAAGAGAGAGACAGGCGTGGACAACGATTTGCTCAGCACGCTACAGGATGTGCCATGTCACCCACTGTGGACAATTCGATCTCGCCACCGCCTTGTATCACCATGACAACCGCCAGGCCCTTCCTCGCCCGCACTTAGAGACCTGTCGTCATATCAGTTCCAGCTGGGTGCTGCATTTAGAGCTGTGTTCGTTCAGCCTCAGGGGTGCTGCAAGGAGAAGAGATGTCTTTCTCCACACTCTTCACTTTCTCAGAAACAGTGTCAGACCTGCCATAGTTCTGACTCCACATACAAAAGCTATTAGTCATAATTTAACGGGGTGGCAAATCAGTGTAAGCTATAAATTGGCTTGCTGAAACCCGGCTGATTACGTGTATAAATGCTGCTCTGCCAGTGTGTGAAATAGTGAAGCCCTGATTCAAACAAGATTTTGTCTTTTTTTTTTTTTTTTTTAACCTTTTTGGTGGTAGTGAGAACCTTTTTTTTCTGATGTGTAAATCTAGATCAAGTGAGCTGATAGCCTAAGGGGTCCAATTGAGTTTTTCACCACTGAATCGTTGGCTTGAGTAGATATTTAATTGATCACTGATATTACAATTTAATTATGCTCTAAGGTGTTTAAAGGGTAAGCTACGTGGCTTTAGCCTTATTTACTTTGTTTTATTTACCTGCCATTATGATTCATGCGTGTGAAATTATTCAAGGACAACGTTTTGTTTTCTTTCTTGATTGTGTTTAGACTTGTGGTTAAACTTGTGTTTGTGCATTGTAAAAAGTGTTTATCAAAAACCAGTAGCCCAGGTCAGCTGCAATACTTTATTTTCTTGCATTCTTTGTTTTTGTTTTCCAGATTAATTTTAAAAGGAACTTAGAGCAGCGACTTAGTTTGTTTTCATGTCCCTAAATTATTATTAGCAAGTCATAGCTTCATTTGTGCAAAACCATTTTTTGATGATATAACACAGGGCTGCATTATTTTATTAAGTTTCACTGTCTCAGCCAAGTGCCAGTTTTGCACATAGCTGCGTGTAGTCATGCAGTTTTTCTCTCTTTTTGGCCTAAAGTTAACCCAGTCTCCAAGTTTACTGGGAGGTAAACCAGCTTTGAGAGCTCCCTCTGCTGGATGGGGCACTTTACTGTCCACTATCTCAAAACAAGCTGGAGTACCAGCAGGATTTCATATTAATACCCTCATAGCACTCAATAGCAATAGAAGGAATAAATAATGTATGTCTTTTCATATTCATTTTTTCTTCTTCTTTGCACTACTATGTCTTGATGGAGGCAACACCACTCAAAGGGAATGTCAAGCAGCCGAGCAAAGTGTTGTGACACTTCAAGTGTATACAGCAGATACAGGGACAGTGGGTGTGTCCTCATGCTCACTGCGTGCAACATCCAAAGTATGCACTTGGATGGCCACAAACAGACATTGCATGATGTGTGCATGAGCCTACTTTCTTATAAACCTTGGAAACAGATGACAAAAAACAAAAAAAACAAACAAGGGTTGTGAAAGAGAGGACAAAACAAAGTGAAGAATCAAGGGTGGAGCTTCCTCAAGTTGTAAAGTAGCACATTAATAAGCTGGATTTGCTTGACTGATCCCGGCACTTCTGTTCCATTGACAGGTCTGCCAGATCACTCGTTTTCAATAAAACCAGTCAGCCGTCTAATGCCTTCACACTGTCAGTTAGTCGCTATTAGCCCATAGATGAATATCATTCCCTCTGTTCCAATGAGGCAGCCAAGTGGTGCAGCCTCTGAGAGGGCTGACACAATGATGAATAGCTATGGGCAGCCTTCACACAGAAAGGAACTGTTTTCCTTCAGGATGTTTCACAGCCAGGAGAGAAGGACCCTTTTATACACCAGCAAAGTTAGATCTGGCACAGAGGTGTCCCTACGGTCCTACTGCCGTTAATATAGACTGTGTATCATGAAGGAAGGGATGTTTGTGAATATGTTGTCGCACCTCATAAATTTGGTGCAGAGCAGCAGCAGAGTTGCTATTTGGGCTGCAGTGCTAGTTTTCCACATTGTGTTCTTCATGTTCACCTTCAATTTTGCTTCACTTTAGTTGAAGCCTTTGTTTCACTTCTCATGTAAGCAATCTGTTCTCTTTTCACAAGATGGAACACAAACATTTGCTGGACTTGCAGAGCTTCACCCTGACACAGCAGAGAGCACTGACCCAACAGTGGAAGCGAGACCTGGACGAGCTGCAGGCCAAAG
Organism: Xenentodon cancila; assembly: GCA_014839995.1. Classification (NCBI taxonomy): domain Eukaryota; kingdom Metazoa; phylum Chordata; class Actinopteri; order Beloniformes; family Belonidae; genus Xenentodon; species Xenentodon cancila. The sequence continues at coordinate 8,128,342 of CM026200.1, forward strand.
CTCTGGTCACTCTGCAGGAGGCAAAACATGCCCACCAGGAGGAGCTGGAACTCCACAGAGACCGGCAGCAACAGCAGAACCTCTGCTTGCATCTCAGAGAAAAAGTTAGTGTCTCTTATACCTTCCCACCAAATTGTTTTTGGTCTTCACTTTTGCTGTACTATTATTATAATTGAAGTCTCACTCGTGTCTGAACATGTGACAGAATTTAACTTGCTTCCAGTATACACTCAATACGGCATAGCGTTCACTCCACAGGTCTCTTGGGTTTAAAGTGTAGATGTGTTGCTGCATTGCATGATGGGCTAGACAGTCAGCTCTGTGTTGACTGCCTGCTTGTGTACGGTATAGCTGCTGATAGGCCCATATATTGCACCGGGCCGCCTGACAGCATCCCTGCCTTCAGCTGCCACTTGGGAAGAGCTGTGAATGCAAACAAGCTAATAAGGATGGTTTTACAAACATGAGGTTTCTGTCTCTGAGGTCACACTGACACAACACATTCACGTGCTATTGTAATAGTGTGGTACAAATTGAAATTGTATTGATGTTCTGTGTGCGCTTGCTTTTTTATTTTATTTTTTTATTTTTCCAATGCGTATGTCCCGTGGCTGTTTAGATAAGGCACTATGACGTTTGCTGGCGTGAGGCAACATCACTAAGACCCATTTTGTCAGAGATCAGCAAAGTAGTTGTTTTGCAGGTACAAAGTTCTAGGTTTGTTTCCTACGAAAAGGCGGAGTTTGCTCTCTTTTTTTTTTTGGATTAATCAGTCATCTTTTTATGTTCTGTATTGTAAACTCTGTGTTAGTCCATCTTGAGTCAGGGACATTTGGTTTTGTAAAGTAATTGTATTTTTCAATGATTTAAACAGTACATGAATAGTTGTTTTATTAGTTGGGGATTTGTACAATAATATTTGAACAATTACACAACATACCAGTTATCCAAAGTTGTTTTTTTTTTCTTTTTATTAAGGTTTCCTTGTGTGAAATATTATTTAGCAATGGTAGGAGCAGCTTCACTTCAGGGAAAGTCTCAACATTTAAAATAGTTTTTTTTTTTTTTTTTTTAGATGAACCTGTAAACACCCTCATTAGTTCATTTTCTGCTTTTGCTGCAGTCTTATCTTCATCTCAGCTGTCTAGACAGTGTAGCTTGTTAACAAAAATGGATAAAGGAGAAGTGCTGTTTTTCCTACAACTTGACACACTTTTATGAGGTCTTAATGAAATATTAATCTTGGTATGAAATGTTGATAGTATTAATATAATATTAATGTAATATCAATATTCATTTTATTAATGAAATGTCAATGAAATGTTTGACGAGCTTTAGGGAAACTACCACATGAATATGTTACCATAGTGCTCATTTTTAACCAAGTCTTAATGGCTACATTTATAGAAACTGGCTTTAGAGGGTAAAGCGGGGGCTTGACTCCAACTTTTATTCAAAACTCAGGTTAAACCTGTGCAGTGCTTAAATAGACATGTGTTTGAATAAAAGAAACATGCAGAGCCAAACACCTCTAGCCCGAGACCAAACAAAGCTAAATCTAAAGTATTGTAAAGTATTAAAAGTCTGTAATAGAAACTTAACCTTCACCGGCTATAGGGGGACCTAAAGTGCTAAAAATGGTTAAAGTTCCTCTGTACCTCCTTAAAGCGGCCTCTCTTCCACCGACATGGCGCTTGTGCCTCGTCTGGAGTATTTTCATGCATTTTTACAATTAACAGCCTGCTTCTCAAAAGACATTAAGGAGGGAAAAAAGGGTCCTATAGTAGCCAGTGAGTGTCCCGAAAGATAAAATGAAGGTATTTATTTCTCTATTAGCCTGTTAAAAGTCTGTTTGCTGCAAAGTCTAATCTAAAACGTTTATACTTTAAAGCACTTTCTGCAGAATTTCTGCAGTGTATCAGCAGTTTAACATTTTTTGATAGACATTACATTTCTTTTTACTACAAAATAATAATTATACAGGAGTTGTAGCTTTTATTATGGAGCTGATTAAATTCAATTGGACAGTTTCACTGTGTTTTTTTGGTTTTCATTTCAAGGCCAATTAAGTTACGAGAGAATGAGATACTTTAGAAACAGATACAATTGTTTGGGCATAATAAAGAGTAAAAGACGTCAAATGTGTTTCAAATGATGGAATTTAAGATTTAGGAGAGTGATGTTCTTGAAAGCAGCAGCAACAGTTTCTGACTGTCAGTAATTTAGATAAACCCACAGTGTAGCGTACCTTACATGCATGTGACATTTACAAATTTCTCATTTTATTATTTTCTGGATTTATGGTTCTCTAAGGTAATAATGAAAATGAAATCTGAACATTATTTTTGCTTCTTCGATGTTGGGCATTAGTAGAGATTTGAGGCTGTGCAGAGACACGGATGGATGTTTATTTGAATCCAGTCATTATTTCTGCTGCTGTTATCATTGCAGCACAGTGACACAGCAGTGACACAAGATGGATTTTCCTTCTGCCGCTGCTTCCCCGGCTGGTCCAAGCATCTCTTATGTCTGTAGTGTGAGTCAAAGCTATTGTAGAAAAGTCACACCTGAGTAACATTTGTTGACAGGTAACCTCCATATGTTAACTATAATTTAGGAGCCGTAATTTTAATTTGCCTCATAGGGCCGTTTGTTTTCTTTTAATATTCTCAGATAAGATAGCATAAATAAATAATATGTTATCTAAATACAGTTTGCAAAAGGTTACAGTCTTTGGAACATTTAGAAAATAAAAGGCCACTTAATTGACACTTACTCATTCAGATAACATTTTCTTTGTGGGTTCAGATGACTCCACTACAACACCCAAATATAGTTGGTTATTTAGCTCTGCCTGTATGTTAGGAAGCAAGACTGCGTGGCACTGCCCCACCTACACACCTGTGTGGTAAAGTTGTAGTAGGTGGAAGTCTAGGATAATTGATCACAGAGTTGGTACTTTGTTAAACAGATTTATTCACGCATGTCAAAGACAATCTACCAGATTTATGCATGTGGACACAAGTGACATTGGTGCACATATACAGAAGGAACTGTGACATGCTGTGTGCGAGCTGTCGACTTTTTATATTGGCAAGAGTAAAATAAAATGACTGATTAAGATAATGAGTTTAAATTTCATGCCTGAGACATTGCTCATTTCATTCTGCTTTATCACTCAAAGACAGACTCCTCTTTTCAACTCATCAGCCGTTTGCTGTGTGCCATTCTGGCTCCTTTAATTAGCTGGTATTGTTTACGCTGTTACCACTCATTCCAGCCTTTTATTCTGTCCTTGCTTTCCTTTTACCTCCTGCTTATGTCTCTCCCACAGGCATCTTTGATGAATGATTGTATTTTCCACATGAGTGAAGCAAGCCTGGAGGGATGACAGATTGTTGCAACATCCTCAGGTGGTAAGGGGATGAACAGGTCAGCAGAAGAAGTGATGCAACAACCGAAAAGGGGCGAGATTTTTCACAAGATGGGAATGTTTCAATGCAGGAGCTTATTGGTCTCCAGTGTCCTTTTCAAAATAACTAGTGTTGTTACAAATGAATTTATGGCTGGATTATTTGTGTGCCCCTCCTGCAGCATTGAGAATACTCTCTGGGCAGTATGTTAGCAGATTCTCACTCTGTGACTGCAGAGTCCCTCTGGTGGGAGACTCTCAGTAGCTGCTGCAGTGCATGGGCCACACAGGGTTTCTGCAGTCAGCACTCTGAGAAGTTACCCACTCAAATGTGCTTTTCATTAGTACAGTGATAGACATGTGATGGGTGGGCCTCAGAAAATTTCCATTTGTGCTAGATGTGGATTTTGTTTTTCTCGCCTGATAGTGGATGTTAGTTGTTGTCCTTCTTAACCATTATGGTATTAGATTGCTTTTTAGCAGAAAATTACCACATGCTATACTTTGTAATGATGGTTTACAGCTTTGCATTAGTTCATACGTAATCTTTCTCAATCATATATATATATATATATATATATATATATATATATATATATATATATATATATATATATATATATATATATATATATATATATATATATATATATATATATATATATATATATATATATATATATGTATGTGTGTGTGTATGTATATTGAAAGCTTGTCACCAAAATTGAATGGAGAATGAAAGTCATGATGGCTTCTGCAACGCCTCCTGACAAAAGATATTTAACTATACAGTTATGCTAACAAAAGCTTTGAGCGGGCTGTGGTGCTCAGATAAAAAAAAAAAAAACAAAAAAAAAAACACTATCATTCTTTTGTTATTCTGACATCTCTCAATTCTTTTTGTGCTGCCATGAAAAAGGATGGAGTCCCATTCCCATTAAAATTCACAGAAAATGAGATTCCAGTGACATGTTATTGTAGACTGTGCATAATGACCATTTCGTTTTCTTTGTGTTCCTTAAAATGCATCTTTGTCACTTATACCAATGCATTCTGGCATCGTGCATCTTGGAAATCGTAATGATACATTCCAGATTATTCTGTGACCTTATCTGACCTGGACTGCATAGGAATATCAGAATGTACCCTATATCAGACTCGGATAAGCACAGTAAATAAATAAACTAGGAGAAAAACAGGTTTCTGCCAAATAATTGGAAGCCTCAAGTATATGCTGTAATGAAACCCCACAAAGTTATTTATACTCTCATGGTTCTTCCATAAAGAGTGCAGGTGTCTTATCTGAGACAGAATAGAGCTAGATGAATGTTCTAATTATGTGTGCTTGTTTCCTCTGTATTCAAAGGAGAACGCAACGCATCTCCAGTTTGATTTCATGGCTCCCTCTGAATCTATATAACCCCTCATTTCAAAAGAAAAAAGAAAAAAGAAAAGAACAGCTGAGAAACTGTGGATATTGTTAAAAATGTGCATAAATACAGAAAACTGTTAAATGGACACTCTTTAGAAAGTGCTTTTCTAGTTGTTGACCACTCAAAGCACTTGACACGACAAGCCAAATTCACCCGTTCACACACTGCTCTCCTCCCAGATATTGTTCGACTATATGAGACACTGCTTTTTCAGGGGTTCAGTGTCCTGAAAGACTTTGACATGCGGTCTGTGAGACCAGGAATCAAACCATCTGTTGTTCCTCATGAGCCACGTGAGTGTGTGTGTTTTTAAAAACATACATAAGGTTGTTATGGATGCTATGGCCAGTTTCAGCATCTGGATTCTCTCTACAAAGCTCTGCAATACATGCAAAACGGTTGTTCCACATGGTCTTGCTGAAATATTCACGACTTACCCTGGAAATAATGTTTTCAATGGGAGCAATGATTGGAGTAATGTTTGTTATGGTCTGCAGCAGCCTGATCCCACCATGTTTGCTCCAGTTTATGGAGCCAGTGGTGTGTGTGGAGCTGGATGGTGGATGGTGCAAATTGCATCTCACCCAACCGTTGGCAGTAACATCCCCATCTGACTTGTCAGCATGCAGTTCAAAAACCTGCATGGTGGTGGTTCCTCGCTTCTGTAGACCAGGGGATGCAGCATTCATGATTTTTGTTCACACATGTTTTTATTTAGTGCATAGTAGAAATGTAAGTTGTAGTTGTGGATGTAGGAATAAACCAAGTTATTAACCGCGGTTTTCAGATGTGCTGTAACTACACTGTAACATGGAGGCTCGAAGAGAAACTTCTTTAATATTTGCTTTAGGCCTTGCCACTATTATCAAACATTTTTATGGACCAATCTTTGGCCATGCCATATACTGCAAATTATGAAATCCTCACATTTTCAACAGTTTTTGTCATAAAATGACATGAATAATATTTTACTTTTCACTTAGATGAAACATTATTCTTGAGCTGAATGCTAATGATTTGCCCACACAGTCTTTCACGGAGTGCAAATCATCTATTTCCTGAAAGAATCTGACTCTCCGATCTGCACTTATGCTTATTGCAAATATGCGACTGAACTTGATTAGTTAGAGAATTTGCAGTGGAATTTTTTTCGTCTTCTTGTGTTTTTTTTTTTTTTGTTGTTGTTTTTGTTTTGACTTTGTGGCCAAGAGTCTAGTGTGACAGGAAATTGGGGCAGAAAGAGAGGGGAAAGGCATGGATATATGTAGTCTCTGAAAATGGGACATTTGCTCAAGTGAGCCATTTGGTACCCCAGTTTCAGTATTTATAAGTTACTTTATTTTTTTTAGCAACATCAAATCTTCAAATAATCTGCATTACAGTTGCATTTAGTCTTTCTTTTCAAGTGATTTTTTTTGGAAACAAGAATGTAGTTTTTGAAATATCTGCTACTAACTAGGGCTCAAATTATTATTTTTTCACTTTTTCATCTTTGAAATATGTAAAGTTTTCCGTATTGAATAAGTATTTTTATTCACTATAAAAATAAAAAAAAACAAAAAGAAAAAAGAAAAGAAAAAAGAGGAACCCGGGTTTCATGTTGTAAAGACGGATCATCAGGAAACTGCTAAATATGGGCTTGAAACTGAAATGGATGAATCAAGCTTTCCAGTTTTTGTTTTTTTTGTTTTTTTTTTAAGATGTTTTTCTTGACTGAGCTCCTGCAGCTGCTACAATTAATGCTTTGCCCTTTTCAAAATCCCCACATTATACTACAAAAGGTAGCATTAGAATCAACTTCAATAACACCAGACACGCATTACACATGAAGGCACAGTTAAAAGGAGGAAAAAGTGGGAAGTACAAAGCATGACAAGTGCTTTGTACTTTTTAGGACAAAGGATAATCTGTTGCAAAGCAGAATTAGTACTGACAAAAATGCTCGCACCGTGAATTATTATGCACTCACTGTCACTGAATGCATAATAATTCATGTGAATAAGAAAGTCTTATATCCCAAGCAGAAATAAGGGAAATGTACATTAAAAGCATGTGTGATAAGATATTGTGATTTCAAAGGAATCATGTCATAAATCTCCATGTTCAACAGTGCTAAATAGACGTGGATTAGGAGCTGGATTGTTTGAAATGCTCCCTCAAACACACAGTTGTGGATTCTTCTCAGGCACACATCAATGTACGATTGACTAGATGATAACTGCTGGTGCTAATGTGCGTGTGACCATATTAATTTGCAGTTTATTCCTTTGGGGATTTCTAAGCTCTCCTCTGATAGATCTGCAAATCTGTCTGCGCTCTCCAAATGTAACGCTTTAATACTCTGCAGGCCACAGAGACGCTGCTGCAAAACGAAGCTGTCACTCACTCCCTAGCAGACATTGGTCCATGTGTGTGTGTTGCGTGTGTGTGTGTGTGTGCATTAGACCTTATGTCATATAAAAGTGACTTTTAGTCCCCAAGTTGGTTTCTCGAGCAGACATTTTGGGGATATTTTTTGCTTGGTCACTCAAAAAGATCAAATTAGATTAATCCTCAGCACTAGCAGAAATAGCTGACTTGATCTGGTGAATAAGCATGTCACTCACCATCCGGCTTAAGACATTACTCTTTTCTATGCAACTCAGAGCTTCGACTGATCCCGTGGTGAGTCTGAAAAGCAGTCTTACCACCTCCTCTGCAATTCATGTTGCACTTTGGCAGCTGCTCATCCGCCTGTAAATCTTTTGAAGCAGCTGCTGATTGACAAGGATCTGCATTTTGTTTCTCCCCCCGGTGTGCATTTTGCGCATTTGTAGCTGCAGAAGTGGCGGGCCCAGCAGGAAGAGGTGGCGAAGCTGGAGGCAGCTATAGCAGCCAGACAACTAGAAGAAGAACAGATGGGGATGAAACGGGAGAAGGAAAGAGACGATGCCATGAGGTTACAACAGAAAGAGAAAGTAAGCGCTTTGCCTGCCCCACACACACACATTTTTTTTTAATTTCCTGTAGCACCGTGGTCTAATGCTGAAAAGGCAGTTGTGTGTTTCAGTGAGCTTTTAGAAGAGAAAGTGGTTGCATACATATTTTGTGAAAGTGCAATAAAACCGAGTTGAGTTACACATTAAAGTAGAAGAAATTGTCTTAGATATAACATTAGATATCTCAGTCCAGATGATAGATGATATTCTTCTAGGAGATCATCACTTCCCCAGTGCATCTAAGTTTTCTGTATTTTTTCTTTTTGTCTTGAAGTGAAAAAGTGGCACCACACATACTTCTTGCAGCCTCACTTGAGATGCTGCGTCTGGCCAGTCAAAAAAAAAAAAAAAAACCAAACAAATGACCGTCAGCACACAATAGAAGGATCCTATCAAAATATAAAAGCACACACTGTTCCAGTTATTCTGGGATTTTGATTATTCATTTTAATTATTGAACACACAAATGCGATAGCATCAGAAAATGTGTGTGTTTCTGACTGTTTAATTAACACTCTCCTCGGGGGTCTGCTGGAAGAGTATGGGCAACGTGGGACGCTCACTGATTAATGAGAACATTTAGGCATCATTGGATTCCATGTAATTTTGTACAATAGTCTGGCAGTCACTGAACTATAATCTGATTCTCTATTAACACTTATCTGATTCCCGCTCTGTCTCAATCAATAGGACGAATTCGTCCTCTGAGTTTTGTGAGAGTCAACTTAGTGGGCGCATGGCTGGCTCTCTTTGTTAATTAACTTTTTTGTTGTTATCCTTCTTTGTTGCATTTATTTTCCCTCCCTCAGGTCAGACAGTTTTATTTAAAACAGCAGAAGAGGAGTGAGGTGCTGGACCAGAGGGACCAAGAGAGACTCGTTGCTCTGAGGAGCCTCATGGAAGAGCAGGCGAGGCGAGACAGGCAGAGGTGAGATCTTGACCGTATGAATGGACGTTTTCAATGTTGCCAGAAAGACAGACATGACTTCCAGTGGTACCGTTTTTGATTTTGGACGGGCAATCACTTTCAGCCACAGATGTGTACATTTGTCAGGTGTTAAATGTCAGAGGCCGCTGGTGAAGATTATAAGTTTATAATGAAAGTGAATATCAGAAGCTCTTGGGATTGGTTCGCCTAGATTTTGTTTGATTGAAAACAACACATAATAAGTTGGATGGATTTATGAAACCTCACTGATATGACAGCACGAGCAGACAATGTTCCAGAGAAGTGCTTATCATACCAAAAACAAAGTTTCTTTACTTTTTTTTTTTTTTTCAGCTATTTGATAACCTCGACTATTTGAAACTGTTGAGGTGTGCTTGGAGTCTTTATGTTTCTTTAGTATGAATCCTCCACAACAGTTACATCTAGAGGATGTCTGAAATTATGTTAGCTCACGTGGAGCCGGTGTCCAACTCCATTAGTGGAAAAACACTACCAGACTTGAAGCTGGGATGATTATCTCGGAATATCTTTGGCTCTAAGAAATGAGACAACAAGGATCCAGTTATTACAAGAACATGGTTTATACAGACACTGCAGGCTGACAGACAAAGAACAGCAGTAAATACAGTATATACCCCTGTCTGGTACTTAAACGACTCTCACCTCTCAGCAGAACCAGGGAAGGGATACCTGAGGCACACTCATATCAACGTGTCTATATATGTTACTCTTCCAAGCATCTGTCCCAACAAGAAGGTGTTATCCTTTTACACTTGTCTGAACGCAGTTTAACATCACATAGTCACACCAGACTAGCCAGAAAGTCTTTACACATGGATGTCTCAGATGTCATGTTTCATTGTAAAGTTTATACTTAACATTAATATTTTCCTTACAAAGACCTTTGGTGTCTTACCTGACCTTGAACAAACCATCTGTGTCAACAGGTTGATATTGCACCTCTTTTCACCTTTATAGTCAATTATAAATGTGAAATCAGGTCTTGTTTTGTTAATATATTTATAAATATCCTCCTTATATGAGCTTTGCTCTCTCGGGGATCCAGTAGAAACATTTTGTCTGTCTCTGTGTCTGCATTAGGTCTGCATTAATAAGTTATCGTAGCGTAGATTTTGGCAGTGAGGTTAAACTCTGGCAGGACTGAGAACAGAAATCATAGGAGGTGAAAAAGAAATGAAAAGATTAAAAAACACACACACATACACACACAGATGATGGGAAAGGAGTTGCGCTGTAGCAGCTCCATTAAATCCTGCCACAGCCTGGAGGTATGCTGCGTGAAGAGTGATAGGTAATGTTGCCTGTGGCAATGGCAAAGGAAGAGAAACACGAGTTTCATGTCCACATCCTCGCTCCACTCCATTTAGGGTGCAGTTTCGGGCAGATATGTTGCAGCAGCGAAAAGAGGAGAGAGGTATGCGGGAGTTTGAACGACGGAGAGAAGAACAAGAGAGACAGAATCGTCTGGACGTGCTCAGAAAGCAGGTGAACCATTAGCTGTGGTTTTGTTCTGTTCCTCCTGTCATGATGGAAAGGCTGGATTTAAACTTACTCCAGCAGACATGTCAGCGCAAGAGTAAGAAGACAGTTATGTATACAAACTGTATTTTTATTGTTATCATTGTTATTATATCATTATTGAAACTGTATTTTATTTACCACAATATACTGCTATCTATACTCTGAAACCTGGGCATCTCAGGATCAGTGCATTCTTGGTTCTGTTTCTACCTTCCTGGGTGATCATTTAAAGTGTCATAGCAGGGGAAAACATCTTAATTGCGTCACCTCTCCTCAGAGGTGCACCAAGGCCTGGTACTTGGGCCAGTTATCTTTCTCGCGACCACGTTGCCTCAGTGTTATGGCTGTGCTGCTTTGTTCTCTACTATATCTATACCTTATCTGACCTTATCTGACTCAATGAACTCATGGTACGGGTTATAGCCCACCTCGATTACCACAATGCCTTCCAGCTTGTTCAGTCAATGTTTCACTGGCTACCTGTGATTGCTCGAATAAAACACAAGTCTCTGTCACTTACCTACAAGTTGATCTCAATATTATTCTAATTATCATTATTGTCTTAGGTTGAGGTTGTGGTAGAAGCAGACTCAGAGAGGATGATGGGAGATACCAAGGCTTGGAGGCGTCGACACCTGAATGAGACGGAGTTTGAGCTCCAGAGGCCTCTCTATAATATAAAAACATACACAGACACCCAGGTGAGGCTTGGTAACATCTACTTTCCTTTAAACTTCAACAAAACAAAGTCTGTATTAAGCTGTTAAGTTTTGTTTCATTCTGGCTGAGACTGACCCATAAAAAACAGATAAAAAAGCCCAGCGTGGATGACAGGTCAAACATTGATTGTCCTCATTTCAGCACACAGCTACGATCTCAAGGTCGCCAGGTCATTCAGTAAACTCCAGTCTTATCTAAGTAAGAAACTTTAATGCCACTTTAGAGAACAAGTTAGCATTTGGTTATTATGTAACACAGTCAATAAATAGTTGTTTGCAAACTGTGGATCTTCCCCTCCAATAGTCAACCACGAAGCATTAATGAGTAATCTAATTTGATGTTCTGCAATAACAGTGCTAATGTCATGGGCATAATCTGACGTGAAACTCCGGCTCTTTTGCTTTTGTCTTCCAAACTATAAACATGTTTTTATTTATTTCTTTTTTTACATTGCACGTTTGGATGTCTGTTTCCCAGATCGCGTCGGATCCCAGAGTGCGGGCTGAGCAGGCTCTACGTGAGGCTGGTCTACACCAAAGCCAGTATGCGAAAGAGGTTCTGTCTGAAATCAAGCCTCCCAAACCACCTCGACGAGACACAAAATCCACGCTTAAATTCTGACCAAGGTTTTTTTTGCTTATGTTCCCATGACCAACCAATCATTTGTCTGGTGTTCAGTTTATCACTGGAACATAACGCTGTAGTTGTGTGGGGAAGGAAGAGGAACTAAACAACTAAAACTGCATCATCTTTCTGTTAACTGATACAAGACAATTACAATTAATGTCTTATATTAAAGGGCTGACGCATATAAAAAAGGATCAATTCAGTAGTGAAATATCAGCTGCCTGTGATGTTCATTTATGTCAAGATTTGATTAAGATATTAATGAAGGGTCACCATCTGTTTTAATCACAAGTGAAGAGAGTAACGACACAAGAAATCTTAAAAAAACTAGTGGCATCTGATTGCTAATCTCAACTACAAGCAAACAGTTTCCTCAGGTAATATTTCTTATTACATTTATTTAAATGCTAAGTGCATTTCTTCATCCTCTAAACATCCCCGCAGGATTTGAAATGGTCTTTCTGTCTTATTTGTGGACTTGGCTAAAGGGATAATTATCTATAAATGACAGCTTTGGCAATCACATGGAAACCAGCACACAGAACACATTATTTTTAAGATTTTTTTTTTATTATTATCTCACATAAATACAAACGGATTTAATGTTTAAGGATACAATAAATGCTTAAATATATATATGTGCAATATAATAGTTTAGCTTCATTAAGTAAATCTTAAACATTTTAACATATAACTCATAAATTGATGTCTAATTCAAATGTCACTATAGAAAGTATTAATGTTTGTTTATAGGGCAGTTTTCACAGATGGCAGACACAATGTGCTTTACAGTAAGATAAAAATAGTGACAGCAATAAACCAAATAAACACAGGGAATAGGGAACAGCAACATTTAAAACAACATTAAAAAAAAATCAGTTTTTGCCTGAATAAAAATGTTTTGACTGGTTTTTAAAGGGTCTTCTTATAAAACAAAGACATAGTGGTACAGTGGTAGAGTGGTATAGTGGTAGAGTGCCGAGTCGGGGTGCTGGAACCTCAGAAGCCTGATGACCGAGGGTTTCAAAAGCTAGAACGAGGGATCACCGGCCACCTCTGCTCAGAAGACCCCAAGAGACCCGCTGCAGGACTACGGCTCTAAGAGCTCAGGGATATACCGGGGTGCCTTGTCTTTGTCAGCTTTAAAAGTTAAAACAACATTTTTTAAATTGATCCTAAAACTAAATAGAAGCCAGTAAAGAGTTTTCAAAATCGGAGTAATGTGGTTTATCTTTCTGGAGCTGGACAAAAGTCGTGCAGCTGCATTTTAAACAGACTGCAGCTGATTCAGGGAGGTTTTATTCAGAGAGGTAAAGAGAAAATTACAATAATCCAGCTGCAAAGTAATAAAAGCATGAATAATCAATTCCATTTTGGCCTTAGAAACAACGTCTTAACTTTGCAATATTTCTCAGATAGAGGAAAGCTGAGCGAGTCAGCTGCTGAACACGAGCGTCTGAGAACAGAGAACTGTCCACAATGACCCAGAGGTTACGCAAAACCGGTTTTGCAACCGAGCCAACAGACCCCCACCTCTGTTTAATCAATAGATGGAGCTTTCAGGAGCAAAAATGAGAGTTTCCCTTTTTTCCTGAATTTAACTGTAAAAAGCTAACTAGAACTCGATGGCACTTCAAGAGTTTTGAACTCATTTAGATTGGAGGGTTTTATTAGGAAGGGAGGGACTGGATGGCAGGAAATGCTGTGAAAGGATGTGTCCAAGAGGCAACATACGCAAAGTCAATATTTGGGTCCATGAACGGAGGCTCCACTGTCCCTTTTCTGATGGCAAAGTGTTTGATGGACACAGACAAGCTCCCGTCAGAGAGCCAGGAGGGGAACCAGTCTAGTCATGTGTAGCCCGTCTAACAAGAAGCTGTGGTGTTAAAACCTGAAGTTGAATTCAAAAGAACGAGTGCAGAATAATTACCAGAATCAGCTACTATTAAAATGGGATTTGTAGCTGAAAAGAGCTGTTTCAGGTAACTAAAGTTCACAAAAACCTGACTGAAATTTATCGGATTTTTTTTTTTTTTTTTTAAAGGAAAGACATAAGTTGCTCAGTAACAATGTTTTCTAAAATCTTTGATAAAAAAAATTGTGACAGACATTGACTTGTTTCTTTCAGGACTTGATGGATCCAGGTTGGATTATTTAAAAAAAAAAAAAAAAGGCATTTTTCTCAGTCCTTCAGAGAAACTGTGAAGTTCAAGTTTAGTAGATCTGCCACATCTTGCCTGTATATATACATATTTACATATTATTCAAAGGTATGTACAATCTTTTATGGCGGCAGGAGTTTCAGATGGCGAGTCCCAAGCGTTTCTTAATGAAGTGAGACACCAGAGCTTGAGGTCTCTGCTGGTACTCCACCAGAACCTCATGAGGAGAGGTGATCTGATCTCCCTCAAAACGGTTCAGCAATGTGACACAGACAACAGCCGCTGAATGGAAAAAAAAAGAGATAATAGGTATAATGTAGTTATCATGGAGGTTATTGGTGTACTCATAATCCAGGAGAAATAAGACATGCAGGTCTATCGACAGTGTTCAGTGCTTCATAACAAATACCTTTAAGACCACAGACACGACACATGGCGGCAAAGACGGTGGACTCCATTTCAATGTTCCTCACTCCCGCCTCGTACGCTTTCCTCAGATACTCCAGTTTTTCCTCAGGAGAGAAGGAGCAGAGAGCTCCATCAAGTCGGCCCTGACCTGCAGAGAAGCAGCGCGGGGTTTGTTGGCAAAGTTTAGGAGATACTACAGCTGAATTAAAAATGCAATTAAAACAAGTGTAAGAGATTATTTTAAGTACCTTCGTAGAAGTCATGGGTGCACATAGTGTTTCCGATAACAGTTGGGAAGTTTTGAAGCTCGGAGGAGCACTGAAGAAGCTCAGCAGCCACCCCCTCGTCCAGCTCGGTGCTCCTGGTTATAACTTTTCCCAGAACCACTTGTTCAAACTGTGGGCGGAAAGCGTAATCCACTGCTCTGTCTGTGACCACCAACGTCCCAGGAGCCAGCCCTGAAGGTGAAAAGCAGGCACGTTTCATTTTTCATTTCTTTAAGGATTACTTCAACCATAACTACGACTGAAATTACATGAAACAAACCAATTAAATGTGCGGAAAACTTTCTGTCACCTCGAACACAGAAACACTCTGCTCTTACCAACTCCACCAGATGTTCCCAGGCGAAACAAGACCACATCATGGCATTGGGCATGATGCAGTAGCTTGATGAGCTCATGCAGCATGATGGAGATGGAGGGGACTCCCATGCCATGCTGCAACGTGTGACAATGATGGAAATATGTCAAATACAGTGTAGAGCTTCAACCATGATCTTAGAAGTCCACCAGGATGGAACCTATATCACCCCCATAAACGACTAAAGGAACACGTACACTTATCGAAAGCACCGGTCCCACTTTGTACATGCAGTAGCGATCGGTTCCCTCACAGATATCTCTGATTTGCTCTGCGTTTCCGGGCAGCTCCAGCTCCTGGTGGATAAACTGGGCAAAAGCCTTCATTCGATTTGCACTCCCACCAACACACACAAACTGTGAGAAACAAGGAAAGACGACAGAACTGTTAATTTATCTTTTCTCTTGGAGAGACCTTTCCTCTGACCGTGCCTTATTTTACGGACCTTAATATCTCCAAACATTTCCGGAAGGTTGTGAGTCTTGGTGCTCAAGCTGAAGTGGTAAAGAATGTCCTCCTCCATTGAATCTAAGTATGGGTTTTTCACCTGAACCTGTTGTCTAAGCGAGTTTTATTGAATGTTAGTACATGTTCATCCATTAATCCATGATATTTGAAAAACTACTATTCACAAAAAAAAAATCACATATACATGCAATATGACTGGACTTATTTGAAGTTCAATTCAAGTAAAAACTCAGCTGAGGTTAAAAAATACTTACTTGATGTGGTCATTTCCCACACAGTTCAGAAGAATTGGTGCCATGACTGCAGGAACTGCTTTGAAATACAGTTTAAAATGCCCTCAAAGGTTTCTGTAAAATCTCCAAGCACAGACGAGGAATAGGAGTCTGATCCGACCGCCGAGCTAATATAGTGCTGACCCCTGACCTTGCCACTGATTGGTTTTAGAAAGAGGAGTATCATCTGTCCAAGCCCCAACAAAAACACGTACCAGAACCAAAACAAACAGGAGTAATGTGCATTATGCAAAAATATGCGCCAGTGGAAAAGCAAATGTGTGCGAGCTGCAATAAGAGCGACCTATATGACATGAATATGCTGTCGGTGAGTGAGTTATGCAACAGACCTGCCAGCGAACACCTGTGGCGATATAACGTGACTCACCCAGAGATCATGAGATAACTTCTGACCTGGCAGGCAGAGCATCAGAACCGATGTAAAGTACAACAAACACCCATACGGTTCTTTCAGAGCACAAACATCCACCCGCAACAGCAAACCCTCATTAAAAGCACAGTAAAACAAACACTTTAGGAATGATTTTAAATCATTAAAACTTTATTTGATTCATCAAGCAGAAACACAACACAGGAAATAAAATTTTAAATGAGCGATTTAAGCAAACAAACAAAAAATAAAACTTACCTAACACATGCAATTAACGAGGCATCACTATCAGGATAAATAAATAAAAAGTTATAACTTCAGTTCAGCCCTTTCACACTTGAGGCAACAGTCTAAACTAAGTCAAATGTTTGATTTGGCTCGATATAAAATAATCTAATGCCAGAGGAAACGATGGCAGCTATTCCTCCAGGAGCCCGGACGTCCTTCCTGTGTTCACCTGGCTGTCTTCCAGTCTGCCGACATGAAAATGGAAAAGAGCGGGAGCCACTCGACTAATCGTTCCCACATAATTCAATAATATCTCTACATTGCACTGTCAAGAGGCATGATAAAATCTTAATAGCTCAAACGTTGCCATTTCGTGGCGGCCGTTCATATGAGCTCTTTAACAGTTTGCCTTCACCTCCTTTTATTGCATGACAACTGCATTCTGAAAACACGATAAAAAGGAAATTAAAATGTTTTACAGTGTCGCTGTTACGAGGGTAACTCACTCGATGCCTGCGGGTCTGTTGTCTTCTGCATAACCGAAGCTCAGCAGCTTAGACATGTCAACTGGAGCCGCTTTCTTCTCAAATATTCTGTAAAATCGCCAAACGTGTAAAGTCAGAATTCTGGGGGGAGATGGAGCTTATGATATGAAGTAATATTTGAACATACTTGTCATTTCCGTAAAATGCCTATTAGGCAACGCAGAGAGACTATGATGGACGGCGTTTAAAATTAAACATAAACCCAGCCCTTCACTCATGCAAGGCATCCTCACATAATCTGGCTACTCATTAAAGATCTTTACTTTCAACACAGAATTCACAATCAACAACCAGGGTTTGCAAATGTTTGTTTTTTTTTTAGTTATCTTATTCTAAATGACTACCTCTCTAAAAGTTAACCATCTAACAAAGCCACTGAATTCCAAACAGGAGCAGAGCTGACTAGTTCAGTCACTAAGATTTGTTTGTAAGGCTTCATCAAAGACCATGACACAAACAGCTGAAAACGAGCGACTACAGATGTCAGTTTTATTTTTTAGTTTCCTCGTGTTCATACTGTATCTACAACGTGCACGCTCTGCACTGCGATCACAGTTTTAAATGTCTTGTTTCCATGGCAGTGAAAGTTATGTTCACTTGGTTTTTTTTTGAAAAAGTCAATGACATTTTCCTGAAGGTACACTGTGATCCCCTGCGAGCCAAAACAAACAGGTTGACATCCAGATTTTTCTGTGAGCCGGTTTGGTTTGACCCTCAGACTGCCCAGGAGTCGCTCCGCTGCATCATCCCAACAGCAACACATAGGGGCTGGAGTTTAAACATATCGCAGTCCTCGACAAACGCGGACTATGAAATACCAGTCAGACAACCGACTTATTATGTCGGTTATGACTGAATTACACTGAAGCAAAGGTCAACTGAAAAAAATAAGAGCAGAAAAGGAAAGAAAAACGACTCAAACTTGAAGATGATCACAATATCAGGATTTTAAATGAAACATCTGCAAGCGCCTGAAATGAACACCGACAGGCAGGTTAAGGCCAATTACCCCTGGTTATGGACTATGATTTGTATTGTCTGGGAAGAAGATGGAAGTGTACACTTTTATTTGTTTTGAATGGAA
Source organism: Xenentodon cancila (assembly GCA_014839995.1). Lineage (NCBI taxonomy): Eukaryota > Metazoa > Chordata > Actinopteri > Beloniformes > Belonidae > Xenentodon > Xenentodon cancila. The sequence goes on from CM026200.1 coordinate 8,146,203, forward strand.
CTGAATTGGACTGACACCAGTGATTTGAAGCCTTTGCAGACTTCAATATATGTTAAATCTTATGTTCTCTGCAATTAAATAGAAACAACCACGTACATAAGTGATGCCTTTGTTAACCAGCGGCATCGGCTGGGAGATATTGGGATACTGACAGACTTTTTTGCAGCCCAAATCCCCGAGAATAACAGTGCTTTAGGATCTTTGAAGATGTATTTGTGAGTCAAAAGTAGAACATGTGGAAAATGTCCTGGAACACATGTAACACAGAACAGCAGCACCATCTTGTGACTTAAAGAACTCACATCCTCTTGAATTTGCTGGTGTCCCGATGAGATCTCTGCAGCTCCTCCATCTGGCTGAAATGCGCATCAGTGCACTGAACACAGGACAAAAAGAAACAGTGCGATGCTTCTCTGTGTTTTGTGTGTCTTGTCAGCTTGGAAGCATGCTCTCATGCGCAGCCCAGTACAGTTTACAGCAGCTGACCGAGCCACAGAGCGGCTGTGTAATGCCACAGCGCACATAAATGCACATAAAACATGGCATCAATGCAGAATGCAGCAACGCGAGGAGCAGAAGTGATCTGGTGTGGTTACATTACTGTCTAAACGACTGAGAGAAGGACCTTTTCTTTTTGTTTACCTTTTCTTTTCCGTTGCTGCTCCCATTATCCCTCTCCCAGGTTGACATAGCGTCAGTCCCAAAGGGAGGTTCTAGTGGCTGTAAAGCTCCAGGGCTTTTCTTCCCCTCGCTTCTAATTGTGTCGATGGAAGAAAAAACAGTTGGGATATAGAATGTATTCGACACTGAATGACAGCTTGAACAAATCAGAAAGTGTTTAAACAGTTTAAACAAATGTAAATAATGTCCTAATGAATATTAGAGCATTCTTACAAAATGAGACCACGATATTAAAACAGATGTTTCAAGCACCTCGGTTTGCTGAAATCTCCTAATTCGCTGCAGAACCAATCTGCAGGCTTGTATGAAATTGGTTTTGAAGAAATTGTTTCCTCGTGCCACAGAAGTCCTAGTGTTGACGACAAAAAGACCACAAATAAATGTTTATGATGCACATGCTGACCAGCCTGCGCGTGTATGCAACTGCAGGATGGATATACCCTTATGTCCTCCTTGTTTTGCAAGCTTGACATAATCAGAGTCGCTGTCCAGGACAGCGACCCTTCTCCCCCGAGCTCTCTCCTCAGAAAGAGTGCTGATGGATGGGGACAGCCCGGGTATCTGAGAGATATGGCCATCGTGTGTTTGGTACCCTGTTTTCAAACCTGGAGGGGGGTTTGAAGACACACATAACCACACATAGCGACATTTTTAAAGGACAAAATATTTAATGGTCATAAAAACTACCTGGGTATCCTATGCACTAAGTGTTAACTGTCAACAGAAAGTTATGATATACGTCAGTGCAGTCACAGGTACTTGCCTGATTTTGCCGGTTGGAGGTCGTTGCTCGCCGGACCAAAGTCGTTTCTAGTAAAAACGGAGACAGTTGTCAAACTTTGCTCTGCTCTCGGAGCATCGACAGTGTTACAGGCGAAACGCAAGTCAAAACTCATGAAGCAGGGTGGAAATTCCGGATCGCGGCTCTTACTCTGAATCCATCGCTGAGGCGCTCGTTCTGTTTGGAAGTTGTAGCCTCGTCTCCATGGAAACGCTTTCATCCGCAGCGCCTGTCGCGCGCCCGCTGCTCAGTCGGTGACGCGAGCAGCTTTTTGTCTTGTCGTCTTTTATTTTATTTTGGAAAAATGATCAACTTCTGTTTATTTCAAATAACGTAAAAACAACTCACCACATGTAGTGAAATTAACTTTATAATGCTGCATGTGTCTTATAGTAAAAATAAGTTTCTGATACCTCTGCATAACTCTTGTAAATAAATAAATAGATAAATAAATAGATAACTACATAACAAAAACACACAGAAAATAATTTAAAAATATTAAAAAAGAAAATTACCTGCTGCATTCATAATATCACACACAAATATTATTTACTAAATATCAAAGACAAAATTGGGGGTGTTTTTTATTATATTTGATAAACTCTTAAAATAATAGGATTTCCTTGTATTATTTCATATGTCAGGCATTAAAGAGGTTAGTATGAAAAACTGAAATAAAAAAAAAAAAATCATGAAATGAGTAGTTACCAGGCATCATAAAACATATACAGGTGAGTATTTTACTTATTTACAGAATCTTTATTAAACCTCCTCCATTGGCTTCTGTCAGTTTGTCTAGTCAAGGCCTATATTTGTATTAGAACATTGAATATTGAAATGTTTCTGTAAGGGGTTTTCTTGATGATAAAGTAGCAATAAAATAAGCAATAAAAGTGATTTTAAAAAGACAACAGTTATTCTGACCTGTTTGTTTTTCCTCACAACAAATGGCACGACTGCACGCTGCAAACAGTACAGCAACGCTTCATGACAGTATTTAAACTTTATCACATCAAGTCTTGCACCTATATAGGCTAAATGTTAATGAGAACACAGCTGTTTCAAAATGTGACTATGCCCTCAAGTATTTCCAAACACTGTATATAAAGAGGATTCATAGACATCCGGCAGGGCCCCGTGACCCTGCAATGGAATAGAAACGGGTATGGATGGATGGATGGATGGATGGATGGATGGATGGATGGATGGATGGATGGATGGATGGATGGATGGATGGATGGATGGATGGATGGATGGTCTTTATGTATTTCCAAGTGCAAGTGCACCCATCTCAGTCTGAACGCTGAGAACATGCGCAGAGCGAGAGAAATAGCGAAGGTGCTTTAAGAACCGGCATGTCAAGCTGGACAATGAGAGGATGTCAATGACGGAAATTGTTTACTTTTGTTTCAGAATAAAATCCCAGTATTACTAGAAAGTATTTGGTACTGTATGTTTATTTACCCAAATTCTCTTACCATTTATGTTTACAAAATAAAACAACAATAGATTGATGGCTAAAGGTTATTCAAAAGCACGTTTATAAGTAAAGCACTGTAACTATGGGGCTGCTACTGGGACCTGCGCTGTGGTTGATTTATAATCCACTATCACCTGCATACAATTGCATTTATCCTTTAGTGTCAAAACAAGATTTGAATACAACTGGTGTAAATGGCATGAACTGCATGAGGCCTCTCTAACTCCACTATGAACATCATACTACATGCTGTAGCCCTGCAGTCCCCCCCACCCTTTTTTTGCACATTGATTAATGGTTAAGACCAATTTTTTATGTGTGCATAGGTGTGTGTGAGTGTGTTCCCTTCACCAGCCCTCACGACAGTCTAACCACTTTTTATTGATCCATGAAGAAAGAAAGAAAGAAAGAAAGAAAAAAAGAAAGAAAGAAAGAAAGAAAGAAAGAAAGAAAGAAAGAAAGAAAGAAAGAAAGAAAGAAAGAAAGAAAGAAAGAAAGAAAGAAAGAAAGAAAGAAAGAAAGAAAGAAAGAAAGAAAGAAAGAAAGAAAGAAAGAACCACTGGGTGTGGAATGTGAAAAGACTAGATAAAGGCGGGACCTGAAAGAGCAAGAAAGAAAGACGAGACAGTGATGAGTGCAGTCTGGTGTCTGTGTGATGTGTTGTAATGTGTGTTTAAATGAGTCTATAATGTGTTGTTTTAAGAATAAAGGTGGACACAGGACAATCAGGTATTCACAAGCAAAGAGAGGACAGAGAAAAGGGGGAGGAGCTTTCTGTGTGTGTGTGGGTGTTGGGGGGGGGCAGTAATAATATGTATGAAAGTCATATATATAATATACATAGAAGTATTTTAACTTCTCATACATATCCAAATATATCAATATAAAGTCATATATGTGCAGTTAACTAGTACATATTCATATATATTGCGGGAAGAGCGAATATATATATATATATATATATATATATATATATATATATATATATATATATATATATATATATATATATATATAGAGAGAGAGAGAGAGAGAGAGAGAGAGAGAGAGAGAGAGAGAGAGGGGGGGGGGATCAATGTGTGCTTACATATATATATATATATACACATATATGTATAAATAGCTTTGACTGGAAGGTCCCCCCTTATGATGCAGGTCCTGCTCAAGGTTTCTTCCCTCTTAAGAGTTTTTCTTGCCTCTGTTTGGCAATAAAGATTTTCTCCCATTAAGGGAGCTTTTACCTGCTGTTTTTTTGTAATAATTGCGTTCCTGGTTTGACTCCTGTTTGGGGTCTTTCTGTGTGGAGTTTGTTCTTGTTGTGCTTACATAGTTTCCCTCCAGGTACCTCAGCTTGTGTGTTCGGTAAGTTTGTGATTCTAAATTACCCATATTACAATAGCTTACGTAATGAATTCACTCTTCTTTATACCACTTCTTGGATGACAATACCTTTTTTTTTTAAATTCTCCATAAAACGTAAATAGTGCATTTTAACATTTTTCCTTACAATAACGTACTGCTCAAACTCTTGTCATAATATTTTAAAAAAAATAGAGAAATCTTTTATTTTGAAAGTTTTTATCGGAAGTGCCAGTCTGTGTCGTCTCACTTGAGTACAGTAGTAAGTCGCGGCCGCGGCAAGGTAACTTCCTCCGACAATCCAGGTTTTTTTTTTAACCTTCGGAACTGCGCCGCCGAAGTGCGACCATTAAACCCCAAACGTTGACAATTCCGAGAGGGGAGACGACTCTAAAAAAAATGTTTCTTCATTTTTGCTATGTTCTCAGGATAAACATCGAGTGAGTTCGTCACTTTTTTTTTCCCCCAACGGAGAGACTGATGGACGACGATGGTGGCGTCATGAAGACTCTGCTTTCCAGACTTTGGAAAACAAATCGGGTATTGTCGGTGAATTCTCGGGAGATGACAGACTAGTTTGACCCGCGTATGTTTCCGAGCTCCCATAAAGCACTTTGAAGACTTAACCCGCTCGGTAAGTTCAACCCCGACGCCTCTGAAATGCCGTGTAAACGGAGCTGTACTGTCCTGTTTTTGGGGTCCGCGACCTGGAAAAGTTTGCCGATCAGCCGTTGAAGGCTTCGTGATGTTCCCTCGGGAAGACACCTCGTCTCTCCCCCTGGGCTTTGCTTCGTGAAATCTCGGCCTAGTTTGTATTTTTTTTTTCTTTCTCCCCTCAACCAAATGTATTTAATTTAACGCCAATTTTCGTGGGCAAACAGCTGCATCCCACAAAGCTGCACGCAGCGTCAGACAAATGTTATTTACTTATAAATGCTTATAAGCGCCGGGCCACGAGAATGAAAACGAAGGTCTGGTTTTACGACTGATCGGGGTCGTTGTTTTTATTCAGCAATCACATCACAGCCTTGAAAGGTTGCAACTAGTTGCGACTTTGTTGGAGGTTTTGTCATGCAGACTGTCTTTGGGAGGGTCGTTCGGGTTGGATCATGAGCCTCATCATCTCTATTAACATCACAATCGCCGTCCTGCAGCGGGACAGAGCCTAAAACCCAGCATGGGGTTCAGTCCTCTGGAGTCTTGTTTCAGCATCAGCTGGCAGTGAAGACGTGCCATCGAAACGGCAACCCACCCCATTCTGAAGAAAACGGCAAATTTGTGAAATATTCGTTGGCATGCTTTCCCCCAGCTGTGGATGAAGCAGGAAATGGCTTGTGAGAGGGTTCCCAGACAGTAAAGCCTGCGGACGCGCTGATGAGAGGGTGTAAACTTCATTACAAAGGCGTTAAAGCTGGCTGAAAACACTCAAAGATAATTGTGCTGATTGCATCTCAAGATGTGTGAATGGGAACGTCTCACGTTGGGGTATTCTCCCCCAGAATCGACTCCCGGCTCCCTCGAAATTCCATCTGTTCTTAACTAACAGTTTAACATGTCTGTGAAGCATGTAAAAAAGGGGGGCCAGTTTTGTGTCTTTGAAAGCAATTCCTAATTAATTTTGTGATGCATTTAGTGTGGCGCGTTTAAACCAAAAGGTTGACCACATTTACATGCATAACAATCTTGATAGTCAGGCCCAGGCAGAAACACTGTCTGGTGTGGGAGCATATTTAATCAGCATGGATTAGTTCCACTTAAAATCAGTTTGACTACTAATGAGCGCCAGTAAATGATGCACGGACAGGTTACGTAAAAAAAGCAGCAATTTATTTCCCTTCATATTGGATATGAACGAAGTGGAGATGTTAGTGAGGTAATAGGAAAGGCCACGGTAAGGTCAGCGACAGCACCGTTTAAGTTGTTTGTTATGGTCAGCGGCAGCATAAAGTGGCACTTGGTGTGCGTTTTGCAGAATGTAACCCCATAGCTGACCAGTCACTGAGCTGTGGCCTCTCTGTGAGCGCCTGGCATTCTCTGGGACTTGATCGGGGAGTCTGGCAGATACTGGACTGATAAAATGACGTCAGACAGTCTGGGCTTGAGACCCTGTTCTGTCAAGCTGAGGATATGGGCACCAGCAAGCTGGTGGTTGTCCACGTCGGTGTTGAGATTTGGCGTTCCCTCCTCGTTCTCAGGCTGTCCTGTGCAGCAGTGATACTGTTTTTGCTTTAGGGCAGCGTTATAAACGGCTTATCTGCACTAACACTAATAAGTTAAGAGTTGTCTGCCGTAGACTAACATGCTGCTAATGAGAAGTGTTTCAAAATATACAAGCACCTCAGAGCTTTTTTTTTTTTCCTCCTTAAATTTGTCCCCTACAGGTCTGCATTCCCCTAAAAAGATTTTAGGTTTTCAAGGGTTGTACAGATGCCACTCCTGCAGTAAAAGGTAGGTTACAACATCGGACGGAGGAGAGTCCATGAAAGAGAAGAAAGATGATGTCGTGAAATTAGTGGGAGCTTTTACCTGGTCTGGTAGCTGGACTGTTGTGAGTTTCATGAGATCATGATCAAGACCGAATCACTCAGATCCCAGAGGTTTGCTCCAATTAGTGTCCTATATCATCTACGAGTGGGGTTATTTTTAGTGTGAAGGTGGTCAACAGTTGCGGCTCCTAGAAAGGCTGGCGGATATGCAGCTACATCATCAATTTTAATATTTCAAATCCAGGGGCACCTCACTAACTCTTCATGTCAAAGAGGAAAACGAATTGAGGTGGTTAGTCGGACTTGTGTTACAAACCAAACAGAGGTTATGGATGGATTACACACGAATACGTTTCCTCCACCCTGGAGCAAAACCGACAGATTTTCAGCGTGATTGATGGCTGGCCGGTCACTTTCAAATAGACCGGTTTTGTTTGTTGTCACATGTAAACACGTGCAGTACAGAACGGCTCGCTTCATGTATCCAGCACAGAAACAAACACGCTGATAGAAGGAAGACGTGAAGGGTCTTCATGTCGAGTTATTGGAATTTCCAGCACTTTGCGGTTTGCGTTTGAGTGAGAGAACTTGGTGTGATTTTCAAATTGTTGTTTTGAACATATCGTTGAATTTTTTTTTCTTTATGCGTTTTAAAATATCTTTGCAATGGCAAGAAAATCATGTTCTAAAGTCCAAACTGGGATGGAAAATTGGAGTCACAAACATAAGAAGACATATCTCCAGAAAGTTTTAAATGTATTATAGTGTCCACGAGTTTCTTTAAAATATGGTTGATCAAAAGAGGAGTCCATTGAGTCGCTTAGAAAGGCAGTTAATCAATGTTTAGGTTTTTAAATAATATGTTATTAATTTATTGTTGTTTGGTCTGTAAGATAATTGAAGTCCTTTGTTCTTAAATTGCTTTATAAATTCAGCCAAAAGTCAAATCAGCTGATAAAACAGCTGCAAATTACATCTCTTTTGATCCATTAATTAAGTAAAACCTCATTTACTTTTAATTAAAAAAAGAAAATAAGGCTTCAGCCATTTTCAGTTTGAACGTTATTGTGCATTTCCTACTCATTTACTGTTTTACATGCTTGACTGTTTTGCGAATATATAAAAATTCTTTGGTTGGGTAAAAAAAATGCTAAAAGGAGCCCACTCTGGCAGACTGTAAAATGTTGACGTTTTTCTCATTATGGCTCACATTCTTCAGCCCCGGTTATCTAAAACTCTTTTCAGTTCATTGCTGAGGCTGTTTTTCCTTTGATGGCTGTAAAGTATATAATTTTCCTCCAAATACGTTGGAGTATTTGGGACCGCATGATGGGAGTGGGTGGGTTTTTTGGGGGTGGTTGGGATTGCCGTCAGATAACAATTATTTCTCTGTGACCAAGAATTTGCCCGATATGTGGTGGTAGCAGTTCTGACTGGAACAATGTGCGAGTTTAGTGAAAGAGAGAGGGTAGCTCTAGAAAAGTACGGGACGGTTGGGCTGTCTGTGTGGCGTGGGGGGTGGTGTATATGCATATGTGTGTGGAATCGGGTTACGTAGTCTGTCATTAACAAGGGAGCTGCAGTTCTGAGACCAAGATAGACTGCTTCAAGTCTGAGCAAGACTCTGAGGCTCATCGCTCTTCCACGTAGGTGGCTCTCAAGTTGAAGGGGGAGAAAGGGAGGGACGAATGGGAGGGAGGAAGGACTGTGTTTGTGTGGGTGATAGTACATGAGTGTGTGCGTTAAGGCAGGTGGGAGGTGGAGACTGTAGTGTCTGGGAAGGGGGAAAAAAAGGAGATGGAAAGGCAGGGTTTATCGGAACAGCGAACCTGCTTTACTTTTTGTCCTGTTTACATGTTTGCTAGAAGTTTGACAGGCAGCAGACCTGGCATCAGATAAGATGAGACCGCAGAGAGACGCAGCATGTGGGTTGAATTTGCTTCTCGCGTCCAGCTTTTTTAGAAATAGGCCCTCTGCTGTTATTTTTAGGCAAAAAAAAGAAAAAAAATCCGTGAGTCCTTTTTAATAATCTTCAGCTTTATGTAGCCCGAACCCATCATGATGGGGAGAACTATCTGGGACTTGAGGGCTGTGCAGTCTCAGCAGGACACAGGAAGTTGGAGTGAATAAGAGAATAGGATAAAAGGCTGCCTGTGTATTTGCCAGATTTTAGTTTTGTTCCACTGCTTGCTGTTTTGGAGCTCGCCCTCCTCTCCATCTAGTGGCTCTGTGCAGACATATTGATTCCTCTTCTTCTGTGTTCAAATGTTGATGAAGACCAGTGGGAACAGAGAGCAGGGAGACGAGACTACTTGTCTGCACAGATGCACATAGATCGGCAGCGCTCATGGCTCCTCTCCTCCACACTCACCCCAGACTGCACTGGAGACAGTCTGCAATACACATTTTATGAGCCCTTCGCTCGCTTCAGCGCTCATGTCTTATCACTCAGCTGTTTTTTTTTTTTTCGGGGGGGGGGGGGGGGGGGGGGTTGTGGCTCAGTTTCAGTGCCTGCATCTTTCTGATCTCTTTCCTGGGAAATAACTATTGTTTGGTGTGGGCAATTTGTCTACGATTTGACAATAACCTCTCACCCTGTACGTCATGATGAGATCATATATTGACATGTTTCTGTTTATCACAGCACTTTGCTGTCACTGTTCATGGATTATGCTTGAATATAAACTGCCCATTCTCCATGCTCGAGCCAAATGGGGCATTTATAATGTTTTAGTCATTCATTTATTTTGACATCTAAGCATAGCTTGGCAAAATGGCTAAAATCTGTATCTTAGTTCAATGAAAGTAATTTTTTTTTTATGTACACACACCATTTGGAACAGTCCCGCTTATGTATTTACTTGTATTAACAAAAGAAGAAGACGCATCAAACAATGCCATTTAACTCCTGCTTTTGCAGAGGGGCTCATTTGGATACTATCTGGACTTTATACTGAGCAGCTGGGATAAACACTGCTCAGGCTGCTGTGGACATTGGCGTTCCCACATTCAGCTCCTCTGGATAGTGCCTATAAAATATCAGGACTGCAGAGCATGTGTGAAAACAGCTTTCGAAAACATTTACTGCTCGTCTGATCCTTAAGAATTCTTTGCTCCCGAGAGCCAGGAAACTCTTGGCCGTAAAGGCTCGACTGGCAGCAGGATGTCGTGGCCAGAGTCAGGAACACTATGGAGCACAGTGTTGTATACACCTTTCTTGTGTTGTTGCGAGCTGTTTACTTTGTGATTATCATCACAGTGTGGGTCATCATGTGAAGCCCCTGACTTCTCTCGCTCGGTCTCCTCCAGGCAGAGCACGACTTCAGACTAAACAGTCTCTGTGCTTTGAGAAGCTGCACACACAGTCCTTTGGTTCGTTTCTCTGGCTGGCTTGTTTCATGAAAAGGAAAATGTCTTTAAATAGTATACCTTGATACAAATCAAAGTCTTCTTTGAGAGAAGTATTGCCCCCAGGCCAGTGAACTTTGTACTTTGGTCTTTTGGAGAGAGGGAATGTTTGTGCATTCCTCTGTTAGCAAACATGGCAGAGAGTCATAAAGATTGTGTTTGAATTGGCTGTTTCAGATGTTTTATAGGCTGTGAGAAAATGAATGTCTAATTGCTATGGTGACCATTGCGCAGGAGGCTTGTTAAGACTGTCCTCATATGGCTGTAGAAACCAGCAGACTTGTCTTATGAGAATTCACGGAAAACAAAGCCATTGTACGACTTTGTTGTAAGATCAACACAGATGCTGATGTATATAAGTTTAAATGTGAACATCAGATGTCCTCCTGTCTCTTTGACAGCTGTTACCTCAGGCTGCTCTGGCTCATGGCAAACAAATCGAGCTTTGACATGGAGCTGCATGAGAAACAAACTTGGAATCAAAATGCTTGTCTTCTTTGTGATGGTGTTGTCGCTCGGTGTGTCGGTCGTGTTGTTAGGGTGGGGCACCACCGGGGACAAAAGGCAGTTATTATCTAGGATTACATTTGATCTGGGCACTTTGTGTAGTATGGTGTATGTGTGGGCACATACCCTGGGTAGCAGTGTAAGCAAAGAATAAAAACCTGCAGCGCCACTACCTATTACGATTAATGTTGGAGTGACAATTGGACACAAGCAAGGGCTCATTTGCATGTGAAACATTCCTCCCATTGTGAAGGAGGGTTCTGCTGAGGTACTGAGGGCCCTGAAAAATGGAGCCTGATGAGGCCTGATGGGGAGCTGGAGATTCCTAAAGCACAAGAGTCCCTTTTTCATCTCCTGCTTGACAGGGCCCTTTGGAAGAGAGGTGTGTTCCCAGAGGTGATTTGGTTCACATTTTGGTCGGCTAAGTGACACATCAGTCTAACGCACCAGCTGTGTATGACACAGGATATTGAGAAGCGGTCAGCTGGTACTGTAGCAACACTGTTGTGCACGAGATTGAAGACGCCAACCATTTTGTAGCTGGCCTCTGTTAGAAGGAGGTTTTACAGGACCAGAGCACCATGCTCCATCCTGGTTCGTAGTGGTTTTGTAGAGGTGCTTGTTTTTCTTATCTACAAGTAATGTGTATGAACTTCAATAATGATTCCCGGTTACCCAGAGCAGCTAAACTGTCAGTGCCAGTGTACAATCTCATACAATTGTCTAGTTGGTAAGTAAAAAGACAGATAATACCCTAATTTATTATACGTAAGTGAAATCTGTTGTTGTCTGAGCAACTGATTTAAAAAATGACTCTGGAAGAAAAAAAAATCACAGCACATTGTTCATGTGAACTGCTGTAAATGTTATGATTATTGAATTTCTTGACAGAATACAAAATTCAAACTAGAGGGTGAAATGTAGAGCTTTTGCCCATGTTTTGTGCCCAACTCCTGTTTAAGTATTTACATATAAGGCTTGCATTTCACTAGACAATGCACACTCATTTACTTCAGATTGATGTTTCATAGCCCAACAGGTTTTCTACAAAGCTGTTATTAGACCCATCTTGCATAGTATATTAAAGTGAACCCGATTCTCATTATCTCACATTGTGTAGGATTTTTAAGTCAATTCCAGCTACAGAAGAAACTGTGATAAAACTGTGTATTCCAGATGACGGGACGCATCACATCTGTAATAAACTGGCTTGTTTAACTGTTTTGTATTTTTTTCCTAGACATCAGTTTTCTATATTTTATTATTTATTTTTTTATTTTACCATGTACCTTGTGGAAATTTGGTGCATTTTAAGGTAGTTCTTTTTATTTTCCAGAGATGATAACTTTTTAACACATTAACGAGCTTACAAATAAAATGAATAGTCTGTTTAACAGTGCAGAAAAAACTGAGAAAACTAAAGTGTGAGCATTAGTTAACTTTCGTTGGTTTAAGGGCATCCTCTAATTGAGTTTCACCAAAGGACAATTTTGATGGTACTCCCATAAAGTAGGAAAAAACCATAATGGTCACTGAAATATCTTGAAATAGGGGGAAAAGAACTTACTGAAAACCAACAAAAATCAGACATTGCTTTTGAATTGTGCTTAAACAAAAAAAAAAAAAAAAAAAAAAAGAGAAAAAAAAAGGAAGAAATTGTCCAGGAAAGCAGGCATGCTACCCTCAACATAATATTTTGTTGCAGTCACTGCAATCTTGTGATTTCTGTAACTCAATGAGTTTCCTCCACCTGGAGTTGGATATTTTGGTCTACTCCGTATGAGCAAACTACTCCAGCTGCCTGAGCTTTGAGGCTTTTTTCTTCAGACTGCATGTTTCAGCTCTTTCCACGAGTATTCAATAGGATTCAGATCAGGGTTCATTGAAGGCCACTTCAGATTAGTCCAATGTTCAGATCGCAGCCTTTTTTGGGGTGGGTTTTGGATTTTTAGCTGTGTGTTATGTTTCATTATCCTGCCGAGGACCCATGACCTGCAACTGAGACCAAGCTCTCTGGCACAGGGCAGTACATTATACTCCAGAATACCTTGATAGTCTTGACATTTCATTTTACCCTGCACAGATTTAAGACACCCTGTGCCAGATGCAGCAAAGCAGTGATGGTGTGATCTGACACTGATGTACCTTGACCTTGAAGTGCCCCTTGAATCTCTTTGGAAGTTGTTTGGGCTCTTTGGTTACCATTTGTATTAGCCATCTCTTCAATTTGTCATCAGTGTTCCTCCAGGCAACTTTCTCCTTTGCTTTCTCTGGCCCGTATTCAGTGTGGTGAACACCATGATACCAAACAGCAGAGAGATGGCTCTTCACCATTTACAGAGTCAGACTGATGGACTGCAAGAATGGAGATTCTAATTACAGTACACGCTTTAGTTTAACGTGTCACTATGGTCAAATAATAAGTCGATTTGGTAGCGTTGTTGTCCTTCTTACGTCCTGCTACTGCTCCTTCTTCATCGTTTTTTTTTTAGCTGGGTGGTAAAAAAAAAATAGATTGCTGCAGTGTCAACATAAACGACTGTATCTTAACATTTATCAGCCCCAGCTCACATAAGATGTGCTTTGTTTGCCCTCTTGCTATATCTGAGCTACTTATGTGAACTAAACAAAAGGAAACGGCACTCTAAGTTGTTGTGCTCCAGAAAAGTGTCAGTACTGCCACCTAGTATTTTATAGTGTAACTACAGAGCGACGCCGACAACGACACGGGCCCTATACATAAGTTACGTGTGCAGGTGCTACAAAGAAGCACAAGTCAGGCTTTATTCATTCAAATTGTTTGAGTATGCAGAGAGAGGTGAGTATGTTGATGTGCAAAGCTGTGGTGTGGATAGGATTGTGGTGCTGCTGCAAAGAGGACGGTTTTCGCCCTCAGGTCTGCATTAGACCCACATCCACCTCAGAGCAGACCATCTGTGTGTCCCTGATGACATGCTGGCTCTTTGGCTGTCTGGGTGTGGGTCGGGGAGAGTGACAGGGACACGAACAGCAGGCTCCGCATTGCCCCACACTTGGCCTGTTTCTTCCACTCGCTGCCCTGCAGTTTGCTGCAGTTTCATCACTGCCCAGGCTATTTGTGCCATGGCAACTGTGCCAGCCTGCCAGCTCAGACACAGATTCCACCTCTCGTCTCGCTCTTTGCCAGCATGATGACTCAGCAGCTCCTGCAGGGCTCCAGCTTCCTCCCTCCTCAACCTCACTAATACACCACACTCATCAGACAAAGTAGTGTTTTGTCATTCTCTCCTATAGCTGACCTGAATGCAGAGTAGACCAAAATATTAAAGCGTCTGACCACACTGATTTTTTTTGTAGGTTTTTCTTGCTGTGTAAATGCATTTAAACTTATTTGAGATAATGGATGGTAATAATATTTTTAGTTTAATATATGTGGATATTTTAGTCTCGTAACTGCCTAAATACTTTGTTGGGATTCAACTGTACTGACAAAGGATGTGAAAGGCATGTGTCTCATCTCAATGACTTGAAGCACTGCTCAAGTCATTAGAGTAGTGCTTATGATAGATCTCTGGAGTGAGGATACTAGAAGGAGTTTAGGAGGGAAAGTTGGTACGAAGACTGAGGAGCCACGATATGAAGGTTCACTTTCAAGTGTCTGCAGCAAGAGTCTATCCTAACATACTTTTCACTCAGCAATGTCTATGACTACTACTGTTTCTCGTGGGTACGGGGAGCTCAGTATGGTCTTTCATGCTTCCATGTACAAGGTTAGTGTGCATGTCAGAGGTTCAGAAATCATCCTTCAGAATAACTGCCTAACAGTGGAAAAACTATTTAGATTCTCCACTTAAGTGTAAGATGAAGAGTTTGTTTGATATATATTCAAACTACTGAGTAAGTAGAGCTGACATGCACTCAGCTGCCGCACACATACTCTGTATACCATCGCAGAGGACGTTGGGATGTTGAGAGCACACCCCAGGCCGGATGTCAGCTCTGTGAACACTCGCTACACAACACTACCAAAGAATTCAATACTCTGGAGAAGCAGCTTGCAACACATAATTACACACACACGCACACACACACACACAGTGCCACAAAATATCCGCAGTTGCCAGTCCTGTCTCTCTGCTTCAGAATCCCTTCTGTGGTTTCCAGTGTCAGGACCAGTCCCGGCTGCCTGCTTCTGGAGCAAAGCTGTTAGCCAACATTTTGTGGCATAGTCTCTTTTTGCTGTGGTTATGCAAAGTAAAGGCTGTAGGTAATAATTAAAGGCTGCATGCACGCAAATGTATTATGCATTTTCCATGTTTTCTCCCTTTTTTTTTTTTTTGTGCCCTCTTGTCACTGCATGAGTTTAGATTTGTATTCATCATGTGTCTAATGGCCATGCATCCTGAAGATAAGATGTCCCTAAGGTTTACAACTTGGCTGGTTACTGAGAGCCAAACCAAATGCAAACATACTTGGTGAATGACACTCCTTCGGTACTAACTCCTTATTGAGTTTTTAAGATAAAGGGTCTGAGAAACAGATAGCTGCATTTCCTCCTCACATGTCTTGTGCCAGTAGAAATGAGCAGAAATACTACCACTGATCTGCCTTTTACCTGTTGAGACCATTTAAGTGACGCCTCATGACATTTTCTGCTCTGCAAAGTAACGTGACATACTTTGTGTGTAGTTCTTCTTCTTTTTACTTGAGTGATACATGAGTAAATATGAGCATAGCTGGATACACAAACATGTTGCTGGGTTGTTCCAGAGTCTTTAACACCACTGCTAATCTCTTTGTCCAGTTTCCTATGGTCGCCTGACTCAACTGTAGACACGCTGACATCCCCAGCGACCACCCTCCCCCAACCCTCTCACACAGCATGGTCCCCTTCTTCCTACTGTACCCCTGAGCTCCGATACCCCCACCCCCCCCTTCAGTGTACTGGTTATCGTAGCCTGCCTTGACCTGTGTGTCTTTCACCCACTTGCCCTGGTCTCTCACCCACTGTCTTCCAGTTGCCCCGTTACCCCCAGGCTGTACTTCCCATACCTCCTCGTGCCCTCCTGCCTGGTCTCTGGCCCTATTGGTATTTTTCCTCTCCTCCAGTCCGAGAGGAGCAGGCAGAGCTGCTGATTATCTCTGTGTGGCAGCCTCTGTTTTTGTGCTCTGATTAAAGAAGCAGCATGTGGTCCGTGTGTGAGCGGCCCGTACAGACGCCGCCGTTGGGCTAATGCTAACGTTACGTGTTTAATCATTTATGTCTGGGAGACTGGCACAAAGGCTTGGAGGGAGTGGGGGTGGAAGTAGGTGGTGTTGGGGTATTTATCAGTGGCACAGATGCACTCAGGCACACATGCACATGCCAAGATAACGTTGCTGGTGCTCAGTATAGCATGAAAAGGGCACACTCCAGGCTATGTCTCCACAAAAATTACATATTATCTTTATAAAATGAACAGTTTGAAGGGAGTTTTTCCTCCTAGAATTTGCATAATTAGATTGGCTGTTTTTTTTTTTTTTTATTTACTTTCATTTAAAAATTTTTATGCATTGCCATATTAGGCAAACAAACATAACTTCACAGTATATGATCCTACAGATACATTAAATATTAATGACTTATGCAGTCTCCAGGTCTCTAAATGACAGCATTTGGACAACTATGCTGTCCTCCTCTTTTCTTTCCCCTCATATTCCTCTTCCTCCTCCTCTTGTCTGTCTGCTCCTCTTCCCTTGCTGCCAAACAGCCTGTCCCTCCAACACACACAGACATCAAGACACGCACTCCTGCACTGAGGCAGCCAATAGGAGAGCACCAGTCTCCCCATTGCTTGCCACTCAATGCCTTGTTGCCAGGACAACAGGAAGGCATGAGACCCACTTTACTTGAGGATTTTAAACTTGGGTGTTGACTTTTTTTTTTTTTTTTTTTCTTCTTCAAACAAGAAAAGGTCTCCCTCTATAAAGTTACACCCTCTAATTCTTTGAGGTGGATGGCAAATTCTGTCATTATCGGTCACTTTTTACTTGGTGCTCCATCTCACTGAGCTAAGTTCTGGAAATAATTAATAAATAAACCAACAATATCCAAGTGTATTTAAAATAATCAGCTACTGTTTTGTATAGCCTTTCAACCATTTCACCACAGCTGGAACTTTGAACACAGCTTTTGTTTAGTATTTTTCTGCTTTTTTTTTTCCCCCTTTAGGTCTACAATGACAAGCAGGGCCTTTCTCGTGGTCGTATTCGCCCTGGTTCTTCCCTGTTCCTGCACTGAGGGTAAGCATCCTCTTCTCAAAGCACAGCTGTTCACAGCAGAACTAAGGGAAAGCCGTACCTAGAAGGAGCAATGAATCCAGTTGAATTTAATTCTTACACATCTTGCAAGTGTAAAGACCAAGATTGCTGAAATGGTGTGTAGCAGACAGACATCTGCAATCCCCTCTTCTCTTTCAGTGTCTCAGCCTTTGGGTGTTTCTCTGCCCCTCTTTATTCTCTTGCATGCATAGACCAAAAATCACACTTTTTTTTTCTCCTTTCACCACCCCCTCCTCTGTCTGTCGCCCTTTTATCTGCTGTCTGGCAGTGTTATTTTAAAAAAGCTGCAGTGGGTTGCAGTGGAAAGTGCATTTTGAACTGGCAGCCACACCTTTTTCCCATGTTTAAATACACAGACGCATATTTGTAACAGAGATGAGCCCTGATCATTTATCATTGAACATGAGCGGGGAATACTTTGTTATATATACTGGTCACACATTAGCTGTATGAATCCTCAAATTTTATGCAGTTTGAGTCAGATTCTTTAAGTCACAATTCATTTCCAAATAATTATTAATGTAGAATCAATCAAGGAAATGCAGGATTCAGTACAAGAGACATGTACCTTTTAGAATCTCTTCAGGTCCATTGTGTTTAAATAAAGCAGAAGTAAATGTGAAAGAAGCCAACACACAGGATAAGTTGCCAGTAAACCAGAGACAATCAGTCATCCAGCGTCATATTCACTCCTACCACCAACATAAAATCAGCATTTAACTTAACATGCATGTTTTAGTCTGTGGGATGACGAGAGGGTACCTGGAGAAAACCCGCACAGACACGGCAAGAACATGCACATTCCACAAAAAAGGAACCAAGCTGGGATTCAAACTGGAAACTTGTTAATATGAGGTGACAGTGCTAACCACTGCACACCACGATGCACGAACCCATGACATCATAAAACGCAGTGTTTATCAATACCGGTTCTCCAAGACCACTGCCCTGCTCTGGATCATTTTCTGTCTTACAAGACTTGCTGTTTGTCAAAGATGAAGTGTGATCTTCAGCATAATGTGTTTCCTTTTCCAGGTGAGGGTGGCGTGAGAAATGAATGCATTTGTGATGAACAGTCTTGCGGCGGCGGCGAACGGTGTTTTGGCCACCAGTGTTTCACCTCGCTGTCAACCGTGAATGGGACGTCTGTCGTTCAGAGGGGCTGCGTTGTGAATAATGAAGATGGGCCTTCGCCCTGCAGAACTTTACCAACTCCTGAACTGGTGGTGGAGTGTTGCTTTGGACATTTGTGCAACATGAACATCTCCATGCAGTTCCCAGTAAAAGGTAATCAATTTACAAACAGGTAATAATGTTCCATATTATTGGATTTTTGTTTGGTTGTTTGTTTGTTTTTTTCTTTGTTTAATGTTTCTGATTTCGAGTTTCCTTTTTAAGTTTCAAGTTTTCCAGTGTTTCCACTTAGTTTATAAATCACTTGGTACAAACCCAGAACTAAAGTTCTGTAGCCGTCAATGGTGCTGAGTTTAACGTGTCAGGGTTGACTGAAGAAAAGCGTCACCTGGTAGCCAGGCGTGCATCCATCATGAAAAATCATCATTTTAATCTGCACAGGTGTCCAACAGCTTCTCCTTTAAACTTGTTCATAAGTAAATAGTAAGAGCTGCAGCGCGGAAGGATTTTCTAATGCGGTTCAAATCAATGACCTAATGTGTATGTTGGATAACTGTTAATATTTGTGAACTAAATATTTTATTAGAGTGATTCCTTTAGAAGACGACTGTGAAAGTAGAAATGGATCATTATGGTCTAAATTCATGTTTGAAAGAAGGATAGTTATGTTTAAATTAACAGGTGCAAGATTTCAAGCAGCAAGATAAACTCAGCAAAAAATATGTTTTTATTCAGCCTGTCTTTTTCTGGCGTGAGTAAATGTCATTTAATTTAACGGGTTAGGAGCAGTATTGCTTTCATGGGTTTCCTCATATCTCCGCTTCTTCTTATCAGATGCTGAGCTGTCTGCTGGCAGGCCCGTCCTCAGAGAGCAGGAGTGTGTGTGCGAGGGCGGCATGTGTGAGCATGAACGTCGCTGCACAGGCCAGCAATGTTTCTCTTCTCTGAAGATGATTGACGGGGCAGCCGTCCAACAGAAGGGCTGCCTGAGGGACGACGAGGAGGGCAGAACCACCTGTGCCACACCACCCTCATCGGACCATGTTGTCAAGTGCTGCCAGGGCCATCTGTGTAACATGAACGTCACTGTCCAAGCTCCAGGGAAAGGTGACTTTTTCAACACATTTGTGTTGGCTGCCGTTCAACGCCAGCCTTATGTCACTTTAGATCACACAAAAGTTCCACTTTGGAGTTATTTATTAATATAATTTTAAATAAATGATTAAGACCAGACCACTAAAAAAGAACAGAGCACTAGATTTACATCAAATGTACTTATTCAGCAGCCATGATTTCTTTCTTAATATCTTACAGAGGAGGTGGTGAAGCCCTTGATCAAAGAGGAGCATGAGTGCATTTGCGAGGGCCACTCATGTGTGACAGGGAGTCGCTGCCTGGGCCACCAGTGTTTCTCATCTCTGACAGTCAACGCTGGCTCACTGGTGTACCAGAAAGGCTGTTTTAAGGTCTACGAGCAGAGCACATTAACCTGCAAGACCCCACCTTCCAGAGACCAGATTGTCGAGTGTTGCCACGGACACCTGTGTAACATGAACAGCACCGTTGAGCTCCCTGTCAAAGGTACGGGACGATCAAGAAACACTGAGATAGTCAGTCATCCTCTCAAGTTCTCATCTGTTAATTTCAGTGTTAAAGTTACGTGTTAGTCCTATGCTTCATATAATAATTAGAAAAGGAGGAAAAGTTGTGGTTTAAGACAACACACCTCTATTAAAATGGCAGGTTTCTGTGATCCAAATGAAACAAAAAAAAAAAAAGATTTTTTTAATTTTTTTAAATTTTTTAATTCTCCTTTACTTTTATTAGACTCCCAATTTGTTGAAATAAAAGCGACCCCAAACCATGATACTAACACCACTGTACTTTTATTCTGGGAGACAGAGTGAAGTGTTTGTCCAGCCATGTCATTTAAACAGTTTGTCACATTTAAGAAGCAACCAGTTACTCTTCCTTTAATCTCGCTAGACATATCTTGGAAGCTTCCTTGACTTTTGTCTTCTTTTATTCTTAATAATACATAGGGTACAATTTTTCTGATCAGTGTATATCAATGCATTGCCCTTGTTTAATTATTACTAACTGATATTTAACCTGAACTCAACAAACCCAGATCCAGTTATAAATAGGTGTGCCTAGATATTCAACATGACTGTGCATGTTTTGCTCACCTTTTAACACTTTTAGTTTTGTTTTCACCATATGAACAAGTTGCCGTTTCTCTACAAAGAAATATAGAGTCCATCTTAAACTGCATTTACTGCATGAGCGCTACCATTTTAACGAGGGCATGTAGACTTTTTACATCCATGTGATTTATTCCACTCAATAATAATAATAATCCTCTGCTGAGACGTCTTCACAGTCGGCCGTGAAATTGTCTGCCACAGCTGTTCTGGATGGTTTCTGTCGGCCTGGGTTACACCTCTGTGTGGTCACATTCCTGGCTCTTCATGACTCAGAAAAGGAGGAAACCATGGGTGACTAGATGGAGGTTTTAAATATTATTTTGACATAGTCTGCTTCGTCCTCCATCGTCATCTCGGTGGCTGCCAGGGCTGCCTGACAGCAGTCCAGTCTGTGGCCAACTGTTCCCTCTTTCAACTTTTCCATACAGCAGAGTTTTATATATTTATACATATTTTATTTATTACTCATAAATCCTTTTGAGGGCCACATCAAAGCATTTCAAAATTGGGGGATTTCAAAAATGTATTTTAGACTTTATTGGACGACTGTTTGGAAACGTCACCATACATTTAAAAAAAATACACTTTTTATGTGCACTTACTTTAAGACACTTTTATGTGTCTTAGCTCTCTTCACCTGCTTCCACAAATAACAAACTGGGATTTGTCTAACGTTTAAACTCTGCATAAACAGTCTTGTCAGAAGAATTAAACAGCAGTCTTCCCCAACTCTTATCTAGTTTTAAAGCTTTGGTATTTTCTGTTGTTTTCTGCAAACAAGGAACCTCACTCCAGAATTGTAAAACTCTGATCACTCAGATTAAAGGTATTTCAGTTCTTTTTTCGTTTCTTTCCTTCCAGCTGATGAGCTGTCCAGCTACAGTGTGACAACACTGGCTATCGCCATTGCGGCGCCCATCGTTGCTCTCATCTTCCTCTCCGCCGTGGCCATCCTCGTGTTCAGACGAATTCACCACAACCAGATGGAGAGACTGACATCACGAGATGCTGAATATGGAACTATTGATGGGCTCATAGCGTCCAATGTGGGAGAGAGCACTCTGGCGGTGAGCATTAACATCCCATGAACTACTTCCTCCACTAAGTCTGAAAACGAAGTAAATCATTAGAAAGTTCAATGTTAAGAGCTGCTGTAATGACCATGTCTCCCAACAATTAAATACAATCAATTTAAAGTCATTTTTTTACTTTTCTCTGGGCCAGCTTGGAGTGCTTTTATTTATTAAAAAAGACCGCAAGTTAGTTGCATGTTAATCTGACGTTCACATAGAACTGTGAACATGAACTATGGTCCAGTTATTTATGGAAGAGTGGTCTGGAAAAAGCCACCAGGCTCGAGTTGGACCATGCTGATGTTCCGCCTCTCTCTGCACGTTTGGCGTTGTCGCTGCACCCGTGTGCCGCTTTGACACATGACAGAGTTGAAACAAAAGGGAGGCGAGCTCTGAGTGGAAAGGTGAGGCAGCATGGTGGAACACGCGGCTCTTACCGGCGACGCTCCCGTCACTCAGGTGATTCAGCGAAGCCGTCGTGCTGTGTGTAATCGCACACTGACGCAGCTCTGAGCTTCCCCGCTTTAGTCTGTGTGAATTTTCAAAGGGAAGCCATGGCAGTTTACCGACGATGTCTTTTTGAGGCATGACATGACCGATTTGTGATCTCATCTCATCTCATATGAGTTATCAGACACGGTGATGGCGGCATCATCGTTTGGAGATGTTTTATAAAAAGATCTAGCATAAGTATATGTGAATGGATGAATGCAGAGTAACATGAAGAAATACTTTGACTCCAACGTTTCAACTAAATGATCCAAACCATTCGGGCCAACGGAGACGGGAGTGGCTCATGATCCTCTGAAGATGTTGAGTTATTCAGCCTAGCTCTGGACCAGAGGCCCGTCGAGCATCTCTAAAGAAACATGTAAATTGTTGTGCACGTCTGCCCCCCCTATTCAGCATGGATGGAAAACACTTTAAAAAATGCATACGCGTTTTTGCTTTGTCATTGTAGATAATTATAGACTTTCCAAGACCATATTGAAACATAACGAGATGTGGAAAACCTGAAAGTCTCTCAAAACCTTATGTATAAAGAATGGGGATGTATAAACTTGTCAAGTTGAACATGCAATATTTAGATGCTTAACTGATAAAGGCACATTTGAACATGGCTAGAATAAAGGAATAATAGCGTCCCAGTGTCACACCATTTGAATTCGTATAAATGAAAAAACATGTTCGTTTTTGTTTTTTGTTTTAAATTGGGTGGCACGTGCTTTGCCAATAGCAGATGGGAATCCCCATCTGTAATTCTGTGTTTTTATTTTAGGGGTTCAGCTAAGGGGTTACATTAAACACAGTTGGATTAGTGTGGATTCGGTCCTGCACACTATTTTCACAGGAATAAACTGTTTAAAAGGTAACGGATGGCTGGGGGTACTATGACATGATGAACAGACACCAGACCGATCCAGGTGGTCTTTTTGTTGCACTGTAATCAAGGATTTAGTCATAATCTGACTGCTTCTATTGTACATCCATTCCCAGTATAAATCTTTTCTTTCTTTTTTTTTGTTGTAAAACAAAGAAATCCTGTTGTGAGGTTTGACAACTGTAATAAATGTAAAGATGGGTGCACCGTATGCACGCACCGGTTCTGTTAAAGCCCCACACATACTGCTGAGGGTTGTTGTTGGGTCAACATGTGCAAGAACATAATTCAGCCTTGCACACCTTCTTTCCTGACTATTGTGTATGTTTCAAGTATAATCCCCAAAGTGTTTTGGTGCTTAAAAAAAAAAAAAAGATAAAACATGCAAAGACTTCTCATATGCATGTCTTTTTTTGTTGTTGTTGTTGTAGTGGCAAGGGCAAAGACTTGTCTTGCATCTTCTCAGTCTTTTTTTGTTTTTTATTTTTCATCAGTCTCATCGTAGAAATGTCTTTTTTGTTTATTTTCTCCCCACTCAAGCATGGATTGCGAGTTTCCACGGAATGATTTCATGTTTTCAGAGCTGCTAAACTGATCCAGAATTGTTTTTGGAGTCCTGTGGTTAGCAGTCCATCTGACAGGCATCTAACTGGCCGACACACTCTGTAATCAAGGTCAACAGAAACTGCACACAGTTCAGCTAGTGCCCTAACAAAGTTGACAAAGTTAGTACTTGGGATCATCAGTAATTCCAGATCATCGCAGAAACCTGAGTTGGCTTTCAGGAGTATATTGAAACTAACTTATTTTCAGTTATTTCGGCAGCATGCCTGGCTGTTAAAACGTGTGGTTATTTTAATTTTATTTATTTATTTTTTTGTGTGTCAGAGACACCCACAGCTTTTCCATTTATTTCTTAAGTCCATCAGTACATTTGGCAGTGAAGGGCCTAAATATTGAGCCACAGTCTGTGTACTTTAACATAATTAAAAGAAGTGCTTGGCAGCTCCATGAGAGGGGTTATTAGGAACAGTGGAAAGCAAATCTGACTGAAACACGTGTACTAGTCCCTTTACAGCATGCTTCCCAAACACCCTCTCTGATTATGATATTGAAGTGCTCTGATTACATTCTGGCAGCCGAGACCTCCACCACATATACCTTCCTGAAGAGCAATCCTCCTTTTACCACAGGGAGGGATTTAAACTCTGCAGACAAACTCATCATTTATTTTATGGCCTCTGTCTTGCATTCCTGTGTTGTTTTCAAATTGTCTCTCTGGCAGCTCTTGCATTATGCATCTGTTTATCTGAGGCATCAGTCATCTCTGTTTTCAATCCTCTTTCTCCCCTCCCAGTTCACTCATTTGTTTTTTGTTTTTTTGCACAGTAGCTGCCAACTGTCTTGCTGTGTACTGCCCCCCTGTGTCAGCCCCGGGACGCTGCATGTCTTGTAGATGAGATAAAAATAAAAGGCTTAACAGCATTGCGCCTGTTTTGGAGTCTGGTCCTCGGATTAGATCAAATCTCCAGTGCCCACACCGTACACTGGGGAGAAGGTGGCTCCTCTGTTGTTTACTCAGCGGGGGGGGGATTCTACACCTCCAGCACAGACACACAAACACAAAGAAAATCCCCCTCCTCCATCCCGTGGGTGGCACATCAAAGATGGGTTGCTTGTATTAATCTCCATGAGTTCCAGATGCTTTGTGTTTCATCATTTTTAGTTTTCAGCAACAGCATTCTCTCCTGTCTCTGGTCGCTTTTCATTCAGAAGACTATAAATCTACAAATATACATCCAGATATAGTCATTTACCCTGCATGTCATGTGCTTTCTCAGGATCTGCTGGATCATTCTTGCACTTCAGGAAGTGGCTCTGGACTCCCTTTCCTTGTTCAGAGAACGGTTGCGCGACAAATCACGCTCAATGAGTGTGTGGGTAAGTGTTCAATCAAAGGTTTCTTTTCTCATTTGCAAGCCTAAAAAGAGGAAAATTGCCCCCCTCATTAATATCTATGGAGCATCCCACTCAGTGTGCTAAATCAAAGGCCTGTGCCAAATTCCAGCAATAAAGGACGTTCCTGGTCTCAACCTAATCCTTAAAATTAGACTGCAAAAAAACAATGACATTCAGTATGCGGATATGCATTTGTAAGACTTCTGACTCCAGTAAGATCATTTAAGAACAATTAAAAAAAAAAACAACAACTTGAAAATCAAATAATTAAACAAGGAAATGTGTTTGAGAATTGCGAAAGCTTTCAGAGGTTATTCTGAAATAGGGCCAGAGTGAAAAGTGCAACAATCCCGCTGCAACGCTCCCAGAGCCAAGATTGCAATTTAGTTTGCGAGTGAAAATATTACCAGCTACAAAAGTATTTTCTCTTACACAAACATCCCAGCAGCCTTTATAATCAGTGTTGAACGCTGAAGTTGAAGCTCGTGTTGAAATGTGTTCTATTGATTTATGGCCACTGGGGGGCAGTAGGAAGCACTGTCGTTTACAGACACCATCAATTTGCCAATGTACAAATTTATGGTTTGCAAGTTCACTGACAAACTGTTGCCTCTTTACACATGCAGATATATAGTTATATTTACTACAAGTTCCTTTGTTCCCTGCTGATAAACTTTAAACCAGTTCCTCCAACTTTAGACAGAAATATTATTTTGGCTGCTAAATACTGAAACTTCACAAGCCTCTCTTGCAGTAACATTTTTTTTTCAAGAATATAATATGGCATAATAGATATAACACCTGTTAATTTATAGTTTTGCCTTGATATTTTGCTCCACTTTTTCTAGGTAAGGGCCGCTACGGCGAAGTGTGGAGGGGGCAGTGGCAGGGGGAGAGCGTCGCGGTCAAAATCTTTTCCTCCAGGGATGAGAAGTCTTGGTTCAGAGAGACTGAAATCTACAACACCGTCCTGCTGAGGCATGAGAACATCCTGGGTACGTGATCACACTTGATCAGGTTTGGCGAGCTGTGTTACAAAAACGCAGCTGGGAACAACAATCACGGTTAACCGCGACAATTCAAGGAATTAACACACGGTCGAGCAGTTTTTTTTAGACAGTATAAAGGCAGGGGTTGACACGCAGCAAATTTCCACCCATAAGGTTCAAACCTGAGTTGAACCTTATGGGCGGTGTCGTGCATAAAAGATGGTTTAGGTTGGTGTCAGTATGCGTGGTTAATTTCTTTACCATGACTGTGTCCTGCTGAATCTTTGTGTTCATCAGAAATGTTTAGTAATTAAAGTGTTTTTCTCATTTAGGTTTCATCGCATCAGACATGACCTCCAGGAACTCCAGCACCCAGCTCTGGCTCATCACCCACTTCCACGAAATGGGGTCCTTGTACGATTATCTTCAGCTCAGCACCCTCGACGCGTCCACCTGCCTCCGCATGGCTCTCTCCATCTCAAGTGGGCTTGCACATTTACACGTTGAGATCTTTGGCACTCAAGGCAAGCCCGCCATCGCCCATCGGGACCTCAAGAGCAAAAACATTTTAGTTAAAAAGAACGGACAATGCTGCATTGCTGACCTTGGTAAGAAACCCGCCTGCGTTTGGGCATACGCATCGCTCAAAACTGCATTTTTAAATGTCGCACAGACCTCACTAGTTTGGTTATACAAAGTATGGAAATGAATTCTAACAACAGGTATTAAATGGTGAGCAGATTGAGTGGAATACTGTGTAAACGTAGTGTGTCTTCAGTAAAAGCACTTAAAAGCTTGTGCACCATCGTGTTTGATAAATTAAGGCTGATAAAGGAGGTTATTTGAACTTTACTGCTTATTAGTTTGCATGAGAGCCGCATCTGTGGTTATATCACTGTATTTCCATCTTTCTGCTCTTTCATATTTGTTGAATTAGGAAAAACAACCAGAACTAAATGTATCACCCAGCCCTTAACCAAAAACACATTTGGAAGACCTTTCACCGCTTTATCTAATGCATCAATGTTCCATTTGCAGATGCTTGAATAACACTTAATTCAGCTACAAGCCAGAGCAGGGTGACAGATTCTACCTGTTTACAAGCTCGGTGTAATAAATTCTGCTTCGGATGACGCATTTCGCTGCACAGACAAACGGGGCAGCAGTTGTTTGTCTCGTTAGCGTGTTGATGTTATGCTGGAGTACATCCGGTATGCCAGAACAGGACAGTTTGCTCTGAACAAGTGCTGTTTGATCATATAAAACAGCTGACCCCGTCCAACGTGGCGATTTAAGACCGGAAGACTGCCTCCTTCGACATATCATTACCTTAGAGAGTTGTTTGTGGACGTACATGCTGTCGTGAAAGCAGAAGGCTTGTTTGTCACTGGAAGAACAATTAAATATCTTTTAGAGGAACCCATGTCAGACGGGTTATTTCCAGGAGACGAAGAGGATCCTTAGGAGGTTTCTTCGTTTCTGTTTCAGGGCTCGCAGTCATGCATTTTCAGGACACCAACGAGCTAGATGTGGGCAACAACCCGAAAGTTGGCACAAAGCGCTACATGGCCCCTGAAGTGCTCGATGACTCCATCCAGATGGACTGCTTCGAATCCTTCAAGAGAGTGGACATCTGGGCCCTGGGCCTCGTCCTGTGGGAGATCGCCAGGAGGACGGTCAGCAACGGTCAGTACACGATTCCAGCGGGTTCATTGAAACCCTCAACCAGCCACAGATATTCACGCAAGTGACGAGGATGGATGCCTGAATGAGAATGAACTCGAAGTAAAAGCTCTTTTTTTTTTTGCTGTTTTATCACATTAGGTTTTGCGTATCAACATCAAGTGTCTGTGGAAATGCCAGAAGCACCTGCACTTACGTGAAATTAAAGCTTCTTCCTCATTCACGCTCAAATGGGTTTATCGTGTCAGAATCTGAAGAAGCACTTTCAGCAGCACTTCAGATATTAATTTACCTCCGACATAGTAACCTCACTTTAGCGTGTTGATGAAGAAAATAGAATATATATAGTCGTGCAGCGACGTGGCGCATGCACACGTCAGTCACCTGTCAGGCCAAGTCGCATATTGATCCTTAATGGTGTTATCTGTAAAGTGAAGCGTTGTCTTATTTCTCCAACTTTCAGGCATTGTAGAAGACTACAAGCCCCCCTTTCATGATGTGGTTCCAAATGACCCCAGCTTCGAGGACATGAAGAAGGTCGTGTGTGTGGATCAGCAGAGGCCCAACATCCCAAACAGATGGTTTTCAGACCCCGTACGTTCTGCTGCCCACTTGCATTAATTGCAACTAAAATGGTTTGGAAAATGTGATGAAATGTACTGAAGTTTTGTTTTGTTTTGTTTTTTTTCCCCCCAGACTTTAACCTCCATGGCTAAACTCATGAAGGAGTGCTGGTACCAGAACCCATCAGCCAGACTAACAGCACTGCGCATCAAAAAAACTCTCACCAAGATCGACAACTCTCTGGATAAAATAAAGACAGACATTTGAGCCTCACTCGTCAGGAAGATGGTCCACCTCTGGATGTCTTTCAGAGACATCTGAAAAGACAAAAAGACTTGATGATGGGTTTAGTGCCCTTATAGTGGCACGGACCTATATTTATTTTAAAACACTTGGCGGGACAGGTTTTGGCATCCAAAGATGTCTTACTGGGGATTTCTGAGACGGCCAAGTGGTCTTGGAAATGGGGAAAGTATCTATTCAACATGCGACATAGGAGCTGGACTGTTCATTCATCAAGGAAGAAACTGTTACCCGGGCATTTGAGTACGGTTGATTTAATTTAGAAGCGCAGATTTTGTTTGACAAGTTTATTTTCTTTAAAAAAAAAACATAGCGGTTTTACTTATCTCTTTAATTTGACTGCGTTCGTTGACGTCCTGTTGGATTCATTTGAAACGCGGGTCAACCAGCCGGTTAATTTTCCTGCCTTCTTTAAGCGGCGGCCGCTGCAGGACACGTTGTGTTTTTACTTTGTGTGTTTACAGTGCTGTCACAGCAAGTTTCCTTGGATTCCATCTGTTTTTGTGAGATTGCGTTGTGCAGTTGCGCCGATGGCACCGGTCCATTTCACGATATATCGTCCAACTGAACCTACTCTGCTGCCAGCCTTTTTACGTCTCATCTTGACTTCTACAAACGTGCCGTTTTGTTTCTTCAGCTTCACAGAGGCAAATTCTAAAAAAGATCAAGTAAAACATCTGCTACACGATGCTGAGCTCTGTTCCCCCAGGGCCCGACAAGTAAACCTGTATTCTGTCTTAACACATGCTTTGTCAAGTAAATGAAGTCAAACTTCAGCCTTTTTTTTTTTTTTTTTTTTCTTTAACATTTTATATCAGTTAGTGATTTATATTAATTAAATAGAGAACATATTGCATTCGTTTACATCTGTCTCATTTGTGCTGACATTGAATCGTGGCAGTGATGTTCGTCCGTTGGTTTGATTTTCAGCATTCGCTGAAAGGCGTTGCCTTGAAACTGAGCCCCGAATCACGCGGCTCCTTCAGCGACCAGTTGGGGCTGGCTCCAGAAGCGAGTCCGTTTTTTAAAAAAATGTCCAACTTCAATTCAGTTCATTTTAATTCAGCTTCATTTATAAAGCACCAAACCATGACAAATGTCATGCCATTCAACAATACAGTTGAGCTCATTCAGAGTTGGTCCAAATAATACAGCGCCGATTAAACGACAATAATAATTATTGCTTCGCTGAGGAAACGAACAGATTGCATCAAAACTACATTCGGTGAACTTCTGAGCTGTGAATTAAGGACTAACGTTGTATTATATTCTTTTTCTTCTAGGAGGTCGAAGTAAATGATTTGATTTGAGATTTTCTATGTTTCACTTATGAAAGAATATATTTTTTTTAAATGCCAATGGTTTCACATACTATGTCATATAAAGAGTTACTTTGGGGCATTTTTCACTCGAGTTGGTCCATAAAGAAGTTTGGATCAGCGCTTGTTTTGCCTTTTTGAATTTTGATCCACTCTTGTTTCTAGAACTGTTTTAATTCAGCCACTTTGGAGGTTTTTTTTTAGCATGAACGGCCTATTTAAGGCCATTTCATAACATCTCAATTGGATTCGAGTCCAGAGTTTGACCAGGCTGCTCCAAAACCTTCAATTTTTTTTTTTTTTTTTTAAATAATTTATCCAGGTTTTGAGTCACTCAGAGGTGGACTTGCTGGTGTGCTTGGGGATCATTGTCCTGCTGCAGCTGAGCTTAAGGTCCCGAACTGATGGCCAGACATTGTCCTTCAGGATTTTCTGGTGGTTTCTTTAATTACAGCAAATCGTCAGGTCCTGAAGCAGCTACGCAGCTCCAGACCATCACACTACCACCACTGTGTTTGACTGTCGATTATTTTGCCTCTTTCTTATTATTGAAATCTGAAAATGATGAAAACGCTGACCTTACCTGAGGCAAGTGAAGCGGGCAGTGCGGTAGATGCTGATCCGTGATCTTTGGTGACCTCCTGGATGAGTCGCAGATGCGCTCTTGGAGTAATTATAGATCTTCCCAGGCACTCCTGGGAAAGTTCACCGTTCCATGTTTTCTCCATTTCTGGATAATGCCTCTCACTGTGGCTCGCTGGAGTTTCAAAGCCAGAGAAATGGCTTCGCAACACTTTCCAGGACTACAGTGACTTTGTTTTCCATCTGTTCCTGAATCCCTTTTGGATCGGAGCCGGACGTGTTGCTTTGAGCCTTTTTTCATGTTGTCAGACAGGTTGTATTTCAGAAATATATATTTTTCTTTTATTTTTTGATTCTACAGGTCTGGCAGTTAATCGGGCCTGGGGGTGGGAAGTAAAGTTGACCTTAGCAAGTGTGATTAATCACAGTTACTTCATGATTTAACGTTTAGGTGTAAATTATTTGTTCACTCATATTCATTGAGGACTATCTTGTGAGTGCCCCTTTGGTGAACTGCAGGCTACTTTCTTTTTCTTTTTTTTTGTTGGTAGATTTGGATTAAAAGGAAGTGCCCAGGCTCTGGGTCTTGCTCCAGACTGTGGGGAAAGTGGATTTCCATTCTGTGCTGGAAACATGTGATCCATTCTTAGTAAGCATGCTTTCCCTAACATGAGTCAGCAGAATACCCAAACTAAAGCATTTTCTTTGTAAGCAGTTATACTGAAAGCAATCCGGGCGTTTTCCAAACAAATCCTGCACTCTTAATGCTTCGGTAGCTGCGGAGCGGTAGGTCGGGTGACAGGAAAACAACGCTCCATATGTAACGGCGAGATTTCCCGGCTGGGTTCATCAACAGATGTCTGTGCTAGCAATCTTTATATTCATCATCATTTGATCAGTTTGAACTTGGCTTGTTTTTCTTTTTTCTTTTTTTTTTTTTTTACATAGTTCTGTCCCGTTTCCTGAGCTCAACAAGTCGATTTTGTTAATTTTCTTGTGTTTTGAAGGCTGTGAGCCTGTGTTCACTTGTCTGAAAACACTGATCATTTCCATGACTATGGAAGTGATGATAATAAGGAAAAGTTATTCTCTTCTCGGGCCTCTTTCGGCCGTACTGACGAGAACTGCTTCAGAAACGTTGCAGTCAAGAGTAAACAAAGACATAAATGTGCCACGCCTCACAAATCTTTGTGGCCATGTACTGGTTGTTACTTGTCCGATGATGTGACCAACTCAACTTTCCAGCGGTGCAGCGAGGGCAGGGTTTGTATTTGCTCTGCCAATAAAGCCGAAGCTCCAGATGTCTGATCTCCGTCCTGTTCAGACGGTCTATTTGGTCTTGCTGCTGCAGCCGGCCTGATAAAACCTGCTACACTCCTTCATTCTTCCTGGTGACGCTGGCATCTGTTGTTGCTATGGAGTCTTGGCAACAGAAGCGCGACTTTTGCCGCACGTGGTGTACCCTAAATAGCTCCTTCCATGCAGGTGACTCGAAATTTGCACACAAGTGTGCAGCGAGCGGACTTCAATATTATCTGCTGGAGAGTATTGTGGGCTTCAAGTTCTGCTGTTGAGAGTGCTGCACGCGTCCCAGGAGGGGGATTGCAACAGCCACGGTGGTGCAAGACGGACTGCTGGCTGGAGCACAAGATAAGACGAGCACAAAATAAACCTGAACTCAAACAATAGACCAAACAGGCCTTGATTGATTGTGTCTTCCAATCTTGACTCATCAATAAGCAGATTGTCTCATAGATAATGTTAATTCAAGCAGATTTGAGAGGAAATGTGCTCTTCTGCAGTTCAGCCGTTAAGTGAGTGATTTTTATTTCTTTTCTTTATAACTACCACAATGAATCTGAAATAAAACAATCAAAGATGCGATCTCAATATGTGTGCAAACCTTTAGCGTTATCAAAAATAGGAAGCGTTTTCTTAGTCTTCAGCTCTTTGCTGTTTCTGTTACAGGTTTCTTTTCCAGCCTGAGGATGCCCTCCCTATTTGAATTGATATCTCTTTGGACTTCCTAGTTGTAGCTCTAGTCAAACAGCTGCCAAATTCCAACTCCGATGCCTGATATCAGCTCCAGATTGATTTAGTTTTAATCTTAAGTAAGGAGGAAACGGACAGCAACCTGGTCAGTTTTCAGTGTGACTTTTTAACCACATGAGCTCAGTCTGTCCGGTTGAGCGGCTGCATCTCCATCACGCAAATGTTAAGCAGACGAGTCCCACAAAGCAAAAAAATCATAAAGAATCTGTCATTGTCCAAACACCTCTGGACCTGACTGCGGTTAGTTATTTGTATAACAGTAAACCCTGTGTACTCAGACAAAGATAAAATAAACAATAAGTATGGTTCATAACACATAAATAACACATGGTTGCAGAAAACATACGAGATAAGGCGCAAAATCGATAGATAAGATAAGGTTTTTAAAGTTTAACCACTTGAGCACACACTTTGAACCTAACTGAAAGCTCGTCAGTGTTTTTTAGTATCCTGCTTCAAAACAAGACCCGGCAGCAGAGAAGAAAGATTTACAATTTACTTCTAATCTGTTAGTCCTTCACCAGATGAATTTGGAGAGTATTCGCTGAGCATTTAAAAGAGCAGCTTTAAGAACAATGCAAAATATTTCAAAATCAATCTGTAGCTGTGGTAAACCGGAGAGGTTTTGACCAGTGTGGCTTTTTTTTAATGCTTTACACTTTTGGTTTTAGTTAATACTTTGGCTGCAGCATTGTGGATAAACTAGAGTTTATTTAATGTTCGATTTGTGAGTGTTTCAGGAACTATTTCAAACACTGCCTGCCCTACATTATTCAATGTAATATGAAAAGTTTAACTTTATTCCTACACGTAATGAGTAGTGACACCTGTGCTCAGAGGTAATTTCCATATTCAGTGGTCGGGCGGTCACAGGAGGTGGTGTTTCCACTGGACCTGCAGCACTTAAATGGATGTGCGACTCCGTCTCACCCTGGCTCCCGTTCACATGTCCTTATCAGAGGTCTGAGCGATAATCCTCCTCAATCCCGACTAACAGAGGCGGAGCAAGTTGCGTTTTACAGTTTCCTGCCCGCTCATTTTACCGTGCGAGACATCCGTTGCGCTTTGCGCGGAGTGCGTGGGCTATTTTTTTTTTTTTTTCATTTAAAATTTTTTTTACTTTTTATTTACCGCGATGTGTACGTTTGTGGTTTCAGCGGAGAGGCTGCCTGCGTGAACGGTGCGCTCCGGGAGCAGATGCGCCTGTGGCCATGCCTGGTCCCGGGAAGCAGAGCTTTCAGGTGGCGCTGATCATCCTGTCTGTCGCGCAGATGACCGCAGGTACTGTCTTATTTCTCTGATCAAACGTCATTATAAACGTCAAATTCAGTGTTTCCAAGCTTCATCCACGCTAAACTCTTAAAAACGTGTTTGTTAAACTACAGGATTAACCTCATAAATCACTTCGGCACCTAGAAAGCTATTTGTAAATCACGAGTTATGTCATCAAACGCCGTGGATGTACTCAAAGTTTACAAGGTACCTTATTTATGCTGTGGAAAAAAAAAAACAATTAAAAGAAAGTCCCTCGTAACAAAGGTTTGTTGATGCTTTCACAACTTCTTAAGGAAAAAAGAATAAAAAAAACAATTGTTTTTTTTTTTTTACAGCAGCTTACTTAAAAAAAATGGAGAGCTTTGTGGAATAAGATGAAATAAAAAAGCAAATAATTTGCCTTGACATCAGATTATAGTGAATACATTAATTTGGAGATGGTTCTTTAGGAGGTTTAATTAAAATTTTTTTTTTTAAATATATACATTTTATAGACCAAATGATTAATACAGTCTAACCAAACTAGTCATCAAATTAATTGATGTCAAAAATAATCTCTGCTGCAGCCCTCTGCGTTCTCATTAAACAGTAGAGGTGACTCCATCCAGGCTGTGTGATAAAAATACATGGATGAACTTCCAGCTGACCTGGCAGCTGGAGCTATACAGCACATGTAGATAACGAGCAGCCACTCACTCGTTAAGCAGCACTAAAAGATGCTTTTTAGTAAACAGAATCTGTTTGGCTTCTGAGAGTAAAATGTTAACTGGAATACAATGAAACATCCAGGTTTGACAGCAGCATAAGGGGGAAGACATTGTGTATTTCGAGGAGTCACACGAGTTATCTGAAGAACAGCCAGTGAACTATAGTTTTCCGCACTTGACTTACTATATCGATAATAGTAAATAAACAAAAATGAACGCCGTGCTGTTCATCTACACTTGTATACTAAGCCTTTTCCATTAGTCTTTACTTCTCTCATCGGTTTGGTCAACTTCAAACCAAAATGTCTCGAACAGTAAAATAAATTGGATGTTTTTTTTTTTGTCTATGTGTTGTACTCCCATCTTCACGAGTTGAGCCTCGTGTAGAAACAAATTTAGTTTTAATTTGTCCGTTTCTGTGTGAAATTGACAGATTTCTCCCTGATGCTGCCGGCAGAAGCGTCTGTCACTCTTAACAGTGAGTGACGGGAAGCATTAAAATCTCATTTCAACGCGTGTGAAACTATCAAGGATGCCTGAATTAAAATGACACGAGATTCGGCTTATTGAGTTAAAAGCTGCACAGATTACTTTCTACGGTGTGCAAAACATTTTCTCGACACCTTTGAGAACAACAAACGTAATACAATAAACTGAGAATAAAGACAAAGCTTCAACGCCACAGATAATTATCTTTAGTGGTGAATCATGTCATGTAAACCAGTGTATTTGTTTAAACTTGTTAAAAAGTGATTACTTCTGTTGGTTTTTCTTTGCATATTCAAAGCAAAGTGTTCAAAATAGATGGCTGAGATTTAAAAATGTATTGTATGACTGCAAAATTTGCTTTAAAATTTCACTTTTGACTAAAAATCATCAATTATTTATAAAGTCAAATACAGAAATGGACAAATATTGTATATGAGGAATAAATATATGCAGTTTTTAAAAAATATCATATTTTTTTTAAGTTTAATCAGGCTGTTTCCAGATAAGGCTATAGTTCCCTTATGACTGATTTAGGAAAATACATAAGTATACTTAAATGTACATTTACTCCTTTAGCAGATGCTTTTATGCGAGGAACAACACTGGAGCCCAATTTGAAAAGCTGGCATGCTCATTAAGTGCTAAATCTGTTTAAATCTGTTTAAGTGACAGTTGGGTGAAAGAGGTAGAGAAGTGTGAGGTAAGTGCAAGTGAGGTGTGTTAAGGTGTTAGAGATGGGTGAGGAGAAGAGTGCAGGAGATTCTAGGAGATAAACAAGAGCACTTCGGGACTAACGGCGTTCGGGAGCTTGTCCCAGCATTGGGGAACATGATGGCTTGGTGTTTAGGCTCAAGGAGACCCCCCGTGACCCTCAACAAGATAAAGCTGGATTAGAAAATTGATGGACGACCATCTCAAATGAAAATAAACCACACCGAGAGCGTGAGAATAAGCATTGGCCTTGGTCATAGCTGGGTACAGATTCGTAGCAATAATGACTTGAATAGGGTTCGGAATGGGTGGTATACTGACTCGGGAATGCTCCGATTTTCAGCTGCAGTACAGTCAGAAAAGTAGAAAAGATCAGTCATCACCCGGGTTCTGTGTGACCTGTGTGACAGGGAACCGCCTGGGATGGGCCTGTAAGCGGGCCTACGGCTTCGTTCACACTGCAGGCCTTAGTGCTCAATTCTGATTCCCCTCATGATCCGACTTTTTGTGGGTTTTCACATTAGTATTTTAAGTGCGTCATTGTGATCAGGTTTCCGTTTTGAAGTGGCCTGCATGCACAGTCGCAGACGAAGTGACGTCAAACGCAGTATGGATGTGAAACGAAACGAAAGTAAACAAAGATCCAGGAGCCAGTATGATTTGCTTTTGACATATTTTGTGCAGTCGAAGTGGACAAATTCATAATTATAATAAGGCAAAAACCTGCATAAAAGGAGAACAAAATTTCCACATTGACCATTTGTGGAGCGATCGCTTTGAAATCCATAAAGAGACGTGTGTGGATGGGAAATCAGATTCGATTCGAACCAGGATTTGGTGGACTGGCACGTGACCGGCTTCACTGAGGAAGATGCCATCCAAAACAAAACACCGCCAGCTCAGGATTGTGACATCAGTCACTTAAAAGTGATGTCAACAACGGATAAGATGCGATCTGACATGTATGTATCAGATTTGGGACCACACATGAAAATGACCCAGGACTGATGTGAAAAATAAAAAAATGGACCTGTTCAAACAGGCAACAGAAAATCCGACATGTGCAAAAAAACTTGGATTGGGGTCGCTTTTGCCTGTAGTGTGAATGTAGCCTTAGAGAGGTTTAGAGGTCATGAGAGCCGAAGAATTGTGCAACAGTTCTAGTGGCCTCAGGGCCTTTAACAGATGAACTGTCTGGAGCGGCCGGTCTTAAAGCCAGGTTGATCAGAAATAATAGGGTTGTCCTGTGAAAGGAACTCTGAGGCCTGTTTCATTATTTCACTTTTTTGTTAACTTTGAATAGAAATAGACTCTGCAACACTGGTTGACCTGTTTTTAACCTTGACCAAAATTGACAGTATGCTCTTGAATCAGTTTTGTTACTTTAGTATTTTTGCCTTTGCACTTGGCCAAGGAAGCATTTATTAAGTTACGATAGAAGGAAGAATCCAGCGAAGAGGTTTGGTTGGACCGGAGTCCAGCGGACACGTGTAAAATCTGCTGTGGAGGGAATATTGAACAGTGAATTCACAAAGGGACTGTGTTTTTCCTCTTTTTCACCATATTAGATAAAAGAAGTGATGAAATGCACATACAGGTACTTAGTTTTTTAAATTAAAAATAATCCTCCTTGAAGAGGTTGTCACCAAGCAACTCCTAGATGCCGGCCTTCAGGTTCTGTTGCCTGCTAGGAATGTTGGAGGAGAACGTTCATCTCAATAAAACCATTTCGTTTTCATCCTGGAGTCAATTTCCTCTATGTGGGCCAAATGCACCTATAACCAAAAATAGTCACTAAAAAGTCCCCTAATGAATAAAAAACAAACAAACAAAACACAATGATTATCAAATTGACTGTTTCAAAAATGAAGAATTAACTATTTTTGCTTGCAATGTAGTTCCACAAGAGATAAGACTTGGGTGATACATTTTCTTTTGCATGTTATTATTATTCTTTTTTATTTATTGATGGCAAAGTGCAAAAGTGATTGACGACGAGATGTTTCCCAGTTCAAATCTCAGCTGGTGCCTTCTGTCTGATGGTTGATGATCCCCCCCCCCAAGAAACACTTAACTCAACATTTAACGTCTCAACGAAGATGCCTCAGGAGAAAGTAACAAAAATTACTAACAAAAACGGAGATAAAAATACTAAAAATATAAGTCATAGAAAAAGAGAATTGAACAATAGTTATGAGTTGTCAGCTGATTTTATAAACTTCAGTGATGTTTAAAAGTGTGTTATTCTGAAAATCACAGCTTATTCACAAATCACGTATTTTATCTTCATAATGTGCTCATTTAGTTTTATTACAGCAAGTGCTTGTTGTTACTTCTGATCTAAAAAGAAAGAAAAACAAACACAAAGTGCACGATCACGTCCCTCAGCAAAGCTGAACGTTTGACTTTTGCTCTTCTCACAAAAAGGTTTCAAGATGCTGCTGTTAAAAAAAAAACAAAAAACAAAAAGAAGCCATCCTTGTGTTTTTTTTCTGTTTTGTTTTTTGTACTAAAAAAAAACAACCTTCTGAACAAAAACTCTTTTGTGATAAAATAACACGTGAAGTAAATGTTGTACCAATAACATTCAGTTTTAATCGTCAAGAGGTTCATCAAATCAACTGACCCCAGATCACAGTATTCTCAGATTCGTATATGTTTTCATTCTTTATATTTTTAATTTGCAAGCATTTTCGTCACTTCCACCACAGCTGCAGGGACTGGATAGAGGTTTTTTACTCTTTCATCATGATGACTTATGGCATGGGCAGCACGGTGGCTTAGTGGTTAGCACTGTTGCCTCACAGCAAGAAGGTTCCCGGTTCGATTCCTGGCCCGGTGGGTTTTTCTGTGTGGAGTTTGCATGTTCTCCCCGTGCTTGCGTGGGTTTCCTCCGGGTACTCCGGCTTCCTCCCACAGTCCAAAAACATGCAGTGTAGGTTAATTGATCTTTATAAATTCTCCCTAGGTGTGAGTGTGAGCGTGATTGGTTGTTTGTCTTCTGTGTGGCCCTGGATAGACTGGCGACCTGTCCAGGGTGTACCCCTGCCTTTCGCCTGATATGCGTCGGGATAGGCTCCGACAGACCCCCGTGACCCGGAAACGGATAAAGCGGGTATAGATAATGGATGGATGGATGGACTTATGGCATTCTGATTATTCTGCAGAAAACTGGTTGTGAATGGCCTTTCTTTCAAACAAACAATTTTCCAAACATCTTCTGCTCTTCCAGATCTCAGCTTGCGGGATCTGCAAGAAGTATCTTGTGTTGAGCTGCATCCGGGGGTAACCCGGTTCTTTAGGTCACTGGCTTTCCCCAGTGACCTGAAAAACCTGAAGCAAAACTGGGTTTTGGACAAAAATGTGTCTGGATGCATTAAAATAACAAAAAGGGCTGTTTCAGAAGAAGAGTTTTGAACATGTGCAGCCAAGCTACAACCAGTTTAAAAAGAAGAAATCCATTTACTGTGTGTGTCTATGCAGCAGCCCGGTCAGCAGCCTAATTATATTCCCCTGGTTGTCTCTGGATTTGAATGAGTCATTGTCTGCCTCTGTCCCATTGTGATTGGTTCGGTACGTTTTGTACCGGTGTGAATGGGAGGGGCACCAGGTCTGTGTCATGAGGCGAGAATGGTTTTTCCAAAATTATTCGGCCATCCAGATGTTTTGATACTTAATAGTTTTGAAGATGTAAATGTGCTTATAGGTGGCACATATAGTGTTCAAGACACAAGAAAGATGGAGAGAGAAATGATTTGGCTGCGCGAGGAGTCTGCTGCTCACAAATACGAATGTTGTGTTAAGACGTGTGACAGGATATTAAGATTCTTCTCCACGTTAGATATTTTAACAAAATGACGATCAAATCCCGAAGCCTTGTGCACACTAAGGTGAGGTATTCTTCTGCAGAAGAGTACCTGACATCTGCCCACCTGATGCTCCGTCAAGTCTCCAGCTACATAAACTCTCATAGGTGTGTTTGTTGCTACAAATAAGACAAAACAAAACAAAAAAACCCATCAAAGTCTGGTTTCCTCAGCTACAAAAAATGGAAACCAGCGACTTAAGGTGAGGAAAAGTGTGACGTCTTTGTCCTGAAAGGCAGGAGTCTGTACCACATGCACTATCACATCACATCATTCATAGTGATTAAATAAATAAAAAAAAAACAAAACATAAACAAAACAATCAAAAACTTTCTCATAACTGCTGTTTACTACCTCCTACACTGAAAACGACTTGAACCAGAATCAGTTCCTAAGGTAACTGACTCACGCACACATTTCCCCAAAAATGATCTATAAACTTTGTGATTAAAATAACAAGTCTGTGCAATACAAACACTGTGTTTTTAAAACAAGTACGGAGACGTTTTTATAAATTTAAATCACCTGATCTTTGCAACAGTGACTGGAGCGCTCAACACATGGGGTTCCCACATTTATGCATACTGCCCCTTAATTGTGTTTTTTTTGTTTTTTTTTTAAACATTTTTTCCACTCGTGCTTTATTTTGCAGTGTACAAAATATTATATTCTCAACTTTCAGAATTGGCATTTAAATGTCTAATCTGGTTCATGTGTGGATACTGGAGACCCGCTCGGTCTTATTGATTAAAACTGGAGTTACCTTTAAAGCAGCTTAATCTGGTAATGTACAATATTTACAGAATAATTTCCAGGTTTTTCTTCTGAGCCGGTAGTGCAGCTCTGCTTATCAATCACTCAGCAGCTTATCAAATAAAGCATGACAGCTCCAAGTAGAGCACAAGATTATGTGGGTGTTAAACTAAGAGGCATTACTCTGGTTCCTCCATCTCCATCCATTTAGGAGCGTGGACCTCGTTATGTAACGTGGGGATCTCGCTTGTAAAGAGTTAAAGACCACTGGCTATCCTAATCTGAGAGTGAAACTGCTTGTCTGGGGTCATTGTCGGCGCAAATCAATGAATGAACTGCAGCAAAGTGTCTTTGGGGGGAAAAGGCGTTGCATAACCAGCTGTGTCTTCCAGGCCTGAAGTGTGTGTGCCTGCTGTGTGCCAACCGCACCTGTGAGACGGCCGCAGACGGCGCCTGCTGGAACTCTGTGATGCTGATTGACGGGAAGGAAGAGACGGTGAAGTCCTGCCTATCACCCTCAGAGATGAAGGGCCAGGTTTTCTGCTACAGCTCCAGAAATGTCTCCAAGAGGAACTGTTGCTTCACCGACTTCTGCAACAATGAAACTCTGCATCTAAACACAGGTAGAGCCAAGAGGATGCCAGTCCTGTTTCTACTGCACCACATTACGTTTTAAATCGGTTTAAGTCTATTTACACCCGAAAAGATTCATATTTTACTGGTAATATGAAAGAAAAATGGTAGGAAATCGAAGAAAACCGGTTTCATCCCTGCACACAGTCTGTAAATGTCACACTGCTGAGTATTTTTCAGTGTTATTCAGTCAACAGAAACACAAATCCAATCTAGAAGGGATTTCCCCATCATTCTGGTCCCGGCTAGACGAGCTGGACGCTGATCCGCCTAGATCCTGTGACATAACAAATCTGGCAGAGGTTAAGGCACAGCCCTCCCCTGATTTAGAAATAAATACTTCGTCAGTCATATTGCTCTTTAAGCCACTTGTGGGACCTTCTGGGTGGAAGTTGGACTTTCAGTAGGGAAGTCCAGTAAAGTTCAACTTCCACCCGAACACCGTTGGTGTATAGTTCAGTAAAAGAAAAGAAAGAAAAAAATATATGTACAAAAACAATCTAGTCACAATTAAAAATTGATTTACACAAAGAAACTGCTGTATCAAAACTGGGGCATACGCATGTTACGAGCTCTGTGTTTCTCCTTGAAAACGTACGTTTCTCAGGCTGAACTACGTTCGATAACAACCGCTCGTTTGACCACGCTTAATAATAGCCACAGTGAGCGGAGTACCTGATGAAACCACCAAATGACACGAAGAAAACGTTCCAAATGTCGGCCTCCAGATGCAAAACATCAATAGTGCGAGGTGCTGCGGCGTGTCGATGAGCAGATGGAGGGAGGACCCTGAGGCAAAACGATGTGAGCGCATCCTGCGTGTTGCTCGTGTTGTCTGCTTTGAGACTGTGTTCATTCATGCACTTCCTGTGACATCCGTTTACAGTTTTTAAATGAAGTTTTCTTCGATTGTGCTTGACGTGGACAGTTTCTGTGTTTATCTGTATCTAATATTCAAACATTTAATAAGCTGTCCAGCGGTTTTAAAGCAGATGTGGCTGTGGAGACGACCTCCCTGGGCCATGCAGACAGAGTCGGCGCTGAGTCGACGCACAGCTGCGGCTTGTAGAAGGTCTTAAGCTACTGGGCCAGAGGAGAGTCGGGTCTTATTTGTGCACCGTATCTGCTGAGCTCCACTTGGAGCTCGGCTTGGCAGAATATCTATTTAGGTAAAAGGCTAAAGATGTCTTAGGAAAGTGTGGTTGAGTTCACATTGTGCTGATTTGCACATTGAGCCATCTGCAGATGTTGCATGTTTGAGGCTCTCCCGGTGAGGACATTTCACACTTTAGGGATTTGAGGTGATACAAAGGCTAAAGAAACATGAAAGCGCTTTATTAAGTTTGAAATTTCCGATGTAATATTAACATTTTTCTCTGCACATGTAAAAGTGTGAGGTAATGTGAGATCTTTATGCAATCCATAGGAACATTTTCCCAAGCGAAGCACTTCATTGTAGCACGGTGCAGCAGTATTAAGGAGTTCAGTGGGTTTTATTTCCTCAGCATCTATGTAACGCTCACATTATCACAGCGCCCACCTGCTCAGCTATTTTTGTTTCTGCCCAGGTTTCCTCTGTCCACCCACAGACAGGCTGAAGGTCAGAGGGAGAGGTGTCAAATTAATATATATATATATATATATTTTTTTTTTGTCAAACCCAGAACTTTACTGTGTGATTTCATGCCATTCCCACCTGTTCTAATTGAATGTGCAAATTTTACAGGCCCTAAAAGCTTCTTTATCACCTTTGATTAATAACATTTATGAACAGCTGTCAGATTTTCAGCCACTTAAGTGAAAGAAGGTTTTTTTTGGCAGGTAGGACTGAGCATTTTCAGCCTCTAAAAATGAAGCTGTTCCTGAGCCTATTTCTTAATCCGTGAGTGTGCTACTTATCCGGTCTGCTCCTTCATTAAAGTGTGTTTGCAGATTTGACCTACAGCTATACCCTACAGATAATATACAGTAAAACCATCAATCAATTTGGGACCATGTTGTTGTTGTTGTGTTAGAAAACAGCCACTAGGGGGAGCAGTCATGACGAGTGCAGATACTACTAAATCAGCATGCGAGGGAGCAGTTGCATGGTACCGCTGTTGACTGTGTTGTTGTCTGCACGGTTGTGTTTCCTCAGGGAGGCCTTTAGAAGAAGCTGGCTGGAGCAGGCTGCAGCTCACTGTGGTGATCCTGGTGCCCTCCTGTCTGCTGTGTGTAGGCATCCTGCTCGGCGTGTGTGCTGTGCAGGGCCACCGTTGTGCCTACAGTCGGAACCACAAGCAGGACCCAGAGGAGCCTCTAGATGATCAGATGCTAATGTCTCCCGACAAATGCCTCAAAGACCTGATCTATGACATGAGCACATCGGGCTCAGGATCAGGTGAGAGAAATGTCAGTGGTCGCCACAAGCTTGTACTCCCTTCCTCTTGGATATATGTAGCTGCGATCAGCTGCAGGCCAAACCATGACCTCCACTGCTCACAGACTTGCACTCTTCACCTTGCAGGGCTGCCGCTCCTGGTCCAGAGAACCATAGCTCGAACCATTGTTCTACAGGAAACCATTGGAAAAGGTCGCTTTGGCGAGGTGTGGCGCGGCAAGTGGCGAGGAGAGGATGTGGCGGTGAAGATCTTCTCCTCTAGGGACGAGAGGTCCTGGTTCCGTGAAGCAGAGATCTATCAGACCATCATGCTCCGGCATGAGAACATCCTGGGCTTCATTGCTGCTGATAACAAAGGTTTTGAAAGCCAGAT
The DNA here is from genome assembly GCA_014839995.1 of Xenentodon cancila. NCBI lineage: Eukaryota > Metazoa > Chordata > Actinopteri > Beloniformes > Belonidae > Xenentodon > Xenentodon cancila. The sequence continues at coordinate 8,189,638 of CM026200.1, forward strand.
CTTTAAAGGACTTATAATCAGGCACAAACTACATCTACATGATAAATGTGCCGACCAATATGCTCCAATTTGCTGTTTTCTGCAGATAATGGCTCCTGGACTCAGCTCTGGTTGGTGTCAGAGTACCACGAGCACGGCTCCCTGTACGACTACCTGAACAGGTACACAGTTTCGGTTGAAGGCATGGTTGTCCTGGCTTTATCCATAGCCAGCGGGCTGGCACATCTCCACATGGAAATCATCGGCACACAGGGTAAGGCTGCTCTCTGCTGTCTTACATCAACATCAAGCCCAGCAATTCATCTCTTTGAAGAAGCTCCATCCTGCAAATATTCCTTAGATAAATTGAATTCGTTAAATTCATTAACGAATTTGGCACAAGCGCATGTAAGCGGTAGAACATGCGGTGACATGATGAGACACGACGCATGGCCAAGTTTCCCGCTTGTAATCGATTTCTGTGAAAGAGATCAAAGGAATTTGTTGTAACGCGACGAGCATGTTCAGGACTCGTGACCTCAATTTTTTTTTTTTTTTTTTTTTAACCATCTCGCCTCCAGGGAAGCCTGCAATCGCTCACAGAGACCTAAAGTCTAAAAATGTCCTGGTGAAGAAGAATGGGACGGCAGTCATCGCAGATTTGGGTTTGGCGGTGAAGCACGATACCAGCACAAGCACCATTGACATACCGTCCAACCACAGAGTGGGAACTAAGAGGTTAGAACATGGAAATGAACACTACAAAACAGGGACGTGGTCTGAGGGGAACAGGGATTGTTGGACAATCTGGGCGTGCATACGGAGAAGAGAAGAAAAAAAAAATGATCTAATTTGTTCAGGGGTTTGTTGAAATACTGAATAAAAGTCATGAAATCTCAAGTTATTTTGTGTTAAAGAGCAAACAGCACTGATGCAAGAATGATGCAACTACAGTGTAAAAAAAACCAAAAAACTCTGGTGAAGTAAATTTAGAAAACATTAATTATTGCCTCAAATGATTACAATCTTATGAGTAGAGATTTAAAAAACATTTATCCATCAGCTATTTTTTTGTATGCGTCAGGCTTAAAAGAGTTAAATAAACACAGTATAGAAGAAAAGTTGAAGTCCTGTAACTAATTTTGAACATCTGCACAAAACTGATTAATCAAATGTTCCATGCGGCACTGCGCTTTATTTCATTAGGCTTTAATCGTTTTGTCCTTTGCAGGTACATGGCCCCAGAGATCCTGGATGAAACGATCAATATGAACAACTTTGAGTCATTCAAGCGGGCGGATATCTACTCGTTGGGCCTGGTGTTCTGGGAACTGGCCAGAAGATGCTCTGTGAGAGGTATGATAAATAAAACCAGGATATGCAAGCTGCCACTTTATTTTTTTGCATCGGTTAAATCATGATGTGATCCCACATGCTTCACAGTATGTCAGTTTGTCAGTCGTTTTCGCCTCATATTACTCATATTACACATCGGCACGCTATGAAGAAGAACATGACAATAAACGGCATCTCTATCTTTGGTTTCTCCCAGGGCTTCATGAAGAATTTCAGCTGCCTTATTACGACTTGGTGCCTTCAGATCCGTCGATAGAGGACATGAGAAAGGTGGTGTGCGATCAGAAACTCAGACCCAGTGTTCCCAATCAGTGGCAGAGCTGTGAGGTGAGACGGGAACGAACCGCCCTGTGTGTTCACTTCACTAGTCTTTATGATTCAACGCTCATGTGTGCCGGTATCTATTGTGGAGGGTTGTCCGAGAGCCTTCAAGATGTAAACGTACCAAAAAATACCACAGCAGCACACTGACTTTCCAAAGAACAGCGACTGATCCGAAAAAGACCTCAAATCCAAATGAGTTATAATGGGAGTGGTCAAGGATGCTGAGCAGGATGAAAGTGGAAAGCAAAAAGGAGGCGGTTCTGCTGCTTTTTTTTTTTTTTTCACCTAGATTGTAATGTGGGGCACGAGATCCCTCAGAGGAGGGATGGATGAGCTTGCAGCTCTGATAGGAGGCAGAAGGTGTTTTTTAAGACGTTGCTGTGGGAACATACTCTGGGCTCCAGCATCTCTCTACATGGATTTCAAATGATACAGATGGACCAAAGATCTCTGACAGAGAACCCATAGAAGCGGGTTAGGAGTGCTCGCAGTGCTTGTTAACAGCAGATGGTGTAAAACCTGAACATGTGATGGAGCAGCTCTGCACCCCAGAAACTGTAGTGTTGGATGTAAGCTTCCGACCATGCTGTCAATGGGGGGCTCACCTGTTCCAGGTGACAAACAACACTCCAGTGGATCTGTGATGATCTCTAGGGATTTCAGCCATGCCTACTATCAACTATCGTAATAGTTAAAAAAAATTTCTTATATATATATATATATATCTATGTCTAAGTAACACTGCAATAACATAATATCCTGTTAGGGATCAATTATTATTCAGTTTAATTAATCCATCCTCTATACCTGCTTATTTCAAAGCACACTACAGGTGAAGGGCAGGTCACCAGTCCATCCCATTTGTATGTACTGTAACAATATTGGCTTTTTTTGATATATGTTAAGTTCTGTCTCATCTTATTTTTTTTCCGTTTCCATTTCACCATACCAGGCTTACATTCCTCTAAAAAAACATTAGGACAGATGGTCTAAAGTCATCATTGGACAAGTATTCTCTTGTTAATACCAGTTTGTGTTTAGGATAAGGAAAACTTTTTTTTTTTTTTTTTTTTTTGTTCATCAGTGTTATTATGCAACTGATCCCTGGTGGCGAATGGATTTAGTCCAAACATAGTCACTGTATATGTAGGCCTCAAAACCGATGGTGCACTGCAGGGAATATGGAGATGCCCAGTATACTTTCATAGAATGGTGAGGGCATGACCTCCCTAAGCTGCCTCAGTCAGTCGTATTAGGAATACGTTTAATGCTTTATATACATTTGGTACAAAAAAAATAAAAGCTCACCCCTCAGAGTTGTCAGCCTCCAGTGGCCAGTCGAGGAACTGCAACGAATCTTCGTTCCGCATGAGCCTCAACCCGGAAGTTAGGTGGTTGGTGCTTGTCCGCAGCCAAAGATGCCGGTGCAACATCAGATGGAGACGTCCGTGATGGTGGATGGGCACTTGTAGTTTTTCGAGCATTTATCTTTTGCTTTATGGGCTGCTTAAGAAAGGGCTTGAATTAAAAGTGTACCCATATCTCCAGGGAACACTGCACCACTGCTCAAAACATATGCAACTCAGATTCCTGCTTCACTTGTTTGCACTTCATTGTTGTGTGATTTCCTGACCGGTAGCGTTTTGTAACCCGGTTCCTTCTGAGCGGTTCCTCTGTCTTTTCTTGATATTATTAATTAGCTCATGTATTTGGTTTTTTTTTTTTTTTTTGAATATCACAAATACAGCTGATTGTCAAAAATGCAAAACAAGAGCTGCATGAAACTATTATTTTCCCTTCCCTTCAAAGCTTTGGCACATTTAGGCTTTTCAGTGCAGCAGAGACGCATAATTAATTCAGATTAGTAATAATATTTGCCAAAGTGGAAACTGTGAGCACAGAAATATAATACTTGAGTTTTTCTTTTCAGATCAGACAACTCTGTCTCAGTTGTCTGCAGTAAAATTCATATATATAGGCTGTTTTAGTAACCATTTTGTCCTCTTGTCAATACACCAGGCTCTACGTGTGATGGGCAAACTGATGAGAGAGTGCTGGTACGCCAACTCCTCGGCACGACTGACTGCTCTGCGAGTCAAGAAAACTCTGTCTCAGCTGTCTGTTATGAAGGACATCAAAGATTAGGTGGAGCTGCAGATCGCCACTAGTGCTGGCGCTGGCGCCCGGCCAGGGACTGGGAGCGTACAGGGTGAAAGAGGCCTGAGGCTGCCCTCTTCAGGACGCGCGCACACCCTCGGAGAGCCTCCTCAGGTTGTAGTCGGTGCCAAAGCTTTGAAGGAGGTGTCTGCGGAGGATCTGCACATAGCCACCCAGTCAACTTGTGTTTTAACCAAACAGCTAAGGTTTCTGAAGGAAGAGCCATGTGAGATAAGACGTGTTAAATGTATTCATTATGCTACCTCAGTGTTTGAAGTGCCCACTTAAAGTTGCACATTTTCATGTTGTTAGTGCCATATGTTGTAGCAAACGCAGCACTGCTGGGTAATTTAAGCGCTAAATGACAGAAACTAGGAAAAAATACCTGTCTAATCTGATGACACACACACACAAACTTTACCTGACAATCGGAAGTGCTTTTTGCACAGTTGGGCTTATATGATCTGCTGAAAGCTCCATGAAAGGGAATTAGCACCATATGTGCATCTAGAAAAGAAAACTAAGTATTTATAAGGCTTTTTTTTTCTTTCTTTTTAATTACCTGCAACCCAGAGATGAGTATTGATTTTAAGTCCTTCAGAGTAGCTCAATAAATGGAAATGGCAGCAGGTCTGTTATTCTAGTCTTTCTCAGGCTCCAAATAACGTTGCAACTTTTAATAAAAAGATAATAACTAATATTAGGATGAGTCACAGACAATCACTTTACCCAGAAAAAAACAACTTATATTTTCTAGTGCCACCAAAAGCTCACACCTGGCCAGCCATGCTCATTATTTTACTCTACTATACAACAAATGAATTGATGGGCGCAGAAGAAACTGCCTCTGGAGGCCGTTGGATGATAAATTACGAATTAAAACAATGGAAACTGAACCTCACAGACCCTAGTTGGGTCTTGGGCCATTTGTAAATGGTCACAATTAATAAAACGTTTGAATTTGCACAATATTTTTAGCCATTTTCTATCATATTTCTAAGGCTAGATGTATATTTTGAATAGAGTTGAAGAGATATTTTTCCATTTTCAGAGCCTCGTGGGCTAGTCATTGTTACAAACATTCATGTATTATTCCTAACATAAAGTTAAGTGAAGCTATGAATTTTGACTACTTGTTTTGCACGTTCAAGAACTGCTACATGATAGCTGCAATGCTCCTTACATTAATAATTACGCAATCACTATTCAAAATTGTACAATTAAACGGCACACACTTTTTCCACAGTGACATAAAAGTGTTTTATTGAATCAGGCGGAAGCTCGAGACAATATTTGCATCTCACGAGTTTCAGTTTTGCAACAGGCTTTATGCGAATTTGTGTATTTAAAAGACAAAACGGTAAAGAAAAATGTAAAATGTGGAGGGTAGAAGGAAAAATGTGAGAATTTGCAGCTACGTCGGCAGCACGTGTTAACACTGGTGCACAGTCGAAGTGATGGGTGCACAGTAGGATCCCTAATACCACTGTCTGACGTGGCCCATAAAGCCCTGATGTAACAGGCTTAGGGAAGGTGCAAAGAAGTAAATCTCTGCAGTGCCTGCGCGTGCATCTGTCTGTGTTTCCTATCACGTTAGGCAATTTATCACAACACCGTTTGTGAAACTGGAGTCAAACGTAAACCTACACCACCACTTTTAGTTCCTCTGTAGGTCTCCATCCTGTTCACTGTTTTTCAGCCGCAGGTCGCGTACTTCCATATAGCTGCTATGTGTTTACAGATTCTAGGTTAGAAAAGTATTTCTATTTTTATGAAAAATCTGCACTGTTGCCTCTGAAATGCAAACATTGTACAGCACACTGCAAAAACAGCTCTTCTGGAATGAAGCCTGACATTCCCAAATCTATTCAAATTGGTCCTATTTTAAGCATAATGTCTCTGCCAGTGGAGTTAACAAACATTTTCCTGACTAGAATTCTCAAAGCAAGCAAAATTCTCTAAAATAGTCTAATTTTATTGAAGAATGCTTTTTTTTTTTTTTAAATTTTCTAAGAATACTAGTTTTTGCAGTGTTGCCTGTTGATGTCTTGGTAAATAACTTTTGTGCAAGTCATGTTTTTTTTTTTTTCCTCAATCTTTTTGTAAAGTAATAAATTTATGTAGTATAGAAGTTACTCTTCGTTCAAAAGAAAAAAGGCAGGAAATGTTGAATATGCTCAGCACAACGTAAATTCCCATAGTTGTTTTAGATGTTTATCTTGAATTGTATCTTTGTGTCACATCTGTATGTTTAAAAAAAAAAAAAAGAAAAATGATACAGAAAAGAGGCGTCTCAGTCATTTCAGAGGCGACTGATCACAGTTTATTTCTGTGTAGTTTTTTTTTTTTTACCGTCTATGAGAAGCCTAAACATTTCACATTTCACATAGCTTTCCAAAAATGAAATCTGTGTTTGATTTTTCATTTAAATTCACTCATTTCACCTGTGTAAAACTGTTTGTGTTGTTGTTGTTGTTCAGATGTGGAGTTTTGTGCCACTGCGTTCTATCTTTTTTTTTTTTCTTGCACTATTTATTCTGTGTTAAATTGTCATATCAGTGTTCAATAAACACAGTTTGTTTTTTTTCATGTGCTTAGTGGCTGCTGCCACATCGTTCGTTTGTGGAAGATCTCACATCGTGAAATTGTGCATAGCTGTGCGAAATGTCGCGCGCAACTCAAAATTTCCCTGTGCAACTTGTCAGAAACAGGTCTTTTTTTTTTTTTTTTAATATTCTGCTTTAACTGAATGTGACTCATCTCGGTTTTGTCTTCTGCTGCTCTCCCCATGTGTGCTGTTAGTGTCCGTTAGAGAGAGGAAACAAGGCTGTAAGCCAGACGCCATCAGCACTACACAGATGAGTCAACGCCTTAGTATTGTGCTGTGTTGCTTTAACAGATTTCACTGTGATGCTTGTCACAGAAGAAAATCACTTTGTAAGGATTGCCTGAGGTCAACGTGACACATATGGAAACTGGCTGCAAAAACAGAAGAAGATATAATCACCTAAAATGTTGATTAAGATAAAGTGATTGGTATCTTAAAGGAGCTGCACTGAAATGCTTTTGTACTGCAAAGAGAAATTCAGTAATTTTGTCCCAAGAGGTTCATTGGTGAATGCTACAAGATCTATTTACTTTTGTAACTTTTTTTTTTTCTGCTTTTTTTTCATTGTATAAATGTCTGATGAGGTTACTCAATACGGTAACATGCCCAGTAAAGGGGTTAAAGCCAAAAAACTATGTGATAAATGTGTTAAAAATACTGTGCCTGTAGTATCATTATTTAGGAACTCTGAGGTTCAACATATTTTTGTACAAAGCTTACAGTTAATTGGAAAAATAAACACATCCCATGTACATTGTTTGTTCCTCTTTGAAATGGGCAAGGGTGATGCACTTAAACTTGATGCAACATTTTTAGATGTTTTTAAGATATTTTAGTAAATAAGACAATCAGTTACATGGGGGAAAGCAGGTGAAACCTGGTAATTAACCCTATAATATAATTACCCCCCAACCCCCCCCAAAAAACAACTAATAAAAATACATACTTACCCAATGTATTCATAATGATAGGAAAAATAATAGTTTAAAATTGTTAAATAAAAAATTGAAAGTGCTTTTAATTTCATTATATAATCAGCACTTCAAATAAAAACATTTTCGGGGTGTTGTTTCTTATGTCTTCTTAGGCATGTGTGATCATGCAAAGATCTACAAACCTGTGTACGGTTAAGGAAAAATGTGGATAACTTTGGATGATCACACATCCATCCATCCATCCATCCATCCATCCATCCATCAATCCATCCATCCATCCATCCATCCATCCATCGTTACCATTTAATGGCAGGGCACTGCTGATGTCTTGATGATGACGGATGAAGAAGTGATAACTGGCGTTTTAACGGGGGTCAGACTTTGTTTCCAGACACGCGTTTTTGCAGGATGTTTCTGTCTTGCTTGGGCCAGTATGTAAAGACCAATGAAGTTGAATTGGTGGCAGACGTTTATGTAAATGTCACAGAATGCCAGTCTAATGGCTGGTTATTGGCTGAGCTGACTGTCAATCACAAGGCTGCACCTCATATTGGAAACACATTTATTATATACATTTCTGATATCTATATAAAGTCAAACAAACAAAACAGAGACCAAATGAAATTTGTTGAACCAGGTTGTACATGTGTTTATTTCTTCTGTAGAGTTGGACATTTTAACATGGGAGTCAGTGGAGATTGACTTTGAGGAAATGTAACCTTTGTTACTTCTGGGTTGTCCTCTGTATGGAGGGGAAATGGTTGGTGCTTGTCCTTGATGCCCAAACCCAGACCAGAGACAGCTTCTCCATCCTTATCTCCATTTATAGCTTCACAACATGCTGCGTTTGTTTTTACCCTGGAAGTGAGTAGTGCAAAGCTCAGTATGTGGAATAGCTGTTATGAGAAGGGCTGCCAACTCATGGTTGAAAAGGAAGCTGTGGTACCAACCCACTTTGTTTTTTTTTTTTCATTTTCAAACCATGTCACAGATACTTTAAGACCCTGGGAAACTGAGCCAGCTTCTGAGGTGCATGAAACGTCTCCTTTAAATGGCTACTCTTCCTGAACCATCACTATTTTTCATGTAATTGGGTGGAGGAATGCACATGTGTGAAACATGAAATGCTGACATAATTCTCAGAAGACTGTGGCGCACGACTATGCAAATTCCCTACGTGACGTTATTTCAGCTGAGCCCAGCTGAGCCCATCACCAGCTTCTGGGAATATATTAAAATGTGGTTCTGCATAGATGATTGCTGTTCAAGTGTATCTCGTTGAACAAGTATAGGTTTTTTTGATAATTGATCTTGTGTGTGGGGGTGTGAGTGTGAGTGGGAAGCTATAAAATACATACCTGTCTGTATTTAATGTGACAAAAATGCGATTGGAGATTTGTAATATCTTGTGAAATGGCGCATCTGTGTTCCAGAAAGTCCCGTGGTTAGTTGGCCGGCGGTGCTGCTGGTGATCAGTGGGGCAGAGTGGATGGATGTGAAGCAATCTGTTAATTAAGGACACTTTTGGCTGTTTTTTGTACCGTAAAGTACTGCAGCGCCCGCTGATTCCTCTCGAGAGGTCAAAGAAGAGCCAACCGAGACCTGATGCTGGTGAGGTTGACGGGGTGCTGTGATGTCACAGAACCAGATGACAGTCCAGTTATCCAGCTTCCAAGATGTTTACGTTCACCCGATTCACGTCTTGTTACGCTCGCTGTACCTCTGAAGTGGGGAGCCACAACAACAGTTTCACAAGAGGCACACCACCCAGTGGAGGCTGGTGGCGCAGAGTCGAACTCCTATCTCCACCCCTTTAAACCAGCTCCAATGAAAAGAGGTGGTTTCTACTGTATCCCTGGTATATTATGACCAAAACTTACCATACAGTTTGTTAGTGACTAAGGAATTAGTGTCAACATTTGCAAAAGGGGCATAATGTGTCTCCTTTAGGCTCCAATTTGCTCTAAGAGGAAAACGCTCTCTCTTCTCTAGGTTGTTCTTCATTTCTGGAAGCATTAGTGTGACAGTGGGAGAAAGTTTATGCTGTGCACAGCCCATGAGCCATTGTCTCGCTGACTGCCGGTCTGCCCGCGTGTGTGATCTTTCTTTTGATCCAGCCGTGTCTGGTGCCTTCAGCCCAATGACCCGTGGCGTCTGTTTCAGGAACGTGACACCAGCCTAGAGCTAAATCAGCCCTTTGTGCGTCTGCATCATAAGAAAAGGCTCCCTGCTTGGCAGAGCACAGGACTCAGGCTCAAAGTGAGGCTTAGCCCATTGAGAAACTGTGGGTGGAGGCAGGTGCTGGTGGAGGTGTGAGCGCGCCCTTTCTCATGCATTGCTGATTTCTGACAGACCATAAATCGAATTGCTAAGACTGCAAAAAGGAAAGAGGGATATTTGAAGGGGAATTATGCACAATGGCTTTAACATACCCCCCCTTTTTCACTTTAAGAAAAAAGCAGACCAGCACTTCTCAAGAAACAGAACAAAAAGATTAAAGGAGGTTAACAGGAAAGAAGGTATGTGAGGCTGTGATCTGCAGATGCAGGTCCACCGCAGCTGTCACATGATGTGGATTTCCGCTTTGACACACTTTGCTTTTGGTTGCACAGCAGGGCAGGTCCACACAATCACAGAAGAGCTGCTGCAGCAGGACATGATGGTGCTTTGAGGACTACTCTACCATGCAGTCCAACATGAATTTTAATGGACTTCAACGCCAGGGCAGCCAGGAGAATAACTTTCTGGAAAACACTCTAAAGAAGAAGGCGTCTCTGTGGTACCGACGCTCACTGAGGGGAAACGGTGATCGACACCGACAGAACACTGGCTCCCTGCCCAGAGTTTGCAAGGTGAGACAATAACTCAAGTGCACTTTGCAGCTGTGGGATAAACACTTGTGCAATGTATGTCAGATATCTGTAAACACAGATTTAAAAGCAAGATTAGCACAGAGACTGTTTTCAATCATTTCAAATGTGTTATGCATTGATCATGATATCTGTAACGGACACTTCTATAGTTTCCTGAGAGGTTCGAACCTGTTATGTTGTTTCAAAAAGGAACTCTGCATTTCTTCTTTTGCAGCCCAAACAAACCCGCACCAACTCACTGGTTGATTACACAGACCCACAAAGGTGAATATGTGATTTTATTCCCTTCAGTAGCAGGTGCACCGTTGATGTATTTAAATGTCAGTTCATTTTTTTATTAAGTCTTTTAACTGAAAAATAATTGGACAATAATTAAAGTCTCTTTTTCCATTACTTTTTTTTTTTTTTTGCACAGGACAACTATTGTATTGGAAAAACAAGACAATGAAACATTTGGTTTTGAAATTCAGGTAGGTTCTATCACGTTATGCAGATGAATCATGCAGCAATAACATCTGCGTAAACAAGGTGATATTTTACGGCAGCATGCTGTTTTGCCAGGTTTTCTGACTGCACTGTCCTGTGTTTGCAGACTTATGGCATGCAGCTGAAAAACAGCTCTGCAGTGGAGATGTGCACCTTCGTGTGCAAGGTAAAGGAGGACAGTGTGGCTGAGAGCGCCGGGCTGACCGCAGGTGAACCTCCCACGTCCTGTCGACCCTATAGATTCTACACGGGCCTTCATGCACATAACAAAACGTGTCACCTGAGAGTTGACAGCTGGTGTACATCACTTAGCACACATGCAAATTCCGCTTCCCACCTACGCACGGGCACACTGATGCACAATTAAACCGTATCTTCTCATAACTGATGAGTTCCTTCTTTTTTGCATCCTCTTTTGTCGTAGGCGACGTGATAGTCACCATCAACGGTATCAGCAGCGAAGGACTGTCACATCAGCACATACTTGATCTAATAAGAGAATCGACCAACAGTCTAAAGTAAGTGGCAGCAGTGAGTACCTCGCGTCGTGTCAAGGGTTTCAAAACACAGCAAGTGATATGTTCAATCATTTGGTTTCAGGCTGCAGACTGTCTGTGGGAACATAGTGAAGCAGATAGAGCTGAAGAAGCGACTGAATGGGCTCGAGGTTAGTCCCTTCAAGCCTGTCCACTGCTGGACCTGCTGCATCAGCCACAAAAATCTCTTCTGAGCCACAAAAAGGCCACCAGAAAGCACAGAACTGCCACGCTGTGGTTAATTACAGGCTGAACTGAAGCAGCATCCCTTTGTGATTCGGCCTAAAGCCGCTTTAACTTTCTCAATGAAGGTCAACGCCGTTTGTGCATTGTGTGCTGTCAGGCTTTGATGTTGCGCGTCTCTGCGGGTAAATGTCCTCAATAACATGAAAGAGTTTAACTGGAAGTATAACTGGGATGTTTTCTGCCCATGCAGCAATCGCTACGTGAGAAGTGGCTCGAGCTTCAACAGCTCACTTTACAGGAAAAACGTCTAACGCGAGGTGAGAAGTTTTGCTCAGCTGTCAGACCACAGCACTTCCTTTCTCACAGCCACAATCATTCCTCTTTAGCGATACTGTTTGTGTACAAAGTAGGGTGTAAACTCCAGATAAATGAGATGAAGGTCTTCCCCTGAGAAATAAATGTGCAACAGAGGCGTTTGACGAACTTCCTGCTGCAAATTTCTCGCCAACTGCACTTTTCTCTTTACTGACGGGAACTCTGTTGCGCTTTCAGGTGACTTGGATGACAGCAGCCTCCACCTGCTGATGGACTCCTCAGCTGCTCTGAGTTCCCCCATCGGCTACCGTGGCCGCCGTTTATCCAGTGACAGCAGCTTCAGGAGTGCGATGACAGATGACAGTGACCAGGCCAGCGTGTTTGGGGATCCGAGCTCCCTCAGCCCCTGCAGTGCAGCCAGCGGCACCTCGGATGACGGCTGCTTCTTCTCCAGAGACTTCTCCTCGCAGAACAGCTTCAAGAGGGTTTCATCCAGCTCCAGCTATCACCACCAACCCATCAGCCGCTCCAGTAGCTCCAGTTTGGCCGGCAGCAGCACCTCTCTGTCTCCCTCCTGGGAAGAAATGAGGATCTCCTCCTTGTTTGGGACTCTGCCCAGGAAGGGCAGGAGATCCAGTGTGCGCAAACACATCTTCAAGTTGATTCCTGGACTCCAGCGATCGGTGGAAGAGGAAGAAATAGGGACATCCACTCACTGACTTGACGTCCACCTACTCCTTGTGTCAGTTTAATATTCGGGGCCGGTTTAAAGGGTTTCACATGGGTAAAACGCACTTTTGAGGCTGGTTGAACCCTTCCAGTGAAGTCACGTCAACGTTTACCGCAGTGGTTCCTGAGCCTTTACAATGATCCACACTCACTGTTTGGATTAAACTTGTAGCGCAAAAGCATTATCAAAATGAAAGCGTGTTGGACGAACGTACACACAACGACTGTATTGTATAATAGTTGAAATCATGTATCCTACTGACTTGAATAAAAAGGCTTTTCCTTCTGCATAATCACACTATAAACAGCATTAATCAGACCAGCATGAATTACAGCAGCACATGTATATTCAACTTTCTGTGAGATTAAAAAAAGAAAAAGAAAAGATGAGCAGTTTTTATATCATGTTCAGGTGTTCAAAAGCAAAACCATATTTCTTAACCATATACCCGGCTGCTCATCTCAAAACAGGATGTGGGCATGAGAGTACTATTTAACAGTTTTCGTTTCCAAAATTACTTTAAGATCGTATAGACTCCCTTTCGGTGCTCAGAGAAGCTGAAACTGACTTTTGTAAATTCTGCATGTTCTCAAAATTGTCAGTTTGTGCTTTTTGCACCATGTTTTATCTTCTGCAATCATATCAAAATCAAATGCATGAAAATACTTTTTGCTTAACGGTAATAAACTTTGTTTGAAATCACCTATGAGTGTAAAGACGCCACCTTCATTCAGAAGTTACACATTTGAAAAGGAGGTTAAGCTGTTAGTGAGCCACGCTGCAGGCGTACACTTATTTTCATCCATTAAAAGACACGAATGTTATTGTAGAAAAGGCAAAGTAGCTAAACCGAACGTAAAAAGACCGTCAAAATTAGATGAGCAGAAACCGAACCTGTTTCCTGTAATACATCTCTTCTTTATGACTTCCTGCTTCAGATAAAAAGAGCTGGAAACTGCAAGGACGCATCTAGAAACTCTGATACGTTAAACAGAACTACCTGGCTCTTTGATGATAAGAGTTAATGATGTTGCACTTTATGCACATGCAAGACTATGAGTAAGATAACAGAGGCAAAAAAATAAAGTGCCACTTCATAGTCATGGGGTTAAAAAAAAGAAAAAAGAAAAAAAAGAGTAAATTGTTCATCAGACTGGAAAAGATGTGTTGCGAGCAGTTAGTGTCTGTAGTACCAACATCATTAGATATGCATCAGTGTATTGTGGGCACAGCTGTAGCTGGTTGATGGTACTACTTATGAAGTATTGGAGTTAGTCACACGATAAACAGGGATTTGTTGTGCATAAGTGGACCATTAAAGTTCTGAGAGACAAAGGTTTATAAATATACAATTTTACCAAGGTGTTGCAAACAAATCAGTCTTTAACAATTGAATGAATTCAATTAGCTGTTGTTGTGTCTTAATGTAAACCTGGTAGAGTGAACCTCGGCGTATAACAACAACAATATTGGTGTAAGAAAGTGTTAAAGTCCTTATGTTCACTACAGCTCAGCAGCAAAATAAAATGTGAGAAACCTATAGGAGAATGTTAATCCAGACATAAAGTAGCCGCCAAGTGGAGATTTAGAAATGGGAACGGTTGCTCCATATGCAGCTGCCGACGTCACAATGGAGCTTTGTTGGGTCCACAACAAATCCCCTGTTCTTCAGTGATTCCACAAACACAGACTTACATGGTACAAGTGCAAGAAAGCACACTCCACAGCCCAGTCCCGACCTCGCACTGTTCACTGGGATGCAGACGAGACACTTTCCCCACTCATTTATAGTGCAGAAAAACGAGCCTGGGAAACATGGAACCTTCAGTGCTTAATTTCAAGTTTAAATAAGGGGAGAGTTGTTTTGATTGGAAAAAGAAGAGCAGGCAGATGGAGATGCGCTCATCGCCTCCAGGTGGCTCAAAACTCAGAGTAGAAGCAGCACAGGAGTCCCAGGTAGTGGAGGTCACTGGTGGATTCCCTCTGGATGCCTTCGTGATTCCAGAAGACCCTGAGGAAAGAGATGTTTGGTCCATGGAGATGGGAGACGACTCCGTCTTCTACAGTGACGAGGAGGAAACTCGTCAGGACAAAGAAGCTACCAGACCACGAGATCCTGGCACCAGCAACTGCAAACATCCTGTGAACAGTGTGGCAGAGTGTGGAATCAACCAAAAACATGATGATGATGCAGGAGATGTCCTTATTCAGACAGAAAGAACAGAGATGGAGAAGGAAATGGGTGAGAAGGTTAGTTGGACTGAGGAGGAATTTCAAACGCTTGGAGCACCAGAACCTGAAAGAACGTATGTAGACCCTGGAGATGCGGATGCTGAGTTTGTGAGAACTTGTGAGGGACTTCTACAGCCAACATGCGCCACACTAGGCATGCAAACGCTACATGAGCCAAATAAACCGGCAGGAAAAGGTAAGACTGGTTCATTGTGCAGTGAAATAAGTTCTTCAGAAGGAAGGTCTGTGTTTACGGAAAGCAGCTGCTTCCTTTCTTCTCTCCTCAGTGAATCGACGAGTTAAGGAGGAGGTGAAGGTAGAAACACGCACATCAAACCCTAACATGTTTGATGTGTTTAATGAGGGTTGCACAAGGCTGAACAGGGAAGCAGACATCCCTGAACAGATGTCTGCTGCCGAATTCAAGAAATCAAGAGACGGGCAGCTTCAAGTCCAGGCTGAGTTCCCTGAAAACCCGCAACAGTCTGCTCCGCCTCCCCCGAACAAGTCCGCATGCAGTCCCTTCAACCACCTCACCTGCTCCAAATACAGCACCGTGTCCTACCGCAGGATCCGCAGAGGCAACACTCGGGAGAAGATCGAAGAGTTCGAGTTTATGTTCACCAAACAGTAAGAACGCGGACTTTCAAAGTTGATACGACCCATTAAAAGAAAACAAATGCAAAAAGATGCATTATGCTTACATTTTTCTACTAATACTAACCTGCCACAAGTGTTGAAAGCAACTGCTGCTGCTCTTTATTTCACAAAGTGTTTCTACATTAAAATATCCTCGTGTCTGTTGATCTCACCAACCTTCTGAGATATTTTTAAGTCAATAAAAAAAAATCAATAAAGTTAAATCTCTTTCTTTATCACTTTATTTTTTTGATCATCTTAAAAAAATGCATTTTCATAATTCTGTTTTTAAAAAGTTTAATCACAGGTAATAAAAACATAGCGTCCCAGGACAGATTTATTGTTTCGAAGCAACAGCTCCCTCTAGTGTTAAAGATCGACGCTTTAGAAAAATGCAGCATTTAAACCCAAAGAAGCAGCACAAAGTGTTTGACTCCCTGAAACAAATCCTTTTTATGCAAAAAAGAAAAATATTTAAAAAAATAGTATTATTTGGTTGCAGTGGAGGAAAGCTTAAGAGGCACCAGGAACTGGGAGCGCTTGTCCTCTGAAATTCATCTGAATCCGAGTTCTTTAAAATAAAAAATGACCTCAGGCAGTAAAATATTCAGTTCCCGCACAATAGCACACCGTTGAATAATATCACAATATCACTGCCACCGAAGGACGGGCCGCGGTCCGCTGCGAGGCCTCTCCAAGTTTCCATAGTGCATCTCTTTTCAACCCATTTCAGTCTCGTCAGTGAAGGTGGTACTGCTTGAACTCCCACTTCTGGAAGGCGCTGCCGGGTTCACAAGGGCGGAGGCGCAGAGAGTCGCCCTGAGGTTCTGCCTCGAGGCACATGTAGGGGGTAACGAACTCCCCTATGAGGTGCTCCTTGAGGTGCGCCTTGACAGACACAAAACAGGAAATCTAATTAGTGAACAAAGCTTCTAAGTTTCTAAACACCCAAACAGGATGTTGTTTTAAGCAAACATCACCGAGTGAAAGAATCACAAAAAAAAAAAAAAGATACCAGGAGTTCTGAAGGGAAAATAAGACCTACGAGAGACGTGGCGGAGGATTTGTGGAGCCAGCGGAGTTCAGGTTTGGAGCTGTCACACGGCCGTAAAGCCAAGCCGCTGCCCTTGTTTTGGGGCGCGACGCACAGGTCCTGCTGCCGAACGTGCCTCATCCAGGTGTAATTAAAGTGCTGACTCTAAATTCCAGAAAAGAGACGGAGAGTTACCAACATATAATTATGCTGTATGTCATGAACACTATAGGATCTTGAGAAACGCCTCACTGGAGCGGTCCGGAATCCAAAACGACCATATATAGAAAGACTTCCTCTCGTCTTGGACTCCGCCCTTGTTTATCATGGCTTAGCTCCTGTCTCAGGCCGCATTTCTACTTTTCTATGTCTGTTTTTGGATCCTCCCGCTTTCTTTTCTTTTTAAAACATCCTTCATAATTACCAGTCATGGCCACAAACTTGCATATTATATCAACTTTTTCCTCGGAAAGATCAAGAATAGCAGGGGCAGAGTTTGTTTTTTTCTACCTGCTTGCTGAGATCACAGCTCTCAAAGGACAAGGAGCCTTTCTGGAGGGTGAGGCATTTTCTTGAGCCGTGATTGAAGACCTAAAAAAACAATTTTATTATTTTAATGTAAAATAATTGGAAAAGAAAGACAAAACTTGCACACGTGTGAAACCAAAGAGACGTCTGAGACACGCTTCATCTGAACGCTGCTCACAAAGAGAGCCTGAGATTGGGTAGAAACTTTAACTTCCTTACAAATAGATACAAGAAGCTTTAATTTCGACGGGCACAACAGCATTGTGAGTTTCAACACGTGCCCACGTACCAGGCCCTCGGCTTTGACTAACGGAGCATCCATGTCGGGATACACGTTCTCCAGGTACCATTTGAAGCTCTTGCATTTGAGTCTCTTCCTCAGCTCCATCTGCTCCGTCAGGTTGCCAATGTCGATGACCTTTTTATCCAGCAGGTGGTGGTACCCGTGGCCATAGAAAAGGTCCTTGTACTCATCCAGCCAGACCTCAGCCACCCTTGCCAGGTTACGCTCCACCGTCTTCTGCCTGTCCTTTGGGAATTTATACGGATTCTGTGCTCGGAAAATGTGTCCCACCCGGGAGCAGGGGATGATCTCGATTTCTCCTCCACACATCCAGATCTGTTCACATTGGCAACGTGTTATAGGGCATTTGCAACCACCAGGGGCGGGTGAATTAGTGCAACACTAAGGGTCGTACCTTGAATGAGATCTCCATGTTCTCTCCACCCCACACATCCAGACCAGGATCATAGGCGCCGAGCTCAAAGAAGTACTTTTTGTCAATAGAAAAAAGGCCCCCAGCCATAACGGGACATCTGCAACATCAACACTATGTTCACGCCAAGAGAAAAACTGTAATTATATATATAAAAAAAAAGAAAAAGAAATATGGAAACACATGAGGGCGATACCTGATTGGATCTGAAATGGTCATGTTGTTCTTCTTAATGTACTCGTCTGGTAATGCACTCCAGCCAAACACCAAGGGCCATTTGAAAATGCCTCTTTGGAAATTGTCAACGAGCATATAACTGGCGATGAAAAGACGATAAAACGCGGGTTACAGCGTGCATCGTTGATCCGGGGGGAGGTGGGGGGGGTTATGCTGCATCCCATCCATTCTTTATCTGTTCCCTCCTTAAATTTAAAATTACCTCATATCCTTATCGCTGATGACTTCGATGACCGGACAGGGCACCTTCTTGCGATCCATATAGACCCTCTCTAAGAGCGGCTCCAGCCAGCCCACATTACATTCAACATGGGAGTCGAGGAAGGTAAGGACCTCACCTGAGTCGCAGCAAAGCAAACATCCTGTTAAACGTTTGCCTCTCGCACCGCTACTATAGTGACGCTCATTAAAGAGCAATTTGAAAAGCAGGACTGGAGATTTCTGTAAAGTATGTCAACAACGAGGCGCAGATTCTCAGACGCACGACTAAGACGATGAGTATTTGAACGCAACACGACGACTTGCTTTTTCTCTCCATTGTGGTCATTTGGGTTTATCGTCTTATTCTTAAAACTGCTTACTTATCTGATTTGATCATTTATAGAAAATGTTTTTTAAAAAAAAACAACATCTCTTCTAGGTTTTGCTTGTTTTAGACGCAAACATTCGGATGAAATAAAGATAATTTGTTTAACTGTTAGTTATTTATTTGTGATACATCCTCTCATCTACGTCTGCCACCTTAAAGCACCTGCAAAATTAAACTTAAATAAAAAGCAACAAAAACAATAAGAGGATTTATTTTGTGCATTCGTACCTTTGGCAACAGCGGCTCCGGCGAGCCTGGCCCGGATCAGGCCCTGGCGCTCCTTCAGACGAAGGATTCGTACTTTGGGAAACTGAGCCATGTACTGGTCCAGCTGCTCCTTAAGGTAGTCTGCCAAAATAAAAGTGCACATAAAAGTGAAACTACTGCATGCAACTCTCCCTAACAGCAGAAAATCACCACAAAGAGTAAAAAAAAAAAAAAACCCCAACAAGGATTAAAACAAGAAACAGATGTCTTGGTTTTGCACTTGTAAAGGTGTCATTGAGCCCTTTGCGCTCGTGCAGACCCAGTCCGCCCACGAGAAACCTTTTACCTTTCGTGCTGAAGTCATCCACCAGAATGACCTCTTTGAGGAGGTGTGGTGGGGATCTGTTCAGCACACTGTGCACAGAGCGGAGGAGTGTGGACCACACCTCATCCACAAAGCAGAAAATCACACTGGTGGAAGGTAATTCGTCGTGGACCAGGCTCTGCGCACACCTGCAAAACCAAACAAACGGGAAAGGACGACTCAGCGGGAGCGGTGAGAGCAGCTCGAAGGGCAACCTGAGAGCGAGGACTCACGTTTCCGGCCTGGTGTCAGGGATGGCTCGATCCACTGGGATCTGGTCGCTGAGGTAGACATTAAAATGACCTTCGTCCCATCTCTTTTTCACATCTGCATCTTCGCTGCTTGCGAGGATTACCGGCTGACCAAACTGGCCCACTGCGTTCACATCTCTGGGGGTGCGAGTCACGTCCAGAGAGAGCACTTTGTGGACGCCTGGTGATCTGGCGGCGGTGGAGTTATCCCTAGAGTCGTCTCCTGCTTGGAGGTTGACTGTAGACTTCAGATGCTCCTTCTGCACATTCAGAATACTCAGAATATTTGTCTTTGCTGGCTTCACCTCCGTTTTAACGCTCTTCTCCTCTTTGTTTATACTCTGCAGGCGGCTCACTTTTGTTCCTTCCTTTATTTCTTGTGCCTTTGACTCTGTGTTGTTCAGATCATTCTGTGCAATCAGTGTGGTTTTAATGAGTTCCTTCTTTAAGGTTGCTTTAATGGTCTGAACATCTTGTGGCACAGGGGCTGCTTTAGTTATATTAACATACAAGTTTACTGCTTTTTTCTTTGCAGGTGCATCCTGCTGAGAAGTGATGCCATCACTATGTTTAATACTATGACTTTTGAGAACAGCGTCGCCCGTTCCCTGGTCGGTACGGATCAGCTGATCCTGCCTCTTGTCTCCATGTCTGTAAAGTTGTCTGACAGCTGAACTGAGCGGTCTGCTCCCTCCGGGCGTGACAGCCACGTCCACCCTCTGGACCGGGTGTCCGAAGCCGCTCTTCATCAGCTGCGTCACCCTGGACTGGTGCCGGATCAGCTCCCTTTCTTTCAGCAGGTGACTGTTCGCGTCGTTTATCGATAAGCGAAGAGCGGCCATGTCAAACAGAAGCCAAATAACAGAAGCCACGAACACGAACGCCAGGACCCTCCCGCTCCCCCTCAGGTACCGCCTAATCTTCATCTTTGTTTTACTAAAAGCACACTGTGTGTCCGGCTCCCCTCTGACTTACAGCCAAACTTTCCCAGTCCTTAAAGAAGTTAGCTGCGTGCGTGGCATGTTAGTGGTAATTCACGGAGCATCCCCGGTGTTGTCATTCAAACACCCACTGGGCTCCGAGAGTCTTGGAACAACGCGAAGCTACAACCCGGGGTTAGTTCGTTTATCCATACCGTGTCGCTCCGGTTACCGCCCGCGGTGTCGGACAGGTCGACAAAATCGCTCCTGCTCAAAGAAACTCGGTTAAAAAGTGTTTGGTGTCGTCGCGGAGTCTTTCCGCGTTACAACTTCTTGAACAGACAGTTTTGAGTGTAGACGTAGCAAACAGACCTCCACTTTGTCACTGATTTGATTGGACGAGTGAGCAGGAAAAGTGTCACCATACAACCTGCCAGGGGGAAGCCAGACGCGCACAGGATGTAGTAATGACCCTTTCAAAGTAAAGCTCTAAGTTTTGGAGAAAACCGTCACCTGGCTACGGGTCCCAGCAGGTCTCCACTTGGAAAGGCCCTCAAAAGGTCCACCGTGGGTCCCGGATCTTTCAGCCAATCCGTGCTGGAGGAGCTGTGCAACAGCCGGAAAACATTTGCAATGGCAAGTCCAATTTTAAATGTCATTTCTGTGGTGAAATCAGAAATGACCACTACAAAAAATACAATATTTAATACAAAATACAAGTTCACCAAACAACAACGGTATATATACTTTTTTTTGCATTGAAATGCAAATGCGCATTTATTCTACCCCCCCCCCCCCAAAAACAAAACAAAACAAAATCAGATGTCAAAATAAGATGCCACACAAATTATTTGTGCCACTCTAGAAACAGTTGTGCATCAGATGTTCAAATCACAGTCCTGACACCTCCAGGGGTTTATCCTCTTACTATCCACCTGGAGGAAGTGTCTCGAAACATAACTGTCTCTTTTTCATCCTCACAGCTTTCAGCTCAACCAAAAGTTGTGCATTTCCATATAATTTTTTAATTGGTTGATGTGATGCGTTTTGCCACCGATATTTACTTTTTGCTTTCAAGGCTTTCCTGAGAATGGGTCGTTTTCGCACACCAAATGTGATGACAATGTTCATAAATAAGGATGTTGTATATTATCATCCTAACTTTGGTTTTACTTGGCCCATTAGCATGATTTAAAATCTGGCATTCACTTTGTCTGCACTTTGGCACAAGTTGAACCAGAGACTCAATGAGGCCGCGTCTCACTTCTGCGTGATCGCGAACTCGTCCATGTGATTCAGACGCACCAGCAAGTCTGTCCATTTTTTGAGGGTTAATGGGGTCAATGCAGACTGACTCGCCCTTGGGGACAGAGAGACGCTCAATTATTATTTAATGTTACGATTATGCACCTCTTAATTTGGAAGTCTTAACCGGAAGCAGCTTTTAAAAAAATGTTTTTACAAACAAATTATATCAGAATACTAGTTGGAAATCATAGGTGTCACATTTCAGTTTTGACTGTAGTGACTAATGTTGACAGAGCCTCACTTAGGCTCACTAAATCTTTTGTTAAGAACATTTAGGTGTGGGATTATCGTACGAACGTTGCAAACAGATTCCTTTTGTCCTGAATAGTTATGACGTGTCCCGACACGTGAACGAGCCGCAAACACGGACCGGGAACCCGATTCACCCGTAAACACGGACCGGGAACGCGATTTACTCGTAGATACGGACTGGGAACTCGATTTACCCGTAGACACGGACCGGGAACCCGATTCACCCGTAAACACGGACCGGGAACTCGATTCACCCGTAAACACGGACCGGGAACTCGATTTACCCGTAGACACGGACCGGGAACTCGATTTACCCGTAGACACGGACCGGGAACCCGGTTTACCCGTAAACACGGACCGGGAACTCGATTTACCCGTAGACACGGACCGGGAACCCGGTTTACCCGTAAACACGGACCGGGAACCCGCTTTACCACTTTGGTCTCTGTTGTTTATGAACTGTCGTCAAACAAACAATCTTTCAGTCCTGCGAATGTTTGCTCACTTATTAAATTAATATTCCAGGATTCCCAAATGGACAGTTCTTACCTTTTTGTATAGAAATAACAAAGTTCGTCAGTTCTTTTTTAAACCGAAATGAAAGTCCAAAACACAACTTAGAAAAGAAACGACAACATTTTCAGAAAACAGATTTAGAAAACAATGAAACATCAGAAAACAAAGTAAGAATAGAAATGTCACACTGTAAAACATAATACAGGACACAACAGAAATGAAGCATTTTAGAGAATGTTATAATTTAGTTGTTATTATACTTTAATGTGTTTATTTTTTACTTTACTTACTGACATATTTGAAATCATTTATTTATTGGGGTCGACTATTTGGCAACATGCAGTCTTTGCCAATTAGTGAGTGTGTAAAAGAAATATCATGGTCTATAAGGCTTAAAATAAAACTTTTTTTTTTGCCTAAAAAAAGATAGATAATGATGTTGAAGAAATACTTTTTAGACTATGTATCCAGAATAAGATATTTCTGTCCTGCCACACAGACTACAGCATGACCAAGAAAAGAATAATAAAGGACAGCAATGCAATGAAGAAGTGAAAATGAGACAGTCTATTCCTCCTTGTTTGTTGCCTTAAAACACAAAACAATCAAGTAATAAGTTAAAAAAAGTTGTGCATATCTTGCATTTGCATTTTGAACCCTAAAAAAACAAAAACATCTCGTTAATAATTTTACCAAACACCCATAGTTGAACAACAGAAGCCTAAAATAGAAACTCAATCTATTCCCAGTTGAACATTTGAGTGATACCGTCAGGGTCCTAAAAAAACCCAAAAGAAACAAAAAACAAAAGAAACAAAAAAACAGTACTATTTCTGTTAGGAGGGGAAATGCATGTACAGTCACATTTGTAAAACCTGTGTTACTGCAGCCATTAGGTGGTGATTAGTGGAGGCAACGACAGGTTTTCCTCTTCATCAGCGGGCCCCTCCTGGGAGTACCAGTGGCTCCATCCAGCCTATTAACAGTCCCCAACATGAGGAGGGAGGGGAGTGGTACCTCCCATGGTGCCTGCCCTTAACCGCACTACACACACTTTCATTAGTGTGTTAGCTAAATGATTGGCCTCAGGATAGCCCCCGAGCACTGCAACACACATGCACGCTCTCTGGTCAATTTATTCATTTATTCACCGATTCCTGCATTCACACTCTCGACGGTAAATTTCGGTTGTCTGAACTGAATAGGCTGGAGGTTAGAAAACACGAGCAACATAAGTCTCCTTTCACAGTTACAATATTTAGCAGCGAAACAATAAACACAAGCAGGTGACTGGGTCTCACATCTTAAAAACACGGGGAAATATCAACATTTTTTTTTTTTTTGGCTTTATTAAGAAAGAAAAAAAACAACCAAACAGATGAAATAACTTCAGGAAGTTGTGGAAATTTGTAATGCCACCTGACATTTGGACAAATAACTATTTCTTGAAAAGACAAGAATTTCAGCAGAAAGATCAATAGTGGAAGTTATTACAACCCTTGGCCTTGATTTCTATTATCTGGGTCCTTGTAAGTGATGAATTATATTTCAGTCAATAGCTGCAATTTCAACAATCAACATTTTCTGAGGTGATATTTTTTTGTGTCCCTTTGAAACCTTCAAATACCAGATGGACAGATGTTTCTTTGGAGGTTCTCCTCGAAGTATTCTTTGGATTTTTAGTTCTGTTGAATCTTGGGTCAGAGTTAAATAAACGCATGACAGAGCGGAAGTCGCACTGACTTTGATATATGCTGTTGACTTCAGAGAAATAGAGTGAAGATTTGGGAATTCATTTACATGGAACATCTGTAAAGTCCTGGAAACTTCACTTTTGTTTGGAGAGTTGGCCTGACAAGAAAGTACTGAACAAAATACAGTAAAAGATGCACCAACATGATTTTTTTCTCTCTTTAATCAGCATCGGTAATATAAGCCGTCTCGATGGTTTCCATCACGTGGATAACTCAAAATTAAGCCACACGGAAAGTTTACATTGACTCTGGCATGTGTAAAATGAACCTAATGTACTTGTATGGTATCTTTGGAAAATGTTAATTAGACCCTGGAATTAAAATTACAACAGTTGGTGTGTGTAATTTACATAGAGGTCATGTTGTGCTAATATGGCACTTGTTGAAACAGACAGCCAGCAACAATATGGTTAAGTCTGACCCACTGACATTTCCAGCTCCAAATATGCACATTGTGTGAATTAAATTAATTAGAGAATTCATTAAGAAATATGGCTTGCGGAAACAAGTATAATATTTAGTTATGTGATGTAATTTTCTTTCATTGTTAATGCTAATTTGTTTCATAACACTTCCTGCAGTAGTTTCCCCCCTGCACTAACTATGATGTATGTAATTTGTTAGCCATTTAATTAATTATGATTAGAACAAGTGGATGTACAGCCTGCTTTGACAGATGGCTCCCCCTCAGTGAGACCTTTGAACAATTAACTTTCCATTTCTCTCTGTTTGTAGCATTTTAATGTTTCTGTAAAGAATATCAGCTGCATATGCATCATCTGAAAGCTTTACTCTGAATGCATGAAATGAGGAATTATCTATAATTTGTCAGATAACACAATGCAGGTAAACAAGTTTGATTCGGGCTTTGTATGCTTTGTTTGAGCGGCGCTCACTTAGTGATTATTTCATTTGTGTTTAATTGTCACATGCGGCTGGTTTAATCATGGGATTGCCAGAATATTGCTATTTCTCATGCTCATTGGTTGCTTTCCGAGGGTTTTACTCCGGGTAATTTTACTCAGTGACTTTTAATTAACGTCTGGTTTGCTTCAAACACGTTATTTCGCATGCATTGTATCATCCCAACGGTGTAGCTCGCACATATCTGCAGCCCAACCTGTAAATGGGAACATCTGGGAAGCTGTTCGCTTGCACCTTCGCTGTTCCCGTATGCGTCCACGAGATGGCGCTTTAGCTCTTCTCGTGCACAACCTGAGACAGACTTCCAGACTTGAGGAGAAAATTCGGATCAACGACTAAAACGGTACCCTCCTTCACATACATCGATTTACAGTATCTGGGTTGAGAACTTAATATATTTGAAAGTACTACAAAAACACTTTTAAATATTTTTACTTTTTAACTTTCTTTTAAAATGTTGCATCACACTGATGATTTTAAAGACCGCTCACGTTGGCGTGACATATGATAGGCGCATCTTTGGACTTTAGAAACAGTGGCATCTTTGTGGAGGCAGTGGGGTAGAAAACCTTAGAATAAAATCCGTTTTGTCAGAATCCAATGAGAGAGAAAAAGAGACAGAGTTGAAGCAGACCGCTCAAGTCTTTCCTCGAGTGAAATTCAATTTAATGTAAAGAACTTTGCATAAAAAAAAATCAAACATTTAGCTGATTTTTTGCTTTGTTAATGTATTTCACCGAACTGAATAAGATTAATACGATTTTTTTGAACAAAAATAAATAAATAAATACATAACAATCCACTACCTTTGTGATTTCTTTTGTATGGTGATATGAAGGTGATACGGGTTTGGCTCCCACTGGGTATGGCTTAATGTCTGACATAAAAAAAATAACTACATAATTTGTCTCAATCCAGAGGGCTGACTTGGCATGGACAGCAGCAGTCCTAAATGTCACCCTATAATGAGTTCTGGCCAAAGGTACACAGTTAGGACAGTGCCCGCTGGCACCTGAGATGCCCACTGGCTAGCTTTTTACCCCACAGCCATTTGGACAACCCCGGTTTTCTTTGTGCACACTGCCGTACAAGATTTGCATCCAAACAAAAAGTTTGAGCACCAGGAAGTTTCGTTCTGCCCATGCAGGCGATGAGGAATATAACAAAACACTAAACCAATGAGGAAAAAAAAGGGCGCTTGGTATAAAATACAACGATAAAGCAATATTGCGAATGTCTTCAACTCCTTAAGCACTCTCAAGAAAAAAAAATGCGCACATGCAGTATTTTAATGTATGACTCGCCACTGGTAGATCTACTAGAGTCTTCAGAGACATGTGGCTACGATCTGTATGGAGGTAAACTATTGCAGCGGCTTGATAACACGTGGAATTATTCACCAAGTTGCAATCTTCTCAAGTGAAAGCAGGAAGACTTTCAGTTTTGAGGAACTTGACTCCTTTTGTTTGACTGTTATGGGACCTATTGGCAACACGCTGGGCTTATTATCTTACAAAGGCGCAGGAGATGAGGGAACATTGTATCTAAATTAACTTTTCTTATTTCCTGGTGAATGAAATCAATTCCATCCTTTTATGTTACTTTTCATCTGCCTTTTGTCTTGTTGCGGAATCTTTTCTCTTTCTTCCCCATTCATCTGTTTTGCCCTTTCCTTGATCTGATAGCATTAAACATATAATTAAGTCATAAAGGAGGGGACTGATGAGTGTAGCAGATGGTAATTGCGTCCTACATTTGAATGAAATGATATGCATTGCTACAATTTACAGCCTTCGCCTCATATTTTATTCAGCAACCTTTTATCTCTTTTCCCGTAGAATTATTCTGCAATAAATTTAGACATCTTATCAATAGCTATAGTGATAGTGGCAGAAACATGGGAAAAATGAGCCTCCGCCGTTTTATGCTGTTTAAAATAATTTTCCATAATAAAGGAGCTATCGGAGCTGCTCTATCACTGTAGAGGGGCGGATGTCCCTGTTTCTAATGAGGCTGCTGTTGGTTTGTGGACAAGCTGTCACTCCGCAGTTAGTCTGAAGAAATGTGAAAGGACAGAGGAGATGGATTTGTGAAGTTCATGGTATAATTTGTCACTGTGACAATATTGCATCATAACCCAGAAAGCAGAAATAACTCAAGGATAATTCGCTGTTTTACTTGTTTTCCGTGTAAAATACCCTGCACAAAGCAATTGTCTTCTTAGGTAACTATCGCTCAGCTGATTTAATACAGACATTGACTGCTGCTCAGCAAGAGAGAAGACTAGAAGTGTAACTTTAAAGGTAAAATGCTCATTTTACTGCACGCATATTCAGTTTAAATGACATGTTAAATTACTGCGTCTCAAATGACCAAACAGGGAAGAAACAAACACATGGACACCTCTCTTAAACAGTTTTAACTTAACATTATAGCCTCTGTGAGAGGATTTAATTGAGGCCTTTTGAAATAGACTGAAATGGTTCACTCATGTTAAAGCACTTTGTGATGACGATGAGAGCGTAATCTGGCTGTCTGCTTTTTAAACGCAGGATAATTCAGCCAAACATCACTGCCAAAGCTTTAAGGTAACAAGCTTATGTCTGTTCTTCTAGTAACGATCCTGCCTCAGATCAAACACACATGCCCTGCTTTGCCGTCCGACGTTCGCCCGGATCCCTCCGTCCTGTCATCATTTGTACCTTCAGTAATTCTGCGTGAAAACTTCATTCCTGTAACGGGAGCGAGCAGAACAGTTGGGTGGAGCATTGCCAGAAGACGCGTTTTGTTCCACTGACATGCTCTCCTTTCACCAGTCCCTGGTGAAGTACTGGACTCCACTGATATTTGAGAACTGGTAACTGGGGTGATATAGGTTTAATTCTCTTGTTCCCTCCAACCTGCCAAGTACAGGCGCCGGCTGCCAGCTGGAAGGCTTTCGGATGTCGAGGAGAGCGAGGGTGGGGGGTATTAGCAGGGGCAGGAGAGACGAGAACAAGTATATAGTACAAACACAAGTGCCTCTAGACCTTGAAGGTGCTACAAAAGGGTTATTTTTTTTTCACATTTAGACACCCCAGGCACTTAGCGTTTGCTTATGATGCGGGTCCATTACCTTTAAGTATAAGTGCTTGTGTTTGGTCACTGTTTTTACAGCATTTCTAGCTTGAAAGGAATTTACCCGAGGTGACCCAACTCTATTTATTGATGCTTCCACTTGCTGGTAATAGACTGGAAAACACAGATAATATGTTTGATCGATCAACGTGAACAAATTTCATTTGTTGGGATCAATAACAGTTTACACTTGACAGAGCCCAAAGAACTACTTTTTATTTGTGCTTTTTGATTGAAGCTGTCTTGGCAAGCTGGCGATGTGAGGCACCCCAGACCAGGCTCATGTGGCAGGCGTGGACTCTTCTGTTCTATTATTGCCAGCAATCTGTATTTAAAACTAATATCAGTGTGTGCTGCACGGCTTGGGGCAAAAGGCAACAAACCAATCTGATATACAGCACGTGTTTCTTTTCGGTTCCTTGCGATGGGAATTAGAATGTGAAAAATAACAATTCCCTTACATTTTTCTCCGGTATCCATTTTTTTTTTTCATTTGAGGGCACAATGATTAGATTTGTTCTTTTTTTACCCCCCCCCCCTTGTTTCCAGCAGCATGATTTGTATTTTGTTTTCAATGTGCACAAAACATAATAGAAAAGTGATGTGGAACCAAAGGGAGGGGGAAAGAAAAACTGAGGAAATTAACTGACGTGCAGAAGAAAGACATTTCCAAGGCTCCTGCTTTTGCCGTTTTCTTCATGTTCCTGCTTTTCATGATCATGCTCTGTGGAACACCCTGCAGACATGAGCGCCTTTGCTCCGTGTCATAGAGTTCCTGGCCGGACGGCTGCCCTCTGCACACACAGACAAAAACAGCATGGGATGGGAAGTCCACACGGATAAACATTTACTACGGTAGGTGTTGCTTCAGGCAAGTGCCATTCAGGAGGAATTTACTGTGTATACACCGCGGTTACAGCCATAACCCTCTTATAGAGGTGTTTTTTGCAAAACGTTATTCTTCAGAGCAGTAAACGGTTTCATGTTAAATTCATGCATGCAAGTCTGCATGCAATATAGGCTGCTGTCTGTTTCTCAAACTTGTAAAAACCCCGCACTGTGGTCACATTGTGATTTATTAGTCAGCAAATGACTAAAACTAACTATAACCTGATTTTATGTCTAGGCAGTGTCTTCAAAAACGTAGAGCTTATTCTGAACATGGCAGAGATCTACACTGTGTCCAAAAAAAGGACTCAAGAGAGCCGTCCACTACATTGGATTAATGACAGTAATAAGTACACGTAAACAGAGCTCATTAGAGCTCCAAACTGGTGGATAGGAATGATACTACCTAACCTAACGATGCCTAACTGGTTCAGGACTTAACATTTATTCTATGTTGACTCAACCAAGGTTCACCTGTTTAGGTCCTTATTTTATTCTTCATTTCTGGTGGAAGATGAACTCATATGATGTAGACATATAAAACAGAGCCACAGTGGAATTAGTTTTCCTTTTAATGCCACTTTTACAGCGAGTATGTCAGCATTGCAGGTTTTTTCCCTACATGTTTGTGCAGGTTTAGGGTCTCCAAGAGGCTACTTAGACACGTATATATACTAATAATTCTGTTTATAGGGACAGATTAGGAACTATCAAACTGTGAACCTTTAGTTCACTTTCATTTACTATTGCATAAAAGCGTTTACACTGGCAAGCACCTGGAGGGTGCATTCAAAACAGTCAGAAAACTGAGTGTAGGTTACTGGACACCCACATCTGGACAACCGTCATCTTGTCAACGTAGCCAAAGTGGTGGGACACTCGTTTGTTATGTTATTGGTCAAAAAGAAGATGCTGGTCTGTGTTTGGCACCAACAACGGCGCAACTTTCACTTCTCATAAAAGAAATGCGGCATAAAATTGGTTTCACCACGAGGCAGCGTTGGTTTTGCAACGAGACAGCACTCAGCTGCACACTGCAGTGCATTGTGTTTACGTGTGCATATGAACTTTGAGCACAGCCAAGTAGTCCCAGTAGTTTGGCATGTTATATGGAGATGTTGTTTCAGATGAAAAAAAATAAAACTAATGAAAATGAAAGGACACGAGGAACTTTGCATCAAGGTTATCAGATGAGTACCTGCTCTCCTACATTAAACTTCTCTGGATATCTGCGTAGTTTCAAAGCTGCAGCTCGCTCGAACAGAAACAGACCCGCAAAGACTGACAGAAATTTATGATCAATCACTTCTCACAAGGGTCATTAGAGAGAGTTGTAGTTGAAAATGATCAAATTGAAGATGAAAAATTGAAATTCCTTGTAAAAAAAGAAATGACTTGAAATGACATTCTGGTCAAGAATGTGTGGATAAATAAATAAATAAATAAATAAATAAATAAATAAATAAATAAATAAATAAATAAATAAATATTTTCTGATTTATCACCCAATGTAATTGATGCCTTAAAAGTTCCTCGCAGTTAAGACCTCAGACTGCAGAAGCAGATGAATATTGGGAGCAGATATTACATCATATATATTCCTCTTCAAAATGTAAATGATGCAGTCTTATAAAGAGCAAGATTCCACATCAAATTCATCTTACTACTGAAAGGTGACCTAAATGACACCCTCATAGATGAGACGAGTTTAATAGGTGTAAACAACTGCCTGCTGACTGACTGCACATTTCTCTTGGGTCCAAAATTGTCACAGCTATAAGCAGCAATATTCAATGCGGTAATTTTGTTTATGATCCTTGTTGCCAGGAGGCTCGTTTCTTTAAAATGACCTCACTCCTCCTGTCACTCAAATTACAAATGAATCATTGAGGTACTGCGATGCATCCGGTTTGAGAGGGCAACTCCTCAAGAGTTTCTCTTAAGAACTTCAGTGAAATCCTGAAACCATTTATTTGACCACACTGACACGATCAGTGGAGGATCATTTTATCATTTTAACCCTCCCTTTTCCCTGCTTTATTTGTTTTGCCTCATTTATGTCCTGGTGCATTTGCACGTTTGCGATTGTTGAATATATTTTTCCTTTTCTGCAGTTGGGTTTTAGGGAGCTTCATGTTGTTGAAGGGCAGATGCGAGTCCGTGGAGGTGGTTGGAGGCTTAAAATCAGTAGTATAAATCTGTACATAACAATGTTGTTTGTGCAAAAATTGTACAGAGATTTGGAAGAACGGATACACAATACCTACTTGTCATTTGATTTTCCTTTTGCTTCAAAATGAGCCCCTCAAAATGTATTAAAGCTGTCTTTATTAATTAATCAATCAGCCAAAACAGGCCAAACTTTTGTATAAAAAGAAAAAAAAAAATCTGAACACTGGAAAATGATAAGAAAGATAAAAAAGGAACAATTTGTAGATAAACTAAGCTCCCTTATGCCCAGTGGCTTTCTGCTAAAATGATTTGTCGAACATATGAAGGGTTTTACAGCCTTTTAGCAGAAAACATCTGGATGCTTTGCCAGAAAATGCGACACTGATAGTGGCTTAAATGCAGAAAAAAAAAAGAGAACATAATTAAAACGATAAGCTTATCTACCCGCTCAGTTAGGTTACATTTTGCTTTGGGTTCATGTCCAAATAGAAATATGTCAAAAAGATGGCCATAACTTATTTAGCACATCACACGAGTTGAATTGCTCTCACCTTTAACATTTTGCTTCACCGTCTGACCGCCTCTGTATTTGTGACCCCGGACTCAACGCGGACTCGAGCCATAATGACCGGCGCTGCTGGTGTTGATGGTGCCTTTTTTGCTGGCCGCTCTTCCTGCAGGCTCAGTGTGTGATTGCTGTGAGGCTGTTTTCACAAGGAAGGGCAAATACTTGGAGGGCGATGCATCAGGACTGCTGGTCCCCCTGCCTTAGATTTGGCACAGGTTACAGAGAGGCATGAGATGCATATTGTTTGTGTTCATTTGAATAAGGACAAATGTCAGATTTCCATGGCTCCGGGCAGCCTGCATGTTAGATGATCAACTCTTTTGGGCCCCTGGATGTGGGGTCATCAGTAGCGCTTCCAGGTCACTGTCACTGCATGCCGGTTTGGGGCCATAATTGACCTTTTGACAGAGTACAGGGAGACAGCCTTTCTCTGAGGGCAAGAATAATCATTTTAGATAAATTTATTTACTTGTGGCTGTGCTTATGTTAGCTGATTAAAATGTTCTGTCACAAATTTCATTTGTCATCTAGGAACGTGTATTTAATCATTGATAGTTGCTGTTTGAAAGATATAAAAAACTAAAATGGGAAAATAGGGGGGGGGGGGGTTATAAAAAAACAACAGAAAACAATGGTTATTGAAGTTTTTCTCGAGTTACATTAGTTACACAATCTGACAAGTGTTGGATTGATAAGTGTACATCAATCATTTCTGAAGATTTACCTGATTTATCACGAATCAGACAAAATAGTTTACTATTATTATTTACTATTTATTTTATTATTATTATTAGTTATGTATGAAGAAAAGTACCTCCACTGGCGTACTGTAAACGTGCCGACATCCTCTGTTGTTCTGCAGAGAAAGGTTGAATACTGCCTGTATCCCACATGCCCTCGAGCTCCCTCAGGCTTCTTTCCGGTCCAGAGTCTCCAAAGAAGCGTGCGTTTACCCTTGACTGTGCTTGTTATTCCTCACAACACAGCACCGACGGCCATGTCTCTGTTTTCATAGCCTTCAACATTAACCTCCATTCACACAATACGTTCTCTGCTTACTTTGGATATTGTCTAACACGACTGTTTGTCATTTTCGTTCTTCTGGTGTCTTCATCTTAGACATGTGGAATAGAAAACCTCATCTGCTTCTTCAGCTGCAGTGAAACACGTTTTCCTTTCACTCGCAGAGAGCTTGGAAATGCTCAACGTATCAAATCTGGTTGCAATGGTTTGAGAGTGTAAAAAAAAAAAAAAAATACTTCCAGCATCTTTGTTTTTTTTGAGTATTTACACACACACATATACACATATACACACACACATATATACACACACAAAGAAAAGAAAAGCAGCAAGAATGCCAAGGGCCAGGCCTTTGAGACCGGGGTATTACATTATTAATTAAAATACAAGTCGCCGCGTTGCCCATGGGTATACAATGTAACACACTTGATTGAATCAGGTAGTGGCAGCCCAGGCCTTTTTGTATTTTGCGCTTGAAGGGGCGAGAGAAATCTGAGCTTGGCTGTATTACTCTACACACAAAAACATGTTTTGAGAAACGCTTGCGAGCTGTCGTTGAAAGCTACGGAAGATTTAGAAGGCAGTTTAATTCCCATGCAGGAGAAAGGCTCGAAACTTTCTGCACTTACTTTGAGATATAGATATCATGCAGGTTTTTGATGGGAGTGTGTTCCTTTTTTTTTTTTTGTGGTCCTTTATTCATTAAAAAAGAGCCTTTAAATGATTTACAAATGCTCGATCGAATAAGTTGTCCTAGTAATGTGTTAAAAATATAACAATTACAATCTGCGTCACAACCTAATGTTTTTTCTTCTTCTTTTAAAGTGCCAGTTTTCTATTAGGTTTCATGAAATCCAGTTTGGCTTTTTTTGTATAATCTTGAAGATAAATCGACAATTTTAGAATAATTACCGCAAACCATAGTATGCCTTTCTTTTTTTCTTTTGGGCCAGAATATGGAAATTTACATTCTCCTAGGAAATTGTATTGGCATAAAACAACGTAATATATCGATTATTTTAAAGAGGATACACCAGAAATACATTTAACACACAGAATTTTAACAATATGTACAAACAGTAAATGTCAGAAGTACTGTGTATTATAACGTATATTAAGCTACATTTTGGGACAGATTTTCATCTGTTTTTGTGCACACACAAAAACCACATTAGTTTGTTTTTTTTTTAATTATCACTCCGATTTTGGTTATCTAATCAAATGTCAACCAAGATATATATATACATATATATATATATTTTTATACATTGCCCTCAAATATAACGTTTTCATTGTTTTAATGTGCCAAATCTAAAACCTGTGGATTAATTCAACTCTCAAGTTTTCTTTTTGCAGCTTTTTTTCCTTTCAGGTCACATGGGGGCAGAAACTTTGAGGAGTCCTTCGGTTTTTCACCTCAGCTCATCTGACAGTTGTGAGGTGCAGGATAAGAGCAGAAAAAAGGAAAAACAGCCTCATTCTGCATTAAGTTGCTGCATTTCACTGTTTCTGCTGCTATTTTCAAAGGGTCTCTTTTATTTCATCTACTGTTTCTTTCCTGTAGTTTGTCATCTTATATTATTGTCATGACCTTGTAACACCAAATATGTCAAAGTATTTGACACATATATTTCTGAGACGTTTGCACCAACCACATAATGGAAACTTTTATGAAGAAAATTACTGTACACGGTTTAAAAAAAAAAACAACAAAACATAGCTGTGGTTAGTAAAATGTCATAAATGACACCAAATGATATATATATAAAAAAACACAACTTAACAAATACAATACAAACATATTATACTGGCATGTTTTTTTGCTTTAAGGGTAAATAAACACTTAAAAATAATACAAATAAAAAATGATAAACAAAACAAACCCGGAATGTCAAGTTTCACAGGCTTAATATTCTGCTACCTAAATTTAAAAAACACAATGTAAGATTTATCATTGTTGACCTGAGGTCTTTTATTGCTAGAGGGTCATATCAGCTGATGCTGGATAAAAGGTAAACAAAAATAAATGTTTGTGGTAGAGAAAAATCTGTATGAGCTCGTCTGTTTAATGTGTCCACATCTGAGGTTGATGTGCAGGTGGAAATGCTCAAATTTGCCCATATTTTTAGTTATATTTTTCCTTTTTTTTTGGTTCTCCTCTCCTCCGTTCCCACTGACCTCCAGTCTGGGTCTGTTAGATGTAGTCCAGGTCAAAGCAGACAAACAAACGATGGAAATATCAAAGCCAGCCCAAGGCTTTTACATTTGGTTTTCTGCTCCAGGTAATCCTCGCCCCGTGCACAGATGAGGCCTTGTCCTCTCCACCGCACGTCTTTTAATTCTCCATCTACATTTATGGGGCTGAATCACGACGTCCATTTCTGCCGTCCTCAGCAAACCGCAGGGTTTTATCGTGCTACAGTTTTTTGGTATCACTGAAACACTCAAGCACCATCTTTGAGACGTCCTCCCGGGGACCTGAACCCATCTTTTTACACAAACCTCTTCTGCTAAAACCTCTGTATCAGAAAATGTTGGTTTGATTTGAAAAATGCAAATAAAAAAAAGAGGCAGTAACTCGTATTCTTACATTGACAGCATGAACACAATATATTCTACATCTTAGCTCATCTTCACTTCATTAAATCCATTTTTGCACTTCAGGCCTGCAACACATTCCAGCAAGTTTGATTTTTTTCCCTTTTTTGAGTGAAGCAGTTTTGCACGAGTAGGGAAGTGAAAGAAAACAATAATTATGTTATGAAGATGAGTGTTTCACGACTGTCACAGAATGTTGTTCCAGATATTCTACAAACAAATGTGACACCCCCCCCACCCCACCACCACCACCACCACCACCAAAAAAAAAAAAGAAAAGAAAAAAAGTTTAAAAGTTCTCTGAAAACAATGTTCCTCCAAGGAGGACGAAGGCTTTCTGACCTGATGCTTC
The DNA here is from genome assembly GCA_014839995.1 of Xenentodon cancila. NCBI lineage: Eukaryota > Metazoa > Chordata > Actinopteri > Beloniformes > Belonidae > Xenentodon > Xenentodon cancila. The sequence continues at coordinate 8,225,311 of CM026200.1, forward strand.
ATCCACTGTTTTATACAGTCTGTGTATGTCCTCTGTGATCTAGCGCCACATTATAGCCATAGTTGTTGATGTGTGACATAGTGCCATGAAGCAATGGTCAGGACAGCTGTCACAACTTACTTTGGGATGTTTGATCAAACAGGAATGGGAGAACACGAGAGCTGGAGAACATTAATCAGTCCTTCAAAGAGAAACTGAGACAAATTGACAACTACAACACAACTCATTGGTGCCACTTAAAGCATTGTGGGTAAGCCTGAAATGCAGGAATGGATATATTGTATATATATATACATAGGAAATTAGGTGGACAATAAAAAAAAAAAAAAAAATCTTGGGTTCATACTGTCTGGAAAGAAATAAATTAAAATAAATGAAAGAAATTTTTGACTTGTGCAGTCCTCCAAATTTTTTGATATTGGGTTGTATAAACTGAATATTTTTATAATCTCAGGATTTAAATGTATGTTATTTATGGATGTATGTATTGTGGTTAAATGCAAAAAAAATAAAAGTGGGTAGAAAGGAAATTAAAGTTTTCAAGAAAAACAACAACGCCTGCAAAGAAAGTTTAATAAATTCACCATGTCTGGTTTTTAAATCTGGTCGTTTTTCATCCACATTTTTCTGATTTGAGTCGAAGACATCTAATAGTTATTTTATGTTTTTTCTGCATGAAATACATCAACAAGTTCTTGAAAAAACCACAAATCCTGAAGAAATAAACAGTTAAACATCTGATTTCCAACTCAGCAGTAAAGATGAAGCTCAACTGAACTTCTTAGATTTTTAACTATTTCCATCTCCACTGACAAAGAATATTTAAACTGGTTTCTACTGTATATGAAGACCCTATGAACATATATATGTATTTTAACAAATGTTAGGTTTAACTTGGTAAAACAGAAGAAGTTGCATCAGAATCGACAAACAGGTCAAAAATCTCCCGTTTCTCAGTCAGCTTCAGGACGTCTCCAAATGAACAACAAGATTATGACCACATGGAGCATCCTGTTCATGTGGTGGTTTGGAGAAATGGGAAGTTTCACTTGAAATGTGTGGTTTTGTGGTTCAGCAACAGTCAGGGACCAACACTCTGCTTCCTCTACTCGTGTTGTCTGCAACCAAGAACCAGACACCAGGGAAAATCTCTACCAGGTTGTACATTTGCTTGTGGTGCGACTGTTTTGTTTGATTATGCATTTATTTTTTCTCCCCACTTTTACTGGCTTGAAGAACGTAGAACTAACGTAGTTAGTAATGTAACTTTAAAGCCGTAACAGTATTTGTCGTGTATTACACCAGGTTTTTCCAGTAATTCTTTTCTCTTTTTTTTCCTCTTTTGGCACTAACCATAGATACACACACACACACACACACACACACACACACACACACACACACACACACACACACGAATGTATGCTATACATTTGCACCTGAATATACAGGAAATTATTACTGCAGTATTTGCAATCTTAAATGTCTAAACTGATGAATTTTGTGTTTGCATATGAATTATTGTAATATAATGTGTGTTTAAAAAAAAGAATTACTTGAACTTTGCATTGGCCATTTGTGAAAGCAGCGTGTGACATGTGTTCTTCCCGACCGGCTTTCTGCACAATCCGAATCTGATGTTTGAATTTGAGCACAGGTTAAACTGACCACAGTTTCAACTTTACATGAGCGCTCAGAGTTTTGCGATCGTTGCATCAAAACTGTGAAAAGCTGCTCATGGAGCGGATCGTGTTGCTTAAAGGAGAAGGTGGGGCGGTTTGAAGTGATGGCACCGTCTTTCCGTTAGACACAAACCTGGACGCATCTGAAAACAAAATGTTTGTCAGAAAAACAAGCCAATTGTGCGAGATCTCGGCTGGCTGATCGGCGTGCGGGGTTCTGAAGTGTATCGAGAGGCACAGATGAGTGAGTTGAATAGTCTGTGGTCTATTGATAACTCCTGCCTGTTTTAAAATCCTGGCACAACAATGCAACTAGGGCCTTGTGTGCTTCACTGAGCAACAATACCTTCTCTCACTGGCAGCTTCAGTGTAATGATGACAAACAACAATAAAGGATTTTTGTCTTTTTTTTTTTTTTTTCACAGGCCTCCTTTCAATCCTGGCAAATTTTGATAAGATTTTTATTTATTTATTTTTAAGTTTTTCCAGAGATGTACTCTGGGATTTTGCAGCAGGGGGGGGGGTCATATTTGAAAGTTTTAGCCTAGTTAACTACGGTATTCAGGACACCTTAACTAAAGGAATATCACTGAATAACTTTAATTCTTTTCCATTTTGCTCCCTGTTCCCAAACGCTCACACACTTCATTCCTCCTCCCTCGGTCCTCTTGCTGTCTGTCTCTGTGTGTGCGTAGGGCTGGTTGGCTGTGCTGGTAGCTGGGAGGTATGGTGGAGTGTAAGCAGTGTTGATGTGGATGGCCTCTGGTCACAGGCCAGGGCCTGGCTGTTAAAACGCAGCCTGTTTTGTGCGTCAGAGCCAGCATCGCCAGTCCCGTTCCACCGCTGTCGCTGAGGGTGGGGAGGCATTTACCCAGCACATGCACTCACTCCACTGGCGTTGCTCGGTGCAGGGCTAAATGGCATTGTTACAACGTGCCTCTGAGAAGCGTTGACAGGTTCATATGCTAATTTTAATGAATGCAGGGAGATGTGGTTTTATTCACCTCAACTCAGCTGCAGAATCAGATCTGCGCCGAGACTAGCAAACATAATTGCAGCGAACTCAGATGAGCTCATTAGAAAATGTATTGAATTTACACATTATTTCCAGTAGTTAACCTGAGTTATTTTCCCTCAGGACTTAATTACATACTCATTTGTGACTCAGGTAAATGGGTGTCTATGTGTTACTTTTTCAACTGCAAAAGTGTAGTCACTGAATAATTTGTAAGAAAGCTGCTCTACAAGCGCATCTGTTGACATTCATTTGTGTGAAGACTTCAAATTGGGGGAATGAAACTGGAGACAAGACATCTACTCCCTTTTGTTCCTCCATTCACTTCATTTGGTTCACTCATAACATTTTATTCACTCATGAATTATCTGAACGCATGCTCATTTGTCTTCAGTGGGTTTCCTTGGGATGTTTTCGGTCACAAGGGCCCTGTTGTATTTCCGACACACATCATTTCATCAGAGTGCGTGGAGCTGGACTACATCTAGTCAAAAGTGCAAGGGCCAGTCCATTTCCTTCACAATGGAGGAAAGACAGAGCGCTCAATCTAAACAAGACCTGGTGAGTCAGGGTTCAGTATCAGAGATTCGGCCATCCTACTGTGGCCTGAAATGAACGTGAACATTCATCGAGTGACTCACTTCTTGAACCATGTCCTCCATGGGCCACAATGAGGAGATTGTTGGAGGAGCGGACATGGTGTGGAAACTATGTGACAAAGAGGAGTGCCCAAAAGCTGAACAGCTTGTAAAATTGCTGTTTGTTCTGTGAAAATGGCCTGATTTGCTGAAAAACAACAAAGAATTTCGGATGGGTAAGCATGAAGGTTTTCCAAGGAGCTTTGTATCGCTCAGCTTGCACTGGATGAACTTAAGTGACTCTGGCTTTTGGCAGAGTTCCCAGGAGGACATTGAAGACCCTTTTAGGGAGTTCTAGTGAACTGCAGTGACTGAACTGTACTACTGATGCCTGGCATGCAGAATACAATGTTCCACACTTCATCAGAGCATCCGTGTTCTGCAGGGAAACAGAACGGCCATCCTCACTGGGACTATTCTGTACTTAGCTGGACAGAGGACGACTTGTCATCACCAGTCAGACTAAGAGCAAATGACTTGCTCTTCACCCTGCTGAGCCAGCAAGCTGCATATATGTAAAACTGAGTTATGTGTCATTCTGCGCAAATCTGCGTTGTGGTTTCCTGGTATCACAGTCCGCACGCTCGGTGCTGGCTGTCCTCGCCCTTGGAGTGGCCATAAGGGGAGTGGGACTGGGTCCAGCGCTGCCACAAACCCCGCATGCCTCGGTCCAAACACATCCTCCGCACTCAGCTGTAAATACCACCAACAGCTGGTGGCACACAAGTTAGCCGCGCTGAAGCAAAACTCCTGGCACACACGTAGAGGGATGAGAACAGCTTCTTTTGCATCCCTGTCGACGATGTGCAAGTACAAACTGAAACAAGCTAGCGTGTGGAAATGAGAGAAGAAATTACCCGTGTCGGGTCACGGAGGCGGTTTTTGGAGAACAAAAGGTTTATTGAGAAAGACGCTTATGAGCACACGGCCACTTAACCACATTAAAATAATCTCAGTTTGAAGATAAACTGCAGTTAAAAAGCAAAAACAACAACAAACAAAAAAAAAACAATAAGGTCAAACTTTGTGGAAACCTGTTTGATCCTGCTCTGCACACACACACACACACACACACACACACACACACACACACACACACACACACACACACACACACACACACACACACACACACACACACACACACACACACACACACACACACACACACAGAGCTGTGGTTGGTGAGATAGGATTCATCAAAGTCACCTCTGAGCTCCATCTAGAGCTCATGGTATCACACATAATGACATTCAGTGTAGGCCAGATCACATTTATGATAGCATATTTGATACAGCTGTACACTAGCAAAGAATAACACAGCCTAAAAGAATAACCCCCCCCACCTACCCACCCTCTATCCTCCCCTTTTTTTCAGTTTAAACACAATCCATTTTCCAGTGTAAATCACTTGTCACTCTATTGCAAATGTAACTGCTGTGATCTGAAAGAGAGAGGTGGAGAGACAGAAAGAGGGAGAGTAAAGATTATCTTTTGGGCCATTTCACTGGCACCGTTGCGTGACAGAGACTGACAGCTCTTTCAGATGACTGACAGGTGTCCTTTGAAATGCCGGTGAAGCAGCTTCTGTTCAGACTGTTGAAATGCATATTTGGAGCTCTTATCATAAAGGCATGGATGGCCCAGATAGGTGCCGTTAACATTGCAAATGGCTCCAGAATTATTCATTGTCAGTGCTGCAGGAAAGATGGGGGGGTGGGGGGCACAAGGGGGGTTGGGGGGGTGCTGGGTGAAGTTTGATTATTCTGCTCACACAATGGCAGGGTGCTTAATGATTCCTCTCCACCTTGGCAGCGGCATGTGCCGACTTCAGGCGCTAGCGGCGGGTGACACAGGTCTGGCCAAGTGTTAGAGCAAGATCATACGTCCGGGCCCCCATTTTAATTTCTAATACATTAATCTTTTCCTCACAGATCCTCCATGAATATTCCAGGCCTCCTTGTTTGTCAGGAAGGCTGTCTCGCTTTCATCTATTCAGGTGGTTTCATTCACTGTGAAAGCCAGCTAAATGGACCCGATCAGTCAATGACAACTGGGACACAATAGAGCCCGGTAACACGTCCCTTTTCTCCTTTCAGCCTTCTGATAGACAACCCTGACACCTGCTCCCCGGGGACACCCTCCGCCAAGTCACTGCACTGTTCCTTGAGAGACTTCCCTTACTTTATCAGCCCATAAAGGATTGTCACAGGTGACTATATCTGCTGAGGTATGGAGCTGCTCCCTGTGACCTGCCCTGGCACCGTGCGGTCGAGCCAGCACGCGCCGCACCGCAAGCGGATTAAGGTGGCTTAAATGCTGTCATACAAGCTGATTCGGTGCTTCACACTTTCTAAAAATGTTAAGCCTTTGTTCTCTTTCATTAATTAGCATTGTCTTAAGTTCATTAGACCACCGCTCATGTTGTTACTAATGAGGTAAGGTAGACCACCTACATCAGCCAATGCTTTGTAGAGCCTGACCTGACAAAGGCTCCATCGCCTTCCTGTCCATGGCGTAATGACTTACACACACAGGGAGGCAGGAGTAAACCACCAAGTGAGACTCACACATATTAATGCCTACGTGTAGTCAGTGCCAGCGGTTATAAATGTGACTTTACTGATATGTTTATTGGAAATCTATTTTGAATACGGTTTCTGATTGTGAAGGCGGATTTTCAGTGGCTTCAGCAGTGGTGTAAAAGTTTCCTTCCCGAGTCCTCTACAAGATGTTTCAGGGTTACGTCCAAATGAGCCCATCAGTCAATTCGCTCCTTTTCCACAGCTAAATGAGACTCACAGGGGCCTGGTGCCACAGAGCACTATAACTCAACACAGAGGAGCTCTCCCCAACAGTGGGAACTTAAAAGCGCATCGGCACATATGGATATTAGAAGTGTCAGGTCCTGTGATGTAGATTAGGTGCCATTCATAATTATGATATCTGATTTAGACTCAAAACGGACGCTCTAGAGGGAGAACAAGGGGAGTGCACCAATATTTTAATGGAGAAGAGACAGCCTTCTCCCCCAAGGAACATCCTCACTGACAGTGGCTGCTGGAAAATTGGGATTTATACTTCCTGTTTTCTATTAATATGGAGATGAATACGGGTCTTCCTGAGTCGTAAAATTAGTTTAGCGCTCGCAAATTGCAATTACATGTGTTGAGGAGAGAAAAGGGAAGTATGTGCATTTTTTACAGGCAGGAGAAAATGTGAAGACAATATCTAGATTTAAAAATGAAGGTAATAACATTCAATTCTACCCTCTCTAACCCCCTCAGCCCAGTTTGGTAACTGCAGCTGTCTGTTGGTCTGGTTGGTGGCTTAGCAGACAGGAGCACTTTTGCTTGTTTCTTGTGCAAAGAAAAAAAAAAAAAAAAAAAAGAGAAAAAGTTCAGACTAGCAGTGAAAAATTCCCATTCACAAGGATGGAGACAAGGGATGAGCTTACAATCCCACTCAAGGCATCCGCAAATTCCCTGCTCTCTTCCTTGAGGGATTTGTGGAGGGCATTGTTGAGGAGAGGACGCTGGTGAATTTACCAGTGAGATGAGGTGGGGCTGCACCCGAAATCCCACCAGTTTATAGCCAGAGCACTCCGCTTGCCAAGAAAAAGACGCTTCTCTTCATGAAACTACAAGTGCAAACAAAGCTTGAGTCAATGTTCTTTTTAAAATGGATCTAAATAATCATTATGTATTGACAAATAAACCTTGTGGATCTTTGCTGAATGTGTAATCCGCTCAGCTTCAGTTACATAATACCAGAATTACACTGTGCTCTTTGTTGACATGGAAGTTAAAACCGTACGTTTGCAGTATTTGTACAAATTTTTAAGAAATGCATTTTTCTTCTGGAACGCTGGATATTAGATGAGATTGAAACTATGTGGAAAATATGAAACTGAATTCAGCTGAGATGATCAGGGAAAACAAACACATTTGATCTGCCAAAAAGCCAAAAAATGTAATTAAAGTGCACAATAAAAAAAAAAAGAAAAAAAAAAAAGAACCATGTGAGAAACTCTAAAAGGAATCTGCACAATGCAAAAAAGTTCATATTTAGCTTCCTTAAAGACAAAAACAGCTGGGTTTCCCCTCCAAAAGTAACCCCTCTTCTGCTCTGCGACTTCATCAGTATCGGTGCAGTTTCAGTGTCGCTGTGTTTAAAACGCTGATTTATAACGAGACCTGAAAGCAGCGGCGTTCACCTGGCATCGGGCTAACTTTCTCACCACAGCCAGTGGAGAGGTTATGGTATTGAGGCGAGACATTAATTCACTGTGTCAACCTGTCCCCATGGAATATTTATGACGCTAAATACATTTAATTAGCCACTGGGTGCTCTGATGGGAGAGAGAATGCACCGCCAGTATCAAAATAAAAAAAAATTAAAAAAAGTTACCTCTAATGCTGATAGATTGGTAATGCTGCATGCTCGAGCTTGATGACAGGAGAGCCAAATGCACTGTAGAGGGAATTTAAATAGCTCAAAATCATATGTGGCATGTTCATTACATCGTCATCATTGTCCCTGAGGTGGTTAGTGTAGATTCGTCTTGAGAGGAGGAATATTTTCCCAAGCAGCGTCTGGCTTTTATTATTTCACCTGCACCGAGATTGAAAGAAAGTTGTCAAAACGAACAAATCAGTCACCAGTTTTGTTGCTCCACAGGTTTGTTATAAAGATTACGCTTAGATGTTATGCAACCAGTTCCACGAGTTTGCCTCGTAATAATTACAGCTAACATTAAAAAGGAATAAACAAAAAAAGAAGAAGAATTTTTCTTACTGGCAAAAATCAAGAAAATGAATGTCTGCATTTTCCAACTGCACTCCAAATATCACAAAAAGACAGAATGTGATGCATTGGCTGACAGCCTGGAGTAAAGTGAGACATCATGTCTGCGTGTGATAAAAACATGGCCAGAGTAAATAATAGTCAGTTTCCATCTTGACATCTGTCATCCGAGTGGAAATGGATGGGGAAATGACCAGCTCTCTATCGGCCGAGCTCTGACTGTGTCGCCGGCTGAATGATGCAAATAGAAGATAATATCAGTGCTATGCTGAATGGCATTACTCCAAATCTAATGTCATTAAAAAGGGTGGGTATTAGTTTTGCCGTATGGAGGTGCTGCTGTGGGCTGCTCCGGCTTGACTGACATACAGATTAAGAGCGGTGACAGGGAGCACAATAAAGTCATCAGAGAATGTGACATGTCAGTTAGGGTGGGGTGGGGTGGGAGTTTGGGGGGGTGAAGGGATGAATTGTCACTCTCTGTCAGAGCCCATCCTCTCTCTTATCCATGATGTCCCATACACCACCGTGGGAAAACAGGACAGCATGGTCGCATCAGACAAATATTTATTCAGGCATACCCACTCAAGCTTTCCTGTTCACCACATGTTTGTAAATTTGCTGCCAGAAGGAGAATATATGATGGATGAAGAGCTAAAGTGTTTGGATTAGACTTTAAAAGGCCTCTCATAGAATTTCTCTGTGTTAAACTAAAAAAAAAAAAAAAAAAAAAGATAATGTGCAGCAGCGTTTAGAAATGTGCTTTTTTTTTTTTTTTTTTTTTTTTTGTTCTGACCTGGCTTCAGACTTCATTATTTTAACTTAAAAGAAAATTTAAAACTGCATTTCAGGAGATATTGATCAAATATCTTGTAGCTAAAAAAAAAAATGCATTAATCATTTGTCTTGAAAAAACAAAGATCCAGTTTATTAACCTCCAAAAGATAATGCATCCTTAGTGAAAAAGAAAGAAAAACAGCCACGATCATCCACGACATAGAGCGCAGGTGTCTTTGTGTCCGGCTACCTAAGGACCTGAGTATACACTAGGTCTGGGGATGAAAGTACCATGACGGTTTGATAGTATACAATCTGGCCAAAAGATGGCAATGTTGCAGTGCTGAATTCCAAATGAGTTTTCCAGCCAACCACCCCCCACCCCACCCCACGCCACCCCCTCCATCGCAGACTGGCCATTGCCCTTCTCTGCAGCACTCTTCTTTCCAATCTAGCCCACTCTCACTGGGTACAACTGTACTAAAGTGCAGGTCTAACAAAAGTTCTACCAGACAATCTGATTACACAGACGGTGAAGGAAAAGACAAAGTTTGCTGCGATCGGTGGAGGAAACCGAGCCACAATGCATCTCGCCGTACATGACAGTACCTCCATTTAATACTTTTAAATTCATTTTCCCTCTTGGGGGGGGGACTTTTCGTGGCTTCCAGTAAATCTTTCACCTGGATTTTATGTTATTATTTACTATTATTCTTTTCCTTTTTTTTCCCTCCTCGATAATTTGCTCTGTCATTCAAAGCTTTTTACATAGCTTCCATTAAAACCTCAATTTTGTCCTTACAAAGCCAGCTTTTAAATAAATTTACCATCACCTCCTGCGTCAGGTCCATACATTATGAAATAAACTTTAGCTAGATTAAGTGCAATTTGCGAGCCGAAGATTTTCTTTAGCGTTTTTCGGTAGTTACGGACAGTAGGAAGGCATTTCAATGCATTTGGTGCTGCCAAATAGACTCCCAGCAGGGCAGCAATTGTGCAGCTATTACAGCACTAAAATATGTGTCTCTGCAAATGGATAATGAACTTATGTCATACTCTGAAAGGGTTAACAGACTGGCCTGCTGAAAAAAAAATTGTCAGTGAGCCACTCTAGACAAAATTACATCCCACTTGTACATTTGGAGAGGGAGACTTAAAAAAAAAAAAGTTCACAATTGAGAATATAAAACATGTCCATTAACTGTAGAGCTTATTGTGAAAAAAAAAAAAACCATCATAAAATAAAACTTGGGATCCCTGGTTGCGCCTTACTCAGTGACACTTGTTTGCTCTGATGTGTTGAATGCTGCAGGAGTAGAAGTCTCTCTCATGGCCACTTTGCTGCTCTTTATTATTGGCTCATTGCCTTAAGCTGTCACCACTCAGAGCATTTCTGCTCTCGGGGGATTGTCTTCTGGGACTCCAGAGAGCTCGAACGGCTCCGGCTACTCAGATCTGTTCCACATTGCGTCATGCCACATGCGCTGCACTCTCATATTGTTATTTTCAGCAGATTCACAGGTAAATCACCCGCGGTGACGCCGACCAAATCAAAACCGGAAGTGTCCAGGTTTACTTAAACATCCAAAAAAGAAACCAAAACCAAACATTTTTTCTTCAAAACGTCATCATCTGTCTGTGAATGCATAGTGCAGACATACCGTAGTTTACGACTACACTGACCCTTCAACAAATAAACGGGGTTGTACCGTAGTTTGTGGATGTTTCAGCGCGATGTCCGTACCTGCAGAGAACAAAAGCCACGAGCCTCGGTCATGACGCCTCTTTGCCTCCGGCGATAGTTGTTTATTGGCTATTGTATTAAAGTGAAAGTATGCCAGGTAGATGTTCATATAAAAACCCACAGACAGAGTCAAAATATGATAAATATGTATAACTGGAAAGAAAAAAAAATACATATGTCTTCATACATTCGTTTATTGGTTCCTTTTTTATTCATGAATATAATGAATCTCTGCTAATCTCTCAGTTACATTGACTATGATACCTCCCAGCTTTGAAAATGTGATAGACTACGAGGTGCAAAGTAGAAAAGTTGATTTGAAGTGTATAGAAATCCCAAGATTTAGCAGGAGGGTGTGATTTTCTGCTCTCCGGGCCTAATCCCGCCACACTTCCAGCTCTCCTCTCTTATGCCAGTCACATTTTCTAATTAGCTTTCCCTGTGGAAGAAGAAGATGGATTATATTTTAATATCTGGGACCTAAAATTAGTTTATGTTTTAGCAAGTTAGCACTTCTCAGAAGCTGATTTACTCTTCAGGCTGTAAAACCTGTGAGCTTGCAATTAATCATTCTCTTTAGTCCAGGATCTCAAGCAGGAAGAAGCTGCAGTGTCAAAGGCTGGATCACAATAGGTAAACACCTAATTTACACTATTTAGAAATCACCTCTCCAGTATTGTGAAACTCGTGTCACTCGCTCCCTGAATTGTTCGGCCCTGGTCTTGTTATTAATTATTGCACACTCTTAACAAAGCTACATTGTCCAAGCCTAATCATCATCACAGAGTAATTAAAGATGTTCCATGCTTCTTCTAGGTTTTTTTTTTTTTTTTTTAGGTTATTGCTTGCCATCATGAGCACTGTATCAGTAACCCCCGCCTTCACGGTTTAGATTTTGGTTTGGTGTTATGGGATTACCAGCATTCTGAGAGGCTTTGAGTAGCCCATCCATCAAACCTCAGGGGTTGCAGGAGAGCCCCGGCACAATGCTGCTGCAGTGAGGAAAAGCACATGGTTGCACAAAAATTAGTGCGTTTTATATAGAGAAGCAGGACTTACATGTTCCAGGACAACATCAAGGCTTTCTGCTGTAACTTGCCTCTTTTTCTTGTCTTTTATTTGAATGTTTTATAAGCCACCTGGATCTTGAGGTTTCCGGAGCTTTCAAGGGTTTGCATATTGAAAAAGCATCATTCCACTCAGACGAAAAAAGAGACGAGACATCTGAATACTAAAAGCACAAGAAAAAGTTATACATTTTAACATAAACAAACAAAATAGCCGAAGTGAAAGGTGATTTACAGACAAACAGGTGTATGGATGCTGTTCCCTACCAAGCAGCCCTCCCTTCCAGCCATGCTGTGCGAGGAGAGCATCTCTTAAGCCTCGCTCTGGCATGGCTTCGGAGTGTTGTTTAGTGACTGGCGGTAGAATGGTGTCGGGAGGATCATCAGAGGCTCTCTCCCAGGGAGATGAGCAGCAGAGGCCAATTTCATATGCAGGGCTCGGCCCCTGGGTCTGAGTGGAGGTGGGCTGGGTCCACCCAGTATCCTGGCTTCATTAATCATCCCGCCAAGGCTTACCGGCAAACCCTCTCTCCGCCCTCTCCGAGACAACCCCTTGGATTACACAGAGCCAGTGAAATGTCATCCCAAATCTGAGTCTTGATGCAGATAATCATTTCAATAATATTTCTCCATTTGTGCCCCCGATGCCAGGGGAATAAAGCTTTTCCACTGTCAGGTAGCATAAGACTACAGTTGGTGGGAATACTTGACTCTGAGCCAGATGGCTTAGCCGTGCTTGCAGCATATGTTCAACAAGCAGCCCTGTGCCAAGCACGCATTAGGTTTTTATTAATTTGAAGCAGCCAGGAATGCATACGTATATATTTACCTGATCCCTCCACTCCTTGCCACCTACCAACCTCCTCGCGCTCCCTATAGTGCAGTTAACTAAACTCTGCTGGTGTGTGCACCAGGAAATATTATCACGACGATTCCTATCTGACGGCTTTAAACAACACAAATTGTCCTGTGATTTTCACATCACTAATGTGGCATTTTTATATTAGCACAAAATATGTATTAGACTTTTTAGTATACTGATAACATTTTATTATCATCAAACATTTCCGTCTTTTTTCTCATCTCCTTTAAAACGTGTGAAAGAGTTTCTTACTAATCAATGGCGAGTATAATGTATATTTATGACTGTATTATCTGCTGTGGTGGCATTGGTTGTTACAAAGCAAATTACCATTTAGATGCATGAATATGCTTGGGTCCAAGACAAAAGAAACAGTACTGCATGGGAGGGCAAATTTATTCATTACCACTAAGTTGAACTTCCCTTTAACAGCCCTGTGCTCTGCAATCCTGGGAGTTCTTTTCTCAGTGACTTATAGTGGTGCAGGGGGAGGGGGACGGCGCGCCGAAAATGTCAATAGAAATAGTAAGTGTGAGAGGGAAGGCTTGCCTAATTAGTGCCCATTTAGATTTTATGACGGCTCTGAGATCTGCTCTTCCTGACATAGAGCACTATAGTTGCATATTGTCCTAGCCTGAGGGAACCATAGGAAAATCCAGATTTATTGTACCTATCATACCAGCATATTTCATTTGCCATTATGAGATGCCATCTTGCAATGATGCCAGATTATTTATTACAGATTAAATTGTGGGACCTGGGTGGTTGAGGAACATTTCAAAGTACCATTCCTCTTATTAACTTCTTCATTATCTGCCCCACTGTGATCTAAAAGCTCCCTCCTTCCTACCTGCGTTAACAGCCAAACCAGGGATAAACCAGGGATAATACATTACTGATTTGACAATGCCTAACTGTTTTCCTGCCCTGTGCATTAGTGCTGATTTGCACAACAGCGCTCATCTGTTTTGTCTACTTAGGGCAGACTGTGATGTCATTAAGCTTCATTTTTTTTTCTAAATCACTAATAGATGCGGAAACAAAAAGTATGTTGGGATTTTCTCACACACAAAGTTACTAACTCTGCAGTTTTCATGATGCCTGGGCAGTTTTATAGTGCTTTACGTATTCGGTAGTGTTTATTTCCTGTGGACCTGGATGTTGGCATATATCCTATTTACACATCAGCGCTACATCTCCACGATGGCCGTGCGTTTAAAGTCATTGAGCAGGGTCGTTTTAAAATCTACTACATACTGCGAGGGGAGCTCGTCTGGGAATAGCCAGGCCCCGGACTCCCATTACCCAGCATAAAAGTGTCAGCCACTTTAATTACATTCATGCCTTCCCAGTTCATTGTATTTCAGCCGCAATCAGATTTCGTGCACAGATCTCATGTCTCCGTCGCAACCGGTTGGACAGATTTGCTGCTAAAATGAGGATCCAACTGAATTTCTTTTTTCTTTTTTGTGCTTCGAACCGGATATATGAAACGAGTAGCGTTCAGACGATGTTACAGGTGATCACAGCCTGAACGCTTTCGCAGCTTAACCCCTCCGCCTGAGTTTGAATATCCGTCTCTGGAATTGTTCATTAAGTTGGCATACCCGAGCACTAAATATCGGTGCACCCCACTGGGACTGAAGGACTCAGTTGTACACAAGACACCTTCGCAGAGATGGCGAAAGGAGAGGAGGGGGAGGGAGGGGGAGGGGAGGGGTCAAGTTCCACTGGTCAGACTATTAGTGAGCGCAGAAGAGGCAGTGTCACTTACTGTTTCACGGGGAAGCTTCCTGACCTTCTAGGAGTGGAAGCGAGATCCTCTCTTGTTTATACTCAGCCATGGATCAGTGCATGGAATATGTCTACATCCTCTCAGCCAATTTCACACAGGGGAGGCGCAGTGTGGGCGGCCGACACAAGCCGTTTCCCCTGGACGATGAGACCCATCCCTCACAAATGTCCTCTGTCTGGGACACGAGGTGCACGGAGACAGACAAAGACAATATCACTCTGCTGCTCCACTGGGCCACAGAACCATCTTCTCCCCTGGGACACTCACGCTGGGACCACCCCGTCGGGCTCTGGGACCATAGCCGAGGCGAGGTACCCTCACAAAAACAACAATAATCAAACAATTAAAGTGCAGTTGTCTCTGAAGATCATTCATAGGCCGCAAGAGTAGACATAAAGCACTCAGGTGAATTATCAGAGAAGCTGTGAATTGCCTCCAATGATTTCAATAAGATGCACACATTTGCAATAAAAACTAATCATGATACACATCGAATTTAAGCGTTTCACAAAACTAAGAATTTTTTGCACATGCCACTCATTGATAAAAAAGCACAAACCCATCCTCCAAAGTCAGAATGGGAAAATAAGGGATTTATACCATTGTGATTCAATCTAATTTTGCATTAACAACCAAAAGGTAACCTCAGTCAGGGATCCCACTTCAGAAGCACACTCTGCTCGTGGAAGCCTCTTCACTTCATGCTCAATTGATCTAATTGCATAAAAGGATTCTCGCTCTTTGTCTCCCAGATATAGTGGCTCCCGTTAGATCCGACTGTTCAGTTAATTAATTCTTCATTCTTTATCACAGTGGCGGACCTGGGAAGACCATCAAATATCCTGTCTTTACTGAGCCTTCTTTCAGAGCCATGTCTTGTTTTTCTGTTCAGCACGAAGTGAGCACAGCACCTACCAATGTCCGATGTTCCTCTACGCTCCTTCCCTTGTAATCAGCGACCCCTGTTACTCAATTATGGGGTGTGAATTTGGGCTCTTTGGTGACCTTCTCCGACTGATCCTACAACTGACCCTTCAATAAGAGCGTAGCCTTCTTCACCGCTGCTTTGTGTGTTGCATCACATTCTTTTTTTCATTTATGGGATCTTTATGAAGAGGGAAATGAAAGGAAGCGGGTCATTCGTGTTGTGTTCTCACATCTACCCACTTCAGACGCTCAGAGCAGGAGCTTGGTGTTTACTTTGATTCTGTGTAGGGTACACCTTAAGTTCAAGGGTTGGAGGGCAGGAAGCATCACTCCCTCGTAGGTAATCATATCCAGCTTTGTGCTCCTTGTACCCCGACACTGAGGGTGGCAGCTTAAAGGCTGTCTTAAGCCTTGTTCCACCACTACAGCACATTTTCGATATCTGCCGCAGCAGCAAAAAAACATCTGTCTCTGGTCAGTGCCGGATCCTGCGTTGATGTACACCTCTTTACTGTAGAAGACCATTTTTTCTTTCTTTTTTTTTTTTCAAATGTACCATACCTCATTTCGAGCCCTCCGCGGTTTTAAGATGACATATTAGCCAGCTCCGGGGTGCTTAAAGGTGATGATAAGATTACAGCTATTTACAGAATTATCTGTCTGCGAGACTACCCTCACATCTATGCATATATTACCTTGAGCTTGAGTTTAAAGAGCGATTGCTCAGAACAAGTAAGTTAAAGAGGCAATTACATAATGAAACGGGCCATCAATTCTATTCGTGGCCTTTTTCTCTTTGAAAAGAGATGGCCCAGATATCCCTGGTTTAGCTGACCCAGTAGAAGTACAACTGTTTGTATTAAAGTCTCCTTTATCGAGGGACTAAGAGGCTGCAAGGGTCTGTATGGCTTTCTGTCACCATTCTTTAATTCAGTTATTAATTACCCTTCCTGCTAGAGGAGCAGCGGCTATTGTATTTACAGTGTTTCCATGGTGACTCTGTCCCATTATAAGGTTTGTGTCAGTACTAAAACAAGACCTGTATTCAAATGGCCTCCGCCTAAATATAGCTCCGTCTCATAACGGAGTGTTATTACGGTGAAATTAACACTGCTCAGATTCAGGCTGAAATATATTACTTACTGGTAATTTTCAGCAGTACTGATGTTTGTAGATGAAATGTGGAAAAGAAGATTTTTAAAAATCCCTCATGCCACAGACAGAAGCTTTATATATGTGTAAATATGGAAAAATGTTACATTATGCGTTTATATATTGTATTTGCATAGATCCTACACACTTACACACTCGCAGCAAACTATAATAATATAGGTAATGAAAGTAACAATTATAGATTAAGCAAGGTAAAATAAACAACTATCATTTAAAAAAAACGACATGTGATGCAGTGAGGAACGTATAATAAAATACTTATATATAGTTTACTTTGATTTAGTGGACGTAAAAAAGTAATTGCCTGAAATTATAGAAAAAATATTATGTCAAAAATTGTTAGTTATATGTTTGGCGGCGGTAGAACTGAAAGCATTTTATCTAAGCAGAAGCCTCATTCCCTTTTATTTTAGGACTCAAACTGGAACTCTCCTCGCTTTGCGGCGACAGTTCTGACCAACGCCGTGCAGCAGAACTCTAACTTTCTGGTCGTGACCGTTAAAATTTTCACGGACTAACGTAATAATATTAGTGGAGACTTGCAGTAGCCCTAGTTTGTCCTCCATTCTGACAAAGTATCATGGCTTTAGCTTGTACCTCTGGTGTGAAGACTCAAAGGGGAACATAGTCAATGACTCTTTTTCAGGCCCAAACAGGACCCGCACCTTCTGTCACAGCCTCCAGCCCTGGCCCCGACGGCAACCTGCTGCCAGGCCTGTGCGTGCTGCCAGTTGTAGTTTTTAATTGGCCATCTGGGGAAAGCTGGATCTTGTGGCTGGATATTAATCAGTAAATTAACCCAGCCATAATACAGCTTCCTCCCAGTGGAAACCCGGGAGCTGTGGGCAGATAAAAAGAGAGTGAGAGCGCAAAAAGAGAGATGAACCATAGACTGGAGAGGCTGAAATGGGAGGCTCCCGAATGGGCTGGCCCACGACTGAACATTTCCTTCATGTCCCTTGCCACGTTCCCCTGTCTGCAACGCTGCTGACCCCCAATTTGTCTGACAATCATATGGAGGATTATCCCCGGCTTGTCAGTGCAGATGTCACAGGTACTTTCTTTAGGAACAAAGCTGCAAATTGTGACTGAAAGCATGCTTTTCTGGCCAAAACTGACAGTTGTGTCGAGAGCCGGGTTGAGATTGGAGGGTGAGCGCTTAAAAAAAAAAAAAAAAAAAAAAAAACTTGCATGGGAGGTTACTTCTGCAAGGTCTTTCTGTGTGGGGAACTGGTGTGTCATTAACGTATTTGACTGACTGCAATTGCTCTCAGTCCCCAGAGTTAACCAATTAAAAGACTAATGAATATACAACAGCTAATTATTATAAGCAAGCTAAATTATCATAATAGCCATGTGCTTAGTTTTGTCAATGAGTTTAGACATACAGTTAGTGTAATAGCTGACACACATAATTTGAGATTTAAATGTAAAGAATAAGGTGTAGAAGTTACAGTTTTTAGGTTTGAAAGCTCCTTAAAACTACGCTTTTTTTCACATTCTCAGATTTTGAAGGTATCGAATTGAATAAAATCTTCATAAATGTGAAATTGTGTATGGCACTTATATATTAAGAGGATTTTACAAAAAAAGAAACAATCAACTTACAGCAGTTACTACTGGAGAAACAATGAAAAAAATCTTTGATAGTAAAAAAAAACAAAGGATAGAAAAAAGGGGAAAACAAGCACATTGTCCCTGAATTTATGTTCAAATCTACACTACTGCAGAAAATCTCTGTTTAAGGACTTTTTCTTATGTTAACTGGCGTGTTACAAGTCCCATTTATGTTTCACTTCCTTCAGAACATGCTGCATCAGGGCTTCTCAGTTGTACTGTGTTGAACTGAGCTTCAATCAGACACACGCACTCAAACACGCGCTAAAAAAAAAAAAAAAAAAAACCCTCTGCAGAGCAGCGGATGAGACAATACATCACAGGATAGCAATGCCAACCTCGAACCCATTCTATCTTTTATATATTCATGCATAGCAAACACAAAGGCTCAAACCTGCGTGGCGTATGCCGTTTAACCCAGCGGAGGACTTTTATTGTGTGATGTCATCACGCCCCATTGTCACCCATTGTCATCACTAAACCACCTCACTTCTGATCTGTCAATAAATTTTCAAGGGGCCTCTGTCATTCGTCCCCACTCTACTGTGCTCTCGGTGGACATGAAATAATTGCCATGCAAAGAGTTGCACGTTTCCCTTTCTAATTTTAAGGGTCAACAGCATTTTAATACCATTTTAAACACACACACAGTGTTTTTATGATGCATGTACAAGCGGCTTTTGATAGCTTAACCAGCCAAGCATGGTTAAAGAGAGGAACCGCTGCAGCTGCTTCCAGGACCCACTTAATTTAGTCCCCTGACCCCTGTTCACCTGAGTCTGCATGGAAATCATAATGCAATTCAAGTGTGAAGAAAAATGATATACTGTGTATTTACCCCAAATATTTATGCAGGACCTACAAACAGTCATGCTTACTCCTAATAAAGGGAAAGTGAGGCCTTGTAACACTGGCAGTGCTGGGTTGCTGCTACATTGCCTGAGGCCATTGTTTCCTCTATTATCATTTTCATTGGATTCTATACAGGGCAGGGTTCTTGGTGTTTACAGTGCTTGCCTCATTTTCTGTAGGCCTTAGGTGTTTTACAAACCCATTTCTGAGATTCGTTGAGAAATCTCGACTTTATTGTCTATAAAAAGCGCACAGTGTTGTATTATTTAATCTCAGGGATATATAAGCCATGCTGTTTTCTGACCCATATTTACTGACGCTGTAGGAAATACCTGCAATCTGCAAACGACAGAATGCAACATCTCCACATTTGGCAGGTTTTTAATTCTCGTTACATACTCATGTCCACTCAAGGCTGCGGTTCACGCGAACTGACAGCCGCTGTGGGCGTCCGACGGTGTTCAGCATCCCCTGTTGATCCGATGACGCTACCGAAGGGATGACACACCAAGTTAGAAAACAAGATAAAACGAGGAGCACCTCTATACAGTAACACCTCCAGATCAGGCGCCTGTTCAGCAGTTCATCTCCTTAAGAAGTGGGTCAACAGTGATTCAGTGGGATCAGGTGTGTGCTGTAAAAGCGAAGCAGAGCTCCCTGAGGCACAGTCATGTTCTATATTTCCACAAGGAAGGTCTGTACTCTGGGTAGCAATCTTTCAGAGGCCTATTAGACTACTGTAGCTGTATGGCGAGTCAAGGAGGGAGAGTGTCTCATCAGTGCTGATAACAGGGTATCTGGTCAAGTCATTAGCTCTCCTCTTATTGAATTCCTCGAGCCAAATAGACCAAATGAAGCTAAATAAAGCTATAGATGGTTAGGAGCCTACAGCCCATTAATATGCTGCCACCTCTCTCTCCTCCTCCTCTCCTCTCGGTGACAGACGTGAACCGGCTTTCTCCCCTTCTCGTCCTTCCATTCTCACTTTCTACCCAACATTCCTGCTTTTCACCTTATCCATCTCCTGCATTCCAGTCTTCCCTGCCTTCATTTGTTTTGTGTCACTCTCACAGCCCTCCTCCCTCCTCTCCCTTCCTCGTCTCCTTTCTCCCATCCTTCTTTCCTCTCTCCTCCCTCACTTTTTCCTTGTCTGGGGGACCTTAATGGCGAGCATGTACGGCAGCTCTGACACCGTCACATCTGCTGGCAGAGAGGGTCTCTCCCTCACCACACAGCCTGCTAATGAGATCTTCCCCCATTTAATTAATACCATAAGAATTTTAATTCTGACTGAATCAATTTAATGTGATGTGATTTTGTCAGCTCTATTCCCCAAGTAAGGAAAAAAACAGAGCAGGCCCTGATGCTTATTACATACATCATTTCACGGGCCCTGCATTCCCTGCTGACTTAAACAAATTCTAATTAAGACTAATTAAAGCATCATTTATGAAAACGCTTGTGATAGTTATGCAAACATTCTGGGTGGGTATGCTCTGCATGATAATTACCCTGGTTTAAATTAAGACCTGTTCCCTGGCAATTATGCTAGCCACACACCAGCACCTCTTGAAAAACATTCTTTATTTAATTCCTGCAATTAAATATGAGACCTGGCTGCTGAACTATCTGCTCAGAATGCATTTTATAAGAAGAAAAGGATGATTATGCATTGTTGCCCCCCCCTATCAGGTAGAGTTAATGGAGCCAATCGAGTGTTTTGTATCAGAGTTACATTGGGGCTAAAGTGATGATCATAAAGCAGCCAGTGGTGACTGATAATCCATCCTGACGCCTGCTGCCTTCGGATGAGGTGATCGTCGCATGTTTCTAGGTGTGTTTGCCTCACACTGGTGCTCGTTCTGACAGATGTGAGCACACGCGCTGCCTCAGATCGCCTTCTGTTCATCAGTTGCTCTCTGTGAATTACTTCAAACGCACCCCCCCCCCCCGCCGTACCTACGAGAGTACAGTGTGCCTTTGAGGAAAGAAGCCGGTTTCAGCAATGTATAAGTGCGCTAAAACCTCGCAGTTCCAATATTATCGACAGGCAAAATTCAAGAAGAGGTGGAGACGGGGGAGGAGACGAGACAGTTCGAGGGGGAGTGACATGCAGGTTGGGATTTAAGAAACTGAAACTGATTGGCTCAAACAGGTGCAGTAGAGTTGTCAGAATCAAGAAAGAGGCAAGTTTGACAGCTTTGGAAAAATTGGAAGAGACAAAAGAGTAGTAAGAGCAGCTGAGATGTAACACACCGCTCTTATTGGACTTAACACCAAAAGCTTCATTTGCAGAAAGAAACAAACCCCCAAAACAAACAAAAAAAACATTGTTACATCACTACACCTACTGGGCAACAAAACTGCTCATAAAAAAGTAAAATATTCTGTTAACTAGCTGATTTTTTTCGACATTAAGTACAACAAATACAAAGTTGTGGTCGTTCTGATGACCACGGCTGTTCCCCTCCGTCAGCACACGTGCTGATACATCTGCTTATGTCACTTTCATGTTGATAGCCATTTAGCAGACTGCCACTTCTTTATCAGGCTTTTAGCAGGAGTTTACGGTGTGACGCCACTGCACCTATTAACTCTGTTGATACAGCCGCACACTCCCAGGGATATATTGTTTCACGGAGCTCCGGATCCGGCTATTTTTACTTCATTGACACTATTTAAAACACGTTAGAGCCTGCAAATGCAACTCTCCGCCAGCAGCGGAACAATAATATTGCTCAGAGTGACTGACCTGCTTTATTAGTGCAAATGTTGATCCTATCTCAGTAGTTCGGCCCATATTACCAAGTAAAGTTAAATGCCTTCCCTTTTATTGAGCGTGTTGCATTGTTAAAGGTTATACTAATTAAAACCAAGTTCATGGTGGATGAAGGCAACATTAGATCAACATTATCATACTTAATTGTAAACAATTCAGTTAAATAATAAGTCATTAATTGAAGAAATCACATTTTTCAATGTTTTGTGGCTATTCTAGTCAATTTCCGATTACAGCAGATGATTGGTATGGATATTTTTTCATGCTGTCCATGTTCGTGGCTTTTCGTGATTTTTGTTATCTGGTTAATTTGGCCAGTCACAGTTATAAATGTGCCTTTCACGTCCAAAATCCACAAGATACAGGATGCTTTGTGCAGCTTGTGAAGTATAAAAATAATGAGCCGTGCATGCAGCGCGGTAATTCATCATACTTCTAAATGCTCTTAACAAAGTTAGGGCTTCCTTGCGCTCAGATGGCTCAACGCGATGGTGGTGTTGTTTATATGTTTACACAACACTTATCACTTCTGTCATGTTTGTTTGCTTCCCTCAGTGTGTTCGATTTTGGCAGCATTATTGCGTTTCATTTCATAAGAGGCAGCTGGCTCAATAAGATGAGGAGAGGGGGGAAAAAAAGAAAAAAAAAAAAGAAAAGAAAACAAGCCTCTATTCCCAAACCAGTTGCTGGCGAGGTTGAGGGAATTCAAGCGGCGGGGAGCAGACCCCGCTTCCACCTTCGTCCTGTTTTACGCGAACGGCCTCTCCCAGTACATGCAGATGGCACCGCGCTCCCAGATTTCATTTGAGGTAATCTAATCCCTCCACTGCTCCCTCTAGAAAGGAGGAGTATTAGCGGCCATATGTCAACCAGATTTGTCAGATTATTCATTACAATTAATTGCTGTTCCACTTAAGGCCTTTAAGGCTGTGAATTGCTCCGAAATCTATTGCAAACACAAAAATTATGAGTAAAAGACTTTGGCCCTGTCATTCAAATTTCAGGCTGACCTTTAGCGGAACCAGGCTTTTCTGAGAGAGTGCAGGAGAGTGAGCCAGTCTAATTGGTGTTTCTTCAGCCTTTTTTATTTCCATCTACAGGTAGAGTGTCTGTCTCTGTTGACAAGGAATACACGGAAGACTGTGGCGCCGGTCCGGAATGCTTAAACCCACCCACCCCCACTGAAGTCCACATTATTTCGCAGCTCCTACAGCTCCTGCTCTACTAAACATATTTACATATTGGTTATATTCACATCTGCAATTTGTTTTGCTTAGTGCTGGGATGCAGCAAAGCCATAGTTAGCTTTTTTTTGCACACTGTACTCTGTCAACTGAATTTCAATGTAGACCTTTTTTGAAGGTTGGCTGCAAGGCAGCCTAATAGCCACCTGAATTAATGCACTGTCCAAGGATAACAGCCATAATACTTTGGTGATTAATGTTTTGCTGGTGCTCTGGTTCCATAGTTAAGGCTCACACTGCAGAGATAAACTAGTCAGTACACACTCAAATCCCATTCAACCAAAGATTCGCTTCTATGTGCATTCTTCCCTTCACAAAACCCAAACTTGACTAAAAATATAGATTATAATTGTATTAGCACAAATTACAACAAGTAGTCCTTGAGGAAAAAGTCACAGGAAATTATAACGTCATGAGTGAGTTTGATTATGATTGAAATCCACGGGGCTGATTCATCACTGATGATGTATTTTGGTTAATTAGGAGTTAAGGCACTAGAGAGTGACTTTAAGCCTGTCTGATTGGTCCAGTTAATTGTGCTTTATGAGATAGGGCTTACCAAGCAGGGCTTAGAGAGTCGGTGTTAGTGCTGAAGTGGGAGGAGAAAATCTCTCCCAGGTCATATTACCTCGGCCAGAGTTAATGAGAAGGTGGAGGTAAGAGAATCCATCACCATATCAATCTGCACCACCTCTGCTTTCACCTCCACTCCAACTGTTTTTCATTTCTCCTCTTTAGTTTAAACCAATTATTAACCAATATGATCACCAATACTGTCATATTTCTGGTGACACCACATGTGAAGGTTTATTTATTTATTTATTTATTTATTTATTTATTTATTTATTTATTTATTTATTTATTTATTTATTTATTTATTTATTTATTTATTTATTTATTTATTTATTTATTTATTTATTTATTTATTTCATGTACAACACACAGTTTAGATCCGTGTTATCCCCACTCCTTTCTCATTGATAGTCAGAAACTGGGGGGCCTCTCTGCTTCAGACCAGCTCCATGAGATCCACCATCCACTCAGAAATATTTCAGATCCTCGCTCGTACTCACGGTGCCGGCGGATCGATGCTTTAAACGCCAGTTGCCTGGCCTCGTCTCATCACTGTACAACCACCGACTGACACATCCTCATTACATTACAATACGGTTGCCACTAAAGGTCATTCTCCCAGAACATAATCACACACAATGAAAACCACAAACTTCATATATCAAGGAGACAGTAAATAGCCTTAGGGGTTTATTTTGCACTGCCACTAAAATGTTTTTTGGTCTATTCATAAGCTGAAGTTACTTATTGTAAATTGAGATCTCATGGGAGAAGAAAAAAAAATAATACGAAAGAAAAACTGACTTTTCATTCCCATCTGCTCAATCAGGAATCATATGCATCTGTAATTTGTCATTTGTCTGCGGCATCATCTCTGATGTGTTGCGTTTTTTAAGGTGTCATCCGTGCGGTGGGTGTTGTGTCTGCACTCCTAATCTTTTCCTCTTTCATCCATGAGGAGTACGATGACATGAAAAGAGGTGTCAAAGTAAAAAAAAAAAAATAAAAGAGGAGCGGAAACACACCCCTCTCCTGCATATTACCATAATGAGGAAAACACACTTAGTGGGCCATGACCTGATGTCATCTGATTATACCCATGATTAATGATATCCTTTTACCAAAACATGCCACTACTGTAACTGTCTGGGATTAAAAGCAGCAGATGGTAATGTATTCATGCTCTCAGTAATACATGCTTATATCCAGTATTAACTAGATAAGAGTTATACATGTGTGTCTGCTTAATAATTGTTAAGCTGCTTTGTTTGCAGCTATTTTTTCTCCAGAGGACATTTTATGTTTTTGTCTCTGATCCATTGTTATAAAGATGACACAAACAGTCAACACCATCCACTGTGGAATAAGTTTCCATATTAGGCCCAGGTGTAGATACCTGTGCTCGCCAGGTTATAACACAACAGCTTGACGTTTTCCAGTCCTTCTGGCGCGAAGATGAATTCAATAATGGTGCAACGGCATCCCACAACATAGTGAAAAACTGAATTAAAACATCTTGTTTTGCTCTCAAACTCCAGTCACCAGATACCAATGTCCAGCCGATGACTCAGTTGAAAATATTTTCCTCTGGTTTTTCCTCTGTCCAGACGCCATGTCAACAAAGCCCCCAGTGTTGCCGTGATGTAGGAGCTACAATGTCTGTCTGTCTGCTTAATTGCGAGTGGGATGAATGTTAATTTACTGAGTCAAGAACGCTCTTTGTAGCACTTTTACAGCCCAGAGGTGTAGATTTACATCTTAGGGATACAATGAGTATCAGCTTGTGCTAAAAGGGGGGTGACAGGGCCCACATTCCTCGACCGCCCACTGCATATTGTTCTATTGTGTGTGAACACCTCTCTGCCACAGAAGAGCCCTGGTCAGGGTAGGTGTTGAAGACGGGGGGTGGGGTGGGGGGTTATCCTGACCTTCAGTTGAACTTGAACAAAAGGCACTATATTTGTTAAGTTTACACTGAGTAGAAGTGTTGTAATCATGCACAGCACACCTGCCAACACAACACTGTCTATGTTTTCCTTTTGTTTTTGTTCGTTCTCTTTGCAACAGTCAGCAACAGCCTTTGCACGATTGATTTTTCTTCACAGCAGTGTAGTCGTGCAACGGTGTGCAGGATTACACTGTGATGAACAAACTGGATTTTCTATCCACTTTAAAGTACAGTATAATTATAAGAGAGGTGGTCCTGGCCTGGCCTAGGGGGACTGCTGCCAGACTTCACTAGAAAGGTTCTTGTGCTCCACATGCATATGCTCAAGAACCCCACCCCCCACCCCCCACCCCACTGAATTTGTGTATGGGCTGTCAAAAAATTAAATGGAAAGTCATTCTAATGGGCGACCCTCGGCCTAGTTCATATTTCCTGTCAATTATGAAAGTATGAAGCCATGCATAGTTATGATGCATGGTTGGACCTATTAAAATTTATAAATGATTTGTGTTTATATCAGGATACCCGAGACCACTCAATTCCACGGGGCCATACAGCTAACATGATCCATGCTGTCCACCTGAAAAAAAGAGGCAGGTGTGTTGAGCTTTTCTTTGATTTGATGTGAATATTTTACAGTAATAAAGCTTGGAGCAGAACTTGCATTAAATAAGTACGTAAATAAACAAGCATGCTTTACTCTGTTGTGAACACTGACAGCATGTGATTTAGTAAAAACTTTTTTTTTTTTTTTTCATAATCGGTTGTTTATTAAAAGCCAGAAGCAACAAAAGCCAGCGAGCACCATGACAATGGGCTAATTGTTTTCCGGTAATTATACCTTCTTCACCAGTAAACGTTTTCCGGACCTCTTGGGCTCTTGTGTAACTAAGGTGTGTGTGTGTGTAATTACATTTCTTAAGGTCAACCTTTCACCAGGATGAATTAGTGAAATTGCATAGTTGACCACTTCAGGGCATGGATCCAAATGCAATTATCTTTATTAATAGATCTGCTCCTGAGTGGTAAAAGATGATTCAGGAAGATGACACAAAACATATAACACATCACCAAATTCTCGAGTGCTCGATATCTGTAACCTGACATTTCTTCGTACGCAAGGCGGTGCATGATGTAAATCCAAATCAGCCGTCCTCTCGTTACTCTAAATTAAGAAGAAGTGGTTTGGTATTGAATCCTGAAGGCCTGTGTAAACACGGACTTGAAATGCACAAACACTTGATTTGTTTTCTCTCACCGTGTGTGGCTTGGTGCGAGGTATTGATCAGAGCATATCCTGGTCAATCAGACTAAATGATTGCCTGTAAGCCTTCAGCCTCTCCTGCACATTGGTAAAGTATGAAGGCGATCCGGCAGGAAACAGATTTATAGGAGCCCAGATATGAGTTGCCTGGGATAGTTCCCAGCAGCCCCGTGGAAGTGAGCGATGCAAATGTACAATAAACAGGGCCTAAGCTGGAAGAGGTCTTTCAATCACAGAGGGGCAATAGTTCAACCCCCGCCATGCATAATCCCAGTTTGGAAACCCCTGGGACCCCAGCTTCCAACCTGCTCAATGGCACAAAGATATTAGATAGCCATATGTAGATTCACTGGGTAAACAGACTGTCAGGATAACACAATACGCTCTCTTTTCTAGCAGGAATATATATGAAGCCAACTTCTGCTTTCCTCCGATGCGAGGCTCAAATTGAGGGCTTAACTTTGGGCCGTCAGAATTCAATGCAGCTGTTTGCTTTGTTTAACATCCTTGATATATCTCTTGCTGAGAAGAAATTGGTATCTCTTCCATGTGAATTAAGCTGACTGGCTGTTTGCATTATGGACTGAAGTGTGGCTGCTAGAGGGCCACACAGGGGGTGGGGTGCGGGGAGGCGGATGTGTTTCAGCCAGCGGTTACAGAATTAGATTTTTTTTAAAGTGTGAGAACTGATATTATAACAGGAAAATAAAAGACGCAGAAAGATTTGTGGTTATATGATCATTTCAAATAAAACAAAAATCACTCAAAAACAAGTGTTTTTATTCAGAATTAATGATTTATGATTATCTTTAGGGCTGACAATCTTTGTGCGGCGCATTTACTGCTCTTACCTCACAAGAGTCATCCTTTCGTTGGACACATTCACTCCCTCCGTCCTTCAACAGCTTCCCCGACACACAAACAATATCGACTAAAAATCATTCACACGCAACCACACAAGCAGGCCTGAATGAAAGAAAACACACGTGTCCTGTCTTCCACCACAGTTGATCTCATGGAAACAAGTGCTTAGACACATATAGTCGTACACATGCACACACAGCGGGAACAGGGTATGTCTGTCCACGGGTGGGGGAGGGGAAGCTGGGGCAGTGAATTGGAGACTGGGATGAGGTGGAGGGTGGTGGGTAAGGTTGGCGGCCACTGATAATGTTCTTCAGGTCTGTGTGTCCGCCCCCTCCTCCATCCACCCTGTTCCCAAAGTTCTCCCCACCATCTCTCCCGCCCTCGTCAGTGGCTCAGCGTTCCCAGCAGGAGCCACTTCAGCCTGGGGAGTGGGTCCTTCCGGCCAGCAGGGGGTCCAGAGAAAAGGAGGGGCAGTGAGAAAGAGAGATATGAGCTGGACCACTTAAAGCCTGCATCCCATGATCAGTGTGAAAGGAGGTGGCTGACAAGGAGCTGACGCTGATCATCGGTCCTGCCTGTCCATTATGTCAGATAGTGCAAACTGACAGAAGGCTTCAAAAACCACCAGATAACCTTTTTTGTTTGCAACAAATGTAGCAGAAACAGCCACAGGAGATATAATCTTCCCGCTGGTCATTGATGGTTTCTCACTTTACTGCTTTAAAACTTATTTCGTTCGGTTTCATTCCCATATCGTTGACTCGTCTAAGCAGGACATCTTTGTATTTGTTGCTAATGATGCCTCTGAGGTGCATTTTATTTTGTCACTGATACAGTGCTGTAATTAAGTGGCTCTCAGTCCTGCTCCCCAGTAGCCGGAGTGCCGCTTGTTTTCAGTCCTATACTCTTAATTTAATTCCGCAAGTGTTCTGGGTGAAAATCAGTCTCTGATTACATGACAAAAATCAAAGCCAGCAGGTGTCAGAACGGACCGCGGAGGAGCACAACTGACGTGCGCTGCACGGCAGAAAGCAAAATGCAAATGACAATCATCTTAAAAAGTGTCTCTTCTGTAGGTAAACTAAAGCCGCTCGGTTGGCGTTGTTTCTTTTCGAGCTAAATGCAACTGGGCCTGTTTGGAAATGTAAGCATTATGAGTAAGAGACAATAGTGATGATATAAGAGGAATCTATTAGTCCTTCAGCTTTGCATGTCTAATAACCAGATTAATTGAATGACACTCATTAAGCGAAAATGAGGAAACCAATGGTGTTAATTCAACCTGTTTTTCCAGATGCTCATTTCTAAACAGCTAAGTGAACGACATAATCATAGCCAGCCATCTGGGAATTCCCCTCCAAGACAGCAATAGGAGATGGGCCCATAATACGCTATGAAGGCATCGACTAGTGTCTGCCTACAGCCGAGCATATTGAAGGTGCTGTTTAGCCTCTTCAGCTAACAAATGAGGGGTTAAAGTGAGTGCCTTGATTATTAACTCTCTGTTCATTTGGAGCACCTAATGCTAATTTCCATCTTTTATATGAAGGTAAATAAGGTCATTATGACTGTGTTAATGATTAGCACATCTCACAGGTGTAATTCTCTGCGTATACTGCTCTGAAACGCCTTTGCTTGGGTAAAAAAAAGAGAAGGAAAAAAAAAAAAAAACCCACTCTATGCCTTGCCAACAAAGCTGAGAGACCGACTAATTTATCCCCAAATTTGCACCATGTACAAAAAATCATGCAAATGAACCGGGTTCTCAATTGGAAGACACAGCATTTGGGTGACATTAATCAAAGAAAAATATGCAGACAAAGGTGACACTAATCCCAATACTCATGCATAAGTGGCACAGCTGTGATTTTTGCGCACTCTGTCGTTGTACAGTTTCTTGTATGGACCCCAGCAGAAATGGAAATTCTATATATTAAAGAAGACCCCCCCCCCCCCCCCCCCCTTACTCTCTCATTATTTTTTATTTTAGCTCACAGCGATCAAATGTCTGTGGATCTTCTTTTTTTTTTCCACTCTCAGGTGCTCTTGCCTCCAGTTACAGTAAGGCCATTACAAGTATCTGTTGGTTTTTTTTTTCCATTATCACATAAAGCTGGCAGGAAGCAAAAGACTTCATCTTGTCATGAGAGAGGATATCTTGTTACCTGAAAATGAGCAAGTGGTTCCATGGTGATCAAATTGAACGAGCTTGACCAAAATTTGCGGTAATTCAAACAATTTGATGGTAACATGTTTGTCGGGATAAATGATGCGGGTTTATATATGTGTTCCAGTCTGGTTAATGATGATTGATCTAGACTTTTGATGACTATAATCATCTCCCAATCACTCTTGTTCTGTACACGTGTGCGTCTTCATTAGCCCGGTAAAGCTATATACGGCTCCTTGAAGTGTGAAATTTCCCAACATTCGCCTATTCATCAGCTTGATATACAGCTGTTTTGAGAGCAGTGCACCGCCACAGCCTGAGCTCACCTAAGCTCTTGACTGAGTTGTAGTGCAACGCAGCCTAATCCCCCAACAGAGCCGTCAAGCCAGCCTGCAAACAGAGCTCGCTGCTGGCTCTCTCTGCATGGAGCGAGCAAACCAACATCATAACAAAGGGTGTTTATGGAAAAATAGATGCTGGCGCAGCCGACCAGAAAGGGCTTAGCAGTGATCAGACCCCGCTCCCACCTTTATCCTTCACCGTTCACATTGAAATGCAAATATCAAGGCAGGGTTTCCACCCGCGTGCCACTCACAAATTGAAAAGCAGTTTTTATCTATGCAAATGCAAGCATGGTAATTGAAGTTAATCAATCAATGCTAGCTTTCACTAAAACCTTGAACATGATTGAATAAAGTAATTATCATTCAGGAGAAAATGATGAAGTTGTAGACAGCATGAACCTTATTAAAGAAGGATTTTGAGTCACAATGGCTTAATTTAGCCAGCAGCCCCCTCTGTGTCTTCCTTCTCTTCTCCCCTCTGTCTGCATCTCTTCCCCACTCTTCACTCTATCCCTCCTTTTTTTCACACACTGTGGCTCAATCTTGTGTGAAGCAAAATAGCTCACTGTTAGGAATATTTTAAGCCTGTGTGAAATATGCCCAAGTCAGACAACTTGCGGTTCAGGAAATAAGGTAAGTACTGATAGAAGTATTTGCTGAAGATTTGAAACTTACACCCAGACTGTCACATTATTCGCTCTGTTATTAAGATGACAGCCACACACCTTTTGGAGCCCCGGTCACATTTGAATGGTTGGGATCAGATTTTTCCAGTTATAGTAGTTTAAGGACATTCTGCTTTCATACAACTCTCCCATCTTGCAACCTCTTGTCTAAAGGTTTAAATATATGAAACGCACAAATTGGCGCTAGTGTGCATGATTATTCATCTTACTTAGTATGTTATAAAAATAACTCAGTGAAAGAATTACATAACACTTTCTTAATTAAGTGTCAGAAGATTCCTTAAATGCTTCTTCCGGAGCTTATGCACGCTAACCAAACTCGAACCCGTCCTGATTGATGCTTCTGTTCTTTAGAGCTGAAATGACACTTGTATATAACAGTTATGGTTTAGGGATTAAAAAAAAAGAAAGAGAGAGAGAGAGAGAGAGACACAGAGAAAGAGACATCAGTGTCAAACATTTTTAAACGAAGTACTCCCTTCCCCAGCTTCCACCTGTCATCCAAGACGATGGTAATTGAGACTTCCAGTGTGCTATGGCTGGCTAC